>OX352741.1:13352500-15752500 GCA_947095525.1 Trisateles emortualis | reverse complement strand
ATTAAACCTATGCTTTAAGCCATATTTTTCTGCTATTTTAAAAGCCAACTTCCTTACGTCTGTTGGGGTTATTCCATATAAGCATCTTTCTAAATCCAAAATATGTTCAACTAGCTTACCTTCCACTTCAACAGTAAGGTCTCCAACTGACCCTATAATTTGTTTTTCACCTTTCGCTTTCAAATTTTGGTCGTCAAATCTTCTCTTTAACGTCGCCTTTGGCACTCCAAACACTCTGCTTGCCTCATTCAATCCAACTTCTTTTTTTCCTAATGCTTGTAGAGCTAGTTTCATACTCGCCTCGTTCCAGGCATAATATTGCCCTCTTTTTGCCATGCTAAAACAAATAGAAAAAAATATATATATTAAAGAACACACATTATAGAAGTTGCCATGATTGGACCGGTTCAATAAAAGAGCCTCGTACCGGTCCATTGATAGAAACTCACTAACATCCACTAATATATTTATTTAAAAAAAAATTATCACTTTAATCAACAAAAAAATACGACATTGAGTATCCTAAATAAATGTGCAATGCTACTAAAAAAAATCACATTAAAATACTTAACAGAACAGTACTTACATGATATTATTTGCCGCGTAAAAATTATATTCGAGGTCCGAGAAACACAGCGACGGCAGTCCGTCCCGTACGCTGCCTACGGCGACACTGGTGGTTGGAGGGCGATGCGGGGGGCTGTAAAGCTAGCGTTTCAACGCAACGATCGGGTTCAAACATGAATAGATCGCGAAATATTGAAGTGGTCCAAACAAAGCGCTGGTCCAATGATCGCAACCTTACCCTACATACAAACAATCGTCAAATTGTTTTAGAAGACTCGGAGAACTTTTCTAGCTTGTTCAATTGTATGTTCAATGTAAGTATAAAAAAAGAAAAAATAATATATAGATAGTATAAGTAAGAAATATCCATATATTATTTTTTCTTTTTTTATACTTACTACTAAGGAGGCAAACAAGCATACGGCCAGCCTGAGGTTAAGCAGTTACCGCCGTTTGCATCACCAGAGCACCAGCAACATTTTAACTCCATTATATTATCTAAATTTCTATAAAATAATAAAATATGAAAAGGTATTTGTTTTCTCAAGTTTGTAAAACTGCATATTTATTTCAAACTAACACGATGTTTGTTAAAAATCAAGCATTAGGTAGGGGCCGCCACACATACCTATACGGCTCCCTGTGTCAAAATGTGAGTCTTTCGAGAAAGTCTTCATAAGTGTTAGTTTGTAACCTAAATGAATAAATGATTTTTGAGTTAAAAAAAGAAGGGTGGCGCTATACAAGCTATATCTTCCTCTTTCTCGGTCGAACGAATGACGTTATAACACGTCCTGGTAGCCACCTTTTTAGAATCAGGCTCTCCAAACGCATCAAATCCATGCAATAATCAGGGCTGGTCACACACATTGGTTTTTTTTCCCTTACCTACGGAATTATTTCAGTCCATTTGGAACGAATGGACTGAAACAAAAAAACGAATGTGTGTAGTATTTGTTCTAAATTAAGAATAGGTACATGAAGTGTTACAGTATGTGGCGGTATTTATTCCACGTCCATCAGCTAGCTCGACTTACAACAAGCGCGACATCATTTACATAAATGCCTAAGCACAGAGCTTATACTGAGACTGAGACCCATTCTTACATTGCAATATATATATATGCGCTCATAGCTAGGTGCACTCACTGTTCGGTAAACGATCAGCGGGTTAGGCTACCAAGGGCGCGGTAACCCTTTAAGATGGGTGACCGCATAGTGGTATTTCATCTGAGCGTCTCCGTGCTTCGGAGGGCACGTTAAAAGTCGGTCCCGATTGTTAACAGTCGTTAGATCACGACAGAGGCCTAAATATGATTTAAATAACTCTGTCACCAGGTTGGCCACTAACCAAACGATAATAATAATAATTGCAATATGAGTAAATTATGGTCAAAAATGTTTAAGATATCCTGTGCCGGCTGTAGCACTACTGGCGGCCTTGGGCGAAGATCTACACCCCCCAACTCTCTCCCCACGAAATTGAAGGTCATAGAATTTGGTAGGCTTGATTTAGTCTTGATAGTTCTTGGTCTTGACCAAACTTAAAGAGGCGCACAGGCCAAGTGTGGGGCGCCTTTGCATGCCTTGCGCCCTTGGGCCGTCGCCCTACCGCGCCCTTCCCTAGAAAGAAAGAAAGAAACATATTTATTTTGCCCCTAAAACCGGCATTCTCCTTTGATAACTTAAACCTTTTTGTGTTTCATGTCATTTATTTAGTAGATACGCGTATGTAATTGCTTTATCTATTAAGTATGATTAAATACCTAAATGCTTTTCTTTCTGTTTACATCAAATACTTAGTTTGTGAAGTACCCAGGTCTAAAAAGAAATAAAGAAAAAGATAAGAGAGGTAAGGCACTATAAAATTGAGCAAGCCTGACTGGAGAAGGACCTGCTTCTTAGAGAAGACCACAGCCAAATAACTACACATAGCGATGTACGAATTGTTGTGTTCAGGTTTTCAGCGCTCATTTGGGTATGCGTTTTTAACGAAACGTTTTCCTATTCCAAGGATACCATCTATCTACTTCCATCAAAAAATCCTGGTGTTTACATTTTGTGGGTTGTCAACACGCAAGTGATAATTACCTCTGGTATTGCAAGCGTCCATAGGCTACTGTAACTGCTTACCAGGAGGCAGCCTTGATTGCTACCTAAGTAGTATAAAAAAAGCCACCTAATGTTATAAATGTGAAAGTTTGAGAGGATGTTTGTAGCTCAATCACGCGAAAATTACTTTTTAATAAAAGTTTACAGTCAAAGTAATAATATGATATAATATTTATGGGACAACTCACACACCGCCATCTGATCTCAAGCTAGCCAGAGCCTGTGCTATGGTAACCAGATAACTGATAAACATACTTCTTCTTCTTATCGTTTGGTTAGTGGCCAACCTGGTGATAGAGTTATTTAGATCGCCCATATTTAGGCCTCTGTCGTGATCTAACGACTGATAACAGTCGGGACCGACTAAACATACTTATTATATATTTTTAAATACATAGGTACATCATATTATCAGTTGCTGCGCAGAGGTCACTCAGAGTGCAGGTGATAGGGCAAAGAGCAGAGCAGGAGGTGAGACATTGTTTGCGGGTCCGTACCGCATTCGCACTCTGTAGTTGTTACGAGTAAAATCTGGCTAAGTCAAGTGTTATAGCTTGTATATCGGATTAGGCTATAATTATATTATTTAAAAATCTTATAAGCAAGGTGGAAGAAGTGCCAATTGCATCTAATGGTAGGTAATTGGTAATTGGCTCTCGCAATCCCAGGGACACAGTGAAGGACCTTTTTGCCGTTAAGTTGTTCTCTTTAAACCAACTTCGTGGAGGGAAAAAACATTCAAGAAAATCCATACAGAGTTTATCAGTAACTAGCTGATGATGACTTTTTTTGGATTAAAACTAACACGCTGTTGTATTTACAGTCAACCACCTACCTACGTATATAAAATACAGATATAGAATATATGTATGAACAAAATGTGACAAGGTTCATATAAAATAAGTTGAACACAAACAAAGGGTTGGTTAGCATTACGTTAGCTCCGCCCTTGTATTGGTGGGGAGGACTTAGGGCTTGGACCGTCGTGTCTCCGCCCATCCCCCGCACCTCAACACTACCTTAGTCGAAAGCGCTCCGCTCCTCATCAGTTTCCGTCGAACAGTGGCCGAGGCAGGACGCTTCTACCTTTAGCTATCTAACGCGGATACTCCAACTAAAATCTCTCTTTAATTCTGCCAAATTGTGTTATTTTCGGTTTTCGTGGATCAAAGTCGATTGATATTTTGAATTCATACATTATAAACTAAAAGGTAAATAAAATTAAATTATTTTGATGCCGTTTGCAAATTTTTAAAAGATAACTGTAATAATACATATTATTAATTACTTTTGTGGTCAGTGCGGCTTAAAAAAATGATATTCCGGGAATATAATTTAATAAATTTGTATTCGTGGTAATTATGCTCTGCTAGAATTGAGCTCGGTACCTGATCCTGTTTAAAGTAAAAGTTTAATTAAAAATATGGGAGGTGCACGGGAATGACCCCGCCAAGACGAGATAAAGAAGGCGCAGCTGCTTTTTCTGCTCAGTGCTGCTTATCCAAAGTAATACCTAGACTACAGTTTAATAAATTTGTATCCTAGATATCTTTGGTAAAGTAGAGCTGGGTACTCCATCGTGTTCTACGTGAATTTAAATAAAAACATACCCTTAAAGATTAAATAAAAATTGTCGTTTGTGCTCAGTGCTGCTCATGTTACAGAAATACAGTTAAATATAATGTATTTGTATATCTTGTAATTATTGTTCAAGTAGAGCTGTGTACTCCATCGTATTTAAACATAAAATAAAATTCATATTTTTTATGCTCAGTGCTGCTTCAACAATGTAATTCCATTAATACGTTTAAATGTATTTGTATTAATGGACTTATCATTGTTTTAGTAGAGCTGGGTACTCCATCGTGTTTAAACATAAAATAAAATTCATATTTTTTATGCTCAGTGCTGCTTCAACAATGTAATTCCATTAATACGTTTAAATGTATTTGTATTAATGGACTTATCATTGTTTTAGTAGAGCTGGGTACTCCATCGTGTTTAAATATAAAATAAAATTCATATTTTTTATGCTCAGTGCTGCTTCAACAATGTAATTCCATTAATACGTTTAAATGTATTTGTATTAATGGACTTATCATTGTTTTAGTAGAGCTGGGTACTCCATCGTGTTTAAATATAAAATAAAATTCATATTTTTTATGCTCAGTGCTGCTTCAACAATGTAATTCCATTAATACGTTTAAATGTATTTGTATTAATGGACTTATCATTGTTTTAGTAGAGCTGGGTACTCCATCGTGTTTAAATATAAAATAAAATTCATATTTTTTATGCTCAGTGCTGCTTCAACAATGTAATTCCATTAATACGTTTAAATGTATTTGTATTAATGGACTTATCATTGTTTTAGTAGAGCTGGGTACTCCATCGTGTACAAAAGTGAGTGTGTTTCAAAAAAATATGTACATCATAATTAATAAATTGTGATATGAATTGTTTTAATTTATTTCTATTGTTAGTTTTATTTTAAACAATAATAATTAGTTTGCAATATATTTTAATTTGTTGGAAAAAAATGTGTTCGTTTTATTAATGAATTATAATAATTTATACTAGATCTAAAAAAAAATGGAGCGGAATTTGGAGTCCCAAAAGAATAAATGGCCTCGGGCCTGCAAGAAGACACAGCCAGCGACGACGTAAGTTGTAAATAACTTTTTTACGCATTTCCCTTTGTGTCTTTACATAATTACCGTTGCGGGGTTGCCTGAGCGCTAAGATAATACACACATGTATTTCTTCAAACGAAGTTAAGTTGGTCTGCTACTGCTTTATGTGACTTGTTTGCCTCTACAACGGGCAATTAAGAATAATATTTTGTTCGACGATTTTCGCAAATTGGCTGGGTGCAAGAAACCGAGGACCGTGCTAAGTACTCTTGAAGCGAGGAGACACCGACGGTGATGATCCGATTTCATTTAATATTTTTACCTAGACTTGCTTCGGAGACTCTGCTGATGTGCCGGGTGTGATCCACGCACCAAATAGAAATATTGGTCCCGGGTTTTTCTGACGATAAATCTTTAATTTCAGCTTAGAATCAACTTTTGTGCCAATAAAATAATATTATGTTTTTAATAATAAAATAATTTTAATGAGATATTTTTTATTTAAATTTTACTATTTTTCTCTTAGGAGGGGTAAGCGCTCCCATAGCAAAGACTTAGCCTCACCTCAGGCTATACCGATAGAGGCCGCTGCCGGCTATATGCCTGAGTAAGTTTCACTATTATTACTGTATTATCAATCTTTAATTTTCGGCTTTATTTAACAATAATTATTTTTGTTTAAGGGATAAGAGAAGTAGAAGGCATATGGAAGGGAATGAGCCTATCGCAACGCTCTCTCCTATCGCTCCATCCATCGCTGCTACCTACGCTCTATCCAAGTAAGTTTAAAACTTTATTATCACTATTTTTTTTCCAAGTACCTAGATTTTTTTTGTTTAAGAGGAGGACCGGGTGCTGGGGCGTTAATTAAGGCCTATTATTTAGTGGACTGATTGATACTTTATTTAATCGACTTCAAAAAAGAGGAGGTTAGTTATCATCAAGGTGTGTATATTTTTCAAGGTTCTCAGAATTTCTAAGTTCAGACTACACTAGACGAAATATCATTATAATGAAGGGATCCATGAGACTAGGCATACATATTACTAATTTGATATTTTTAAAAAATATCAAATTAGTAATATGTTTAAAAAAAATATAAGTAATTTGGTGAAGCAGTAGTAGGTACTGTACAGCCCCGCCGCTGCCAACCTTTCTTCTTCTCTGCTTGCTTTATGGGGTGGCGCTCGCTCGATCTAGGAGAGGTAGGTACATTAATTTTGTGGCGACGTTTGTGGCGAAGGACTTGTATAAGTTGCCGCCCGTCACTTTCGACCACGTCGACGTTACTAGCCTTCTCAAAGACGTCATCAACCTGAAGGCAAGTCTAGCAGATGTGCAGAGGAAGCTGGAAAAATCCCAAAACAACGTCACAGATTTGCGCAAGGAACTCGACGAGTTGCGCAATACTGTGACAATAACTGGGTCATCGGCGGCGTGTAGTAACAACGTCAACATGCGCCGAGGAGCCTGCCGACTCGACACATCGAACGATAGTGTTGTAAGTTTCGCGTCAGCAGTTTTGACGCCTCGGAATGCAGCGTCGGCTGTATGCGCTACGCTTGAGCCTCGCAGCCCTGTCCCCGTCCCCGCGGCTTCCCTCCGCCCCGCCGCGCGATCAGCTGACCTGCCGGTCACGCAGAGCACTCGAATTGCTCCACCCGCCAAGCCTATGCCTGAAAAGGCGACGAATCAGGCTGAAGAAAACGGTTTCGTGACGGTGCAAAGGAGGAAGCGCCGACAGCGTGCTGTAAAGAACTGTTGCGGCACAGCTCCAGTGCAGCCCGGCGTAAGTCTACGCGCCGCAGCACCGAACACTCCGGTGTATATCTCTCGCCTGCATTACACCACTAAGGCAGAGGACATCGTGGAGTACGTCCGTCAGAAGACGAAATACACGACGAGAGTGCAGTTACTCGAGTCGCACCGCAACGTCAACTTTAAGGCGTTCGTGGTGCGAGTACCGACGTGTTTTCTGCACATCTTTATGAAAGACGACTTCTGGCCGAAAGGTGTGGTGTACCGTCGCTTCCGCGGACAAGTGCCACCTGAACGCACTGAGACAATGAAGTGCTAGTGTAGTGTTACTAACATAGTTTTAAGTTTTATAAACTAACCAAAGTTATAATTATGTATGTTAGTCTGTAAGGTATGTATCTATGGATTGTATTATCTGAAATTAAATGATTTATTATTATTATTATTATTATTATTAATGTCGAGCGACGCATGCTTCAGCTATATATCCTTTTTCACAAATGAAACCACTTAATACTTTTACTTCATATATTGCGTTAAGCTGCCCTGCTACATATCTGACATGACTCTACTACTTGGAAGCCAGGTCATAACTCTCCACGTCAACTCTTCAAGTCGCCACTTGTCATATATGTTCTTTAACATTTAAATATTTAATCATATTTGCTTTTCTAAATGCCAGAGGTTTTACTATGGTTACACGGCCAGCTAGTGACCACCAATAAACCTCTACAGTACCGAAATTTCTCAATGAGAAGATAATTTATCAGATATTGACTACATAGTCACAATATAGGTTTTTAAGCGACTATACAAAGCAAATGAAAATAGTAATGGAACTAAGTTGATCTGATGATGAAGCCAGCAACGGAATTCCATAATTAAATAATTTAGGTAATGTAGCCGTGTTTAGGCTCATTGGAATGGTATAAACGATCTTTTTTTTTAAATTCCGCATGGGGAGGAAAGCGAGATTAAAGTTTGTATAAAAGTTCTTAAAAGGGAAAATTCTGCTACTTATTAGTATTTAAATTATTTAAAGACAATTAAGCACGCACTAAACAATCTTTGTGTGTTTGTGTGGGAGAGCTTTATATAAAATACATTTCAGGGACACAAAGCGCATTTAGATTCGTAACAAACATACGTCTTCATAAATGATTTGGGTATGAAACTAGTATAGGTGATTCAGTCTTATAAGTAACGTCATAAATTCTGTTTTTTGGAATGTGGATCACACAGTTTTGTCCCGATTGAAGGTTACCTCCTTAACTACTATTAGACGATCCATGCAGCCTATTTTATATCCCTATTTATTATCGTCTTATTTACAATATTATTTAACGTTATTTCAAATTCTAATAAATATCTAATAATATAGTATATAATCTATATAATAATAATAATATAGGTAGATAAAAAAATATATTTCTGTCTTTACAAAGGCATAAATTAAGTGAGTATCTACGTACACACAGCAACGGAGTTAGCTGTACAGACCCTCTAGACAAGTGGCATAAGCGATAGTCATAAAATGTATGGAATTTGACGTGAGTCTACGATTTAATGTCGTAAACTTACGTCAAATCCCATACATTTTCTTTTTTGACTTTTCGATTCGTCTACCGTTTATGCCACTTGTCTAAAGGCTCATGGCCGCTATAGATGAAGATTCCTTTTTAAGGAAACCATTGTATATATTTCTGTGTAATTTGGTAACAGTGTACAATTAGACTAAACCTACAGATAAAAATATATTTCACACAAATTCATACATTGATTTTCCTACTTAACTAATGTTCATATAGCGGCCCTGTACCTACAGCTTACTCCGTTGCCGACCGTACATATAAGTATTTGTTTATAGTGCTAGACACGGGATGCTAACAAGATCCAACAGACAGTATGATGCCCAGCCCCAGCTGTTGCATGCCTCCTCAGCACCCATTCAGAACAACCTATATCCAATCGAGTAAGTTTGTTAAAATATTAAAAGCTACATTTTTTTTGTTTTTAGTTCTAAGTTCTTTAGCACTAAAAAAAGTACCAAACTTTATAGACTACAACATCGGTTCGGCCGTTTTGAAGTCCAGAGGTAACATACACATAAATATGTACATCACAGTTTTTAAACTAAAAAAATACACATAAGCCGAATATGGGCTGGATCAATATGGCCTCAGAATTATGTAGGTACATAGTGCATGTGATATCTTTCATCACAGTGTTCATCGTTGATCATCATTTTGTTTATATTATTAGGAGTTCAAGGACGCCATACGAGCCACCTGTTAGGCACATCACATCGAGCAGTGGAGCAAATCAACAGTTGGGTCCCCCCACTCCGCAATACTGTGTGCTGCAGCCTGTTGAACGCTCTTATCTAAAGTCATTGACTTTAGATAAGAGCGTTCAAACTACCTCTAATATAGCGGAAAATTACATTAACTTTATTAAGAACTTGCGCTCAAATAATATTGATATCAAAAAAGTTATTGAAGTACTAAAAAACAATGAATATGTAACTATGTTTTATAAAGAAAACCCGGATAATAGAGAAACACAAGAAGAAAAGCGTTTACCAGAAAATACTATTAATGAAATAATAAGAATCAGCGAGATGAAAAAAAAAGAGTTGTTAGGTCAGTTCATGATGATGCAGGCCATTGGGAACCGGCATCATCAACAGCAATCCCACCAAGATTTGCAAGTAAGGCCACGAATGGACTTTTACAGACAAGCTTTTGCAGCTGCCGCTGTTTATTTTAATCAGTCCCAATTAAGACCTCGTTTTAACCCACACGATCCGTACGGGGTGTTTCAGAATAACAATAATTTTCAAGGACATCCTCGATGGATGTAGAGAATTAAAATATATATTAAAACAGAAAATAACAATTAAATTATGTAAGCATAGGACAATAACGACATAATAAAATTTTAAGGAAAGTGAACCATCAATAAACCAATCAGTCTGTTTTAGTCCTCAGCTAGTCATTGAGCATTTTTAAAACTGGGAGCACGCTAGTGCTCCCGCCGAGTCCAGACACCAAAAGCGCAGGGCACTACCTCCTTTTTTTTGAAGTGATTACAGTCGGTCTCAAATAGCGCCTAGTGAATTACTCTCGGTGCATAAGCCCGTGGTTTACATTACTGTGTTAAGCCACACATTTTGACTAAGGTGTAGGGTTTGACATGGGTGTGTAAAGTTAGAAGCTTGGTTCTCCATAAGATCTGATAACATTTTTACAGTGCAAGCACTAGTTACTCGTCTTGGCTTTATTTTACATGAAAATGTTTTTTTGAGATAAAATGTACCTTACCTTACAGAATATATACCTTAAATCCCTTAGTAATACCAGAATAGATACCTTAAAGAATCCTAATTTTCTTTCAACAGTGACGAGTTATGGGACACCAATCATAACCGAATTGGTAGGTACATATATCAATACTTTACTTATGTATATGTCACTGGCAAATAACAAGACTCGTAAGTTGATCAATTTTCTAGGTAGTTGATTAACTTTCGGAAAATAATAAACGGCAGTTGAAATGTATTATTTAACGTATGTATTTTAACAAATTCATTAATTTACGGCGTTTTGCCGTTAAATCATCCGACGAAGGCAAGGTGTACGTTGATTGGTTGAACGACTCACGTGCTTTTACATCGCAATTAAAGTATTTATGAACTTTCACATCTCTATCTCTAAAATATCAGTATTAAAATAACATTATCTAAGTGTTTTTAATTCTATGAACAAACACTTAACAAATGCTTAAAATTAATGCCGCCAACCAATCAGAGAACAGTGTAATAAGTGACGGGTAATAGTGTACCTTTAAATAGTATACTGAGCAACGATTGGCGCATTTGTGAATGATTTTACTTGTAACAAAATAGTGAATTATTATTATAATAACTTTCAGGTACCGTAAGTTGACCAATTAGCTAAAATTCATTGCGTTAAATAATAAATTTCAACTACCGTTTGTTATATTCCGAAAGTTGATCAACTACCTCGAAAATGGATCAATTTACGATTCTTGCTATTTTCCGGTGACATATATATTTTCAAATAATTACTTGAGCAATAGTGTTAATGACGTCATGGTTTCAGGTTTATTTGGATTGCATAACTTCACCAACAGCTCGTAACTTGCAGTTCCCATCACCGTTATCAAGGTCGGCTCTCTCAACTCCACTTTAATATCGTTTTCAAGGAAATATTGCTCCAACCGTTCAATGTACAAAGTCCAATCGACGGTGTCGACATTAAACTTTTCTAATTTTCCCACTGGCGTCTTTATTTGTGGTACACTCGGCCCAAAATACAAAAATGAGTTCGACTCGTCGCCAAATGGTGTGTACTTGGGTAGTTCAAAAGTGAATAGAATGACTGATTTAATATTATCTACATTGACTGTCGAACAGAGTGTGCAACATAAATGAAATATAATTGACTTAGATTTACCTACCAAATACGTACATTACACCCTACCACTTTAATCAAAGTAACGATTTAAACAAAAGAAAAATAAATAATAATTGTACTAAATCTAAATTAACTGTCATTTGGATACCCTTTGGCAGGTCTTGTAACACGCTTGCTTCTGGGCTCGGCTGCTTGTACTGGTGTGGGACTATGTGCCTGTGCAATAACCGCGTCGCGACTATCTCCTCCATTCGTTGGCTCATGCTCAGAAAACGGACTGGCTATAATTGATCGTGGAACCTTTTTTCACAACTGATCTACATGCCGTTTAATAGGTGGACCGTTTTTTCCTAGAACCTACTTGTTTTTCGATTTTACCAGCAATCCACTTTTCCTCCCTTTCAAAACCACGTGCCAATACGTCTTCGAATACCTCTAAAGTTACACTTTTTCACCCGTAGACCAGTGCCGAAGCCTATGAAAATGGTTAAAAGTGAAAAAAAATCATAGTAGGATGAAACCCATTGGAAATGGAAGAGGATATAACAAAAATTAAAGGAAAAATAAATTACGGGCGATCTGAGGTCGGGAAGTGGAAGGGGGTGAGTTTTAAGGGTATAAAACGGTTTATCTCGATTTCCGACAAAACTACAAGTCCTATGGAAAAAAGTTAAATCGCAAAGTTGTAGGTAATAAAAAGATCTACAACTTTTGTATTCACACTTTTTTCATATAACCTCAAAATGTATGTGAAAAGTTCAAATAACCAAGTTTTTGGTTTTTTATTTTTATCTTTTACAAAAAGAACTTTTTTTTTCACAAAATTTCGTGAAAGCTTACCTTATTATGTCCCAAACACGCTGTAATTTTTTTGATTCAAAATATTTATTTTTTCACCTTGTTTTTAACTTAATATCGAAAAAGCACCCTAATTTTCGATCGAAAAATCACCCGTGAAAATATCAGCTTATTTTTAAAAAGGTAGTGAGTTTTTTGTTCCTTGAAATCTCTACTTTCTGATGGTAAAAAAAATATATACATTACTATGGTAAATTTTCTCAGAATATGCGCAAATCTAAACTATAATTAACAACCAAATAAGTTAATAAAGTTAATATTTAATAAGAGATCTACAATATTTTGAGAAAGTTGTAGAATCTTCTTTAAAATATTTGCGTCGATGCCTATTTATTGCTACTCTACGTACTAACTTTTTTAAAGTATTGCGGTCAAATTTCGACAACTGAGTGACAGTACAAGTACAAAAAACTCACAATCTTTTTTAAAAAAGCAGATATTTTGACGGGAGATTTTTAGATCGAAAATTAGGGTGCTTTTTCGATATTAAGTTAAAAACAAGGTGAAAAAATAAATATTTTAAATAAAAACAATTACAGCTTGTTTGGGAAATTAAAAAAAAATTGAGAAAAAAAAAGTTCTTTTTGTAAAAGATAAAAATAAAAAACCAAAAACTTGGTTATTTGAATTTTTCACATACATTTTGAGGTTATGTAAAAAAAGTGTGAATACAAAAGTTGTAGATCTTTTTATTACCTACAACTTTGCCATTTAACTTTTTTCCATAGGACTTGAAGTTTTGCCGGAAATCGAGATAAACCGTTTTTTACCCTTAAAACTCACCCCCTTCCACTTCCCGACCTCAGATCGCCCGTAATTTATTTTTCCTTTAATTTTTGTTATATTCTCTTCCATTTCCAATGGGTTTCATCCTACTACGATTTTTTTTGGTTTCAAAAATTATCGACCCTGGTCTACCGTGTAATAATTCAAAACTAAATTTGGGGGTAGTAATGGGGTGTCTTGAAACATTTTTGAGTAACAATCATAATTTGACAGGCCTGTTGGTCTAGTGGTTAGTGACTCTGACTGCTACGCCGGAGGTCGTGGGTTCGATTCCCACCCAGGACAAATCTTTGTGTGATGAGCACGAATGTTTGTTCTGTGTCTGGGTGTAATTTATCTATAATATGTATGTATTTAGAAATATATAAGTATGTTTATCAGTTGTCTGGTTACCATAGTACAGGCTCTGCCTAGTTTGGGATCAGATAGCGTTGTGTGAGTTGTCCCGAAAATATTATTATTATTATTATTATAATTTATACATGATATTCTACTGCCAGTGTCTACCATCATCTCAAGGAATACATACATTAATATTTATAAAATAAGGCCTATACATTAATATTTATAAAATAATTAACAAATTAACAAAACAATACATAAAAACATTACAAAATTAAATTAAATTTATTGTTGAATTACATAGTTTTTTAAATTTGTAAACCAATTCCCATAAACCTTTATCTTTTATTTTCTTGTTTTTAATATTTAAGTAGTTCATTTTTTTTTTTTTTTTTACATAGTTAATTTTATTATTGTAAACACATATAAATTTTTTTTTGTTTATTTGTTATTTTTTTTTTTTTTTTAGCTTTGTATGTACTTAGATTTTTTTTCCTTTTATGTAAAACCCGCACACTTTTGTATTTATATTTTGTTTTGTAAAAGGGGCGGACTGAAAACCAGCGTTGGCCCAGGCGTAGTGTAACCACTGCGCACTGCCAACATTTGCTGAGTCCGCTCCGGTTACCATAACACATTTTTTATTTTACTGCATAAATTTTGTTTTTTTTTTTTTTTAATTATCATCTTTTTGTGTTTTTTGGTAATAAATATCTTTTTATCTTTTATCTTATCTTATCTTATACCGATCTACATAATTCGATGTAAATGCGTTAAAACGTACATACGTGTAGGTCATCCTCGTCACTTCCACTGGCAGTAACTATCACGTCATTCCGGGTTTGACACCACTTATTGTCATTCAGCCGAGGGCATATACTTTCTTCAAATTTGGTCCGGTTGCACACACGACATGTATATCTCCTAAACCGACACGAACTGACGTCATGTTCCGCGCCACATGCACTACACCGTCCTCCCGTAGGCCGTACTGCCCGCGCTTCTCGCCCTCGTTCAGCGGGCGCTCTGACCGTCTGCTTCCGCTGCTGTCCTCCCGACCATGTCCTCGGGCCAGCCGACCGCATACCACTAGTGTTGCCGGTGCGTCTGTCCGCCACATAATGCGTCATCACTACTCGTGTATCACGGGTGCCGTCACTCCCGACGTCTTTCTCCCGGACGCGTGTCTCCACCATAGCCGCGTCTGTCTCCGCCGATTCCATCGCCACTGCCAACTGGAATGCCTTGGTTCTTTAAAAAATTAACTCTGGAATTAATTATTTTTATGTAAAATATGTGGAGGCATATAAGGGAGGTCTACGTTCAGCAGTGAACGTCATCAGGCTGAGATGATGATGATGATGTAAAAAATAGAAATATTATGACCTCAATTGTATTATTAAAAAATAAAATTGAGTATAATCGTAAATTTTATTTTTTAACAAAGTGTTGTTTGTCTTGCATAATTTATGGTCACCGAACGGATATTTTCACACGATCAAGGCTGCGCAAGGGCTGCATAAATAACTTTTTACATGCGCAAGAGCTGCACGGGCTATAGCCACCTTCAGCGGGGTTCAGATGCGCAGGACATTGATCGTACAGTATGTATTCTGCTGTCGGCTCATTTACATACGTTCGCTCAATGGCGAAGTAAAGTAATATTATGTCTAACTCCGATTATTCATACATTGGGAAAAAACAAAATTGGGACAAAATATGTACATATTAACAAAAATTATAATATGGTAAAAAAAAATATTGGATTCGATTCTATTACAACTTATGAATAAACTACTTTTCGGGTAGTTCGTTTTGGGTTCGCCAATGCCAAGAATAGTTTTGTATATTTACCTACTTAAAGGTGTAATATTTTTAAATTTGTGTTTAATCGGTCTAACCTCAGTTAATAAGTAGTTGTTTTTACCCGACTACGGCGAAGCAAAAAGGAGGGTTATGATTTTGACCTGTATGTATGTTTGTATGTATGTATGTATGTATGTATGTATGTATGTATGTATGTATGTATGTTCATCTGTTCCCGCATAACTTCTAAACTATTTATCATAACTTGACAAATGAGGTATCGTTAGAAACGTCTTGATTGTCTGCTGGTTATAGGCTATGTGACGTCACATTAAAATCAATATGGCGTCCTCTGTGGGACCTGAAACCTAAAAATAAAAACTAAATTTCTTTAAAAAGTGCCGTGATGGGTATCAAATGATAGGATTTAATTTGCAGGTTTCGAATATGTAAATATTATTAGCTTTCACCCGCTGGTATGCCTGCATTGTTTGTTTATTAGTTGGTTTAGGTCAAATCTTGCTTGCGAGATTTGAACCACTTTTCAATGTTTGATTGAGCTGAAATTTGGTATACCGACTGCACTTTGGTGACAATGTAGTGATGTAATACCATGGAGCTGGTCTGATGATGCAGTCAGAAGGTGGGCAAATGACCTCGTCAAATAAACAAGATATCCGCGTCGTGTTTAGGTGCAATGGATTTATCTTGACAAGTACTATATTCTTAGGTGGGCGTTCAGGATATAATGATGAAAGCGGAAGATGGCCATAGGAACTCAGCAACGAAACGAGATAGCCGCGTCGTGTTTGGGTTCGTTACCTATATCATTACGAATACTTTAATCCTAGGTGGGTGTTCAGGACGAGGTGATGAAGTTGGAAAGAAGCTAGAGGAACTCTTCAACGAAACAAGATAGCCACGTCGTGTTTGGGTTCGTTATATATATCTTTACGAGTACTTTATACCTAGGCAGGTGTTCAGGACGTGGTGATGAAGTTGGGAAGTGGCTATAGGAACTCTTCAACGAAACAAGATATCCGCGTCGTGTTTAGGTTAGGTGCAATAGATTTATCTTGACAAGTGCTATATTCCTAGGTGGGTGCTCAGGATATAATGATGAAGACGGAAGATGGCCATAGGAACTCTTCAACGAAACAAGATAGCCACGTCGTGTTTGGGTTCGTTACATATATCTTTACGAGTACTTTATACCTAGGCAGGTGTTCAGGACGTGGTGATGAAGTTGGAAAGTGGCTATAGGAACTCTTCAACGAAACAAGATATCCGCGTCGTGTTTAGGTGCAATGGATTTATCTTGACAAGTACTATATTCCTAGACGGGTGCTCAGGATATAATGATGAAGACGGAAGATGGCCATAGGAACTCTTCAACGAAACAAGATAGCCACGTCGTGTTTGGGTTGGTTACATATATCTTTACGAGTACTTTATACCTAGTTGGGTGTTCAGGACGTGGTGATGAAGTTGGAAAGTGGCTATAGGAACTCTTCAACGAAACAAGATATCCGCGTCGTGTTTAGGTGCAATGGATTTATCTTGACAAGTACTATATTCCTAGACGGGTGCTCAGGATATAATAATGAAGTCGAAAGGTGCCCATGAAAACTCTTCAACGAAACAAGTTAGCCGCGTTGCGTTTTGGTGCGATGAATTTATCTTGACTAGTACTATACTCCTAGTTAGGTGTTCAGGCTGTGATGATGAAAGTCGGAAGGTTGCCATTGGTACTTTTTACCCGACTACGGCGAAGCAAAAAGGAGGGTTATGATTTTGACCTGTATGTATGTTTGTATGTATGTATGTATGTATGTATGTATGTATGTATGTATGTTCATCTGTTCCCGCATAACTTCTAAACTATTTATCATAACTTGACAAATGAGGTATCGTTAGAAACGTCTTGATTGTCTGCTGGTTATAGGCTATGTGACGTCACATTAAAATCAATATGGCGTCCTCTGTGGGACCTGAAACCTAAAAATAAAAACTAAATTTCTTTAAAAAGTGCCGTGATGGGTATCAAATGATAGGATTTAATTTGCAGGTTTCGAATATGTAAATATTATTAGCTTTCACCCGCTGGTATGCCTGCATTGTTTGTTTATTAGTTGGTTTAGGTCAAATCTTGCTTGCGAGATTTGAACCACTTTTCAATGTTTGATTGAGCTGAAATTTGGTATACCGACTGCACTTTGGTGACAATGTAGTGATGTAATACCATGGAGCTGGTCTGATGATGCAGTCAGAAGGTGGGCAAATGACCTCGTCAAATAAACAAGATATCCGCGTCGTGTTTAGGTGCAATGGATTTATCTTGACAAGTACTATATTCTTAGGTGGGCGTTCAGGATATAATGATGAAAGCGGAAGATGGCCATAGGAACTCAGCAACGAAACGAGATAGCCGCGTCGTGTTTGGGTTCGTTACCTATATCATTACGAATACTTTAATCCTAGGTGGGTGTTCAGGACGAGGTGATGAAGTTGGAAAGAAGCTAGAGGAACTCTTCAACGAAACAAGATAGCCACGTCGTGTTTGGGTTCGTTATATATATCTTTACGAGTACTTTATACCTAGGCAGGTGTTCAGGACGTGGTGATGAAGTTGGGAAGTGGCTATAGGAACTCTTCAACGAAACAAGATATCCGCGTCGTGTTTAGGTTAGGTGCAATAGATTTATCTTGACAAGTGCTATATTCCTAGGTGGGTGCTCAGGATATAATGATGAAGACGGAAGATGGCCATAGGAACTCTTCAACGAAACAAGATAGCCACGTCGTGTTTGGGTTCGTTACATATATCTTTACGAGTACTTTATACCTAGGCAGGTGTTCAGGACGTGGTGATGAAGTTGGAAAGTGGCTATAGGAACTCTTCAACGAAACAAGATATCCGCGTCGTGTTTAGGTGCAATGGATTTATCTTGACAAGTACTATATTCCTAGACGGGTGCTCAGGATATAATAATGAAGTCGAAAGTTGCCCATGAAAACTCTTCAACGAAACAAGTTAGCCGCGTTGCGTTTTGGTGCGATGAATTTATCTTGACTAGTACTATACTCCTAGTTAGGTGTTCAGGCTGTGATGATGAAAGTCGGAAGGTTGCCATTGGTACTTTTTAATTAAACAAGATACTCGTAGAAGCATCGTATTTGGGCTCATTAGATTTAACTTGACGGGATTACCCATCAAACCAAAACGGGTAATATAATAATAATAATAATGTTTATTTTTCTCACCACAATTTAGCAAACATTACAATTTCAAGGTATACAATCATCATCAATATTATTGTGGGAGACTGGTGCCTAAGGTAGGCTCAAGGCCTGTGTTTCAGGACACCAGGTCTCCACCTCTTATATTTTAACATTTCTGGTATTATGCCCGTAAAAACCGGGATCTTACAGTGTACATATTACATATATGCTTTTTAAACCATTTTTTTATTTTTTTTAACAATACAGTGTGGTGCACTATTGCACTATTTAGGTGCAATATTTATATAGGTACGTGTTATGGTAGTTTATGTCCCTTTGTGTGTGTGAGTGTGTGTGTGTGTGTGTGTGTGTGTGTGTGTGTGTGTATTTGTTTATGAGTGAAAAACAGTTTTTGCTATTTTCTGAGCCAGTATGGCCATTATCGCCTCAGTATCATCGTAGGTCAACCCTAGCAGCCAGTCAGTTAGTGTTTTTTTACATTTGCTTTTGGTCAAATATAATATAGATAGATTTCTATTGATTTTTCTAGTATAGCATGGGGTTCTTCAAGAAAGGAGTTATAAGGTTTTTAAAGGGTCGGCAACGCGTGAGTGACACCCCTGGTGTTGCAAACGTCCATAGGCTACGGTAACTGCTTACCATCAGGCGGGCCGTATGCTTGTTTGTCACCTTGGTAGTATAAAAAAAAAAAAAAAAAAAAAAAAAATTTTATTGTATAGGAAAGCACCTAGGTGACAAAAAAATCGTTGAGAGAACTTGGTGTAAAGTTTAGTGGATTGTACAGGATTGTAACGTCTTTTGCCACTGCACATAAATGGGTCATAATTAATTTGAGCATGTTGGTATAACAAAGTGTTAAGTATAAAAAGTTGGCGGACTGTTAACACTTTGCTCTCCTCATATAACAACGTCGTGGAATAACGATACGGCTTAAAAGTTGACACCTTCAGGACTGCTCTTTGTGCTCTTTCTAGGTCAATTATTATGGTTTTGGGAGCTCTACCCCAGGATGTGATGCAGTACGTCAGCACTGACTGCGCAAGAGCAAAGTAAACCGCCTTCAACTGTTTATCATCAAGTACATACCTTATCGTTTTAAAAACATATATTAGTTTACGTAGCCTTCTACTGAGAGTGTCTATGTGCTCGTGGAACCTAAGGTTGTGATCAATTTCTCAAATCAATATGCTGACCTGCAAAGTTGTGACCTAGAAGCATATTAATACTTAAGTGGTGTTTAGGGTGTGATTATGAAGTCGAAAACTGGCCATAAGAACTCTAACGAAACAAGATAGCCGCGTCATGTTTGTTGGATTTATCTTGACGAGAACTATATTTCTAGGTGGTGCTTAGGATGTGGTGTTGAAGTTGGAAGATAGGAATATAAAAAATCTGTAAATTACAAAAATAAATAATAAAAATGATTAGGCATAAAACTCATGAGCCAATAGTTTAGACTATAAAAGTCTGATGACCTACAAAAAAGAATGAATATATAGTTATATAGTTTTTAAATATATTTTCATTTGCCATATTATATTATGTTATTATTATGTAATATGTAATGCAAATTTAATTTAATATTTAATGCCCCTCATATTTATGTTATGTAATATGTAATGCAAATTGAATATATCCTAAAGCTGCATTGTATAATATTGTCTTAAAAATAAAACCCCAAAATAATTCAAATAAAATAAAGTTTAAAAACTAAAACCCGACTACTTAAAAATCATCCTCTGAAAAGTATGAAATAAATAAATTTTATATAGGTACAGAGGGTAGCCGTGGTCGTATGCCACCTTTTACATAACAATATAGGAACTATAGGAACTCTTCATCGAAACAAGATATCCGCAAGTCCGCCTGTGTGCGATTGTGCATAAAGTGTTTAAATAAATAAATCTATCCTTAAGGCAAGGTGGCATACGACCACGGCTACCCTCTGTACCTATATAAAATTTATTTATTTCATACTTTTCAGAGGATGATTTTTAAGTAGTCGGGTTTTAGTTTTTAAACTTTATTTATTTCGTAAACTATTCTATTTTCGAGTGACGTAGGCCGCCTACTGTCTTATCAATAGATCACACGAAAAATAAATTAATAAAGGGGAAAAGCTATCCTTAAAAAAATCTATTTAAAAACGTTTAAAATTAGAAATATTAGTTACGTAATAGTAAAACATAGAAGTAAGTACCTATATAGGTCTAAAATGTAGGCTTCAAAATTAATTAACCATGAAGCATTAGATATATAATGTAAGAGAGGTAGGGCACCATACAAACGAGTTACTAGATGTAGGGTCGGCAGTAATGCTCTTAGTATAAGAGCAACCATAGGATACGAGGATACGATTACTTTTTACTATCAGATGGGCCATACCACAGATTAGAGAATAGTTACTACGTAAGCCATACGCTTATTTATCGCCGTAGTAGTATAATAATAAAAAATAATTAAAAAAAGAACAGAATAAAAACAAAAAAAAAAACAAATGTATGATTATTAGAAAGATTTAAAAGAATATGTGAGCTGAATTATCCGTTTGCAGTGCTATGTATATTCTCCACAATTACTTATATAATTGCATCTAAACCTAATATAATATCGTTAGTTCATAGATCTTTAAGTATTAGTGTGGCCCTTTCTTAAACGTCCTTCCATACTTACAATTATGTCATCGTATATAAATATATTTATTATACCTACTTACGACTCCCGTGTTCCTTAAAATACGTGATTCATTAAGTGGTGTATAGTAACAATAATACCCGCAGAGCAGCTTGTGGCGAGCTGAATGTGAGTGGCGACACTGCGGTCTCGAATACCCAAGAGAATCGATCAGGGCCTCGTCTCTGGCTTGCCTTTATTGGAAGTCTGGTGTGGATTAACAAGAGCGTCCGCAGGATTCTTAACTCTGGCTTGCCTTAATCGGCTGGTCAGAGAGGGTTCGCCAGAGCTATATGCTCGGGGGTAGAAGTGGGCAGTAGAAGGCAAAACGTAACTCGTCTAAAGACGAGAGAGACCCGGAAGCAGGTTTCACTGCACCGATAATTCACTGCGCCGATAGGTCACTGCGCAGGTCGGTCACTGCGCCGCACCTATCGAAACCCCAAGCCGCGCACTATGATGTTGCCCTGTTACCTTTGGGCTGTTGCCTATGACGGTTGTTTCAACAGGCTCTATCTAGTGTGTAGGCGAGTCACCGTCTGTCTAATTTTGGTTTCTACATTATTAATATGTGAAACGACAGCAGGCGACGTCTTATGACATAATTTTATAAAACTAGTTTACCCAATACCATAGCTTCCCCAGGGTTCTTAACTCTGGCTTGCCTTAATCGGCTGGTTAGAGAGGGCCCGCCAGAGCTATATGTAGTGTATTTGTCTATGCTAAGAATAATTTAAAGCAGGTATGTAAATACGGATATAAGCATACGTTAAACTTTCTATAATATGTAATATGAGTGAAAAAAAAACAAAATGTTAAAACTAAAAAAAATATAATGATGTCTTAGTCAATAGCCAAAAAATTTAAATGTATATATAATGATGTCTTAGTCAATAGCCAAAAAATTTAAATGTAAATAATATTTAAAATAATTTTAAATTGGTAAGTAACTACCTAATATCTAAGTTTATTTTACTTTCTATAACTATAAGAAAAAGAAAAAAACATTTAAAATTAAAAAAAAACTACAAACATTAATAAAGCAAAAAAAAAACAATGTCTTCAATCTTAGATTTTTTCTGAATAATCATAATAATTAATCATTTTATCTTATATAAATATAAAACTAATCATTTAGAATAATTTGACATTTTGCTATATTAAAGTCAAAGTCATTATTCATTTAGATTAAATACATGATACGATGATATGATAAGGCCTATACGGTCATAGGTAAATCTTAACATTAATAGGAAACGATTTCCGTATTTCTTAAAATACGTGATTTATTAGATAGTCTATAGTAATAATAATACCCGCAGAGCAGCTTGTGGCGAGCTGAATGTGAGTGGCGACACTGCGGTCTCGAATACCCAAGAGAATCGATCAGGGCCTCGTCTCTGGCTTGCCTTTATTGGCTGTCTGGAGTGGATTTACAAGAGCGTCCCCAGGATTCTTAACTCTGGCTTGCCTTAATCGCTGGTCAGAGAGGGTTCGCCAGAGCTATATGCTCGGGGGTAGAAGTGGGCAGTAGAAGGCAAAACATAACTCGTCTAAAGACGAGAGAGACCCGGAAGCAGGTTTCACTGCACCGATAATTCACTGCGCCGATAGGTCACTGCGCAGGTCGGTCACTGCGCCGCACCTATCGAAACCCCAAGCCGCGCACTATGATGTTGCCCTGTTACCTTTGGGCTGTTGCCTATGACGATTGTTTCAACAGGCTCTATCTAGTGTGTAGGCGAGTCACCGTCTGTCTAATTTTGGTTTCTACATTATTAATATGTGAAACGACAGCAGGCGACGTTTTATGACATAATTTTATAAAACTAGTTTACCCAATACCATAGCGTCCCCAGGATTCTTAACTCTGGCTTGCCTTAATCGGCTGGTTAGAGAGGGTCCGCCAGAGCTATATGTAGTGTAATTGTCTATGCTAAGAATAATTTAAAGCAGGTATGTAAATACGGATATAAGCATACGTTAAACTTTCTATAATAAGTAATATGAGTAAAAAAAAACAAAATGTTAAAACTACAAAAAATATAATGATGTCTTAGTCAATAGCCAAAAAATTTAAATGTATATAACATTTATATTTCAAATAATTTTAAATTGGTAAGTAACTACCTAATATCTAAGTTAATTTTACTTTCTATAACTATAAGAAAAAGAAAAAAAACATTTAAAATTAAAAAAAAACTACAAACATTAATAAAGCCAAAAAAAACATTGTCTTCAATTTAGATTTTTACTGAATAATCATAATAATTAATCATTTTATCTTATATAAATATAAAAATAATCATTTACAATAATTTGACATTTTGCTATATTGAAGTCAAAGTCATTATTCATTTAGATTAAATACATGATACGATGATATGATAAGGCCTATACGGTCATAGGTAAATCTTAACATTAATAGGAAACGATTTCCGTATTTCTTAAAATACGTGATTTATTAGATAGTCTATAGTAATAATAATACCCGCAGAGCAGCTTGTGGCGAGCTGAATGTGAGTGGCGACACTGCGGTCTCGAATACCCAAGAGAATCGATCAGGGCCTCGTCTCTGGCTTGCCTTTATTGGCTGTCTGGAGTGGATTAACAAGAGCGTCCCCAGGATTCTTAACTCTGGCTTGCCTTAATCGCTGGTCAGAGAGGGTTCGCCAGAGCTATATGCTCGGGGGTAGAAGTGGGCAGTAGAAGGCAAAACGTAACTCGTCTAAAGACGAGAGAGACCCGGAAGCAGGTTTCACTGCACCGATAATTCACTGCGCCGATAGGTCACTGCGCAGATCGGTCAGTGCGCCGCACCTATCGAAACCCCAAGCCGCGCACTATGATGTTGCCCTGTTACCTTTGGGCTGTTGCCTATGACGGTTGTTTCAACAGGCTCTATCTAGTGTGTAGGCGAGTCACCGTCTGTCTAATTTTGGTTTCTACATTATTAATATGTGAAACGACAGCAGGCGACGTCTTATGACATACTTTTATAAAACTAGTTTACCCAATACCATAGCGTCCCCAGGATTCTTAACTCTGGCTTGCCTTAATCGGCTGGTTAGAGAGGGTCCGCCAGAGCTTTATGTAGTGTAATTGTCCATACTACGAATAATTTAAAGCAGGTATGTAAATACGGATATAAGCATACGTTAAACTTTCTATAATAATATGTAATATGAGTGAAAAATAACAAAATGATAAAACTACAAAAAATATAATGATGTCTTAGTAAATAGCTAAAAATTTTAAATGTATAATGTTTATAATAATTTTAAATTGGTAAGTAACTACCTAATATCTAAGTTAATTTTACTTTCTATAACTATAAGAAAAAGAAAAAAACATTTAAAAATAAAAAAAAATACAAAAATTAATAAAGTAAAAAAAACAATGTTTCAATCTTAGATTTTTACTGAATAATCATAATAATTAATCATTTTATCTTATATAAATATAAAAATAATCATTATGAATAATGATTAATAATGAAATGAAAAGAAAATAGTGTAAACAAAAAGGGACGGAAACCATATACAATAGAAAATAAATTTAGGTAAAAATATTTAAGTAATAAGCAAACAATGAAGAAAAGCAATTGAATGAATTTATCTTTCCACTGTATAGCAATGAGGGATCCTTTCCTTTTGTATGCATAATAATAAATTCTTTCGCCATATTAGAGGGCAGGCAATGACCCGGCCAATACGACACCACAAGCAATGGCATTCCAGTGAGCATAACAATACAGGGCATAATAAAAAAAAACTAAACAGAAACTCAATAATGATCACAAAACGTCACTATGACATATTATAATGTAGTTATTATTCTTATATAAATCTGCACCAAAATTAGCAACTAACCCCATGACGTTTTATCATTTAAAAAATCATTAACAGTGTAGTAACCCTTGCTTTAAAGATGATTTTTTTACTGCTAGTTTGAATTTATGTAAGGGTAGGTTCATAACTTCAATAGGTAATCCTACTAATATTATAAACGCGAAAGTTTGTAAGAATGGATGGATGGATGTTTGTTACTCTTTCACGTAAAAACTACTGAACTGATCTGGATGAAATTTGGCACAGACAAAGATTATGGTCTGGAATAACACATAGGCTACTTTTTACAGCGATAACAGCGGCAACAGCTACTTTGTTATAATAACGTACCCCGAGTCCCGCAAACTTTATGTAGGCGGTGATAGGTACCAACAAGTTTGTGTAGTCTGTTCCCGGAGGTTCCCTTCGAGAACATTCTTCCATTTTGTGCAAAATTATAAACTTACAGGAATAATTTCTCTTCTGTAGGTATTACAAAATATAATGTAACCTTAGAGATATTTTCAGAGAAGTCTCCCATAGGTAAATTAATTTAAAAAATATATAATAAAGATAAAATCTCTTAAAATACATAAATAATAAATGGTGGGTATTAATAGATACCTACGATGCCTACGATCATTAATTTTATTTACTTAAATTTCGCTACTTGACGTTTCACTTTCTTGATGCAATAATAATGCGACAAACACATCAAATAAGTCTAATATGCTACTTTTTAGATAAATTTTCAAAAATTTTAGTAAAATGAACCTTTACAACCAAAGCAAATTTTAAATAAGTTTTTGTTTTTATTTTAAAAAAACAGCCGGTATGTTTTATAAAAAAAATGCAATCATATACATACAATGTTCCGACTTTACATCCATTCTCTGATTGGGCTTTGATTTTATATATTTCAGTTTCGAATGTTAGTAGTTAGATGTATAGTAGTCGTAATTATATCATAGGCTTGTAATATTTTGAAAACCTCTAATTAAATGAATTTATAGTTAAGGGAAATGAAAAAATGCATCAGAATTATGATGTTTGTACAGACAAGAAAAATATTGAAATTCAATTTGGTTTAAAGTTTTAATTATTAATTCATACAACTTAGGTTGTATTGTCATGATGGAAAATTTAGACATTTAATTATCATACGAAAATACTTCATTCGTTATAATTATAATATGGATCGAATTAAGTATAAATTCTACCGATTTAACATTATAAATTAATAATGTACATATATGAAATATGATACCTTTAAACAAAAATAATAATTAATACAAAATATATACTTAATGTTAAAAATATAAAAATAATCATAATATTACTTAGTATCACAATATGATCCACATACATTAAATTATAGTATTCTTTTTCTTATACTATAATTATATTAAGATGTCTGTCTTGTTAATTATTAAAATTTGTTTTTTGGGAACAAATATTGACCGACAGATAAAGTTTAAACCACCGGTAGGTGAGGTCCCACTTTTCCATGAAATAAAAATAAAAAAAAATTCCAATCGGCAACCAGCATCATCGATAAATATAATATATTTGCTATGTGTCTAACGTGACTGAAATAAATAAAAATAATCGTTTCAAATTAGTTTTATGCTATAATTAGATCCATTCTAAAGAGAGAGGGTCTTTTATAAGTTACAGAAGGTCGGATCTTGAAGCATTACAGTCAACTTACGTCTCATTGCACTATAAACAAACCAAGCTTAATTCAATATTAAATTTATACTTATCTTAAACTGGTCCTGAAATAAATAACACAAGAAAGAAGTACATATATAGTTACATACCTAGTTCAAAAATGTAAAACTATAATATAAAATTTAAAATTATTAGGGCACCATACATGAGCAAGCTCGACTGGGGCAAACCTCCACCTTACATAAAACTGACTCTGGAATTAATTATTTTTATGTAAAATATGTGCATATAAGGGAGGCCTACGTTCAGCAGTGAACGTCATCAGGCTGAGATGATGATGTAAAAAATAGAAATATTATCACCTCAATCGTATTATTATAAAAAATAATTTGAATAAAATCATAAATTTTATTTTTTAACGAAGTGTTGTTTGTCTTGCATAATTTATGGTCACCGAACGGATATTTTGACACGACAAGTGAGGCACGATCAAGGCTGCGCAAGGGCTGCATAAATAACTTTTTACATGCGCAAGAGCTGCACGGGCTATAGCCGCCTTCAGCGGGGTTCAGATGCGCAGGACATTGACCGTACAGTATGTATTCTGCTGTCGGCTCATTTACATACGTTCGCTCAATGGCGAAGTAAAGTAATATTGCGTCTAACTCCGATTATTCATACATTGGGAAAAAACAAAATTGAGACAAAATATGTACATATTAACAAAAATTATAATATGGTTAAAAAAATATTGGATTCGATTCAAATTACAACTTATGAATAAACTACTTTTCGGGTAGTTCGTTTTGGGTTCGCCAATGCCAAGAATAGTTTTGTATATTTACCTACTTAAAGGTGTAATATTTTTAAATTTGTGTTTAATCGGTCTAACCTCAGTTAATAAGTAGTTGTTTTTTATTTCGTAAACTATTCTATTTTCGAGTGACGTAGGCCGCCTACTGTCTTATCAATAGATCACACGAAAAATAAATTAATAAAGGGGAAAAGCTATCCTTAAAAAAATCTATTTAAAAACGTTTAAAATTAGAAATATTAGTTACGTAATAGTAAAACATAGAAGTAAGTACCTATATAGGTCTAAAATGTAGGCTTCAAAATTAATTAACCATGAAGCATTAGATATATAATGTAAGAGAGGTAGGGCACCATACAAACGAGTTACTAGATGTAGGGTCGGCAGTAATGCTCTTAGTATAAGAGCAACCATAGGATACGAGGATACGATTACTTTTTACTATCAGATGGGCCATACCACAGATTAGAGAATAGTTACTACGTAAGCCATACGCTTATTTATCGCCGTAGTAGTATAATAATAAAAAATAATTAAAAAAAGAACAGAATAAAAACAAAAAAAAAAAACAAATGTATGATTATTAGAAAGATTTAAAATAATATGTGAGCTGAATTATCCGTTTGCAGTGCTATGATATTATAACCTATTTATATATGTATAAGTATACTTAATACGTTAATTGCAGAGTATGTATATTCTCCACAATTACTTATATAATTGCATCTAAACCTAATATAATATCGTTAGTTCATAGATCTTTAAGTATTAGTGTGGCCCTTTCTTAAACGTCCATCCATACTTACAATTATGTTATCGTATATAAATATATTTATTATACCTACTTACGACTCCCGTGTTCCTTAAAATACGTGATTCATTAAGTGGTGTATAGTAACAATAATATCCGCAGAGCAGCTTGTGGCGAGCTGAATGTGAGTGGCGACACTGCGGTCTCGAATACCCAAGAGAATCGATCAGGGCCTCGTCTCCGGCTTGCCTTTATTGGCTGTCTGGAGTGGATTTACAAGAGCGTCCCCAGGATTCTTAACTCTGGCTTGCCTTAATCGGCTGGTCAGAGAGGGTTCGCCAGAGCTATATGCTCGGGGGTAGAAGTGGGCAGTAGAAGGCAAAACGTAACTCGTCTAAAGACGAGAGAGACCTGGAAGCAGGTTTCACTGCACCGATAATTCACTGCGCCGATAGGTCACTGCGCAGGTCGGTCACTGCGCCGCACCTATCGAAACCCCAAGCCGCGCACTATGATGTTGCCCTGTTACCTTTGGGCTGTTGCCTATGACGGTTGTTTCAACAGGCTCTATCTAGTGTGTAGGCGAGTCACCGTCTGTCTAATTTTGGTTTCTACATTATTAATATGTGAAACGACAGCAGGCGACGTCTTATGACATAATTTTATAAAACTAGTTTACCCAATACCATAGCGTCCCCAGGATTCTTAACTCTGGCTTGCCTTAATCGGCTGGTTAGAGAGGGTCCGCCAGAGCTATATGTAGTGTATTTGTCTATGCTAAGAATAATTTAAAGCAGGTATGTAAATACGGATATAAGCATACGTTAATCTTTCTATAATAAGTAATATGAGTGAAAAAAAAAAAACAAAATGATAGAACTACAAAAAATATAATGATGTCTTAGTCAATAGCCAAAAAATTTAAATGTATATATAATGATGTCTTAGTCAATAGCCAAAAAATTTAAATGTATATAATATTTAAAATAATTTTAAATTGGTAAGTAACTACCTAATATCTAAGTTTATTTTATTTTCTATAACTATAAGAAAAAGAAAAAAAACATTTAAAATTAAAAAAAAACTACAAACATTAATAAACAAAACAAAAAACAATGTCTTCAATCTTAGATTTTTTCTGAATAATCATAATAATTAATCATTTTATCTTATATAAATATAAAAATAATCATTTAAAATAATTTGACATTTTGCTATATTGAAGTCAAAGTCATTATTCATTTAGATTAAATACATGATACGATGATATGATAAGGCCTATACGGTCATAGGTAAATCTTAACATTAATAGGAAACGATTTCCGTATTTCTTAAAATACGTGATTTATTAGATAGTCTATAGTAATAATAATACCCGCAGAGCAGCTTGTGGCGAGCTGAATGTGAGTGGCGACACTGCGGTCTCGAATACCCAAGAGAATCGATCAGGGCCTCGTCTCCGGCTTGCCTTTATTGGCTGTCTGGAGTGGATTTACAAGAGCGTCCCCAGGATTCTTAACTCTGGCTTGCCTTAATCGGCTGGTCAGAGAGGGTTCGCCAGAGCTATATGCTCGGGGGTAGAAGTGGGCAGTAGAAGGCAAAACGTAACTCGTCTAAAGACGAGAGAGACCTGGAAGCAGGTTTCACTGCACCGATAATTCACTGCGCCGATAGGTCACTGCGCAGGTCGGTCACTGCGCCGCACCTATCGAAACCCCAAGCCGCGCACTATGATGTTGCCCTGTTACCTTTGGGCTGTTGCCTATGACGGTTGTTTCAACAGGCTCTATCTAGTGTGTAGGCGAGTCACCGTCTGTCTAATTTTGGTTTCTACATTATTAATATGTGAAACGACAGCAGGCGACGTCTTATGACATAATTTTATAAAACTAGTTTACCCAATACCATAGCGTCCCCAGGATTCTTAACTCTGGCTTGCCTTAATCGGCTGGTTAGAGAGGGTCCGCCAGAGCTATATGTAGTGTATTTGTCTATGCTAAGAATAATTTAAAGCAGGTATGTAAATACGGATATAAGCATACGTTAATCTTTCTATAATAAGTAATATGAGTGAAAAAAAAAAACAAAATGATAGAACTACAAAAAATATAATGATGTCTTAGTCAATAGCCAAAAAATTTAAATGTATATATAATGATGTCTTAGTCAATAGCCAAAAAATTTAAATGTATATAATATTTAAAATAATTTTAAATTGGTAAGTAACTACCTAATATCTAAGTTTATTTTATTTTCTATAACTATAAGAAAAAGAAAAAAAACATTTAAAATTAAAAAAAAACTACAAACATTAATAAACAAAACAAAAAACAATGTCTTCAATCTTAGATTTTTTCTGAATAATCATAATAATTAATCATTTTATCTTATATAAATATAAAAATAATCATTTAAAATAATTTGACATTTTGCTATATTGAAGTCAAAGTCATTATTCATTTAGATTAAATACATGATACGATGATATGATAAGGCCTATACGGTCATAGGTAAATCTTAACATTAATAGGAAACGATTTCCGTATTTCTTAAAATACGTGATTTATTAGATAGTCTATAGTAATAATAATACCCGCAGAGCAGCTTGTGGCGAGCTGAATGTGAGTGGCGACACTGCGGTCTCGAATACCCAAGAGAATCGATCAGGGCCTCGTCTCCGGCTTGCCTTTATTGGCTGTCTGGAGTGGATTTACAAGAGCGTCCCCAGGATTCTTAACTCTGGCTTGCCTTAATCGGCTGGTCAGAGAGGGTTCGCCAGAGCTATATGCTCGGGGGTAGAAGTGGGCAGTAGAAGGCAAAACGTAACTCGTCTAAAGACGAGAGAGACCTGGAAGCAGGTTTCACTGCACCGATAATTCACTGCGCCGATAGGTCACTGCGCAGGTCGGTCACTGCGCCGCACCTATCGAAACCCCAAGCCGCGCACTATGATGTTGCCCTGCTACCTTTGGGCTGTTGCCTATGACGGTTGTTTCAACAGGCTCTATCTAGTGTGTAGGCGAGTCACCGTCTGTCTAATTTTGGTTTCTACATTATTAATATGTGAAACGACAGCAGGCGACGTCTTATGACATAATTTTATAAAACTAGTTTACCCAATACCATAGCGTCCCCAGGATTCTTAACTCTGGCTTGCCTTAATCGGCTGGTTAGAGAGGGTCCGCCAGAGCTATATGTAGTGTATTTGTCTATGCTAAGAATAATTTAAAGCAGGTATGTAAATACGGATATAAGCATACGTTAATCTTTCTATAATAAGTAATATGAGTGAAAAAAAAAAACAAAATGATAGAACTACAAAAAATATAATGATGTCTTAGTCAATAGCCAAAAAATTTAAATGTATATATAATGATGTCTTAGTCAATAGCCAAAAAATTTAAATGTATATAATATTTAAAATAATTTTAAATTGGTAAGTAACTACCTAATATCTAAGTTTATTTTATTTTCTATAACTATAAGAAAAAGAAAAAAAACATTTAAAATAAAAAAAAACAAGAGCGTCCCCAGGATTCTTAACTCTGGCTTGCCTTAATCGCTGGTCAGAGAGGGTTCGCCAGAGCTATATGCTCGGGGGTAGAAGTGGGCAGTAGAAGGCAAAACGTAACTCGTCTAAAGACGAGAGAGACCCGGAAACAGGTTTCACTGCACCGATAATTCACTGCGCCGATAGGTCACTGCGCAGGTCGGTCACTGCGCCGCACCTATCGAAACCCCAAGCCGCGCACTATGATGTTGCCCTGTTACCTTTGGGCTGTTGCCTATGACGGTTGTTTCAACAGGCTCTATCTAGTGTGTAGGCGAGTCACCGTCTGTCTAATTTTGGTTTCTACATTATTAATATGTGAAACGACAGCAGGCGACGTCTTATGACATAATTTTATAAAACTAGTTTACCCAATACCATAGCGTCCCCAGGATTCTTAACTCTGGCTTGCCTTAATCGGCTGGTTAGAGAGGGTCCGCCAGAGCTTTATGTAGTGTAATTGTCCATACTAAGAATAATTTAAAGCAGGTATGTAAATACGGATATAAGCATACGTTAAACTTTCTATAATAATATGTAATATGAGTGAAAAATAACGAAATGATAAAACTACAAAAAATATAATGATGTCTTAGTAAATAGCTAAAAATTTTAAATGTATAATGTTTATAATAATTTTAAATTGGTAAGTAACTACCTAATATCTAAGTTAATTTTACTTTCTATAACTATAAGAAAAAGAAAAAAACATTTAAAAATAAAAAAAAATACAAAAATTAATAAAGTAAAAAAAACAATGTTTCAATCTTAGATTTTTACTGAATAATCATAATAATTAATCATTTTATCTTATATAAATATAAAAATAATCATTATGAATAATGATTAATAATGAAATGAAAAGAAAATAATGTAAACAAAAAGGGACGGAAACCATATACAATAGAAAATAAATTTAGGTAAAAATATTTAAGAAATAAGTAAACAATGAAGAAAAGCAATTGAATGAATTTATCTTTCCACTGTCTAGCAATGAGGGATCCTTTCCTTTTGTATGCATAATAATAAATTCTTTCGCCATATTAGAGGGCAGGCAATGACCCGGCCAATACGACACCACAAGCAATGGCATTCCAGTGAGCATAACAATACAGGGCATAATAAAAAAAAACTAAACAGAAACTCAATAATGATCACAAAACGTCACTATGACATATTATAATGTAGTTATTATTCTTATATAAATCTGCACCAAAATTAGCAACTAACCCCATGACGTTTTATCATTTAAAAAATCATTAACAGTGTAGTAACCCTTGCTTTAAAGATGATTTTTTTACTGCTAGTTTGAATTTATGTAAGGGTAGGTTCATAACTTCAATAGGTAATCCTACTAATATTATAAACGCGAAAGTTTGTAAGAATGGATGGATGGATGTTTGTTACTCTTTCACGTAAAAACTACTGAACTGATCTGGATGAAATTTAGCACAGACAAAGATTATGGTCTGGAATAACACATAGGCTACTTTTTACAGCGATAACAGCGGCAACAGCTAGTTTGTTATAATAACGTACCCCGAGTCCCGCAAACTTTATGTAGGCGGTGATAGGTACCAACAAGTTTGTGTAGTCTGTTCCCGGAGGTTCCCTTCGAGAACATTCTTCCATTTTGTGCAAAATTATAAACTTACAGGAATAATTTCTCTTCTGTAGGTATTATAAAATATAATGTAACCTTAGAGATATTTTCAGAGAAGTCTCCCATAGGTAAATTAATTTAAAAAATATATAATAAAGATAAAATCTCTTAAAATACATAAATAATAAATGGTGGGTATTAATAGATACCTACGATGCCTACGATCATTAATTTTATTTACTTAAATTTCGCTACTTGACGTTTCACTTTCTTGATGCAATAATAATGCGACAAACACATCAAATAAGTCTAATATGCTACTTTTTAGATAAATTTTCAAAAATTTTAGTAAAATGAACCTTTACAACCAAAGCAAATTTTAAATAAGTTTTTGTTTTTATTTTAAAAAAACAGCCGGTATGTTTTATAAAAAAAATGCAATCATATACATACAATGTTCCGACTTTACATCCATTCTCTGATTGGGCTTTGATTTTATATATTTCAGTTTCGAATGTTAGTAGTTAGATGTATAGTAGTCGTAATTATATCATAGGCTTGTAATATTTTGAAAACCTCTAATTAAATGAATTTATAGTTAAGGGAAATGAAAAAATGCATCAGAATTATGATGTTTGTACAGACAAGAAAATATTGAAATTCAATTTGGTTTAAAGTTTTAATTATTAATTCACACAACTTAGGTTGTATTGTCATGATGGAAAATTTAGACATTTAATTATCATACGAAAATACTTCATTCGTTATAATTATAATATGGATCGAATTAAGTATAAATTCTACCGATTTAACATTATAAATTAATAATGTACATATATGAAATATGATACCTTTAAACAAAAATAATAATTAATACAAAATATATACTTAACGTTAAAAATATAAAAATAATCATAATATTACTTAGTATCACAATATGATATACATACATTAAATTATAATATTCTTTTTCTTATACTATAATTATATTAAGATGTCTGTCTTGTTAATTATTAAAATTTGTTTTTTGGGAACAAATATTGACCGACAGATAAAGTTTAAACCACCGGTAGGTGAGGTCCCACTTTTCCATAAAATAAAAATTAAAAAAAAATCCAATCGGCAACCAGCATCATCGATACATATAATATATTTGCTATGTGTCTAACGTGACTGTAATAAATAAAAATAATCGTTTCAAATTAGTTTTATGCTATAATTAGATCCATTCTAAAGAGAGAGGGTCTTTTATAAGTTACAGAAGGTCGGATCTTGAAGCATTACAGTCAACTTACGTCTCATTGCACTATAAACAAACCAAGCTTAATTCAATATTAAATTTATACTTATCTTAAACTGGTCATGAAATAAATAACACAAGAAAGAAGTACATAGTTACATAATAGTTCAAAAATGTAAAACTATAATATAAAATTTAATATTATTAGGGCACCATACATGAGCGCTCGACTGGGGCAAACCTCCACCTTACATAAAACTGACTCTGGAATTAATTATTTTTATGTAAAATATGTGCATATAAGGGAGGCCTACGTTCAGCAGTGAACGTCATCAGGCTGAGATGATGATGTAAAAAATAGAAATATTATCACCTCAATCGTATTATTATAAAATATAATTTGAATAAAATCATAAATTTTATTTTTTTAAGAAGTGTTGTTTGTCTTGCATAATTTATGGTCACCGAACGGATATTTTGACACGACAAGTGAGGCACGATCAAGGCTGCGCAAGGGCTGCATAAATAACTTTTTACATGCGCAAGAGCTGCACGGGCTAAAGCCGCCTTCAGCGGGGTTCAGATGCGCAGGACATTGACCGTACAGTATGTATTCTGCTGTCGGCTCATTTACATACGTTCGCTCAATGGCGAAGTAAAGTAATATTGCGTCTAACTCCGATTATTCATACATTGGGAAAAAACAAAATTGAGACAAAATATGTACATATTAACAAAAATTATAATATGGTTAAAAAAATATTGGATTCGATCCTATTACAACTTATGAATAAACTACTTTTCGGGTAGTTCGTTTTGGGTTCGCCAATGCCAAGAATAGTTTTGTATATTTACCTACTGAAAGTTGTAATATTTTTAAATTTGTGTTTAATCGGTCCTCAATCAATAAGTAGTTGTTTTTTATTTCGTAAACTATTCTATTTTCGAGTGACGTAGGCCGCCTACTGTCTTATCAATAGATCACACGAAAAATAGGTTAATAAAGGGGAAAAGCTATCCTTAAAAATGTCTATTTAAAAACGTTTCAAATTAGAAATATTAGTTACGTAATAGTAATACATAGAAGTAAGTACCTATATAGGTCTAAAATGTAGGCTTCAAAATTAATTAACCATGAAACATTAGATATATAATGTAAGGGAAGTAGGGCACCATACAAACGAGTTACTAGATGTAGGGTCGGCAGTAATGCTCTTAGTATAAGAGCAACCATAGGATACGAGGATACGATTACTTTTTACTATCAGATGAGCCATACCACAGATTAGATAATAGTTACTACGTAAGCCATACGCTTATTTATCGCCGTAGTAGTATAATAATAAAAAATAAATAAAAAAAAAACAGAATAAAAACAAAAAAAAAACAAATGTATGATTATTAGAAAGATTTAAAATAATATGTGAGCTGAATTATCCGTTTGCAGTGCTATGATATTATAACCTATCTATACATATATGTATAAGTATACTTAATACGTTAATTGCAGAGTATGTATGTATATTCTCCACAATTACTTATATAACTGCATCTTAACCTAATATAATATCGTTAGTTCATAGATCTTTAAGTATTAGTGTGGCCCTTTCTTAAACGTCCATCCATACTTACAATTATGTTATCGTATATAAATATATTTATTATACCTACTTACGACTTCCGTGTTCCTTAAAATACGTGATTCATTAAGTGGTGTATAGTAACAATAATACCCGCAGAGCAGCTTGTGGCGAGCTGAATGTGAGTGGCGACACTGCGGTCTCGAATACCCAAGAGAATCGATCAGGGCCTCGTCTCTGGCTTGCCTTTATTGGCTGTCTGGAGTGGATTAACAAGACCGTCCGCAGGATTCTTAACTCTGGCTTGCCTTAATCGGCTGGTCAGAGAGGGTTCGCCAGAGCTATATGCTCGGGGGTAGAAGTGGGCAGTAGAAGGCAAAACGTAACTCGTCTAAAGACGAGAGAGACCTGGAAGCAGGTATCACTGCACCGATAATTCACTGCGCCGATAGGTCACTGCGCAGGTCGGTCACTGCGCCGTACCTATCGAAACCCCAAGCCGCGCACTATGATGTTGCCCTGTTACCTTTGGGCTGTTGCCTATGACGGTTGTTTCAACAGGCTCTATCTAGTGTGTAGGCGAGTCACCGTCTGTCTAATTTTGGTTTCTACATTATTAATATGTGAAACGACAGCAGGCGACGTCTTATGACATAATTTTATAAAACTAGTTTACCCAATACCATAGCGTCCCCAGGATTCTTAACTCTGGCTTGCCTTAATCGGCTGGTTAGAGAGGGTCCGCCAGAGCTATATGTAGTGTAATTGTCTATGCTAAGAATAGTTTAAAGCAGGTATGTAAATACGGATATAAGCATACGTTAAACTTTCTATAATAAGTAATATGAGTGAAAAAAAAAAACAAAATGATAGAACTACAAAAAATATAATGATGTCTTAGTAAATAGCTAAAAATTTCAAATGTATTATGTTTATAATAATTTTAAATTGGTAAGTAACTACCTAATATCTAAGTTCATTTTACTTTCTATAACTATAAGAAAAAGAAAAAACATTTAAAATTAAAAAAAAATACAAAAATTAATAAAGCAAAAAAAAACAATGTTTCAATCTTAGATTTTTACTGAATAATCATAATAATTAATCATTTTATCTTATATAAATATAAAAATAATCATTTAGAATAATTTGACCTTTTGCTATATTAAAGTCAAAGTCATTATTCATTTAGATTAAATACATGATACGATGATATGATAAGGCCTATACGGTCATAGGTAAATCTTAACATTAATAGGAAACGATTTCCGTATTTCTTAAAATACGTGATTTATTAGATAGTCTATAGTAATAATAATACCCGCAGAGCAGCTTGTGGCGAGCTGAATGTGAGTGGCGACACTGCGGTCTCGAATACCCAAGAGAATCGATCAGGGCCTCGTCTCTGGCTTGCCTTTATTGGCTGTCTGGAGTGGATTTACAAGAGCGTCCCCAGGATTCTTAACTCTGGCTTGCCTTAATCGCTGGTCAGAGAGGGTTCGCCAGAGCTTTATGCTCGGGGGTAGAAGTGGGCAGTAGAAGGCAAAACGTAACTCGTCTAAAGACGAGAGAGACCTGAAAGCAGGTTTCACTGCACCGATAATTCACTGCACCGATAGGTCACTGCGCAGATCGGTCACTGCGCCGCACCTATCGAAACCCCAAGCCTCGCACTATGATGTTGCCCTGTTACCTTTGGGCTGTTGCCTATGACGGTTGTTTCAACAGGCTCTATCTAGTGTGTAGGCGAGTCACCGTCTGTCTAATTTTGGTTTCTACATTATTAATATGTGAAACGACAGCAGGCGACGTCTTATGACATAATTTTATAAAACTAGTTTACCCAATACCATAGCGTCCCCAGGATTCTTAACTCTGGCTTGCCTTAATCGGCTGGTTAGAGAGGGTCCGCCAGAGTTTTATGTAGTGTAATTGTCTATGCTAAAAATAATTTAAAGCAGGTATGTAAATACGGATATAAGCATACGTTAAACTTTCTATAATAAGTAATATGAGTGAAAAAAAAAACAAAATGATAGAACTACAAAAAATATAATGATGTCTTAGTAAATAGCTAAAAATTTCAAATGTATTATGTTTATAATAATTTTAAATTGGTAAGTAACTACCTAATATCTAAGTTCATTTTACTTTCTATAACTATAAGAAAAAGAAAAAACATTTAAAATTAAAAAAAAATACAAAAATTAATAAAGCAAAAAAAAACAATGTTTCAATCTTAGATTTTTACTGAATAATCATAATAATTAATCATTTTATCTTATATAAATATAAAAATAATCATTTAGAATAATTTGACCTTTTGCTATATTAAAGTCAAAGTCATTATTCATTTAGATTAAATACATGATACGATGATATGATAAGGCCTATACGGTCATAGGTAAATCTTAACATTAATAGGAAACGATTTCCGTATTTCTTAAAATACGTGATTTATTAGATAGTCTATAGTAATAATAATACCCGCAGAGCAGCTTGTGGCGAGCTGAATGTGAGTGGCGACACTGCGGTCTCGAATACCCAAGAGAATCGATCAGGGCCTCGTCTCTGGCTTGCCTTTATTGGCTGTCTGGAGTGGATTAACAAGAGCGTCCCCAGGATTCTTAACTCTGGCTTGCCTTAATCGCTGGTCAGAGAGGGTTCGCCAGAGCTATATGCTCGGGGGTAGAAGTGGGCAGTAGAAGGCAAAACGTAACTCGTCTAAAGACGAGAGAGACCCGGAAGCAGGTTTCACTGCACCGATAGGTCACTGCGCAGGTCGGTCACTGCGCCGCACCTATCGAAACCCCAAGCCGCGCACTATGATGTTGCCCTGTTACCTTTGGGCTGTTGCCTATGACGGTTGTTTCAACAGGCTCTATCTAGTGTGTAGGCGAGTCACCGTCTGTCTAATTTTGGTTTCTACATTATTAATATGTGAAACGACAGCAGGCGACGTCTTATGACATAATTTTATAAAACTAGTTTACCCAATACCATAGCGTCCCCAGGATTCTTAACTCTGGCTTGCCCTAATCGGCTGGTTAGAGAGGGTCCGCCAGAGCTTTATGTAGTGTAATTGTCTATGCTAAGAATAGTTTAAAGCAGGTATGTAAATACGGATATAAGCATACGTTAAACTTTCTATAATATGTAATATGAGTGAAAAAAAAAACAAAATATTAAAACTACAAAAAATATAATGATGTCTTAGTAAATAGCTAAAAATTTTAAATGTGTAATGTTTATAATAATTTTAAATTGGTAAGTAACTACCTAATATCTAAGTTAATTTTACTTTCTATAACTATAAGAAAAAGAAAAAAACATTTAAAAATAAAAAAAAATACAAAAATTAATAAAGTAAAAAAAAACAATGTTTCAATCTTAGATTTTTACTGAATAATCATAATAATTAATCATTTTATCTTATATAAATATAAAAATAATCATTTAGAATAATTTGACCTTTTGCTATATTAAAGTCAAAGTCATTATTCATTTAGATTAAATACATGATACGATGATATGATAAGGCCTATACGGTCATAGGTAAATCTTAACATTAATAGGAAACGATTTCCGTATTTCTTAAAATACGTGATTTATTAGATAGTCTATAGTAATAATAATACCCGCAGAGCAGCTTGTGGCGAGCTGAATGTGAGTGGCGACACTGCGGTCTCGAATACCCAAGAGAATCGATCAGGGCCTCGTCTCTGGCTTGCCTTTATTGGCTGTCTGGAGTGGATTAACAAGAGCGTCCCCAGGATTCTTAACTCTGGCTTGCCTTAATCGCTGGTCAGAGAGGGTTCGCCAGAGCTATATGCTCGGGGGTAGAAGTGGGCAGTAGAAGGCAAAACGTAACTCGTCTAAAGACGAGAGAGACCCGGAAGCAGGTTTCACTGCACCGATAGGTCACTGCGCAGGTCGGTCACTGCGCCGCACCTATCGAAACCCCAAGCCGCGCACTATGATGTTGCCCTGTTACCTTTGGGCTGTTGCCTATGACGGTTGTTTCAACAGGCTCTATCTAGTGTGTAGGCGAGTCACCGTCTGTCTAATTTTGGTTTCTACATTATTAATATGTGAAACGACAGCAGGCGACGTCTTATGACATAATTTTATAAAACTAGTTTACCCAATACCATAGCGTCCCCAGGATTCTTAACTCTGGCTTGCCCTAATCGGCTGGTTAGAGAGGGTCCGCCAGAGCTTTATGTAGTGTAATTGTCTATGCTAAGAATAGTTTAAAGCAGGTATGTAAATACGGATATAAGCATACGTTAAACTTTCTATAATATGTAATATGAGTGAAAAAAAAAACAAAATATTAAAACTACAAAAAATATAATGATGTCTTAGTAAATAGCTAAAAATTTTAAATGTGTAATGTTTATAATAATTTTAAATTGGTAAGTAACTACCTAATATCTAAGTTAATTTTACTTTCTATAACTATAAGAAAAAGAAAAAAACATTTAAAAATAAAAAAAAATACAAAAATTAATAAAGTAAAAAAAAACAATGTTTCAATCTTAGATTTTTACTGAATAATCATAATAATTAATCATTTTATCTTATATAAATATAAAAATAATCATTTAGAATAATTTGACCTTTTGCTATATTAAAGTCAAAGTCATTATTCATTTAGATTAAATACATCATACGATGATATGATAAGGCCTATACGGTCATAGGTAAATCTTAACATTAATAGGAAACGATTTCCGTATTTCTTAAAATACGTGATTAATTAGATAGTCTATAGTAATAATAATACCCGCAGAGCAGCTTGTGGCGAGCTGAATGTGAGTGGCGACACTGTGGTCTCGAATACCCAAGAGAATCGATCAGTGCCTCGTCTCCGGCTTGCCTTTATTGGCTGTCTGGAGTGAATTTACAAGAGCGTCCCCAGGATTCTTAACTCTGGCTTGCCTTAATCGGCTGGTCAGAGAGGGTTTGCCAGAGCTATATGCAGTGTATTTGTCTATGCTAAGAATAATTTAAAGCAGGTATGTAAGTACGGTTATAAGCATACGTTAAACTTTCTATAATAATATGTAATATGAGTGAAAAAAAAAAACAGAATGATAAAAGATAAGTTTAAAATCTAAAAAATATGAAACAAACAAAAATAAATAAAACAAAAAAAACAATGTCTTCAATCTTAGATTTTTACTGAATAATCATGATAATTAATCATTTTATCTTATATAAATATAAAAATAATCATTATGAATAATGATTAATAATGAAATGAAAAAAAAATAGTGTAAACAAAAAGGGACGGAAACCATATACAATAGAAAATAAATTTAGGTAAAAATATTTAAGTAATAAGCAAACAATGAAGAAAGGCAATTGAATGAATTTATCTTTCCACTGTATAGCAATGAGGGATCCTTTCCTTTTGTATGCATAATAATAAATTCTTTCGCCATATTAGAGGGCAGGCAATGACCCGGCCAATACGACACCACAAGCAATGGCATTCCAGTGAGCATAACAATACAGGGCATAATAAAAAAAAACTAAACAGAAACTCAATAATGATCACAAAACGTCACTATGACATATTATAATGTAGTTATTATTCTTATATAAATCTGCACCAAAATTAGCAACTAACCCCATGACGTTTTATCATTTAAAAAATCATTAATAGTGTAATAACCCTTGCTTTAAAGATGATTTTTTTACTGCTAGTTTGAATTTATGTAAGGGTAGGTTCATAACTTCAATAGGTAATCCTACTAATATTATAAACGCGAAAGTTTGTAAGAATGGATGGATGGATGTTTGTTACTCTTTCACGTAAAAACTACTGAACTGATCTGGATGAAATTTAGCACAGACAAAGATTATGGTCTGGAATAACACATAGGCTACTTTTTACAGCGATAACAGCGGCAACAGCTAGTTTGTTATAATAACGTACCCCGAGTCCCGCAAACTTTATGTAGGCGGTGATAGGTACCAACAAGTTTGTGTAGTCTGTTCCCGGAGGTTCCCTTCGAGAACATTCTTCCATTTTGTGCAAAATTATAAACTTACAGGAATAATTTCTCTTCTGTAGGTATTACAAAATATAATGTAACCTTAGAGATATTTTCAGAGAAGTCTCCCTAATAGGTAAATTAATTTAAAAAATATATAATAAAGATAAAATCTCTTAAAATACATAAATAATAAATGGTGGGTATTAATAGATACCTACGATGCCTACGATCATTAATTTTATTTACTTAAATTTCGCTACTTGACGTTTCACTTTCTTGATGCAATAATAATGCGACAAACACATCAAATAAGTCTAATATGCTACTTTTTAGATAAATTTTCAAAAATTTTAGTAAAATGAACCTTTACAACCAAAGCAAATTTTAAATAAGTTTTTGTTTTTATTTTAAAAAAACAGCCGGTATGTTTTATAAAAAAAATGCAATCATATACATACAATGTTCCGACTTTACATCCATTCTCTGATTGGGCTTTGATTTTATATATTTCAGTTTCGAATGTTAGTAGTTAGATGTATAGTAGTCGTAATTATATCATAGGCTTGTAATATTTTGAAAACCTCTAATTAAATGAATTTATAGTTAAGGGAAATGAAAAAATGCATCAGAATTATGATGTTTGTACAGACAAGAAAAATATTGAAATTCAATTTGGTTTAAAGTTTTAATTATTAATTCATACAACTTAGGTTGTATTGTCATGATGGAAAATTTAGACATTTAATTATCATACGAAAATACTTCATTCGTTATAATTATAATATGGATCGAATTAAGTATAAATTCTACCGATTTAACATTATAAATTAATAATGCACATATATGAAATATGATACCTTTAAACAAAAATAATAATTAATACAAAATATATACTTAACGTTAAAAATATAAAAATAATCATAATATTACTTAGTATCACAATATGATATACATACATTAAATTATAATATTCTTTTTCTTATACTATAATTATATTAAGATGTCTGTCTTGTTAATTATTAAAATTTGTTTTTTGGGAACAAATATTGACCGACAGATAAAGTTTAAACCACCGGTAGGTGAGGTCCCACTTTTCCATAAAATAAAAATTAAAAAAAAATCCAATCGGCAACCAGCATCATCGATACATATAATATATTTGCTATGTGTCTAACGTGACTGTAATAAATAAAAATAATCGTTTCAAATTAGTTTTATGCTATAATTAGATCCATTCTAAAGAGAGAGGGTCTTTTATAAGTTACAGAAGGTCGGATCTTGAAGCATTACAGTCAACTTACGTCTCATTGCACTATAAACAAACCAAGCTTAATTCAATATTAAATTTATACTTATCTTAAACTGGTCATGAAATAAATAACACAAGAAAGAAGTACATAGTTACATAATAGTTCAAAAATGTAAAACTATAATATAAAATTTAATATTATTAGGGCACCATACATGAGCGCTCGACTGGGGCAAACCTCCACCTTACATAAAACTGACTCTGGAATTAATTATTTTTATGTAAAATATGTGCATATAAGGGAGGCCTACGTTCAGCAGTGAACGTCATCAGGCTGAGATGATGATGTAAAAAATAGAAATATTATCACCTCAATCGTATTATTATAAAATATAATTTGAATAAAATCATAAATTTTATTTTTTTAAGAAGTGTTGTTTGTCTTGCATAATTTATGGTCACCGAACGGATATTTTGACACGACAAGTGAGGCACGATCAAGGCTGCGCAAGGGCTGCATAAATAACTTTTTACATGCGCAAGAGCTGCACGGGCTATAGCCGCCTTCAACGGGGTTCAGAGGCGCAGGGAATTGACCGTACAGTATGTATTCTGCTGTCGGCTCATTTTCATACGTTCGCTCAATGGCGAAGTAAAGTAATATTGTGTCTAACTCCGATTATTCATACATTGGGAAAAAACAAAATTGGGACAAAATATGTACATATTAACAAAAATTATAATATGGTAAAAAAAATATTGGATTCGATTCAGTTCGTTTTTGGGTTCGCCAATGCCAAGAATAGTTTTGTATATTTACCTACTTAAAGTTGTAATATTTTTAAGTTTGTGTTTAATCGGTCCTCAGTCAATAAGTAGTTGTTTTTTATTTCGTAAACTATTCTATTTTCGAGTGACGTAGGCCACCTACTGTCTTATCAATAGATCACACGAAAAATAGGTTAATAAAGGGGAAAAGCTATCCTTAAAAAAATATATTTAAAAACGTTTAAAATTAGAAATATTAGTTACGTAATAGTAAAACATAGAAGTAAGTACCTATATAGGTCTAAAATGTAGGCTTCAAAATTAATTAACCATGAAACATTAGATATATAATGTAAGAGAAGTAGGGCACCATACAAACGAGTTACTAGATGTAGGGTCGGCAGTAATGCTCTTAGTATAAGAGCAACCATAGGATACAAGGGTACGATTACTTTTTATTATCAGATGGGCCATACCACAGATTAGATAATAGTTACTACGTAAGCCATACGCTTATTTATCGCCGTAGTAGTATAATAATAAAAAATAAATAAAAAAAAACAGAATAAAAACAAAAAAAACAAATGTATGGTTATTAGAAAGATTTAAAATAATATGTGAGCTGAATTATCCGTTTGCAGTGCTATGATATTATAACCTATCTATATATGTATAAGTATACTTAATACGTTAATTGCAGAGTATGTATATTCTCCACAATTACTTCTATAACTGCATCTAAACCTAATATAATATCGTTAGTTCATAGATATTTAAGTATTAGTGTGGTCTTTTCTTAAACGTCCATCCATACTTACAATTATGTTATTGTATATAAATATATTTGTTATACCTACTTACGACTTCCGTGTTTCTTAAAATACGTGATTCATTACGTGGTGTATAGTAACAATAATACCCGCAGAGCAGCTTGTGGCGAGCTGAATGTGAGTGGCGACACTGCGGTCTCGAATACCCAAGAGAATCGATCAGGGCCTCGTCTCTGGCTTGCCTTTATTGGCTGTCTGGTGTGGATTAACAAGAGCGTCCGCAGGATTCTTAACTCTGGCTTGCCTTAATCGGCTGGTCAGAGAGGGTTCGCCAGAGCTATATGCTCGGGGGTAGAAGTGGGCAGTAGAAGGCAAAACGTAACTCGTCTAAAGACGAGAGAGACCTGAAAGCAGGTTTCACTGCACCGATAATTCACTGCATCGATAGGTCACTGCGCAGGTCGGTCACTGCGCCGCACCTATCGAAACCCCAAGCCGCGCGCTATGATGTTGCCCTGTTACCTTTGGGCTGTTGCCTATGACGGTTGTTTCAACAGGCTCTATCTAGTGTGTAGGCGAGTCACCGTCTGTCTAATTTTGGTTTCTACATTATTAATATGTGAAACGACAGCAGGCGACGTCTTATGACATAATTTTATAAAACTAGTTTACCCAATACCATAGCGTCCCCAGGATTCTTAACTCTGGCTTGCCTTAATCGGCTGGTTAGAGAGGGTCCGCCAGAGCTTTATGTAGTGTAATTGTCTATGCTAAGAATAGTTTAAAGCAGGTATATAAATTCGGATATAAGCATACGTTAAACTTTCTATAATATGTAATATGAGTGAAAAAAAAAACAAAATATTAAAACTACAAAAAATATAATGATGTCTTAGTAAATAGCTAAAAATTTTAAATGTGTAATGTTTATAATAATTTTAAATTGGTAAGTAACTACCTAATATCTAAGTTAATTTTACTTTCTATAACTATAAGAAAAAGAAAAAAACATTTAAAAATAAAAAAAAACTACAAACATTAATAAACAAAAAAAAAACAATGTCTTCAATCTTAGATTTTTTCTGAATAATCATAATAATTAATCATTTTATCTTATATAAATATAAAAATAATCATTTAGAATAATTTGACCTTTTGCTATATTAAAGTCAAAGTCATTATTCATTTAGATTAAATACATGATACGATGATATGATAAGGCCTATACGGTCATAGGTAAATCTTAACATTAATAGGAAACGATTTCCGTATTTCTTAAAATACGTGATTAATTAGATAGTCTATAGTAATAATAATACCCGCAGAGCAGCTTGTGGCGAGCTGAATGTGAGTGGCGACACTGCGGTCTCGAATACCCAAGAGAATCGATCAGGGCCTCGTCTCTGGCTTGCCTTTATTGGCTGTCTGGAGTGGATTAACAATAGCGTCCCCAGGATTCTTAACTCTGGCTTGCCTTAATCGCTGGTCAGAGAGGGTTCGCCAGAGCTATATGCTCGGGGGTAGAAGTGGGCAGTAGAAGGCAAAACGTAACTCGTCTAAAGACGAGAGAGACCCGGAAGCAGGTTTCACTGCACCGATAGGTCACTGCGCAGGTCGGTCACTGCGCCGCACCTATCGAAACCCCAAGCCGCGCACTATGATGTTGCCCTGTTACCTTTGGGCTGTTGCCTATGACGGTTGTTTCAACAGGCTCTATCTAGTGTGTAGGCGAGTCACCGTCTGTCTAATTTTGGTTTCTACATTATTAATATGTGAAACGACAGCAGGCGACGTCTTATGACATAATTTTATAAAACTAGTTTACCCAATACCATAGCGTCCCCAGGATTCTTAACTCTGGCTTGCCTTAATCGGCTGGTTAGAGAGGGTCCGCCAGAGCTTTATGTAGTGTAATTGTCTATGCTAAGAATAGTTTAAAGCAGGTATGTAAATACGGATATAAGCATACGTTAAACTTTCTATAATATGTAATATGAGTGAAAAAAAAAACAAAATATTAAAACTACAAAAAATATAATGATGTCTTAGTCAATAACCAAAAAATTTAAATGTATATACATATAATGATGTCTTAGTCAATAGCCAAAAAATTTAAATGTATATAATATTTAAAATAATTTTAAATTGGTAAGTAACTACCTAATATCTAAATTTATTTTACTTTCTATAACTATAAGAAAAAGAAAAAAACATTTAAAAATAAAAAAAACTACAAACATTAATAAACAAAAAAAAAACAATGTCTTCAATCTTAGATTTTTTCTGAATAATCATAATAATTAATCATTTTATCTTATATAAATATAAAAATAATCATTTAGAATAATTTGACCTTTTGCTATATTAAAGTCAAAGTCATTATTCATTTAGATTAAATACATGATACGATGATATGATAAGGCCTATACGGTCATAGGTAAATCTTAACATTAATAGGAAACGATTTCCGTATTTCTTAAAATACGTGATTAATTAGATAGTCTATAGTAATAATAATACCCGCAGAGCAGCTTGTGGCGAGCTGAATGTGAGTGGCGACACTGCGGTCTCGAATACCCAAGAGAATCGATCAGGGCCTCGTCTCTGGCTTGCCTTTATTGGCTGTCTGGAGTGGATTAACAATAGCGTCCCCAGGATTCTTAACTCTGGCTTGCCTTAATCGCTGGTCAGAGAGGGTTCGCCAGAGCTATATGCTCGGGGGTAGAAGTGGGCAGTAGAAGGCAAAACGTAACTCGTCTAAAGACGAGAGAGACCCGGAAGCAGGTTTCACTGCACCGATAGGTCACTGCGCAGGTCGGTCACTGCGCCGCACCTATCGAAACCCCAAGCCGCGCGCTATGATGTTGCCCTGTTACCTTTGGGCTGTTGCCTATGACGGTTGTTTCAACAGGCTCTATCTAGTGTGTAGGCGAGTCACCGTCTGTCTAATTTTGGTTTCTGCATTATTAATATGTGAAACGACAGCAGGCGACGTCTTATGACATAATTTTATAAAACTAGTTTACCCAATACCATAGCGTCCCCAGGATTCTTAACTCTGGCTTGCCTTAATCGGCTGGTTAGAGAGGGTCCGCCAGAGCTTTATGTAGTGTAATTGTCTATGCTAAGAATAGTTTAAAGCAGGTATGTAAATACGGATATAAGCATACGTTAAACTTTCTATAATATGTAATATGAGTGAAAAAAAAAAACAAAATATTAAAACTACAAAAAATATAATGATGTCTTAGTCAATAGCCAAAAAATTTAAATGTATATACATATAATGATGTCTTAGTCAATAGCCAAAAAATTTAAATGTATATAATATTTAAAATAATTTTAAATTGGTAAGTAACTACCTAATATCTAAATTTATTTTATTTTCTATAACTATAAGAAAAAGAAAAAAAAACATTTAAAATTAAAAAAAAACTACAAACATTAATAAACAAAAAAAAAACAATGTCTTCAATCTTAGATTTTTTCTGAATAATTATAATAATTAATCATTTTATCTTATATAAATATAAAAATAATCATTTAGAATAATTTGACATTTTGCTATATTGAAGTCAAAGTCATTATTCATTTAGATTAAATACATGATACGATGATATGATAAGGCCTATACGGTCATAAGTAAAACGTAACTCGTCTAAAGACGAGAGAGACCCGGAAGCAGGTTTCACTGCACCGATAGGTCACTGCGCAGGTCGGTCACTGCGCCGCACCTATCGAAACCCCAAGCCGCGCACTATGATGTTGCCCTGTTACCTTTGGGCTGTTGCCTATGACGGTTGTTTCAACAGGCTCTATCTAGTGTGTAGGCGAGTCACCGTCTGTCTAATTTTGGTTTCTACATTATTAATATGTGAAACGACAGCAGGCGACGTCTTATGACATAATTTTATAAAACTAGTTTACCCAATACCATAGCGTCCCCAGGATTCTTAACTCTGGCTTGCCTTAATCGGCTGGTTAGAGAGGGTCCGCCAGAGCTCTATGTAGTGTAATTGTCTATGCTAAGAATAGTTTAAAGCAGGTATGTAAATACGGATATAAGCATACGTTAAACTTTCTATAATATGTAATATGAGTGAAAAAAAAAACAAAATATTAAAACTACAAAAAATATAATGATGTCTTAGTAAATAGCTAAAAATTTTAAATGTGTAATGTTTATAATAATTTTAAATTGGTAAGTAACTACCTAATATCTAAGTTAATTTTACTTTCTATAACTATAAGAAAAAGAAAAAAACATTTAAAAATAAAAAAAAAATACAAAAATTAATAAAGTAAAAAAAAACAATGTTTCAATCTTAGATTTTTACTGAATAATCATAATAATTAACCATTTTATCTTATATAAATATAAAAATAATCATTTAGAATAATTTGACCTTTTGCTATATTAAAGTCAAAGTCATTATTCATTTAGATTAAATACATGATACGATGATATGATAAGATCTATACGGTCATAGGTAAATCTTAACATTAATAGGAAACGATTTCCGTATTTCTTAAAATACGTGATTTATTAGATAGTCTATAGTAATAATAATACCCGCAGAGCAGCTTGTGGCGAGCTGAATGTGAGTGGCGACACTGTGGTCTCGAATACCCAAGAGAATCGATCAGGGCCTCGTCTCTGGCTTGCCTTTATTGGCTGTCTGGTGTGGATTAACAAGAGCGTCCGCAGGATTCTTAACTCTGGCTTGCCTTAATCGGCTGGTCAGAGAGGGTTCGCCAGAGCTATATGCAGTGTATTTGTCTATGCTAAGAATAATTTAAAGTAGGTATGTGAATACGGATGTAAACAACTTTCTATAATAATATGTAATATGAGTGAAAAAAAAATGATGTCTTAGTAAATAGCCAGAAATTGAAAATATATAATGTTTAGACTAATTTTAAATTGGTAAGTAACTACTTCATTACTCAGTAAATTTTACTTTCGATAACTATAAGAAAACGGAAAAAGTACATTTAAAATAAAAAAAAAACTACAAAAAATTCTAAAATGTAAAAAAACTACAAAAATTTCTAAAATCTTTAAAAACGTAAAAAAGACACAAAAAATAATAAAAAAAACAATGTCTATAGTCAATCAAATGATTGATGAAAAATCTGATGATTTTTACTGAATAATCAAAATAATTAATCATTTTATCTTATATCAATAATCATTTAGAATAATGGTTGATAATAAAATGAAAAATGAAAAAAAGGGTTGTAATATTAGTGTTAACAAAAAGGGACGGAAACCATATACTTACCATAGAAAATTAAATTTAAAATATATAATGTTTAGACTAATTTTAAATTGGTAAGTAACTACTTCATTACTCAGTAAATTTTACTTTCTATAACTATAAGAAAACGAAAAAAGACACAAAAATAATAAAAAAAAGCAATGTCTATAATCAGTCAGATGATTGATGAAAAATCTGATGATTTTTACTGAATAATCAAAATAACTAATCATTTTATCTTATATCAATAATCATTTAGAATAATGGTTGATAATGAAATGAAAAAAAGGGTTGTAATATTAGTGTTATCAAAAAGAGACGGAAACCATATACTTACCATAGAAAATTAAATTTAGGTAAAAATATTTCAGTAATAAGGAAACAAGGAAGAAAAAAAATTGCCTTTAGCCTTCCACTGTGTGGCAATGTGGGATCCTTTCCATTTGTATGCATAAGATAGAAACGTGTCGAGATCAAACTATATCTTTATTATTATATATTTTAAAAAAATCATGCAAAGATTGATCAGCCACCGCAAGTAGCACTCGTTCACGAGCATGACGCACGGACCAGCCTTCATTTCCTTTGCCATAGACACGTCAATACGACACCACAAGCAATTGCATTCCAGTGAGCATGACAATCCAAGACATTGTAAAAAAAATAGAAACTCAATAATGATCACAAAACGTCTCTAGAGAACTTTACAAACATACAATTAACGGACACAAATTACACCCAGACTCAGAACAATTCTTTGTGGGTCACACAAAGTTTTTGTCCTGTGTGGGAATCGAACCCACAACCTCGTGCACAGCAGGCGCATACTACGGCCACTGGACCACCGAGGCAGTCAAAATGTAGTTATTATTCTTATATAAATCTGCATCAAAATTTGCAACTAACCCCATGACGTTTTATCATTTAAAAAGTCATTAATAGTAAAATAACCCTTGTTTAAAAGATGATTTTTTTACTGCTACTTTGAATTTGTGTAAGGGTAGGTTCATAACTTCAATAGGTAGTTTGTTATAAAAACGTACCCCGAGTCCCGCAAATGAATTGTGAACTTTATGTAGGCGGTGATACGTACCAACAAGTTTGTGTTTGTTTCTTGTGTTGATTGTATGATTGTCACTGTTTTTACAAAACAGGTGTATATTTTGTTTAACATGATGTTGGCTAAAATGTACTGAGATGCAACTATCAGAATGCCTATTTCTTTAAACCTTTCTCTAAGTGAAACTCGTTCTCCTAAATTGTAAATAGAGCAAACTGCTCTTTTCTGAAGTATTATAGTTTCAATATCAGCAGCTTTTCCCCATAGTAGTATGCCATAAGAGATAACGCTGTGAAAATAACTAAAACAGACAAGCCTAGCTGTTTCTATGTCTGTAAACTGCCTTACTTTCTTACTGCGAAAGCTGCGGAATTATGTTTCCCTGCAAGACACGATATATGAGCACGCCACTGAAGCTTGCGATCTAAAGTCAAACCCAAAAACACTGTAGATACAACGAGACTCAAGTTTCACCGTTCAAAATTATATTAGTTGATGTAAGATTTCTAGTATTGTTAAACTTAACACACTTAGGTTTTTTGCGTTTAACCGTAGATTGTTTGCATTAAACCAGTCCAGGACTTTCGCAATTCACAGCATCAAGGTTTGATACTTTACGGTCTACCTGAAATATAAGTGACGTATCATCTGTGAATAGTATGTACAATGTCACAGAAATTCTGCACATGGAAAGGCAAATCGTTAATATAAATTACAAAGAGGCTACTAGGCAATATAGATATTGGTCTAAATTTAGTCGGGTCATTTTTAGATCCGTTTTTATACAAAGGTATTACTTTACTGTGTTTCATTAGATCAGGAAATACGCCTGTATCAACACATCTATTAAATATTGCTGCAAGATGTGGATCTATATTCAAAATTATATTATGATCTAGTTTTACCGAAAAACCCCGATGAGTCAGCAGTTCTTTTTAAATTCAATGTCTTGAACGTTTATACTATATCATTGGAGTCAATATAATAAAACGCTACATTCTCCAAGGCGCTCGCCTTGGAGAATGTAGCGTTTTATTATATACATATATAACCACGGCAAGAATCTAAGGAGCTATAATTGGTATGTTTGTAAATAAATTATTTATTTTGAGTTTTCTAATTTTATATAATATGTATAAAATTAGAAAACTCGAAAGAATTTATTATATTAGATTTTAATAAACAGGTTAAATATAATGTTTTGGATAATTTTAAGTAGTATGTAAGTAAGTATGAAGTAAGTTAAAAAAAACTACAAATAAAGTTCAATATTGATTTAGTAGTCTTAAATGTGATGTTTTAATTATTGGAATTATTTTAAGTTGGTAAATAGTATGCAAGTAAGCTTAAGTTTCACTTTTTATCAGTAATAAATATAAAAAATACATACTGAGAGTATGTACATCTATCTACAAAAAAGATATATAACAAATAATTATAAAACATAAAAAAATGTTGTAAACGTTTAAAAATTAAATAAAACATTTTGAATGTTTTGAATAATTTTAAGTATACATAAAAAGTGAAAAAAAACATGAAATTATAAAACTAAAAAAAGTTGTAGATATTTATTTTTCTTTTAGCATTTAATCTTGGAAATATATAATATATTTGTCTATGCTAAGAATAATTTAAAGTACTACATACTACCGTTCTACCTGTACGGATATAAGCAGTCGGGCCTCTGGCTTCAAGCACTTTCATCGCCCTACAGAGGTACCATGTTGGACGATACGACCTTCCGTATGGCTACTTGCCTTCTTCTAGGTGCTTCTTCTGTTTCTCCGCATAGATGTTGCTGTGACAGCCTTGGACACCACGGCCTGTCATGCAGCAGGAGTGCAGGCCGCATATCCCGGCACGCCAACCTTAACGATATACTCCGACGTGCTCTTGTCACCGCTGGCGTTCCAGCTGTACTAGAATCCAATGGTTGGTACGCAACGATGGTAAGAGACCTGATGGTATGTCTTTACTGCCATGGAAGATGGGTAGGCCTTTGGTGTGTGTTGCGTCACAACATGTGTCGACACCCTCGCGCCATCTCATCTTCCAAGTACAGCAGGTTGTGCTGGTGCTGCTGCTGCATCCGCGGAGACTCTCAAGCGGCGCAAATACAATAATCTCATCGGAGATTATGTGTTTGAGCCGTTTGGAGTCGAAACGCTTGGGCCATGGGGTTCAAGTGCTCGTGGTCTTTTTAAAGGTCTATCGAAGCGATTAATCTAGGCTTCGAGACGTGACCAGAGGGCTGGCTTATATTTGCCTCAAAGAATAAGCATTGCCATTCAACGTGGCAATGCTGCCAGTCTTCTGGGCACGTTTCCAGTAGACGTCGATGCGGAGAAATATGACGCCTTTTAAGCAGTCCCTCCCTTTTTCATGTATTTTCTGTGTATATACAAATATATATATATTCTTTTTTAATAAGTGTTAGGTATATGGTATATTTTATATATACATAGATGTATATAAATAATATAATACAAAAAATATAATTATGTCTTTGTGAATAGCCAAAAATTTAAAATGTATAATGTTTAGAATAATTTTAAATTTTTAAGTAAGTACCTAATATCTAAGTGAATGTTAAAATGTTAAGTAATGTTTCTATAACTATAAAATAAACTTAAAAACACTACAAAAATGTCTAAAATCTTAAAAAAACTAAAAATTATAATACAATAAACACAATGTCTTCAATCTTAGATTTTTACTGAATAATCATAATAATTAATCATTTTATCTTATATTAATATAAAAAAATAATTTACAATAATTTTAAGTAGGTTAAACTTTTATCTTCTATGTAATTATAATCTAATTAATTAATAAACTTTTATAAGGGTAAAAATGTTTTTATTTTCCACCACTTATTTATTTTACTTTTGTACCTAATCAGCCATGTCTAGCACCAGCAATCGAATATCTGTCATCGACTGCTGGTGCTGGACATATGCGTAATATAGGCCTCCGTTAAAAAAATACGCAGCATTTACAAATCGCACCAGTATGCAAACTTATAATGGCAGCTCAGTCCTGAGCAGTGTGTGCGTATGCGTGCTGTTATTAGCGTATATGAAATTAGGTTTTAAAAAAAACAAAATACAACCGTCTGGCATGGATATCAAGAAAATAATGATGCTGAATGGATTCGCTGTTGGCTGATTGGCTGATCGACTGCATAAAATGAGCGTATGGTAAGCTATAAAGTGTGCATACATACAGTGCGCAAGCGCGTGGTGTGTGATAGTCATCAATCAGTGTAATGCTCCACCCCAGGCTGGTATGCAATAACCTTCTACAGACTGAACTAGGGCGTAGTAGATAGTCTTAACATAATCTGACATTAAATATGTTACGCAACGTCATTTTTCGTATTCTTGTTGATAGAAAATCTACACAACAATACATATTGCTTACATAACAAATTGAAACAGTAATGCACCGTTTCGGAGCCTGAGGTCAAAAGAGCGAAATGACAAGGGATAGCAAATTGTAAAGACAGCATAATGTCAGAAGCGCACAACGTCAAAAGCGCACAATGTCAAAACCGCATAATGTCAATTATAATTTCTAAAAGGGGTAACTCGAATATCGAATTTTACTTCTTCTGTTCTACCCAACACTGATGGGGTAAAGTTAGGTGATGCGTCATTTTTGATTGGGTTTAGTTAGGTTAAAACCCCATCAAACATAATTTTACATCAGACTTACCAGAAATAGAAAAAACTATATCAGAGGAGTTAAATAGAAACCTGTTTAATTAGATTTTTTTACATTATGTGCTTTTGACAATTTGCTATTTATTTGTCATTTCGCTGTTTTGACCTATTGCCCCAACCCCACTCCAACGATCAAGGAATTTGACATTGATGCCCATAATAATAGCAACCACTATATGTCCCACTGCTGGGCACGGGTCTCCTCTCCTCTATCAAGGGAGAGAGCGAGGGTTTAGGCCTTAATTCACACACGCTGGCCTAATGCAGGTTGGTGAATCCATATCCAATCCATTGATGCCCATACTATTGCGTAAAAAAGCGTCCAAAGGCTTCGGCAAGTTACCATTAGCAAGCCGTCTGGTATGCAATAATATATACTTCGAATATAAACACGATCATTCTTTATTTACTTTTGCTTGACATTTCGACCAGGTTGCATCGGCCGTGGTCACAAGCTGACTGTTGAAGCGTGTTTATACCCGAAGTATATATTATTATGTATCATGCAACGCGATAGTTTAAAAGCTAATAAGCCGTCTGGTCCTATGAATGTTCACGTGGATCTTAAAGGTATTGCTAAGATATGCGAGGAAGCTCAGATAACTGTAAAGACACTAGTAGGAGCGGAGGAAGTGATGTGATGAAAGAAGTCATGGTCAGCTATAGTCAACAACTTTTTTCTTTAGGATATTAAACTTTGAAAAAAATATAAATGAAGAAGCTAATTTTATATGGTTTTAGTTCAGCAAAGGTTAGCTTAGAACCTAGGAGCAGACCTTTGGGTCGGAGAGTCCGACATAACCGCTTCATTTCCCCGGGCGGGGCGGTATGCGTAAAGCATTTCCCCTCTACAAAAACGAACCCAGTAGCAGTGGTTTGCCAGCAAGCTATGGAGCGCAGTATTTCTGTTAGTTTCCTAATTTAGTTTTTTAGCCTATTACGTATCTCTGCTAGGAAAATGTCTCTCCTTGACCTTCCACAGAAAACTTCAAAAAGTTCTACAAAAAGCTGGGTTTCCCAAAACTCTATGCTCTATACACTCTTCTTAAAATGATGCATTATATAAGCTACCTTCACCATACAGAAGACTTAGCCGCACAGGCACAAAGATAAGTTGGGTTCCTGTTCGCCAGTTAAGTACAGGTGCGTATTTAGGGATATATTACATATCCCAAGGATAAGGGGTATCCTTAGGATATGTAATATATCCCTAGATACGCACCTGTACTTTACTGGCGAACAGGAACCCAACTTATAACAAAATCTATGGTGCAGCAACATGCAAGTTATTTCCCTGGTATAGCGAGCATCCATAGGCTACGGTAGCTGCTCACTAACAGAGGGCCATGTGTTAATAAAAATAACAATATTTTCATTGTTTTGTTAATAACTATATAGCAAATACAAATAAAAAACGTAATAGCGATAAATGTAATCCTATCCGCCTTAGACGGATAAAACGGGGCGCATAACTTAATAAGTTGGGTAAGGTCAGATCTTGTGACCTTAAATTTGAGCAGTAGGCGCCCCAGATGCGGGAGGGTACGTTAGAAAGTTATAATGAGTTTAAACTTAGGGAGAAATTGCGTCAGGTCAGGTGTGAATAGGAAGGATGGGTCACTGGAGATTTGTTTTGTGTTCGTAGATATTTTAACATACTGAACATCTGGAAAAGCTGAAATAGAAATCCATTTGCACCACAACTTAGAAGGTTACAGCTTGTTACGGTCCACAAAGGCTACACAAGTCAAACTAGCTGCATTCAGAAACCAGTATCCTTCACCACCCAACGTGCTGCGGTATCGTAAGTATTTACCTATCTCCTGTCATTTAATTATTAAAACCGTTTTAACAAAATATGTTCACAAAAGTGGACTTAATGCGAGGTTTTCTTTACCAGTCAATCTTTAGGTTATGTAGAGAGAAAACTAGGTGGGTTCGCAAATATGTATAATATGACATTTGGTAAGTACAAAATAGAACATTTGAATCTATTTACATAATACATATTAGGTTAATAGGCACTATAAAAAGTATTAACATTGTGTCCGTTAATTGTATGTTTGTAAAGTCCCCCGAAACACAGAGCTTGTTCTCTAGTGCGGGAGATGTCTTTTTAAAAACAAATAAAAAAAACATCAGACCTATCCGTCATACCGCTACAGTGCCATATATTACAACTTATATTGTTGTGCAATAAATTAAATATTAATAATATTTTGAGACGACACATATTGCCATCTGATCCAACTCTAGGCAGAGGCTGAACTATGTAACCAGACAACTGATAAATATCAAATATCAACTGATATTTTTATATTTCTAAATATATACATGTACGCATGCACAGAACAAACAATGGTGCTGATCATACAAATATTTGTCCTGAGTAAAAAAATATTAATAAACGTGGGATAGAACAGGTGTAATTATATATTATAAGTAATCTCTCATTCTGCCATCAGTAATTTAACATTCGAAAGAAGAGGACAAACGCATAGCGTAACTATTCACTTGCTACGTTTATTTTTTCACGTTTATTAATAAAGTGGACCGCGTTACAGAAATGCAGATAAAAGTATATTTTTAATACTAATTAGGTAACAAACAAGCATATGGCTCATCTGATAGTAAACAGTGATCGTTGCCTATGAGCGCTTGTAATACCTAAGGCATCACTAGTTTGTTATATATATTAAGTCTACATGTACTACATTGTTGAATTCTTTGGATTGATTCTTTGCGAAAATAAACTTTATTATTATTATTGTTGCTGGTCTAAAACTTTCAGTTTCAGGTTTGATTTGTAGTTGTAAGGTGCTCGTCAATCAAACGGCGGAGCTAGCGACGGATTGATTGATTGAGAACTAATAATGCGACATCTTATAACTTATATACTCATACTATGTAAACACAGATCATAGGCAGATCGCTACAGCAGTATCCCTGAGACACATTGGAAACCTAACTACGTATTAAAAATAAATTATGGTAACAGTAATGATAACTACAACTTCAAATACCTATATTTAGTTCATTTTAACTTTTTTATACTATATACAAACAAGCATACCGCTCGCCATGGTACGCCATCATTTAAAACCTTTGTCTAGAATAAAAAAACGTTGAAAAACGTAAAGAGGCTTGCTCGAGGCTTGCTCGCTTGTATTGAGCTCTATGTAAGACACATATTTAAATTTTAAGAGAAGTAAGCCACCATACTACCGAGTAAGCCTGACTGGGAAAGGACCTCCACCTTATAGGAGACCACAGCGGTTTAGTTGTGTTCCTGTTTGTGAGTACAGGTCTCCAGCGATCATTTAGGGATGCGTTTCTAAAAATAAGTATTCCTATCCCAAGGATACTTCATCTTAAAGCCTTGTTTGCCACCCAAGTAGTATAAAAAAAGAAAAACCACATGAAGGCAAATACTAAGCACCATAAATATGTAGTAGGTACTGAACTAATCCCACTCAATTAAGTAACGAATCCCTTAAATCAATTGAAAGTCCATGTTGGGCGTACGACTTTGTTGGTTCTCGTGAAACCGCTATCATGTCGTTCGACATATCAACTTGTGTGGCTTTAGTGGCTTTAATACAGACTTAAACCCCTCTTTTCAATCGCAATAGGTTTCTATAGTTCTTCTCTATAACGAATAAACCCATTTGAAACATTGCGCGCACGGAGCGGGTACAAAGTATTTTCTTCATCTAATAGAGTATACTTACTTACTTGGCTGCAACTACAAACAAATTAAAGTTTATTTGATGAAAGTTACGGTAATACCCTGCCGTAGTGTTTGTGCTACCCCCAGGGAGGGAACTGGAACTCCCCTGTTGAAAAAAAGCTTTGTTGTCTGCGTTACCTGGCGCAAATTAAATTTCAAGTGTTTAGCTGTTTAATATTAAATTAATATGGCTTTCTAGATCTGAAGAGTTTATTTAATATTACAGTTGCTATTACTAAGTTGAACTTGAGGTGGAGTAAAGTTTGTTTGTGAGATAATTGTTATTGACTTCGTTCGTTTTTAACTTAATAATAAACAAATTATTGGTTATAATAATTTGGTTTATTGGTGACTAGCTGTTGCCCGCGGCTCTACCCGCGTGGATGTCGGGATAAAAAATAGCCTATTTTCCAGACTATAATCTATCTCTTTGCCAAATTTCATCCAGATCAGTTCCGTAGTTTTTGCGTGAAAGAGTAATAAACATACATTTATACATTCTTACAAACTTTCGCGTATATAATATAAGTTGGTAATTTTAAATATTGTAACCAAGGATTATTATTATTATGGAAATATTATCTGTGATTGCGATTTCATTCGTGTACCTATAGACATAATAATAACCCATATGTATATGTCTCACTACTGGGCACTTGGACCTTATCTCCTCTATCAAGAGAGTAGTGCGTGTTTAAGCCTTTATTCATCTAAGCGAGGTTATGAATCAGGCGATTCATTAAAATTTCTGTCACTTTCTTAGTTTTCTTACACTGTCAGCCGATAGTGAATAAAAATTAAATACATATAAATTCCTCAAAGTGAAATTCACATTGGTACTGCGTTACCTGCCTTGCCTACCATAGATTGGATTCACACCCCATGTTAACAAGTCGGTTTCTTCCTCATATACCAAATATTTAATTTAGTTTATACTACATAATCAGGACCGAATGATGTGGAAAAGCTTGGGGGAGGCCTATGTCCAACAGTGGACGTCTTGGCTGAGATGGATGGAGATAGATACTAAATATGTCCTATATTATATAAATTATAATCTACAAATTGTAGAGAAATAGTTCTTCTAATACAATCATAAAGCGTTCAGCTAATTCAGCCTATCGTTTGATGTGTCACATAATTTATATAATTTTAAAAGAAACAAACACCAAATAATTAAAAAATTAAGTAAAAGTATTTACTAAAAAAAGGCAAAGTACACTATTAATTCAGCACCACGATTCGAAAAATGACGTCTAATGCCATTTATCACGTGCGTAGCTATACTATTATGCAAAAAACGTTGAATTAGATAACTAGGAATCGAAAAAATTAATTGGATTGAAGTTCCTTACATTTCCAACTCTCGCGTGAATAAAAAAAATAAGGGAATTTTACTTAATACTTCCGTCTGCACAAATACACCAACAAGAGCGAACAATGCAAACATAGCATTATATTTCCACTGTGATTTGAAACCTACGAACAACAATGCCAAAGCTCAAAGGAGAATAATTTAATAAACTTCATTTTTGTTAGAACAAAAAATTGAACGGAGAATATTAAATATTTGTTCGTCCCCGTGTAAATCCCTGTTTGTTTATAGACGCAGCTTTCACGGGTTTCACGGCATGTCTGGCGGATAATTAAAGCACAGTTGATGGGGTGACCAGAGATCCGTCTGCCAGGGGTATTAACAGGGGGAGCGCAGTGTAAAATAGTTGGTTTTATAATAATTGTTTCGATAATGGGTTGTAGTTGGGTGTTGGGGGGGTTGAGTAGACTGTTTTGATCACCCCTTGCTATACTTTATATATATAGTTGGGTTGAGACATACGTACAGGTTATCTTTTGGAAAAAGTAAAGCGGTGTTTTGGGAATGGTTTATTTTTTGCATTTTAACTTTTTCTTTTAGTGGTTTGTATGTAATAAGTAATTATAGGAAACCTGGAGGCCTATGTCTAGCAGTGGACGTCTTATGGCTGAGATGGAAGTAATAATAGTGTTTAGATTTAGGCCTAAACTTTTTCATATGTCTTGGCTCTTGATCTATGCCCTGCAAAGCAATGGAACATAATAGGTATATATAGATGTTATAGGTATGTATATGTTGCTATCGTAAGACGATTGACTATATTGATAAACGTTATACTAACGTTATATTAATATTTAACTGTGTGTTATTATTTTTTTATAAAGAAAGAACAGAACATCAGCATACTGCGAGTGACGTCACGGCATAGGATAGCTCCGAACAGTGAGCGCAAAATACACTGCAGAAAAGTTAGCCTTCTGCAAATAAGAGTGTAGACGGGTAGCATGAACATTTTTTTTCGATGGCATTGCACAAACACGAAATGTAAAGTTCGATAACGTTACATTTTATGTTTGTGATGCAAATAAAATCAGTATAGTGCTGAAGAAATTAATGAGATATGAGTGAAACTTTGTACTTTAATAGATGAGAGATGTAGTTAGATGTGGCTAATTTTTCTGTTAGTTTTTATTTGTACATTGTCTGTATAATTTCTTAATCTAATTTCATATTTTCTTCTATGTCTGAACTTTTATTTCTTAAAGTAAGTGTAGAACTATATCTAAACAAAAAATATTATTTTCTTGTTCGCCAGGATTTAACTCAAAAACAAAAATTACCATTAAAAACTACATTATTAGCGGGTAACATAGGCTATATTTTATTGAAAAAAAATTACGGGATCCTAAAGAAAACCTAATAAATGTAAACGTCCAAAGGCGGGACGTGCTGCGATTTATTATACGGGCAAAAATATATCTATGAATACGTGTACTATGTATATATCGAATAATACACATACATAAACAATATGACTATAGTGCTTTTGAAATATAATAATAATATATTTATTTGAGATACATCCATATTATGTTAGAAATACCTTAAAACTATGTTAGTACATATAATAATGAGAAATAATAATATTATACCAATTATCAATTATCCTAATATTTTAACACAAAAACAAGGTTACCGTTAGATCACTTGTCGTACTTAACAAAACTATATAAACCAACTGAGAGTACTATAAAAAAGGCATATCAAATCATCGTAGGTCTGAGCCGAGGTACACGTGTATAAATAACACTAACAATATTTTCATACATACCACGATCCCAACAACAACTAAATTGTTGCTGGGATCGTGGTCACTCTAGCCACTGGCCAGCGATTAAATTTTAGTCACCGGGCAGTGGCTGGGTGGGTGAAAGACTATGCCTTTTTATTTTGATTACTAAAATATTGTACGAAAGTACACGGCCTGCTCGATGATAAGCAGACACCAATGCCTATGGACGATTGTAATGCTAGAAGCATTACTTGTACGCTGTAACCGTTGTGCAGGCAGCATTTCTTAAATAAATGCCTATCCAGAACTATTAGAAACTACACTTTGGATCAAGACATATGTTGTTCTCGGCGACATTTTTGTTACTGAAGTGTGGTTTGGTTGTAGTACGTCTGAAAGACCCCAAACTAAAATCAGACGAGAATTTCGAACGTGGAACCAAATCAACAAAAACAGACAGAGCGCGGATGTAGGAAATATTGGGAATATTTTTTATTTTTGGAAATCCAAACTTGATCGAATGGTTTTTTAAAAAATAACCCGTGGAATAAGTGGAAACCCATTTTATTATTGGATATTGGTTATCAGATATTCGTATGGACTTCAAACTCAATCATTCAATGTGATGCCTAGCGTAGCACGTTTTATCTTTATTTGTGGGACTTTCACAAAAATCCTTTTGGAAGAAATATTTCATGTTTCGGTAAACGAATCGACACTTTAGAAACTACCTTTTCGTTCTCTCACAGACTACATAATTATTTTATCTATTTTCAACTTTATGTCAATAACCATAATGTTCACAATTGCAGTAAAAGCGTTCATTGCAAAATTATTGTCAACAATGATACTGTAGCACGGGTTTTATAATATCTACGATTATCGTAGCGTTACGTAGAGCAGCTACGCACATGCTACGAGGCTACGATATATCGATATAGAATTACGATGACAAACAAGCATACGGTAATCACTTACCGTAGGCAATGGATGCTGCTGGGTGACCCACTGATGTCATAACAGGTGCCAGGTCCACCCACGGAGCGGGTGTCATCATCATCATCAGCCTGTCGCAGTCCACTGCTGGACATAGGCCTCTCCAAGGGCACGCCACCTAGCACGATCTTCGGCTTCCCGCATCCAGCTACTCCCAGCCGCTTTGCGAAGATCGTCGCTCCACCTCGCCTGAGGGCGTCCTACATGTTGGTCACCTAATAAGTATAAAAATAAAGAGTACTTATATAAGTTCACGTGACTACGAGCGCCTTATAATTTTGTCATTTGAAATTACGTTACGTCATACGAAAATACGTCTTATTTATTATTATTGCAGTGTTGTATATTTTTTCTCGGGACAACTTTCAAAAGACGACTCTCACACTAGGTAACAAGCCCTGCGTCGCGTGGGACTTGACAAAAAAACGATTCACGGACACAAATTATACTCATATTCGGGACAGAAATTGGTGAGTCATACAAAGTTTTGTCCCGGGTGAGAATTGAACCCTCGCCAACTTTGTCGATGGTATCTAGTAATATAGACGGCTGTTATCGTGCAACTCTGTAATGATCTAGTGATTAGTGGCCTTGACTCAGTCGTAGGGCCTTAGCAGTCAGGGCCACTAACCATTAGATCAACAGGCCAGATAAACTCCTCTCTTCGAACTGTTTCCTAATCTAAAGATTATCTACAACCTAATCAATGCAAATCAATCTACACAGATCACAAAACAAAGCTATCTCATTACAGAATTGCACGGTTACAGCCGTCTATATTACAAGGTACCATCGACAAAGTTGGCACTCGATAACTTATTACAATTTAGCAAAGCAATTTTGACTGTATGGATAAAACACACTATAAATGTGAAAGTTTATGAGAATGGATGGATGTATGGATGTTTCTTACTCAATCACGTTAGAACGGCTAAACAGATCTGGACGAAATTTGGCTCTGAGATAGATTATACTCTGGAATAGCATTTTTTTTAGTTCCCGTGGGATTGATTTATGTTTGCTTTCGCGAGTCGAAGGTGAGTGGTTAACCGTCTAAGTTGTCAATAGTACAAACATTGAGTACAGTCTATCTATATTGGGTCTTTTGTTCGAAGGGTACAACGACACGCATACGTAGGTAGACGAGACGAGACGTCATCCCACCCACCATCTACCACCCACCTCACGTTACAATGAACGCAGATAGGTGAGGTAGGCTTAGTTATGTATCTGTTACATTGTAGCTCAAAGTTTGAAGTGAAACTCTAATTACATCATTATGCAAAAAGAAGGAGATTTAAATTCATCACAATATTTTTTATTTTTTCAATGTATGATCAAAAACAAGCATGAAAAACAGCTATCAAGAGGTAGGGGACTATACTAGCATGCAAGCCCAACTGGGGAATCTCTGCGATACTCCCGTTTTAAAGCCCTGGTGTAAAAAAATGGTTCGGCAACACAGCAAGTGATACTTCTGGTATTGCAAGCGTCCACAATGGAGTTATGCACAGCTCAAACAAACTTATTAACGATTAAATTAATTATTCACGTTTATATAAAAAGGTTGACAAACATTGGCATGTCCTACCCACGATAGTTACTTCGATCGATAAATACCACACAGGTGAAGCACTCACGAATTGGGGATCAACCAAATATCTATTAGTAAGCGGCTTAAATCATAAAAGGGTTTTGAAAGCGGAGCTTGCTGTGAATATTGAATCTATATTTCAAATGCATTTTGCAAATACAGTGAGCACGTATTCATGTTGACGATGAGCTTTGTGGACGGAGTATGAATGTTTGAAACATTGTGGGATGTGTGAGTATGGATGTAAATCTGGGCTTTCAGAACTGTGTAAAGTTTGCTTTATCTGTAGTGTGAGTACTTACGCTGTTCGATGTTCGTAAACATTTTATGACGGTGAACTGCAGCGCACGTTCCATTTTTAAACAAATGTTTATGGTTGCAATAGATAAGAATATTGCAACCATAAACATTAGTTTAAGGTTTAAACATGGAACGTGCATCATTTGAGGTTATTAATGTTTTATTTGCAATAAAAAAAATAGAAAAGATTTGCCGAGGTTTTCTCGGGAGACTATAGCATGGGGTTCTTCAAGAAAGGAGTTAAAAGATTTTGAAAGGGTCGGCAACGCGCGAATGTGCCCTTGGTGTTGCAAGCGTCCATAGGCTACGGTAACTGCTTATCATAAGGCGGGCCGTATGCTTGTTTGCCTGCTCGGTAGTATAAAATAAAATAAAATCATCAGCTTCCTTATTTCTTACAACAAGTGCTTAAAGTGTCATTTTGTCCTTGGTGTGTTGAATAATGTACAATAAAACGGTGAGACTCTAGAGATATGTCCGAACCTCAGACTAATAGAATAAGATAGACGGAGCGTTTCGAACAAATCGGTGAAGCCACAAGGCGCTGTCAATGTATGCGTGTGACGTGTACAGACAACGAAAACGATGTGTGCGTAATGTTGCCAGCAAATGAAAATCTCCCAACTATTATATTTTAAAAAAACTCTTTACTCGTAATAATAATATGCATTACCAATATTAAAAATTATACTTCAAATTGTTTGTTTAAATAATGTTATTATTTTTAATTATTTAACACTAATATTTCAAAATAAATAGGAAACACAATAAACACTAAATACATTATTTAATTTCTGTCAAAAGAAATCTTTTTAAATATATAGGCTATGGTAACTGCTTAACATGTATATGGTCTATGCTTGTTTACTATCCAAGTAGTATAAAAAAGTACTTAAATGTTGGTTGCCACCGAGCGGAGACGTGCGCGTCACCTCGTGGCGTTATAGAACATTAAATATTTAGCGGCAAGCGGTAAGAACAAATTTTGTTCATACCGCTCGCCGCCGCCGCTTGCAGCCGTGGTCAAGATGTAAATACTTTTTCAAAAATAAATCGACACCTACTTATTTAATGAATTTAAATGATCAATTATTATTATTATTTAAATAGATCTTCTATCTATATATATTAATAATAATTGATCATCATCTGAATAACATAGAACAACAATATCTAAATACCTACCTACCTCTTAAAATCACTACAAAATACGGAATTATTCGCTAAATGCGAACACCAATTTCTTTTTTTTTTCGCGCGGATCCACAACTGTCATTCAGATTTATTTTAAATAGTATACTGATTGAATGATTAATATTGTTTTATATTCCCACTAACACGTTGCAAAATATTTTAGGGAAAAAATATGATAAGGATGGCTTCACTGTAGAACATGGTAGAGGTTTTGTGTTCCTAGTTTGTGTAACTAAAATATTTACGAAAATAATAAGAAATCTATAATGTTAAAGTTATTTACCTATGGAACCATATTCCAGAACTCTTTTTGAGATTTTCTAAAGTATTTTTACAACGTTTTACTACACAATACGGCATTATAATAATATTTTGTCAGAACGTGTTTAGACGTGCGTACTCACTAGCGGCTCGAATCGACTGCGAGCGAAAACGTATGACATTGCTATTTAGTATGACTTTTGGCGGCTTCACGCGCGAGTTCTACACGCTCCGTCTATCTTATTCTATTAGTCTGAGGTCCGAACAATATAATATAGATAGCACAGAACACAATGAAAGAGGTAAAATAATGAAAGGTCGACTACGAGACCTTGAAGAACCTCTATAGACAGTTTATGAATGTTATCAACCTCAAAGGTCATTCGTCTGTCCTCAAAAGGATAAACTTTCGTTAGATGAAGCTGAAAATTCTCAACAAGTAGGTTAAGCCGTCTGTTGCTATGGCAACCAGTTCTGTTCTCAAATATTTGATTTGCTTTCATTTGAAAGCAAATCAAATGACAAACATTTGTTTGTGGGTGCAGATTTGGAAAAGTTGGATACTTGTTATCAACTTAGAGATAGTTCGTTTTTATCTGTTGTTTTTTATGTTGGCCCATAGATCCGCTCGTTGCACTCTTAATGTAAAATTAACACTTTTCAAAGCGTTTTGTCAAAACTTCTACACGGGTGGTTAATGGGTCAGGTTCACACAAACGGCCTATAATGCACTCAGAGTGCAATACAATAACATTTTCAGGGCACTGGTGTGGCTTCCCCGTTACTGTAGTGCCTCAGGCATGTTTGCAGATGCTCACATTGATGACTTTTTTAGTATAATGAGGAAAAAGACATTGTCTGTAGTACAAGGTATGCGGGGGAGCCAAAACAGTATCCTGAAAATGATTGCGAGCAGGCTGGATTCCGCTGTGTTTGGTCGCTTCATTGACCTTCATGTGAGAGGTGTGGGTCAATGATTTAATGATTTAATGTTTTATTTTATTTGATAAATTGTAAATGTTATAAATATTATTTAACTTAATTGTACTAACATAGACTATAAGTATTTTGTTACTAACATAATATGGATTGTAATTATCTGTCAAATAAATAATTATAATTTGAATTTGAATTTGAAAAAACTAATATTATAAATGTGAAAGTTTGTGAGTATGGATGTTTGTTACTCTTTTACGCAAAAACTACTGAATGGATCTGGATGAAATTTGGCACAGAGATATATTGTAGTCTGGAAAAGCATATAGGGTTTTTATCGCGATAACCGACATCTACGCGGGCGGAGCCGCGGGTAACAACTAGTAAGATATATTTTTACTTTAACTAGGCATATTACAATCCATCTACTCCTCTCTCATCTCTCATCTGCATTCACACTATACACTCTATCTACACGAACGCCATTCTGGAGATTTTTTTACATCAGGGCTTTAAGATGGAGTATCCCGGGGATAGGAATACATTTCTTTCAAAACGTATCCCTAATTGAGCACTGAGAACATAACTACACCGCTGTGTGTAGTTATTTGGCCGTGGTCTTCTGTAAAGTGAAGGTCCTTCCCCACGGCTTGCTCGCTAGTATGATGTCCTACCTCTCTTAACTACATATATTGTATAACTTCGGATAATTATGTTGTAAGTTGTAAATGCATAACATTTCTAACCTTTCTCACTGTCTGATGAGCTACGCGCCCGCTTGCTGTTGTTCAAACGTTCACAGGGATTGTATTAACACTTTCGCGGACAGTAACGTAGACACAATAGATGTTTTATTGTCATGACGTCTATAGACGTTCACTGTCCTTCAAAGTGGTAATACAACAAAACGGAACAGAAGAAATATGTCTATATATTAATACGTAAAGAAAAAACTTTGTACTGCTTTTGAGGCAAATTGCGCTCAAGGAGGATTGTAAGATTTAGCGATAGGTAGAAGTGCATATGAGTAGCACTGCAGAAAGCAATTACGGCCCAATTTCGACCACCGAGCGACCTCTAATTTACATTACGACTGCCTCGGTAGTCCAGTGGCCGCAGTATGCACCTGCTGTGCGCGAGGTTGTGAGTTCGATTCCCACACAGGACAAAACTTTGTGCTAGCCACAAAGAATTGTTCTGAGTCTGGGTGTAATTTGTGTCCGTTAATTGTATGTTTGTAAAGTCCCCGCGACACAGAGCTTGTTCTCTAGTGCGGGAGTTGTCTTTTTAAAAAAGAAATAGAATTATAGCCCAGCTCGTAGCCATTCTGCTACGTCTGCTACAGGTGCTACGAATGCTACGATTTTATTGGATGTCTAGTGGCACGTACCTTCTTCGCACGGGTGGACTATTTATTTAGCTTCCATAGGAGTCCCTTAAGATGCCGATAACTGCCAATGACCTTGAAAATTAAATAGTCATTTGGTTACTGTCGATCTGCATAGGAATGAAAGAGAAGCAAATAAAACACACGAGTTGGCGCACCGCTGAAACTGAGTACATTTTTTATTATGTATGATTTTTTTTATTCTACCAAGGTGGCAAACAAGCATACGGCCCGCCGGCCCGCGTGATGCTAATCAATTACCGTGGCCTATGGACGCTTGCAACATCAGGGGTGTCATTTGCGCGTTGCCGATCATTTAAAAACCTTATAACTCCTTTCTGTTATTATTAAATAAATGTATATCTATACAATATACAATATATCATCTTATGAAGAACAACATATATACATTTTATTGTGATAAAATTATAAATTTTGCCATAAAATCTTTGAAGTTAGGCTATTTAGCTGTCATCAGTGCTTTAAGTAATTGTTTTAAATCAAATGTAGCCCATGTTACTCACTGATAATGTAGTTTTCCATAGGTGAAGAATTTTTTAGATCGATCCAGTAGTTTGTGAGTATTTCTTTATACTATTTGGGTAGAAAACAAGCATATGGCTCCTGATGTTAAGCAGTTACCGTAGCCTATGGACGCTTGCAACACCTACCAGAGCTATCACTTGCATGTTGCCGATCTATTTTTTACACCAGGGCTTTAAGATGAAATGTCCATAACATTGGAAAATGTTTCCTTTAAATCATATAACTAAATGAGCGCTGAAGACCTGTACTCACACACAGGAACACAACTTCAACGCTGTGTGTAGTTATTTAGCAGTAGTTATCTGTAAGGTGGAGGTCCATCCCCAGTCGGGCTTGCTCACTAGTATAGTGCCTTACCTCTCTTAAAAGGTCGTCTGTAACGGGAAACCGTTTGGAGTTCTTTGTTGCTGAGTTTGTCTCACCCATAAGGCTTATAATTTTTGCAGCCAATACCTCGCATACACAGGTGCTATATTGACTTGTCCTCCACTCGTCGTCGATTTATTTTGTCTCCCGCTTTGCTATGGAGGGAAGTGGAAACTTTTCTTTCTTATTCTTCCTATTTACTTCGGATTAAATTCGTTGCGGGGTCCAAGACAGTAGGTTTAGTTGTCCACGGGACGCACGAGTGTCAAAGCTCGATGTATCAGTTGGTTACTCCGCAGTTAATCTTGGCTCACAGGAGTCACAGCGGTGGGCATGTGAATGGGATTGTCGTCCTCCTATTCGAATGCTGTAATATCGTTCTCTTTGCGTGTAGAAAAGTAATAAATCTGCACATAATTTCCATAAATGACAATTTCATTGCGTTATCTACCATTTAATATCGACACAGTTCAGTATAAATAATAAAGATCGATAGAACCTTATGGAACCCCTGTACTGACTGCTGATCTAATCTACCTTAAACTTCCCTCGTCAGTCCTCAAAAAGAAAACCTTTTGTCACCACTTAGCGAGAGATGAAGAGGAAAATTCGAAACAAGTAGGGTGGTAAGCCGCTGCTATGGCAACCAGTTCTGTTGTGTAACATTTGAAAGGAGAGGTACAAACTTTGTTCAACAAATTCAGTGACTTGTAATCAATATACGGTTAGCTCGTTTTATATTGTTTATTATATTATAAATGCAAAATAACTGTGTTTGTTTATCAGTTTACATTTTTGTTACCTTTTCACGACTAAACGGGTGAATGGATCTAAATGAATTTGGCAAGATGCTGGTGGAGTCCCAGTCCCATAGAGATACCTTCTATCTGAGAAGGTATCTCTATGGGACTGGGACTCCACCAGCAAGCTAGAGTAGAATACAATAATTAATATAAAATATTGATATAACCTAATATAAAATAATTTTATATACTCGTAATATTGGTTGCCAAATGTTAATTCTATTGTGTGAAAGATTTGTTCTAGATGGGAGTCTAACTCTGGACTTTGAGCTTAGCAATCATGGTTACTAACTACTGGACTAACGGTCTAGTTGAATAGCTACATCAGTCAATTTTAACTTAGACTTTACTCCAGTCAATATTTGGAAGATGTAATGTCTTCCTATCCAAATTTCGGACACAGTGCCCATCTTGACGGAGACTAGCAATCTGTGCGGGAGATATTATAGTGCACAGGTGCACTTCTTATTTCCTCACTCTCATAGTCCAATGGGACGGCAATCCGACACGACCGGAGAGAGATCAGGCGTAAAACCAACTTCTAAACGTGCTTTAAACACCGCTAATTTCCAAATTCCAGACATCTGTTGTGAATTTTTTTTCCCGACCCGGGAATCGAACCCTCATGATCAGCAGTCACACACATCTTCCACTGAACCACCGAGGCAGTTTTTTTTTTTTTGGGTGGCAAACAAGCGTACGGCCCGCCTGATGTTAAGCAGTAACCGTAGCCTATGGACGCCTGCAATACCAGAGGTATCACTTGCGTGTTACCAGCCCATTTTTTGACACCAGGGCTTTAAGATGGAAGTAACCCTGGGATGAGCGCTGGAGACCAAAAGAGTTATGTTTTGGAAGGTACGAAACCACAGACAGACATAATTATTATGATTTTCGACATCGGGGGTTAAATATAGGGCATTAACCGAGTTACCGACTGACCCACAAAACAGCGAGGGTTAAACTTTCACAGCAAATGTAGAGAGCCGCCACCGTGCGCCGCCGCTGTCAACCCCTTTTTGGGTGGCAAACAAGCACCGTCTGATGTTAAGCAGCTACCAGAGGTATCACTTTTTCTAGAGGGTTTTAAGATGGAATATCCCTGGGATAGGAAAACGTTTCTGAGACCTGCACTCACACACAGGAACACAGCTACAACGTAATTCGTCCCTCCCCAGTCAGGCTTGCTTGCTAGTATGGTGCTACCTCTCTTGAAATTAATGGGACATAGAACTTTTAATTTGAACATAAGCCAAATCGGTCTAAGATGGCGCGAGGTCACATAGGCTAACCACAGCTAGTAATGATAAATTCAAATTCAAATTATTTATTTGACAGATAATTACAATCCATATTATGTTAGTAACAATTTTTATAATATTAAATTTTTGAAGCCATTAAAAATATTTCGATTAGTTAATTCAAATCAAATCAAATCAAATTTATTACTTTGCAAACATGGGTACAATAAGTTGGTACATATTAAAGAAAAAAGTCGCATTCCATATTTAGCCGTGCGGCGTGCAAATTGTTTTAAATAAAATTATACATAAATCTAGGAAAATTACTTTACATTACATTATATAAAATTGAAAATAAAAAAACAATTAAAACAATACAATTATATTACAAATGTGAAAAATATGGAAATTAAATTATAATTAGGTATGTCAAATTCTATTAAACAACAAAAGTGTCATTTAAGAAATCGGAAATTGAGTAATAACATTTTTTAATAAGAAATTCTTTCAATTTAGTTTTAAAAAAATTCAAGTTTAGCCCTTTATATGAATCCGGTAACTTATTATACACTTTTGGGGCTAAGCAAAAAATGCTTTTCCACATAAGTGTGGTATTACACATACGTATATATAATTTGTCTCTACGCCTGTTTCTGGTTGTGACATCCGATAATTTAGTAAACAAATCAGGATTACATTTAACAAATAGAGCTGTTTCTAGGAGACGGCAGTGTCAGAATTTTTTGTTCACTAAAATATGGTTTGCAACTATCGGTTACTTCCAGTTTAAACATAGCTCTTATGCATCTCTTTTGGGCCTTAAAAGCAGAGATAGAGTTTGTTGAATTGCCCCAAAAGATAATGCCATACCTCAATAGAGATGCTACCATACCATGATAGGCAGTGACCAGTGCCGTAGTGTTAACTGTGTGGGTAAGTTTAGATAAGGCGTAAGCCGAGCTACTAATTCTTTTGCAAAGATACTCAATCAATCAATCAATAATTGTTTTAATTTTTCTATTATTTATTCAATTACAACACTACTTACCTTGCCCAGACAATATCGAACACAAAATACACATCCTTGTACCTCAAATATGCCGTACCGTAAGATTGCAGAGGAATTTCTTACCACGTACGATTAGGCTGTGGAATGAGCTCCCTGCCGAGGTTTTACCAAGAGACTATAGCATGGAGTTCTTCAAGAAAGGTCGGCAACGCGTGAGTGACACCCCTGGTGTTGCAAACGTCTATAGGCTACGGTAACTGCTTACCATCAGGCGGGCCGTATCTATCTATCTATCTAGCACCGGATAGAAGATGTAAGTGTCGCAACGACGTGGTGTTGTCGTTGGATTGACAAGCAAGCATTCGGCTCCTTACATCAATAAAATAATAAGGTAGTCCGATTATTATTTTGCGTTGTATTGAGATTTGATTAACACACGATCTAATAAAATGTAAAACGAGTGCCTGTATTTGAAATATATATATTTAGATATATTTTAAAGACAACTCCCGCACTAGAGAACACGCTCTGTATCGCGGGGGACTTTACAAACATAATTAACGGACACAAATTACAACCAGACTCAGAACAATTCTTTGTGGGTCACACAAAGTTTTGTCCTGTGTGGGAATCAAACCCACAAACTCGTGCCAGGAGGCGCATACTGCGGCCACTGGACCACCAAGGCAGTCAAGTGTGCAGTGTATTATTTCATTCATGACAGGCCCACTGCGAACTCATACATGATGTCTAAGGCGATGTCTTAGGCCGACGGCAGCGCTCCGTCATATTATATATATGCACGCTTTTTAACACCATCCCCGACTTCTCATTTAGAGATACCTATTTCCAGCAGGAGACTGCGATGTCTGCGATAGGCTAAAGATGATGTTCGTGCTACACGAGTGTCATTTAATTGTAGTTCATACGGTTTATTTACAAGAATCTGTTTGAGGTAATACTTATACAAATAAAAAAAATATCACATAAATTAATATAGATTTCTATATCTTGGGACTAAACTAGGCAGAGCCTGTATTATGGCAACCATAGACAACTAACTTTATAGATAAATTGCACCGAAAAAATATGTGTCTCGGATGGGAATCGAACCTACGATTCCCGGTTTAGCAGCCAGGGTTACTAATAACTACACCAACAGGCCCGACTGACTGACTGACTGATTTATCAACGCAGAGCTACGCGAGTAAATCGCTAGAGCGACACACTTGAAATTTTGTACGAAGGTTCCTTAAATGACGTAAGTGTGCACTAAGGGATTTTTGAAAATTAACGTTATTAAAAAAAAGGATGAACATAATGATGTATAGAAGTCCGTGATTTTCATAGTAAGAACCATGACATTTCATATGCCTGCTTCATGTTAAAAATACATGTTTACCTTTATTTTGTTTTTTTTTTTATCCAACACATAAGTAGAAGTGATACACGTCTACTTACCATTAACGATAAGAGGCGTGATGGTATGTTTCATTGGCATCAAATTTCTCTTTGTTATCGCTAAGTTAACTTGTTATAGCCAAACGCGATAGGACAACAAAAGAGTGAACTAGTCGACGGATACTTTGTAAGTTCTACGTTTATTAGAAACGTACGTTCACGTAGAAATGAAAGAGACAGAGTGTAGTGAAAGTCGCGAGGCGCCGCCCAATTGCGCAGTGTTCTAATGCGCCGATCGGATGACATCCTAGTGTCAGATCAAACTTTATTCTACTCGCGAACTCACCTGGCAAAGTAACATTACGTGAAACCACGGTTCAAATCATATATTCAAAACAAAGATAAACAAAAATGGCAAATCCAGCGCTAATATGTGACACGATGAATGTTGTAGTGGACATACAAGCGTACATATTAGAAAAAAACTATTTCATACCAAAAGAAATAGCCATGCAATGTGGCGAAGAAGTATCAGTTGTTTTAATTAAACCGCCGTTTTCATTTTATGATTTGTCTTCAGCAGACAAAAAGAGAGTCGTTTGGATGGAGAATACTCAAGGAATTAATTGGAATGAGGGCTTTGTACCATATGGAAGATTTAAGCACCACATTCAGGATTTGAAATCGATGGATATTTGGGTGAAAGGACATCACAAAGTTAAATGGATGAGAAAACTATTATCAGACGATATTTATGATAGTGATGGCAAACAGATCTTAAATGAAAATCTTAGAATACATGACTTGGAACAGTTTGGCTGTCCATCTTTGTACAAATTGCGTAAAAAATACAAGTCAAGCTCAATGGTTGTAAGTTGTATATATCACCCACGCACTTGTGCTTACCTAAATGTTCATTACTTATCAAGATTTTGTGTCAGTCATAACATTTTTCAAAGCGTCTACAGGCGACAGTAACTGCATTAACTTAACATCAGGCACGCCGTATGCTTGTTGGCCAGTTATGAAGGGGAGACACCGTACTCGCGTGCCCATCACGAAAAATAAATAAAGGATATATATATGTGTGTGTGTGTTTATAAGTTAGTGAATCTAAGTAGTTTTCAGCTGATGTGCAGCCTAAAATTGACTTTTTAGAGATATAGTTCAAATTATAAAACAAATTCTTTACCTCCTTATAATGTAAGTGTTGGAGATGTAGAGAGGAGATCATTCGCTTCCTCGCTTCTCTTTTCTTTTGCCAAATTACCATCATCAGTCTATCGCAGTCCACTGCTGGACATAGACCTACCCAAGTGTAAGATTTGCTCATAGAACACTCGTAATGAATTAAGCTCGATATTTTAAAGTATATTGTAATATTGTCTTGTGTGTACGATAAATAATTAAAAAGTTACACGTCTTATTAGTAGGTACGTAAGCTTTAAAATAAATAAAATGAATACACTATTTTCTCAATGTTATTGTTGTTACACAAATAAGAAATAAATTATGTTGAATTTCAATAGTAAAATAGAGAATTAAAATTGCATTTTTATGCTTTTTCTACGCAATTGTCTCAATTATTTTTGTAAGAGCCGTCTACAAACTTTAATTAATTAAAAAAAAGATTAACGAAATCAGTAGTCGTTCTCAAGTTATGGGGCAGCCAAGGGAAAAAGGGTTTAATTTTTGTTATGTATTTTATTATAAATATGTATAGATTATATAGATGTTTATGATTAAAATGTTATACAAAAAATAATGTTGGACTGTACAAGTGATATATTTTATATTAATATGTGTAAAACTGTTAAAAAAATAAAATTAGATTCATCTTTGTTCAACGATTGCGTTGCTATTAATATATCTAAGTTATTGTTGTCATTTTGATTGTCAGCTTGTTTTTTATTCGGTGTTACACCAGGGCTAGTGTCGCCCCCGACTTGTATGTTGTATGTTTTGCACTGAGGGAAACACGACGCATTCTATTTGATATTTTATCTATTAATAAGTGTTAAATGGTGTCAATAAGCTATGTATAAAAGCTGTGTTAGAAATTTGATGTATTTTATGCTTAATAAAGGATTTTAAGTGTGATTTAATGAGTTTTTTTTTATACAAGAAGTCGATTGACAATAATACACTATTCTATATTAGATCATAAATCTATAAAACAACTACACCATATTCTTTTATCAAAAATATGTTCTATGTATCCAGGGGTCAATGTACTAAGCTGCCATGACTGTGAATGGGTGCTACTTGGGCTAGCTAATCAATATTGGCATGATTTATTTTCAAATAATAAAAATATTATACCTCGTTTTTTTACTAATAATGCAATGGGATCCCGACTTGCTTTTATCTTATACAATCTAATTAATTAATAATCTAAACTATATTTTATATGGTACAAGCTGTTGCCCGCGGCTCCGCCCGCGTGGATGTCGGTTATCGCTGTAAAAAGTAGACTATGTGTTTTTCCAGACCATAATCTATCTCTGTGCCAAATTTTATCCTGATCCGTTCAGTAGTTTTTACGTGAAAGAGTAATAAACATCCATCCATCCATACATCCATCCATCCATCCATCCATACATCCATCCATCCATACATCCATCCATCCATACATCCATCCATCCATACATCCATCCATCCATACTTACAAACTTTCACATTTATAATATCAGTAAGGATAGTAAGGATGTTGTTTTCTGTCTTTTTTTGTTACTATTAATTGTACTAATACCAAATGATAAATCTTATACTCTGGCGATTATAAAGAGAGGCCAGTGTTTCTTGTAATTTTTTCTCGTCCCTTTATCAGCAAATTGGCCGTAAGAAAATATATGCTAACAGTTATTGTTTTTTATAACTTAGGTACCTACATAAGTATGACATTGACTGGTCTGTTGGTCTAGTGGCTACTTACACTGACTGTTACACCGGAGGCCGTGGGATCGATTCCCAGACTTTGTGTGATCCATATTGTTTGTTTCGAGTCTGGGTGTTATTTGTTTCCGTTAATTGTATGTTTGTAAAGCCCTCCGCGATACAGTGCTTGTTTCCTAGTGCGGGTAAGATTTAAAATCATGCATTTGACGTAAATGAATTAAATAAATGAGTTTCATTTGACTAGCGTTTAGACATATCGTACTAAATATTCTACGTTGTATTTAAGTATTCGGTTAATTGTATCTATTCGATATTGAAGTGACTTCTTAATGCACCTACTTTGTTTATCTCTGCATCATCGAGGTTGACTGGTAGAGAATGCCTTTGGCACCGCTTATGTACTTGTGTGTATAAAGTTTTATAAATAAATATTGCTGATGGGGACTTTACTAACGACATTGTTCGACACCATCATCAGATTAGCTCCTACATTATTGAATTGTAACGTAAGTATACTATAAGTTCAATCAGACTAGGAAACAGTTCAAATCTTATTTGCAAGATGTTGACTACTACTTCCCCATAAGTGATCCCTCTGGTATTGCAATTGTCCATAAGTTTCGGTAACTGCTTTACATCAGGCGGGCCGTATGCTTGTTTGTTACCCAAGTATATACTATAAAAAAATATACTTCCCTAAAATAATTAACATATTATATTCCAAATTAAAGAAAGCTTTAAAAAAATACAATAAGCATCTTTACTAATTTATAGACTGGCCTGTTGGTCTAGTGGTTAGTAACCCCGACTGCTAAGCCGGAGGCTGTGGGTTCGATACCCTAACGGTACATTTTGTAAAAAAATTGTTGTTCCGAGCTGGGTGTACTTTGTGTCCGTTAATTCTGTTTGTAAATTCCCCTGCGATACAGGTCTTGTTACCTAGTGGGGGAATTGTCTTTTTTTTTAAGAAAAAATTTGAATCTCACTCCATATTATTTAACCACGAAATTTTTAATCAAAACAGCACTATTATGCTATGCGCATATAACAATGTCTGTGTCTGAAGCTCACGCAACGCATACAAAGTTTGTTGATTCAAGTAATTATTAAACAAGCAACCATGCACCTGAAAGTTTGACAGTGCATTTTTGAAGCCTGTCTTTTCCACACAGCGTTTCATTTTTCCACCGAAAATTAATTCATTCATGCATGTGTTCGCATGACGTTGACGTGGTAGCCTTACGGTGAAATAATTAAACGCTGCAGGCTACGGAACGCAGGGGCGCCTGGCGTTCGACATTCAAAATCAGAGTTGTCTATGGCGTCAATATGGTGGCGAGGGTGATGTGCGTATAAACGAAACGCATAATGACATTGTATTAAAATTAATTGGTGCGCGGAGCTTCTGTATCAATTATTACTTTTAAATACAATTTTCGTTGGGCTTTATCGACTAGAATCAATTTGTCTCTTCCAATAGAGTTGTCAATTTCCATTGAAGTTATTACGATATTTTTTCATTATTTTGCACTGAATTCATGAATGATTAAACATTCATTCATTTTTTCAGGTGATAAACTAAGAGAATGTAAGTTAGAAATATGTCCAATTTACCTAAGGCTCATAAGCTACATATTACAAAAATAAAATACTTGATAGGGTTCTAAGTTATCATAATTAATTAAGATTTTAGTCTACGATTGTCACCCTTAAGGGTTCAATGAAAATCATTTAAAATGTACTTAACTAATATAATCTTCTTTACTAATAAATCCCGGTATAACATGAAGTAAACTTATCAACTTTATTAGAATAAATTTCAGTGTTTTGTTTCTCGAGGAATGGAATATAACTTGACCATAACCTTGTATTGTAGCGAATTGTCTTTATGTGAATGAACCCGAAAAATATTGCACTAGTATTATATTATAAAATTTCCATGGGATAGAAAGATATTTCGTTACAAACACATCCTTAAATGAGTTCTGGAAACCTGTAATCACACAGGAATATAACAACACCGCTGAGTTTAGATATTTGGCTGTGGTCTTCTGTAAGATTGAGGTCCTACCCCAATCGGGCTTGCTTACTAGTATGGTGCCCTCCCTCTCTTATTGTAAAAACCCCAGGCTAGTAAAATAGTATCTACTTTAGTATTATAATGTGTAATATTCTTTAACACACTTTCAGTCGCAGGATCAATGGGACGTTTGTAAAACGTTTATAATTAACACACGACGTGGGAGCGTCGCACCTGTTCACTTCATACAGTGTTCATGTCACCGTATGGAAATACCATTAATGTAGACTAGAGCTTTAATAGAGGAGTCTTTATTTAAGTCGACATAGTAGTTATTCATAGCCTTACGAATTTATTTATAGTTTAAAGATAACGGTAGTGGCCGAGTGGAAAAGTAACCGACTTGCATGCAAGAGGTGCGAGTTCGATCCCGAGTGGCAGTACCCATTTGAATTACACTTGGTGGTTTATATGTAATAATCAAATCTTCGCCATCTGCTAACGGTAAAGGAAAACATCGTGAGGAAACCCACATCGTAGAAGAAATTCTAAAGACATGTCTGATTCACCAACCCACATTAGGCCCGCGTGTCTGAATTAAATACCTACTAAAATACGAGACCCGTGCCCAGCAGTGGGACATATATAGGTTGCTATTATTATATTTATAGTTTGATTAGCTTAATCTAATAGGTGTTACAAATCTTGCGACAGCTTTTTGAACTTAATCTACTTAACCGATTCTTATGAAACATTGCACACGCATATTGAACTCAGATGACAATATAATATTATGATAAGTTAACAAGAATCTGGTAATGAAGTGAGGAGAAGAAAATAGAATAATTAAAATAAAACTGATTAATTGATACCTTCTTATTAACTTTTTTTAATTAAAAAGATAACTCGCAGACTAAGGAGCAAACCCTGTATGGCGGACCTTACAAACATAACATTAACAGACACTTGGAATAACAAACCACAGAGACCACATACTTTTTTGTCCATCGAAGTGCCACCACGCCGCCGCCGGGCTGTATAAATGGGAAGGTAACTAAGTAGGTATAATATTCGGTCTTTAAATAAAAAAAATAAAGCAGTTAAATATTATTTTCTGCAGATTAATATAATTATGTTTTAATAGGATAAATGACCAGCCCCGCTAGACAAGTGGCATAAACGGTAGTCGAATCGATAAGTCAAAAAATTAAATGTATTTGACGTAAGTTTACGACATGATATCATAAACTTACGTCAAATCCCATACATTTACTTTTTTGACTTATCGATTTGACTACCGTTTATGCCACTTGTCTAGAAAGGAAGGTAAGAACCAAGTAAGTAGGTATAATATTCAGTCTTTTAATAAGAAAATAAAGCAGAAAAATATGTTTTTCTGCAAAATAATATAATGATGTTTTAATAAAGCGATTAGTTAAATCCTGTTTACGAAGAAAATATTGAATTATATTTTAATTGGTTCCTTAAGCTGGGATCAACAACGATAAGTAAGCACCGTGTTAAGTGGTTGCTATAATATTAGTTTCTTTTCATAAGAAAATATTAGATACTTTTTGAAAGGAAATTATTACAACAGAAAATAAAATTTGAAGCGGGATTTGAAAGTGAATTGAGGGAATGGAAAGTGTCTGGATCGACACAATTGGCGTACTATAGTACCGATCTACCCCCATAGGAGACTGGCAAGATATATGTTTACAATTGTTCATTAACCGTAGCCTATGAACGCTTGCAATACCAGAGGAATCACTGCGTTTTGCCATCCCAAAAATTTTAACGCCGAGGTTGTTTGTGTGACAGGGAAACCTCTCACACAGGCACACAACTACACCGTTGTGTGGCTGTGGTCTTCTGTCTGGTGGTAGTTTTTCTCTAATCTGGCGTGTACATACAATATATACAAAAACCGGCCAAGTGCATTGCGATTCCCATTAATGCGGACTAAGAATAAGGCATCTATGGTTTCAGCATTCATGACTTCTCAAAACATAGGGCAATGGTCACAATTTTGGTAAAGTCTTGAAATAAGTCGCATTAAAGGAGTCGCGGGCGAGGAGAATCAGTCTGCCCGGCGGTTTTTTAGAGTTGCGAAGTAAACAAGGAACCCTTATAGTTTCGCTATGTCCGTCCGTCCGTCTGTCCGCAGCTTTGCTCAGAGACCCTAAGTCCTAGAAAGCTGTAATTTGGCACGAATATACATATTAGTCATGCCGACAAAGTGTTGAAATAAAATCTTAAAACATATTTTTTTAGGGTATCTGTACCTACATGTAAAGTGGAGATCACAGATGTAAGCTCGCCTTTGTACATGTTATATTTATGTGTATTTGTTTTCTATGTTATTGTGTACAATAAAGAATTTAAGATGTTTATTTTTTTTCTGAACTATCCCATAGCGTTGGATATCGTTAAATAGGTCTTTTGAAAATATTGTAGGTTGGTTGGTTAAGACAGTTTTTTGATTGAGGAATACGTTTGTGAAATATTATTTAGGTGCTTTTATATGCTCATTTTTGTTAGAGTCAAGTGTTCCCCTGCCAGCCAAATGATGGTATTTGTTTTTGTTGTGGGGTTTTGTCTCAAGCCTTTCTATATAATTATAATATCCCGTATTTTTTTCGCAAATAAAAAAAAGTGGAAATGAGTCGGATTTTTTGTAATTTTCGTAGTCTGTAATTTATTTATTTAGGACATGAAAAACTTACATCTAAATAGAGTTAGAGTTTTATAATTAAAACTAGTATAACAACATAAAGCCAATTACAACTTTTCTAAATATAAATACTGTATAGTAGTATTAATTTTAACAGGAAAACACATCTTGGTGTGTCTGACACGCGTTGACTGCCTTGGTGGTGACCGCAGTATGCGCCTGCTGTGCATAAGGGTTTGATTCACACACAAGACAAAACTTTGTGTGACCCGCAAAGAGTTGTTCTGAGTCTGGGTGTAATTTGTGTCCGATAATTGTTTGTAAAGTCCCCGCGATCTCTATTGCTGGAGTTGTCTATTTAAAAAAACAAAACATCGTTATAAAACTCACATGTAAAAACCAACAGAAATAGTATTCAAAATTATAAAATACTAGCGGACCTGGCAGACGTCGTCCTACCCGGAAAAGCTGATATACCGACAGCAGCTCCACCTACCGGGTCCAATTGTCACCAAAAACCACCCGGGGCCCTACCCGAACACACACACAAAAATTCATTAAAATCGGTCGAGCCGTTTAGGAGTTTAGTGTCATACACACGTACAGAAGAATTATATATAATAATATAAAGATAACGTTATTTTAAATATTTATTTCGTTAAATGGGCACTGAAGACATATATACTCCTGTACAGGCACACAACTACACCACTGTGTGTAGATTTATCTATCATAGAACGAGCCCCTCTATTGTACCTATGTTACATCCATCTATAGATTTATGTTCATGCACTGACACATATTCAGATTAAACCATAGAAATCGTAATGATAATATTATAAGGTTGTGGGTTCCATTCCCACTCATGCCAAATGTATGTGTGATGTGAATAATTTGTTGCTCTGTATCTAGGTGTTAATTATCTTGTTAAGGTATCTATATAATAATAATAATGAGTTATTCTCGAACCATATGTCCATGTTGTTGGTAACAATTTACTTAATAATACATTAGCTTTGGAAAAGAGATCTTTTCCGGGATAAAAAGTAGCCTATATGTATTCCAGACTATAATACATCTCTATGCTAAATTTAATCCAGATCCGTTGAGTAGTTTTTGCGTGAAAGAGTTCTTCTTCTTATCGTTTGGTTAGTGGCCAACCTGATGACAGAGTTATTTAGATCGCCCATAATTAGGCCTCTGTCGTGATCTAACGACTGTTAACAGTCGGGACCGACTTTTAACGTGCCCTCCGAAGCACGGAGACGCTCAGACGAAATACCACTATGCGGTCACTCATCTAGAGGTTAACGTGACCAAACAGCAAGTGCACCTGGCTATGAGCGAAAGAGTAACAAACATACATCCATACATTCTTACAAACTTTCGCGTTTATAATATTAAGTAGTAGGATATATTTTATTTTGTCAAATGGTCAATCCAACCTGGAGACAGAGTTGTTCAGATCACCCATATAGGCCTCTTATTTGATGTAACAACTATTACTGTTGGGGACGACTCTTAGCGTACCTTCTGAAGCACGAATACGTTAAAAAAGACCTTTATAAGGTCACCAATCCATAAGGCTATCGCGTGGGTGCACCTGGCTATAGAAATATATAAGTATGTTGAATCGAACAAACAACACTCGTTACATTACATGTCAGTAGCGAGGTAACCGACACTAGACCATTATGCATACAGTGCAATTTCTACAGACTTGTTATTATGACTTCTATGGCATATATAGTAATTATGGTACTGTCAGGAAATCAAATCCGCCAAAGGGAGATTGCTTGGTCAAGTAATATCGTTGTGGTTGTTGCTCATTGCAAGTGCGTGTGATGTACAATCGGCTAAGTTAGCGCTCGACAACTTATAGAATGTGGATTTGAAAAAAGTTATGCGTGGTCATACATACATTTTAAGAGAGGTAGGGCACCATACTAGCGAGCAAGCCCGACTGGGGAAGGACCTCCACCTTACAGAAGACCACAGCTAAAAGACTACACACAGCGGTGTAGTTGTGTTCCTGTGTGTGAGTACAGGTCTCCAGCGCTCAATTAGGAATCCGTTTTGAAAGAAACGTATTCCTATACCAGGGTTACTTCCATCTTAAAGCACTGGTGTCAAAAAATGGGTTGGCAACACGCAAGTGATACCTCTGGTAATGCAAGCGTCTATAGGCTACGGATACTGCTTAACATCAGGCGGGCCGTATGCTTGTTTGCCACCCAAGTAGTATAAAAAAAAAAACATTAAAAAAAATAGTAAAACAAAACAATTATACGGAGCGACTTGAAAACCTCCTTGCGAAGTTGCTAGACATCTAATTTATTAATTTTGGTATACTCTCTGATTTCTGTCAAGAACATGTCAAATTGTCAATATGCACTCCGAAAAATATTAATTAGAATTATACAATACAAACGAATTAATCCAAAGTCTTGCATATTATCTTACCCGAGAAAAAATAATATAGAATATACAAAATAGAAAGATAACAATAAACATTAACTTTCTGTACTATAATAGGGGTTCTTGTTCATGTATTAAATTCAATATGGAATAACTCGTATGTTTTAGACGGATTTCTAAAGACATGTCTTGTTCACCAATTTGCACTCAGCCAACGTGTGTGAATTAATTTAGAAATTTTAGGGGTAGAACAAGGAACCCTCGAAGAAGATACATATATGGTATACCTACATGAAATTCATACATTTACAATTTAACATAAAACACAAAAAAACATTAATTTGTTAAAGGTTTTACACTGGCGAGCGGGGCTACGATGGGATAGGCCTAGGGGATATGATAGATATCTATGGGATACGATAGAAAGATGCTTCGCTTATGCTTGACGGAGAGAGACCTCGATGGCCGATGCCAGATTTGTATATCTGTTTTAGAAAGTTTTCATCAAGTTACCATATAAATTTAAATTTTTGCTAGGCCCAGTAATTTTGTCTGTTGATAAGTCGAGCGCCATCTTGGACGATTGTACGAGTACATACATCATGTCTATAACTATCTTTAGTCAAACACTTTGTGGTGATATCTTCACATAACTACAGGCGGTCATAGCCAGGTGTACTCATTGATCGATCGGGCTACAGCGACAGAAACCTCCGTTGACAGATCGCCAAGATTATTATTATTATATAATTATACAAATAATAATAATAATAATATTTTCGGGACAACTCACACATCGTTATCTGATCCCAAACTAGGCAGAGCCTGTACTATGGTAACCAGACAACTGATAAACATACATATATATTTCTAAATACATACATATTATAGATAAATTACACCCAGACACAGAACAAACATTCGTGCTCATCACACAAAGATTTGTCCTGGGTGGGAATCGAACCCACGACCTCCGGCGTAGTAGTCAGAGTCACTAACCACTAGACCAACAGGCCAGTCAAATGCCGCAGCCAGATTGTTCCGTTAAAATCGGAGAAATTCACTGGCTTCGTGCGCTCACTGCGCTCATTCAATAAACTTTTAGCGAGCATCTTTGAAGCCCAGAGTCATATTCAACAACTTTTGTCTATCTTGAGCTGTAACCTGAAGCTCGGATATTCCTTTGTGTCTCTCGTCTTGCCTTTTGTTTAAATTAAATTTTCTCCTTTCACGGTCGGTGAACTAATAAACCAGCCCTGTGTCGTGGGGGACCTTACAAACAATTATAGCACCTTTATTTTTATTGTTTTTACAGTTAATGAGTATTAAAAAGAATTAAAGCCCAGGTTTTATGATACGTTTTTGCAAAAATGTTCTGAATACTTAATTAGTTGTTAGTAACACACTGTCTTTTTATATGTAAAAAAGCTAGTTTTGAACTATTATTATGACAAGTACAAAAAAATAAATCAAAGTAATCATACTTACATATTTATCTTTTTGTATCATACTAGTCCGTGTGGTGACGGATTAAGAATACAAATGTCACTACCCCGTTCTATCCCGAGGGTGTCGTAAGAGTCGACTAAGGGAGAAGTCAAGCAGACAATATCCACTGTAAGAGAGGGAAACTCAAAACAAAACCCTATACCAACCCGTCTGGCCAGCGTGGTATAGTAGGCTAATAATTTAATAATTTTTGTTTATACTACTTATGTGACAAACAAGCACATAGCTCGCCTAATTAATCAGGTACCATAAGCCTATGGACGCTTGCAATACTAAAGGTATCACTTGCATATTGCTAACCCTTGCCTCTAGGGTTTAGATCCCTAAATGAGTGCAGGAATCCCATATTATACAGTATTTTCTAAAACTTTCTTCTTATCGTTTGGTTAGTGGCCAACCTGGTGACAGAGTTATTTACATTGCTCATATTGACGCTTCTCTCAATAGACTTGTAACAGTTAATTGATTTTCAACCTGCCCTCTGAAGCACAGAGATGTTCAGATGAAATACCACTATGCGGTTACCCATCTATAAGGTTACCGATTTATAACACTATATTCTATATAATGACAAACAAGAAATAAGCTTGTTAGTAATTCAAATATAAACAACTTATCCTTTGTCCTTTATAAACTTACTAGCGGCCCGCCCCGACTTCCTACGGGTTTAACTTTCTCTATTTTAGGTTTTGAAATGAATTAGCTTGCGAAATGAAACGGGTATATGAAATTATGTGCTAGTTTAAAATTATGTGCTAGTTTAAAATTATGTGCTAGTTTAAAAACGACGGCCTTCCATACAACTATTATAACTATAATGGACAACGGGTCTAAATCGCGTAATATTTTAAAGGTTTTCATATAAATATTACGCGATTTAGACCCGTTGTCCATTATAGTTATAATATGTGTACAAATCGTGAAAGTTTAAAAGAATTTATTCCATACAACTGTTTATACTTTATTTTAACCCCTTAAGTGTGAAATATCAAAAAGCCCTGATATAGGTATACATTTGATTTTAACTTGAAGCAGGTTTAAATTAAATATATCACTGACGTCATGGCAGGTTCCAGTTGTCCGCCCGTGAAGGCGTGTGTTGGTGCACAGGGGGGTTTTAGTCGGTATGCCGGCCGCCTACCATCTTTGAGCCGGAGAGTCCGACATAACCGCCTCGCCACCCCAGGCGGGGCGGTATGCGTAAAGCATTTACACGATTTACACTCTACAAAAAATTAAATATATACCTATATCAGCAAGCAGGCAGGAAATTTAATCTTTCTTACTTTGAAAATGATGGTCTTCCATACAACTATTCATCCCTTATTTCCTTTAGGGTGTAAAATTTCCAAAAATCCCTTCTTAGTGCTTAGTTACGTCATTTAAGGAACCTTTGTGCAGTCAGTCGGAACCAGTTTAGTCTCTGCGTAGATGAATCAGTGAGTCAGTCGGAACAAGCAATTAAATAAATATAAATGTATTAACCGATCGACCCCTGAACAATATTCAGCATTAGTCTAATCTCAGACTGAAGTGACAACTAATCTGCATATACAATGTATCCGATACAATTAGTCTCTGACTCGGTGACGGCGCGTGACGGAGGGTGGCTGTTAACACCACGTATGCGTATGTGTTAATATGCTCTGTCAGACGGCTAAAACGTATTATTCTGGACCAATACACACTAACGAAGAAGCTTGTTTGGGCTTACACAGGGTGTTTTATAAATGTGAATAATATAGAAATGAAGAGACAAGTAAAACGTTAATTTCGCTGAGAAGAGACACAAAGTATAAAAATAGTAATAAAAGAGATATGAGTATACAACAGATTAAAAATAAAGTTTTTTTTTTGGAAGCAGAGCTCTGGTGTACCATGTTCTTTGCTCAGCATTGCGTCATGACTGACGATATTAGATTTTTTTTTTTTTTTTTTTTTTTTTGTTTTTTTTTTTTTTTTTCTATTTAAACTTTATACTTGCATTATTGATGACTGTTTTCGCGCTACATTTCAAATAAATGAACAAAATCTTTTTTTTCTTGTTTTAAATAACGTTTTTTCCAGAAAAATATATTAGTAAGAGGTATTATAATAATAATAATAATAATAATAATAAATCCAACCATACGTCCGAATCGACCACCTGATTCACGTGGGGGGCGGACACGCGATACCTTAAATTACTGGCGCGGCTAACATGGCCCTGGGAACCCATTTATGGTGATGCACTTAAGAAGTAAACGCATAGGACCGCTGCCCGGGGGCGATCGCCGGGGCACACCTGGAGCTGACGCTGGGTGTCTCAGTATACGAACCGTCAGTGGAGAGGAGCTGAATAGGCGGGCTCTCTCCGGATCATCCGAAGAAATAACAGCCAATCAATCCAATAATCAGCATACACACAATTCAGACAACATTAGTTTAAATTCATCCGTTTCAATAGTAGAACCTTTCAGTCCATCAACAAACTCATATATTCCCACACCGGTGTCCTCCGTGGATGAAAACTCACGCGGAACACCTACCCCAACCTCAGGTGTTGCGCAGGAGGTGAATACCTTGTTGCCTGCGTCCACTAAGGCTGGAAAACCCCGAGTACGTATGAGCTGGAGCAAAGAAGTAAATATATTTATCATGCGTACTTACTACTTTATCACGAAATTAGAAACAGATATGACTACATACAGAAAACATTTACACGAACGTTTCTCTAATCAATTTCCTGCAATTAAAGTTACTGAACAAAGAATTTCGGACCAAAGAAGAACCATAGTTAGAAACAAACTATTATCTCAAGAAATACTCAACCAGTTAAAAGAAGAAGTACGATCCCAACTACAGGCAAATATACATATAGATACAAATGACAATCATACAACATTAACACATAATAATTCAACACAAGAACATACAGAATCACAATTACGCGCTCAAATTTTAACACCTACATCCCAATTACAAACACACATACAACAATATACACAATCCACACAAACAGAATCTATAACACTTACATTAGAAAATGATATAGAAACACTAACAGACAACAATCCTATATTAGAAATACATACTCAACAAATACACGATAAATTTAGAACAGCACTCACTCAATACTCTGGTATGAACCCTGATGCCCGACCAAGATTACCCAAATTAAAGTATAGTTTCAAACTTTTTCAATTAGTTAGTTTATTCAATAAAAATATATTGAATCGATTTATATCTGAAGACACACAACTAATTGATATAAACACTCTAATATACTGCACAGCATTAGTCATATCCGAAGAATTAAATTATAAAATAACAGATTATTCAAGACATAATAAAACAAAAGACAACAATAAGCCGCCGTGGCAAATTAGGCTAGAAAAAGATATCGAAAAGCTTAGAGCGGATTGTGGAAGACTTACTCAATACATTAACAACAACAAATCAAAAAAAGTAGTTAAAAAAGTAGAACTAATATTTAAAAATACAAGTTTACACACAATACACGAAAATAGTAACAGAAAGCCTGAAGAATATCTAGATACTATAAAACAAAAGTTAGCACTAAAAGTACATAGACTTAAAAGATACAAGAAAGCTCAAAAACGAAAATACGACAATATATTATTCACCACAAATGAAAAATCTTTCTACAGAAATCTCCAAAACCCACACAATGATATACACACAACACACAATACGACATTGCCAACGGAATCACAACTAGAAACATTTTGGGCAGGTATATGGGAACAACAGGTACAACATAATGATACAGCGGATTGGATAGCTACAGAAAGAAATAAATGGAGTACTATTGAGGAAATGGAATTCGATAGAATCACAGAAATAGACATATCTATTATAACATCTAAACTTCATAATTGGAAATCTCCTGGTATGGATAAAATACATAATTTCTGGTACAAAAAGCTAACAACACTACACAAATCAATAGCCAATAACTTAACAGACATTATATTAGGAAAACAGAACATCCCAGAATTTATCGCTACAGGTATAACCTACATGCTACCAAAATCAACCTTCTCAGAACTACCCTCTCAATATAGACCCATAACATGCCTGCCCACAATATATAAAATCCTTACATCAGCAATAGCCCGAAAAATTAACAATCATGTAGGCCACAATAATATTATAGCAGAAGAGCAGAAAGGATGCCGACAGGGTCACATGGGATGCAAGGAACAACTTATTATAGACTCCACTATCCATAAACACGCAACAACAAAAAATAGAAATCTCCATTGCACCTACATTGATTATAAAAAAGCCTTTGACAGCATTCCACACTCTTGGTTAATACAAATTTTAGAAATATATAAAGTCAACCCAAAAATAACAAACTTTTTAAGCAATATTATGTCACACTGGAAAACAACCCTACAACTGAACAGCCGAGACAAAACAATTACTACCAGACAAATAGCAATCAAAAAAGGTATATATCAAGGTGACTCCTTGAGTCCACTGTGGTTTTGCCTTGCCCTAAATCCCTTATCACACCTATTGCATGGATGCCGAGTCGGATACTGCCTTAAAGAAACAACAGTAGATACAATTATTTCACATCTTATATACATGGATGACATAAAATTATATGCAAAATCCGTAAAAGACATGAAAACATTAATAGATAATACAACACAATTTAGTAAAGATATAAATATGGAATTTGGCTTAGATAAATGCAAAACATTACATATTATAAGAGGCAAAATCAGACCCGGTAACTATGAAATAGATGACACAAACACAATAACAGCAATGGAACAGACAGACTTATACAAATATTTAGGTTACAAACAATTAAAAGGACTAGATCACACAGCCATAAAACAAACACTTACATTAGAATACAAAAAGAGAATAAACGCGATCTGCAATACACAGTTAAATGGGAAATCCCTCATTAAAGCTTTAAACACTTTCGCCATACCTATATTAACATACTCGTTCGGAATAATAAAATGGTCAAAAACAGACATAGAACAGATAGAACGAACCACACGCACTACACTCACACATCACAATCACTTACACCCTAAATCTGCAGTAGAAAGACTTACAGTTAAAAGACATAACGGAGGTAGAGGGTTAATAGATATCCACCACATGTGGCAGAACCAAACTAATAATTTAAAAATCTTCTTCTACGCTAAATCTGAAACCAGTCACATTCATAAAGCCATAGTCCACAATGACCTAAATTACACTCCATTAAACTTAAGCGACAATTCAAATGTACAAAACACACGACACAATAATGATCCACAAATATGCAAAATTGAAAACTGGAAGAAAAAAACTCTTCACGGTAGGCACCCCCACGACTTAGAGCAGTCTCACATCGATAAAACAGCATCAAATAAATGGCTTACAACCGGTAATCTTTTCCCTGAAACTGAAGGATTTATGATTGCTATACAAGATCAAATAGTAAATACCAAAAACTACAGAAAATATATTATTAAAGACCCAAAACTCAGTAATGACAAATGCCGCAGATGCCACACCCAACCCGAAACCATTCAGCACATAACCGGAGCATGCTCAACACTTACACAAACTGACTATACACACCGACACAACCAAATTGCAAACATAATTCACCAAAAACTAGCACTCAAATACAATCTCATACAGAACACAAACACACCTTACTACAATTATACACCACAAACTATACTAGAAAACACTACACACAAACTTTATTACGATCGTGCCATACTAACAGACAGGACCATCCACTACAATAGACCAGATATAACACTTCAAGACAAAACCAATAAAACTACTTACCTAATAGATATTGCAGTCCCTAACACTCACAATTTACAAAAAACAATTACCGAAAAAATTAGCAAGTACGCAGAACTTAAAGAAGAAGTGGCAAGAATTTGGAGGCAGGATAAAGTATATGTCGTACCCATAGTTCTTTCCACCACCGGTATCATTCCCAAACATCTTCACCATAGCCTTAAACTACTACAGTTAAATGAATCTTTGTTCATAACCCTACAAAAAGCCGCAATACTAAATACCTGCAGAATAGTCCGGAAATTTTTGCAAATTGACGAAAACACAACACCTACATAACATTACACAACACACGCTGCATTTACTTGGTTACCACCCGTAAATGTAGTTATGACCAGCCTAAAAACTGTGAAATAAAAACAAATATAATAATATTTATTGGTTCTCTCACAAATTTTCCTTATACAGAGTATTTGGCTTAGCATAGGGGTTATAAATAGAAAATATGTGGGAGACTGATGCCTAAACGGGGCGTAAACCTGTATTTCAGGTCATCAGGCCTCCCCTTCGGACGGTTTTAATATCAACGGATTAGAATATCAACTTTGTTTTATAATTATTATTGAAAACTACGCCGCGGCAACAAAAGACGAATGAGGAGGTATCCGTAAATGCGTTTTAATGAAACTTTTTCCTATCATAGCGTTACTCAAAACCAAGCTTTTGAGTCAACAACACGCGTTTACTGCCCCAGATATTGCGTTCATAGGTTATAGCACTTGTACTATTAAGTATTCTGTGGTAACAGTAACTAAAACAATACCTGCCGCTTGGATAGTACAACATAATCAAAAACCTGCACTCCCAGAAAAAAAGTAAAATATAAACACACATGCGTACTTTTTGCACGTCAATTAGTTGACGGCTGTTGAGAAATTGAATTAGTTTCCCTAGCTGGACATTCGTTGGCGTAGGTACTGATGGATGTTTTGCGTACTATGGATAAGTCATTTGCATGTGTGAAGCACTGGTCAGTTCTCCACTGCATGGTAATATTTGATTGACGTTAGTCCTATTATCCGACACTCATGATGGACTATGTGAATCACAGTGCAGATCAGATTTCATTAGGCGACTGTAACTAATGAAATCTAAGCTAAATTCAATACATTTTTTAAGTATAGAGATAGATTATACTTAGGTTACTTTTTATACCGCGGTGGTGGCCGAGTGGGAAAGTAACGGACTTGCACGCAAGTGGTGCAAGTTCGATTCGATCACATGTGGCAGTACTAATGTGAATTTTACTTTGTGAAAATTATATGTACTAATCAAATGATTCGGCATCTCCTAACGGTAAAGAAAAACATCGTGAGGAAACCCACATGTCTTAGAAGAAATTCTACAAGATTGATTATAGATTCACCAATCCGCATTAGGCCAGCGTGTGTGAATGAAGGCTTAAACCCTTTCTCTCTCTTGATATAGGGGAGCGGAGACCTGTGCCCAGCAATGGGACATTAATACTCGTATAGTGGGTTGCTAATATAATTATAATGTCACAATCAAAGTTCTTTATAGTATGATAATGTCATTTTCACCTTAACGAATTTCACTCACGATGGCTAATGTCAACGAAGATCAACAATCTGCGCTGAAGATATATAGTGCACAAGTATGTGCGAAGACAGGTGCACTTGTACTTTATGCCCCTTACGCTCATAGTCCCCAGGTTGCCCGTAAAAATGCTATTGGCGATATAACCGCCAATTACATAGCTGTGGTGATATTATACCTTCGGTTAAATCAAGCTTTAGCTTTACTACAGCTTGATTTAACCGAAGGTATCATTATTTTGAATATATCAATTTAAAATATATTTTGATTCATTGATTTTTTTGAGATAGGCCATTATTGTTAAGGTTTTGGTTCTTTTAATTTAGTAACACTAATGTAACTTGGTGTACTATAAAGCGTTATTTATATATGACTAAATATAACTAACACATACATAGATTTTAAGAAATGTAAATTTACTGGAAATAAAAAGGCTTTTTTATTTTTTATTTTATTTTATATATGATAATTTTTTTTTAGCAAATCATTATTCTGCGGTAGGTAACTTATTACTCGTATGTAAGATAAAGCGGTGTATAATTTGCCTGGGCGTTCCCTAATAAAAACTCGCACGTAAACATGCTACTCTTTTTAATCCATACCATCAGCATAACTATTTAGTAATCTGTGCCATCAGTTTCATTTGATTAATACGCACGTAGTATGCACTCTTACTCCCGATAAACCAATTTCATTTTAATCTATAGTGCACTCGCTAGTACTCTGTCAAAAGCTAATTTTACAATGGACGGATGATCCGTTATATGAAAGCGCGCCTGTGACAAGGGTGTCTGACCAGTGTAATACTCCTATTGTATCGATGGCGCCCGAGGCAGGGGGATCATTCATCATTTACTTAGGTATTAATTAATGGGTATAAGCGTCAATGTAGAATTTAGATAATGTAATTGAATTATTTTTGCTCTTTGATATTTTTTTTTAATAATTTATTTATTTATTAAGTAACAAGACTCATTTGGTTAGTAACAATTTCACTTATATCTATGTTAGTAACAATAAATAACTAAACCTACTTACTACTATGACTCACCGTATGAGATATGAGTCCCTGCTACAAGCTTATCACTGACGTGGAAAGCTTGCAGCAGCGACTCACATACACACAGTCAAGTCTGTCTGCAATGCAGCGCAAGATGATGTTGGGGCTGGCCCGGACACAGCGCACCAGGGAGGCACATATTTTAACATATTTTAACATAACATACATATAAAAAAATCAAGGGAGGTACGGCGCTATACTAGCAAGCAAGCTTGCCTGGAGAAGGAGCTTCAAATCAAATCAAATATAATACAGAAGACTACAGCCGAACAACTATACACAGCGGTGTAGATGTGTTCCTGTGTGTGAGTATACGTCTCCAGCGCTCATTTAGGGATGCGTTTTGAAAGAAACGTTTTCCTATCCCATGATATTCCATCTAAAAAAATGGGTTGGCAACACGCAAGTGATACCTCTGGTGATGCAACGCGTCCATTGGCTGTGGTAACTCCTTAACATCAGGCCGGCCGTATGCTTACCACCCAAGTAGTATAAAAAAAACAGACTTGCGTACAAGGGGTGTAAGTTACTACGGCAGCTAGACTACTCGTAAATATACTTATATTGATTTTCATTTCTTGCTGTACCAAAGTTCACATGGAACAAAATTCTGTTTGATTCGATAGCTGTTTCGAGCCGAAGTTTGGTACCTACTTTATGTCTGTGAATAGATGGATCTTAGATTATTTAAAAGGTGCTTAAAAAGGACCGACTAAATAGAGCATTTACAAACATGTACAACCTTTACAAAATATAACAGGAACTGTCTTCTGAGACACAGGCTAACCACCTAGTTCAGGTGGCAGAGCTTCAATGTAACAGTGTAAAAGAATGGAAACCAATAAAGTATTTATTATTATTATATAACTAGCTGTTGCCTGCGGCTCCGTCCGCGTGGATGTCGGTTATCGCTGTAAAAAGTATATGTTATTCCAGATCATAATCTATCTCTGTGCCAAATTTCATCCAGATCCGTTAAGTAGTTTTTACGTAAAACAGTAACATACATCCATCTATCCATCCATCCATCCATACTTACAAACTTTCGCGTTTATAATATTAGTAGGTTTCACGGACACGGAGTATAGCCAGTTTACAAATTTATAAATCACACCAAGTCTTGTCCTTTGTCTTTGTCTTGTGTGGGAATCGAACCCAAAACAAATGGCGACGTAACTATAGTCACAAAACTAACCGTGCAGTTAAATATAATATTGCTAACAATATAAAAAGTTTTTAAGTTTTAAGTTCTTCTTCAGCTCGTACTTCGGGTGGCGTACACTCGGCTAGCTAAAGGCACGACGATGCCGGGCGAGGGGTGCTTTATCCCTTTCGTTAAGGAAACGCAGATTGATAAATATTGAACTTGTTTATTAGAGGGTATTATCACGTCTTTACTTCATCGAAGCCCGAACCTGACTCCACTTTACAACCCGCCAGTCATTCTTCTTCGTCAAACTTTGAATTCAAATATAATTGCCATTTACTTTTATAAAACGTCAGAGGTTTTACTATTGATATGCGGCCAGCTAGTGACCACCAATAAACCTCTACAGTACTGTGTTACCCTACACGTAATATTGAGTAAGGAAGGGGAGACCCGTGCGTTGAAATAACATCAACTTCCTAATTGGATAGCCATCAATGAAAATATGGACACAATTTTTTTTAAAAGGATTTTTACACAGAGAGTTGCGTACAGCGAATTTTTTTTTGCACAAATAATCAGTCTGACGGGTTTAATATCTCTTAATTTTAGAAAACAGACTGTGGCCAAGCCTATAAGCCTATAAGGAATTATATCAGTACACCGATGGATTAAAGAGAAAAAAAAACCTGGATCCACCAGTGGATCGAGTAGGAAAAAAATATCCCTGGATCCATTAGTGGAGCGTCGACGGTGGATCGTAGATGAATGAGGTTGTAATGTGTTTCGGCATTGTCAGTAAAGGGGCCGTTCCGGAAAGGTTGGATCATACGAATTCAAATAAAAAATGCATCGCACCAACGAAAATAAATTGTGGAAATGGTTTTGTAGAGCTGTGTTTTAAGTTAGGTTATGAGGTATTTGTAAATAAATCTATTGTAAAGATACACACATAATGACGTCATATACCATGACATAGCCTTAGGTCTTAAAAGCTCCTTGGTGAAGCGCCGCTGTTCTGATAGAAAGAGAGACTTTGTTTCTTATCGATCGATTAGGTATATTTTAATATTAATAATTACATCAGTTTCTTCAGTTACAATAGTGTTGGAATATAATATGACACTAAATTTGATTGAAAGCATTTTTATGTAGTTTGGTTTCAGAAGCCGTATCTGGTTCGGTTTACCAGCCGACGGACGTTCGGCCACCCTATTTGAAGAATACAATATAAGCTATAGAACTTATACTACTCAGTCTAAAGCGACCTCAGCTTTAGAGCGAGTAGTATCGATATTTTGTGGTATTCATACCGGGAAATTTACAAGAAATAATTTTATTTAAAGTACTCAGTAGGAAAAGAATAAGTAAAGAATTTACTTTATGTTAATATGCACAATGTGAAAAAATGGTAGCGATAATCGAGTGAGTGACTTGGGAGGTGTGAGTAAGCTGTTAATTTAATGTGATTTTTAGATTGTATTATCTATTAATTTGTAAGTAAATTCCACTATAAATAGGGACAAAAAATAAATTTCGCCGTTCTATTTTTACTTTGTTTAAAAAAGCAACTTATGTAAGTAGCAGTCCATGTAAAGAAAATGTTAAATCTCACAGCAGAGGAGGCAGACGGCGGCGGCGCGGTAATTGCGGCAGTTTAAACAAATATTTTAATGCTCCCAGCAATTACGTTTTCAGTGGCTTTATTGATCATCTTACAGAAGACCACAGCCAAATGACTACACACAGCGGTGTAGTTGTGTTCCTGTGTGTGAGTACAGGTCTCCAGCGCTCATTTAGGAATGCGTTTTGAAAGAAACAAATTCCTATCCCAGGTTTACTTCTATCTTAAAGCCCTGGTGTAAAAAAAAGGGTTGGCAACACGCAAGTGATACCTCTGGTAATGCAAGCGTCTATAGGCTACGGATACTGCTTAACATCAGGTGGGCCGTATGCTTGTTTGCCACCCAAGTAGTATAAAAAAAAAAAAAAAAATCTTCGGTATCAGTGAACCGAAGATGATCTCAATCAATACATCTACTACAGTGTTCAGAGTATCATACAGTACTCTGAACTAGTAGGTGTAGCATAGCTTGTTCAGAAGCTCCATATACCTAGACATACAAAATTATATAGTTTTAGAGTAATTAAAATTTAATTAAACCTACAAGAAGATGTCTCTCAAAACATTCAAATCGTTGATAAATATTTTGTACGGTCCAAATATTACTACCTAAATTCGCCTGTCGGGAGTCTATTAAAACACTACATAATTCGTACAACCTCAACAACTGGTTGCACTGTCAAAGGAAAGCCCGCAAACATTTCATTCTGCCGCATCCATATTACACAAACACGAAATTGGAATACCATATCGAACGATGGCTGGTATATCTAGTGTTCGTAGTTTATATAGACCTCGGCCCGGGTGAGCTGGCCGTCCAACGAGCTAGTGGAAGCCCTATTCTGATTCTAGTTCACTAAATGATATACGAATGTTATTCACTGATCTATTGTCACGAGAGTAGTGTAACTTTAAGAGAGATAGGACTGACTTTATAACCTTTATAAGTTTTACCTTTTTAATGTTACTGTTTCAATGAATTTTAAGTTTGAATTTATGAATATTTACACTGTAGTTTTAAACAGAGACACACATGATCAAGTTTGACTTGGAAAGGACCTTTGCCTTCCAGAAGACCACAGCCAAATATAGGTATTTGGCTGTGGTCTTCTGGAAGGCAAAGGGACACGGGGACTCAACGACAGCACTGGGTGTAGACACCCAGTGCTGTCGTTGAGTCCCCGTGAGTGATAACAAGTCTACAGTGCGCATTTCCTTCTGGTAATATTGTATTTGTCTTTAGGCTAGGTAATTCTTACCACCAGGTACTATTACGAGTAGGAATTCTGTGCCACCAGGCAGGCACTAGACTTACAAACAAGCATACACTTGTTTGTCACCCAGTTGGTAAAAAAAAAGTTTCTTAACAGATCTCTAACGAGTACAACATATCTATATTGGCATTATGTTGTTTTTGCCGTACAAAATAAGTGGGTATTTTAGATTCACAATGAGGTGTTGCGTTTTGGACCAATTCATCCACACACAAAGAGATTGATTTTCAAAGAAAAAATAAAGTACGTACACGCACATTAAGCTGTCGTCGAAGCTTTCTTTCATCAAACACTGCATTTCTTTAAACAGTGAGTGCATATAATATGGCGGACGTGACGTTGTCAATTACATAATCTGTATCAGAATACGGCTCCCGTTGAGGCCCTGGAATTCTGCGAACTAGTCGTACATTTGTGTGCGTGGGATGCAATCGATGCAGCTACCACCCGTTTTCCCGGGTTCTGCCACCACACCGCCCAAATGAACTGACAACGCTTTGATGTAAGCAAGTAAATTATTGTTCAATGATACTACATAATTTTACCTTTTAACAGACGATTTATGTTAAACGTGTGCGTATTTTGGCACTCAGCATTGAGATAATTAAATTCAACTGAATTTTATTTTAGTAAAACTTCGTATTTTCTACTCTTTGTGCCGCAATGCTGAAATTCGTCGGTGATAGAACGGTAATCTGATGCGTTGGAGTGAGGTCTACTGCAGGACATAGGTCTTCCCATAGGTTTTTATAGCATTCGGTTTTGAGTTGACCTCTGCCCCCAACTTTTATCAAGTCGTTCGTTCACCTTGTTGAACGCCCACGCTGCGTCTTCAAGTGCGTGGTCGGCACTTCAAAAACTTTCTTTCTCAGTGGCCATTGGTTCTGAGAGCTATAAGCTAGAAATGTTATTCTATTATTTAGAATTAATGTAGTTTAGGTTTGCATCGATTGATCTAAATGTACCTAATACATGAAATACAAGCTCCTCATGCCATGTTTAATTAATAGTCTCTACTTAGTCTGCCTACATACTAATTGCTCAATTAAAATGTCAGGTTCGGCGCTCACTACGTAACAACGTGTAACTGCACACTAAGCCAATTATCTGGTTTATAATAACCCACCCCAACAACGATTTAATAATATCCAAGTAGAGATATATCGTATTGTAATTGTGTAATCAAATTCGACCAAATTGGAGTTGTGCAGCCATCCGATAGTCATAGTATCGAGTGAAACGTCTACCGATAATAACGACCAATCGTGTAACGTTGTGTGCCCGAGTGCACAACAGGATCAAATAAAATAAGGTAACGTACTGACTAGGACAGTGGTCGGCAAACTCATAAGTCAACTTTTGACTGTCTTGGTGGTCCAGTGGCCGCAGTATGCGCCTCGGGGTTCGACTCCCACACAGGACAAAACTTTGTGTGACCTACAAAGAGTTGTTCTGAATCTGGGTGTAGTTTGTGACAGTTAATTGTACGTTTGTAAAGTCCCCCGCGACACAGAGCTTGTTGTCTAGTGCGGGAGCTGTCCTTTAAAAGAAAAGAAAAGAAAACTGAGGTAAATATCAGAAGTATTAAGGTTTCTGTTAAGACTCTAGCTGAAAATTTGTTTATTTCAACGACAGAAAATATTTTTGCACTTTATACTCCATTTATTGCGGAAGGTTCTTCGTTCGAAATACCACGAGAGCGAAGATATGGGCAGTAAGTATAGTTATATTGTCAAATAGCCACTCATATGCCTAATATATTTCACTGCTGTGTAAGAATCTTCTCTATAATAAGAGTTGAGAGGGTTAAGGCCTTAATCCAGTCACGCCGGCCTAATGCAACAAACAGCCATTTTTATTTGCATGACACAAAATGATTAGCTAGAAAATTAAGTGCTTCCAGAATTAATTCTCAGACATATTCCTCACGATTATAATATTTCGCCTCGCCAAATTAGTTACTCGTAGTTGTGGTACACAGCAAACTGTTTGCCAAGAATCATTTGCCACATCAGAACGAATTCTTTATCAAACGTAATTTTGACGTAATTAAGAGGCCGTCGCATCGGACGCTGCGATTGATACCTGTACGTACAACAAGGATGTTTTACAAATCAAATACACGGCTTCGTTTGACTGCAGCGGTAAAGGGTGAACAATAGCGCGAACTAAATTTAACTTTGTCTCTCTAAGTTTAAAGACCAAAATCATATGTTAATAAAGTCATATTGAAGTTGCTTGCATGTAATATTGGATAATTTTTCCAGTTGACTGCTTGTCTAGTCGTTGCTTTCTATCTCCCCTTATATTGGAAAGCAAATTTGTTTAGTAGATTAGATGGTATGATTTTTTTGTGATGTTAAAAGACAGACGCTATTATGTATATAGTCCCTTTGTCCTCAGTGAAATCAGGACGTATGATCAGATACGGTCACCTTGTGGTGGCCGGTCAGCTACCGGTAAACCAGACACAATAGAAAACCTATTGCTACCTGGACGTGAGCGGTGCTGCATAGGTTAAAAAGTGACAAGAGTAAGATGCTAAGAATTGTCACGTGGCATTTGACTTTTTCACCTTTTCACCGCTGTATTTCCGTATTTATAATTTACGCTCATATGACGACAAATTAAACACGCTTACTAATCTAAAGGTGGACGTGCATCTCAGCCGCGACGTGAGAGACGCAAGAGGGATTTGTAGTAAAACTGGCATCTTAGCATTAATGTGCGCTCGATTTTACGAAACGAAAAAAACACAGAACTGAAAATGATACTAGCCATTTAGGTATCTTTTAATGTAAAACTGACCTGTAATATTTATTTACCACTTTTGTCTTAATTGCAGATTGTGTAACGCAAATGATGAGTTTACTTGATACTTACTCGTATGTTACAATTAGCTTTTTGGGGACTTTATTTGGATATTGCATAACAGGCTCAACAAAATACAGGCGACTCATATATGATTAATTATTTTTATTATACATATAAGTAATACCTTAGTAATACAAAACGTTAATGTAATATTAGACTTGCTATACTTACATAACATCGAATAGTCCTTAAGGCTAATTAAACCTCTGTTTGCATTCAAATATCAAAACTTTGAGCGATGATATTTCATATTTACATTGCTGTCCGAGCGACGGTTCGCCATCCTGGACAATATTGACATTTTACGTCAAAGGGAAAACTAATAAAGCTTCGTTGGATTGGGATGGTATTGCGCAAACATTACTGTATTAAAATTACACATGATCTGGCAAAGTTTTGTGTAAATTATTTTTATGTAGCAATAACAGATATTCAAATTCAAAATGATAGATATTTATTTTGTCTGACTTTGACTCAGAGGAGAATTAAGAATTAATCTAGGGCGCTGTCGTCATGACCCGCCCTAGGCAAGTAGGTATGTCATCTCCCTCCCTCTCCCCACGCGGACGTGATTGTAAATGCTGCTAACTTAGTATCTTTAATAAACTTATGTAACGAATGTATTTTCATCGTCACCATCTCAACCCATAAACAACCTACTGTTGGGCACGATTCTCCTCTATACATTTGGAGGGATATTAGCCTACTATACGACGCTGGCCAGACGGGTTGGTATTGGATTTTGTTTAGAGCGTTTCTCTTGCAGTAGATATTGTCGGCCTGACTTAATCCCTTACGGCGCGTACACATAGAACGTGCGATTTTACAGGATCCTCTTTAACTGATCCGTCGCTACTGGAGGTAATATTTAGGGCGCGTACACATAGAACGTCCGATTTTACAGAATCCTTTTTAACTGATCCGTCGCTACTGGAGGTAATATTCATACAGCATTTACAGGACCGATTTTAATGATTTTAAATCGCGCGGTTTCGATACGATATAACGGATGAGTATTTCCATTGTGTGTGGGATTTTTTACTGGATCCAAAATACTGTCATGTGTGTGAACTGGCTCATAAAACTACATACGCTAATAACATACACGTTTAAACGGACCTGTAAATCGGACGTTCTTTGTGTACGCGCCCTTAGTCGACTCTAACGAGCAATGTATATACTTACTTTTTTTTTGGTAAAAATAATGTAATGATTTTTGTACATTCCGCGCGCGCCTTTCCTTGCCCTAGCGCCCCTTTGCACGTGCCTAGTTTGCCTAAGGGATAAGACATCACTGTCCTGACTGCTAGAAGAAGGTCGTTAATTCGATTCCCTCTCAAAAGAAATCTTTGTGTGATGAGTAGGTACGAATCCTTGTAGGGTAATTTATATAATGCGAGAAGAACTTGTCCGATTTTTATGTATATTTTTGAATATATAGCCACTGTGTAAATAACTCTTAACTCTTTTATAATAGTTTCTTAGACTGTGATATAGCTATGTTACCTAGCCAGGTAGAGAGCCAGAGACATACCTATTTTATAACGTAAAGGAACTTACAAAATAGCCGCGCACGGTGTCGCTTTTAGTACGGTTGTCGGTTTTAGTACATTCGTTACCACCGCCGCTCGCCGCTGCCGCTGCCGCGCAAATTCGTGGCTGGGCCGTGACGGTGAATCAAGTCGAAAAAATACGCTAAAATAGCAAAGGATTATACCAAAACAATGTACCAATACATTTTTAAAACGCATCTCTAAATGTACATTAATTATACATTATTTTGGCATAATTTTTTGACATAGGTATACTTTGAGTATAGTTAACTTCACTTTAGTATTTATTTTAAAAGGTGGAAATATTTCTCCAGTCGAGTTTGCTCGCTTGTATGGTTTGCTTCTCTAACAAAAAAGTCTACGATAGCATTAAGTAATATGTCTATAAAGATAAATTTTGTCTTTTCGATAGCCGGCGACAGCGGGTGGCAGCAGTGGGTGGCGGCCGGGTGGGAGTGGGGGCAATACGGACGACAGCGTTCAGTCACAAGTCGGCTCGCACTTACTGTCAAGGAGTCACTAAATTTTGATTTCAATAAGGTATTTGTGATAATATTTGAGTAGTTTTGTTATTTTAGCAGGTTCATATTTCTGTTTGGCGTTTTTGCTAGGTTTGGTTTGCAAAATATTTTTTGTTTTTATAATTTATTTTATGGATTTTATAATGAAAGACTTGTCTAAATGGAAAAAAATGTGGGTTGGTCTATATAGATCATGGCAGAGGAAAAAAAAGAAGAAAAAAGAGTAATATTATATAATATTGGTCGATACTAATAACTCGATAAAATAAAATTTAAAGTCATAATAAAAATACGCACCCACCGTCCTATTAAATAAAATTGAATTATATTCGAACAAAAACATTATGTCTATGTCTACCCATCTCATTTTATCTATCGTTTGCTAATTAATTATAGCATATCTTTGCCTTCCAATTGAAAGAGATTGGCGTCTCGCTACTATTGAATGGTTTATATAAAAAATCTAATCAAAGGAAGATTTGGAATCTTCATTTTGACGTCAATTTGCAAAGGTGGTTTTTTTTCGGCAAGCTTAATAACAATTATGAAAAAAATACTGCTACTAACGAGTATCTTATTTCCAATGAAAATAAGCAGTTTTCCTCATATCTAACTCGATTGGGTTGAGCGGTTCACAAAAAAAAAAACGTAAATACTCATTAATTGCCATAAGGCAATGTAACAAGAGAAGAAGGGTCACGGTAAAATGGGGAAGCGTACTCAACAGTATTAATGTTTTTTGTTAAGATTTCCTCCACGTGTAAAGATTTATTATTCGCATGTTATGATAACCATGATACAGAACAGAGGAATAAGTTGAGTCGATTTACACCTTGTCATAATTTTAGTTTGATTTATGCTCCTAATTTTCACGTCTTAGTTTAAAAAAGAAGTTGAAAATATCTGGTTTTGATTCTGATATAAATACATAGCTATGACTACCTATGTTTAATAATTTTATTAACTATATCAAAATAAAAATGGTTACCAGTTCTATTTTTGGCCATACCAAGTTATATATTTGTTCTGGTGTTATGTAAGAAATCCTGATTATTGATTGTATTATATTCACAAAACTTTATAATAATGATTTTAATTCGACAAAAACAATTAATTTAAACATTATATAATATTTTTTTCACGATATTCTCTACTTTATTGTTATACGCTGCCTTTCGCCCCTTGTTATAAAGTTGTCTCATAGCTCGATAGATGGCGTTGTTAGGGTCGGCTGAATCGCGATATGGTTTCGTTACAAGGCCGAGTATAAATACCGCGGGGTGCCCGACGTAAGTGTGAGGAAAACCTGCCTGAGAGTTCTTCAGGTGAAGGAAAACATTATAATTTTTTGGTACCCTTTAGTGTCACAACTAAAGTGGTCGTAATTCCAATGTGATAATAATAATAAATTATGTAATGTAAATAATTATTATTATAAATTAGCTATTTCCATCACGGTAACTGACGGAAAGACGATTTACACTAAGACGATAGAAAAATCTAGATTTATTATTAAATACTTTATAATTTATTAATCTAGTAGCTAAGTTTATTAAAGGCATATTGTAACAGACACAAAAGATTGAAAAGAGGAACATTTTATTAAAAAACATAAAGAAATACCAAAAGAAATAACCAACTCTAGGCTCTCTAGCGTTTTTATAATTGAGTCAACCCCACGTTATAACCTTATTAATACTTTACTTACAGTAACATGAGAATAAACTACTGCTGCTCTGTCTCTGCTGTAAAATAACAATAATAATAATTTTTTTATTAAAATTAAAATGGGGTAGTTACAAGTTTACAACATAGATGGCAGCACTTGTATAGTATGGGCAGTAAGTACATTCGTCTCGAAAGTAAATTTCCCACTATAGACGAACATTATAGGAAGACTTTCAATTTATTGATTCTCGGGTTCAGTTAAGCGGTATTTGATTTACATTTCTTAAGTTTTCCAAACTTAAACTAACTTAGGTAAAGAAGGTAAGAATTTTTTGTAAATGTGAAGATTTTATGAAGATTATAATGCTATAAGTTACGAGTACACTGGGCAAACACAACACTATCTTCCAAGCGGAATGCATAGGCATCACCAGAACAGCGAGTGCGATCGCTAGCAGAGAAGTAGGAGACCTGGATATCAGGATTGTCTCTGATAGCGCATCTGTACTAACTGCCGTAAAAAGCAACAGGAAGACATCCAGTCTTGTACTAGAGAGTCACCAGGCGCTACAAGACGTGGCAAAGACCAACAAAGTCACCGTGCAGTGGATCAAAAGACACAACCAACTCAACCGGTAACGACGCCGCGGATGCACTGGCGAGACAAGGTTCCGCCACTGCAACCGCGGGGCCGGTACCGATAATCCCCATCCCACACAGCCGGGCCCTTACCTGGCTCAAGGAATGGACGGCACAACTACACAGAGAGGAATGGGAGAGCAACGGGGGCTGCAGACAAACCAAGGAAGCGGTACATTTCATAAATCAATTCTTGAGGAAGGTTGAATGCTATTTAACATATGACGCAAAGGGGGCATGGCAGAAACAATAAACGAGACACGAAGTGAAATTATTATTTAACATGAGTATAACCATGTCATTAGATATTAATTTTGTTTGCCATTTCAATATTGCCTTGGTGGTCCAATGGCCACAGTAAGCGCCTGCTGTGCACGGTTGTGGGTTCGATTCCCGCACAGGACAAAATTGTGTAGCCTACAAAGATTTGTTCTGGGTGTAATTTGTGGCTGTTAATTCTATGTTTGTAAAGTCCCCCGCGATACAGAGCTTGTTTTCTAGAGCGGGAGTTGTATTAAAAAAATATATTATCTACATTTTCTATTCACTCGAAAATGTATTCGGAGAATTGAGAAGCTAATAGAACGAAAATATTAATATTTCACCGAATTTCTAGTCTGTCTTTATTACGTCTTCCCGGGAATTGAATATGTTCACCGATATTGCACTAATTATTACCCGCCAAACAAGTCACTGCGAAATGTTGGTATTCTAAAGCAAAATGTACAACCATTGCATTGTTGAATATTTAAACGAAAGGGAACATGTCTAAATTAAGCCGTCTATTGAAAGTAAGGCAGCCAGAATGTCTCGTGTGTTTAATTGTATGCCCCCTTGTGGTAATTTCAATGTTCATAAGCAGTCTAATGCAAGCAGTCGAATGGTAGTACTTTTTAACTGACTTCAAAAAGAGGAGATTATCAATTCGTGTGTACTTTTTTTATGTTTGTTACCGCAGAACTCCCTCATTTATGGACCGATTTGAAAAAAACTTTTTTTATCTGAGAGGACATACTTCCAGTTTGGTCCCATTTTCATCAAAAGAAAGTTCTGATGATGAGATCCATGAGGAATTGAGGGAACTCCTCTAAGTATTTTACGGATGGCGATTAAATAAGTTTCCATTATGGTTGCTAAGGTAGCTAGGCAACGGAACTTCATAATTAAACAAAGTAATCTAGCCGTTTTTAAGGTTTTTGAAATTCTGCAACTTGCCGTACTGAAGTCGGATTTTTTTTGTTAAAATTATTTTAGTTTTTCTTTCGTAACTGTTAATATTATTGATAAATTATTGTTCCTTGCATTTGCTTTATTTTGTTTCTGAAATGAGTTTTTGTTGATACAATTAGTATTAGATATTTTTATTGAACTTACGTTACCTACGTGAAAATATTTTTTTGTATTGTGTATAAATATACTTACTTTATTTTGATTGAGATTAACTACCTCGTAATACTTATTAACTAATTCTTATTAAGCAACTTGTTGCGAAAAAAAAATCTATCGCTTTCGGCAACTGGTTGTGTAGAAAGAACATTTTTTCTTCTTTGGCAACTGGTAATGTGGCCGGAGGGGATTTGGGGTAGATACATTAGGTGTCTTTCGGTCGTCTAGGTAAGTACCTACTTTATAAGTTATTTTATTTTATTTTTTCTATATGTCTTGAGCTGACCCTGTCAATCAGTTGCTCGAGACCTCTACCAGGAGGTCGTATTATATGAAACAGGAATTCACAACTTGAGAATCACCTTTATTTGTTTGAGTAGATATATATATCCTTACTAAAATTATAAATCTGAAAGTTTGTAAGAATGGATGGATGGATGAATGGATGGATGGATGTTTGTTTGTTAGTCTTTCACGTAAAAACTACTGAACGGATCTGGATGAAATTTGGCACACAGATAGATTATGATCTGGCATAACACATATGCTACTGTTTGCAGCGATAACCGACATCAACGTGGGTGGAGCCGCGGGCAACAGCTAGTATACTATATAAATATATCTACAGTGGCCTATTTATTCATTTCGTTTTTTAGATAGGGGTTTCTTTTTTTTTACAAATTAATACCTTGCTTATAAAATTGAATATAATTAGTAAAATATTTTTTAAATCAGTCCAGTAGATTTTTACTATAGTCATTACAAAGAAATATACAAAACTCTTTTCTTTATTATATTAATGTAAATAAAACTTAAGTCATAATACCTGTAATTCCTACCTAATTTTGTATTAACATGCGAAAACAGATCACCTTTCTCAATTTGTTATTTGCAGTTTAAAAATTCCCAACTTCATTCGATATTCTATTTCCTTTCAACTGAGAGCGTTTGCAAATTAGATATATTGACATTTTGTATGCCGTCTGGAAATGCTCTCGTTGCGCGACGGAAACCTCTTGATAGAATGTCCAATCAGGTTAATGTGTTTGTATTTCCTTTCAGTTCAGCCCCAGTTTCGTGTTGAGAAGTTATTAGGTTTTTTTTACAATAATGATCATTTATTCATCGAAATATATACTAATTTGTACATATAACTCTTACAAAATAAATAATGTGCTCTACAAATTATATTGCCTGTACCAAGTAGAACTTGTATCACAGGCGGTATGAGCTTTAAAATAGTAAAATAAGTAGGTGCAGAAAATTGATAAAAATATTTAATACTTTTGCGAAGTTTTTAATAATAACTTAATATTAAACTTATATGACTACATAATACAACTTAGTTCCGGATTATCTAATTACATACTATACACAAATAGAGTGAGCAGTTTTGTATTGTATTTGTGTAATATTATTGTAATTATCACTTTTGAAACTGCACAGTCATGATTATTTTCTATTGATGTAAAAAGAACATCAGCTTGGTCACATATTGGTGTGTTTGCAAATAAACTTAAAATTTGGGTCTTGACTTAAGCATATTACATTCGAAACAATGTCACCCAGATAGTAATATAAATTTCTTTTGCAAAGAATTATATGAACTCCTAATTCAAATGAAGGACAGACTAGGCGCCGTCATACGGCATATACTGTCCTTCCTCAATTGAGTTGATATATCGATATTCAGCGATTTTTTAGCCGGACACTCAGAATTTCAATTTTCTTTAAGGTCTTTAATCGTATTGGATGCTTGAAGGGCTCTCTGCTTCAACGACTGGTATAAGACAGCCATTTGCCATTTTCCTCTTAACTATTATTCTTATACACAATTTGTTAATTGTTCATTGTTTAAATATAACTATACACTTGATACTAAGCAGAAAAACAATTGCATTATGAGGTAATATACTATACTAGGTCACTACGTCTGTACGCGTCAATGATCTAGAGAGCTTTATTAGAATAATAATATAATTGTACTTGTTAAAGAGAAAATAAATTTAGTTTCATAAAGAGCTAGAGTTACAAGTCAATTAGGTAGGATTTAGGATTTTTTAACCGACTTCAAAAAGAGGAGGTTATCAATTCGTGTGTATTTTTTTTTTTTTTTTTTTTAAATGTTTGTTACCGCATAACTCCGTCATTTATGGACCGATTTGAAAAATTCTTTCTTTGTCTGACTGGACATACTTCCAGTTTGGTCCCATTATCATCAAAAGAAAGTTCCGATGATGGGATCCATGAGGAATTGAGGGAACTCCTCAAAAGTTATAGGCACACATATAGCAATTTCAATATTTTTAACAACTAATCAATCATTTGCATTCAGAAAGTGTAATTTGGTGAAGTAAAACTGATGAAGAAGACCACAGATGGCCATCTGAACTTTTCAATAATAAGTATTTTACTGATGGCGATTAGATAAGTTTCGGTTATTGTTGCTAAGCAACTATTAATAAGAAATAATGACGTGAATGAATTGAGCGCGGATTGCACAGATTAAATATTGCTTTTAATACCTACTTGACCTGAGTTCAGCCCGACGCTCAGTCGATTTTATTCGATTGTAACAAACAAATATCTGAAAATTTTACAACTTGCCGTACTGAAGTCGGTTTTTTTTTGTTAAAATTATTTATTTAGTTAGAAGATTTGTTTATTTATTTAGGTCTCTATTTTAGGAGTTTTTCTTTTCTTAGCTAATTCATTGTTAAAGTTTTCTTGATTTTGTTTGTAATACTTATTTAAATATAAAAAATACAGAATATATATATAACTAATAAAGTTTATTTAAAAAGTACCTACCTCATTACAATGTATCATTATTATCCTCTTTATATACAATTGAAAAGTTATCAGTGTCTTGTTTAGTGCAGCAATCCTTCGCTATTTTCAGCACATCCTTGTGAATAACAAATATAATGAATACGAGAGGTCCAAAACAGATCGTGGAGCTATCCATAACGATCATAATACCGGTGGCATTCTCACAAAATATCGATATTATTTGCACTATACAATAGATTGTGAGGATAACTAAAAGTGCCACGTATCTCATTGGCCTGTAACAGAAAAAAAAGTATTAAAACCTCATATTTAAATTCGCCATGTAATTATAAATTTATGATTATAATAAAGCGGTGGTGGCCGAGTAGGAAAGTAACCGCCTTGCACGCAAGAGGTGCGAGTTCGATCCCGTGCGGCAGTACCTACCAATGTGAATTTCACTTTGTGGAGTTTATATGTACTAATCAAATGATTCGCCATCTGCTAACGGCGAAGGAAATCGTAAGGAAATCGACATGTCTTAGAAGAAATTCTAAAGACTTGTCTGATTCACCGACCCGCATTAGGCTAGCGTATGTGAATAAAGGCCTAAACCCTCTTTCTGTCCTGATAGAGGAGAAAAGACCCGTGCCCAGCAGTGGGACATATATAGGTAGTTATTATACGTGTTTATGGTGAATGAAAACAAAGTGAGGAAAGGCATACCTGTTAAGAATACTTTCCAAGTGTTTATTTTTCTTTAGCGGTGCACTAGCTGAATGTGGTCTACGTTCCTCTCTAATATATGCTATCGATACAAACCAATTGAACGATAGTAGCAGTAACAACGGTATGTGTAAATATAACACTGATTCTTTTCCTGAAAAAAAAAAATATTAATTATAATTTTATTGTACACTAAATTACAAATTGTTTTAGTTATTGTATAATGGGCGCCCTAATTGCTAAAAGCATTTTTATAGGCAACCTTAGGGTGGACAAAAAAGGAAAGAAAAAACCCAGATAATAGTAATACTTATCACAAAGTTTTGCCCTGAGTGGGAATTGAACCGACGACCTTTGGTTTAGCAGTCTGGTCTGATCAGTCAGTCAGTCAAGTGTCGATCGAGAATATTGTATAAGAATACTCGTATGTTTTCGTCTTTTTCGAATATTATTTGAGATTTTACTTAGGAATAGAAAGTCCGAGCTGCAGTCGTCTCTTTCGCACTCAACTCGCATAAGGTTTTAAGGAGTGAGACAGCAAGCATCGTGCTAAAATATTTCGCTGCCAGTAGTAGAATAATAACAATACTTTGTATCTCTTACCTTTAAAATTGAAATTACCCATGTCAATTAGTTGTGGCGTGACAAACCAGGGCATTTGTTTTGCCAAGGTGGGCTGGCTCTTTTCTATTATAATCATTAGAAAAGTCAATACGAGAGGTAACCCCACAGCGTACAGAAGGTATAACAAAAACTTTTTCATTTGTATGGGTTCTGGAACTTCTCTGAAACCATTTAAGTAATTGTGTAATATAACTTTCGATTTCAACATTATAATTATTATAATGTCTCGAAAGTTATCAAAAGTGGATTCATCTCGTTATTTTTGACGGGTGTATTATACCTCATAGGACAAAATATCGAGTCGATTAATAACCCGTCTTTTAACCTGGGGTTATTAATCGATTCCACTCTTGATTGGCAATCCCAGGTCGCAAAGGTTAGACAGAAAGTTATACGATCCTCTATCGCCTAAAGAATTTCCTCCCTATTCAGGCGAAGAAAATACTTGTGCTGATACTAGTCCTCTCTATGACTATGGTGATGGGTGTAATCTCGACCTGAATGCAGATTTACTCAATTAACTATTGACCGACTTCTCAAGATCATAAATAAATATGCAAAATAGCCTCTGTTAGTTTTAACTTTTTATTGTTATATGCATATTAGTTATCCCCATAGAGTAAAGGTGTTGCAAGCGTCCATAAGCCACGGTAACTGCTTAGCATCAGGCAGGCCGTATGCTTGTTTGCCTTCTTAGTAGTTTGAAAACAAAGAAGAGAGAAAGAAAGAAGGAGGGAACCATGAACATGTGTGACGTACCACTCGTGAGCGTTATACTATAGTATATTTCACATAGCATTGGTACTGTGACATTTAACATTTTACGAAGAAGATGAAAGAAAATGATTCAATCAATCTCTAACCAATCAGCTTATTGAATGATCAAGAGTCTAGAATATTCAATCGATAGGTTTATCAATTTATAATAATAGTATAGAAGATCATTTACCTTGACCACCGAATTCGGTAGAACATAACATTTGTCCAACAGAAGCTTGATAGTATACAAAAATAATAAAATATCGCTGAAAAAAAAAACAAAAATATAGAGACTAGAAATTCTTGTACATTTCACTAGCCTCTGTTAATCTCGGGAAGGAACTCCTCCTCCAAAAGACCACAACTAATTAACGGTAACGGTAACACACAGTGGTGTTCCTATGCATGAGAGTAAGTCTTCATTTGATGTTTATCTTATAACGATAAATTCTATCATGCCACATTAATTTCGTTTTATATATGTACTAGTTGTTGCCCGCGGCTCTGCCCGCGCGGATGTCGGTTATCGCTGTAAAAAGTAACCTATGTGTTATTCCAGACCATAATCTATCTATGTGCAAAATTTCATCCAAATCCGTTCAGTAGTTTTTACGTGAAAGAGTAACAAACATCCATCCTGGATGGATGTTTGTTGCTCTGTTCTTACAAATTTATAATATTAGTAGGATTTACTAGCTGACCCAGTAAACGTTGTTTTGCTACTGAAATAGTAATATCGCTATTAAAAAATAGAAGTTGTGTATTTTTTTAATGGTGTATCATAAAAAAATACTAAAAATAAATAAAAAAATTGAGGGGTGGACCACCCTTGTCCGATTCGCAGACCTAACCGATATTTCACGAAAATCGGTCAAGCTATTTCGGAGGAGTTTAATTACAAACACCGTGACACGAGAATTTTATATATTAGATACTCCGATACTATCAGTGCATGCGATGTTAACCTGTAAATACTTGTTACACTTGTAAAAGTACCTGTGTTTATTGAAGTTTTTAAATGTACCTAATAGTGTAAACAATTGTAGTTTGACCAAAAACATAAATGAACAAATCTTAATAACATACCCATAACCATTGCTTCCAGTTTGTTGAAACCACTGCTGATCATACATAGTTCAATCGATGTAAGGCTAGTAAAGAAAGCAATAAAAACTATCAATATTACGCCGTTCATGTCGCGAAGACGTGAGAAGATTGCATACGGAAGGGATGTCAGTAATAAACACGCCATCGACACTATTAAAGCTGTAATAAAAACAAATATAAGTAAATACGTATTATACAATATTTTTATTTATTTTTTTATTTTTAAAAAGACAACTCCCGCACTAGAGAACAAGCTCTGTGCCGCGGGGGACTTTACAAACATACAATTAACGGACACAAATCACACCCAGACTCAGAACAAAACTTTGTGGGTCACACAAAGTTTTGTCCTGTGTGGGAATCGAACCCACAATCTCGTGCACAGCAGGCGCATACTGCGCCCACTGGACTACCAAGGCAGTTTATATGATCTTAACTCTCTGGTTGCTTAGTACCCAGAGGTAGATATTTTCTACACCAAAATGGGCCAATTTCTACTTGTAATTTTATATAAAACCCTATATGGGAATATTACTGTATGTACTGTACTGGAATATTCTGTGTATGTATTGTTGTTATAGTTCCCTGCACGTGTTAGGCAACTGTTAGTGCAGTGAGTAGTTGAAATGAATAAATAAATAAAAAATAAATAAGGTATTCATTTTAAGAATTAAGTAAGATTGCCGTTAGATATTTATTGTCGTTTAAGAAAAATAAAAACGTTTTGAAATTGTTAAGTGATCAAAATTTTAAAATATTTTAAATTGCTTTCTGTGTTTTTATTATTTTGTGTTTAAAAAGACAACTTCCACACTAAGGACCAAGACCTGTGTCGCAGGTAACTTTACAAACATAGAATTCACGGATACAAATTACACCCAGACATTTATGAATCACACAAAGTTTTGTCCCGTGTAAGGATCGAACCCACGACCTTCTGCTTAGTAGACAGGGTACTAGACCAACAGACCAGTCAGTTTGTACATACATATATATAATCTGCCTATCTATCATGTAAATAAATACCTGGTTGTTCTAAATAATTAAATTATTCGTCAATAAACGTCAGTCGTTCAAACGAGAAACAGGGATGGAGCTATATACCCTATAAAGCTCCATCCCGCTTTCTCGCTCGAAAAGCTGACTTTTTAATCCTGACTGACGACGAAGACTGTGCACTGAACCTGAATTGCCGTGCGATGAGGGCTTGTCAAGTATATGTGATGGTATACCACATCTTTTAAAAACAACATTTGTCAGTCACAACGTATTTCTATCTCAGGTAAAAAAACCCGACACTTCTTAGAAGAAATTCTAAAGACATGACCGATTCACCAACCCACATTCTGGATAAGAGACCCGTGCCCAGCAGTGGGACATAATATATAGGTTGCTATTACTATATATTATGAACCGAAGTCACAATATTTCTTTTGCTTACCATATTTAAACATGGGATCATAATAATTATCATTGTTCTTTTCTTCCAGTACTGCTAGAATAACTGGTTCTTCCTTCCCGTATTTAACTTTAGTATCAACACAAAAATGGTCAGTCTTGATATGTAGCCATCTGTCATAAGCGTTTGGAAATTCTAAATAGAGATTACCATCCTGAAACATACGACATTAACACGTTGTTTTAATGGCGGAAATATATCTATTATTGAGAGACCCGATGAAACGTGACGCGTGGAACCAAATCGTAGTATTTTCTATGACCAAGGTAACATTATCAACACTCCATGCGACGCATTGCGCTTATACGCAATTGTTTCCATTGCTCCCCCCCTCTGAATCCGCGCCTGTGCACATCAAAACTTACGCGTGTCGTCGCATCGGGTCGCGTCGCCTTTTAAAGATTGAGTGAGCCACTTTACGCTTGTTAATCTACCAAGGGTGCGGTTACCCTTTAAAAGAATACAATAACTGTCAACATATTTTTTCGTACAGCCAATCCGCTAACAAGGGTAGAGCCACGAGAAAAATTGTCTTTTTAATCGAATTCAGATTGGATGAGGTTAACAATTCGACTCAATATGTTTTTATTGTATGTTACTCGATTACGCGAAGACGGCTGAACCGATATGATATATACTTTCTAGATGGTTCCATTGTTACCAGGTCAGGATCTGATGATGGAATCCTATAGAAATCGAGGAAACTCTTCAAATATTATAGGTACATGGGATTTGGGTATTTTTCAAAAGTAACTTGTGCATTTGCTCTATAAACAGATGGTCAAAGCTAATAGAAATTAAAAAGGATTAAGATATTGGTGGGTTTATATTGTTCTTATAATAACGGTACACACTAGAAAGAAAATATAGATTTTGTTCATAAATTTGAAATGTAGCGCGAAAGCAGTCAGTCAAGTGAAACTCGGCAGAGTAATTAAAATAATTAATGTTATAGTTATTATAACTCGGTTTATTTTTCTTACAAATGAAACAGAGATGTCAGTACACATGTTTAGTAAAATGTAACGTCATGAGATTAAACATACTCACCTGCGTTTTGGTTCTTGAATCCTCAAATAATCGAGTATTTATTTGGCAAAATTAAAATTACTACATTTACTTATTTACATGCAAACCAAAATATAATATTATATTCATACTTTTATTATTTAAAAGTAAATCATGCCATTATTGACCAGTTTACGCAAGGACCAGCCATTATTCCTTTCGCCACAATGGAGAAGATAATGACCTAGCCAATAAGACAATACACGCAAGACATTCCAGTGAGCATGACAAACATTATCCACTCGATAGAAAAATAATTTTATTCTTCGTCCAAAGTTAGTTAAAACTTACCTCTTTCAAATACAAGTTGCCAAACATCGATATATTAAAGGAATTTATTCTAAAATTCATATTTGACATAATATCAGGGATTAAATCAAATACATCTTCTAGATTTTTCTCGCTTTGATTCAGCTGTTCATCGTATACAGCAATATTGAGTCGGTTATCCATCTTGTTTTCCATATTTGAAGGGACACATATTTTTCGTCTAACATGCTGACCTATAGGACAGCATTTCCATATACATTTTTTGTCGTGAGCCTTACATAGCGCGCTAATATTCACATCACTCGCGGCAATTAATTTTATTCTAATAAAATATATTATTATAATAACAGCGTGTAGTTTCATGTTCACACTACAATTATTAATGAATCAAATAAGGTAATGTCATAGTTTATATTGTCGTATTATGTAGTTGGTATTCCTTATAGTCATAATAAGACATTTATCGACGCAGCCGGTGACGATAAATGTCTTATTATCGCTTATTGTGATTCATCCTTTGACCTCTTCATAATTTTGTTTTGTCGTCTGAGTACCAGATACAATAGGAATATTATTTTCCCGCACGGATTTGCGTTCCAGAATACAAGGGGTTAACAGAGACAATGGCTAAGCTGGCCAACCGGTATTTTGAGTAGAATTATTTTCTTCTTTGTTTCAAAATAATTCATTTCTTTTTAATTGACTTCGAATAATGAGGAGGTGCTCAATTTGTGTTTGTATGTCGGATTCGATATCTAGTTTGTTTGATACATGCACTATGTATGGGTGTCTAAAGACTGGCCCGTTGGTTAAGTTAATTACCTACATTGGTCTACATACGTATGTATGTTTATCTGTACGAGTTTCTTTAAATATGCTACTTAGTTGTCATACAAGCATACGGCCCGCCTGGTGTTTAGCAGTTTTTTTTATTTATTTATTCATATTAAGCAAACAGTATATTAAACATATTAACATCACCAAAAACCTTAACGTTTGTCTGGATGTTAAAACACCCTTGAGCGACTCGATACAAATAATATTACCATGTGTAGGTATAATATACATAATTAATGAATACAATTTTTCGATCCTACCTTGTTTACAACAACATAGAACGTCATGGCATCGTTTATAGATAGAATAGAATAAATAAGTATGCGGCTCGGTCCTCGCCGGCGGCGCCAACCGGGCGGCCGTGTCTACCTGAGTGTAATATACAGTATGTTGCAATATTATAACTATAAAGAATTAAAATATTTTTTAATTTCTTTTTATAGTTTTCATCATTAAAATTTACTTCGTATTTGTACTGATATATCATTAATACTTATATCATTAGTACTTACGTACACATATTCCTTTCAGAACCATTAATATGTCACCACAACCGCCACCACCAAATGCCGGCGAACATCTTTTTATTGAGGTGGAACTTCATCACTCCAAAATCCTACTCGGTGTTTATTATTGCCCTTCTCTCCACATAAACTATTTTTCTTCCTTTGAAAGCCTTTTAGAAAACCTCGTACTTTCTTACAGCCACTCTATCGTTATGGGCGATTTCAACACTTGTCTCATAAAAAACGATTCTCGATCCTCATCCCTTTCTGCAATAGCAGAGTCCTGCAACTTACATATCCTTCTTCTCAGTGCAACTCATCATTTTCCCAATTCCGTTCCTTCACTTCTCGATCTTAGATTGGTCTCTTCTAGAGAGCGCGTTGCTAAGCATGGACAATGCTCAGCCGACGCGTTCTCTTATCACGATTTACTATTTCTCTCGCCCACCTAAGGCAAAATCTAAAGTCCTCATGCAACGTAATTTTGGTGGCATGAATGTTGATGACCTTCGGGTAGACGCCAATAATATAGACTGGACACATATCCTTACTGCTGACTCTATCGATGACAAGGTAAATCTACTTACAGCCTCCATCATTCAGTTATATGACCGACATGCACCTATTCGACCTGTTAAACTTAGACACGCTCCTGCGCCATGGCTGACAGACAACATCAAGTCACTAATGGCAAAAAAGGTTGCAGCAAAATTTAATTATAAAATAAGGCCGAGTGACGCTAATCATTTGAAGTATATCTCAATTCGAAATCACTGTAATAACGTGTGTAGGGATGAACAACGCCAACATATTCATAAATCTGTTGAACATGGAGATCCGGCTAAGGTCTGGAAATTTCTTTATTGTACACCAAAAAGATTGAACATTAAATAAGAGAAAATAAATCAAAAATGAGCAACTGTACAATGGGCGGTGTTATCGCTCAAAGCGATCTTTATCAGACAACCTTAGGATGGACTTTGTCATAGAGAAAACGGTAGTTTGTGGTGTACTAACATAATGTATATTATAATCCATAATTATATATACCCATATTACATACTTATACTTATATATATATATATATATTACATACTTATACCTATATATATACAAATACATACATATTACATAATATTATACACATTGATAACAGTAGCAAGAAACAGTACAATTGACATTGACATTGAATTGACAACAGGGCAATGTTAGCCAAATTCACAATTTTAAATTGTGAATTTGGCTAACAATGCCCTAAGTTTATCACATATTGTGTCAATGTGATAACTCCAGTTAAATCTGTCGTCAACTACTAAACCTAGATAATTGCCAAGAGTGCAGCTGTTGGAGTCGCGACGCAACGTTAATTTTAGGGCTTTGTGGTGCGAGTACCAACAGTCTACCTAAACCTCGTCTTGGAAGAGAATATTTGGCCAACAGGTGAAGTTGCGACATAGTGCAAGTGAAGTGTACTTATATAGTTTTAAGTTTTTATTACTAACACATTTATAGTAATATGTACGTTAGTCTGTAAGGTCTACGCGTTTATGCGACACAATAATAAAAAGATTTATTATTATTTGTAATTAGAAACCTGTTTTAGCCTCTTACATTTGCAATTTATTGAGTTGGTGCTTCCTCCATGCAAACACTGGTGAGACAATGTGCTTGTGACAACCACTTTTATAGGCTTATCATAATTGATAAATGATTTGGGCGAACATGAATTATTTTGGTTGTACTTGCATTTAATACTAAGCCGTCATTGTGTGACCATTTACATAAGTTAGTGAAATCATTATGATTGTATACAGAGTTAAGCCTTAGGCAAGTCTCTATTAGCTGCAACGAGACATGTGTCGTCTGCGTATTGGTTTACAGTACAGTTGTTAATTATGTGTTCCATGTCGTTAATATTATTTGCTAGGTAATGTATTTCCTATATAAATAAAATAATAATAATAATTAATCTACATATACCTTACAGACTATTGTACATATTAATATAAAAATTTATAAGAGTATTATGCCTGAGAGCACTGAGGTAAACATATAGAGGTGCAATTCCATACAGTTTATGTCAAAATATTGAAGTGAGCTTTTCACTCGCATCGACAAGCTCGGTGTTGCACACTATATAACAGTAGTTATCAATTTAACTATAACTATTTTGTTACTCAACATTTTCCCATTAACATACCGATTGCCATCGTTACCAGCTGTTTTATTCTTGTTTAGCTTTTTTATAATACTTTCGAAATTTATTTTTATTTGAAGGAATAATAATAATAATATTTTTGGGACAACTCACACATCGCCATCTGATCCCAAACTAGGCAGAGCCATATATGGTAACCAGACAACTGATAAATTAGATAAATTACACCCAGACACAGAACAAACATTTGTGCTCATCACACAAAGATTTGTCCTGGGTGGGAATCGAACCCACGACCTCCGGCGTAGCAGTCAGAGTCACTAACCACTAGACCAACAGGCCAGTCAATACTTACTGTAGTCTATGGACGTTTGCAATACCAGATGGATCACTTGCGTGTCGATCCAATATTTTACATCAGGGCTTTAAAATGTGTCCCTGGAGATAGGAAAACGTTTTTATTAAATTCCCTAAATGACTTTAAAGTTGGTACTAGTACAAACGTGGCACGTTTCATTCTTGTAGAAACTTGGTCATTTTACATTTAGCCATAAAAACGTGTTGTTAAATTACGTAATCTATGTCCAAAGCAAATTAAGTCATTGCTTATTAATTAGCGTTTTAATCACCAATCTGTAAATACATAAAACTACTACACATTTCCTTATGGGAAATTACTTAATTTTTCATCTAGCCGCGTCATTTGCTACGATCACAAACCGAGTAAGATTTTGAAATGAATCCTTCATTATTTGTTTGTCGACAGTAATTTTGAACGGTCGCTGAAGTCTATTGTAAGAAAATTTTCCATGAGGTTACAAGAGCTACATAATCAATTTTACTTATGATTGATAGTCGAAGAACTAAGATAGTTCATTAGAATATTTACAAACAATAGAACATGAAAATACTATATATTTTAATCATGTGTTGTCATAGAATTAATGGAAAGTTATCAGAACTTGAGAGAATAGAATATTGTAAAACTCTTCAATGTGATGAGACAGTAAACAAGAAAGTATGTGGGATAAGGAAAGAAAATGGAAGGAATACATACATGTTGTTTGAAAACGAGTGTTTGTTGTTAAAGTTTGGGTGTCAAGTCGATGATGACGGTGGTAAGCTTCTTTTTATCAAATTAATAATAGCAACCCATATATGTCCCACTGCTGGGCACAGGTCTTCTCTCCTGTATCAAGAGAGCAGAGGGTTTAGGCCTTAATTTTCCTATTCTGGTCTAATGCGGCTTGGTGGATCAGACATGTCTGTAGACATGGCTAGATGAAAAATTAAGTAATTTCCCATAAGGAAATGTGTAGTAGTTTTATGTAGATTTTCTTCTAAGACATGACGATGTTTTCCTTTACCATTAGCAGATGGCAAATCACTGGATTAATACATATACATTCCACAATCTGAAATACACATTAGTACTGCCACCCGGTGTCGGGTCTCAGTCGATTATTTTTTTTATTATACAACTCCCGCACTAGGGAACACGTCCTATATCACAGGGGGCATCCTATATTACAATTCACTGACACAAATTACACACAGACTCGGGACAAAAAATTATGAATCTCTTTATAATAGATATAAAATATAAATTAAGTTTCAGTTGTTAATCCACCACGAAATTTGTGTTAAAATTTTTAGGCTTACAACGCCTAAAGTGTAAATGTAAATAATAATAAAGAATAATATGATTAAGTCTCAAAATACAATAACGATATAACCGACTAAAAGTCATACAAATATTTCAGTAAGTATTTCAAAGATCTATGGTGTGTACCTACTCGTACTTATAAACAAAGCCACAAAATAGCATTATACGTATGCGTCATCGATATATACGAAGTATTTACGCAAATAATGTATTACTAAGTTATCCAATACGCAAAATTCAAATACCTAAATACTTGACATGGGCCGGAGACTGATTCGGAGAGACCGCAAAATACGCAAATTGTTAAGCATCCTGAGTGTCACTTTATTAGTATTCATGTATTTATTTTCCTGCCTTGGTAAGTGTGTCTTTAATATTCTAATTGCTGACGCTAAGAATACGTTATAATGTACTACTAATCTAATCTTTGTTTATGGCTGTTGGTTTTCCTCAATAAATACATAAATAACATTGTAAAGTTTCATCATAATCCGTCCAGAGCCTCTAGACAAGTGGCATAAACGGTAGTCGAATCGAAAAGTCAAAATAACAAATGTATAGGATTTGACGTAACTCTACGATATAATGTCGTAAACTTACGTCAAATCCCATACATTTGCTTTTTCGACTTTTCGATTCGACTATCGCTTATGCCACTTGTCTAGAGGGGCAGTAGTCTTTGCGTAAAAAAGTAACAAATATAGAAAATTTCTTACAAACTTTTTTTAGGGTTCCGAAGTAAACAAGGAACCCTTATAGTTTCGCTATGTCCGTCCGTCTGCAGCTTTGCTCAGACACCTTTAGTCCTAGAAAGCTTACTTATGCCGACAAAGTGGTAACATAAAATCTTGAAAAATATTTTTTTCTAGGGTATCTCCTGTACATGTGAAGTGGGGATGTTTATTTTTTTTTCTTAACCACCCCATGGTGTTGGGTATTGTTGAATAGGTCTTTTAAAAATATTGTAGGTTTGTTAAGACAAGTTTTTGATTGAGGGATTCGTTTGTGAAATATTATGCTTTTAAGTGCCTTCCCTCTGTCAGCCAAATGGTGATATTTGGAAATTTGAAAAAATTCACGGTAGTAGAATATATAATGAAATTAAAAGGAAAACTGTCACAGCTAAGTAGACTTCACAATTTTACGAGTAATGGCCGATTAACTTATAAAATGTTATTGGATAAGTTAAAATTCGATTGGGTCTTGAATCAAGTCTCCTGAATTATAGAAATCTGTAAATGTTGTCTCAAGCCTTTCTATATAATTATAATTTCCCTTATTTTTTTCGTAAATTAAAAAGCCACGAACTGTAGGAGTCAATTTTTTTAAATTTTTCGTAGTCTGTAATATAATGTAGGAGCAGAAATACATACATCTCAACCTTTAAACGTCCCACTGCTGGGCACGGGTCTCCTCCAAATATTTACAGAGATATTAGCCAACTATACCACGCTGGCCAGACGGGTTTGTTTTGTTTCAAGTTTTCCCTTTCTTGTGGTGCATAACACTTATTCCCTTAATCGACTCTTACGACACCCACGGGATGGTGACATTTGTATTCTTAATCCGTGACCACACGAACCAGCAGAAATACCGGATCATATTAAAATAATCAGTAGGTTAGGTTAGAACTGCGACCCCCTCAGAATCTAATATTTAGGTAGTTACATACGAACAAGAAAAAAAACATTAGGTATCATATAATTTTATACCTACCAAATTTTAGAATTTAAATATTCAATATAAAAAATCGCCGGGCGGAGTGACTCCCCTCACCTTCCTCTTCCATCTCCTTTCCCGCGACCCTTTAAATGCGACTTATTTCAAGACTTTACCAAAATTGTTACCATTGTCCTATGTTCTCAAAAGTCATAAATGCTGAAACCACAGATACCTTATTCTTAGTCTGCATTATTGGGAATGGCAATTTCGGAACCCTACATTGTGCGTGACCGGACATGCACTTGGCCAATTTATTTATAATATAAATTATATAGCAGCCATATAAGGAGAAGGAACGCACATTACAGAAAAACACAGTTAAAATACAAATACACAAAGTGTGTAGTTGTGTTCCTGTGTATGACTAAAGGCCTCCAGTGTTTATTTTCCTATGCAGGAAAAATCCACCACGAAATTTGTGTTACCATTTTCGGTCGTACAACGCCTAAGGTGTAAATGTTCATAACTTCATAGTAACTGACGATGTGCATGTTTGCCACATGAAAAGATTTAAAAAACTTATCTTATATATACGTATCATAGCATTCGGCCTTCGGCAATGATTGCTTCATTCACTTCATTTCCGACTAAAAAAATTGTTATACCAGCGATGTTTGTACAGGTCTCCAGCGCTCATTTAGGGATGCGTTTTGAAAGAAACGTATTTATATCCCAGCGATACTCCCATCATAAAGCTCTGGTGTAAAAAATGGGCTGACTACACGCAAGTGATACTACTGGTATTGCAAGCGTCCATAGACTACGGTAACTGCTTAACATCAGGCAGGCCGTATGCTTGTTTGCCACCTATGTAGTATATAAAACAAAAAAATGTGTAACATTTTTTTTTGTGACGGGGTTACATTGATTTAGATTTTTTCAAAACACATAACTGTATGAACGCTGGGCTACATACATCATACATACACACATAATATCATCACGCCCGTCCTTCATTAGGGTAGACAAAGACTGGTGCGCCAATTACTTTATTCCAAATATACTTAAAACAATCTAGATAAATACAGTCAATTATGCGTTGCGACAACGTCAATATTTTTCATTATAAAATTGAATTTGAGACTTTGAAGCTCAAAGAGCGTCTCGTCCCTTTATGTGCTTTTATTGTGTCCCGTCCCGTTATCGCTTCTTGTTTTTTGTATGCCTGAAACGTGCAGGCACAAAGGACAATTTTAGCCTTGGGCACAAAATTCCCAGTTTAAGGTGGACAATGATTTAATTAATTTTTGCTGTATACAAAGCCATTGTAAAAAATAAAAATAAAAAACTTCATGTTTGTGTTCTCAGACAAAGTAATAAATTAATGCAATATTTACATTTGAAATATCATTTTTATTCATTACACTCAGACTCGGGACAAACATTTATAGATCACACAAAGTTTTGCCCCGTGTGGGAATCGAATCTGACTGCCTTGGTGGTCCAGTGGCCGCAGTATGCGCCTGCTGTGCACGAGGTTGTGGGTTTGATTCCCACACAGGACAATACTTTGTGTGACACACAAAGTGTTGTTCTGAGTCTGGGTGTAATTTGTGTCCGTTAATTGTATGTTTGTAAAGTTCCCAGCGACACAGAGCTTGTTATATAGTGCGGGAGACGACAATTAAAAAAAAAAAAAAATCCCCGGCCTCCGGCTTAGCAGTCAGGGTCACTAACCACTAGACCATCAGACCAGTCATTATATATACGATGATAATTTACAGAAACAAATTATAACAAACTTTGAACTTCAGGAGATAGAAATGTTATTAAAGAAAATAAACGATTCCATACAAAGCATCCCGTATGCGTTGCAGTTTCTAGCTAAACAGTAGCATTCTGGGCCTTTTTCAGCATGATCAGAGCCCGGGTTTTGATGATATTTTGGCTGCAACCTCGTAATGTTGATACCCACCTTTAGGGTTGAGCGATCTATGCAACTGGAATATCAACTTTAATGAATGGCTGTATAAAAAGAATATGCTGACTTTTGTTTATTTTGAATTTCAAAATTGTCATGCATTTAATCTAAATGCATAAATGACTTTAAATTTGAGTTTTAGCTCTCCTTTCTTTAGTCACCTAGGTACTGTTGATATAATAACAATAATAATTATTGTTATTGAACCAAAATGAGGGTATTACAATTCGGTTTTATGACTCAATTAAATAATTAATAAGAACAGGAAAATAGAGGTGTAAGCTCATTCACAATAACAATATTTATAACGTATTTTAAAGCAAAATAATAATTAAGATAGAAACTCTTTATTGTACACCAATTACATTTTGAATTAATTCAAATACATTATTTTATGATAGGTAAGGATTTTAATTTTAAAACATTTATTTTATAATATATTAACAAAAATAGTTCTTAAAACATAAACCAGTATTTTTTATTCATCGAATCACATACATTTTACTACCTATATACATTATTTTTATGTATATAGGTAGTATTTAATCATAAATAAAAAAAAGGAAAAACAAAATACAAATGAAAACTGTTGTTTAAGCGTCGAAATATTACTCAACATCATATCTATTGAAAACGTGCCCAGAAGGCTGGCGGCATTGCCACGTTGATTGGCAAAGCTTATTCTCTGTGCGAGAAACAAGCCAGCCCTCTGATCATGCGAAGCGTCGAACAGTCGTTTCGCTAGGTCTCTGTAAAGGAAACGAGGAACCTACAGTCTCCCCAAACGGCTCAACAATGTAGTTTCCAACTAAATTGCTGATCTGCTAATTTTTGTTCTTAAAATAAAAGCAACTTAACCTACATAAACTACTTACTTAAAAGACAGACTTAATAAATATGTAAAAAGGTAGAAGAGGTACTAATATATTCGTATATAAGGTGTATTGAGATAGGTGCATAAACAGTATTTTGAAGTGAAACTTCTTGAGGCGCGTTGAGCACTTTTTGGGTGAACAAAATTTATGGAACTCGCGTCATCGTCCCGGAACGCTTTCCATGAGCTATATGTATACTGAGTATACATATAGCTCATATACTTTTTGTGTGAAACTCGCGTCATCATCAGCACGTGCTCGACTTCACAAGTTATTTAGTTTTCACTTCTATCGGTAGTCCCCGAAGATTTTTGTAAAGAATTTTATATTAGTCTAGAAACAAAGAATTATTTTAATTTTAAATATATTATGTTTGAAGTTGCGAGTATAAGCGTTTTCGGCACACCGCAGAAGGGGAACAGTAAGTTAATTATTCACGACGGTGGTGACGACGCATGACGGCTGATGACGGTGAGGTGTGTAGGCCAACAAAATATGTTATACTCCAACTAGCTACCCGCCGACGCGTCTTATAATAGATGCATGTCTTATACATGTAATCATTTTTCTTGCTGAAAACGGTAGTAGAATCCGTTGCATAGTTTGAGAAATCTAAGCGTACAGACAGTGGGAGCGACTTTATTTTATACTACGTAACGATTCTTTTTTTCGTTTCATTGACTAACCAAACTAAATCACTAGATATTATAAATTTATAATTGTTTGTAAAGTCCCCCGCGACACAGTTCCCGTACTAGAGAACAAGTAATAAAATATGTAAATAAAAGTTTAATGCAGAATTGTATAAAACCTAACCTCAGGAGTTCCTTCGGCACAACGTTTGTTGAAAGCCTGCTTGACAGCCAGCTGCCGCGCAAACTAAGTGTACCAATAACTTGTACACTTAGTTTGCGCGGCAGCTGTAAGAACGAAATAAAGAGGGCCAAGTGGAGGTGGACGCCTTCACGTAACAAAATCTAGCTACTCTCGCAGTCAAGTGGAGGTAAACTACCAATTTTTATAATATGAGGTGTGAGTTCGATCCCAGGTAGCAGTACCAATGTGAATTTACATTGAGGCATTTATACGTACCAATCAAATTATTAACCATCTACTTAAAGTGAAGGAAAATATTGTACATGTCTACACTACAATTTTAAAGGCACCAACTGGGGTTAGGCCAGCGTGTATGGCTTGAGACTTTAACTCTCTTAGCTCTCTTATGAAGTAGAGTAGAGGAGACCCGTGCCCAGCACTTGGATAAATAAAAGCTGTTATTACCTTTGAACTCGTAAAAATGGGTACTTACATACGTAAATCCCATATTTTAAACTTATCTTTAATTTCACGATTTCGTCATAACTTAGACATTACGACAATTTTATTATGACGTAGAATTTCTTATGCACAAGTGTTTCATACAAATGTCCGTATTACGTAATCGATAGCTATTACTAACGGTGGTATCGATCGTACGATGCATTACTCACAACACAGTCGGATCGATACGAACGTTCTCAGCAATCAGTTCGACGGCTGTTTGTTCCCCACACGAATATTTTATTACCTTGTAATGCTATTTCTGTTCTAGCCTACGGAATAACAAATTTACAGCGGTGCAACGAACATAGTCCACAAGAAATCAATGAAAAACCGTGTCCTAATTGTCTATCAGTAGAAACAAAACCTGTATGTGGTATTCGAGCGGATGGAAATGGATATAGAATAAGAATATTCGCGAATAAATGCAAACTTGATAAATATAACTGTCAGCAAGAGTTACAGTTTAATGAAACGAATTTTTATATTTGTGTTGGAAATAATAATGATACTAGAAGACGCAGTGATGAAACGACTAATAAATACATATCTCAAGAACCTGACAATGAAGTTCATAAAGAAATAGAAATATTTAATGAAATTATTGACGAAACTACGACAGTACCTTCGGTTCATAAAGAAACAGAAACATTTAATAAAATTGATGACGAAACTACAACATTATCGTCTATTCATGAAGAAATAGATATTCCTAATGAAATTGTTGATGTTACTACGACAGTAGCTTCTCAAGAAAAGAAAAAGAAAGTTTATAAAAATCTTGTTGTTATTGGTAGTTCAATGTCTGACATGTTAAATATTAATGAAACTGTTAAAAATTTCTTCGCTGCTACTCACGTATTTGATTTACCAGTTCGTGAATTGCCAACAAATATGAATGAAAAGACCCGAAGAATGCTAATAAGAGTGTTTGGTCCTATAAAGGTGTTTACGCCGTGGCTTAAAATACCTGAAAATATAACTGACGATTATTACCACAAGCCTACGTTGTCGTCTTGCTTTCACAGATGTCCGAAGGTAAGAAAAGGAGGGCGCTACACAAGCGAGAAAGCCTGACATAGAATTGATCTGCACTTTACAGAAGACTACAGCCAAATAACTAAAAATTGCCTTCTTAGTAGTATAATAAATCAGGCCCGCCTGATGGTAAGCGGATACCATAGCCGATGGACGCTTGCAACACCAGGGGTATCACTCGCGCGTTGCCGACCCTTTAAAAACCTTACAGCACCTTTCTTGAAGAACCTCATGCTATAGGTACTCGGGAAAACCTCCGCAGTATCGTGGTAGTGTAAAATAAAATCTAAATACAATAAACACAGATTTATCCGAGGTGAAAATCGAATTCACGACTTCTGGCTTAAGATTTAACTCTAGACTAACAGGCCAGCAATATATATTTTTTAAACTTCTTGGGTGGTACTTTAAACAAGTATACAGCCTGCCTAATGTTAAGCATTTACCATAGCTTATGGACGTTGCAGTAACAGAGGTATCACTTGCGTGTGTTGCCTATCCATCCTTTTACACCAGGGCTTTAAGATGGGAGTATCCCTGGGATGGTATGGTATGGTATGGTATGGTATGGCGGGCTATTGTCCGCAATTCTACGCTGATGCGCGTATTTTGCGTGCGGGTGGTTAGCTGGGGGGGTCACTCTATCCACCCCAGCTCGTCCAAATAGTCCAGCAGCCGCCTGACGTTGACGACCGCTTCTCGTACTGATCCTGGGCTGCCCAGGTGTTTTCTTCTGTATGCAGCGACCTCCGGGCAGTGCAGCAACACGTGCGCCGCCGTCTCGTCTTCCCTCATGCAGGCTCTGCAGAGGGAACTGTCAGTGACTCCTATAACAGAGAGGTGTTTATTGAAGGAACCGTGGCCCGTGACGGCAGCAGTGACTGTACGCAACTGCTGTTTTGTGAGCCTTATAACCTGTTTGGTGAAGCGATGGTCCAGCGCGGGAAGTGCCTCCTTTGCCTGTCTGCATTCGCTGTGATTTATCCAAAGGTTGTTGTGTTGATCTTTAATGCGCTTTCTTACCAGTGCGCGTAGGTGTCCGAAAGGCAGCGCCACAATGGGTTCTGGCCCTATTGTGTCCATCTCTGAACCCCTTCTGGCGAGCTCATCCGCAGCATCATTGCCTCGGGAGCCGCTGTGTCCTTTGATCCATTGGATAGTTATGCTATTGTGTTCACCCACCTGGTTAAGTTTTTGGTGACACTCGTAGATCAGACCTGAGTTGACTGTATGGCAGTCTAAAGCCTGTAAGACAGCCCTGCTGTCCGAAAGAATCCGGATGGGCTGGTCTTTTACCTTTCGTGATATGATAGCTTCGGCCGCTAGAGAAATCCCCATGCATTCTGCCTGGAAGACAGTATTGTGGGCCCCTAGCGGTGTAGCCATGTGTATGTTGAGGTCCTCTGAGAAAATCCCAGCTCCGGTGCCTGTACCTGTCTTTGACCCGTCTGTGAAGATCCGAAGTTCCGTGGGCCTTAGGCCCTCGCAGCGCTGGTCCTCGAACAGTTGGATCTTGTATTTCTTATCGAAAACGAATTGTTTGGGGATGCGGTCACTTACCGCTCTCAGGAGCGGGAAATCTGTCGCCAGTTTCTCCAGTAAAGAAGTGTGCTGCGTACACCTGCTACTCCACAGGTCTAGTGTTTTTAGTCGTATGGCTGCCATCGACGCCTCCTGCTGGATAAACAGGTTTAGCGGCGTCATGCCCAGCATGGCTTCGAGCGCCGCGGTCGGTGTAGTCTTCATACAACCTGTTGCCGCCATGCACACGAGCCTCTGTAGTCGCTGTAGTTTGCTCGAGACCGTGACTAGAGTGGTTCTGGGCCACCACACCACCGCTCCGTATGCGAACATTGGGCGGATTACCGTCTCGTACAGCCAAAGTATAATTTTGGGGGTTAGCCCCCATTTCTTACCGATCATTCTCCTGCACTGCCAGAAAGCGATCGTGGTCTTGTTTATTTTGTTTTCAATATGGCTGCTCCAGTTGAGTTTACTATCCAAGATGACACCCAGATACTTTACCTCCTTGGATAGTTGGAGCTCCACATTGAACAGTCTGGGAAGGCAGTGGTATCCCAGAGTCCGTTTATTGGTGAACAGTACCAATTCCGTTTTCGTTGGGTTCACCGACAGGTCATAGTCTCTACACCAACGCTCCACGATGCGCAGGGCCTGTTGAGTGAGATTACAGACCGTGCCTGTCACCTTACCCGAAATGAGAATGGTGAGGTCGTCGGCGTATCCTATCGTGTAGTAATCTTTCGAGTTCAGCTTGATGATCAGGTCGTTTATCACGAGGTTCCACAGTAGGGGTGATAGGACTCCACCTTGCGGACATCCTCTCGCGATCAGGGCCGATTGCTTGTCCTCGTCTAAGTGTACCACACGTTGGCTTAACATGTTGGTTATCCAGTCAATGAGCACCGTCTCAGCACCGTGTTTGGATAGGGCGGTGCTTATGCTGGAGAAATTTGTTTTGTCGAAAGCTCCTTCTATATCTATGAAGGTGCCCAGGCATGTGCCTTTCTGTTGTATGGCTTCCTCGATCCGGTTGACTACTAAGTGTAGAGCGGATTCGGTGGACTTACCTGAGCTGTAGGCGTGTTGTTTTGCATGCAGTGGAATACTTTTCAGTGCTCCGTCCCTGAGCTCTCTGTCGCATAGCCTTTCCAACGTCTTAAGTAAGAAGGAGGTTAGGCTAATTGGTCTGTAGGATTTGGCATTCGTGTAGTCACTCTTGCCTGGTTTCGGTATAAAGATTACCTTCACTTCCCTCCATCCCTTTGGTACGTATCTGAGGGCCAGACAAGCTCTCAGTATGTGAACCAGCCTCTCTGTGACTGCTGATTCTCCCCACTGTAGAAGCGCAGGAAAAACGCCATCCGGGCCAGCAGCTTTGTAAGGATGGAAGCTCCGAATGGCCCACCTGATCTTTTCAGGTGTGATCATTCTTTGAGCATATAGCCAGTCCCCCGCGGACGGTGTGGACATGGCGTTTTGCCAGTTTATTACCTGAGTGAAGACGCATCCTGGGAAGTGAGTTTCTATGAGGACGCGTCTCGCCTCCTCAGGCGATGATGTTAGTGTGTTGTCTGGTTTACGCAGAGTCATGTGTGTCGCAGAGTGCTCTTGGGTCAGCAGTTTCCTTACCCTGTTGGCTTGCTGACAGGACTCGATGTTACTGCAGAATCTGCGCCATCCCATGGCCTTTCTGCGTCTGATGCATTTTTTGTAACTGGATTTGGCGGAGCGGTAGGTGTCCCAGTCCTCGTCCGCACAAGTGTTCATAGCTCTGTTAAGGGCTTTCCTTACCATTCTGCGCTTGCGTTCCAGCTCCGGTCCCCACCAAGGTTGTTTGCCTGGTGTTAGTGAAGGAGTAGTCTCTGGGCATGCTGAGTGGTAGCTTTCTATCATAGCATATCCCTGGGATAGGAATACGTTTCTTTCAAAACGCATCCCTAAATAAGCGCTGGAGACACTGCTGCGTGTAGTTATTTGGCTGTGGTCTTCTGTAAGGTGGAGGTCCTTCCCCAGTCGGTAACCCTGTTTTTTTTCTAGAAATGTCCAGATACGTACGCGCCGGTCTGTGGAGTGCCAGGTATTGTAGCTCGAGAGCCGTCACTCATGTTCCAGAACCATTGCTTCATGGACGTGGCACAGTGCAAGATGTTCTGGGAAGATAGAAGTTGGACCGCTCAGAGCTCCGGTAATACAATTCTTTTTTTTACTAAGTCATACCTAAACTCTCTAAAAAATCAGGTAAGACACCATCCAAGCAAACAAGACTGACATTGGAAGAACCTCAAACCTATTTTAAAAAAATCTTTCACTTATGGAAAGCTATCAGCGAGTTTCGTTTCTTGACTGACCGATATATCGACCTACAGCCTAAACTGCGGTTCCAAGAGACGTGCAATATGGAGGGTGTGTTCTTTATGAAAGATAAATATTATACGCACGCAATAAGAAGTATTTATTTATTCATTTAACCATTTTAGGAAAACTTACAGCTAAATTAATATTATAGACAAAGTTGAATAGAAAGAAGAAGGCCAATTAAAAGTTTTTGCAGATAACAGAAAGTAGATATTAATAAAGGTATACAATTATATAACAACATGCAGTTAGAAGATAGGGAATAACAGTATGTCTATGCATAGGGCATACCTTCAAACAGTTAGTCCTTCACTTCAAATTTCATTACGATCTACCCAGCCGTTTAATCGTGGCATATATACAAACAAATAAACAGGGTTACTATAGCATTTAAAATATACTACTGCCGCTTCGCTCATCTTTGTGGAATACACGGTTCCTGAGGTATATTGTAATGCTATCCCTTTCTTCCACTAAGAAAGGAAAGAGAGAGAAGGATAATTGACATTTACGCGAGCGGAGCTGCGGGCTACAGCTATTGTAACATGAAGAGGGAACTCTAGACTGTAGTGACATGATATATCCTGGTAACAGACAACTACTATAGCATGGGGTTCTTCAAGAAAGGAGTAATGTTTACGCACGAGTGATGCCTTTGGTATTGTAAGCGTCCATAGGCTGCGGTAACTGTTTACTATCAGGCAGGTGGTATACTTCTTTGCTTTCTTGGTAGTATAAAAAAACTGGTAAATATATTATTTTTTGTAGTGTGCCTACTTCTATTAGTGACATAATTTACAAAAGGTCAACAGTTAATGAGAGATCAGACTATCCGGGACCCTAAACCTCGCATAACGGTCACGGTGACCTGTATCAATAAATTATTTGGATGACAAGGGTCGTCTTCTTAATATTAGTTAATTATTTAATTAAACTGCGATAAGGGCTACGACAGACATGTTATTTTTAGCATCGGCAATCTGCGATTTAGTCATTTTAGAATCTAAATGCAGCGAATGAACACTCCACACCGCACACTGTAAAACGCAAAACACGGCGATTGAGTCGCTTTTTTTATACTGCCAAGGTGGCAAACAAGCATTCGGCCCACCAGATGGTAAGCAGTTACCGTAGCCTACGCACGCTTGCAACGCCAGAGGTGTCTTTCGCGCATTGCCGACCCTTTAAAACTTTATAACTCCTTTCTTGAAGAACCCCATGCTATAATCTTTCGAGAAAACCTTGGCAGGGAAGGAGCTCGTTCCACAACCTAATCGTACGTAGTAAGAAATTCCTTTCAAACCGTATGTTGCTCTTTTTGGAAACTCGACACTAAGACTAAACGGTACACTTTAGTACCTCGACCGAAGGCAAAGAGTCGCCAAAACATTATGCAGCATCGATACAGTCGCAAAATCGCAAATCAGTTTGCTTAAAGTAGTATGTCAGCTTCAAGCCTTAGCGCTGTCACTGTGGTGATAAATAAATATCAATTATTTCCGTCAGTAAGTGTTAAACTCAATTGCACGTAAAATACATTTAAATAATTTACTAGAGTTTCCTTATTTGCGTAGTAATTTAATTAAATATTCTTTGTAATATCTCTCTTAGAAATTCAATTACTCACTATATGATTTCTAGAAAATTCTCAGGCCTTTATTCGACGTAAAACGCTGGGAAAATTATGACTAGATATTTAATTAAGTATCCTTACTTGAAAAAGTGAGTGCAACTTGTTAGCGCTATTAAAAATAAGGTTTTATAATAAAATTAGCTTTCACCGGCGGCCTCGCCCACGCGTAGTATTCCACAGGTAAAGTTTTGCCGGTATAGAAGTAGCCTGTGTGCTATTCCAGACTATAATCTATCTCTGTACTGTCTGGCGTTGATTATGTTTTATCTGTTTTAGTAGTTTTAGTTAGTTTATCTGTGCGTACAGGTTTTTCGCGGTTATTTTGGGAGACGAATTTAAAGAAACGTTATTTCTATCCCGGGCGTCGCGATTATTGGTCGGTATTGCATATGCCTATAGGCTACTGTAACTTCTTACGATCAGGTGAGCTAGTAAGCAGTTATCGTTGCTTGTTTACCACCTAAATAATACAAAAAAACATGAAGTAATGTAAGTTTTCCTTGTGGTGACGGATTAAGAATACAAATGTCACCACCCCATTCTATCCCGTGGGTGTCGTAAGAGTCGACTAAGCGAGTAAGTCAGGCAGACAATATCCACTGCAAGAGAATGAAAACTCGAAACAAAACCCTATACCAACCCGTCTGGCCAGCGTGGTGTAGTAGGCTAATATCCCTCCAAATGTATAGAGGAGACCCGTGCTTAGCAGTGGGACGTTTATAGGTTGAGATTATGATGAATGTAAGTCTATCAAAACAAACATGTACCGAGAATTGCAAATATCTTTTGCTCTTCCTGTTTGAGTTAATATCTCTAAGCTCACCCGGAATGCTCATAACTTAAACCCATTCCAAACATACGAAGTTAAATGAGTACCTCTTATTAGACTAATTAGCTTTCCAGTGCCTTTTCAGGTGGTGCACTCACCTCCCCTTATAAACAAGGAATTTCGCAAGAATTCGTACGGTTTGAGAAATTAGTTGGTACCGTTGGCAAAAGCCGCCTGATCGTAGTTTGAGATTTCCGCGAACTCTTAATTAAGTTTTATTCAAGCACATCTCAAATTACATACGCTCTCTGCCGTTGGTATTTGAACTAAATGCAAAAGGCAGAGCTTTTCAGTTTGAAGTCTCTTTGAGAGCAGTTTTCTTTGTTTGGCAGCTGTTCGGAATAGTCTAGCTATTTTCGATGTTATTCTGATAAGGCAAGGATTATGATATTTTTTTCTGGAACAAATCAAATATTTTATTTTATTATTTACTTACGGACAATACTAATTTTATAATATTTTTTTTTGAAAATGTTCTACAGTACCCACATTATAGATATATTAAGTTACAGCCACAAACATTTCATCCTATTACATAAATCAAAGCAATTTAATTATTAAAAAAACAGTAAAAATATTTTGAACAAATATTTTGACTCGTCCCGGCTTCACAGGTCTAGATATATTTTATTACTTTTGTTTGGAACCTTTTTTTATTATTTATTTATTTAGCCAGTAGAATACTGGCAAGAGAATTGTTAAAAGTGGCCCCGTAGTTACACACAAATATACATGTTTTATAATTCAAACTAGGTAAGAAAATAATCAAAGTCAGAAATAATCAAAAACAAGTAATTAATTCATTTAGATCATAATCATGATACTGATGAACGTCATTTTCCTACATTCACATCCATTTCACTGACAAGGTCCGTTTGCGACGAGAAAAATTGGCAAGAACCTCTGTTTACTCATTTTAATCGCCAATTTAACATTTACAATTTTGTTTGAGTATTGTATTGTATTAAAAAAATACGAATAGAAAAAAAAAAGTTAATACGAGTATGATATTTTATTATATATTATTCTTTTTTGAGTGAAAACTTCTTTAAGCGCGGAGCACTTTTTGGGTGAATAAAAATCATATAACTCGCGGCATCGTCACGGAACGCTTTCCATATTAAAAAATAATAATCTAAGAGCCCAACGATTACAATTTACTTTTTTTCCACCCTATGTATATTAACAGAAAATAAAACTTGTCAAAAAGACATGAGTCATTTTACATCGTTATTTCGTTGAGGGTGCTGCTATCTCCTCTGTAATATAATAATGAGATCAAATCGATTTTGTCTGAGCCCTATAAGTAGGCATTACCGTCAACGTTCAAAATGAGGAAACGAGAAGTGCGAACCCCAATTAAACGTTGATAACTTCAATATTGGGATGTTAATTCCATACTTGAAAGGATTTCTGATGCTCACTGCTTTTGGATGGGGAATGTTTAGGATAATTATTGCGTAATTGGTCGGAAGCCGTCTAAGTGTAGCAATGGAAATTTATACTAATATTATGAAGAGGTAAATTTTGTGAAGTTGTAGGGGGAAATCTCTGGATCTACTGAACCGATTCTGAAAATTATTTTACCAATGCGACGTTATTTGTGAGTGCCATATATAAATCTGAAAAATGAAAAATATAACCCTTCTTTTGGCAGTCAGGAAATAAATTATAGCACTTAGTATTAATCGAACTACACTTATTCCATCACAAGTAAAAATGTTTACCGCCCAACTAAGTGGGCATCGGTCAGCTAGTGAACAGTTAGTAGTTGACTATACAAGTGATAAATAAACTGACAAACGTTTCTGTTTTCTTATGTAAATATTAGTTGCGCATTATAATATGTTTTAGGAAAAAGTTAAATATAGGTACTTATACTTTTTTTTATACTACCAAGGAGGCAAACAAGCATACGGTCCGCCTGATGGTAAGCAGTTACCGTAGCCTATGGTCGCTTGAAGCACCAGGGGTATCACTCGCGCGTTGCCGACCCTTTAGAAACCTTATAACTCCTTTCTTGAAGAACCCCATGCTATAGTCTTTTAGGAAAACCTCGGCAGGAAGCTCATTCCACAACCTAATCGTACGTGGGAGGAAATTCCCATGAAACCGTACAGTGTGGCTCGATAGAGGTTCTAAAATGTGAGGATGAACTTCCTGTCGGTGGCGGGAGGTGCGTTTATGAAATGTGGCCGTAGGCATCATATCAAACAACTCTTCGGAACACAGCCCGTTGTACAGGCGGTAGAACACACACAAGGAAGATACCTAGTAAAGTAGGTAGGTATGTTCCACTGCTAGTGAAGGTGCATAGTACATATTCTAGTAAAGGTCCAGTTAGGATTTCTCGCTTTTATGGTGCCTTACCTTTCCTTGGTGTACTATTTACCATACATATTATTACATAATGTTTTATTACTTGCAGCATATATCGAGTCATCGTTCTTATTCTGTTTGGGAGATGAGCTGAACGGCCTGTACCGGTTCCTGCCCCTCATCAGAACCCTGCAGCATATGGGTCGCCTGCGTGATAAAGGTTATTTCAAATACAAGCTTAAAAACATGCGGTTCTTTAATCAACTGCTTGATAGACAGCCAAATTTAATGGGATAATAATGTTGGTTCAGTGGCTTAAGTGGTTACCTTGCCATTTACCACTGCGTGGCGTGTTGTGGGTTTGATCTCTACACGGTAAAAAAATATGTGATCCGTAAATGGTTGTCTCGAGTTTAGGTGTACTTCATGTTCGTTAATTGTATGTTTGCAAAGTCCGTCGTGAAACAGGACTTAGTGACGAAACAGACTCCCTAGTGGTCTAAAACAAATAATACTGAGAAAGATCGCACTCGACCATTCAGAAAATTTAATCAAGGTTGAAGTCCAATTCAATTATTAATTTAGATCAAAACTGAACTTATTTTGTTAAGCAATCTTGGCCCTTTACGTCAAATGTTATAAGTGGTCGAGAGCTAATTTGGTCGAAAGAATTACGTTGTTTTAACCCTCAACATAATAAGAAGGCGTTATATGTTAACACTAAAGAGTTCGCACCTGCTTAAACTAATCAGTACCATTTATGAAATAACAAGTAGGTAAACTAATTGGCTCAGAAGTCAAATTTGTCATTTTAAAGAATATAGAGAATATAGAAGCATAAGCTACCTTCATACTGAGCGGCGTTTAGTTTCGTTCCCATAAACAGAAAGAGGTAGTGAGAGATGAAATGCTATTTGTGCGCACTAGTGCTATATCTACGTCGTATTGTTCGATTAACGAAAATGTCTTAAGTATCAAAATATGCATCCCTAAATAAGTACCGTAGCAGACTGCTTATTGTGAAATGATGCGCTGTGTTGTTTAGCATGTGCAGCGAGTTAGCTAAGTAGAGTCTATCAGTTTTTCCTAAAGTCCACACTCACATTCTATACGTCAAATTGCGCGCTATCCAACGTATTAATACGACATGCATTATTTATCTTTAGATTTCATACGATCTGCCCTTAAAATTCATTTAGGTTACAAGGTAACACTTTATTATGAATAAGCCAGAAATATGAAGTTAGCTTATTCACTTACGGCTAGTTAGCTGACGTGGAGCCATAAAAATAACTAGCAAGAAACTCAGGCCACTATTTTTAATCGCCAGATAGTTACAATCTTTTGTAAATTACAATTCTGGTATCATCTGATGCAGTGAAAACACGGTGACCTTTAGACAAGTGGCATAAGCGGTAGTCGAATTAAATATGAATGAGTGCTAGAAAGTAAATGTATTGGATTTGATGTTTACGACAATATATCGTAAACTTACGTCCAATCCCATACATTTGCTAGGCATGTTATACAGCCGTGCGGCGCGGCCTGTATATCGTGACACGCGAGCTTAAAAGTTTGCAAAAAAAACACTTTAACGAAACTTTTAAAACAAAGCCTTTTGATTTTTTTGACTGCCTTGGTGGTCCAGTGGCCGCAGTATGCGCCTGCTGTGCACGAGGTTGTGGGTTCGATTCCCACACAGGGACAAAACTTTGTGTGACCCACAAAGAGTTGTTCTGAGTCTGGGTGTAGTTTGTGTCCGTTAATTGTATGTTTGTAAAGTCCTCCGCGACACAGAGCTTGTTCTCTAGTGCGGGAGTTGTTTAAAAAAAAAAAATCATGAATTACAGGATAGGTAAGTACATGCTGAAATACTCCTCATCTAATAATCAATCGGCCACGCCACGCCGCAAAGTTACCTTAGCCACAGATAATAATTATAATCTACGGATTATTTTGAATTTGCGCTGTGTTGTTTGGGTCATGCTTAGCTACGGCTAAGCTAATACAACACAGCGCAAATTAGCTTAATTTTGATCAGTCAACCCTATGTTTATAGTTCAACATACCAACCAATCAGAATGTTCATATTACCTTGTAGACACAAATAATTGTGTCTACAAGGTAATATGAACATTACGGTACAATAAATCGAACGTGAGACGTCTAGTAGCCGGGTCGTCAAGACCGCAACGGTTTGTGGGTTATAGCAACGTAGCGCATGGAACGGTTGAATAAATTCGAATTTAATAGATAATAATTTGAAATTAGCCGTATTACAAGTAATGTTTTTTGTCAAGCGTGTTTTAATTTAATTAATAAACTGTAGGCTTAGATTTGTGATGAAATTCTGCCACTGCCTTTATTATTGATGTAGGTACTTTGTGAAATAAATATATTTTGTAAATTTTTGTGTTTTAATTAATGCGCCTCCTTACATGAAGAATAAACAACACTTGCGTAATGCCGTCGCAACAGTTGTACTTTCGATTTTGTTAATAACAAAACATCTGTTTAAACACATCACTAAACAAGTTAACGGTCCAGGAACAAACCTAGACCTCTGTGAAGAGGTCCTTCCCCAGACGGATTTGCTCGCTTGTTTAGTGTGTATCTTAAAATCAATGTAATGTCAATGTAAAAATTGACTGGTGGTCCAGTGGCCGTGGTATGCGCCTGCTGTGCACGAGGTTGTGGGTTCGATTCCCACACAGGACAAAACTTTGTGTGACCCATAAAGAATTGTTCTGAGTCTGGGTGTAATTTGTGTCCGTTAATTCATATGTTTGTAAAGTCCCCCGCGATACAGAGCTTGTTCTCTGGTGCGGGAGTTTTCTTCTAAAAAAAAAATTTTTTTTGATATTTTTCGATTAAAAATCACAATAACGAAACATGTTTATTCCTTTTAAAGTAGGGCACAGCACAGCACACACACATTTCTTGCTCAAATTCAGCACTTCTACTGGAGGATGACCTTCACTTCACCATGCAAAAAAGGCCGTAGTAATACTATACAGAAAGATAAGAAAGAAAGAAAAACAAAATACGACTATAATGAAGCAAATAACGCAAAACTTTTACACCAGAAAATTGTTGGGTTTCCCTGGCAAAGTAATGCATTTCTTTTAAAACACATACTTAAATGAGCACTGGACACAACTGACACTACTGTGTACCACACACAGTATTATTTGGCTGTAGATTTCTGAAAGTTGAAGGTCCTTCCCCAACTGGGCTTGCCCGCTTGTCTAGTGCCTCCTGAACTAAATGAAAACAGGTATATACTTCTGTAGTCTCTAGAGCTACTTGGGATAAGCGGTGTAGTCGGTATAAAATCGTACTTCGTTTCTCTTTCGCAACAGAATAGCAACATGCAGGTACTATTAGGAGGACAGTATTTATGCTTTTTTGTATGCATGCTAATTGTAAAGTACAGTATTTTTTTTATTAGTTGATATTAAAAAGTATATATCTCAGGGTGTTAATCTTAGGACACAGGCACACTAACTGGTAGGATAACTAACTGGCACTTGCAGGTCGGAAGAATGAGCCGGCTCCGCGGTGCTCGGTCCTTTTTATTGGGCTCTAAGTGAGCGAGCAAGTGGAGATAGAAGTGGTGGGTGCACAATGTCACAATAATGAGTGAAAATCATACAATAGAGAGCGACAATTATCATTCGCATAGTACGTCAATGTTGCAAGAGCGCAACTTATACTTTGGTTTCTTAGAAAATTATGTTCTAGGCCTATTTAGTTACGACTCAAATTGAATTAACTAAGTAGTTTTCTAAATGATGTTTCTGAAAAAGTAGCTCTAAACTGTTTATGTTAATAAAAAAAAGGGGAAAATAGAAAATGCTGTCCAAAGTACACAGAAAATATGGCTGGTAGATAAAGTTATTACCTTACTTTGTATTTAAAAAAAAGATTTGTTATATATTTAAATAAGTACCTACTTATTACTTTTTTTAAAAGTACCTAAGTGTCATTTGAATTTGGAATGTTTTTGTATTTGTTATTTTGTGCAATTAATCGCCAATCGGAATAACAATATCATAGATTCAAGCAATTTTTTGAATTATGTGATTCTTATTTTAAGGGAATAGAGTATTTATCAAATCATTTTATTAGTCTCGCCAATCGTCGCAACCATCTATGCCCCTGTTCCAAGTGGAGTAAGTAACTTTTTATCTATTGTTTAATTAATTTGGTTGTATACTTTATTGTTATAAGAATATTATCATTTGTAAAAATTGAATTTCCTAAGGGAGTTCGGGCGGAGCGGAATATGATTTTCTACCGTCACCTTTTGCGTCAGCATTTCAATCATTGTAAATGATGTAATAGACAAAACCAAATCTATCTCATGTTATAAACGTACAACATTGTTTCCAGCCCTCTACAAACTTGACTGCAGTTTACACTTTATCAAAAGGCCTGCGTGGAACCACACGCATCACAAACACATCTTTTAAATATAAAGATCAATAATAATATATTAATTATTGGTACAAGTATAAAATAATTTTTGTCCCTAACCCTCACCATAACTATACCACCAAACTTATTTAGGTATATATATGTATATATAAATTTAACCCTATTTTTCTTGGTCACACCATAACTTGAAAGCTACTTTGCCGATCTTTTTTTATTTTTTATAATACTATAAAACCTTCTTTAAAGTATTAGAAAAATTAAAAAGATCTTACCATAAAAAAAAGAAACGAAAACAAAATAGACCCTAGCAAGTCATATTTTTTCTAAAGAAAGAAAGAAACATATTTATTTTGTACTTAAACAAAATTACAAATAACAAATAATATAACTGATTAATATAAGTAACCTAAACCACAGAGCAGGACAACGGTCAGTAAAAGTAACGCTAGGGACTCCAACTCGACACTCGGCGTTATTCAATAACGGTAGTGGGTCCATCAGGTAATATATAGCACGTCTACACTGATTTACATTTCTGGACAGCTTTTTGCCAGGCATCGAAAGTATAGCAATCTAAAAAAGTAATAAAACAAATCACATTTTACGAATTTATATTTACATAACAATATAATATGTACAAGAGTTTTGGAAATCCTTGGGGGAGTCCTATGTCCAGCAGTGGACGTATTTTGGCTGAGATGATATGTACATATAAAATTATATATATGTATATGTACCCATACATCCTTGACATTAAAACTTAGAACAAAACTAGGTACTACTAACATAAAACAAACTAAATTAAACTGAACATAAAAAATATACTTTAAAAAACATGGAAAGCAACAGTAACATTTCTAACAACTAAACGTAAGCATTTCTGTGTCTATCATCTTAATTCTATCAATAGTTTTCTTTAAAATTACTTACTTACGACAAAGGCAATGATATTACAGCCACATTAAAATTAAATTGAACCTGTCTAATTCTGCTGCAGTTATATGGTATTTATTTTCAATAAGTTAATGGAAGTTGAAAGTTGACAACTCAAAGTGGTTTTATTTCATCTGCTAAAGAGAATAACATGTCTAAGGTCAGGATAACAAACATTAACAGCCTTACAAATAAACGTGGTATAACAGTTATACTCGAGAATAAGCAAAATGTCTACAAATAAACAAAGTATAGCTTATACCAAGTATATAGTTGACACTTCTGTCCATACAATCGTTATGTCGAAGTTATACGCGCCCATACCCTAGTATAAACCTAGTATAATCATAAAAATACCACGTTTCAGGCTTGTTTACGTGTTTTATATTTTTTTTAGTTTCAAGAAATGGATTTAAAAGCAATATCTAGAAAAAGTAGAACAAATAAATAATGTCATTGTTTTGATACAGGCTGCAAGAAAAGTCAAATAAAATATCGGTTTTCTAAAAGTGGTGTGATGTTTTTGGATAAATTATTTGGTAGATATCTCAATATGGAGAATAGAAGGTAATCCACCCGGATTATCTTCTATTCTACAATTGATGATTGCGTTGAGATATGGGGTTACGTCCCCGTCAGGTAAAAACATTTGGATATTCACACATGTAACTAAATCTGTTCTATCAGTTTCACAAATTTTACTACCTACTCGTTCCTTGTTCCTTCAAGTGCAAGAAGATGCTGCGGACATTCACGGTTTGACTCAGCAGTCTATATGTCAATGTCATCGATTTTAAAAAAATCGATGACATTTACATGCCACATACTATAAACGAACATCTTCATGTTATGAAAAATTTCAATGAGATTTAAAAATTAAAAACTGTCGAAAAAAGTTTTGTTGACAAATAGATTCAGTTGTCATAGACAAAATATGTTTTTTTATGAAGTTTCTCTTTGGTGGTGCTGTTGCCAAATCGTGCAATTTGACATAACGGATAAATAGTTATACGAAAGTAATACCTGCTTTATTTGTTAAAAAATATTTTTGACTTATTCTTAATTTATAACTCGTATAACTATACCTCGTATAAGAATGAGATAAATGTGATATAACAGATTTTTATTTGTAAGGCTGTTAGTTTAGAAATACTGAGGGTCAGCTGTAAGACGTCTAAGTGATATATAAATAAAACATTTACGTTATAAGACCAATAAAAATTAAGTGCTATTATTACTTTTTTACAATTTTATTTTATTTATTAGGAACAAATAACTGTTACATCTAACAAAGTAACAAGTTAATGTCCACGGATTATGCTTAAATAGTATAATGAAAGAAAACAGTTACCTTATTACTAATAAACGCATGTTAAGTAGGTAGGTTGTACAAAATTGAAATAAAATGTAACTTATGTTCTCAGACTAATAGAATAAGATAGACGGAGCGTGTAGAACAAATCAGTGAAGCCACAAAGCGCTGTCAATGTCGTGTGACGTGGAAAACGATGTTGCCAGCAAATGAAATACTCCCAACAAAAGTTGAAACAAAACTGTTAACTCGTGATAATAATATGCAATATCAATATTAAAAATTATACTTCAAATTGTTTGTTTAAATAATGTTATTATTTATAATTATTTTACATTATTATTTCAAAATAAATAGGTAACAATAAACACTAACTACATGCTTTAATTTCTGACGAATAAAATAAATCTTTTTAAATATAACATCATACATCTTAGCATTATGTTACATTAAAAAAAGGTTTCTGTTAACAAACATATCAAGACAAAATACAATATTATATTAAAAAAACAAACATAAAATACAAAACATATTACTCGTAAAACAAAACTGGCAAAAATTGTATCTAAAAAAATGTATATATATGGTGTATGCTTGTTTACTATCCAAGTAGTATAAAAAAAAAAAAAAATTTAGCGGCAAGCGGCAAGAACAAATTTTGTTCATACCGCTCGCCGCCGCCGCTCACAGCCGTGGTTAGGATGTAAATACTTTTTTTTAAATAAATCATAAACCTAACATATCTACTTATTTTATGAATTTAAATGATCAATTATTATTATTATATTAATATTAATTGATTATCATCTGAATAACATAGAAAAACATTATCTAAGTACCTACCTAGGTACCTCTTAAAATCACTACAAAAATACGGAATTACTCGCTAAATGCAAACAACAATTTCTTTTTTTTTTCGCGTGGATCCCCAACTATCATTCAGATTTATTTTAAATAGTATATCGATAGACTGATTAATATTGTTTTATATTCCCACTAACACGTTGCAAAATATTTTAGGGAAAAAGATATGCTAAGAATGGCAACACTGTAGAACATGGTAGAGGTTTTGTGTTCCTAGTTTGTGTAACTAAAATATTTACGAAAACAATAAGAAATCTATAATGTTAAAATTATTTATCTATGGAACGATACTCCAGAACTCTTTTTGAGATTTGCTGAAGTATTTTTACAACGTTTTACTACACAATACGGCATTATAATAATATTTTGTCAGAACGTGTTTAGACGTGCGTACTCACTAGCGGCTCAAATCGACTGCGCGCGAAAACGTATGACATTGCTATTTAGTATTGCTTTTGGCGGCTTCACGCGCGAGTTCTACACGCTCCGTCTATCTTATTCTATTAGTCTGAGCTTATGTTATAGAGAGTGTATGAGATGTTATTACGTCGGACTTCAAATATAAACAAAAATTGTACGTAGAGGGTGCAGATATTGCATACATCCCAGAATACGTCTAAATTGGACAAACAGTTTCATTCCAGGCATGGCAGGAAAACGAGGTTGCTTGCCGCACAGAAATGCCTGGATAGCTTATTGGTTTGACTCAAGCGTAAGCTAATGGATAAGTGCAGCATTCTCCCTATCATAACATACGGCGTGCAAACCTGGTTACAGTTCAGTAGAAGTCCAAATTCGAGGTTTGCCAGCAAGCTATGGCGCGCTGTAATCTAGACAATTGGTATAAACGGTAGTAGACTAGAACTGTCAAAAAATGTATGGAATATGACATAGGTTTACGAAATAATGTCGTTTGCGACTTGTCTAAAGAGACAGACTGGACGGCTGATTCTCTAAGAAACAGCGATGGCAAACTGACAGTAAAGTTGTGATCGCAAACTGACAGTTGTGATTGCTCAGTGACGGCTAAATCGTCAAGTCGACTAAACGTCAAAAAGGCTCGGTTTTTGCTCTTATGGAATACCGATTTTGAATCTGACAGCCAGATTTTGCTCGGTTTTCGCGGTGGCTCGGTTTTTGCTCTTACGGAATACTCCTGCGAATGATACGTATAACTCTACTGTGCTCCAAAAATCGCCACACACCTATATCTCACACATTATTACGAAAGGTATAAAAGTTGGAGACGGGAAAGTTAATTTTGTCGTGATTCAACTGTCAGTCACTCTCAGTTTGTAAAACTTTTTCACAAAAACATGGAGGGGTTGACACCCGGCCACCGCCCGCTCGGCTACCTTTTACTGATGCACGCTTTTACCTTTTCGGTTGTGCTTAATGAGCTTCACGTCAGTGCACTGAGAGTGAAGTTGGTGGCAAAAAGTTTGCAAAATAAAGCATTTTTGGGTTACAAATAGATATTCCGATTTAGTCTGTGTTTTATTTATGTGAGTAGTAATGTTTGATAATATGTTAAGTATTATTTTTCAATTTCACAGCAAAAGGCAAGGCATAAACACGACGGTAAATGACACGGTAACCTCTTAGGCCGTTGATCCAACCATGCATTCTGTATATACTACACTACGTTAATACTACTACAATAGTTTAGTCTTCGTGTAAAATGAGAAAGAGGTGCAGACCCATCCAATTACAGTATACCTACTACAACCATGGTATAGGAAAGACTATAGAGAGATGAGATTCTTCCTACGCTATAATCTCTCGTTACACTATTTTAAACAGACAGCTCATGAGATTTGACAATCACTTAATTGACAGCTTTTTACCTCTGTCATTTATTAAACCAATGTCACTCTCATATACTGCACTGCAAATTGTCGGGTGAGCTGTCTGACGAGCCGTGAGCCTCGCTCGTCGATGGACTGCGGTCTTTCGGTGAACCAATAGTGAGCTTTACAGGCAAGTATGAGTTAACAAAACCGCGGTAAAGCTTGCACGTTGATCAAAAACCGTATCCAAAATAAATTTCAAAATACATTCGAAACAATTGAAAACAACTTTATTGGAATTTTATAATTGATTGACGTATAAAATTGAATTTATTTTACTCTCTCAAAGCAAGAATGCCAGCAATATCACAACATGCAACCCTCGAATACCAAATTAAGCCAATTAGTCTTCCACATAATTAGTGAGGGCGACGCGCGACGACTAGACAAGCGTTCGACGCGAAAAATCATTTCGGGCTACCTGGAGCTATAAATTCATCATAGTTTTATTCGATACTCGTCCTTAGTGTAAGTGCATAAGATTGATTATGCTTAAAAATAAACATATAAGGAGAATCTACCCTTCATTGCACAGTTAAAACCAACCGTGTATTTTGTAAAACGCTGTTGTTATACGCTGGTTTTAATTGATACGTCCGACAGCCTTCTAATTGCCCCAAATTGTAGCCGGATTAAAGGCTTGTTAGGAAAATTGTTTGTGGATTATTGTTTGCTGTAAACTCTTATTATAATCACCACGCAGAACATAATATGTACTAGCGGGTAGTCCCGGCTTCGTATGGGTAGACATTATTTTCGTTACGATCTAACTGCAACAACTACAACGCTGTGTGAATTTATTTGGTTATGGTCTTTTGTAAGGTGGAGGTCCTTACCCAGTCGGGCTTGCTCAATCAACATCTAGTCCCCAAACTACTTCCCTTAAATTATACTCGAGCGGTTAACCGGCGACAAACTTATCGGCACGTTTGATTTAGCTATTATTTGACCCTACTATTAGTACTGATGCCTAAAGGGCACTGGAAGTGATTATAAGCAAACGATAAATAATATGATATCGTCACTGGAAAGGCAAAATTAATTATTTTAACTGATTACGAAAAAAAACATTTTAAGTAATTTTAGTTGAAGTTACTTAGTTATCCTATCGCCTCATGAGTCAAAATCCTAGACATGAGGAGTATAAAATATTTCCCTTGAAGTTATTTTGATACACCAACACGACACTAAAATTTATGCTAAAGAAATTTCATCCTACTCAAATTTACTAATAGTATTGTGTTCAGTACTTTTAAAATACAATCGTTGTTTACATTGGTGGCGTTTAAGAAAATTTGGCTTACTAAGTTATTGGGTCAAAATTACTGAAGCGCCACTTATCTTGGAAAGTAGTAAAAAAACGAATTTCAACCACTTCCAGTAAACGCATGCTACAAATTGAATTATTTATAAAGTTATTTCATTGAAATCGGATGATTGTGTAAAAAGATATGATTTTTTTTCTAAAAATAAAAACTTTGATCGGCTTTATCTCGAAACAACCTATTTTCACTTCAGTAATTTTGCCTTTCCAGTGACGATGGTTGTTTTTGTTCGTTAGCCATCTTTCTTTGTTTTTTTCTGAAATCTGATACCATTATCGTGTAGTTGGTACTAATTACGCGAATCATAACAATGGTTGTAATGTTCTAAAAACATTTAACGTATTTTGTCTATAAAATATTATTCGAGTAAGCATTAATATATATAGTATATGGACGCTTGAAACTACTAATAATACCTCATATATTAGGTAAATTTCTGTTAATTAGGACAATACTAATACTGTATAATTAACAGACATTCCTACATGAATATACTTAGTTAATATAAAGGACAATAGTTTCATTATATTATCTTGATATATTATCTTGATACTTCAGGTAATTTAAAGTATAAAATTTACAAAACCGGTTTAGACACGTTAGCCATTATAGTAATACTTAACATAAATACAAATTGTAAAAGCTTTAAAATAAATAAAATTTAAATCTAAAAGTTATTTTTTTTTTATTATTGGTTCACAAAACTGGACATAACACAGAACAGTAAATAGTATCACTTATAATATACAAGTAACGTGTATGACCTTCTAGAAGTGAACACAGCATGCATTAAGGTACATATTTATACACAAGAGTGTTAAGGTAGGCAGGTACATCACTGGTGTTGGATGGGCGATGGCTCTTCGACGAGCACCTTCGCCGTCTATCGCCGAGACTTGAGGGGGCTGCGTCCGCCTTGGGAAGGCTTCTGCCGAACCTGGGTGGGCCCGGCCTCACCTGTCGTCGGCTGTACACGGGGGTGGTCCGGTCAATGGCGCTGTATGGTGCACCGGTGTGGGCGGGGTATCTGACCGCTCAGAGCAGGCAGCTGCTGGCAAGGCCGCAGCGAGCAATGGCGGTCAGAGCCATACGCAGCTACCGCACCGTGTCTACAGACGCAGCGTGCGCACTGGCTGGAACGCCCCCGTGGGACTTGGAGGCGGAGGTGCTCGCCGAGGTGTATCGGCGGGCGGCTGCAGTTCGGGCAGAGCGGCGGTCCCCTCTCCCCGAACAAATTCGCGAGTGGCGCGAGGCCGCCCGCAGAGTCATCATGGCCCAGTGGTCAGGTCGGCTGGGGGCTCCACGGGCCGGTTTCAGGACCGTGGAGGCACTTCAGCCGATCCTGTCGGAGTGGGCAGGGCGGCAGTACGGGACCCTTTCCTTCCGGCTAGTGCAGGTTTTGTCCGGGCATGGTTGCTTCGGGCATTACCTGCACAAGGTCGCTAGGAGGGAACCGAGTCCCGTCTGCCACCACTGCGACTGCGACGATGACTCGGCGCAGCATACGCTCGAGTCGTGTCCGGCTTGGGCGGGGCAGCGCCGGGACCTCGTTGCAGTCATTGGAGTAGACCTGTCGCTGCCGGCCGTGGCACGGTCCATGGTTACCAGCGACAGGGAGTGGACGGCGGTCGCATCCTTCTGCGAGGACGTCATCTCGCAGAAGGAGGCGGCGGAGCGGATCAGGGAGGAAAGTCTCCTCGGTGATCCGATCCGTCGCCGGCGAACTGGGCGGCGTCGGCGCGCCTACGGGCGTCTGATGCCGCCATAGTGAAGGTGCGGGGAGACTGGGGCAGCAGAGTCTCACCCGCACCCTTCCGCGGAGGGACAGTGTTCCTGGTGCGCCCGGACGCTGTCACTGGAGATAGAGCCCGCGTAAAGCGGACAATCGCTGGGTGGATCACTGACGTCATATCAGGTTCCAGTGGTCCACCCGTGAAGGCGTGTGTTGGTGCACAGGGGGGTTTTAGTCGGTATGCCGGCCGCCTACCATCTTTGAGCCGGAGAGCCCGACATAATCGCCTCGCTACCCCAGGCGGGGCGGTATGCGTAAAGCATTTCCCCTCTACAAAAAAAAAAAAAAAAAGGCAGGTACATCACAATTCTTTACAATCTAGTCAGTCTAGACACGATATCAGCACTATGACGTCTATGTTCGAGTGATGTAAGTTAAAAATACTTGAGTCTAGAGGCGTAGGATGTAAGGTTACGGCAGAGATTGTGTGCGCATGACAGGTGATATAAGAACTGTTTCTGCAGCCTTTCCAGCCGAGATATATGGACTGCATATGATGGGCTCCACACCTGACAGCAATATTCAAGTATTGATCTGACGTAGCACTTATATAGAAGGATAGGAATTTCATAATCCTTGAAAAACTTTGTCTGACGTACGACAAAACCGATCAAACGAGCTCCTTTGATAGTAATGTTCTCAATATGTTATCATCCATTGGTAATCGACAAACATAGTCCTACGACTCATCAAAAGCAGAGCTAACAAACCATTTTCACAACTACACAAATCCTTCTTGCATATAGGGGTGTTAAAAGCCAATATGTGACGTTAGTCAACAATCCAGTACGTCAAAGCTACGATGAGCTCATTTCCGCGACAGTGCTCGGGCAAAGGGTTGCTGCATCGATTGCATTGCACGCACACTACGTTACAGTAGATTCGTGGAATTCCCGGGCGACAGACCTATTCTGATTCAGATTATGTAATAAAAAAGCCGCACGTGCTGTAGTTAATATAAAAGTTGTATGTGATCTATAGTTTCTACATGCGATATGTTGATAGAAGTAGATTCTTACAGCATTGAAAATAAGTGAAGAAGTTAACAAAACTACACTTATATTCCTACGTGCACAAAAATATACATGATAGGAAGGTACATGTCGAGAAAATCAGAACTAGAAAGAAGCCAATATTGTGTAAGTTTGAAAGGTTTGCTTTTCTCAGTTTAATGCTGTATACGTTGACAGCATGTAGCTCTAATTTTCTTATAACTTTCTTTTAATTATAGTTTTACAATTTATACAAATATGTAGTGGTGATTTAGCGACACACGTTTTTTGGTGAAAACAAAGTTAGTTAGTAAGAAGTACTAATACAATAAATTAAAAAAAATATATAGTTATCGTAAGACTTGTCTAGAGGGGTATGTTGGTTGGCCACTAACGAAACGATACACGGCACGACAGACGAAGAATACAAAATTAAATAATTTATTCCCATTAGTTTAGGTACATTAATTTACTCACAAATACACAACTCATGGTTTAAAACCAAGTACAGCTTCATGAAAACATTTAATTTTCATGAAGCTGTACTTGGTTTTAAACCTGTAAGTAGGTATAGGTATACTCCGATACTATCTGTGCATGCGGTGTTAACCTATAAATAATTGTTGCACTTGTATAAGTACCTGTGTCTATTTAAATTAAATGTAATAGTGTAAACAGTTGTTGGTTAACCAAATAAATAAATAAATAAATAAACTCAGTTTCTATACAGAGCAAAATTAATCCTAATGCCATTGTAAAACATTTTCCCCCTGCACTTATTAGAATAAGTTAGTGCTCTTAGAACACAAAGTGTACGGCGAAAAGCTCCCAATATTGTACACATAATCCTCTTTGAAAATGTTTTGTAACATTATATAGTATTTATTTGAGTGAACGATGCAGAATCTGAATAGGGCTGCCAGCAGCGAGAGGCGAGCGGCGGGCGGCGAGCGGCGAGCTCGCCCGGGTCGAGCTCTATACTACAAACACTAGATATACAGACATCACTCAATAAGGTATTTCAATTTTGTATTTGTGTACAAAGGAAGGGTGCAATGAAACGTTTGTGGGATTACCTTTCACTGTGTAATGTACCAAAGTTTTAATACGGTATGAACGTACGTTCATTTTAATTGAGTGTCGTCATACCCCGTACTGGTATTTAGTAATATTGGAGCTCTATTCAAATAGGTTTTAATATAGCTTTGAATATTTCGCTTTGAGGGTGATGTCAATGTGGACTTATGTTTTATATGGATGTTTATGAACATTGTAATGAAATGTGTTCTGTTGTGTGGAGTGGCCTTGAATATTAATATTTCAAAGTATTCAGAAAACAAAGATTACAACATGGTAGCAGATAGATAAAGGGAGTTTAGAAGTAAATGCCGTAGAAATCAGTGGATTTCGGAGTAAATAGATGCTCAGACTGAATAAAATGGATAAAGAGTATCAAGAAACATATACCATTAAATATAGTATTACTAAAAATCCACTATAGAGACAAATTATTATTAATATGACATATTTTTTACATGATTTTGGTTGAAAATAATTTGTGGTTTAATAAGAAAAGAATGTTTAGTTATAATTCGTTTTTCTCGCCCGGTGCGCGGCGCGCCCGTCACTTGTGCAATAGAAACTTTGATAAAGCAATTTCTTCAATTCAATTACCTCATACAATTTCATTGCCCGTAACTGAACCCCTATTGAACAAGGGACTCGTCTCAGGGTGAGAATGCTCAGCGTCTGCGTCGTGGCATTTGTATGAATTCTTACACTTCAAATACGTCCAAGAATGTTGAGAAGACCTTTCAGTATGTAAGTTTTCTCGTGCGCAAAATCTTTCTTTACAATATCATGTGAGTATTCGTGGAGTATATCTACCTTTACTGAGTTTTTAGAAACAAGCATACGGCCCGCCTGTGACCGTTGCCTATGGACGCTTGCAATACCAGAAGTATCAGTTGCGTGCCCCAACCCATTTCTTTAATAATAATAATAATAATAATAATCATTTAATTCAGGAAATTTTTACATAACCCATAGATAAATACCTTATAGTCTAACATATATATATTATAAAACTTATAACTAAACACTTTTCAACGGCGTCGTGTTACGCTGACTTGTGTTGTGCAATCGTCCACGAAATCGACGATACACTACACCTTTCGGCCAAAACTCTTCTTTGAGAAACATCTCGAGATGTTGAGTCGGCGCTCGCACCACAAACGAATTGAAGTAGCTGCTGTGACGCGATTCCAACTTTTCGACTCTCAAAGTCCAGTGGCTCTTGATCTTGATATACTCCACAATCTCCTCAGCCTTTGTGGAGTAATGCAGACGGGACACGTATAGCTGCGTCGTAGGTGTAGCAGGACGCAGTAGCATATTGGGTCCTGTCAGCGCGGTACCACACTGATTCTTACAAGGAGGCTTCTTTTTCTTCTTCACAACCTTAATGAAGCCGTCCTTGTCCGTGTCCTTCTCTGGAACCCGCTGTTTCATCGATGTTCCTTCTTTCAACACCGCAGACTTGTTGGTGGCGGCAACAGCGGCGTAGGCACGTTTAGAGGTCAACGTACCCACGCGGTTTGCCGCCTCTACACATGTCGAGGCAGGGACGGCGGCGTCAAATTTTGCTGCATTTGCAACATTTGTAGCCGGTGACGCAATTGCAGTCGCCGACTCAAAACTGCTGATGGAAGCATTTAGTACTCCGCGACGAGTATTCACATTAGAGGTGTCAGGTGTCCTATCGCTTGAAATAGCATTGCGCAACAACACTACTTCGGCACGTAATCCACATATGGTGTTTTCAGACACCTCTAATTTAATTTGCACTTCGGCCATGCTCGCTTTTAGGACTGTGATGTCCTTCAGCAGCCTGGTGACATCGACGTGGTCAAACGTAACGGGGGGCAGCCGATGTAGGTCTTTCGCTACGAAAGCAGGCACGTGGTCCGGATCGGTCACCTTCAACAAGGTGATAATATCTTGAACGCTCTTCTCGGTGCCATCCCTTCGGCGTGATGGCATCTCGTCAAGCTTGTCCAATGTCTGGTATAACAGCCTCTTGCCACTGCTTACCTCTTCCTCCTTGAAGTTGGACTTGCAGATCTGCATAATGCTGACCTCGTCCATAGTGTCGATGGCATGTTGTATGAATGCCAAAAGCTCGTTGGCTATGAGTTGTTGTGAACTCATAGCGTCGAAAACGGGCAGCGGCTATAGCCGTGCAACGCGTGAATTTTAAATTCGTACTGTGTAGCGTGTCCGTACTCTAGTGCGCATCGATGACGACTGAACCTTAAACCAGGGCTTTATGATGGGATTATCCCCGGCATATAAAAATACGTTTCTTTCAAAACGTATCCCTAAATGAGCGCTGGAGACCTGTACTTACACATAGGAACACAACTACACCACTGTGTGTAGTTATTTGGCTGTGGGCTTCTGTAAGGTGGAGGTCCTTCCTCAGTCGGGCTTGCTCGCTAATACGGTGACCTACCTCTCTTAAATTAATAGATATTGGATCAAGTTTCGCATGTTCCGTAATTTTAACTTGTACTTACATTTTATAGAAATGATGAAAATACGGATAAATTGAACAAAAGTCTATTCCATAATCGATAACCACCAATTATGAACCACTGACATGACGTCATCACCCTACACACCTATCTCTGCATATGCAACTTCAATTAATAGGGTTGCACTCAGAACGCAAACACAAAGGTGGCGTTACTGTAGTCCGGCTCCCTTTGTAAACGTGTATTTGATGTGTCGGATCAGCCCTTCATTCTGAATATCCTTTGATGCTGGACTCACGTGGCCAAACTAAATTGGTTTTACAGTATATAAGTTATAGGTAGACTTGGATGCCGTGACGATGATTAATTCGGAATTGGTGTTCCGAAGTAATTTAGTACTATTCAGTGGGGCATAATATTTGGAATTATTCGTCGGTAGATGATTACTTACGTTTTTAGTTAAAATTCGTCAAAATTTAATCAGTGTAACTAGAGATTTTAAGTAAAAAAAAATATATTCATCTTAGGGAAACTAACAGCAAAAAATAACAATATACACTTATGTAGCAATACAGAGTCATTAATAAGTCTCCACAGGTAGAAACAACATATTTTAAAGATAAGACCCTTACATACTTATTGTATTAGTAAAAGTTCCCTCCGTTAGAGACCTTGGCGTGCTGCTTGATAACAAATTGCATCTTGATCAGCACATTCACAATATAATTAACAGCGCCTACCATATGTATGGTTTTGTGATGAGGGCCACAACTGACTTTAAACGGTCCAGCAGTTTCATCCACCTTTATAAGACCTTAATACGTTCGCAATTAGAGTACGCTGTAGTTATATGGAACCCTCTATACAATAAATATGTGGAGAGCTTAGAAAGGGTCCAACAAAAGTTCTTAAGATCAGTGAATTATCGATGCCACCGGAACTCCCTATCATATGACGATTCACTTAGAAAGTATAATGTAATGAGCCTTAGATCCAGAAGATTATACCTTGAGACACATATTGCCTTATTCTTTAATAGCAATATGTAAATTGAAGCAGACTTTAACACCATACTTTTTTTTTTTCTCGCACGACCAGTACTAAGTACGATTACCTTATTTTATCAATATAGTTAGTATCGTGTTTTGTCTGCATCAGCTTGCATGCTATCATACTTGTATTTTACAAAAGATTGTAACTATCTGGCGATTAAAAAGAGTGGCCTGAGTTTCTTGCTAGTTCTTCTCAAGGCTCCACGTCAGCGAACTAGCCGTAGGAAAATTTTGCTGACATCATCTTTCTGGTTTATTCATAATTTATGACCTTCATAAGTGTTACCTTGTAACCTAAATGAATAAATGAATTTTGAGTTTGAGTTTGAGACAATGTTTTTGTATGATGTATGTAATCACAGATACAATTGCTCAGAAATAACAAATAGAGTACACTACTTTGTTCCCAGAACTGTCATTAGACGAGAGGTGCGCGCACGACCAGTCTTTGCAGTTTCCGCTTGTCGGACTAACGCTGGAGTTCGCGCACCCCTGCGTCGTATTAGTAATAACTTCAATAACATAAGTGCAGAATTGGATATCTTTGCTATGTCCTCTAATAATTTTCGTTACAGTCTTATAAGTACCATCAAGAGTTTATGAACATGTTTAATCTGCTAAATGTATATCATTTTTTTTTCTATTTGTTTTAATTGTTTCGCTCTAAGCAACCAAGTTTATAACAACTGAATATTCTTTTTATATGCCGTGGATAACGATGTGGGTTACACATTGGTATAATGTATTTATTAGTAATTTAGTTTATAAGATATAGTGTGTAACTGTTTGTTAAACCCAAATAAATAAATACTTAGTTGAAAAACTGTCTAATATAGCAAAAACAAAATTACAGTAAGGTATTACCTGCTAAATAGCAACTTATTAAATTAAGCAATTACATAATAAGTAGGTACTGCTTAAGCAATAAAATTATAATTGTAATAGTTGTCATCACTCTGTTGGCAATATAATTATTTAAAAGAAATTGAACTAAGTTTTTTTCTCAGGGAGGGTATACTCATGATGGATATATCAAGGTCATGAATACGTACCAATTTGTTGTACCTAATTGTGACAATAACTATACAGAAAGCAATATTTTTAAAGTAGTTTTCAACCGTCGCTTGGCTTACATGGCATATCGATAAAAAGGTAGGCTCAATTCTTTTGAGATTCTATGACTTCGTCTGATGTTTATGTCGTTTATAAAGCAAGGTTTTACCTACACCCTTGCGACTTTAAGTGCAAAAAAAAAGCAACTAAGACTGGCAAGCTGTGCGTTTTTAGGCTGGCGTTCTTTAGGTTGTTGGTAATGTACGATCGTATCTTGACATCATGTATAAGAAAATTTTACGTCGCGCGGCGTCTAAGTAATGAAATTCAGAATAGTTAAATTTATTATCTATCTTTTAACGATAAAGTACGGTATTAAGGATAGTTGTAAGATGGTGGAAAGAAGAGAGGAAATTACCTCGTGTTAATACCGTTAGCATTTTCTCAACGCTTCGTTTTAATTACAATTTGCGAGAATCGGATTAAACTCCACAAGTCTCACAACTCACAATATTCATACAAACAATGAACAATTTGAAACAGATTATGCTATTGTGATAATGATGACAAAAGCAAAGTAGATAAAATATTCAAGATGCAGATGCAAAAATTGCCGCTAAATACTTTCTAACCGTATAGTTATTGACTTGTATAACAATAAGTTAATTAAAATACTGATTTATGTTTCTTATAACTTTATTCGAACACAATGTCAATATGTTTATACCAGATACTCTGCTGGCAACGGACCATGTCATGAGCAAAACAGATGCAAAATTCATTTATCTGCGTTCCTCTCCATGATCCGGACAGTAACTTGCATCACGATGACGTGGATGTCCGGTACGGCCAGGTAATTTAATTACACCCTCGCCCCCTAACAAATTGGTGTCGGCACACAGGGGGTTAATTATTGAGATTTCTAGTAAATTTTCATGCAGCCTGTGCAGCTCTTAGGGTAGGGTATCCGATGTAATGCAGTTACGAATAATTGGTTAACAATTTTAGTCACCGAGTGTAAGTTCATGCGTGTGCGTGTGTGTATGGGTATTTGTATACGTGTCCATGTTGATGTTTTTAGAACATTGCACACAAACTTTAGCATACATTTACTTGTGCTACGATGATAATTAAAAATATACACCTAGTGTACAGTGTATGTGCGTGTATTAGTGTTTGCGTGCGTGCATGCGTGCGTGTTTGCGTGTATGCGTGCTTGTTTGTGTGGTTCGTGAGTTTGTGCGTGTGCGAAAAACACGGGCACGGGCACGGACACCCATATATGTCCGTGTTCGTGTCCCGTGTTTTTACATCATACATGGTAGCACAAAATACCTACTTGTGCTAAGATGATAATCAAATAAATAAAAAAATATATATATATATACATATATGGAGATAAAATAGACAAAATGCTTTCAAACGATTTCATACTCATATTACAAAGCTACTGCGCATTTAATATCATAGCAACGATAGGTGTTTCGCTCTTTCGCCTCAACGTGCATATTTGATTAAGACCCAAACATCGTGCACGTAATTTTGAAACGTTGACAGCCTATAGCAGCTCCAGGCAAACGTTTCTGCTCAACTGACGTCCGACGGGCACACCAGTCACAGGATCGCCAGTTGAATATCGCAAACTCAACTGTACTATTAAACGTATGGTACAAATATCATGTCACATGCTCGGAGTGTTTAGTCTGTACGTGTGTATATGGATTTTAGAATAGTACCGATTGTCAGTAAGAGGGTTAGCAAAGAGTACCTAAATATTGGTATAAATAGGTAACATTATGATATCGTTATAACGATTCATTTTTGAAGTCAAAATTTGAATAGAGGTGCATCTGTTTGTTAACCTATTTTCTTATTTTAATAGCAAATTACAAGCTTTAGTGTTATTAATAAAAAACAATTGAAACTGTTTTACCACTCCTGCCACCAATTAATGAATTACAGTTAAATTTCAACCACTGGCTGGCTGGCACTGGCAACCGCTTCGCTTTCTTGAAATCGTTAAATTGAATTAAGATCCTTGAAACTTTCCAATCAAATTACCGATCGAAGAACAAACATAGTGAAGTACTTTACTGACATAGTGGCAATAGACTATCATTCAAAGACGCGCTATATTTTTATCCATAAAAAAGCTAGACTAATAGATTTCTAGGACAGCCATTTAATCAGCTCATCTGCAATGTATATACGATGACTTGTACATATAGTCACTATTTGAGAGCGAGGCGATCTATCGGCGAGGCGGTGGTACGCAAATTTGTGGCATCGAACGTGGATAAATCTAGTTACGTTGAAATGATTGGGTTTCATTTCCATTAGGGTCCGGTGGAAAAAATAGCCGGGAGCGTTTGAAAATGGGGAGCGTAACTTGGTATAGGATTAGTTCGGATAATTAAAAAATAAAGTGCCTAAGTGCGAGTCCAAGGATTGAGTTTATATCATTTTGATTATAGAAATACTTTGTTTCGTTTTGATTTTAATTATATAAATAGTAATTCGAAACAAATCTATAAATTAATTTAATTATAATAATAATAATTGAATTATATAAGTAGCCATCTGCGCGAGAGATATTATAGTGCACAAGTGCGTGCGCAAACACAAGAGCACTTTTTATTCCGTCACTTTCATAGTCTGATGGTGCGGCAATCCGACACGACCGGAGAGAGATCAGGCGTAGGACGTAGGCTTTACGGGCTTTCTGGGGCACAAAGGTGTAAACACAGCCAATTTCTCCGGGCATCTGTTGTGAATTTCTTGACAGAAAAACCCAATATCGATTTTTGGTCCGACCCTGGAATGTAACCCGGTACCTCGTGATCAGCAGTCACACACATCGACCACTGAGCTACCGGCGCAGTAATTTATAAGTAAGTTTTTTCATAAAGTTCTCTTCTACAAATACTTTACACTGAAAATATACTCTAAGTTCTGAATATTTACGTACGCAACATGAACCACAGAAATCGCACATGTCAATGCTTTCTTTGAATTAAAAATGTAACACAAGAACCAAAGGCAAGACGTCAAATCGGCTTAGTATCAGCTTGTCTTGTCAGGCGTGTCGCTCTCGCATCGGTTCAGCCATCAAAAGCGATATCCCTCAGACGTCACACCTTGTAAAATGGAAGGGCCATGAATAAATAAATTTATATGCAAACATATTTTATCAAATCAGATTTAATAGAAGATAACTAAAATAAGATTTAAAACATTGTTAAATAACGATCACGTCCAAAGTAGTCTCAAAATAAAATTACAGGCAAGTAGAAAATATTCTGGAATTTTCTCAGATCGAGGCGGCAATTACCTACATTTCATTTTATTTCTATCGCAACGTTCAACATCACTAACTTCATTTTAGCAAATGCAATTGACAAATTGATTTTATCCGGCAGATCCACCAGTTTGCTGTGAAGTGCATTTTAAAATTTTATCTTGATGTTTCTATTTATAGACGTGCTTCGACGCCGTAACCTCGTTAAGGAAAAATTAAATCGTGTATTTGAAAATATTTACTTGATATTTTCTTTAAAGTTGACTCACATTTAAGCAGAAGGGCCTCTTACTGCTTACCGAATTTAACAGAAATACTTTTAGTGCCGTCCTACTGAAAACCAGCGCTGTGACATAAGTTTTTATGCTACAGCAAGTAGCTGAGTGGGGTGGCATATTCTTGGTAAATTTGTTTTTATATAACAAGTACCTTGTTATATAGTACTTCAGTTTGGTTTTTTAGCAACAATAGTTACTTTTCTTTCTTTCTTTTATAACTTATTGGGTCGCTAGTAAGGTATAAGGCTATAATATCTGTTGAGGTCGCGAAGCTCCCGGCTACGCACTGGTCGATGATTTATGAGAAATGAAACAAGAAGTGCGTTTAGCAAGTCTATATTTTTATTACATATACTTCAACAAGATAGACACAAAAATGTTGTGGTAATTCATGAGTATAAACGTTTTAGGAGAGGTAGGACACCATACTAGCGAGCAAGCCTGACTTGGGAAGGACCTTCACCTTACAGAATACAACAGTGAAATTACTGCACACAGCGGTGTAGTTGTATTCCTGTGTGTGAGTACCAGTTTCCAGTGCTCATTTAGGGATGCGTTTTGAAAGAAACGGTGTCCTATCTCACGAATACTCCATCTTAAATCCCTGGTGTAAAAAATGGGTCAACTTCACGCAAGTGATATCTCTAGTATTGCAAGCGTGCGGGAACTGCTTAGTATCAGGCGGGCCGTATGCTTGTAATAATTATACTCGTACTTTGGATTTAAAATAGGTAAGCAAACATGTCTCATACACGTCTGCCTAGACCACAAAACAGCGATAAAATAAAGGACGTCATAATTATTTAAATTTCTCAACGCCGTTCCAGAAATTCTAGAATACATATAAAATAGTATCTATTTATTATTCGAACTGAACTAGGTCAGGTCACCAGATTCCAGTTATAACCGGATATTTCTGGGGTAGTGCATATGTCGGCTGGCGGCCATGTTGCTTTTCATTATGTAACTAAAACGATCGATATCTCGTTTGCAGTGATGTATCAAGATAGATTTCTGTCTGAATATGGTCCGTTGAAACGTAACACGAAACACACATGAGAAATTAATTCGATCGAAGTCGAATTGCACTTCGAGGGATTTATAATTAAATATTCTGATTTATTATTCGTTAACAGCTAAAGAAATGGCGAGGCAACCCACATGTCTTAGATTTAAAAAATAATTTACTAACCCGTATAAGGCCAGCGTTTGTGAATTAAAACCTCCTTAAAAATAAAACCCTGGAAACTCGTGCTCAGTTAACTGTAGTGGGACTTATATGGGTTGGTATAATATAATATGTCGGTACCTATTATTTTAATGATGGTCGGTTTCAGTCATCCAACGACTATGGGGCAAAGAGCATTGAAGCTTTTTTTGAAAAATAACAAACAAAATGATTATTTTTTTGTCTTTTACTGTGACGAAAACACAATACAGTAGATGAAACGTAGGTTCATAGAAAAGTAATTCTTATAGGCATAAGAAATTAACCAGTCTTATGAAGCATTTTCCTTTGACACTAATAGAGTTGACTAACATTTAACGGTTCGCAATATAGAATTTCCCCGGAATAGGAAAAAGTCTCGGTAAAAACGCATCCCTAAATGCGCTCTGAAACCTGTACTCACATACAGAAATACAACTACACCAATGTGTGTAGTCATTTGGCTGTGGTTTCTTTTAATAAGGTGAAGGACCATCCCACTGTCGGGCTTGCTCACTAGAATGGCATCTTAATTAATAGCATATAATTTATATTATTAGTAATAATAACGCATGATGTGATCACATATCCGACGGCATTTTGGTCTCACACGCCAATGTCCAGTGGTGCTTGATTCCCTTCGTTAAGGTCTCCCCGGACCTAGCACGGGTATCGTTAGAGAGATACTCGAGATTATTTCGGTTTAAGCTTGAATATAGATATTGAACATCATTGATTTTTTTTCTTTGTCTTGAAAATAAAAAAATAAGAATAAGTTTTTATTATATCCACCATCCACCAAATTTCGGAATGCACCTATTAATTAATATCTCTGCACCACACTAGGTCGACTGTCAGAGAATGCTTATTTAGCATTAAGTCTACCTATGTACATAAATGTATTGTGCAAAAAGTTAAATAAATAAATAAAATAAAATGCCAACTCTTGAAGTAGAGAACAAGCCATGTATCGCCCTTTACGGACACAAATTACACCCAGACTCGTAACGAATATTTATGAATCACTAAAAGTATTGCCCTTGTGGAATCGAATCCGCGGCTAATCCTTCCTTAGTGCTACGTTATATAAGAAACTCCTGGGGACTTACCAAGAGGTGTTTTACGTGAGTCGCTCGAGCAAAACAGAGGGATGGAGCTCCGTCCCTTTTTTATACTACTTGGGTGGCAAACAAGCATACAGCCCGCCTGATGTTAAGCAGTTACCGTAGCCTATGGACGCTTGCAATACCATAGGTATCACTTGTGTTACCAACCTATTTTTTTACACCAAGGCTATAAGATGGGAGTATCCCTGGGATAGGAATATGTTTATTTCAAAACGCTTCCCTGAATGAGCGCTGGAGAACTGTACTCACACACAGGAACACAACTACACCGCTGTGTGTAGTTATTTGGCTGTGGTCTTGAGTAAGGTGGAGGTCCTAACCCAGTCGGGCTTGGTCACTAGTATGGTGTCCTACCTCTCTTTGACTTTGTCTCGTACGAGTCACGTTTTAACACGTCATATTAAGCCTCCTGTGCATAATTGTATGTTTGTTTAAGCTGAGCTCGGTATATCACTGAATCAAGAAATTATTAAATAGATATATATATATTGTAGTTCGTGCTAGGTCGCGCCTGTCTATATACAAGTGTATTTCTATGAGATATTTGCCGGTTGACAGGAGATATTAATTACAGGATGCTTGTTAGCCGATCTCTGCCGTCCCCTACATCACCTTTGTTGAGATATTGATTAGCCGTCTATTGTCCTCAGTCTATTGAATAGTGGCTATAAGCTCGTGGCTTTGAATGTTACATCCAGATAAGAGCCTGTATAATGCACTATGTGAGATATGGTAAATTATATTTTGTTGCTATAAATGTAAGGTTTAAAATTGACAAATTGCGTTTTTTAATATTGTGCTTATCTTTCACTAAAGTATCATATATTTATATATCAGCAACCCATATTATGTTCCACTGCTGGGCACGGGTCTCCTCTCTTCTATTTAAAGAGAGAAAGGGTTTAGGCCTTTATTCACACACGCTGGCCTAATGCGGGTTGGTGAATCAGACATGTCTTTAGAATTTCTTCTAAGACATGTGGGTCTCCTTACGATGTTTTCCTTCACCGTTAGCTGATGGCGAATCATTTGATTAGTACATATAAACTCCACGAAGTGAAATTTACATTTGTACTGCAGTCTGGGATCTAACTCGCACCTCTTGCGTGCAAGTTGGTTACTTTCCCACTCGGCCACTACGGCTTTTTATCATATACGAGTATATTAATTCTACTAAATCATTTTGAAAGTTCCGCCAAGACGAGTACAGCTTGCACTGTAAAAAAGTTATCAGATTCATGGAGGGTCGAGCTCCTAACTCTACACGCCCTTATGCTGATTAACTCACATCATAGCGTATAGCGTCCTGTGTGAATCCTAGTCTTAAGTCATCTGCAAACCCTACACCTTAGACAAAATGTGTTAACGCTTCTTTTAACCTTACGTTATGGTGCTAACTGCTTTTTAGCAAAATGTTATGCATGTATGTATATACTTACCTACTTACTTGGTGCCAGTATGAGTTGTGCACGAGGTTGTGGGTTCGATTCCCACACAGGACAAAACTTTGTGTGACCTACAAAAAGTTGTTCTGGTCGGGGTGTAATTTGTGTCCGTTAATTGCATGTTACAAACATGTCCAAGTCCTTAGTTCCAGTTTAAGTTAAGTTATAGAGTTAGTGAGATATAGAGTTTTGTTTTCTTTTGATAAGGTCATCTTCTGTAGCATTACGGGATTGTGACGTCACAAAAAACAGCTTTTCTTCATTTTCTTAAAACCAATATTCTTAGCGATTTATATTTTAATTTGCAAATGGGTAATTTTAAGCTATTTTTTTTAACTTTCTCTCTGACAGTGTAGTCAGAGAGAATTCAGAGAATATTCGTATATTTCTGCATTTCTTGTTTTATTTTCGAATTTCAAAAAATGTTTAGAAAAAGAATAGTTGAACAATATTACACGCTACGATGGTCGTAGCACCACATTCTACAAATACCGTAGCGGAATACAAATAAAATGAAACCGTAGCATATTGTGCTACAGTATATAGAATATTGTTTTTTAGAAACGAGTTACGGCCTGGCTACGTCTGGCGGTAGTGGCGACCGGCCGCGCAGCGGGGTCTGCAAACAGAGCGGCGGCCATGCCACCTACACCTAGACAGCGTTAAGGGTCGTCGCCCAGTGCGTCACAGCACTACCGCTGCCCGCAGCGCACCGCTATGTTTTGTAGCATGGCAGTGGGTCGCGCGTACGTTTGTTCACCGCCGCTACTGCCACCGCCGCCGCTGCCGCGATCCGCTCACCTCATGGCGTTATAGAACATTTTAGTACACTTGTTCTTACCGCTAGCCGCCGTTGCTCGCCGCTTAAAAGGTTTTTAAGAAGTCGGCAACGGGCGAGTCAAACCCTTGGTGTTGCCAGCGTCTATAGGCTACGGTAACTGCTTAAGCGGGCCGTATGCTTGTTTGCATCATTACGTAATATCAATAGTATAAAAAAGTAGACGCCTCAATTTTAAACAAAATCCACTCCTACACACACACAACACATCCAATCAAATTAGTTCGCTAATTGATGTTCGGATACTTTGATTCGGCCGTCACCCTCCATTAGCGGGGTGCAGTCTAAAAGCCACCCTCAACACCCACTATTAATTCAGTGCGCTTTTGTTCAAAGAGATCGGAAAAATTGTGATTGGCATGTGGATGCCTTTTTTAATTCAGTACAGCTCAAAGGGACGTCATGTAAGCGTCTTTTGTGGAGTTAGTTTATATATGTACATACATATTTATTATCACGCTCGTCTCCGTATTGGGAAAGGCAGAGACTATGGTAAGTTAATTGCTTCGATCCAGACATACTGGATTGACTCTATTCTGGAATTGGTCAGTAACAAGCATACATGGTAATCTGTTACCCTAGCCAGTAGACGCTTGCAATACCAAAGGTATTACTTACAATATATATTTTTTACTCTACTAAGGAGCCAATCAAGCATACGGTCCACCTGATGATAAGCAGTTACCGTAGTCTGTGGGCGCTTGACACATCAGAGGTATCACTCGCGCGTTGCCGACTCTTTAAAAACTTTATAACTCCTTTCTTGAAGAAATTGCTTGGTATAAAATTATACAGTGTTTTTGGGATGGTGTATATCTTGGATAGGAAAACATTTCTTTAAAAATGCATTTCTATATGACCTCTGAATACGGGTACTCATGGATTGAAACTCAACTACATTGCTGTGTGTAGTTATTTAGCTGGTCTTATGTAAGGCCTTTCCAAGTTGGACTTTCTCACTAGCATAGTGTCTGTAACAGTAGTCAACCTTAGTAATACCAAAAAAAAAAATGAAAATAAAGAAATAGTTCTTAAATCAACATTTTGCGAACATGATTGTATTTTTCCTTTTTGTACTTTTAAATACTGTTTATATTTTATTTTTACTTAGGTTTAGTGTCATTCAGCTGGAAGAACACTGACTTCCAAGTTACAGGCTATAAACCTAGTTTGGTAGGCAGGGAACCTATTATTGTTAAGGAAACTTTTATTTTCCCAGTGAAAACCAGTGCTGTGGCATAAGTTTTTTATGCTACAGCAAGTAGCTGAGTGGGTGGCCTATTGTTGGTTTTTTTTGTTCCTTTTAATGTAACAAGTGCCTTGTTTTTCTGATTATTATCAACAATGAATATTTTTCTTTCTTTCTTTTCTTTCTTGTATGTTATATCAAACCGCTGTGTAAAAAATTTTTTGGAGTCAATTCACTTTATTTCTTGATATACTTAGATTTTTCTTTATAAACCTACGTTCGGTGTTGCCAATTAAAGTATTTTTCCAATAAAGTATAACGAGACATAAATCCTGTAAATGCCTGTTAGAAGCTTAATACTCTTTGAACGTTTATATTGAAGGTATAATATCGCTAATTGGGGATTACGTTGTGATGCTCAAACGTTGGTATATCATCGTGTAATATAAGTCTGATAAATTGAATTTGATATTTAAATTTGAGATATAATTATATAATTTGGGTGTCGATGTTAGTTAAAGGTTTTTATACTTCTTAGGTGTCAAAGTCAAAGTCAAAGTCAAACTCATTTATTCATTTAGATCAAATCCATGATACTTATGAACGTCATTAAAACAAATGCCAGCATACTTTTTTCCTAAGGCCAATTCGCTGACTAGGGTTGGGCCTCGAGAAGAATTGGCAAGAAACTCGGGCCACTCTTTTTAATCGCCAGAGTATAACATTTACAATTTGGTATGAGTTACAATAGTGGTAACAAAAAGGAACGGAAACCAATATACCATATGAGAAATTTAGATAAGTATTTAATTAATGAGTAAACAATATTGAAAAAAAAAAAAATGAATTTAGCTATCCACTGTATGGTAATGAGGGATCGTTTCTTTTTGTAAGTAAAAGATAGAAACGTGTCGAGATCACATTGCAATCTTAGTAAATATCTAGAAACTATATCTTTAATAATTAAAAATAAATCATGCCAAGATTGACCAGCCACCCCAAGTAGCACCCGTTCACGAGCATGACGCACAGACCAGCCATCATTTCCTTCGCCATATTAGAGGGAAGGAACTGACCCGGCCAATACGACACCACAAGCAATGGCATTTCAGTGAGCATGACAATCCAGGACATAATAAGAAAAAAGAAACTCAATAGAAAGCCAATAATGATCACAAAACGTCTCCTGACAAATTTTAAATGTAGTTATTATTCTTATATAATTCTGCATCAAAATTAGCAACTAACCCCATGACTTTTTATCATTTAAAAAGTCATTAATAGTGTAATAACCCTTGCTTAAAAGATGATTTTTTACTTCTAGTTTGAATTTGTGTAAGGTGGCATACAAGCATGCGGCCCGTCTGATGTTAAGCAGTTACCGTATTCTTTGAACTCTTGCAATACCAAAGGTATAACTTTAGTGTTGCCGGACCATTTTTTTACACTAGGGATGTAGTATCCCTGGTATAGGAAAACGCTTTACTAAATGAGCGCTGAGACCTGTACTCACACACAGGAACACAACTACATCGCTGCGTGGAGTTATTTGGCTGTGGTTTTCTGTAAGGTCCTTCACCAGACGGGCTTGCTCGCTTGTATGGTGTCCTACCTCTCTTAAAAGTTATTGTATAAACCAACAAAAACCCGAAGGAGGTTCTCAAGTCAACCTGTGTATACCTTTTTTAACACGCTTTTATTATGTAGGTTGCATTGCCGTGGCCACTTCGTTGGGCGGTATTTACATTTTACATTTTTACTTGTGAATAAAATAAAGATCGAAAGTGAAAACGACTTCAGTACGGCAAGTTGCAGAATTTTCAAAAACCTTAAAACCCCTTGTCTAACGTAGGTATTTAAACATAATGAACGTCCATGCAAACTCTTATCTCACTTTCCTCCCAAAGATGGTTCTTTTTAATCTGATAATTTACGACTATTATTGCATCTCATGACTGTTCAAATAAACCCAAACACGGCTAGATTACATTGTTTAATTATGAAATTCCGTTGCCTAGCTTACCAGCTTTATCATCAAATAGTTGCAACCATAATGGAAACTTATCTAATCGCCATCCGTAAAATTATTATTGAGAAGTTCAGGTCCATAAAAGACTTCTGCGGTAACAAACATAAAATAAAATGCACACGAATTGATAACCTCCTCGTTTTTGAAGTCGATTAAAAAATGGCATATGGTATGTAAATGGTAATAAAATCATATATTATAACATATTCAGGACACAAAAACACAATAAGAACGCAGTAACTTTTACAGCCAAAAATAATATAGTAAAAAACAAATAAAATAGTATTAGGTATGTTATACAAATAGAATTTTCACAAAACTTTATTCGCAAATAACCCGTGTGAACAAAACACCATGTCTGACGGCAATCAATAAAACTAATATTATAGGTAATGAATCAACTTCGCTATTCAAAGAGCCTTGTGATTAGGTAATAAGCGATACATCAAAAGGGTGGACGATATGACCTATTATTATGTACCTTACAGGCAGACATCACGGCATTTAATGACGAAACGAACGAATGAACAGCTGTAAGGATCTCACGTGAAGTAAATGATTTTAAGTTATTCATTCAGCTCACTTCGGGATTATTCCACTCAAAGCAATGCCATGGAGACACCGAGCATTGATTCTCGGGATTTTTAGGGTATTCCGAGTGTCATGGTTCGGTAATATCTTTTACCGTTCGGTAACCTACGCTTATTATACCTTTGCCACATTGATTCTTGTCTATGCTTTTGTGGTTGTAATAAAACTACGTTTATCTTAACCAAGTATATTTTATTAATCTCATCACCCTTAAACAGGAGCACTAGAGATCTTTACCTATTCATGCACCGGCACACAAATCGGTCACTATGTGTGTAGTTATTTGAAAATGGTGTTCCGCAAAGTTTTTTCCCGGTAGGGTTTGCTTGCATGCTGCCTTAAATGTATTGGACAAAAATTGTAGGTTACTGTGTATGTGCCTGTCTCGGTCGTGGCTCAGTGGTCGATGTGTGTGACTGCTGATAAAGTAAAATATAGAAATAGTATTGGGTTCGATTCCCGAATCGGGGCAAACATTGTTATTGGGTTTTTATTGTCAAGAATTCTACAATAGATGCTCGGAGTTTGGAAATTGGCGATGTTTACATACGTGGGTCTGTAAACATGCGGAAAGCACGTACAGCCGTTGGTCCTGCACCTGATCTCTCTCCAAACGTGTCGGATTGCCACAACAATATTTACCGCGCAGAGAGCTAATCTAAGTTGAGATTAGCCTCGTGACCCCCTGCCCCGTTCCTAGAGATAGATACGTCATATTCTATTTCAAAAGTCCCATCCTCAAATTGCATAATTGATATACAACGATCCACCATTTTGATATTATTATACAGTTTATTTCTATATAATGCCTTGAATAATAGAACAGATGAAATGGAGCTGTCATCCGGACTGCTGGCGAACTAAAATTGTAATAGCGGCGACGTTTCGCTCGATATTCTATTCCTGTATCAGTTCGTGGACAAACGTCTACCTACACCATACCTTCTATAGGTTGGTTGTCGGAACCTCTCACCGCAGAAGCCCTACTCTTTAATAGAATTTTTCAATTTGGCCAATTTATTTCGATTTTTTAAATAACGTCTTTCAAAAGCTCGGTTTGAAAGGTTAGATAGAATATAATTTTACCTTATTAAGCTAATGAAAAAGAAAATGAATGAAATACATAATACTATTTCTAAAGAAAATCTTTTCATAAAAAATTAAATTAAGTCATTCTTACAAGATGTAAATAAATGTAAGTAATCGTATTTTAAAAGCGTTATTATTGGTTTCAATCAAGATTCGATTTCAATTTTATGATTCAGCATTCAGTTGACATTTTATAAATTTTAAATGGTGGCGGGCAAAATTAAGGAGCATTTATTTTCCAATCGATCGGCGCTCGGTCAGTTCCGTACCTGACATTATATAGATTACTAGCTCACCCATGCCCATGTTGTTGGGCATTTTTCGGGTTGATATTATGGCCTATGATACTCACAAATAACGTGGATTTAATTTTTTAAATAGGTTCAGTAGATCCAGAGAGAAATGTACTTGCATTTTGCACTATTATATATATAATATCTATCATGCAGTCGGCTTGTCTTAAAAAATACATGTATCAACACGTGAACGGCTAACAGTGTCTAGCAGCGTACAGCACCCGTTTCGTCATACTGGAACAGATTAGAAACGTATTCCCCGTAGTTATGCACTTGGATACGAAACTCTCACCCTGCAAATTAGGACACGCTAGAGTTAACAGACATTCGAGCGCTCGCTCCTGACATTCCACTCGAAACAAGCAATAAAGGTAGGCATATTCCCGCCGTGCATTCATCGGGAAATGAATGAAAACCGGCACGCGCACCTCATACGCCACGATACGCCTTCGTAGTTCAAGGTCAAACTTTCCCCTAGTTAATCAATTCGTTAGTTCCGTTCAGATGTTGTTCGATACACCCCCGACTGCGCCCGAGGACTTTAATTAGTTATCTGTTCAGTTACCATGTCAAGACGTAATGGTTGATGTTTTAATCCAGAATAAAATTGTAATTGACGGGCTGAGTATGCCCAATGTTGTACTAATATATACCATTCAAATGCACTCAGCGGGGTAATTATAAATTTAGAGAAGAGCTAGATTTCAACTCCTTTTTATACCCCCACAAAACGAGGGCGGGCCTGTATTTTTGTCTATTACTAGCAGATTAGAGGCCAAACGGATTCGATCTATATGCAAAAACAAAAATACTTAATAATAGGCTTTTTTGGTTAAGGTTGCGGGCAACCGATGGACAAGGTCGGCTCAGGATCGAGAGTTGTGGAAAACCTTGGGGGAGGCCTATGTCCAGCAGTGGACGTCTTTTGGCTGTGATGATAAATTATTATAATTAATAATTATACGAATATAGAATCATTAACGTCATTTGAATAATTTTCACTACAAAGGCAAATTTAATAACGTTTTTAACTTTGATGTTTAATACAAAACGGAATAGAATAGTAGGTGTAGCAATTATGTGATTTATTATTCCGTTAGCTGACACAGAAATAGCGTATTACACTCATAAAATATTCGATGCAGTTGGACGTCTTGAAACATGTAAGGCTAGTTTACACAATGTCGACTTGCATATCGATTATACATTTAGCATTATCGATTTCCATTTAGCTGATCGACTTTTAAACGCGTCGTTCCGTCGTTAATAATCCTCGACCATGTAAGTAAAATTGTTAAATACTACATATTATGTGCAGTGTCGCTATTTTTACAAAATAAGTACACAAATAAAAATAATCTAACAAAATCAATTGATATCTAGTCCATTGACTACAGTAACTGCTTATCATTACGCAGGTATGCCTGTTTGGTTACTATTATTATTTAAAAAAAGACAACTCCCGCACTAGAGAACAAGCTCTGTATCGCGGGGGACTTTACAAACAACTCTCTTTGTGGGTCACACAAAGTTTTGTTCTGTGTGGGAATCGAACCTACAACCTCGTGCACCGCAGGCGCATACTGCGACCACTGGATCACCAAGGCAGTCTATTAATATTAATAATCCTGACTGACTCAGGCCCTAGAGTTTTTAATCGATAGGTTTTAATTTAATCTTTATCAATTTCATTCATCCCTAAATGTCAGACGTCACAGTATCCTATGTAGTTCTATGTGAAAAATACTTATAATAAGTCACGCAAGTAACATGCACAAGTTACCGACACCATGTACACCTACCTTACAATCAATGATTACAGACTAATAAAAATGGCAGCGGCATCGATCGTGTCGATAAATAACTAATAACCCTCCACCGCCAGCAACTTGCATGTAAATGTCAAGTAAATTGCATGGAAAATGTCCGATGGACAAGGTCAGCTCAGGACCTTGTGGGAAGCATATGTTCAGCAGTGGACTTATCACTCTTATGGTTGAGATGGATGGATGGTATTGCGTATCATTTAACCTTTATAGAAAGAAAGAAAGAAAAGAAAATAAAAATTATTAACATGTGTTAATAAATTTTATTTCCTTTTCTTTTGTGTGTATGTACACACACACACATACATACATTGTATTTTATGTAAACCGTTACCACTCGGCATAATGCTACGCTGTAGAAACAACACAGCACTGAATTTCAGTGGTAAATGCAAAAGTTTGGATAGATAGATAGATGTTTGTTACTCAATCACGCCGAAAGACTACACACATAATTTACATTTATCCAAGAAAAAGCACTGCTCCCGTTAGATTGTACGCGCAGGCGGAGTCACAGGCGAAAGTAAACCTTAATTAGTACGGTTACAAGTCACTTACACTAAAAAGACAAGACTTACACTAATATCATCACGCACATCTCTCGCTAGGGTAAGCAGAGAATATGGTACGCCAATTGTTTCGCTCCAAACATACTTCTTTTGCTTCCAGTATATTCCATCAAAATAACAGCTTTCTAAATTTAAAAATATTACATATCTGTCTGTCTGTTTATTCAGGGACCATCTTCACAACGGCTGGACCAATTTTAACGGAACTGCGGCACTCCATGTTATGGAAAGTCTCACGTGACAATTTCTGCTAGTTCAATCAATCAATCAATCAGCCTATCGCAGTCCACTGCTGGACATAGGCCTCTCCTAACACGCGCCACAGCACACGGTCCTCCGCCTTCCGCATCCAGTCCGTCCCAGCGACCTTTTTTAGGTCGTCGGTCCACCTAGCTGGGGGCCGCCCTACCTTACGCTTACCGAGTCGCGGTCTGCTAGTTCACTCTACTGTAACCCTAAAGAACTTTGTTCAAAAAACAAATTATTGCCTACGTATTTGCACACCATAAACTCAATTTTCACCACTCAACAGTACACGTGTAACGATTACGACGTTACATATAAAAGTAACAAACAAATTTCTTAAGACGTTCATTTACAACCCTATTATTAGCAACATTGTAACCCTCCTTAGATACCGACGTTTCACCTTGACAACCCCAACCCTCTCCCAGTTTGTACTTACAAGGATAAACCGTCGCCACGACGTCGCCACTAACGCACACTAATGCAAATATATGAGAATTCGCAACAGGTAAAAGGCTTACACCGTTGCTATGGTAACTTTTCTGTTGCCTAACAATCTTTAAAAGAGAAAAGACGGTTCATGAAGAAGTAAACGAAATATTTGTTCGTATATTTGTAAGTTTGGATGTAAGGGTATATCTCTGTAGCATGAATGTGCTGTGCTGTGGCAAATTTTCACAATCTCAATTAATCAATCAATCAGCCTATCGCGGTTCACTGTTGGACATAGGCCTTTCCTAACACGCGCCACAGCACATGGTCCTCCGCCTTCCGCATCCAGTCCGTCCCAGCGACCTTTCTTAGGTCGTCGGTCCACTTAGCTGAGGGCCGCCCTACCTTACGCTTACTGAGTCGCGGTCTCCACTCTAGGACACGTCTGCTTTATCGGCCTTCGGTCTTTCTGCAGATGTGACCAGCCCATTGCCACTTCAGCTTACTAAGTCTGGATTGTAACTTATTCTGTTGTTGCACTTTATTTCTTAATCGTATTTGTGTTTTATGAAATTGGCAAGATCAAAACTCGTACTGACAACGTTCGTAACGAAAGCCGTTTTTGTTGAAACGAGGAATATACTCAATAAATCCGTCAGCAACGTATAAAACTGAAGGTAGAAACACAGAATATTCCTCAAAACGGCAGCATAAATCATAAAGACGAACAAATATCAATCTTCCTACTATTGAAATAAAGTTTCATCTTGTTTATTGTATAATACTTGAAAGGTAAAGTGCTCCGGAGATTGTCTTCTTGACAAAATTGCCAATAGCAATAAGTTCCTCAATACTGTTATTTTGTTTCAAGTAAATATAATATTTAACCCTAAGATTGTTCAGCGTCAGAAAAATAGGGCATAACAATAAAACAATAAAACGTAGGTAGGTGTTATTTGTATTATGCAAAGCAAGACAAAGCAAACAGCCTGCCTGATGATCATCAGCTTGCAATGACTCCTGAAGAATGACTCGCATGTGAGGGTTTGTTACGACAACGAAATAAACAGTGGTATAGTTTGTTTCCGTGCGTGAGTACTTACAGGTTTCAAGAGATCGTTCCAGGATATTTTTAAAATAACATTTTCCTCGTCCGAGAGTTACCAAACTCGCTAGTAATGCTCCTGGTATTAATTAAAGCATCCATAAGCTATAGTAACTGCCCACTATCAGACGGGCCCTACGCTTGTTTGTCACCGTAATTGTACCTATATACAAAAAAAAAGTTACCTTAAAAGCACGTCCCTGAATGAGCACCACACTTCTGAAAAGAAGCGTTATGCTATGCATGTGATAAAGCATGTTCGCCTCTTAAACAAGAAATTTCATCACCAGCTGCACATGTCAATATTCTATTAATTAATTTAAATAGTTATGACCATAACAAAGAAAATGTAATATTAATTTTAAACCACGTTTATTTTCATATAAAACCTTTTCATCATTTGTGAGCCTCCCCTACAACAGACCACTGCGTTGTTAAACCCCAATTTGTCAATACTACACCTGTGAGGTATTAATATCGATAGCTCTGTACATCGAGGGGGGGCCATAGCTCAGTGATGTCTCTCAACATTTTAAGACCCCAAAATTATGAAACTGTGAAGTATAAGTTATAAGAATAGTGCTGTCCGATTTTCGGCTACATAGATTTCACTGTTGCCAAAATTCTTTCATTCTTTTTATGGTGAAGATACTTCCCTAGTCAAAGGTGATTTTCCTGTGCAATTTATTTAATAGTTATATAATAATTGAATAAATTTAAATGAAATATATAGAAAATAATATAATTTATTATTAATAGAAGATTGACATGACTATTAGTTACTCCTAAATTATTATGATTATAAGCGCTTACATACCTTTAAAGTTTGAGAAACGCAGCTCAATATAGATATGTAGATATTTATCTATATTCTACCTGTCTGCGTGCATGGCAACGGGGGGAGCATGATGGGTGATGGGTGATGGGTGGGCTTACGTCTCTTCTCGCGTATCTGTGTGTGTGTATATTTTATTGTGCCCTTCGAACAAAGCTGTTGTTCGTCCGAATATAGTTAGTGATTGCACACTACATTCATTATAATTATGTAATATTCTATTACTGAGTATTTGAGAATGTAAGCTGATAATTGGCTTTGATAGAACATCAGATTACAATTGTGGTATGCACCCGTGTATTGATTTTGATAGTGGTGAATGACTAGTTTAATTTGACCTCTGATTAATTATTATAGATGTGAAAGTTAGAGAACTAAATTTTGCATTAGTGCATTATCGTTAAATCCATCCAGTAAATAAAATACGAATAGTATTAACATTATAAACGCAATAGTGTGTGAGGTTGTTTGGATGTTTTTAAGCTCATTATCTTGCCTGTTGGTCTAGTGGTTCGATTCCCACATAGAACAAAACTTTGTATGGTTCATAAATATTTGTTTCGAATCTTAACTAAAAAAAACTTGGTTTACAGGAGTTATAGTGGTGGGAGTGTGGTTCTATACTACTTGGGTGGTAAACAAGAATACGGCCCGCCTGATGGTAAGCGGTTACCATAGCCTATGGACGCTTGCAATACCAGAGGTATTACTTGCGTGTTGCCGACCCAAAAAAAATACACAAAGGTTTTATGATGGAGTATATCTGGGATAGAAAAACGTTTCGTTTAAGTGTGTGTTTACCAGTCAAAGTCGTTCAACCGCGCGAATCTCAAGGAGTTTTGCCTTGTCGTTCATACATTTGCACGGATATAATAATAATAATATTTTATTTCATAAGCCTAATACATTCAGAGAGAATACATAATTTTGTTAAATTAAGTATACAATGTATAGTCTAGGCAGATGTAATTTGTGTCCTTGAAATGTATGTTTGTAATGTCCCCCGACACAGAGCTTGTTTCTAGTGCGGGAGCTGTCTTTAAAAAAAAACCGAAAAGAAAATTAATTACCAGTTTTATACCTAACTCATTGGCAGGAAAAGGACACAGGCTTTATAAAATAATCGATAACCACATAGGCAAACCATGGTGATGAGCTAGTAAATAATTAAACGGCCTTACCATGCTCACTATAGGTAAAAGTAGCATACGCCATTACTGATGCATGTGACAGGGCCGACAAAGGCACGGTGTGCTAAACGAAGCAACAAAAAACAACTGAACTGCAGAGCACAGGTTTTGAAAAAAAAGCACGTCTATACTTGATGTTAGAAGCGTTTTTCCCGTAGCATTTTAGGGAATTGCGTTTGAGCAAAGGCATGTTAATGATTTTAAACGTGTCACTGAGAATTTACACCTTCAGTACAAAAGGCGTTTAGGTGTTACGTCTGTATAACAATTTTTATCTTATTCTTATAAGCACAATGTAAATTTTGCCAAGAACTAATTCTTTACCCTCGACTTTTTAAAATTGAGGACACATATTTATTAGATACGTGATTTTCTACAATTAAAAGGTATCACTCGCCTTTTTATCGGCCTTTGTTGTATTCCCTTTAGTGTAACCGATGGTAGTTCTTCGACTTTGGAAATGACTTGGTTAATTTCGTATTAATTCATAAACGCAAAACTTAATTAATTATGTATGTGAATTTTACTTTATGTGTACTAATCAAATGATTTAGCTCGGTGAAGGAAAGCATTGTTAGGAAACCCATAGGTCTTCAACTTTTATCTAACCTACACTAGGCCATTGTGTATCTCTTAAGAAGGCAAACAATCATACGGCCCGCCTGATGATTAGCAGTTACCGTACGCTAGCAACACCGGGGGTATCACTCGCGCGTTGCCGACCCTTTAGAAACCTTATTACTCCTTTCTAGAAGATATATATATAGTCTAAGATGTACTATGCGGACTAAAAATACCCCGAAAATATTAAAAAAATATTATTACGAATCTCAGTGTAGTTACTTTATGTAAAACTCCCGTAACACTGAAGGATCCTCTCCTACCCTTGACGGAATGTTCGTTCTCTAAGTACCCTTCCTCTTGAAAAAAAGACGTGTGGCACTCGGGGACTGCCGCGGTAAAGCTAATGCATATTTTTTAGTATGATTTTTTATCGAAACAAATAAAAAATTACTTTACAGAATTATTCAAATCATTTTATTTTATTCTCAATGATTCATAAAAATATATAATAATAAAAATGAATACTCGTAATAATTCCTTAAGACTCCTTATACTATAATCTTTTTCACATTAATATTCTCTTAAATCAAAACCTCCTTACACAAATTTGACATATTATTATTCGCCGTTTAGAGAATTCGTCATTAAAAAAGTATCACCGCTGTGCCGGTCGGAGTGTGGGGGGTGTTAGGTTTATTATTTTCGTCACGGAATTTCTGGATTCGGTCTACACCCCCAAGGCCCGCGATAGAAGCTATGCAATAGCTTAAAAATTAATCTAACTAATTATTACAATAGGTATGTAATACAAGATTCATTGTATAAAAGGGTCACTTACGCTTCATTGCGACACATGCCAATAATATTTTCCAAGTTTTCTTTCACATATCTTCATCTCTCTCAAAATTGAACTGTGCCTTGTTGATATAAGGTACATTTTACAGTACAATGTAACTTAATCTGTCGTGATAACAATGTCGATATTGTATAAACAACGCTGATGGTCGCTACTTGAATTCTTCCAAACAAAATTTACTCTTGAGTGAACAACAATAAGGTTTTGAACTCGATGTATAAGTATGTAAGCTTCTAAGTAGTTCTAAGTATGAGAATGTATAATAAAAACCTTATTGTTACTGTTTCAAGCTTGTTTTCTTTTGTTAAGAAATTCATTTTACAATACTTCATTGTTTACTCAGAAATACATTACCTACGCATTTTCTTTTCTTAAAGAATAAAATAAAGTATTTATAGAGCTTATAGCTTTTCTTGGTTCCTAACCTTATATTTTTCAATAAAAAGAAAAAATGAAATAACAAAGAAATAAATTAAAAAAATATTTATTCATTTGAGCAAGTATCTATTTCTTGCAAAATTTTCTTACACCGATGTTCTCGCTACACCTATAAGCGACATCGCCGTAGGCTGTGTAGCGCACCGTATAACGTAGCGCATAGCTACGAGCTACGGTATTCTACGAATTTCTGAGTATAGTTTATAATATTCTTGTTAATTAAAAATAGGAATTAATATTAATTGTATTACAAAAACAATTCGTGATTAATCCTATTCGGAGAAAATCCCATAATACCAACTTCAAGCTGAAATAATATAGCCAGATAGTCGTAGATATCGCACTAGCGCGAAATTTGTTGCCAACTGTGGCTAATTGTGGTAATTTAGCTTATAGCTATCTCTCTATGCATCATTTCGTTCCCAGTACTATCGCATTCATACTTTTAATCTTATAATTTGTTGTATTTAAGACTTCAAGTATGCTAACGTAGAATTTGTTATTAATTTTCGAGCAAATAAACATTTTTATTATACTAACAAACTAGATTGTAATTAGAATAAGATTTTTTAAAATATACGAAGACATCGTTATGTGGTTACCATGGCAACTGTATTTGAAATTGACTGTGCTCACTCATGATCAAGTATCAACTCGAGACGCGTCAACTCAGTAAATAAACTTGTTGATATTTTTCTCTTTTTACATTTTCAACTAGGCAATTCAAAAAATCTCAAAGAGAAAACCGCTCGTTCATATTTCACTGTGAAAATATTTGCTGCATATTCCAATATACATGCAGTATATCTGTTTTGTACTTAATTTATTGTCTATAATGAATGTACGTTATTTGTACCGACAACCATATGCAGTCTTCACTACAAATTATAAAACAAAGTCGCTGTCGCTGTCTGTGTGTTCCTATGTATACTTAAATCTCTCAAACTACGGATTTTAAAGCGGTTTTTTTTAATAGATAAAGTGATTGGAGAGGAAAGTTTATATGTATAATACATGCATAATATTGTAAAGAAACCTACCGTGTGGTGACGGATTAAGAATACAAATGTCACCACCCCTTGCTATCCCGAGCGGTCGTAGGAGTCGACTAAGGGAGGACGTCTAGCAGACAATATCCACCGCAAGAGAGGAAAAACTCGAAACAATACCCTATACTAATCCGTCTGGCCAGCGTGGAATTATAGGCTAATATCCCTCCAAATTTTTGGTGGTGACCTGTGCCCTGCAGTGACGTTAATGGGTTGAGATGATGATTGTAAAGAAACACTGATAAATTTAGAGGATTCTAATGTAATATCGTAAATAAACACATTTCTTTGCGCTAACATTGCAAACGCTGGCTGGACCCCACGAGATAAATCAATATAATGTATTACAGACCTTTTTAAGGTGTACAATACACCTTAAAAAGGTCTACGAAAAGGTCCGCGATGGTATATGTCCATCTCTTAGGGATAACCCACAATAACCATTTTTTATCCTTTACTTTTTACGAGAAATTATGTCTTATTTACGAAGCAATTTTAAGCATTATCGCATTAATCCCTATCTAATATAGATCAATATGGCCCTTTACAGGATGTCATTTAAATGAATATTTTCGAAGATATTACAGATTTAAAATTCAAGGACATAGCGGTTGCGGCGGTACCGGCCAAGGGTCTATTTGAGCGTTGAGTGTATGGCTAAATTATATTTCACTCTTTCAAGAGTAACCTCTAAAGAAAATATGTCTGTAATGTCTAATGACAGAAAGCTGTGAACGTTGTATATTAAGACTTTCTGTAGTATATTTAGTACCAGCATTGTACCCGTGCGAAGCCAGGGCAGGTCCATAGTTTGAAATAAAATTCACAGTTCTACGAAAATATGATATAAATTTTACGTCAAACGATTTTGTCAAAGAACTTGATTCATAAAAGAGGTTTTATCATGATGGCATACATGTATTTACTCTACACAGTTATTTCCAAAAACTACAAAATATTTTCTACACACGACAATATTTTTTGTAATACAAAAGTGGAAATTATATTCAATATTCAGAAATAATATTCTGTACTGAGTCAGGGCATACTTTTTCTTTGTAAAGTCCGCGTGACTTAGAGCTTCTGTGCGGCAGTTAATGAAAATAAACTTTACTTATTTTCCACATATACACCCTCATGCGTCGTAGCTAGTTACATAGGACTGTTGGGCAATCGTCCCCCATAGCACTTGAAAGTTATCAACAATCAAGAAAACTCCATTAAACTTTATGTTTTTTTCTGAGCTTCTATTGCTTCACATTCAAATAAAATAAAAGTTTTTTTTTTCAGAAATAACTCAATAACTCACGTTTTTTAACGTAACGAAATAAGCAAAAAATGAGGTATGATTTGTAATAACTTTTTACAATTATTTTAATTAATTTTACTGGTAGGTAAAGTATATTTAGATATAGCGTAATGAGAAATTATTAACGGTAAGGACAAATAATAATAATATTTGTATTTTTAATTATTTAATAATGGTTTTGGTCACGGTGGCCATTCTCAATGAAGACTGCGTCCGTAGCTTCCATCAGGTGAGAGAAGAAAGAGTCTAAGACAGGTGAGCTTTTTATAACTGTTTAGCCTCAACCGAAAACACAATTCCAAATCCGATCTATAATGTCAATTTCGTGTCAAGAGTACCAAAAAGTGCGTTCGTTCGAGTAAAGTCTATTCCGTTTAGTTCCTATAAATTTCACCAAATTCAATTTCACAATCCTCTTTAGTGTCGCACTCGAGAGTACCAAATGACAATAAGAATCGATTTAATGACAAATTTTAAACAGAATCGTGAGTCGAGAGTGTGGACCATTTACCGCTAATTGCGCTACCACCAGCTTATAAGTAAAAAATATTCTATAATCTACACTTGGTTAGTTTGCACTCAATTTAATTAAAAATTGTCATTCTTTCTACTAACACTAACGTTCCTTTGTTTGACAGAATGATAAAGAAATCCAGAGATTTAATTCAATAACTTCAAAGGCTTCCACGAATTAGAAAAAATGCAAAAAATACAGGTAAAAACGACTGTGTCTATCCTGCTCAATTGTATAAACTTTTTCACGTTTACAATTTTTATTTATACTTTTACGCTTTTCCGAGATGAAAATGCATTTTATTTCATTATTTTTTCTCTGAAACACAACGGGGATTTATTCGTTTGTACAATGGAAAATATGAACAGTTTCTGGAAGCCCTTTGAGGAAAATTCAAAAGGTTCTAGGAACAAGCGCAATGCTTTTAAAGATAATTACAGAGTACAGAGATTTTACTGGGTCAATCCATCCAAAGGTAGGCGATGTTTTACGTGTGTATGTGCGTGCGTGCACGCATGTATGCATGCACGTACTAACGCATGCACGCACACACCCCTGTATGCATGCATGCATGCACATTCACACACTCATGCACATTGCCACGTACGTAGACCCACACGCATATACTCACGTACGCACGTATAAATGCATGTACACACGCATTTAAGCACGCTCGCATGCGCGCATGCACAGACGCATTGACCCACGCACGCACATATTCACACACGCACGCACATATTCACACACACACGCATGCATATAAGCTCGCGCACAATCATTGACGCATATACACACGCACGCACGCATGCATGTATGCATGCACACACGCAATATTCATGCTCTAACGAACGCACGCAGTCACTCACATACACATATACATCTTAAACATATTACTGTTAAAACCAATTCCAAAAATACCTTCTTTATTATTACAACATTTTCTATTTTATTTTACCTTAATGATACGTATTTAATTTGCTCAGGTAGCACAAAAACTTTTATGAAAGGTGAAGCTGTGTAGGGTGGTGGGTGGTGGGTGAGCTGAGTGTCTCCCCCTAGGGGGCGCTCCCCATAAATGCACTATCAACATTGAGACACGGCTTTACAGGGTTGCCTGTTGCGTTAAGCACTCAATGTACCGTCGGCATGTTGGACACTCCAGTTAGTTTATTTACTGTAGAATATAATGTTGTGACATGGAGCACACGATAAGTTTACGTCAGTTTATTTTACTATTACAATCTGATTGGTAGAGAATGCACTTGGCATTAAGTCCGCCTTAAAAAGTCCTCCGAAAAGGTTTAAATAAAAATAAGAATACAACCCGCGTGATGGTAAGCATTTACGCTTTCTATAGACGGTTACTATATTACAGTAGTGGGGTGAAACTCTTTCCCATACTAGGGATAGGTACCCCAGCACAAAACTCTGTTTTTACAATCTTTTGGTTCGGCAACAAGCAAGTGATAGGCTACGATAACTGGTATACCTCAGACAGGCTTTATGCTTGTTTGCCACCTAAGTACTCAGTAGTAAGTTTGCATCGTAAATAAATAACTAACGTACCGAGTCCCCGAGCTACGCCACAAATCAAAAGCCTAGAAATAGCTGCTGGAATAAGGAAAGTCGGCAATTCGGGCTATTATTGAACGAGACGGTATCGACTTTGTAATTTAATGATTTTTAAATGAAATTTTCGATGTGAGAGTAGGTTGTTGAGGAAGGCAGTGCTTTAAACTGTACTAATGTTACAAAACTGAAAAGTATATTTTGGGACTACCAGTTAGTTTAAAACAAATGTTTTTGCACTTTATTGCCCATTTATCGAGGGAGGTTATGGACTTTCTATTATAATTATTGAATTTTTTAACAAGTTTTTTTTTTTTATATACTACCAAGGTGGCAAACAAGCATACGGCCCGCCTGATGGTAAGCAGTTACCGTAGCCTATGGACGTTTGCAACAGTTTTCCAAATACCACTATTTGGCTGGCAGGGGGAGGGACACTTGACTCTTAAAAGCCTAATATTTCACAAACAAATCCTTCAATCAAAAAACTGTCTTTAACAAACCTACAATATTTCTCATCATCCAGTCCACTTTACATGTACAGGAGATACCCTAAAAAAATATTTTTCAAGATTTTATTTTACCACTTTGTCGGCATGACTATAGTATATTCGTGCCAAATCACAGCTTTCTAAGACTAAGGGTCTCTGAACTAAGCTGCGGACAGACGAACGGACGGACGGACATAACAAAACTATAAGGGTTCCTTGTTTACTTCGGAACCCTAAATAAGATGCCTTCACAAAATAAATACAAAGAAGCAGTACTTAATTTCGCATCAATAACTTCAACATTTACGACTTTAAAAGAAGTTGACAAGGTAGCTGGTCACAATAGACGTAAGTACTTACGAGTTGTAACTTTAACTTCCACTGAACCTTGTATAAGTCTGAAACTGACTGAATGTCGCAAGGAAACATGATGTTCTAACTTCTAACAAACTTTGATTTAATCAGCTTATGTTGGGAACATGTTTTATTCAAAACTTTTAAATTTCGTGATGTGGACTTTATATTTATATACCTACTAATATTATAAATGTCTATCTGTTGCCTTTAGGGACCTGGATTAAATTTGGCACGGAGATGGTATCCTGGGGAATGATATAGGCGAGTAGATATCCCTGTAAACGTATCCCTAAATGTGCGTTGGAGACCTGCACTTACACACAGAATCACAACTACACCGCTGACAGCAGTTATTTGAACTAAAGTGGATCTAGACTGTGGTTCTAAGTGAAACGATCCTTTGATTGTAGACTACGGTAAGGTGGAAGTCTTTCCCCAGTCGGGCTTGCTCACGTGTATGGTAACTCTCTTAACATTAATTAAACTTTTACATTTGTACACGTTTATTATTAGTCTAATGGATAATTGGTTTGACCACGTGAGTCACGTGACTACGGTCCGTGCGATTTGACTGAAACGTTGGCTAATAAAGTTTTGAAACCATAAAAATGATCACGAATATTTCATTGCAAAAGAATTAATATAAAGTTCAAACTGCTTTTCCCAACCATACAAACCAAGTCCTTGTAAATTTCCGACACAGAACACCGTGTTTACTAGTTGGAAAACACTGAGCTCAAAATGTGTTTGTTGCCCGCGGCGAGATGCACCCAACTCCCGCTGTCTGTTTCCATGGAAACGGCCGGGGCTCAGCGCATCAGGGCTTCCAGGAACCAAGCCTTTGTACTAGATGTTCCCCTATTTTATTAAATTAAATCCATCTACCTGTTCCGTCGGTTCATATTGAATTTCCAAGCAAATATGAATAATGATTCACGTTTCAAAGAGTTTGTATTTACAAAAGATTTTACGAGGGGACGGAAATTATATACATAGGCGGCAGTTTGGTTTGTCGTACAGTTTGTCAAAGGGTGACTAACAAATGGAAAGTTACGTAAGTTTTCTTTTTCTGCAAAATGTTTTAAATACAGAAAGGTGTAATCAAGTGTAAGGTCTGCCTAACTTTAAGCAGTTTTAAGAATAGAATGTATTGCTCGTAGCTAAAAAATAACGGCATGGATTGATAGATCTGCAAGGTTAAGAAGCTTGCCACGGTCGGTCCGCAGATGAGTGACAATTTTCTAAAAACACAGCAAGTCACCTCCGTGCCTCCTCCGTTCCTCCTGCGTCTGATCTCTCTGTGGTCGTTTCGGATTGGCAACCCATCGCACTATGAGAGAGAAAAATTGTGTGTGCACCTGTGTCGCGCACACACTCATGCACTATAGTAGGTATGTACTGCGCCTGTGCTGTTGGCTAATTTCAATTGAGATTGGCCGCCGTGATCGAAATTGGCCTTGACGACTATTACTATTCAAAAGGAATATTTTTTTGCAGCGTGGATGTCGTTTAGCTGAGATGATGATGAAGACTCTTTGCTGCCGCGTAGATGATTCCTTTTATTTTATGGTTAACTCAATAAAGAAAACATTACCTCTTTTCTAATGATCACTGAAGAACTATACTTATGAACAGCAACAAAACAGTGTAAACAAGTTTTTAAAGGGTCAGCAACGCGCAAGTGTTGCAAACGTCCATAGGCTACGGTAACTGCTTTCCATCAGGCGGGCCGTGTACTTGTTTACCTCCTTGGTAGTATAAAAAGAAGAACAAACAGTGTGTAGATATTTGTTTGTGGTCATCTTTCAGGCAAAGGTTCGTTCTTATGGTGGCTTAGCTATCTTAGACACGTATTGCTACATAAAGACAAACTCCTTGCACAAGGAGCTTTGGACATCCTAATGAAGCATACCATAGTGGTAGCCTTATTATTAGTTTAGGATTTTGTAGATAAGAGTATTTTTCTAGTCGGAAGTTTTTCGCTGAGCCCTGTTTCATATGTCCCGTACAAAATTGATCGAAATGATTGTGGGGTCACCCTTGCATGTCGATGGTAATTTAATTTGTTCTTTTTGTAGTTTTCTATAAGCCATCCTACCCTTAGGCCTTTTGTGCCTTGTAATTTAGTTTGATGTTTTAAGTCTGAGTGTGCTTTGTGTCCGTCATTTGGTGTGTAAAGTCTATATTGATCTTGGAATCTACCGATCACCATCGAATACCAATGCAGAAAACTTCATTAACTCTCTTAATTTGCACCTAGAAACCATCAGGACACGTAAAAATATTATTATTACAGGGGATCTAAATATTAATCTAATTCTTAAACCTAATGAACATGCATATGAACGTACAAATCGCTTGAATTACCTTAATATGCTGGCCATGCATGGACTACTCCCTGGTCACAATTTACCGACACGGGAAAACAGCTGTCTAGATCACTTTATACTGAAGCTAGAAACTAAAACTTTACAAGCTTCCATCGCCATAATGGACACTACAGTCACAGATCATCGCTTAATGTACCTTGGGTTATCAAATGTTGGATACGATATAACTAGCAATAAAATTAAAACCACAACAAATTACAAAAACGCACTTGCTAGTCTAGAGGAAAGCCATCTTCCCGAGCTGCTTTTGCTTGGGGATCCTGTGCTAGTAGCTGAAACTTTAATTGACACTATCAAAAAATGTCTGACAGAAAATACTGTCACGTCTATAGTGAAGAAGAAGCGCCGCATCCTTAAGCCTTGGATGACTCTGGGTATACTAAGATGTATCAAAAATAGAAATAGTATGCAAAAAAAACTTAAATCTGATCCTGCAAATGAAACATTGAAAATAACATATAGAAGATACCGCAATTTTTGTAATGCACTCATTAAAAAGTTAAAACGTAATTATGACAAACAACAATTAACAAACGCAACTAATAACTCAAAAAAATTATGGAAATCAATAAATAATATCACTAATCGTAATTCAAATAAATCAATATGTATTGACCTGCTAAACTTAAAAGACACGTCGCATGACTCTGTTAACTATATAAACAACTACTTCTCGAATGTCGGTAAAAACCTAGCTAATAATATTAAAAATAATCAACCAAACAGCACAACACAAAGTATTAATAAATTTAATATATCAAATGCTCCTTTCTCTTCTTTTGTACTATTAGATACTGACCCTACTGAGGTTTACAACGTTCTGATGAGCCTGAGGACAGACAGCGCCCCAGGTTATGACAATATTCCAACAAAATTTCTTCAAATGGCTAGTCATTTGGTTGTGCCGGTTATTGTCCGGCTTACAAACCTCTGTTTCAATATGGGTGTTTTTCCGGCTGTATTCAAAAAAGCATTGGTAACGCCAGTCCACAAAGGCGGTGGAAAAGGAGATATAAATAATTACAGGCCAATTTCAGTGCTGTCCTCCCTCTCGAAAATTTTGGAAAAATTGATAAACAGTCGTTTGGTTGACTATCTGAATTCAATTGAGGGTCTCTCTCGGTCTCAATTTGGATTTAGGTCGGGTATATCCACAGATGATGCTGTCACAGCCTTATCTTCTCTTATAGTGGATCAAGTTGATAAGGGAAAGAAGTGCCTCACGGTCCTATTAGATCTAAGGAAAGCATTTGATACAGTTTCAATTCCAATCCTCATTCAAAAGCTTGAAAATACAGGTATTAGAGGTATCCCCCTAGAACTTTTCAAGGACTATCTTTGCGATCGAAAACAAAGAGTCAAAATCGGAGATACATTGAGCGATGAAGCACCTGTCACTTTTGGTGTGCCGCAGGGCAGCGTACTTGGTCCAACGATGTTCTTAATCTACATCAATAATTTGTGTAACATGTCACTTGAAAATGGCCAAGTATTTTGTTATGCAGATGATACCGCAGTGGTGTTCACAGGTAGTACCTGGGATGCTCTTAAAAAATCAACAGAGACAGGGCTCAATAAGATAGCAGCATGGCTTACTTCTAACCTACTTACCTTGAATGCAAATAAATGTAATTACATTTGTTTTTCTAAAAATAAACTGGGCCAACCAACTACCAGCTTCGAGATAAAAATACATTTCTGTAATCACACGAACACACTTTGTCACTGCTCACCCATTACAAAGGTTACTAATGCCAGATACCTCGGTATTATGTTGGACCAGCATCTTAATTGGTATGCTCATCTTGAACTACTTATGGGACGAATTAGAAAATTGATATGGACTTTTAAGACTTTAAGATACGTCACCACCAAAACTCTATTAAAACAAATATATGTATCTCTAGCCGAAGCGATATTAATGTACTGTATTCCGATATGGGGTGGAGCCGCAAAAACCAAATTCTTGGAACTAGAAAGAGCTCAGAGGTCTCTGTTAAAGACCATGTTCTTTAAGCCTTATAGGTTCCCGACCACCACCTTATACTCGCTTAGTGACGTCTTGAGTGTTAGAAGACTTTATGTCCTGCAGGTTGTATTAAAATTACATAAATCCATAACTTTTGACAAGGCTGTCTTGATCAATCGCCGTAAACACAATGTCGCTCCATTGACAAAAGTGAGATCTGCCTTTGCTGAAAGACAATATGTAAAAGTATCCTCACACTTATATAATTATATTAATAAAAAAATCAACATCTTCCCTTTGACTTACCGAAATTGTAAAGTAAAATTGACGTCTTGGTTAAAATCTATCAACTATAATGAAACGGAAGCAATTTTGAATATAGGTATTTAATAGCTAAGGAATTACACGTCAGAAACATATAAACACTGAAATATATTTTAATAATACATAATAAAACATAATTAAACTCACACATACACACACACACACACACACACACACACACACACACACACACACACACACACACACACACACACACACACACACACACACACACGCGCACACGCGCACACGCGCACGCACACCTACACACACCTTTTTATTATCAAACCATCATTTTCTTGTAATAGTAATTAAGTCTACAGTAATTAAGTATACAATGCTTTTGTAATATATTAAGTATGAAATAAAAGTCACATGTTCACCATAGAAGAGCGGACCCTCCTGGCACAGGTATTTACATACTTAAAAGGAAGGTCCAACCCATGTATAATGATTTGTAACTTGAGTGTTAAAGAAATAAAGCATTATTATTATTATTATTATTATATAATACATGTGGTGATGGATTAAGAGTACAAATAATACCACCCCGTTTCATCCTGAGGGTGTCGTGACATCGAGGGAGTAAGTCAGGCAGACCATATGCATTGCAAGAAAGGGAAAACTTGAAATAAAACCCTATACCAATCCATCTGGCTAGCGTGGTATAGTAGGCTAATATCCCTCCAAGTGTGTAAAGAAGACGCGTGCCCAGCAGTGGGACATTTATAGCCTAGGTTGCAAGCAAGCGTACGGCCAGCCTGACGGTAAGTAGTTACTGTAGCCTATTAATGGTTGCATCATCATCAATATCAACATCCCTAATGAGCAGTGTGTAGTCATTTGGCTGTCGTCTTCTGTCACTCTAGAAGTGGCATAAACGGTAGTCGAATCGAGTGAAATAGAAAGCAAATGTATAGGATTTGACTTAAATTTACGATATAATGTCATTAACTTATGTCAAGTCTAGAGGTGCTTTAACAATTGTAATGTACCTCTCTGAGAAAAGTTACCAAAATACGGTTAGGTTAGCCTCATACGAGTAGTTTACTACCGTCACTAAAACTGTTCTAACTTTATAAATCATAATATTTATATTCAATACATTCGAATTAATTGAGGCGCTCGTAGCTAAGTGCACTCGAAATTCAGTAAACGATCAGCGGGTTAAGCAACCAAGGGCGCGGTAACCCTATTGATGGGTGACCGAATAGTGGTATTTCATCTGAGCGTCTCCTTTCTTCGGAGGGCACGTTAATATAGTCGGTCCTGACTGGTAACAGTCGTTATATCTCGTCAGAGGCCTATAGAGGCGATCTAAATAACTCTGTCACCAGGTTGGCCACTAACCAAACGATAAGAAGAAGAAGAATACATTCGAAAAGCTTAAACTGGGTTAACCCTGACATAGAATATGCGGTCCCCTATAACCGTTTCATTGCTTTTCGAAGTTTCCATGTCAAAACCCATTTAGTGTAACATCCTTACATTTCCCACCCTCGACATCGACCCCACGTTCTCGTCTAACATCGTACTTTCAATGCCAAGGTGAAATGTTCCGACCTGCCCTATTTTATACCTTCTTGTACTCTCCCCTCATACAAATATAGGTCAGATACACTGACGATATTGAAAGTGATTTTATATGCCTTTTATGGAAAAGAACAGAACTTTTATAGTCATTAGACATATAAAAACTTTGTATTCCTTTTTAAACATATTGCGCAATCGATGGATGGTGAGATTTGTGCACGGTTAAAAATTTTTACTAAGAAAGAGTGCAGAAAGCTTAAATTGTGGTCCAATTTTGACCACCGGGCAATTCCTAGTGTAAATAATTATGTATATAATGCAGGTACCAGTTGAAAACCCACCGAGGTCAGGTCTTCTTAGGTCTCCGAGATCTGGCTAATGCTGAACTGGACATCTTATTGCAACAACCGTGAAACACATCCAAGTATCCCATGTTTTACGTCTTGTTTTAAGCATTGTTTCACTATTATAGCGATAAACGTATCTTTCTTATTTATATTACTCATCATCATCATCTCAATCCATAAATTTCCCACTGCTGGGCACAGGTCTCCTCCATACACTTGAAGGGATATTAATAGCCTACTATAACACGCTAGCCGGAAAGGTTGGTGTAGGCACGGAGCAAATGCTCCGTGGGTGTAGGGTTTTGTTTTGAGTTTTCCCTCTCTTGCAGTGGATATTGTCTGCCTGACTTATTTTTTCCCTTAGCCGACACTTACGACACCCTCGGGATGCATCGAGATGGTGATATTTGTATTCTTAATTTGTCACCACACGGATTATATTAGTCGTGTACTACAATCGCTTAGAAAGAAATCAATTATGTTTATTATTTATCATAACATTTGGCCAATTCGATTTTAATTTTTAAATATATATTTTTTTTAATTTTTTTTTATTTATTTAAATCATGTTGCTACATATTGTGTTACAATTTTATTATACCACGAAAACCATCAAGGGCTTAACTGTGGTATAACAGCCACGGCGTCTCGGTACATTAAATTTCACAAAAAGAAGGAGTTAACTTAATCTAAGACATGTTCTATTATAACATTTTTTCAATTTTCAGCATTTAGGTTGTTGCAGACTTCGACAGGTAAGCTATTTTAGCATACAAGGTAACATGCATTCCCACGTCCGTGCTCCATAAACGTTATTATATTTAGGTGTCTCGTATGTTGGTAGGTACGACAGACATCGCAACGACTTCGGCCTATCTTTTTTTTTACGTAAGTCACGTTATGGTAATTTTCGCTAATTACGCAGATACGAACTTTGTCGAAAACATTTACAATTTGACAGTATTTGAACAGACCCGGGTCATCCTCTTGAAATTGAGTTTTAATTTTTCTTGGCACAATTGTTTTTAAAATACTTATTTGCAACTTGTAAATGCTCTCAACGTATGTCCTATAAGTGCTACCATAGGTACTTAGGCCGTAACTAATTACGGCGTCAGCCAAAGCCAGGTACATTGTCCTTAATGTTTTATAAGGTAGTTTATACTTAAGTACATATAGCTTGGATTGTATAGATCTGAGTTTATTGCACACGTGATCTATGTGCGGCCTCCAGTGAAAATCGCTGTCTATAATAATACTCAAATACATATGCTTGTGTACTAGCTCTAATGGTGGGCAACTACACGCGAGTGTTTTATTGTGTAGGCACATGTGGTCGTGAGCGATGATAGATGGCACAAAGGGCGATATTAAGTATGGCGAGTGTATATGCATCAATTTCGTTTTTTTAGCGTTAATAGTAAGACCCGCATCGTGGGCCCACTTACATAAAAGATCGAAATTACACTGCATTGCCCTCTGAGCCTCGCACAGATTTTTGTGTGCAGTAACCAAGCATGTGTCGTCAGCAAACTGGTATACGGAGCCTTCCTTAAATATATTACTCATGTCATTCACGTATAATAAGTATTCCGTCGGGCCTAGAATCGAACCCTGAGCCGTGCCTTTGTCGGTTGGGACCATGCTACTCATCGAACCAGCGACACTTACAGCCGTGAAACGATTTGTATGATAATTTTTAAACCATTCCAAGAGTGGACCTCGAACACCACTCTATAACATTTATCTTGTACTGTTGTCCCTACTATTGAGGAGTCCGTTCGACTGTCCACTCTCATCATAATACCAGTTCGATAGTACCATATTTTACTGTCACCAGAATTGTAGAAATGACGCAATATAGAGACATCTATTAGCAGACGGCAAAACAATATTTTATCAGCTTACCTGTTCATAGAATCCTCTATTGTCTTAGACAAATATAATACTTACCTGTCAGTACGTACTAATTAACGAAGTTTTAATTTAGATGTCGATAAAAAGATAGATGGGAGGGTATTGCTGATAAGTTACATTGCCCTATTGGAGTAGAAGGATGGACCTAAGTGGCAAATAAGTACTTCTCTTCTAAGCAAATAATAATAATATAATAATATTTTTTATTTCAGATCTACAATAAAATCCATAATGTTAGTCCCTCTGCCGCCTGTCTTCTTAACACGTTAGTCTTCAGAGCGAGAAAGAGCTATGGTATGGTGTATAGCTCCATCCTTCTTTCTCGCTCTAACGACTCATGTTTTAATTCGTCAAAGAAAGCTCCCTGGTAATTGTTCTAGCGCTTCAACACTAATTGATTAATGTTATTTAGCTTCTATCTTCTGTTAGATAGAAGTACCTCACGCTATCATCATCATCATTATCATCATCTTAACCCATTAATGTCCCACTGCTGGGCACGAGTCTCCTCCATACATTTGGAGAGATATTAGCCTACTATACCACGCTGGTCAGACGGGTTGGTATAGGGTTTTGTTTCGAGTTTTCCCTCTCGTGCAGTGGATATTGTCTGCCTGACTTCTCCCTTAGTCGACTCTTACGACACTCTCAGGATGGTACGGGGTGGTGACATTATTCTTAATCCGTCACCACACGGACACGCTATATTGTACAGCAATCCAGCTAGCGGTTTGCTGTACAATTTAGCGTGACATTCCGTTGTTCATTCTTTTCTTTCCTTTTTTTAATAGTTATAGCCGTTTGCTTAAAATGCTAAACGGATCCTAATATAATTAGGCAAGGAGATAGGTGGATTTCTGTGAAAGGATATAGAGTACTTATTATCGCAATGATCAACATCCATGCGGACCGCGAGCAACATCTAAGGTGACCAATAAAAATACAGATAATTATAAAAACATTTATTTATGAGATATTTATTACTGCTGGCGATGATATTTATTTCATATGATAGAAAATTTATGAAATAAATATCATTCATCATAAATATGAAATAAATAGTTATTTAAACAGACATAACTTAACCTAAAATACTTACAAACAATCAGATATTCTATAAAGGTACCTATTTAAATACAATACTTTAAAATAAAATATCTGATTGATTGATTATATTATTAAAATAAATCATATATACGATTATGTACGTGTATGTACATAATGGAGATATATAATATTTTATCCCGTTTAGCAAATTTATTAATTAATTTATACAATATAATAATTTATTTGAACATATTTTAAATGAATAAATGATTTATTATTATATATACATAATGTAAGTCTTAATAATAGGTTAAAACACTTGAATAAAAATAAATTTTACATGAAATAATTTTATATGAATGGTAACCTTATTTTGTAACTATGTATTTAATTCTGCTAATATTATAAACGCGAAAGTTTGTAAGTATGGATGGATAAATGGATGGATGGATGGGTAAATGGATGGATGGATGGATAAATTTTTGTTAGTCTTTCACGTAAAAACTACTTAACGGATCGGGATGAAATTTGGCACAGAGATAGAATATGGTCTGGAATAACACATACATAGGCTACTTTTTACAGCGATAAATAAGTAGATTATATCTGGACACTTATTTAATATTAACATTATAGTAAGTGGTTCACAGAATTTCTGAACCTTTTTTAAATGTAATCTTTTTGTTTTTTTTAATACAATTTCCTCGTCTAGAAACTGGGGACTGTACAAAAATACATTTTACAAACACGAAGTACAGTCTGAATATGATCAATTATCAGGGGGCTTTCCATGACGTGTGACATGGCGTGAGTGGTTATGCGAGTAAATGGGATGGAGCTATACAGTATAGCTCGATCCCTCTCTCTCTCGCTTGGAAGACTGATGTTTTAATACATCATGGTGGCTCAGTAGCATTTGTCCTGTTTGGAAATCAAACCTACAACAATCAGCGTGGTGTAAGACCACCTAATTAAATTTTAGCAATAATATATTTACGCCAAGAAAAATCATTGAAGTGTGTATTATCAGTTACTATGAAGATTCTTTAAAAAAAACATAAAAACATTAAATTAAAATATTCGCAAACAAGCATACTATATACCTATATACCCAAATATAAACACAAGGGTTTTATGATGGAATTTCCCTGGGATAGGAAAACGTTTCCTTAAAAACGCTATGAGCGTTTGTATTGATAGCTAAATCCCTATGAGCTAGCTCCCGTGAGTAGTTGGAGCGAGAAAGAGGGACAGAGCTCTATAGACTCGCGTCTTAATATTCATGGTACGGCTCCTGTGTTCAGTTTTTATTTGCGTGATATATAAATGTCAAGAGTATAAATTATTTTTAAGCAGAGTCATAAATCTTGGTATTCCGTAAACTAAATATAGTAATAGTAATATTGCACAGTTTCCCTTCGCTGCATTTTTTTTTATTTACATCAATTATATATAGATATTATACGTAGGTATACAGTCACACACACACATTTAGTTACTACTTATATTATACAAATCTTCTTAATATATTTATATACAACACACCTACAATTTTTAAAATATCTTGTTGTACCTACTTATTAAGTTAAATATAAGCATACGGCCCGCCTGTTGGTAAGCAGTCACCGCAGCTATAGGCGCTAGCCAGGGGCATCACGTGAGTGCCGACCAACATTTAACACCAGGGTTTAAGATGCGAGTATCTCTGCGAAAGCAAAACGTACGTTTCTTTGTTCTGGAGACATGTGCACTTTTGATAGAAATGTCATAATTGTCTTGATTACTGAAATGGTACTGATTGGGTACAGGAAAATAACAAAAAAAATGATCAAAATCTGCTTTCTTGATAAAGGACAAGAAACCCGTGCACAGGAGTGGGACATAACGGTTGCTACTTAGAGAGCTTTGGTTAGAGTTTATTTGTGTGATAAAATCCGTAATGAGGAAATCCGCAGACGAACCAAAGTTAAGAAAGGCTCTAGAGTGGCGACCACGAGCTGAAAAATGGAGGACGAATGACATAATCAGAGCTGCAGGGAAGCACTGGATGCAGACAGCTCATGATCAGCCATTGTGGAAACATATGAGGGAGGCCTACGTTCAACAGTGGACGTCATAAGGCTGAGATGATGATGATTATTATAATTATTTATGTCACATTAAGCTAAAAATATTTATTTTATAAGATAATTAAATTAAAATCGCCTAAAAGAGTGGCCACTATGCCACGCTGGATCGCAAGGTTAATGCATGGTCAAGATCGTGAGATGACTCGACCAAACGTTTAGATGACTGAGCTAATATTCTTTGGTATTTCAAACTAGTGCCCTTGCTGAGCTACGGAAAGAGCTAATTTACATACTAAAAGTTGTTTTTATTTACAAGCTACTTGTTGGGACCCTGTAATCGGCATGGTTAATATTATACACTTACAATGACTTGGTGACGAGATGTCACACCGGGAGATGCGCCGGCGCATACATGTCAAGTCTATATTTTATTAGTTTAACTTATTGCAGCAATAGGATATTGAATTATTATAATTTTTTTATTGATTTAAAACCAAATAAATACGAATTATGTGGAAAAATGGAAACAAAAACTAAAATGCTTGAAAAAATATGAAGTAATAATAATATTAAAATTTAGAGACACTGGTAATTTTTTAAATGACGTCACATTCATTTTTTTGCATTGCCGTAGTAGTTGTCAGTTTTACGGTAGGTGTTTAGAGGAAAAGGGACAGCAATATCCCCACTACTTTCATCGTTTGCTGTTTCACTTCTTGTTTCAGCTTTGTTTGGGAACATGACGTAAATAATTAATAAATAAATATTATGTTTTCAAATACGTACCCTACTATTATATTTATAACTTTTTAATTAGTTTATAAACATAAGCTACATAAAAAAATTATGTTATATCGTATATTATTAAGTAGTGGACATGTTTAAGTCGGTGACCTTGACAGAAGTTAGTGTCTGACCGCGGTGATTTAAGTACTATCTCCTCACCAATATATATCTATACCTATTTATATTATAAAGAGGAAATATTTGTATTTTTATGTTTTTGTTTGTAGTGAATAAATTCAAATACGAGAACGATTTTAAAAATTCTTTCATCTATAGAATTTTTCTAAACTCTACGACCTATATATTACCTATTATTACCTATTGGTTGCTTAATGTGTAACTAGGGTTGCCACCCGTACTTTATAATAAAGTATTGTACATTATTTCAGGTAATTGTACTCTATACTTTATGAGAACGATTTCTTTATGCTTTTGAAAAGTTTAGTTGTAAATATTTTTTCGTTAAACGGAATTTATCGATTGGCGCTGCATCGATGTTGCCACTGGCCAGCGACACACAGATAGCCATAAAGAAAAATAAATTGTACTTTATTTTGATACTGTGTACTTTTTTTTCTTGTGTAATATAACCAATGTGCTTTAATAACAAAAAGAAAGATGGCAACTGGCAACCCTATGTGTAACAGAAAGGTATTGGTGGACTTGTGATGTAAATAAAGTAGAGTGATAGTCATGTAAATAAAATCGGCTGCTTTCTAGTTTTTTTTTACCAAAATTTACTTTAGATTTCCAAAAAGTATTGATAATTCGTCATTTTCACTTAACTACAAAATATTTTAGATAGTCAAAAATCTATGAAATAATATTTTCAACCGCCATTAATTGACTAAGTAGCAGGGAGCAGCCTTGTAATATTTACAATGTCGTACAAGTTTACAAACAAAAAAATAACAACATTTATACATATTTACATAATGATTAATAATTAAAATATATTTTAAGGGAGTAAGTCTAGCAGACAATATCCACCGCAAGAGAGGGAAAACTCGAAACAAAGCCTATACCAACCGTCTGGCCAGCGTGGTATAGTAGGATCATATCCCTCCAAATGTTTGGAGGAGACCCGTGCCTAGCAGTGGGACGTTTATGGGTTGATATGACGATGAATATATTCCACTATATTCTAATTTTATTATAATAGAGATATATGTATATTATATTTAATATCAACACTACATAATATTATTTAAGGTTTTGATAATTTATTAAAATTGCTCCCACACTGAGGTCTTATAACAATTTATAACAAATTAGGCTGCTCTGTGTATCTGTGTTTGTTCTGTTGATTGCAAAACTAGAGGTCATGAGTTCAATTCCTACTTAGGGCAAATCTTTGTAGGATAAGCGTAATTATTTTTAATGTGTAATTTATCTATATTATGTTTGAAACGATTCTTTGTTCAGCATCTGGTTAAAATATTTTGCATTAAGTATGTTTTAAGAAATGTATAAGTTACCATTTGGCTGGTTGCCAGTGCAGGCTCTGCCTAATTTGGGATCAGGTGAACGTGTGTGAGTTGTCCTAAGATATTATTATTATATAGTGTTTATCACAAAATATTAACTTAATAGCCTCAAGGTGGACATAATATTAGATATTAATAAATATCAATCATGTTATCTAATTATTAAGATATTATTATGTCTACATTTTTATTACTAAGAATTATGGTGTGGATATGATTTTATTCTTTTGTTCATAATGTACATGTTTATATTATAAGTATAATAAATACGTATTTACAAGCTTGTTCCATGTGAGTCCAATGTGATCACGACATGTTTTGTCATATGCTTCATACCTAATAAAAGAGACGACCCCTCCTTTTCATTCAATGGAAAGTTAAATTTTGGTTTTATATATTGCATATTGTTTCTTAACTTATTAATTAAATATACTTGTAGTTTATATATATATATATATATATATTTACCAAGGAGGCAAACAAGCATACGGCCCGCCTGATGGTAAGCTGTTACCGTAGCCTATGGACGCTTGCATTTTGACTGGTATATTGGTTTTCGTCTTTTTGTTACCATCAATATTGTAACTCATACCAAATTGTTTTTATATATGTTTTTAATTTTATTTTTTCTGAATCCAAACAATTTTAATGTGCTCATTTCAACTTTTGACACTACATCTCAACTATTTACTAAGTATAAATTTTAATGTGAAATTGTTGTAGTGCATGTGATGCTGTGCCTGATGAACAAATAATCAATTATTGTATATATATATATAAACAATATCTATTGTAAATAAGCAGAGATGAATATAATTTAAGGTTGGCGCCCAACATGGGTCAACAGTTGAGGCATGCCTCTCAGCTAAAAACGTCCACTGCTTAACAAAAGGCTCCCCTAATATATTTTTAAATACTACTTCGGCGGTAGTAATTGTAGCTTATTGAAGCTTGAAGTACCAAAAGTATCACGAGCGTTTTTCCGACCCAAAAATAAACACCCTGGGATTGGAAAACGTTCGTTACAAACGCATCCTGAAATGAGCTCTGGAGACCTGTACTCACACACAGGAACAGAACTACATTATTGTGTGTAGTTATTTGGCTGTGGTCTTCTGTAAGGTGGAGGTCCTTCCCCAATCGGGCTTGCTCGCTTGTATGGTGCCCTACCTCTCTTTATTAACTAGCTTTATACTAATAATTGGAGCAGATTATACACCATATTAATATTTTAGATCCCGCACGACCAATACTAAGTACGATTAGTTTCTTATCAATAAAGTAAGTATCGTGTTTTGATTTTATCAGTTTCCGTGCTACCATATTTTACAAAAGATTATATTAGTATTTTACAAACGTTTAGGTTAAAAAGAGTGACCTGAGTTTCTAACTTATTCTTCTCATGGCTCCAGGTCAGCAAACTAGCCGAAGGTAAATTAGCTGACATCTTTCTGGCTTATTTATAAATTATGACCTACATAAGTGTTACTTTGTAACCGCAATGAATAAAAAATAATGAGTTTGAGTTTAAGAAATCCAATCTTCGTTTTACGTAAGTACTTAGGTGTTTTTTTTAATATATAAAGAAATATTCGTATATCCCTTGGTCACGCTACACACCTTGAGAATGACTTTACCGATATCATTCATCTTTTTTTTGAAAGTTTTGTAATACTTGGTAGTAGGTTCATTAGAAAACGGTCGAACCCGAGCAAATTCGGGGCAGCCCATTAGATTTACAATAATTATAAAAAGGTAAAGACGGTGAGGAATTTTTATACATATAACTACTAGTTAGGTGCAGAGAAGCATACGAGCAGTTGCCGTAGTTATGGACGCTTGCAATACCAGAGGTATCACTTATGTTTTGCCGACCCAAAAATAAACACCAGGGCTTTATGTTGGAATTTTCCTGGGATAGGTATAATGGGATAGATCGATCGATAGACGATCTCTATTAGATCATGCTACTAATACATATTATAAATATGAAAGTTTGTGAGGATGTATGGATAGATGTTTGTTACTCTTTCATGTTAAAACTACTGAACGGATCTGGAAGAAATTTGGCATAGAGATAGATTATAGTCTGGAATACCAGATAGGCTATTTATCGCGATTAACGACATCCGCACGGGCGGAGCCGCGGGAAACAGTTAGTTTGTTATACAATACTTCTAATAGCTCCAATTCTCAGCTTGTTTGTACGACGCGATGACGACGTATAAATCGGGTACGTACCTAGCTATTATGTTTATAACTTAATACTAATTGTCTGCACAGCATATTGCTACTATATCCTAAACATATAACAAGCTATGTATTTACATTTGCGGTAAATTTTTTTCGAAGTAGTTTTTTTGGTTTTTTATTTAAATAGTTACATTTATTAAATTTTCTATTAAATTTTACAATATATATAATAATAATTAAAGTTATTTAAAATCAATTTCACTTAAATGAGCACACGAGACTACCTACTTACGTACAGGAATACAATATTTTTATTGGTATGTATTTAAAAATGTTTTTCCGTGAAAGTAATTTTGTAAAGAGAATAGGTATATAATAAAAACGTTTATTAATGTTAAACTGTTTGTAGAACATGGGCTGCTAAAGTATTATGTATGAAAAATGCGGAAAAGTATGGAAAATACATTATACATATTACATATACATAATTTATAGATGCCTACTGTTGAAATCTAAAAAGCTTACATTGTTGTTGTAATTTACAGTAACTTTATATTTCATTTCTTTTTATTACGGTGTAATAACGTCCCGCCTGATGGTAATCCGTTACCATAACCTAAAGACGCTTGTAATACCAGTAGCATCACTCGCACGTTGTCAACCCTACACCTGGTCACACCAGAGTTTTGTGTTGTGGGTAACCCTGGGATAAGGAAAACTTTATTATATAATATGTAGTTTCCCTTAAATGAGCACTGGAGACCTGTACTCACGCACAGGAACACAAACAACTACATTATTGTGTGTAGTTATTTGGCTGTGGTCTTCTGTAAGGTGGAGGTCCTTCCCCAGTCGGGCTTGCTCGTTTGTATGGTGCCCTACCTCTCTTTTAATCTTAGGTAGATAACATTAATGAAATTATAATTCGATACTAAATCTAACTATTTACACCATACTTAATCCTTGCACACCACAAACATAATGTCAGCTGGCAGCTGATTCTGTTTATAAATTATGACGTAATAAAAATATTAGTGTTACAGAAATTTTCTTTACGGCACTATTTAGGTTTACTGTAAAGACCTACATATAAAATAAGTACTATCTCTGTATGCAACTGTTTGTTGCCAAAATAAAATAAATTATTTTAACAACAAAAAAACGACTTGAGTACGGCAAGTTATAGAATTTTCAAAATCCTTAAAACCGAAACGTAGGTATTTAAACAGGATCAACTTTCATGCAAACTCTTATCTCACTTTTCCTCCCTTAAAGTCGGTTCTTTTTAATCTGATAATTTACAGCTAAAGTGCATCTCATGACCACTCAAATAAGCCCAAACACGGCTAGATTACATTGTTTAGTTATAAAGTTCCGTTGCCTAGCTTCCGGCTTTATCATCAGTTCAGTTCAAATGTACTATTTTCACTGCCTAGCAACCATAATCGATACTTATCTAATAGCCATCCGAGAAATACTTATTATTGAGAAGTTCAGATGGCCATCTGTGGTTTTCCTCGTCAGTTCTACTTCACCAAATTACAGTTTCTGAATGCAAATGTTTGATTTGTTGTAAAAAATATTGAATTTGCTATATGTGTGCCTATAATTTTTGAGGAGTTCTCTTAATTTCTCATGGATTTCATCATCAGAACTTTCTTTTAATGAAAATGGGATCAAACTTAACGTATGTCCTTTCAGACAAAAAAATATTTTCATAAATGACGGAATGCTGCGGTAAAAAAATACACGAATCGATAACCTTCTCGTTTTTGAAGTCGGTAAAAAAAAACTAAAATTAATGACAGCTAGAAGACATAGGCAGTTGGGTTGAGAATGACTGAAGAATGTAAATAGAAGAAAATAAATAAAATTGCACTCCAGGAGTGCCGACAGAAGTGAAAACACTAGGCAAAACAGTTGTTATAAATTTTATAGCAATAAATGTTTTTTTTTATTTATCTAGACTCGTTCGCGGTCTGCTATATATAGGTACATGCATATATCACCTCTTTGTTCAAATAACGTGACAGTCGTAACAAGATTTTTTGGATATGTCAAGCTGCGTCTCGTAATGGTGTCGCGAATCCAGAGATTTTATCTCATCTAAAAATATGCGAGCCGTGCTAAAAGAAGTTTTTACTTTAGAAAACAATGTTGCTGATATAGAACATAGTTTGTGTAAGTATAAAAAAAGACAAAAGTAACTAGATTGAGCACAAAGTAATAAGATTTATAAAATTTAATGAAAGCACAAAAAAATAACATGGCCAAGAACAACGGGATAAATAAAACACCATCTTAGGTAGTAGCATAGTGAAGTAGGCAGAAAAGAAGGTTACCGACCTCAATATTCACTATGAGAAAAGCACGGAAATAAAGAGTAATGAACACGTCATTACGTCAGCGAACTAGCCGCAGGAAAATTTTGCTGACATCATCTTTCTGGCTTATTCATAATTTATGACCTTTATAAGTGTTACTTTGTAACCTAAATGAATAAATAAATCTTGAGTTCGAGCTAATTTATAGTTATTTGTCAGATGAATTGTTCTTTATTAGTCGCCCGATTTAAATATATCCTATTTTAATCGGCCGACTTTTGCAAACAAATGATAATTATTGGCAGTTTAAATGTCTGTATTAAGCGGGGGTATTAATTGGCTAAGAGCCCGCTCACCCCTCAAGTTTCTCCCCTAAAAATATGTAGTGCCCGTTCACCCCGTGAACTGGCACCGGTACCCGTTCACCCCTTACTAAAAAACAATTAAAGGCTGTACGAATAATATATTTGGATATTAATAATTGGCATTAAAATAAAAAAGAAAGAAGTATACTTATGTACTTAGGTTTATTTAAATATTTCAAAAAAGTATACTTACATTTATTAAAACTAAATCACAGTTTTGTCAACAATTCAAAATAATATAAAGTAAACTTTTTTTTTGTTAATTTGTTTTAAATGCTATCATACTTTTTATTTATTTTTCAATTTAATTAGATGTTAATTAAATGGTATAGAAAAATTTAAATTTTTTTGGAATATATACTAAGAGATACTTGGTTTTTTTATACTTGGGTGGCAAACAAGCATACGGCCCACCTGATATTAAGCAGTAACCGTAGCCTATGGACGCTTGCAATACCAGAGGTATCATTTGCGTGTTGCGAACCCATTTTTTGACACCAGGGCTTTAAGATGGAAGTAACCCTGTGATAGGAATACGTTTCATTCAAAACGCATCCATAAATGAGCGCTGGAGACCTGTACTCACACACAGGAACACAACTACTGGACTACTACTACAACGCTGGGTGTATTTATTTGGCTGTGGTCTTCTGTAAGGTGGAGGTCGTTCCCCAGTCAGGCCTGCTCGCTAGTATGGTGCCCTACCTCTCTTAAAATAATAATCCAAAATGTATTTAATAATTTTGCGAACTGTACTTTTTTGGTAGGTAAGTGGTGAATGGGCACTCCAAAAAATATTAAATTATTGATTTCTCGATTCTCTCCTTGAAAAGGGGTGAACAGGCTCGTGAACGCGGGGAGAATACATTAATTTTAATGCAAGGGGAAAATCTTGAGGGGTGAACGGGCTCTGAGCCATTAATTTATTTTTTGTGAAGGCTTTATTACGGCTTTCACAATAAATACGATCTCATTAAGCCAGTGTTGCATACATACAATATGTAAAAAAATAAACATTTATTTAAAAATAGCTGGCCTGTTGGTCTAGTGGTGACCCCGACTGCTGCCAGAGGTTTGATTCCCATCCAAAACAGAATATTTTCGTTACGATCACTAATATCAATATTCTTTGTTCTGTGAGTGTAATTTATTTTTAATTTTGTAAATATTAATTAAGGCTGTTTACCAGGTGTCTGGATAATTGTACCTAGGCTTTTTAAAAAAAATATATTATACACTATATAATCTCTTTGTAACAAACTGGTTATATAAACATTATACGATCATTTGTTAAAACAAATTTAGGTACCAAAAGGTTCATAATAGACTTTTGATTCGATCCTAACGTTGTGTTAACCGAATAGTATCTACAAAACAACAAAAAGTTGAAAATCAGCCCATCTAAACAAGTGGCATAAACGGTTGTCCAATCGAATTGAACGGAAAGCAAATGATTTGACATACCTACATAATTCGACGACATTAGGTATATCATAAATCCCATAAATTTACTTTCTATTCTATTCGATTCGACTAGTGTTTATGCCAGAAGGGCATATAATTTATTGCCATACCTGCTTCCATATACCTACTGTTTCCTTTTGCATTTAAGGGCTCGTAGTTAGTAGCCGTGCTGACCGATAATCTGCGAGACTCCTTCGTGCCTCGGAAAGCACGGAAAGTCGTTGGTACTGTTCCTGACCTTCTTCTGTTAGTTTCGGAGTTTCGTCCCATCAGCCTTTGAGAGTGAATAGAGAGTGCACGTGTGTTTGCACACTTGTGCAATTTAGTACGTCCTGTGCTGATGGCTAATCTCCGCTGCAGAGTTCAGAGTTTGTGCTGAGAATTATCATCAATACTAATATTTCGTTTTTCTTTCTTCTTTTTTACAGTTATATTATTATAAAGCTTTCAGTGTGTGTTTTAAAATTGCTTGTGAATAAATTTAGCAATAAATGTGATATACATATTTATTTTTGTCAACAAAATATCAATCCTACATCTTGTAACACCAGTGTTTTTATATTATGGGTAACCCTGGAATTAGGAAAGCGTTATTTTCAAAACACTTTCCCTTCAATGAGCATTGGAGATCTGTACAAGATCTGACCTGTAGGAACACAACTACAGCACTGTGTATATTTATATGGCTGTAGTCTTCTGTAAGGTCCTTCCCCCATCGGGCCTGCTCGCTATATAGTTAGTATATAGTTCTCTACCTCGCTTAATTAGTTAACTATGTTAATGGTTTGGAAACTATTTCAAACCATTAACATAGTTAACTACTACTTCTATTACTAAATTTTGTTCGTTTACTTCTTGAATAGTACATATTATTTTGAGTGCCGCGATTTTGTACTTTTATCCTTTATGATTTAACTTATTATTATGTTACAACTATTTTGCTGCGGCAGCTTTTAATAGATTCTGTTTTAGTAGCAGCTCTTCAACTAATGTTAGAGTGTTAGTACCGTTATTATTAGCTTTATCGCAAATTTTTAATTTTGTATTATGACTATTGCTATAATCTTTTTCACATAAGTAGCATGGTGACGGTGACGTTTGATGAGATCTATTGCACGCATCTTATTTTTCGAAAGAAATAAAAGTAGGAAATACAGAAAATGAACCCTAATTAATAAATGTACGAAAAAATGGTTTTACTAAATATTTTGTATTTTATTCTTATCTAATCTTAAAAAATATATATAAACCTAAAATAATTAAATGACTGATGGAAAAAATGGAACGTGTCACCGTGGAAATTGACTCAATGAAATCGTTATAATCGGTAATAATTGTTTTATAAACTATTCAAAATCGGTACCCAAATATTAAATATTAATAACAATCACAATAAGTAATTAATAATTAATGGTCGCTAAGTGGTGGAAATTCAACCGTTATTCTTTAAAACTTAAAATTTTAACATTATTTAGGTTATTTTGACAAAAATATTTTTTTATTGAATGTAAAAATGTTATTTTAAAAATTTAACCACAACAGACAATATAAATAATTAATAAAAAATATTAAACTGATTTTATTTTTGTTTCTAAATTTAATCGTGAAATCGATTCTTACTTCAAAGTAAATTATATCGTTTAAATTATTAAATCGTTATTTTTAAATTCAATATTATTATTACTACATCTCTATATATTTTAAATGCTAAACGTCACCGTACCCATGCTATGTGAAATTAATTATAGTCCTTGTTGATCTTGTAAATGTTCTTAACTTCTTGAATTCTTTAGTGGAATAAAATATATTAGGTATAGCTCTAAAGAGAGATTCCTGATGCTACGTTACTTATAATTACGCTTATAATACAGCTAAATTAACACTTTGCTCAGCAATATTAGAATTAGCCAGGATAATTAAATTCGTTCTAGGGTCCTGGTGGAGGATGATTTTGAAAATAGGGATTCATGAACATGTTAGGAACATTTGGAGGAAAATTAAGAGGATAATTGAAATTAGGACCTCGAATCGAGCGAGGCATTCCTGGAGCTTGTCGATTACATCTCATAATTTGTTCATTGTAAGTTGTAGGTATAGGATATTGTTGAAAAAAATCTGGTGACATGTTCGCTTGCTGCGGCATCTGCAAAAAAATATTTTCTTAGTTTCATTACTATTATATAATAGCTAGTAATTTCGAAAAAAAAGTAGTATACGTACCTGCTGATGTGCTGGCAATGTGTTGGCAACATTTGCAGATTGTGGTAATATATTTGCAGCAGGGTATGTTGGCAAAGCATTGCTAGCGTTGTCATCTGAATTTTCAGATTCAAATGATTCTTCTGCAGATGAAACGATTTCATACCTCGCATCTTGTACGGTATGTAATGGAACAACTGGGTCGTTAATGGTATCGTTACTATTCTGCATCGCCTGGTGAACTTGAAACATGTTTAATAACGCCTCTTTATACTTATTACTAACTGGTTCCAGTTCCTTAATCAAATCTGCGCGTAAATTTGTTTCTTGGTAGATTACATCAATCTCACCATTTTCCGTAGCTTTTATTTCCAGCTGGTCACAATCCATTTTTTTTGATATTAACAATTCATGCAATTTTTCTATATCATCCGTCATAGAAAATTCAGTTTGGCATTCCTTCTGTGTAGTCTTTACAGATGCGGGGCGCGTGACAAGTGGCGGATGTGGCGGTGGCGACCTCATCTGTTGAGTGACGTGTTTGTGAACTGGTTCAGGAATCCGCGTAGAGTTAGTGTAATATTGCAGCAGTGTAGGTGGAACAAACGGTGCAGCTGCCGGTAGCGTGGAGCTGTTTCTGTGGGCAGGTGGAGGAGTTCTAGTATTAATAAATCTAGTATTAATATAATAGTAGTTAACTTGCAGTGGCTAGGTGGTGCCGTTTGTGGCGAGCTCATCTGTTGAGTACCGCTGTTGTGTGCAATTGCAATCTCAAAATCTTTGGTTTTACTTACGTTGTCATGCATGAGCGTTCTGGTAGTTGTTCAGGCACGGTGTGTGTAAAATTCGTTGGGTATAAGGCCTGGCCAGCGGCAGATAACCCCATGTTTGTTTGCCTACAAGAAAATATTAATAGGTTTAGAATTTTAACAAAAAATCCGAATCCAAATATTCATAGGTAATAGAATTATCAAAAACCCTGGCTTCCTAATTTGAAATATTTAAGTAAGTAAGTACATGATGAGCTTTCATACCAACTTTAATCTTCTCTAAGGGAGGAATATTATATATATATATTTAATCTCTAAGGGAGGAATATTCTATTATATAATGCACACTGGCTATAAATAATCAAGTATATAATTTATATACTTGATTATTTATAGCCAGTGTGCATCTCATGGCCATTCCAATAAGCTTCAACACGGCTAGGATACATTGTTTAGTTATGGCATTCCGGTGCTTACCTGCCAGCTTTATTAGATTAGTTCTATGGTAGGTAACATTTTTATTAGAAACATGCAAGAAGGTTTCATCATAATCGCATAATAATCTTTAATCGAGACGTATATTACGAGTATATATCCCTGAAATACTTATTAGAAAGTTTCTCTTTCAGGTTTTTTGAAAAATATGTATTTTTTTATAAATCGTGAAAGTTTTCTTATTTGTTTCAGCATAACTTACTCGGTTGGTATGTAAGTAGATGAGCGTTTGCTTGTTTGAATCCTTTGGTAATATCTTGAGGTCTGCTCTCTTTCTGCTTGTAACCGAATTCTCCTAATAAAAAAATAACACAAGCTTTTATACCTAAGAATATAGAACTCGTCATGACAAATGTTAAGAGCCCAAATACAGCGGGGCTGTAATGTTTTGTTGCAAAGTTTCTATGGTTATCTTCCGACTGCATCATCAGAATACTTGATGCTGCAGCAGCATGATGTGGTAACCTTGAGCTTATCAAGGTTACCACGTCATGGAAATACCATCGAAGTAACAGTAAACCAATTTCGAATAAATTGGACTTGTGGAGGTTAGTAAAATCCCTTCATCATGCCAGCTTTTAAATAAAAAAGCCACATAAAAATCCGTTCATTCATCTGGGAGCTATGATGCCACGAACAGACACACAGATCTGTGCATTTGTAAAACTAAACTGTGTATACAACTTTTAATAAATTTTTATACATTATTGGAACATAATATAACATGGTTTATAGGTTATTGTACGCGTATCTATTACTGATCCAAAACAAACTATTTTCTGGTTTCGTCTATACCAAAAATAGCATTGTTTAGACTACTACTAAAACTAATATAATTTAATTTAATTGTAACAAACTATTTATAATAATAAATTTTCCAATAATATAGTGTCAACTTACGGATCAGCATGTGAATATGCGGGATAGGGAGACTGATGTACATGGTGATAATTCATGTTGATGATGTTGTTGTTGTTGTTGTTGATCTGACTTGATCTGGAAACACAATAACTATTGTAATGTTTAAAAATTAAATTAATTATTTCACATTATGTGAAAGTATTGGCTGTTGGTGAGCGACGAGCGCGATCAAAACAACGGAAGGCTTGCGTTCTATATGGTCGTCTGCGGCGAGACACGGTTTACCTTCGCGTCGCTTTCTTTGCTCATATCATGATACATCATAAGTCGAGAAAGCTATTTTGATTGTTTAAATGGATGTGAGTGTGTGTGCGTGCATGTGTGTGTGTGTGTGTGTGTGTGTGTGTGTGTGTCAAACTAATTCTTATAGATCAAATGCATGAAACTTATGAGCGTCCCAAAATACCCTAGGATACCATTTATTTCTTTGGCAAATTTCATCAGGTTCATTCAGCTGTAGCTCATAAAACGACAAAAGACAAATTGAGTTAATTCCGCATTTATATTATTGGTATGGATTATATTTACGGTGGCATGGAGTACGAGGCCATGTTAGGGATTCGTGATACTGATTCATAATACTGCTGGCTGGCTTGCAACACCTGGTCCTCCGTGGTCTGTGCTTTGGGTCTCCTGCCCCTCCTAGCCCTATAACAAAATCATGTTAATGAAATTCTGGTTACCTACCATTGTAAATAGGTATTGATGAGGAACTAAGCAGACATGCAACGTTTAGCATCGACGATCAGCGATTTTGCGACTGTATCGATGCTGCATCGAAACGCGACTGCGTTCGGTCGCGGAACCCTTCATAATACATTAAATAATGTGTGTGTGCAGTGAAGCGTTCGTCTCTGTGTCGAGCTTTAGAAAACAGTGTTTGTTCGCCCTTTATAAATACTAGAGCGGTGGTAGCCGAGTAGGAGAGTAACTGACTTGTATACACTGTGTGACCTCGACCCCTGGTGGCAGTACCAATGTGAACTTCACTTTGTAGAATTTATATGTACTATATTAAAGTAATGTGGAAAAGTCATAAAGTATGTTTGTTAAGTCCCCCGCGACACAGAGCTTGTTCTCTAGTGCGGGAGTTGTCTTTTTAACGTAAAAAAATAAAGTTAGTCGTTACAGATATAGATGTAAGCATCTTCCAATTGCGAGGACTATTTCAAAAGATATATTTGAACATTTGAACTTAGCGACAATATATCGTTCTAACGGCAAAAAGGGCTTCCGCTTGTTGTAAATAAAAACAAATATAACACTTACGGTCTGCCATAACTCGGCCTGCCACGCTTGCGTGTTAGCGGCATTCTCACATTATCCAACTCGCGGTGGTGCTGCATTGTACTTATTTGCTCATTTTATTTAATACTACTGTACCCGCGACTTTTCGCGTGTTCAGTCTTTTACTGTAAATATGAAAACAATTATCCCATACAAGTATATAAGTTCTCAATTCGTATATGAGTACTAGTAGTAATATTTAATTTTTGATATTTAAATGTTTTGTGCATTGAATTCTGCTTAAATAATTTTTGTATCACAAATGTAGTTGGTGTACAATAAAGAGTTTTCTATTTAACTTAGCTCCAACGTAAGTTGTTGGTATATATGTTTACTCCGGCTAGGTACTTCAGATTTGTAAGTAGGTATTTCATTTTTCTTCGCTTTTTGGTGTCATTTCATTAAATTAAATAAAAATGTATAATTATAAATTTCAATAGCCTGTTTTCAATTCCATTCTTTATATGCGTTTATTTTGTAGTAAGTGCCTCGATGCGGTGCGACCACGAGTTTAGAAATGTATTGTTTAAAATTAACCGCTAATATTTGATCTACTTATTAAGAAAAAATGATTTCTTAGAGAAGGTTTACTCTGACTAATGACATCCATGTCTATCGACGATTTTGTTAGTTAACAATTGTTTAACTTGTTGAAAAATTAACTTTAAATAAAAATTCCAACGAGAATAAATTATTTATACACACATAATTTAAATAAATTCAATACCTTAAATTAATTAATTAATGTGCCGTACTCGCTTTTGACGCCACGCGTGCAACCTAAAAATGTTGCGTGCAGACCTATTTTCAGCGTTAAATTAAAATTATAAATAATGTAGATAGAGTTCCGGGAGTTAGGAGATTTCCTCCTCTTTCAGAATCTTTTCTTGAAATTTCTAAAATATTAATAGTTTATGAAATATTAGCAAAAAACGAAATGCCATTTTTTTCATCTTTAATTGTTTATTACTTTTGCAATTTTTTCTAATACACGCTTTTGGCACATTTTTCTAGGCGTCATTCCGGATCCAATGAGCTATCGCACATAATTTTAAGACTAATGGTGACCAAACTCATTTATTCATTTAGATCAAATACATGATACTTATGAACGTCATAAGACCTTGCTATGTTTTATATTGCTTCTTGGTTATTACCTACTGTGTATCAATTGGCTGTTTTGTAAGTTGTTCTTGTGTGCCCTGTACTGGAATAAATAATATAGCCAGTTATATTATTAGACATAGATGTTTTATAAGACTAAGAGATTTTATTAGAGAAATTATAACTCAATTAATTATTATAACTTTTTTTCTTTTTTTTTCAAACACAATTCAAAGACTCCGACTTCCGCATCCAGTACCTATGTCCTACAAACTTCTTCTTCTTAATTCTTTATTGTACACACAAATGAGCATTACAATAATTCTTAAAAATATAATGTACAAAGGGTCGAATTTCGCCCACTGGGGGGCTACCTCTAAAATAATCAAGATTGTTCGCAGTTACCTCTATTTAGAATTACCCGGTTGACCACACAAGTGCTTTCCAGATCCTCTTGTGGTATTTAACATCTAAAACTAAAGTACCGACATTAACTTCTTAAATTTAAAAAAGGTATATTATTTAAGAAGTGGATGCATGTACTTGCCTGTATTAAATGGAAAATTTATTGAATTGTATGTTTTTATTTTTGTTAGAAGATATATATTTTTTTGTTTAAAGTTTTTCAGATCCAACTGCAACAAAAAATATTTTTTAATGGTTGTCAATTCAAATACCTACCTATTGTAGGTATTTAAATTTATAAAATTGACATATAATTTTCCGAAATTTTATTTCGGAAAATAATTATAATTATCGCCCTTTAAAATATTTAGATCATTTCACATCAATAGAGTACCTAATCTTATATATATACATATATATCTTATTTATATATAATATTATATATATATACATTATGGAATTATAAAGTAGGTAAGTACATTTAAATAATAATTTTAACAAAAAAAACCGACTTCAGTACGGCAAGTTGTAAAATTTTCAGATATTTGTTTATTACAATCGAATAAAATCGACTGAGCGTCGGGCTGAACACAGGTCAAGTAGGTATTAAAAGCAATATTTAATCTGTGCAATCCGCGCTCCGAAACTTATCTAATCGCCATCAGTAAAATACTTATTATTGAAAAGTTCAGATGGCCATCTGTGGTCTTCTTCATCAGTTTTACTTCACCAAATTACACTTTCTGAATGCAAATGATTGATTAGTTGTTAAAAATATTAAAATTGCTATGTGTGCCTATAACTTTTGAGGAGTTCCCTCAATTCCTCATGGATCCCATCATCGGAACTTTCTTTTGATGATAATGGGACCAAACTGGAAGTATGTCCAGTCAGACAAAGAAAGAATTTTTCAAATCGGTCCATAAATGACGGAGTTATGCGGTAACAAACATTAAAAAAAAAAAAACACACGAATTGATAACCTCCTCTTTTTGAAGTCGGTTAATAAAAGAAGTAAAATACGCGCATTATAATTTTAGAAAAAATATGTAACAAAGAGATCAAGTTAAGTATGGATGATTAAGCACGGATTTATAAATTAAACACTGTTTAAAATACTATGTTACATTTAATTAAGATAATGTACCTATACGCCGCGCGCCACCATAAATATCTAAGGATCACTATAAGGTAAACTGGTAGATATTTGCTGATATTTATGCAAGAAATTATAAAATCTTAACGCATAGTTTAAAATGGTGAGTCCAGAAATATTTGATTGTGTACAGCATACATCGTGCATGAACCGTTGAAAAAGGATTTACAGAAACTCCTACGAAAAATAATGTAGAGTAAGCCTTCTCTCATAATATTGTTTTCTTAATTGATCAAATATTAGCGGTTAATTTTAAACATAATAAATTTCTAAACTAGTGCCGCACCGTATGAGGTATTTGCTACAAAATAATCATATCATAGTATCTAAATACTTAATGTTTTTGAAAAAAACAAAAATATACAAAACAAAAAATATAATAAATAACTAAAAAAGATAGTAGCTAGTAGGAAAAAACAAATAATAATATATGTACCTATATTCAAATTAAAAATCTTACCATTTTCCAGAGTTACGCAAATAAATTTAGAATTACATATTATTTTACACTCGACGCGACCTAATGAAAATATTTTTGGGGAAATTGGATCCAAAAATCCATTTAAATTTATTTATTCACACTCAGAAATATTTATTAAATTTTGACTAAGTGATGGATTGCACTTTATCGATTTATAAAATTGGAGCAACTTTTCAGAGTAACAAACTCTCTCGCGTTGTACTGAGGAGAGCAAGTAGAAACGACCGGTCAGGACTAGAGTTTGATATCAACTGCTGGAGTGCAGAAGGCTGCGTTGAGGTGCGGGGTAAGGGTAGGGGTAGGCTCCAACCCTAAGCTCCTCCCCATCATTACAAGGGCGGGGCAAATGTAACACGAACCAAACATTTTCCTCTTGTCTCTTTTCCTTTTTCCTCTTGTCTCTTTTAGTTACGTAGCATAAAATTGGATAAAATGAATAGGATAGAATACTATCGTGTTTGGTAATTAAGTTTCAAGCTTTTAGAGGTCTCTAGGCCTCATTTCAATTTTTTATTTAAATTCAGAGATACCTTTAACACATAGCTCCAATATTACAAAGAGAAGAGTAAGAGACATAGAGAAGTAATACTCCCAGTAAGAGTCAACAGGCTACGGTAATTGCTGACCATCAGGCGGGCCGTATGCATGATGACTGCCCCGGTGGTCCAGTGGGTGCAGTATGCGCCTGCTGTGCACGAGGTTGTGGGTTCGATTCCCACACAGGGACAAAACTTTGTGTGACCCACAAAGAGATGTTCTGAGTCTGGGTGTAATTTGTGTCCGTTGATTGTATGTTTGTAAAGTCCCCCGCGACACAGAACTTGTTCTTCTTGTTACTTAATTACTCAATTCATTGGTATTCATTCGTTGGCGCATAGATATATATTGCCGTAGTGCCACAGAGATATTAAAAATGAATGAAACTATTTGTGATTGAGCGCATTTATTTAGAACAATCATAGTCGAAAGCTTAGAAAAACTATGTAAAATGATAGTTGCAGCAGAGTCCCAAAGGGAAGCAACAACCCTAATATATATTTGAGTATTTATGATGTGTTGACTCCGTCTCATTCAGTTACCAATAATTAATTATTGTAACTCATACCACGTTATGTAATCTATACTTAAAATAACACGTGAAGGAAAAATCTTTGGACCCCTTTTTAAGATTTGGCACAGTTTTCGTAAGGAAAATGACTGCAGAACGCAGTTACGGTCTAATTTCATCATGATAGTCGATCAAGGGGAATATAAAAACTCGCACAAGTCTATATTTTCTGCACATTTTACATTACATTGCACAATATTATAGGTACTCAGACAATTAAAGTACTGTAAAGTTTCTTGCCAATTATTTTCGTGGTATACGCCTATATTATTATGCAGAACTATGATCTTCAGTGGTTATTTAATGATGCGTTTCTTTGCAACATTTTATTTACAAGTTTAAGCGGGTGATGCACCAGGTAATTTAAATGTTGTAACTGCTTGGGCAGGTACCTAAGTACTTTCAGTTAGAACATTTCCATGAAACATTTATATTGATTTATTTAATTACCAAACACAAAACACTTTACAATATTAGTAGGAACTAATATTGTAAATATGAAAGTTGGTGAGGATAGATGGATGGATTGACTGCCTTGGTGGTCCAGTGGCCGCAGTATGCGCCTGCTGTGCACGAGGTTGTGGGTTCGATTCCCACACGGGACAAAACTTTGTGTGACCCACAAAGAGTTGTTCTGAGTCTGGGTGTAATTTGTGTCCGTTGATTGTATGTTTGTAAAGTTCCCCGCGACACAGAGCTTGTTCTCTAGTGCGGGAGTTGTTAAAAAAAAAACACGATGGATGTGTGTGGATGTTCGTTACTCTTCCATGTAAAAACTACTGAACGAATCTGGATGAAATTTGGCATAGAGATAAATTATAGTCTGGTATAGCGAATAGGGTACTTTTCATCGGGATAATCGACATCCACGCAGGCGTGCCGCAGGCAACAGCTAGTTATACATAAAAGTAAGTACATTCCATGTTTGCTACCTAAGTAGAACAAAGAAGGGTAACCTACCTGTACCGGGTACAATTACTGACTAGGTACAAATTCATACCTAAAAAAACATCTTGATTATTGGTAAGTAATAATAATCTATCTACATTATAAAAACGTAAGTTTGTGTTTGTGACGTTGTAGAGGGTAATCTCTGGATCTTGAGATTCTTTTGCCAATAAAAACGTTATTTGTGAGTGTCATAGGGTATATTTTTCCGTGTGGTGACGGATTAAGAATACAAATGTCACCACCCCATTCCATCCCGTGGGTGTCGTAAAAGTCGACTAAGGGAGTAAGTTAGGCAGACAATATCTACTGCAAGAGAATTAAAACTCGAAACAAAAAACCCTATACCAACCCGTCTGGCCAGCGTGGTATAGTAGGCTAATATCCCTCCAAATTTATGGAGGAGACCTGTGCCCAGCAAACGTTTATGGGTTGAGAAGAGATAGGGTATATTTTATTGACAAAAACATTACGGGACCTTGGGAAATACCACACAGGAACACAACTACACCGCTGTGTGTAGTTATTTGGCTGTGGTCTTCTGTAAGGTGGAGATCCTTCCCCAGTCGGGCTTGCTTGCTTGTATGATGCCCTACCTCTCTCTAACTTGTATATATAGGTACTAACTAAAACTCAAAATAGTACACAGACCTGAGTTACAGCTGCTATGCATTTTTTCCTTGATCTGATAGGGCTCAGATCGGACTTCTGCACGGCAGCACTTTAGCAACAAGCATACGACCCGCCTGATGGTCAGCAGTTACTGTAGCACAGTGAGGATTTCGCTTGTGTATTGTGGAGGTAACCAATCATGCTCTAACCAATCGTAAAATTCATAAAGGATGATTCACTTTACGCCGGGCCGGGACGGCAACATGCCCCCGCCGCCGGGGCACGGCCCCTCTCTCAAAAATGATGAAAAAGAGGTGTAAATGAAACCATTTTTGTTGGCATTTATAGACAAATGACTGCCAAAAAATACAGTATTAATCTACAAGATCTGTTTCATAATATGGTCTTGTAATAAATTATATATTAAATCTAAATAGTTAATAAAAAAACATCGAATCAGCACCAAATTATTGAGATATAGGTAACCACTTTATAACTTTAATTTTTATCAAATAATACGAAAAAAATACCAATATTTGAAGAAAACATACACCTATAATTTGGTAATGTTATACTTAAAATAAGTTTGAATTTTAATTTATTAAAAATTAATAAGACGTCCATTCAAAGAGTACATCTGTTTGTATATCCGCGCTCGCCTAGAGAATAGAGTCGTGTTTGCTTCACTCAAATGCTCAAGGTCGTTGGCGATATCCTAAGCCTTAAGTATAATTCATGCTGCCCGGTCGTGCCCCGACCGGGGCCCGGCCCAACCCGGTCCTGGGCCTGGATACGTGAGTCAGGCAACGGACATAATGTATTAGTTTTTTAGGAAAACCAACGTATGAATATATGTGTGAAATATATTTTTATCGGTAGGTTTAGACATGTATTATACCTTGGTGAAAACGATTGTACAGTTGTACACTGTTAGCAAATTCCACAGAAATATATAGGTACAATGGTTTTCTTAAAAAACGAATCTTCATATAGCGCCCCTGTATACATATACATATCTCCGTTGCCGTGCGTACATATAGTATTTATGTAGATAGATAGAGAGGTATCTTATAACTGCAGTCCAGCCGTGATCGTCTTGAGGCTATGATGGATAGATAGGTATCTAATAACTGCCTTGTTGGTCTAGTGGTCCTTGATAGCGACTGCTAATTTCGATTGTGATTTCCTAAGTGGTATCACTTAGGGGGCCTTCACGAAGCTTGTGCCTAACGACCTTGCACCCTGTGATGTTTCTTCATTATTAACCGACTTCAAAAAGAGGAGGTTATCAATTCGTGTGTATTTTTTTTTTATTTTATTTTTTTATTATTTTTTTAATGTTTGTTACCGCATAACTCCGTCATTTATGAACCGATTTGAAAAAATCTTTTTTTGTCTGACTGGACATACTTCCAGTTTGGTCCCATTATCATCAAAAGAAAGTTCCGATGATGGAATCCATGAGGAATTGAGGGAACTCCTCAAAAGTTATAGGCACACATATAGCAATTTCAATATTTTTAACAACTAATCAATCATTTGCATTCAGAAAGTGTAATTTGGTGAAGTAAAACTGATGAAGAAGACCACAGATGGCCATCTGAACTTTTCAATAATAAGTATTTTACTGATGGCGATTAGATAAGTTTCGGTTATTGTTGCTAAGCAACTATTAATAAGAAATAATGACGTGAATGAATTGAGCGCGGATTGCACAGATTAAATATTGCTTTTAATACCTACTTGACCTGTGTTCAGCGCGACGCTCAGTCGATTTTATTCGATTGTAACAAACAAATATCTGAAAATTTTACAACTCGCCGTACTGAAGTCGGTTTTTTTTGGTTAAAATTATTGTAATATAAAACTAGATATAAAGTACTGTAATTTACAACAAGCTTTTCATGTACAAAAAATTACTGAACGTCTATCGTCAATTTCTGTGATCTTCAAAAACTGACTCAACGCTGACGCACGTGAAGGAGCACTTCGGACGTTACAATTGACATTTCTAAGAAGTTTATAGTTAGGTAGTAGACTGAATGACTATTACTCGTACAGTTAATAATAAGTATCTAGTATGTAGGCATATAGTACCTATCTAGGTACTATTATAGTAGGTAGTAATTCAGATATCTACACTTCGATGCTCAGTAGATATATATATTACTAGCAACCAATATTATAATACCTACCTATACTTATTATACTACATTTGATAATAGGTATATTAATAATACATTCGATGTTATTAATCTTTATCATGTAATGTATAATTAGGTACCTACCTAAATTAACTAACTAAATTAGGTGGGTAGGTACCTAACGCTTTTTTGAAACCAGATGGCGGTGTGTGAGTTCTACCAAATATTGTAGGTACCTACCTAATTATTATTTTTCACGGGTTTCACTAATTGTGCACGGGTTCTCTTCTCCTATTATTGAATAGTAATACCCGGGCATTTGGTGGGCACATTGGTCAAACACGCAATGGCCATTATAGAATTTTAATCTGAAATGAGATTAGATACCTACCTACATAGGTACCTCGGTAACTGCCTCGGTGGCTCAGTGGTCGATGTGTGTGACTGCTAATCATGAGGTCCCGAGGGTTCGGTTCCCGGGTCGAGCCAAATATACTGGGTTTTTCTGTCACGAAATTCACAATAAATGCCCGGAAGTCGGAAATTAGCGGTGTTTACACCCCCGTGCCTCGGAAAGCACGTAAAGCCGTTGGTCCTACGCCTGATCTCCCTCCGGTCGTGTCAGATTGCCGTCCCATCGGAATATGAGAGTGAGGGAACGAAGAATGCACTGGTGTACTATAATATCTCCCGCGCAGATGGCTAGTCTCCGTTAAGACTAGCCGCCGTAACAGAAATTCGGTTAGGAGGACATTATTTTTTTATTAGACTAGGTGTAGAACTATTGTAGGTAAGCATTTTGTAATTTAATATATGTGGTTGGGTGGTCTGTGTACTAGTTAGAAAAACAATAAAAAAGAAGGATAAGACGTTGCCTGCCATTGTCTCTCAGATTTATTGTGTGGGAACCAGTGGAAACGGAAAGTTGTAGAGAGTCTAATAAGATTTTCAAGTGGGTGCAATAGTTGTTCCTAGATGGCGCTGCATAAATTTAAACTTTTTATTAACTTTCATGTTCTAGATGGCGCTGCATAAATTAAAACTTTTTATTAACTTTTATATTCTAGATGGCGCTGCACAAATTTAAACTTTTTATTAAGTTTAATGTTCTAGATATACATTTTTTTGCAAGAGTCGATGCTCGGTATCTTCCGCAGCAACCAAAATTACGATGAAACTGTATAATTAATTTGTTATTCATATACGTTTGTTGTCCGAGAAACAAAACGTAGAATTTGGCATAAATGGCCTTTTTCCTTTATACGTCACTTACGTCACCGCGAGTTGTCATTGTCAAGTCAAAGTGCAAAAGCGCAAGTTTTATGTACAATTTACAGCAGCGTAGAATTTTTTATAAATTTTAGGTGTATGTAATATTGCACAATTAGTTCACGATTGATAAATTTGACTTTCTTGACCCGTGAAGCTCGAGGCAGCAAGTCGTGTCCGTTACACATGTAGATAATATTGAAAAAATGTCCAAAACTGAGTCTGTGCGAGTTAGTAGGATTGTTAAAGCCTACGATTTAGATGAAGTAGAACGATTAATTAAAGATGTAAAGGTTGCACAGTGTATGTTGACGGAACCCCCGGCATATTTAGGTAAGTCCAGCAAGTATAAACGTTTTAAATAAATGTGTTGTGCAACATTATATCATAACCTCGTAAACTCGTTTTCATGCCAATGTTAATAGTTAATCACTGAAACCTGCAGGGAAAGTATTAAACGAAACATGGTTTACATTAAAAGTCGACACATTTTTTTATTTTGTTGTTTTTATAGAGTTTTAGTGACCAACATAGAGAGAAAGAAGTTCTGTGCACCTAGATAGGCCTTTGACAAGATCTAGAGGCTAGTTACTAACAGTCGGGACCGACTTCCTCCGAAACGAATTTTAATTGAATTAATTGCAATATCCCGGTCAATTTTATACATTTGCATTGTGTATTACATACTGATAATAATTATTGTGCAATCTTTTATTACTGGGCAATTTATCTGACTAATTTCTGATAAATCTTTAGGGTTAGATACTAGGTAGGTGCTTTATATAAGTGAAATTATGAAATTTATGCTTTTTTATTCTAGTGGATGAAGAGAGTGTACTGAAACGTCTGAGTGCCTTGACACTTGGCAATGGGTCTGATGGGAACTGTTGTTCTTGCTGTGGTGTTGGTCCATTTGCCAACCGGGCACAGCAGACCGCTCACTACAAAGATCATTGGCATATTCATAATATTAAACGAAAATTGTTTGGAAAAGCGCCTCATACCCTAGGCCAGTACAAATCTAAAGCAGGTCAGTTTTTTTTATTTATCACTAAAGTAAGAATTTATAGGGCCTTCCAGAATGCATACAGTTACTCTAGTATATGCTTTCAATATCTTTTCTTTCTTTCTTTCTTTCTTTCTTAAAAAGACAACTCCCGCACTAGAGAACAAGCACTGTATCGCGAGGGACTTGTGAAACATACATACATTAACGGACATAAATTACACCGAGACTCAAAACAACTCTTTGAGGGCCACGCAAAGTTTTGTCCTGTGTGGGAATCAAACCCACAACCTCGTGCACAGTAGGCGCATACTGCGACCACTGGACCACCAATGCAGTAAAATATCAAAGGCATTACTCTCACATCAAATCAAATCTGACCTCTTATACTGTAGTCTTTTTGTTATGGACTATATACCTTTTACTTAACCACAGGATATTTGTAGATTATTCCTTAAATTAACCATAACAGCTGAAGGGGTCAGGAATAGTGGGACAAGATGCTGTGGTAGGTGCAACCTTATCTTCTCAGCATCTTGTCCCACTATTCCTGACCACTGTTATGATTCATTTCCTTGGGTTCTAGGTTTTCTGACCATTCAAATCCCTGAGAACTTCTATATGGTGATTCTGTAGTAATGTAGAATGCATGTTTCTGAGAATAGTGACATCTGTGTGTTTATATTGGAACTTCTTTTTGTATGTGGTGTTCCTATTGGTCTGATAGATGGCGCCACAATGTCATTAATTTGCAATCCGGTGTTGGTTAACTCGTAGACATTTTCTAAATATTTAAACAGTTGTACAATGATAGTGGCTTAATTATTATTGTAGATAATTGTTCGATAACTAAATTGTCACCTTCTTTTAAAACCTTTTCCTAAACTCATAAAGTAACTGACGTGCACGCAAGAGGTGCGAGTTTGATCCCGGGTGGCAGTACCAATGTAAATTTGACTTTGTGGAGTTTATATTATATACCTACTAATCAATTGATTCGCCATCGGCTAACGATAAAGGAAAACATCGTGAGGAAACCCACATATCTTAGATGAAATTCTAAAGACATGTCAGATTCACCAATCCGCATTAGACCAGAATGTGTGAATTAAGGCCTAGTGCCACTCTCTCTGTCTCTCCCTCTCTAAATAGAGGTGAGGAGACCTGTGCCCAGCAGTGGGACATATATGGGTTTGCTATTATATACTTAACTCATGCATTAACATTTCACATTCCAGGTGAAAGTTCAGACTCATCGGGTAGCGAATCTGAAGCTGATGATGATCCTAATATGACTGCTACAGAACTATTTGCCGCTGCTACAAGACATTGCAAAGCATTCTTCTCTAATCCCCAAGGACAGGTGTTCTGTATTTACCGGTGTATTCTACACCATCGCAAGGTAATCAACTATGTTTTATCATAATTTATTTAATAAACAATAACTTGGCTGCATATGTGACGTATTGGTTCAACACTGCCACAGCCACACAAGATAAATATTATTTAAAATTAGCAAAAGTATATTAGGGAGTTACGACATTTTGTAATGTTATCATCTTTATATATACTATAAAACAAAGTCACTCACACTGTCTGTATATTGAGGTCTTTTAAACTACGCAACGGATTTTAATGCAGATTTCAGCAATAGATAGAGTGATTCAAGAGGAAGGTTTGTATGTATAATACATGCACATTACAATAAAGAAATTCACAAAAAACTAAAGCGAAGCATAGACGGGTCGCTAGTATAACATTAAAATAAACTTTTAAACTAATAATTACAGGAGGAGATGTCATTAGACGGTGAAGGTCACGTATGGGCTAAACGTTGCAGAGAACTCCTGAGCGTCGGCTTTGGTCGCTGGGCAGTTTTAATGGTCTCTGGAGGTCACTTTGCGGGCTGTATTTTCACGGGTGGTGCAGATGCGCTACATAAAACCCTGCATTCTTACACCACTCGGCGAGGTCAAGGACAGTCACAGTCAACTAGAGACAACTATGGGAATTCTCCAAGATCCGCTGGTGCTAGTCTACGGAGGTATAATCAGGAACAGTTCTTGATGGTGAGCATAATATTTCAGAGATTATGTATTGTATATCAGACAGTAAGTAAAACACGTAGATAATAACAAAAAAGTATTGCTGTAATTATGTTTGGGCAAAGACCCTAGTCCCTACTCTCCTTCTTTGTAATAAAAAGATACCCACTTTATATTACACCAAAGTTTTATTCAAACTAGTTATGCTGGCAAGTTATAGTTATGCAAGTTCAGACCTTGTGTACAACAAACGAACAACAATGTATTATAAGAAAAGCATTGGAAATAGGTCTGCATACTGTTAAGTACCTTGGGCTCTCCATTGATATCGGTAAACATGATCATAATTGGCTTGCAGGATTATTACTATAGTATACAATTATTAATATCACTGCTGCAGATATATTTGACAAATACTATCTTTGTGCCAACAACAACCAATAATAGGCAGAAAAAGCGTACTATGTTTTTGTTTCATTGTCCTGTTCCAGCATGTCCAAGATATTTTAATTAGTTGGCAAGAGGATCTGAAAGGATGTGCCTTGATCTTTTATCGAGCTGTGGGGTCACTCAACCAAGCAGCTCTGTTCGGCAAGCCATCTCCATTGAGGAAGGAGGATCCTAGAGTCAGGATGTTGCCATTCCCTACGAGGAAACCTAGCTTTAAGGAGGTGAAGAGAGTTCACCAAACATTAGCCAGTATTGAGGTTTACGGTTAGTCTTTTTATATAGTTCTGATGGCTGCTATAAAGAAGAAAACATATTGTTGATTAAGTAAATTTTTTTACAGTTCAGTATGCTTGTGCACGACAGCAATGCCAACTAGCGCCGCCTGCTATTCTTAGTTTTAAGTTCCTTTATAATGTAAGGCGACGGAGCCGCGTGCGACAAGTTCAAACATGTTGGACAGCAATGTAATCTAGCGCCCCGCCTGCTATTGTTAGTTTTAAGTACCTTTATAATGTAGGTAAGGCGACGGAGCCGCGTGCGACATGTTAAAACATGTTGGACAGCAAGGTCATCTAGCATTGTTAGTTTTAAGTACCTTTATAATGTACGGCGACGGAGCCGCGTCCGACAAGTTAAAACATGTTGACGTCGCTCGGTCACTTCGCGCGTTGTCATTGGCCGATTCACGCCCCCCACGTGTCGTTGCTTATAAAAACCCCGGCCCTTGGCAATGCGCGCGGCCAGTCGACCGAACTCTATTAAGTATTAACATTGTTCCACTCGTTATTGTGTTATTGTAAATAAAAATAAGTATTCTTTGTTTAACAAGATTTTTAATGATACAGTCCACTCGGTACAATGCTTGCTTGCTACTTAGGTGGCAAACAAATATACGGCTGGCCTGATGGTAAGCATATATCATAACCTATGGATGCTTGCAATAATAGAGGTAACTTTTTTAACACCAGGGTTTTATGATGGACTATCCCATTGCTGCGCTATAAAAGAGTAGCAACTGCATAATTAGACCTGGGATGTGCGAAGTCTCTTTGTACTGTGGCAAATCACTGATACAAAGTACACCCAGACTCGCAACCATTATCTGTGGGTCACACATTATCTGTGGGTCCTGTGTGGAAATCAAACCCGTAAAATCAATGCAGTAAAGTCTCACAATAATTGCATTACAATTTCAGATACAATGGAGTTATTCCAAAAAGCGTTGTTGTCGCTTCCGTCCAAAGCTCCCTCTAAAACTGGATCAGACACAAGCATTGAGAAAAAGAAGAAAGAGAAGAAGGTCATTGACAGAGCAAAGTCGAGGTATTACTACTCTTTTTAACTACTAGCTTTCACCCGCGGCTTTGCCCGCGTATACAGTATGCAAAGCAGATAAGGTACCACGGTCGCTCTATAAGGATAGGATTGTTTTTTTTTTCCAGAAAATACTGGATATATATTTTAGGAGATTTACTATGGTTATTAAATGAGTGTCATTGATTAACCTTACAAAAATATTTAAGGTTTCAGTATTTTCTGAAAAAAAAAAAACAATTCTTATAGAGCGACCCTGGTCCTTTATCTGCTTTATGGTCTGCGGTACGTTGCTGGCTCTTGGTTCATTCTCATCAGCATCGCAGAGCTTGTTCAGAGTGCAGGTCGTATGGCATAAAGAGCGAAAGAAGAGTCATTGTATTACAAGTGGTTTAGTTACCTACTCGTAACCATATTTGCATTGTTTGAAACTAATGAAGTCACAACAAAAACAACAATCTATATTGGCCACTTTACTGATGGCCAGTATGGTAAGAATAGCCATGATAAAATGATACTAAAGCCAATTTATATAACAAAACCAGTTTCCGCCCTCAGCTTTACTCACTGCGTCAATAAAATAGCCTTTAAAACTTTACACTAACATAAGCTTATAGTGCCGAGTGGGCATAAAATTAGCTCTGCCTATGCGCCCACACCGCTTTCTTTTGTAATTTTATATAAATACTAGCTGCCCGCCCCGTCTTCGTCTGGGTTAAACTATTTTCAGCGCAACTTTCTTTTTTTTACATAAGAACCTTCTCCTGACAATAATAAACACAACAAAAAAAGAATTACTGAAATCGGTCCAGCCGCCGTTCACGCGAGATGCCGTGACCAAAAGAAATAGGGATTCATTTTTATATATAAAGATTTATGTTTGTCTTGTGTTGTTTATTAACACTATTTGAGAAATAAATTTTCAGAATCACATTAGTATTTACTGAGATCACCACCTACATTCAAATTTTATCTCTTTACAGAGAACGCGCGCCTCGAGAACTACCAATCTTACCGACCCAAGTGATCTCTAGCGAAGACGAAGGACCCTGCTATATCGACTCTGAGACCCCAGCTGGCTGGATCAAAACTTTATCTGAACAAAGTAGCAATGGTATCATTACTAACTCAAGAAAAGATCTGATTAATGACATCAATGATACGGCCCTCGCGTTCTCTGAGTCGGAGAGTGAGAAAGAGACAGTAGGTGAACAGAAGAAGGTGGTGAGAAAAAAAAAGAAGAAGAAAATCGAAGAGAATCCTGTTGAGAAGAAAGTACCAAAAAAGATTCCTAATAGTATTAAAAAAGTAAGTCAATTTATTCTAATTACCTTTGATAGTAAACAGCTACCGAAATATAAAAAAATTGCAATACCAGGGGCATTGCAATTTTTTGCGCGAAGCGGTCCCAATTTTGCACCCAACTTTCTATTTGGGTGGTTAACATGTTTAAGTTGTGTTTGCATGGAGCTAGGCAGCAGCTACGTAGGTTTGCAGCAGCATAACCTACTCGTTACAGAAATATAAATTATCTAGCCCCGTTAGAGCTCTGAAGACACTATCATTCATTCATGGGTTAAAGCCAAACACTACTTATTTTATAATACCTATTATGTTATAATAGCTACGGTCTTCTGCAATGAGGAGGTATAAAAGAATTCATTCTGTATGGTATATTGGTTTCCATTCCTTTTCGTTACCACTAATATTGTAACCTATTCCAAATTGTAAATGTTATATTCTGGCTATTAAAAAGAACCCGAGAACCCGAGTTTCTTGCCAATTCTTCTCGAGGCCCCTTCCATAGTCAGCGAATTGGCCGTAGGAAAAAAGTATGCTGGCATTTGTTTTTATGACATTGATAAGTATCATGTATTTGACTTTGACTTTAAAGGCTTAGTGCTTTCACCTAACAAAAGACCGTAGCTTCAAGGACATCACAACTCAATTTTACAAAATACCAAACTCGGTGAACCTCGTAATGTGTTCTTCCAACTGAACTATGTATTCTTCCAACTAATGGAGTCTGTTATGATCTCAGACGGTCTAGTCTCATCTAAGACTATCTAAGCTCATAACAGACTCCATTAACTAAAGTCACTATACTACCAATATTACGTGTCCGATGCTCAAGTACAACTTTACATAGGACTCTGGACTGTCTGCCTTATCTAAACTTCTAAATATTATAAAGAAAAAAAGGTAAATAAAATTACAAAACAGATTTAAAAATTCTGTCATTTAAAAGCTAAATTTTTAGCAAATAATGTGGGCTGTATGTATATAGACAAGACAGGCAGATATAAAATATAATCAAAATGTGCATGAATGCCTAGAAGATGCCTATCTAGTTGAAGACACCCCATATTGTACTTATTTAGCAACACAGTTGAGCATCCGAATTGTGCCCATTTGAATTATAAAAAGTCTGATTGATAGCTGCACGACTTACAGAAACTGGCTCTATTTGTCCATCCCAATGTTTGATGTGTGGCGCCATCTATTAGACAAATAGCAAAGTTTTGTAGTAGGAACCTGCCACATAAAGGGTACAGTTGGAACATAGATTACACAGATGTCACTATTCCCAGAAACATGAAACAATTTGAACAAACTGACTCTATTTGTCCGTCCCAATTTTTCTAAAATGTGTGGCGCCATCTATTAGTCCAATAGCAAAGTTTTGTAGTAGGTACCTACTACGTAAAGTCGTTAAGTGAACAGTTGGAATATAGATTACACAGATGTCACTATTCCGATAAATACGAATTAATTGAACAAACTCTGTATAAACTGCTACATATTATTCTTCTAGTGTATGTCTTTTAAAGCCATTAAAACTTTTATTCTATCATTATTTATTTTCTAAGCCTGATAACTACGTTTTTTTAACAATTATGACTTGACTTGAAATTAGGAAGGACGTCCCTACAGAAGACCAAAACCTAATAAATACACACAAAGACATACACATAAAACATTTTCATACATAGGAAAATGTTTCTTTGTGTGAATTTCTTTGATTTTGGTCTTCTGTAGGGTGGTCCTTGAAACTTGTCCGTGTAAAAAAAATAAATAAAAAATCTCGTTATACCCACCCTTTTAAACATTCTGTGATCTTCATCAGATGTGGAAAGCCATCGCTGACAAAGAGCTCATGACATTAGAGCCTATTCTGGAGGCGATGGAAGGTGACCTGGAGGCGTGCTGCAACACTCAGGACCCTAGCGATGGTAACACTGCGCTGCATAAAGCCGCCATCGCTGCCAAACCTGACATGGTTACGTAAGTACAACACAGCTCTTTAAGATAACCCGATTTTTGTAACTGAGCAGTTGTCAATGTCTAAATATTGCCATGTTGGCTACATTGGAATAAAATTTCAATGATAATTATAATCATTCTGATGGATAGATATGTACAGTAAAGAGAATAAAAGCCATTTTTATTATAACAACGAGGGATATGGATACTCAAATAGCCCAGACGACACGAAAGTGCAGACCGTACTGACAGGGACAGGCGCATGCGGGGAGGTAGGAAAGGGCGGGTGAATGCAATCATGCCAACCTTACAATTTCGACAGCTCCAAGTGCACAGTTATAAAAAATGGGTTATACTAAAACATCGCGTCTTTTAAGAAGCAGTCAGGGGTCATACCCACGTTTGCCAGCTATGGTAAACCCTGTAGTGGTAGATACATTATTCGATAAATTAATAAATAGAGATATTATTTACTTTAACAGTCAGATCCTGTCAGCTGGAGGTGACCCTTGCATCAAGAACAACCAGCAGCAGACTCCCTACGCCGCGTCACCACACAACGACACAAGAATTGCGTTCAGAATGTTCCAAGCTCAATTTCCTGACAAGTATAATTACAATAAGGTATGAATCTCACACTACCATACTTATTGTATGGTCTTAGTACACAAATGAAAGACTTATTTATATACTACACTTGATATATTTCATAAGCCTTGTATGACGAATGTAATGTGAATGTGTTCGTTGGCTGCCATGCGCCGCGCCCCAGTCTCCTTCCCGTCGTCCCTTGCTCTGATGACGTCACAGCACGATCTCGCCCGATGAGACCCGACCGGGCCCGAACACTAGCAGTCTAGTCATTAGTGACCCTGACTGCTTACAAGGATACCCGGACATCGGTCTCGATTCCCCCAAAAACCTTTACCTAATCTAAACCTAGTCTGGGTCTAATTTATTTATGTGAATTGTATGTTTGTAAAGTCTCCCACGACGCAGGGCTTTTTCTCTAGTGGGAGAGTAAGAAGTCTTTAAAAAAACCTGCACACAGTGATCAGATCCCAAATTATAGTCTATTTCACATAGCATAGGTACTGTGACGTTTGACATTTGAAGATAAATATCAATTAAAATGATAGGCGATTCAGTTAAAACCTATCGATTGAATACTCTAGGCAGAGATTGATATAATCATTGTCTAAAACAAATATTTGTCTTGGATGGGAATCGAACCTACGGCCAGGCCCAGCTGAGCAGTCATGGTCACTAAGTCTTTATTCCAATGTACACAAAGTTAGATTATCATCATGTTACAGTCTCAAATCCCCGGGCCGGTGACGGCAGAACAACTAGAACAAGAGAAAGAGAGGAAAGTGCAACAGAAGCGCGCCAAGCGACAGCGTGACAAGGAAAAACAGATTGACAAGGTGAAAGCCATGGAGTTCCGACAACTTACTGATGTACAAAAGGTAAGTTTCTATTTCCATACTACCAGGTAAACAAGCATACGGCCCACGTGATCGTAAGCAGTTACCGTAGCCTATGGACGCTTGCAATACTACAGGTATCACTTACGTGTTGCCGATCCAATAAAAATTAGATCAGGGTTTTATGACGAAGGATACCTGGGATAGGAAAACGTTGCGTTAAAAACCTTGATCGTGCCGCACTGTGCGGTTTCAGAGGAATTTCCTCCCACGTACGATTAAGTTGTGGAATGAGCTTCCTGCCGAGGTTTTCCCGAAAGACTATAGAATAAGGTTCTTCAAGAAAGGAGTTATTAGGTTTGTAAGGGTCGGCAACGCGCGAGTGATACCCTTGGTTTTGCAAGCGTCCATAGGCTACGGTAACTGCTTACCATCAGGCGGGCCATATACTTGTTTGCCTCCTTGGTAGTATAAAAAAAAAACTACCCTTAACTAAGCATTGGAAATCTATACTCACACACTACTACATCGCTGTGTGTAGTAATTTGCCTGTAGTCTTCTGTAAGGTCATTCCCCAGTCGGGCTTGCTCGCTTGTATGATGCCCAGTCTGTCTTAAATCGATCAAATTAAAAGTTTTATCCATTATCTTTGAAATGTGGTAAATAATGGTTGAAACTTCATAATAAAATTGTTTTTACAGAGAATGTCACCTGAGATGCGATGTTTCATGTGCGGCTCGCAGCTCCCTAAAGTACCGTTCGAGTATGACGACTGTCGGTTCTGCAAGATCCCGTGCCTGCACAGCCATCGGAACATCAGGCCATTGAACAAGAGCGTCGAATAACTCAACTTTGTTATATATTCAATACAACACATGTGTACTGTCGATGTGTGTTTTATTTATTATGTTAAATTGGTTGTTGCTATGAGCTGAGCCTAAAAGCTGTAATATTGTCTTAAACGCCAAAATAGTACTTTTGGATAATGAGCTTTAAATTAATGCTAAATCTTACTTCTCAAAAGTTTTTTCCATTTGGCGCCTTTCGCCTGTTACACATTTTTCAAATTCAAATTCTTGATTTGTATTTGTTCTAAGGCTTCAAGCAGACATGCTAATTTTAGAAAGATAATTCTTTATTGTACACCATAAGATAACAGAACTTATGTTATATACATACAGAAAATAAACAAGTATGGGCGGCCTTATTGCTAAGGCCACCCATTTAGCATCGGCGAACAGCGATTTTACAACTGTATTAACACTGCATCGCGATTTGGCGACTCTTCGGCCACGGCAGGGGTATTCCGTAAGAGCGAAAACCGAGCTATCATCTGGCTGTCAGATTGAAAGTCGGAGCAAAATCTGGCTGTCAAATTGAAAATCGGTGACGGTCAGATTGCGATCGTTGTTTCTTAAAGAATCAGCCGGCGGATCTCTTCGAATGAAACAATGAACCAAAGCGATGCGGCCGGTATCCGAATGTGTGCGAAGTAGCGTTCGTTGCAGCATTTAACCGTTTAGCCTCTACAAAGCGATTAAATCGTAGATTTCTGATGCTAAAAGTCAGTATGGCTGCTGTAGAGAAGAACTTCAGCTCTTGATCAATCAAGAATTTCCAAATTTTAAACCCCATTTATTTTAATAATAATAATAACAACCCATATATGTCCCACTGCTGGGCACGGGTCTCCTCTCCTCTATCAAGAGAGAGGGTTTAGGTCTTAATTCACACTCGCTGGCCTATATGCGGGTTGGTGAATCAGACATGTCTTTTTAGAATTTCTTTTAAGACATGTGGGTTTCCTCACGATGTTTTCCTTCACCGTTAGCAGATGGCGAATCATTTGATTTGTACATATAAACTCCACAAAGTGAAATTCACATTGGTACTGCCCAGGATCGAACTCGCACCTCTTGCGTGCAAGTTGGTTACTTTCCCACTCGGCCACCACCGCTTTTTTTATTGTAATAAAAAGGTAAATTTTAAAAGATTTACTATAACACACTGACCTTTAATACAAAAGGAGTTATGAAGGTCATAAAGGAAGGAGTTTTAGTGCTATGAAGGTCACTACTTTATCACCTTTTAAAACTATTAGGGTTAGGTGAACCCAAAAAGCTTAAAAAGGATCTAACAAATTATAAATAGGATTTGCATTAGTTTGATGTAAATTTCATGATTATGGTATAAATAATATTTTACGTTGGAAATAAAGTTGATGAATTAACGAACCTCTTCCAATATTATAGTGCTTAAGTTATATAAAGTAAGTTTATATTAGGTACGTATCGTACGTAAAATCTTATATTAAACGCAACAAAGTTTAATATAAGATTTTGTTATACTGGTTTAATTATACTGACATATTTTTAACATTATTTATGTTAAAAATATGTATATCTTAATATAATATATAAATCTCGTGTCACAATGTTTGTCCTCAATGGACTCCTAAACCACAAATTCGCACACCACGTGCAGTTCGATCCAACTTGAGAGATAGGATAGTTTTTATCTTGATAAGGGCCTTTAATTTAACCCGGGCAAAGTCGGGGCGGGCCGCTAGTATACTACTATAAATATATATATATATATATACCTAAAAACAATACTTAAGTACCTATCTAAAGAAAAAAAATAACGTATCAGTGTTTATTTAAGGTAACCTAAGTTTATATCATATAATAGAATAGAGTTTATTGTTTAATACATATTTTGGATATTATTATTGAATTAACTTTTAGCTCTTGTAAGCGCGCGTATTCCTGCCGTTCTAGAACCGAACGGTTTATTTCGTAGTGATGGCAAGCGTCCTGACGGTATGACTCTCGTTCCTTGGAGGATGGGAAGGCCCTTAGTGTGGGATGCTACCTGTGTAGATACCCTGGCGCCTTCTCATCTTTCATTCACTGGCATTATAGTGGGTTCGGCCGCCACTTCTGCAGAGTGTCTCAAGCGGCGCAAATATGAAAGACTTACATTTTTGAGGCTTTTGGGGTCGAAACTCTAGGACCATGGGGCCCAAGTGCCCACAAATTGTATCGTGAGATATCAAGGCGTTTGGTCGAGTCATCTCACGATCCTAACGCTGGCCTTTACTTGGGTCAACGTATTAGCCTTGCAATCCAGCGTGGGAATGTGGCCAGTCTTTTGGGCACCTTTCCTCAGAACTGTGATCTCAATCAGATATTTTATTTATAGGTAGGTTTAAATATAATATCTGATTGTTTGTAAGTAGGTTAGGTTACTTTAATTTTAATAACTAGGTATTAATGTAAATATCTTATGAAATAAATGTACTTTATATTATTTAATAAAGAAAATTGTCAAGAAAACTGTAAACAATTTTAGAAAACTACCTAACCTAACCATAGCTCTTTGTGCGTTGGTGTTTCGGAGTTCCGCCACGCTCTCTAGGTCACCTGTGTTTGTGTCTTTGTGATGATTGTGAACTACGACGGCAGCCGGAAGGTTATTCGATACGTACGTTCAAATACAAACCGATATATGGCGCGCTGTTAAGTTATAAAATAAGTAAACATCTCTTCGTAAGCAATTCTCTAGTCTGGAGGTTACTAAGTTAAAATTTTGCTTTAAAATTGTAATTCTTACTAGCTTTCACCCGCGGCTTTGTCCGCGGGTTCAGTCCCATGGGTGCTTTTGTCTTTCTCGGACTGACTATATTCTATCTCTGTGCCAAATTTCTTCCAGATGCAATCAGAAACTTTACTACATAATAAATGTACCTACCCATTGTTCTAATATTTTTTTAAATGCTTATCATTGTGTAGATACTTAATCTTATTCGTACCTAGGTTTTGATAGCCCCTAAATACTAATTACTACTACTACTTATCTACCTACTTTTATATAAACAAAAAATAGTAGATACATACATAGGTACATAACCGAGGTCAGCGATTGGCTACAGTATTAGCAATTAAGTAGGTATTTTCTTAATAAAAAAAGTTACGTGTCGCCAAAGAATATGGGTATAAAATAAATTATACCGGTTACTGTTCTGTGCTAGGACCGTGCCTAATGTCCCCGATGAAAGTGGGCGATTCGCAGACACTTTTTCATTCATAGACTGGCGTTTTGTTGTTAAAATTAATAGAGGGGAAAAATTGTAAAACGCTTAAAACTTAGCCCCTATGTCTTTCCAAGATATTGGTCACGCTTTTTGTATAGGTGCCATTCGCCTTTTGTACCTACTCTACCTATTGTATAGAGGTAGACTAGGTAGGACCTCAACCTTACAGAAGACCATAGCCAAATAACTACAAACAGTAGTGTAGTTGTGTTCCTTCCTGAGCGTGAGTACCTGATCTCTAGTGCTCATTTTAGGGCCGTTATATTTTTTTCTGGCAGTAAGCATAATGTATTGATAACCAATGATATTATAAAGAAAGATAGTTTTGTTAGTTACCATGTTTTGTTGCGTACTTTCTTATAGATTTCAGATATAAATGCTATAGATAGGTGATACGGAACGTATTAAATGTTATGATACAGAAAGAGATATATGAAATGAAGCTACTTATTACCTATACCGGGCACAAGTGCAATACCGAACTAATGAGCAATCACTGTAAGGTTTTTCGCTACATGATTTTTCGCACAAACTTCACATCGCACCAATAAAAAATCATCGATGAAATAAAACATCGCACCACTGAATTATCAAAACAGTGTGTTCGATATAATAAAAATCGTATCATCGACTTTCGACATCAAGTAGGGAACCCTATCTACCTATGTTTTTCTTACTATAATATATCTCTATTTGTAGAAAACCAATAGTTATTTTGATAAACTCGTATCGTGTAAACGAGTCTATAACGCTTTACGTAAACGAAATCCAAAGTACCTACACGTACATGGAATGGGGTTGAAATAAATTAAGCATGGTGAACTAATTGATATGTCAATCACGGTCCAGTATTTATTGTCAGTCTGACGGCCACTGACGGCCGACATGGTCGACTTCTATTTTTATCAACCACACACAGTGCTGATGTTAACAGTCGCAATTAGCGACGATAGATAGTTTCCGATATATTTATACTAAGTAGGTATTTAAGTGGTGGCAAACAAGCATACCTATGGAATCCACCTAGTTCGACTGCTTCGGTGGTCCAGAGTGGCCGCAGAATGCGCCTGTTGTGCACGAGGTTCGATTCCCACACAGGACAAAACTTTGTGTGACCCATAAAGAATTGTTCTGAGTCTGGGTGTACTTTGTGTCCGTTAATTGTATGTTTGTAAAGTCCCCCGCGATACAGAGCTTGTTCTCTAGTGCGAGAGTTGTCTTTTAAAAAAAGAAAAAAAAAAGCTCCACACAGCTTTTACAGTGGCCCTATGTTGGGCGCCACTGTAAAAGTGTGGAATTAGGTGGGTTCCGATCACGAGGGCTAGTTGACCCGCGTGACCGGCCCAGAACACACCAAAAGAATCACTTAGGCGCAGCGCAGACGACACATTTTTGACATCGAATCTGTGGCGCACAAAATGTCTGTATGGCATGCAAAAAGTCCGTCGCGGATTTTACGCAGGCTCAACGCACACGACGCACATCGATCTCTAGCGCCATGGTATTTTACCATGCGGTAGAGATCGATGTGGCATACACAAAGGCGGTAGGTGCAAAAAAAAGTGAACACATCCATTAAATTTGTAAACTTTTTTTAATTAAAATAAACAAGTGTTTTGCAATATTTCTGACTTTAAACAGTGTAACACAGTGTTAATTAAGTGTACTTACATTAGCATTGACTATATGAGACAATAACACAGTCTCCATAAATACCACCTGCCAGCACATAACCTACACACACACTATCACTATGGCTCAACTGAATGACATTGTCTCAGCACAGAAAAGTCTTGAAGATTGCTTCAATAAGCGAATGACTGAGCTTGAGGCACAGTTGCAGACCGGAGGACCAGCAAAGGATACTGTGGCCAAAGTTGCAGAGGAGTTCCGGACATTCCGTGAGCTTATGTTCAGAATGCTTGATTTGTTACGTAGGCAAATTAATGAATGCCACCGGTCAGTTGACATGCTGGAGTCCAGACATCGGCGGAAACATCTGATCTTCCTGGGTGTACCGGAGGTCGATAAGGAGGACTGTGTCAAAACCACACTTGACCTTGTGCATGGGAAGCTTAAGCTACAGGACATCACAGCACCGGATTTAACAGTCTGTCACAGGTTGGGCACTCCTAATAAGGATCACCATCGGCCTATTCTGGTTCGATTCTCCAGGCTGGACCATAAGTCTGCTGTTTGGCGGGCGAAGTCGGCGTTCAAGGGCTCTGCAGTCACGGTCAGAGAGTTCCTGACCAAAGTACGACAGACGGCGTTCGGGAAGGCTCGCCAGCACTTCGGGATAAGAGCTTGCTGGACACAGGATGGCGTAATCTCGGTTAAAGCGCCGGATGGAAGCCGTCATAAAATAATTTCTCCTGATGACCTTGGCCCGTTGCTGGATAAATACCCAAAAGCCAGTATTACGTCTGCAGCTATGAGTGTACCCGGGAGTGGAGGCGACGCGTCTGGACTAAACTCTAACAACAAAAACCCTCGTAAATAGTGCCCTCTGTTGTTTTCTATTTTCTCGTGCTTTTTCTGTCATCTTATTGGCCGCGACTATTGAACATTTCTTATTTTATATATATCTGTCGGTTTCCATTACCTTGTTGTTTGTTTATCTTCTTACATAGACTATTTTATTTTTCCTTGTATGTCTTCTACCTTCGTAATTATTTTGTAAAAGTATACTTCATAGGCAAGAATAATATATTTTGACAACTGTCAGTAGTGTCAGTCAATTTGTCTTAGTATTTTTGTAAAGGTTGCGTTCGGAAACTCAATAGTTGTAATTTATCGTTTTGTTTAATGTCGCGTTTTGTTTTGTCTGTGCTTTTTCACTATTTTTGTCTGTTCTCTTAAGATTTTGTGTATGTGTCTGCTGGTAGGTGGTGCAAAGATAGAAGTATTGCACATAATTAGTGAGCGTAAACGTTGTTTATAATTATATATATATATATTATATTTATTTTATTTATAATTATTTAATTTTATGTCATCTGACAATGATTCTTTTCACTCTGCCATTAATTCCACAAATTCTTCGATTAACGACAGTTTCTCATCATTTACAGATACGCTTGGTGACTTTGTGCGGCGGACCTTCGATCAATCCTCCAATTGCCTGTTGAATGTCTGCCACATAAATGCGCAAAGTATTCCGAGTCATTACGGTGATTTGTTCGAGGCTTTCAGTGATTCTAACGTTCATGCCATCCTGATTTCAGAGACTTGGCTGAAATCTCATCTCTTGTCTACCACCTACCCCCTCCCTGGATTCATTCTTATTCGGAATGATAGGATTGACAGGAGAGGGGGTGGGGTGGCTATTTACCTTCGCAGTTCCTTATCCTATAAAGTACTATTTTCTTCGCCTCCTTGTTATTCTGCTTCCGCTGAATTTCTCTTCCTTGAAGTTTCTGTCAGAGGAGCCAAAACTGTTTTAGGTGTTGTCTATTGTCCCCCTTCTGTTGATTACTTCTCCAGTCTCGAATCGATTCTGGAATCTTTAGGGTCAGAATATGCACATCATATCATCATGGGCGATTTCAATACCGACCTCCTTGCTCAAAACTCCCCTCGTTCCCGTAAACTCCTTCAGATCATTGAGTCTACCAGCCTTCATGTCCTTCCCTTACATGCCACTCATCACAATATTGACGGGCATGACACTTTGCTAGACTTGATCCTTACCTCGGCTCCTTCCCTAGTCCGCTCTCACGGTCAAAATCCTGCACCTGGGTTTTCCCTTCACGACCTAATTTATCTCTCCTATAACCTAAAACCACCTAAATCCTGTCCTAGAGTTCTGCACTTGCGTTGTTTTGGGCGAATGAACATTGAAAGGCTTTGTAAGGACGCTTCTGAGAGTAATTGGGATTCCCTGGTGGTGGCTACCACTGTTGACGAAAAGGTCGATATCTTCAACAGTGTTGTCATCAATCTTTATAACAAACATGCCCCCATCAGGAAAATCAAATTAAAACGCCCTCCTGCGCCCTGGATGTCCAGAGGTATCCAAATGGCAATGAGGCGGAGGGATAGGGCATTTCGAAAGTTTAGGAGGGAGCGTTCGGACGATAACTGGTCCCTCTTCAAAACTGCAAGGAATAGGTGTAATCAGATGATACGTAACGCCAAACGCCGCCATATTTTTGACAACATTAATTCCTCTTCTCCCGCTAATATCTGGAAGTTCCTCGGGACACTAGGTATTGGCAAACAGCGACGTGCAGATCAGCGGTTGACAATTGGTTTGGATGACATCAACCGTCATTTCTCCACCTCTGTCCAACTTGATCACCAAACCAGGTGTCATACTGCGAACTACATAGCTGGTTTATCCTCTCCTAACATTGATCCTTTTAAGTTTTCTCCAGTAACAGCAGGCGAGATCAAAAAAATTATCCTTTCAATCAAGTCCAATGCGGTGGGTTACGATGGCATCAGTCGTCGTATGATTTTACCCATACTTGATCATCTGACTCCAGCATTATGCCATATCATTAACTTTTCACTATATAGCAACACCTTTCCTTCCTTATGGCGTAAAGCTTTCATCATTCCTCTTCCTAAAATTTCCAATCCTACTCTCCCTGAACATTTTCGACCTATCTCCATCCTTCCTTTCACTTCTAAAATCCTTGAGGCCTGCGTTCACAAACAATTGTCTCAGTTTGTGTTTCGTAATGAACTTTTAAGTCCTCTGCAATCCGGCTTTCGACCGGGACATAGCACCACTTCCGCTCTCCTAAAAGTGACTGGCGATATTAGGGAGGGCATGGAAGACTCCAAAGTCACTGTGCTGGCTTTGGTTGATTTTTCGAATGCCTTCAATACCGTCAGTCACCACATCCTTCTATCTATCCTCTCCTATTTCATGATCTCGCCTGATACACTGGAATGGTTCTCAACATATCTTCAGGGGCGCCAGCAGTCGGTCCGCCTTGATGATTCTTCATCAAGTTGGTGCGAACTTGACTCTGGGGTTCCTCAGGGTGGCATTCTTTCTCCGTTACTTTTTTCAGTTTTTATTAATCTCCTAACCCAGAATCTTCAGTGTGCGTATCATCTTTATGCTGATGACTTGCAGTTGTACTCACAAGCATGCACAACGAATTTATCTTCAGCAATAACCAATTTAAATAGCGACCTTGAAGAATTAAGGAATTGGTCTAACAGGTTTGGCTTAGCCGTTAATCCCGCTAAATGTCAAGCCATTATAGTGGGTAGCCACCGCATGATGAGCAGGTTATCCATCAGTACCTTGCCACCTCTCATCTATAATAATTCAATTATACCATTCAGTCCTGTGGTTAAGGATCTTGGATTGCTTGTCGATACCACTCTCAGTTGGCAGGCTCAGGTTACCAATGTGAGTCAGAGAGTTACTGGAACTCTTCGGGCCTTTTATCGTCTGAAAAACTTTCTCCCTACTAGGACCAAGACAATGCTTGTGCAGACCTTAATCTTTCCCATAATTGACTATGGTGATGTGTGCTACTATGACCTGAATGCAGATCTTCTCAACAAATATGACCGGCTTCTTAATAACTGCATTCGATTCATTTATAATCTTCGTAAGTATGACCATGTGTCTACCTTTCGCTCTGAATTGAAATGGTTACCTATTCGTCAACGCCGTAGTTTGCGTGCCCTCACTACTCTCTATTCTATTCTCAACTCCCCTTCTCCCCCTTCCTATTTAACACCATACTTCCAATATTTGTGCTCTATTCATGATAGAAACCTTCGCTCGTCAAAGAACCTTCTCCTAGTCTGTCACTCCCATAAAACTGGATTTATTCATTTTTCGTTTGTAGCCCAGGCTATTCATCTCTGGAATGAGTTGCCTCTTGAAGTCAGGATGGCCACTAACCGTTTTGCGTTCAAACTGAAAGTTAAGGCTCTCCTCTTGGAGAAATTGTTGGAATTATCTCGTTAACTATTTATTATGTTATTATTTTATATATTTATAACTGTATAAGTATCTATATGTAATTACATATACATATATATATATATATATATACTTGTATATTTATCTATGTAGCTTAGTATTTATTGCTTTGTCTTATTTGGTAATTATGTTTAACTTGTCTTTCTTGCTTCATTGACTGCACCTACTTCGATTATCTCTGCATCACCTGTGGTAGACTGGTAGAGAATGCTTATAGCATTAAGTCCGCCTATGTACCTATGTGCATGAAGTTTAATAAATAAATAAATAAATAAAATATACCACTTACGTTACGTCCCCCACTAACAAGTGCAGATTGCATTCTAAAAGCAGCGCGCCGTCTGCGTTAGCGCGCGTTGAAGCAAACGTTCTATTTTTTACGCGCACTTTTTGTGCGGCGCGGTGCGATCTGCCAGAATGACATGGATTTTTTGTGCGCCGGACTTTTTTCACGTCGTATGCGTTACTGCATATAATTGCTTAGGTTCTATTTTCACAGACCAAAAAGTGCGTCAAGGATAGTCTGTCGTCTGCGCTGCCCCTTATAAGCACAGTAAATATATATGTTTTAAACAGCAAACAGAATACCTAGATATAAAATAGAACAGTAGACACTCAGAGTGTAGGTTGATAGGCACAAGATTTGTTGAGAGCCCGTAGCGAAGTGGTTATGCGCAGGAGAAAGAAAGGGCATCGTTTTTTTATGACTTAGTTGTTGGCAATAGCCGCCCGCAGACCTTTGGCTGTACCTATCTATGTGGTCTTCTGTAACATGTAGTGCTCTACTCCTCTCAAGTTCTACCTACTTATCGCTTAAAGTGTAAGAAGGCAAGAAGGTACGTAGCTAAGGTTAAAACGGCAAAACTACAAGCGGTAGGTGGTAAGGTGCCCACCTTAATATTATTGAATTCATGTCACGAATCAGGAATAAACCGTACGGTCTATAGATGTTTGCAAGTCGTGGCATAAACATCAATCAAATCTTAATTAGGGTTAATATTACTCTTTCACACGACTAGTAAGTAGAGAGGCAGTTATTTTTGGTTTATTATACATAACTATACCTACTTGGGTACCTATATATTTTTCTTTCAATTTTACCAATTGAATGTAAGATCATATTTTATAAAGTACCTACTAGCTTACCTTCGTGTATCACTGTATACCTATTTATTTGGCTGTGGTCTCCTGTAAGTCATCATTCCTCAGTCTGGACATGCTGGCTTGTATGGAGCTCTATATCAGCTCTACCTCTCCTTAAACTCACTCAAAATACGCGCATCAACGTTAGTCAGAGGCTTCAACGTGGAGTTGCCTAAAACGTCCCGCCATACCTTGCATGACCTAAATATGTAGAATAGCGCTGCATATCTATTAATTTTACCATTACTAATGGGTATAATTTTTATTTCACAAAATATTTACGTAAATAGGTAGTTATTAAAATAAAAGTAACTTAACCTAAACTACTTACAAATCAGATATTGTATTTAAAGCTTTTTATTCACCTATATATATAATAATAGCAACCCATATATGTCCCACTGCTGGGCACGGGTCTCCTCTCCTCTATCAAGAGAGAGAGAGGGTTTAGGCCTTAATTCACACACACTGGCCTAAGGCGGGTTGGTGAATCAGACATGTCTTTAGAATTTCTTTTAAGACATGTGGGTTTCCTCACGATGTTTTCCTTCACCGTTAGCAGATGGCGAATCATTTGATTAGTACATAAAACTCCACAAAGTGAAATTCACATTGGTACTGCCCGGGATCGAACTCGCACCTCTTGCGTGCAAGTCGGTTACTTTCCCACTCGGCCACCACCGCTTATTCACCTATGAATAAAATAATATAGATATATATTACAAAAATAGTATAATATACATATATCTGTCAATTGGTAGATAAGTACCTAAGTAAAACTCAGCAATATTTGGGATTGCTTTTATTGTTACACCATAGATAATATTACAGACACAAAACCACAGAAATTCTGTGCAGAACAGTATTAGTAGTTACTATCACATATTTAGATGTATACTTAATCTGTTGAAAACAGTCGTGGTCGATGATTGCAGATTGTCGTGTATGTCGATAGCAGATGAATTTTGGGTCGCAACATGTTGCCTTTTAGTTGGAACATATCCAAAGACAGACAAAACTGGCTTTTACTTTAGATTTAGGCTTAGCTTTTAGGTACTTTACTTTAAGAGAGGTAGGGCACCATACTAGCGAGCAAGCCCGACTGGGGAAGCGACCTCCACCTTACAGAAGACCACAGCCAAATGACTACACACAGCGGTGTAGTTGTGTTCCTGTGTGTGAGTACAGGTCTCCAGCGCTCATTTAGGAATGCGTTTTGAAAGATACGTATTCCTATCCCAGGGTTACTTCCATCTTAAAGCCCTGGTGTAAAAAAAATGGGTTGGCAACACGCAAGTGATACCTCTGGTAATGCAAGCGTCTATAGGCTACGGATACTGCTTAACATCAGGTGGGCCGTATGCTTGTTTGCCACCCAAGTAGTATAAAACAAAAAAAAAAAAAAAAAAAAAAAAAAAAAAAAAAAAAAAAAAAAAAAAAAAAAAAAACACAGATCGACCCAATTATAGTGTTAGCATAGCAACATTTTTGTAAATCAATAGAAAATATTTTTTAGACCTAGCATATAAGGGATATAGGTAAGGTACTTAGTATTTGTCAAGACAAAACCAAGGAGTCCAAACACGGTGGGGCTATCCTGTTTAGTTGCGAAGTTTCTATGGCCACCTTTCGTTTGCATCATTAGACCAGCTCCATATGATTGCATTGTCTCTGAAAATACGTAGGTAGGTATATCAAATTTTAGTCCAATTTGATATCGAGAAGTGGTTCAAATCTAGCTTGCCAGATTGACAACATTGATTTGCTGAAAAACTAAAGTTTTATTTTGGACCTTGACAACCCAAGGTCCAAAATAAAAGTGACGTTATTTGAATCAGTTCTTGAATATGATTCACGTCAATCATCGCCTTTACAGCGGATAGTGCGCAAGCGTTACTGCTTACCATCAGTTACCAGTTACCACTACCTGGTACTCGTATAACACCTTAGTTGCAATTATATTAAAGCATAGCGTAAGGAAGAATCTTAGTCTTCTATAGGTTTACTATGGTATAGGTTGCTTTCTGTATTATAGGTTTCCTATTATCTATCGCATTTCGCATTCATACTTGAAATGATTAAGTAAGTAACCGCGCGTAATAATAATGCCGATCAGTATAACGGTAGCCTATCTTTATTTTAGACGAATAAAAAATACAATGTGAATAAATCTGCAAGCAGAAGCTCAAAGCTCAAAGCTGCAAGTCTCGAAACAAATGTAGAAATAACCAGTACTCTTCAAATTACCAGTAGTAAATACTTACCTCGAAAGCACAGTCACGTTCAAACTTAATATGTAGTTAGAAAATTGCTGAGTAGCTAATCCTATTTAGTTGCACTTACTTTAACATGTTATCGTCACGAATCAACTATTGACTGTTGCATTAATTATTTGAGTTGTTTCGCCTGGACGACCTGGATGTGTAAAAACGGTAAGCTAGGGCACAGCTAAGATAGGAACAGCTTGTTCACTTGACAATAACTACCGCAGTAAGGGTAGCAGTATCTAGGCACATAAGGTGTATACAAAACTAAAATAAAGTTACACAAATAAGTGGGCCGATAGTAGCCGAAAAGTAGCCAAGGTAGCCCGAAAGTAGCCAATTTCTTCTTGTGGCTCTACTTTTGATAATGAATATACTGAAGGAAAATTTAACCAACTCTGAAGCACCATGAAATTAATAACGATACTTCTTAACGTGTAGGTACTATGTAGATAGGTAGGTAGATACGTACTAGCTAGTCGTCATCTAAGCTGTGGATATGATTTAATCCAGGTCACTGGATTTTGCGGTACAGGCATTGTTGTTGCAAGAATCCCTGAGGAAATAACCGTTGTGATAGGAAGCACAATCTTTTTAGTAGATAAGCTAAGGGGCTTATAGCTCGTTGCACTCATGTCCTAGTGGTCTACGGAGAAGTGCTAGGTATAACACACCGCTAACGTACGGAACAAACAGTGTCGTCTGCGAATTCGATTTATCGCTACCACGTTATTTTGAGGAAACCTACATCATCACCTTAGCCATAAGATGATCACTGCTGGACATACGCTGACCCCTAGAGTTTCAGCGGCATCTGGTTTCGAGCTGTCAGTATCCCCGCACATTGTTTGCAGAACCAATGACCACTAAGGCAGAAAGGTCTTGAAGTGGCAACCACAAATTGGTCTCCAACAAGGTGAATCGATAACCTACTTAGTGGAATTTGCGAGCAGCGGATGAAAACCATCAAGATATGACTGATCCACATACCAACAACCCGGAAAAGCTAGAGGAGATAAATCTGTACTCAGCAGTCGAAATTATAAGCTAATAACATACGAATGTTTGACAACACAGAGCTTATTTACCAGGGATAAACCCTGTGTCACAGGGGAATAAAAAACATCAAATTAACGTATACAAAGTACACCCAGACTTGGAACAAGCATTTGTGGATTAAACTTTTGGCGCGCATGGCGCTCAAACACGCTTCGCAGTAGCACGAAATACTTATTATGTACAAGGCATAGTACAATAGTAATAGCAAATGACAGGGTAGAGAGTCACTTTACAAGCGCAAGCGTACATACCTAGAATAGCTTATTATGATGTTATACCACAGAATAATTAATAGTGCAAGTTATACTCTCTCATTAATTGTTATATGTGCAACATCAAAATCGCGAGATTTTCCCTTTTCAAACTATAACCAAAATGGACAAAGTTTCAAGATGTCTTGAAGTCAGGACCATTCCTTTTATAATTATTTATCTACCTATAATAAAAGAAAGAAATTAAAGTATAATATATTCGAACATACGCAGGATAACAGATAATAAACAAAAAATAGATACATAATAACAACACATAAATAATATCCTGTGCGATGTCAGAAGGGGTCCTAATCTCAGCTCTGTGCTGCGTCATTTTATGCTGCATATTTTCTGATCAAGCTTTAGTGTAAGTGTGTGTGTAGTGTAAGTGTAATATAATTATAAGAATGTTTACCAGCCCGTATCGTGACGACCTTATAGCAATTAACTTTCGATCTTTACAAGAGGTAGTTGTCATTTAAATTAGGATCAAAAAATATTTTATTTTATTAAATAGAAAAATATTATTGCATTTTCTTTTCCCGTTCTGAAATTATGTTTGAACATGGTGATTCAATTGGTACATTAGCATCGCTAGTATCGAAAATATCTCATTTTTGGGGGTAGATTATTATAATGAATGTTACCAATAAATTTACGAGTGTAAAATGTATACTTTTCCAAAGCTTTTTGTAATAATATGTCATTTGCGATTTACTGACTCTCCTTTTTTTGTTTTAAATAATATTATGACAATGTAGGTAGGGTAGACAGACCTATATATAATATAAGTATCTAACGGTAGTAGAATGAGAAGTAGCCGATTTTTAACATAATAATGATGTTTAAGTTTGATCATAATTTTAATATATATGAAATATAGTTTATGTTACTCAGTGTCCAGTGATAGACTAAATTTTAAAAAATCGGGTTAGTAGTTTTGGGGTTCATTCATTACAATCAATACAGTAATATAAATCTTATCCTTTTATAAGTAATTGCCATCAATAGCGGCATTGCCATTCGACGTGGCAATGCCGCTAGCCTTGGGCACGTCTCCGATAGACAGTGATATTGAGGAATATTTTGACGCCTAAACAGCAGCCTTTTTTGTTGCCTCCATATCACATTATAGTCAGGTACTATGTGTTCTTTTTTTAATAACCTACAATTAAGAATTCCAACAAAAGTTTTATAAGAGGTAGTTGTTTCAAGTTAATATCAGAGGGGTAATCCACTTTGTACGAAGCCATACAATAGCTGGAGTCGAACTGACAATATTAACGGTGCATGGCGTTCATGGCATGTGTCCAAACTCCTTACACGATGTATAGCCAACGATTCAAAAGTAATCGCACCATGTGTCATTTGAGTCTACAATCCTATCTACTAATATTGTAAATGCGAAAGTTTGGATCGATGTTTGTTACTCTATCACGCAGAACAGCTAAACGGATCTGGATGAAATTTGGCATAGTGATAGGTACCTTATAATAATAATAATAACCATTTATTTCGGAAAGAATTCCATAGTGTTAGTAACAAAAGTGGGCTTACTGCTAGTGTTAGTGGATAGACATATAATACAATTTACAACATTAAAATTAAATTAAATACAATCAACATAAAATAATAGATTTTAATTATAAATTATAAAATTAATATTAATAATTATGTAAATTTAGAAAATTATAATATTATATGTAGAAAATTTACATTATGTATTAAATTTTTGAAACATGTATATCTACCCACCTATAGGATAGGTGGGTAGATATACGTGCACATAGGTTTGGTCATATCATTTTTTATTCTGGAAAAAACACTGTTTCTGTGGGATTATACACGCGAACAGCCGCGGTCGGAAGGTAGTGATTACAATTACATATTATAATTTCACAATAACTAAACTAAGAACTAATTGTTGTTGTAGGTATAAAGAGTTTTGTATCTATCTATCAAAACAAGTTGGTTTATCTTTACCACTTTAAGGATATTCCGAATAAGCTACGATGGGATTCACGTATTTAATAGAATAAAAATCTAAATGAAAAAATGAAATAAAAATATCTTTACCAGATAACATTTTATTATGACTGGATCTACGCGTCCGATTAGGTTCATAGAACAGGACCTAAAATAGCACTAATCGTAGGTTGATAAACGAGAAGATTTACTTTTCCTTTCGGTGACTAAAAGTCGTGATGATATGTTATTATGAGAGAAAAAAGAAATTACTTACTTTATTTAAAATATATAATATATTAGGAAAATAACAACATTTTTTTATTGGTTATAAAATAATATTCATTAAAAATGCCTAAATAGGTATCATATTTAGGCTATAAACCTCTCATTATTATAAAACATTATGCTTTGCTAAAAGTCAAATTTTGGAATTGAAATGACTATTGTTACACCCAAAGGGCAAATTCTAGCAATTCAGAATCAAGGCATTTACGATTTTACCTACTTTTAAAAATTAAATTTTAACAAAAGATTACTAATTTGAATTTTCAAATAAGAATAATTTCCTTGTTACGTCTAAAATTTTGCTTTTGTTTTTCTACACAAAAATGTTCTATGATCACGAAAAACTGCTTAAAATATATTTATATTTTTTCCTTTTTTTAGAAGTGTAAATATATTAGGTAAATATATTGCATAATAATGTATAGATGTAAATGATACATATAATAAATATATAATAATAATAATGATGATTACAATGAGTCATAAATATTTCAATCGATAAGTAAATATTATTAATTTTTATATAATTATAACAATGACTTAGACCAGCTAGCGCATTCCATTTCGGTGTGTAATTTTAATGTCTTTATCTGTATTTTTAAAAACTATTGTTTTTCCAATCGCCTTCCGTAACAATACCTTCAATAGGGCGACAGTATTTCTATGCGCGTACGCTCTACAAAACTACGAATATTATCATTAGTATTAAGTCTCTTTTATAAAAATGACATTTGTAAAAAAAAAAACTTTAAAGTCTAGGTGATAAGGTTGTAAGAACGGCAAACAATAAGTTGGTTTAAGCAACGTTTCGGTGCCATGCACAAAGAGTCGGCAGTCGCGCGCTCACCGAGTGTGGTTCCGGTGGGGTCGATCACCAGCGTGTTGTGTGTGCGTGCCTTTACTCACTACATTCCGAACTTTACTCGCGTCACTCGTGCACGGTTAACGCTTCGCGCCAATTTTTCGTACGAAATTTAAATTTTGATGTTTGTTTATTTTTAAAATATTTTTGGACTTTTTTTTTATTTTTATAAAAGTGGTTGTTCAGTGACTGTATTATTGTTGTGAAATACTTTATTATTATGTGGAAAAGATATTTGGCTGCGGAAAAATAGTTTGCGAATATTTTGTGAGTTTTTTTTACTAAGTTAGTGTTTGTGCAATGGTTTGAACTCAATAAAAAAAACAAAATGAAGATGAGATGGGACTTTTTATTACAATTCTTTATTTTCTTCGTATTTGCGACATGTGTCGGTAAGTTATATTTTGTTATTCTTTAATAAAATTCCTAATTTAACCATAAATATTTACATTAACATGGATAAATAGCCAAGGGGGTTTAGAGGCCTCCTATTTTCCTGCAAAATGAGAAGGCATTAGAAAGCCCATTTTATTTAATGATACATTCAGATATTTCTATATTCTAAATAATTACGTCTAACTACTACCTAGGTACCTACTTACTTGCTAGTAGGTCTAATTGTAATAAAATACATTTATAATTATAAACTACCAAAGTAATAAAATTATACCTAATTTGGCTGTACAGTCATAGCTCACGGTGCCTGACCATGCAGGCCGAATATTATTACACTCATTGTCTTTGGTAATTTGATGATATCTACAATCTTTATATACACACGGTATAAAGGCTAACATAACAATGTTATGTATGAATAATGTCTGTAATGTTGCATTGCAACACGTGAAGATGCTTGTCTTATAGTATTTTGTAATATTTGATTTAGATTGTATTATAATTTGGGGAACGTTGCGTTGCCGACGACCGACGACGGTATTGCACTGATGACTTCGACAATCAATTTGATATTAGATAACTGATTATTTAGATACCTACCCACGTTTTGTTGACCGTTTTTAAAGGGTCTACTTACTCGCTATTTATTCGTCAATCCTACATAGGTACAATAATATTTTTCTAAATAGAAGTGGTAATGACTGTACCTAATATAGATGTCAAAATACTTGGCTATGTAGGTAACTGCCTGTAATATTACAATGTACAAAATAATGTAGCCTGCAGAAAATCCTTCAGAGTGCGCATTTTTTTAATAAGTAATTAAGTTCGTGTTTGTGCAATGGTTTAATTAAATAAAAACCAGAATGAAGGTGCGATGGGACTTTTTTCTTTTTCTACAAATTTTATTGGTTGTTATGGTTCATTACTAAAAAATTAAATAGAAAAATATGTATCTATGCAGGTGTGACGAATAGCATGATTGTAAAATTCTTTACTTTCAAAATATGTTTTTGGTTATATAGGCAGAAGAAAAGAATGTAATTATTTCGCCTCTTTATTTATTTTGATTTTTGTAAATGTTGAGTACCTTCGAGGTCCCTAATAGATATACCTAGTTTAGAACTACCTTGTTGGTCAAATGGTCTTTTAGTGCGACTGCTAATCACGATTGTACCCAAGAAGGTACAATTAGCTACGTTTTTAATTGATAACATAAATATTTTATGAAGTTCTGACATTTCACCTTCATCTGGTAACCCTACATCGATGCGATTTTCGTATGTAAACGTTCCAGATTATACTTAAGCGATGCGATTCAATCTATACAAAATGATTTCTTATCAAAATCGATTCGTGTCAGTTACGATATTATAATCAATGTGTGAGGCACTTAGAATGGCTAGATAGGCATAAATATATAAATCCTACATAATATTAAACTGTGATTACATTTTTACGATCAGCAACACCGGCCTGTACGTTTGGGTGGCTCACCAATTATTTTTATAAAGATATTGCCCACACTAGGGAACAAGCCCTGTGTCTCGAGGGACTTATTAAACATAGAATTCACGGACACCAATTACACCCAGACTCGGCACAAACACTTAACAAAGTTTTGTCCTTGTACATTTGGTTATGGTTTGTTATTATGTTGGTGTTTTATAATATTATTGTGAAATAATCAAAAAATATTTTGAAAATAAATTTATGCTACATTTTTAATTTTCCCATCCCATGGATACCCCACTACAAAACACTGTACATTTTTTGGGTTAGTGTTATACGCGAGTATTTAATGTTCTAGATATTGCAAGCGTCCATATGTTATTGTAACTGCTTACCATCAAATATTCGCTATGTACCCGTGTATTGCCCTTTAAAAGAATATTCAACATATTATTGTTATTAGCCCACTGCGGGGCAAAGGCTTGCGCTTTCTTTTTCCATGATAGCTTATCTTTTGCCAATTGAAGCCAATCGACAATCTATAGGCGTCAAGATCATCTTGCCATCTTATTTTGGGTCTACCATGTACACGTATCCGCTGCTTGCTATTTGTGACGCCTACTGCGTACTAATATTAAATAAAAATTTCTACACCACTATTTATTCGGTTTTCAGCTTGTTTTTCATGGGACAACGACTATTTTCACAAGCGTGAAGAGGTATAATGGAATTTTAAAGGAAATTATAAAAAAACATCGATGGAAATTCTCCTTAGTTTTTTCTACGTCGGTTAGAAACCACTCCTTTCCAACCCTTTTTAACCCTACATGAATGTGTAAATAGTAGCAGAAAGAGAAAAAGGAAGTCGAAGTTATATAAGCAAAGGTGGTCAAATAAAAAAATTAAAACAATTATTGTGCAATAATTGGACAAGGTCAGCTCAGGACTGGGTGATGTGGAAAATCTTAGAGCCTATTTCCAGCAGTGGAAGTCTTTTGGCGGAGATGGGATGGCGGGAAGGGAAGCAATAATAGTAGTTTAAGATCTGACTGAGGAGATGAACAAATGAAAGAAGGGATAGGGAAGGTAGGCACCATACAAACAAGCAAACAAGCCTGACTGTGGAAGCTCCTGCACCTTTCACAAAACTACAGCCAAATAACTTCACAACACGCAAAATACTATAACAAGCTCTATAGGGCTTTATAGGCTTGCTTGTTTGCCATAAAAAAGGAGCGTGCGAAGCTAGGTACCCATGCCCACAACTGGGACTTAACAACACTTCACTATTTACCTGCCCAATATAGTTTAAACTCATAATTCTGCTACCGCCAAGCCTTTATGCCCATAATATTAAATAACTACCCAGTTTACTCTACTAATGGCAGTTTTAGAAACAATTAAAATAAATTCGTTTTAGTTATGGCGTTACTAAACATAAATGGGTATAACTCTTCGAAATGGACCTATCCATAAAGTGTATACTTATGCGCCTACCCAGTTATTAGTTATTGCCATAAGTATAGATATAAATTATAATATCAAACCTTTACGTTATGAAGGGCGTAAGTAACTCCAAAAAAATTAACTGAGGTAGGGCACCATACTAGCGAGCAAGCTCGACTTGGGAAGGACCTCCACCTTACAGAAGACCACAGGTATTTTGCATGGTCATAATTCAATCTAGTCAAACTTATTGAAAAAGTCCAACAGATTCTTGCCATTGCCAACGGACTCCTATAGTTACCAAAGTATTGTATGTGGACACCTTAAGGCTGTGTGTAATAGCACGTGGGCTGCCTCTCTTCTTTCTCCATTCAAGCTAAGAGGGCTGTCTGTGACTCCTATAGTAAAGAGGTGTATAATGAATACTCAGGCACTGCAAGTCGAATTCGTAAACAAGGTATTTGTTCGTTTGACACACAAACAAAGCTACAAACGTACCGATATATGTATGTACATACGCGTATAGTAGATATAATTTACATTAGCTCCTATTCAGTCTTTCTAAATCGGCTCTTCAAGTCATTCTTATTATTTTCTTAGCGCTAATTGAATAAAGTTTCTGTAATTAAATTCATAAGAACTAGAATGTTCTAACTTCTATAAGTCCATTGTTAGACTTTCTTATTGGCACTTTAGTATTTCAGAAAATACGTCATAAAAAGCAGTAGTAAAAAGTTTTATTCACTAAAGCCATGATATTTTGTGGAACTGTAAAGGTTGCATATAAAATTGTATATGTCCTGATTGGCAACAAAGTGTCTTTTTTTATATTTTTTAGATGGCAAACAGGCGTACGGCCCGCCTGATGGTAAGCAGTACCGCAGCCTATTGAAGCTTAGCAATAAATATACATAATTATACTAGCTGTTGCCCGCGGCTCCGCCTGCGTGGATGTCGGTTATCGCTGTAAAAGTAGCCTATATGTTTTTCTATGCCAAATTTCTCCAGATCCGTTCAGTAGTTTTTACGTGAAAGAGTACCTAACAAACATCCATCAATCCATCCATGCATACTTACAAACTTTCACGTTTTTAATATTATTAGGATTAGGATAGGATATATTAGTGTTTAAAACGTTACCTATTTTGAAGAAACGTGTCACTTTTTTTAAGAAAAAAAGTACACAGTGTGTAGTATTTCCGCAACCCGTAAGTGATGCTCTTCTACCAATCTCTTGGTATTGGTATCTATACGGTCCATAGGCTTTGGTGGCTTACCATCAGGTAGGCCGTACGCATACGTCTAATGTGGTAGGATTTATTAGTCATATGCCGTACGCTTGCATGTCATGCAAAAAACTTTAGTACAAACTTTCATCCTCCTTAAAAACTTTTTTTGTTTTTTAAAGACATCCGTCGCACTAGGGAACAAGCCTTGAGTTGCAAACATACAATTCACTTACACAAATTACTTGAAATTACTCGCAGACTCGATCCATAGACATTTATGGATCACACAAAGTTTTTTCCCGTGTAGGAATCGAATCCACGACCTCCGGCTAGTCAGGATCACTAACCACTAGACCAACAGGCCAGCAAAAGTATTTATAGAAAGCGTAACATATTTCATTCCTAAATAATACCAAATAGGCTTAATAGAAAAGAAACAGCGCTCTATATGTAGCATAAGGAAATTGTTTGTTTTTTGAGAAACCGACCCCAATACCTTAGCCCCTATCTGATTATGAAAATTGCGACATAGGCAAAGGCAAAAAAGTTTACGGCAATATGTATAGATAACATACGTACATATACCGCTAAATTGTTTTTATCCGAGAGATTCGGATCAATATCCTATAAGACTTTGCAATATAAAAACACGATGTTTATTAGTACGTTCTCTTGGCTCTCTAGCGATCCGATATAGTTTTAAATCGATTCCGAAGCGATTCTATCGGATCTTATTACTTAGATAGCTTTCCATGTGTTTATTAGTTGAGTTTATTTTCTTAGAAATATGAGAAATGTAATTGGAAATGATAGTACTTGTACAAACGTAAGAAATAACGTTAACTGCTTCATTGGTGTAGTGGTTGGTGAGTGTTGGCTGTTTTTTACGAGATCCCGGGTTCCATTCCGAGGTCGGGCCAAAAAGTGATTTTGTCATAAAATTTACAATAGATGCTCGAATCTTCATGTGATGGCGCCAACTTTGGAACGTAGGCTATCACAATGATCTTTATTTAAACTCCTTGGGTGGCAAACAAGCCTACGGCCCCTCTGATGTTAAGCAGTTACCGTAGCAATACCAAAAGGTATCATTGGCGTGTTGCCGACCCATTTTTTTACACCAGGGCTTTAGGATGGAGTATCCCTAGGATAAGAAAACGTTTAATTCAAAACGCATCCCTAAATGAGCGCCGAAGACCTGTACTCACACATAGGAACACAACTACACCGCTGTGTGTAGTTATTTGGCTGTGGTCTGCTGTAGGTGCGGTGGTCCTTCCCCAGACGAACTTACTCTGTGATGAATTGCTTGCATCTAGTGCTTCCCTGTTAATGATTAGTATTTACCTAGTTAGAGTCTCATTGGTAGTGTCCATCGATACATAGAATTTACCCACTCAACATACAGCATATTAGTCAAAAATATCGGCTAAAATCGAAAGCATCAGATGAAAGACCTAAATAATCGAATTAAATAATTGAGAATCTTCCAATAAATACGTCTATGTACAGTTTTTGCAATAATTAAGTAAGAATAAATGCAATGAAAAAGTTTATGTAATGAAAGACGTGTTTAGAATGCGTGAACATTTACATTTTGGAGTGTTTTGTTATTGTATTACTTAATACATATTGCAATCATAATGTACATCATCGTTCTGTATTATATTAATACGTGAAGAAAAAGTTTTGTACATTACTTTTACACTTTGTGTCCGTTAATTGTATGTTTGTAAAGTCCCTCAGTCGCAACACAGGGCTTGATCCCTATTGCGGGAGTTTGATATATAAAGAAAAAAGAAATGCGCGCACAGATGAGTATGAGATTTTGCATAGTTAAAGTTCATACAAAGGAATGCAGAAAGCAATTACGGTCGAATATCGACCACCAGGCGACCTCTAGTTACTATAAATAAGAATAATCTATTAAATATATATATTTTTTTAATGTTTGTTACCGCATAACTCCGTCATTTATGGACCGATTTGAAAAATTCTTTTTTTGTCTGACTGGACATACTTCCAGTTTGGTCCCATTATCATCAAAAGAAAGTTCCGATGATGAGATCCATGAGGAATTGAGGGAACTCCTCAAAAGTTATAGGCACACATATAGCAATTTCAATATTTTTAACAACTAATCAATCATTTGCATTCAGAAAGTGTAATTTGGTGAAGTAAAACTGATGAAGAAGACCACAGATGGCCATCTGAACTTTTCAATAATAAGTATTTTACTGATGGCGATTAGATAAGTTTCGGTTATTGTTGCTAAGCAACTATTAATAAGAAATAATGACGTGAATGAATTGAGCGCGGATTGCACAGATTAAATATATTGCTTTTAATACCTACTTGACCTGTGTTCAGCCCGACGCTCAGTCGATTTTATTCGATTGTAACAAACAAATATCTGAAAATTTTACAACTTGCTGTACTGAAGTCGGTTTTTTTTTGTTAAAATTATATCTAAAATAAATAACGGGACACCTACGAAAACAAAAATTAATAAATGTCAACCGGTGCGAAGCCGACACGTGCCTCTAGTAATAATATAGAGAGAATCCTTAATAGGTATGTAGGCCTGCTGAGCATGTGCTCTCCTCTATCCGGAGAGCAGAGAGGGTTTAGAGTTAGACTTTCACACACGCTGGCCCATTGCGGGTTGGTGGTATACACATGCATTTTTCTCCACGATGTTTTCCTTTACCGTTAGCGGAAGGCAAATCATTTCATTGATACGATAAACTCCACAAAGTGATATTCACATTTATCCTACCGGTTAGAATCGGTTACTTTGCCACGGCTACCGTAATGAGGCATAATAATGTATTAATTTATTTATTGCATTTATGATTAGTTAATTAGCTATATTTGCATAATTGATGCGAATATATAATGCAATAACCGCCCAAAGGGTTTAATATTGAACTAAAAGCAATAATTATAATTATGAATAAAATTTTACCAAAAAGAATGAAAATAGACGAACGAATGCAGGTTATAACAGTTGAACCGTGTGACCACCTCACGCTTGACCAATGTTGAACACAGCCAACAACACGCTACTTAATTATGCAAACGCTTTGCAATACTTAACATATTATTTATTCCAAATCGACTAAAACAATAATCATTTTGAAAATTTTGCTCACCTCCAATTAGTCGAGTGAACCGAATTACGCTAATGAATTCCAATTGTAGCACGTTTTTTTTCTCTCTTTTTAAGGGACTTTGAGCCATAAATGACTAGTCCCGTAAAGTTCTTATAACTACATAAATTTGATTGTGTAGTTACAAGAACTTCACGGGACTGACATAGTCATTTATGGCTCAAAGTCCCTTAAAAAAAGAGAATAAACCTATTTATTTTTTAAAATCGAATAAACTATATTGATTGTTTTTGAATTAGTGTTTATATTTATTTCTTAGCTGACAATGGCATATTGAATGTAAAACATCGGAGTGATTATTCTCTATGTAGCCGTCATACTTAGGTATGCATAGCGGTTGGCGGCAGCTGAGCATTGAAGCGCTGCACGCTGGTGTGGTTTGGACGTAAGGTACCTACAAAAAAATAATACTTGCTACTTTATATTAGTCCCAAGGTAATTAAAATGTTCTCAATAATACATATGTAGTAGTTTTATTTCAATTGAGAAAGCCTGCCTGTGCCTGGGGACGGACCTCCATCTTTTTGTTATTTTTTGGCCACAGCCAAATAATTGTACACAGTGGGTCTGCAATTATTTGTAGTGGTGTAGCTGCGTGTGAATACAGGTATCAAAGTGCTCCTTTAGAGATACGACTCATGCGTATGCTTATCCTAGAGTCACTCCATCACCAAGCCCTGGTGTTAAAACTTTTGGGTCGGCAACACGCAAGTGATAACCCTGGTATTACAAGCGGTTTAGCTTACCATCAAGCGGTCCGTATGCTTGTTTGCCACCTAAGTAAAATAAAATCCTAATTTCAATTAGCGAAGCCGACACGTGCCTCTAGTAATAATATAGAGAGAATCCTTAATAGGTATGTAGGCCTGCTGAGCATGTGCTCTCCTCTATCCGGAGAGCAGAGAGGGTTTAGAGTTAGACTTTCACACACGCTGGCCCATTGCGGGTTGGTGGTATACACATGCATTTTTCTCCACGATGTTTTCCTTTACCGTTAGCGGAAGGCAAATCATTTCATTGATACGATAAACTCCACAAAGTGATATTCACATTTATCCTACCGGTTAGAATCGGTTACTTTGCCACGGCTACCGTAATGAGGCATAATAATGTATTAATTTATTTATTGCATTTATGATTAGTTAATTAGCTATATTTGCATAATTGATGCGAATATATAATGCAATAACCGCCCAAAGGGTTTAATATTGAACTAAAAGCAATAATTATAATTATGAATAAAATTTTACCAAAAAGAATGAAAATAGACGAACGAATGCAGGTTATAACAGTTGAACCGTGTGACCACCTCACGCTTGACCAATGTTGAACACAGCCAACAACACGCTACTTAATTATGCAAACGCTTTGCAATACTTAACATATTATTTATTCCAAATCGACTAAAACAATAATCATTTTGAAAATTTTGCTCACCTCCAATTAGTCGAGTGAACCGAATTACGCTAATGAATTCCAATTGTAGCACGTTTTTTTTCTCTCTTTTTAAGGGACTTTGAGCCATAAATGACTAGTCCCGTAAAGTTCTTATAACTACATAAATTTGATTGTGTAGTTACAAGAACTTCACGGGACTGACATAGTCATTTATGGCTCAAAGTCCCTTAAAAAAAGAGAATAAACCTATTTATTTTTTAAAATCGAATAAACTATATTGATTGTTTTTGAATTAGTGTTTATATTTATTTCTTAGCTGACAATGGCATATTGAATGTAAAACATCGGAGTGATTATTCTCTATGTAGCCGTCATACTTAGGTATGCATAGCGGTTGGCGGCAGCTGAGCATTGAAGCGCTGCACGCTGGTGTGGTTTGGACGTAAGGTACCTACAAAAAAATAATACTTGCTACTTTATATTAGTCACAAGGTAATTAAAATGTTCTCAATAATACATATGTAGTAGTTTTATTTCAATTGAGAAAGCCTGCCTGTGCCTGGGGACGGACCTCCATCTTTTTGTTATTTTTTGGCCACAGCCAAATAATTGTACACAGTGGGTCTGCAATTATTTGTAGTGGTGTAGCTGCGTGTGAATACAGGTATCAAAGTGCTCCTTTAGAGATACGACTCATGCGTATGCTTATCCTAGAGTCACTCCATCACCAAGCCCTGGTGTTAAAACTTTTGGGTCGGCAACACGCAAGTGATAACCCTGGTATTACAAGCGGTTTAGCTTACCATCAAGCGGTCCGTATGCTTGTTTGCCACCTAAGTAAAATAAAATCCTAATTTCAATTCTAGAAAATAAAATACATTATTATTCTCTTTATTCATCTTTTTCACTTATTCAATACATTTTTAAATATATAAAAACAACATAAAAATCTATACATTTAAAAATATAAAAAATAGTTCCCCACCGGTATCGGGAACAAAGTCCAAGCTACCGGCGGTTAGGGCTCCAGAGACAGGAACCTCCTCACTATACGTGCCGTGTCGAGGAGCACTGCCTTCTGTATCAGACCCTTGATCCATCCACCTAACGCGAGCCTCTTAAGGTGTTGGTCGAGGCTCTTGGCTATTAAACCATTCACTGTAACGACTATCGGTACAATGATAGCGGAATCCACATCCCACATGTCGACAATCTCATGGGCCAAGTCAAGATATTTTATTTGTTTATCTTTCTCAGCCTTCACGAGATTCTCGTCATGAGGGACAGTAATATCTACAATCATTGCAAGGCGCTTTGATCGATCCAACACCACAATATCAGGCTTGTTGGCCACAACAGTCCTGTCAGTGATGATGGACCGATCCCAGTACAGTGTCGCACAGCCATTCTCGAGAACTGGCTCAGGGACATACCTGTAGTACGGTACCTCGACGTCCACTAGGTTGTATCGCAGAGCAAGCTGCTGGTGGATTATCCTGGCTACTTGGTTATGCCTATGCAAGTACTCGCCGTTAGCAAGACGCGAACAACCGGAAACAATATGCCTGAGGGACTCACCTGGTCGGTGACATGCACGGCATATGTCGGCCGTGCCGTCCTTCAGGATATATTTCCGGTAGTTGTTCGTCATGATAACTTCGTCAGCAATTGCACAGGCAAACCCTTCGGTTTCTCCAAAGAGATCACCGAAGCGCAGCCAGGCAACGGAAGCAGCACCATCTACATCAGACCCATGTAGGGCCCGGTAGAACCGCCCGTGGAGCTCCTTGCTCTGCCATACCTTCCTACGGTCGTCAGTACTAAGCACTACAGGCCTGCGCCAGTTCTCTTTAGCCAAGGCAAGCGGGGTTAGCCCCATGTCCACTGATGGTAGGTAAGTAGTTACCGTAACTTATGGCTTATCGGAGACATCACTCTCGCATTGCCAAACTTGTAAAAACCTTTTAACTCTTATCTTGAAGATCCCCATGAATAGATTATAATAAAATTTGGTAGATATTTAGTTTTAACTATTTAAATTTTTAACTGGCCTGTTGATTTAGTGGTTGACCCTGACTGGTACGCTGGAGGCGGTATGGGTTCGATTTCTACTCAGGACAAATCTTTGTACGATGAGTGCAATTCTTTGTTGTGCGACTGGCTGGAATTTATCTTAGTATAGATGTTTTTAAAAATATTGTAGTATATTTACTAGTTGCTTGGTTGCCATAGTACCTACAGGCTCTACCTAATTAAGGATCAGAGGCCGTTCCATGGAAGTCTGCAAAGCGATTAATTTACGATCATAATTTATAGGTACTTTTTATTAAACACCCCACACTAGACGCGACCGCACCGTAGCCGTAGGTGCTTAATACGGAATAAAATTAAATAGGTACCTATATATTTTTGCTCCACTTTGAGCACCAAGCTATTATTAGATATCTCATCTCAACCCATAAACGTCCCACTGCTGGGCACGGGTCTCCTCCTTACAGTTGGAGGGATATTAGCCTACTATACCACGCTGGCCAAACGGGTTGGTATAGGGTTTTGTTTCGAGTTTTATTAGATATCTATTGGTGGTCTAAGTGGGTGCTCAAACCATAGATGCTCCAAAACTTGGTGCTTAACGAGGAATACTCTTTATAATAATATAAGATTGGCATTGTTAAAAATTAAAATATAGATAGAGAACCAATCGGCCGCAGATGGCCGCGTGCGAGTAGTCCCACGGTATTATTATAAATATTATTTGCACTGCTAATAGGTATGCAGTAAGTAACAAAGCTGGAAAACATTATTAAAGTAAACATAAAACGTTTATTTTAACATTGAATAGCTTTTAAGTAACAATTAATTACCACAAGCCATCTTATAAAGATTTATAGCGCTATTAATATCATTAGAAAGAGAAAGAACGATGGTATTTTTCACACCTAAGTCGTACCGCTTCATTAGTAGGCGGATGAGAAATTATTTGTGATCATTGCCAAGATAAATAAAGATTAAGATGAATACGCATTAAGATAAGAACATTAGGATATTGATCGTTATCGGTATTTTTTAAGTTATGGACATAGCGTGCCCCATTTGTAATGGTAGTTAATGCTCAAAGAAGCAATTCTGTTTAGAGTATTGTTTGTGAAGATATCAAACAGCCAGTGTCGCGTAGCAATGGGTTTTATTAGCCGAACGCTTTGTAATCCTACTAATATTATAAACGCGAAGTTTGTAAGAATGTATGGATGTAATTTTGTTACTCTTTCACGTAAAAACTATTGAACGGATCTGGATGAAGCACAGAGATAGATTTCAGTCTGGAATAGCACATAGGCTACTTTCTATCGCGATAACCGACATCCACGCGGGCAAAGCCGCGGGCATATTAATATATGAATTTACTGCACAATTGGTTCAAAAGCTAATATGTTTTTTTTGCCGACTAAACCATTTTAATATAAGGGTTTTGTGATGAAGTATCCCTGGTATAGAAAAAGGTTTCTTTATAAAGGCTTCACAGTAAAACGGAATATTGCTGTCCCTTTTTTGAATAACAAACTTTGTGTAACCTGTCTCTACGAGTAATTGTAGCAAAACTGTGGAAGTGTGACGTCTTAAAAAAAAATATATTTAAAATACATATGTATGTATTCTTGTTTTCATTTTTCGGCATAATTTTGAGTTTATTTTGTTTTAAACCAACGACATAAACTTATTGAATTGTAATCATATTTTATCGCTTCGAAAGCGTTCCTGTAACAAGTGTACTTTCAGGCAGTAGCTAGTATTATATAGATAAATATTTTTACTCACAAATACACAACACATCACGCCTCCATTTAGCTGTACAAATAATCGTCATATTTGTCGGAATTCCGAACCGATCAAATTGGACCGTGTAGAGAATGTTTTTTGACAAAATGTAATGTAAATTTGTCCGGGCCTAACAAACATGATGGCTGATGGTCCGTTTGTAATTGGTATTTTAAATCAGCGGGTGGCAAACGAATCCCTTATTAGATTCACAAGCTTTTTGTACCCTATTACAACACTAAGGGCTATAGAAAACGTTCTCTGTCCCCTATTAAGGACATAGTTACGGCAATTTGTGAGACCTATTAGTGCTAAAAATTAAAATACTTTCACATTTTAATTAAACAAATTATAAAATAAAGTGCGTTAAACGTAATAACGAAGGGCATTGGTATCAGTTACTGTTTGAAATTCGATTTGAGATTCGAATGTTTTTTTTTTAAATTGATAGGTAAAGGCAATAACCATGCAGCTATTATTTCCATTGCAGTGTAATTATAAATTGAAATGCGATCGCCAAATTATTTAAATTTATTGAAATTCTCATTTGTTTTCGATTAACGTATTTTGTTAATTTTAATTTCAACCGACTTTCGAAGATATTTTTGGACGAAAAATATTAATTAACGTCAGTCAAGACGAAATTTATTAATTTTGTAGCTATGGCCAATTTATTCAGCAGTACAAAGCCAAGTCATATCAAAAATAAACATTTCTCGAAGTGTCTCATATTCAGGTGAATTGCGAATTCAGGAAGACAACGTAATTCTACCTATAGTTTATATTATAAAGAGACAGAGTTTGATTGTTTGAACGCTACCTCTAACGTATCTCTGGGACTACTACTCAGATTTACTGACTGACCGACTGATTCATCAACGCAGAAAGGTTTCTTAAATGACCGAATTGCGCACTAAAAAGGGGTTTTTGGAAATTGAATACCTAAATGCGTAAAATTTGTTAAATTTAGGCGAAGTCAGGGCTGGCCGCTTGTTCAGATCATTGCGAATATAGAATGACAACGCAAATACTATTATACTCCTCGCCATTTGAAACTCTTTAGTAAATTGGTTAATTAAATGTACAGGCGCACCTGCTGCCGAATTATATGTTGTAAATTTTATATGTTCGCTAGAAATTAAGGTGAAAACTGAATTTAGAGGAAAGTACCTGATATGTGTTTTATAGGAGAATGTAAACTGAATTGGTTTAGAAGTATACCACTCTGCCTAAGCTCTTCGGGAATTTTGATAGTTATAAAATATTTAAGAGTTGTTATACATAGATAAAATTCTAGTTATTTTTGTAGTCATCTATACTAATATAATAAAGAGGAAAGATTAACTTAACTCAATAACTAGTTGTCCGATTTAAAAAATGCTTTTACTATTAGAAAGCTATATTATCAGCCGGTAACATAGGCTATATTTTATATAATATAAAATCGTTTCCCGTTGACGATCAATGTAGTTTCGGCTGTACCAAAATTACTAAGTCTAGGAAAGCTGAAATTTGGAACACAGGTTTAGTTCAAAACTTCAAAGTTAAGGTTAAAGGTTTGTACGATAATTTTAACAAAAATACCTACATACTCGTATAAAAAGAGTCGTCGAGTGTGACAGTCGCAAACCCTGGCCTTCTGTACCTTGACTCACTTTTTTTTATGTCTTAACGTTTTTCCTTATGCTTTGATCGGAGTAGCTCAACACGCGTAGACGCTAAAACGTGACGAAATATACTGGCAAAGTTATTTTGTTTTATGGAACGTATTTTAGGGTTAAATGTAGGTAACGTAAGTAGGGCTGTCACCTGGCAAAAGTCGTATGTTATAAAAGTGGCGTAAACCATAAAACTTTACCGCAATGAAACTGAGGGCTTAAGTTAGTATTTTAAGAAATATTCGTTGTGAAAAAGAAATAGCAGTAGTTAAGCAAATTTTTCAAATTAATCACCTGTGTACAAAACCAACGCAAAAGCACAAAGAATTAACTTAATTATATTTGTCTTCACAAGTAAATCATATATTGAAGAAGGAATCTAATAATAAGAGATATGAACTTACATAAATATTACTGCTTGTACATCAAGTGATTTTTGATTTGGTTAATTCAATAACGCTAGCACTCCGCAAGAATTCTGACAAATAATACAACATTGTAATCACGGACACAAAGTACCTACTTAAATACACCCAAACTTGGTAAAATTATTTGCAGATCGCATAAATTTCTGTGCGGGGATATTAATTGCAATACGCACATAGAAATGGTGAGGTAACTTGTTACGTGAGGTAACGCTTAAATCACTGCCCCATTCATGCAATCAAATTACTAATTAATTGCGTATATCCTTAATAAATTGAGTTGCGAGATTTAGATACACGTTTGTGCAGCGTTGGCTTTAGGACGCAGGCTAAACCTGGAATAAAATCAAATAAGTAGCAACCCTATCGAAATCTACAATATGATGTACAAAAAACAAATTTACAAAAACGAAGCGCAAAATAACTAAATTACAGGTAAGTCTGTGCCAAGCTAAATAATAGAATTTAATCTGTAGTTCAATGAATACGAATTAAGAACGTCCTCCTCGTTTGAAGTCGGTTAAAAATATGAAAAGATTTTTTTATCTTATAACTCACAAATAATTCTCTGGCTCTGAAATGATGGCTTCAAGGCCTGAATTACAAATCATGAATTAAATAGCATTATCCCCTTTTCCCCTGAGCTATCTCTAGGGGGTAAAGTTGTATGACTTTCAAATATCATCGACAGTGATTGTTAAAATTTAGTCTTTTAGAAAAAAACTATATTAATCTTTGATGAACCTTAATAAACCACTATTATATTTTCCTTTTACTTTAATAAATTAGAACCTAGGTACATATCAAACTCTTTATTTGTTAGAGGGAAACAAAAAAAGGTTTTGTCGTGACTATCAAAAGACATTTCTTTTGTTTAGTCATCTCATGTCAACATCAGATTAAAGAAAAAGGAAAGTTTGCTGTCACGTTTATGCAAAAATTTAATAATATGACGGTGATTTTATTAAATCACCAAGTTTTCGACGTAAAATGACAACATTAATTTTAATGTGAGGCCCAAATTAAATCTATTTTCCGGAGGTCTCTGGTGAATGTAAGAGCAAAATAAGATTATGTAAGATACTTTTAAACGGCCTGTAAAAACTAAATAAATAATAAGGTCATATTTATCCAACTGTACAAAAGATTGGTGACTTTTAACGTGGGTAATATTTTTGGTACAAAAAGTCTATAATGCTTGTCAGATAACTCGCGATATACGGACTACTTATAACCTATTGTGGGACTTGTAGGAGTCGTACTTACCATAGAAGTCTAAGGGTAAGAGATAATAGAGTTGTACTTATAAAAGTAGATATTATTTCTAGAAGTACTGTGACGCAGCTGTTAGAATATGTCAAAAATGTAATTCTGCTTATAAAGTATAAGCAGAATTACATTTTCACATTACGAAAAGTAATTTTGTAAATAACCCGCCTACATCATTGATGTCATGTACAGTTTTTTACCTAGCAAACAACCAAAGAGGTTTTCTCGTGGGATGTAAAGTGAAATATTGTTTTTTCTTACTCCTTTGTGTTTAGAGAATCAATCTTGTCACTTTATATATATTGATACTGCTATTTAGTAATTTTCTTATAACATAGTAAAGCGTTAAGGCGCTCCTAGCCTAGGTAAAGCACCATACAAGCGAGCAAGCTCGACTGGCGAAGGACCTCCAACTTTTTTTTAATACTAACTGGGTGGCAAACAAGCTTGCGGCCTACTTGATGTTAAGCAGTTACCGTAGCATATGAACGCTTGCAACACCAGCAGTATAACTTGCGTGTTGCCGATCCTGTTTTACACCAGGGCTTTAAAATGGAGAAACTTGGTCTATTAGGCTGCCGACACAGCGTTATGCTTGTTTGACGCACAAGCAAATCTCTTCTCTTTATACTACTTAGGTGGTAAACAAGGTAGGGTTTCCCTGGGATAGGAAAACGTTTCTTTCAAAACACATTCCTAAATGAGCTCTGAAGACCTGTAGAAGATCGCAGCCAAATAACTACACATAGCGGTTTAGTTGGGTTTCTGTGCGTGAGTACAGGTCTCCAGTGCTCATTTAGGGATACATTTTGAATGAAACGTTTTCTTATCCCAGGGAAACCCTACCTTATTTACCACCTAAGTAGTATAAAGAGAAGAGATTTGCTTGTGCGTCAAACAAGCATAACGCTGTGTCGGCAGCCTAATAGACCAAGTTTCTTCTGCCACCAGTCTACCCATCCCTGGGACAAGACAACGCTACTTTAAAAACAAGGGAGACCTGTACCTACGTATAGGGACACAACTAGACTACCTACTTTGCGGAGTTATTTGACTGTAGTCTTATGTAAGCTCCGTCCCCAATCAAGCTTGCTCGCTTGCACCTAAATAAATAAACAGTAAACAAAAAGAAATTTAGCATTCAACCATTATTTTCTATTTCTTTTCAACGTTGTGAGCAAAAGCCGTTCGTGAGTCGAATTTTGAAACACATCATGTATACATCAGTCGCATAGCGCACTTGTAGCGTTAAATATAAAAGAGTAAAAATACAAGCTCCTAGATGAAGCGAGGCAATCAGGGAGAATTGTGCTCCATGTTCACTTCACGTTTACTTTTTACCTTAGTAAATTTTTCACACTAAACACCATACAAATCATTTTATAACATAATACTATCAAACTATAATTATTGTATTATGAGAATTCATACATTTGATATCTTTCAACTGAGAATAATCAATGATCAGCGTCTCGAATGTCATTTTCCACGTTGTTATTTGATGAAGTTTTATCCACGGTGTATTATTTAGTGGGGCTCTACAATCTATGTTCCAGTGTGTGAGTACAGGTATCCAGTGCTCATTTAGGGATGTGTTAGTAAAACTTTTGTCTTTTCCAGGGGAATATTTTTTTAGGGTTGGCAACACAGAAGTAATGCTCTAAGATATTATAAGAGAATATATAGGCTATGGGACTGCTTACCTGAAAGCGAATCGTATGCTTGTTCGCCACCTATGTAGAATAAAAAAAATATATAGATAATTTTTTTTGTATTATAATACAATCTTGTTTCTAAATAAGCTGAACAATATTATATACAAGATTTTGTCCAGATTAAGCAAATTTTTACCTGTTTCATCATCTCAAACCATTAAGGTCCCACACTGCTGGGAACGAGTCTCCTCCATACACTTGGAAGTATAATAGCCTACCATACCACGCTGGCCAGACGGGTTGGTATAGGGTTTTGTTTCGAGTTTTCCTTTGTCATTGTCTGCCTGATTTACTTTCATGGAACGGGGTGGTGACATTTGTATTCTAAATCCATCACCACACGGATATTAACCCCAAAATTTCTGCTTTCTAGATTTAGTAGTTTTGTCTGTGTGATGACCGTCAGTCAGGACAAACGTTTTATATATATATATATATTTTTTTTTTATTCAAATTTTTTTAAGGCTTTTTTCACAATGAAATGCCAGCCTTATCGTAACTTATACTAGCTTACAAACAAAACTGAGATTGGACATTATTGATGGCTAAATAAATCTAAAAGTAAATCTACTATTTCTGAAGTAGGTTGTGACAATATATATGTAAGTAGGGAGCAATATCATATTTACTAGTTTTAATTTTAGTTTTTATATATTATTTACGATAACACACTACGATAGGGCAAATAGTGAAGTACTCACAGGATTGGTCTCACGGTCTTAATTATCGCATATTGCTGCGTGATACACCGCGCATCGGCTCGCGCGCAACAACAATGATATTTGTGCGCGTTGTTATTGTTAACTGATACTCTGTGATGCGACATATGTGTACGTGTTTGCTAAATTACGTATTTTAATGTAAGAAGATTTTTTTTTAAGTACGCCAGCTACTTGTAATTGATCAGTTAACCTTAATATATATTTTTTAAGACAACTCCCGAAAGTCCCGAAGGTGTATGCAGGTATGATTTTAGATCCCGTGTAATTAAAAATAGCTGTCGCGGGATGCCTTGCCGAAGTGAAACATAGAACCTATTTTGAATAGAAAATATACGTGGTAAAAATATAAATGGCTCATGGCGACGGCGATGTGTCACCATACCAACAGGCAGTCTGACCCGCTCCATTAGGTAGCTGTTTCACATTCAAGTTTTTTAATAGAAAATAAACCTACAGTTTTCAGCGCTCATTTAGGGATGCCTTTTTAACGACACTTTTTTATCGCATTATACGCTACCACTGCGCTATTGAGGAAATCGTAATACCTATTACGATTTCTAAACTTTATACAATAGTTTATAATTATATACCAGTCTACCTTAAGGCGATGCAGAAAGGTAAAGAAGTAACTTAAGATATGGACAATAAATTAATTATACTAACTAAATCCTACTAATATTAATAAATGTGAAAGTTTGTGAGTATGAATGTATGGATGTTTATTACTCTCTCACATTTCATCTATATCCGTTCATTAGATTTTAAATCTAATGAACGGATATAGATGAAATTTGGTACAGAGATAGGATTAAAGTCAGGATTTTTATCGCGATAACCGACATTCACGCGGGCGGAGCCACGGGCAACAGCTAGTAGGTACATAAAATAACAAATATATACTCTCCAACTACAACTAACAAATAACTACACAGAATGCGAACGACGTAGTTCAAGATTACTTATTCAATCTCTAGATAGTTGTAAGTATTTTAGTTTAGCTTTATTAGCACAGCGCACTTCTCGTCTCAGAGGGAAAATCTTACAGGAGACTGAACAAATCGAATTCCACGCGAGTGAACCACGGGAAGCTAATAAATTTATAAAATCCGCACGAACGTTTGAATTATGCTGAACTATTACGAACCGGCTTTAGATGTAATTGCATACAAATACAGATGTGTAAAATAGATCAGGAAAACTGCTTGGATTTATCTATCATAACATTTAAGAGAGGTAGGACACCATACGTGCGAGCTAGCCTGACTAGAGAAGGACCTCCACCTTACAGAAGATCATAGTCAATAACTAAATACCTCCATACCCATGTTTTATATGTAGGTGCTTCTAAAGAGGCAAACCACCAAACCTATGCTCCGTAGCCTATGGACGCTTGCAACAGCAAAGTTCTCACTGAAAAAAGGATTTAACTTCTTGAAGAACCCCAACCATATACATACATATTTCATACACACATATCATACGTACTTTTATATGTCACCAACTCGACCGCATAAATTCGTCACCACAGAAAGGCACTCTTATTCGCAATAAAGATTTATGATCTACATTCCATATTATGCAAATCCGTAAAGTCCACTGTTGAATCAGTGAATACAGTGGCTATATGCAGTATTAACATAAATACCTTGCTGCGAATCATTTGGGTAATGGTATATTGATGACGTATTTTGGTATTAGATAAAGCAAGTTAACATAAAAATATAAACAATAAAATGTAAGTCTTGTTTTCAAAGCTTTGGAATGTATATTCATTAGTCGAAAGTATTTTAATCGCTTTCTGTTAATATAAATATTTTTTATATAAATACTAATAATGTCGCAGTAAATAGTAGTTTACGTTCTTTACTTAAACGTCCAGCGATTCGTAGCTCTTCGGATCTTGAAAGAAAGCGCATTCCACTGAAGGATAGATTAGATACGGAAGAAGGAAAGAGCAAGAGCAGAACTGTGCGAAGTACACGTAAAAGATTAATTATTTGATCATCGGACCATCGGTAGTTAGGTATGTCTTCCATCTAGGAAGACATACCTAGCTACCGATGGAGATGGAGCACGGCCGATAATATACATTATGCCTTGAAGACTCTCATATTGTTCTCTTCAGGGAACACTTTGGCAAATTGTTTTGTTCCTATGCATCAGAGTCAGAACTAAAAATGCAAATAATAATATATATTCAAATAATAACATAGGTATTGCAAGAGTCTATATGCTACAGTCACTATTAAAAAAAACCACAGAGACCACCTCAAAGAAAACTGCATCTATAACTATCTAGATAGTAGTAGTAGTTAGCTAATAGTTTTTCAGCCATAGTTAGGTAGTCAAACGCGCGCTCAGTCCACACGAGCCGGCAGTTGTTTACGAGAAACTAAACTCCAGAATGTAAACAAACTGTCATTCATTGTGTTGTGACAAGAATAGTTTTCAATAAACTAATATCCATTCAAATCTAAGAATGTGGCAAGAAATCTAGATGACAAATTAATTAAAATCTAAGAATGACAAATAGTTGTTCCAAGACGGTGTGTTTTGTATCCGTTAATTGTATGTAGGTATGTTTGTAAAGTTCGTCGCGACACAGAGCTGTTTTTCTAGAGCGCAAGTTTTCTTTTAAAACAATAAGAAAACAATATACAGGTACTGCATTAAACGATATAATATTAACTATTATAAGTAGTAGGTAGTATTTGTTAGTTATGACCTAAATAAACATTTTTCTGTCATAGATATGTAAGGAACCAGCATTTTGCCGATTCATACAACTTGCATTAACAAATTTCATATACCAATATCCAATTTTCTTAAGAAGAAGAAAGTTAAGAACCTACTAAGTAAAATTAATCCAGTATTTTTATCCAAAATGCTGTTCCACGTGCTACAAAAATATGTGCCGAGTTAACATTTGTTTGGTGTATGCATGTGATTTATGTTTGCAATATGCCTCTCGTGTTGCGGGAGCCCACACGAACTAGAAGTTCTTCGATGTAAAGCGTTTGTTTATTGTTTACTTTAACACTTATTGCATGTAAAGGACTTACTAATTCTCTACCTATTTGTATGATATGTGTGTTTATTTTTTAAACGTCTTACGCTCGGATCACGTCACACAATAAATGGAAAAAGCGAGCAAGCCCGACTGGGGAAGGACCTCCACCTTACAGAAGACCACAGCCAAATGACTACACACAGCGGTGTAGTTGTGTTCCTGTGTGTGAGTACAGGTCTCCAGCGCTCATTTAGGAATGCATTTTGAAAGAAACGTATTCCTATCCCAGGGTTACTTCCATCTTTAAGCCCTGGTGTAAAAAATGGGTTGGCAACACGCAAGTGATACCTCTGGTAATGCAAGCGTCTATAGGCTACGGATACTGCTTAACATCAGGCGGGCCGTATGCTTGTTTGCCACCCAAGTAGTATAAAAAAAAAAAAAAAAAAAAGATTAAAATCCTATTTTGCTTTTACATGGCAATCAAAAACCGTTTTCTGTCGTCATAGATACGGAACAGCTTCATCAAATATTGTTCTTTATGTAAATTATTATCATGTACGCGCCGTTTACCGGGTGCTACTGTGAATTTAAACCATCCAGAAACTCACTTAAATATACAAAAATAAAATCATGAAAATCGGTCCAGCAGTGCCGTTCTGTGCTAGAAACAGTTTGCTCACGGTTTCCAGCACAGAAAAGCACTTGAAAATTAAAACAGCACTCAAAAATCAGAAAGGCTTTGAATTGCTGGACGCTTCCAGAAATTCAGTCTTTCTAATTTCGAGTGAAAGCGCTTTTCACAGAAGGATAAGTAATGGACAAGGGCAAAACTGTGCAAATTTCCTACCTATATCTAAAAGATTATTGAACGACGAATGCCAAAGCCGAAGGTCAGACACTAAAAGTTATATAACTGCAAAGCAAAGTAATAATTCAATACGATTTTTTATTTATCAGAGCCGTTTAGAAATCATAAGCTTTTTGTCGGTTTTATTTAAAAAAATCTACAGTTCATAGTTATCAATGTAACTGGTGTACAATAAAGAGTTTTCTATTCTATTCTATTCTATTCTATTCTATCAATTTACGTAAGTATCTACTTTAATGTCATTCATTTTAACCACTGATCCGTAACTACTCAAATGCTTGTATTTACACAGGTATTAAAATTGCATCACATTGACAGCGAGGTTCTATTTTCAAGGCGATAGATAAGCAAGCATATAACCAGCTCCATTTTAAGCAGTATCCGTAGCTGTAGGACGTTCGCGCAATCGATAGATGTGTTATATAAAAAAAAATTAAAACCATTTCGCTTAAAAAATGAGCAGTGCAGTACTCACACACAATAACACAACTACACGACTACGTGTCAATTAGCTGGAAATCGGTCTAATAAACCCTCTTTTTTTATTTAAAAGGATTATATCACTTTATTTACGGGTCTGTTATTCTTCACTGAATGACGTAAATGACTGCACGGTTAGCTCAGTGGCTCAGTGGTTACCTCGCCATTTACTACTGCGCGGTGTGTTGTGGATTTGATCCCCACACGAGACCAAAAATTGTGTGTTCCATAAATGGTTGTCCCGAGCCTGGGTGTACCTTATGTCCGTTAATTGTATGTTTGTAAAGTTCCCCGCGACACAGGGCTTGTTACATAGTGCGGGAGTTGTTTACAAAAAAAAAACAAAGAATAAAGAAAGAATCTTACGCTTCGATGGAAAGTATTCTGAAATTCTAGGTAGGTATTTCAATATTGAAGCTCCATTGAGCACTTAAGCTGGGAAATACTGATCTCTATCGAAATACCAAACTCTCCAAGCTTCATTCTGTGTCTAGTTAGATACGTAGTAGCTATTTACCGTATACAATATTTCAGGGACGATAGACAACTAAACAGCTAATTAATATTCTTAAAACCTTAATTTAATTATTAGTTATGAACCTGGGCTTTAGTAGTTATTCCTCTTCAATTTGCAATAAGTGATGCGACGACCATCACAACGTTGCTCTACTTCTTACAAGCCGAAGTAAACTAAGAAACCGAGTACCTACTTAGAGAGGTCTATGTCCAGCAGTGGACCAGCAACTGAATAATAAAATAATGTAATTTTAATTATTAGCAACTTGCTATAAAAACAGGTCATGAAAAACTCATATCAAAAAGATTCCTGAGTAATAACAAAACAACAACTGCGACCACGCAATATATTTTTATTGAGTTTGTTTATACATTTATAACGCTGGGATTAATTGTGCCGCGGCTGTCATAAATTCAAAGTGTGCAATGCAACAGCAATCGTAACAAATTTCTGGTGCTCGAACAAAATGAAATCTGCAAAATTAATCAAGTGATCAACAAAAAAAAACTGCCAAACATTTTAGTTGTTCTTTGTGTTGCTGGATGCCAATGTAGTCTTATCAAAAAATACATATTATGTTTTTCTGTGAAGAATTTTACAATATATATTCGAAGTTTGAAAATTAGCGTAGTTTACTTACACCCCAAAAAAAGGAAAGCACGTAAAACCGTTGGTATCTCTCAGGTCGTGCTGCCCCATGGGACCAAGAGAGTGATAGAATAAAGAGTGCACCTGTGTTTGCACACATACTTGACACTATAATATTATTATCTTCCGCGCACGGTGGCAATGGCTAGTCTGCGTCGAGATTATCGCTGTGATCAAAACTACATGCTTGAAGACTAAATAATACAGCAAAATGTTACTTAGGACTCTCCGTGTCGTAAGAAAACAACTCCTACGACGTGGTGCACGCATTACTAATAGCTCATGTATCAGTAATAATGTCCAAAATAGTGCAAGTATTCCCCAATCCCACGTTAATGCCATTATCGAGGCACAGTGATTAGGATAGGTGAAGAATGGCACAGCGAATAACACTTAACCAAAGCATTTCGCTATTTACGATGGCTACTCTAATGGATGCGACAGTTTCGACTGATGGACGTCTGTTAAATACTAAATCACGGTATACAAAGTGTAGAGAGAATAGCTACATAGTCTATGTCCTGGATTAGCATATAGAGTAGTTTTAATAACAAAAGTAGAGGGTTACCGTAGGGATACGACAAAATCGAATTGACACGAGTGACAAAATCAGTTGAAACCTTTGAAACTATAATAGATACTGTTTCATTTGGGAAATATACATATATGTATGTATATTATGTACTCAACAAACTGTAAATAGTGCTAGTGCTGATAGTAAACTAATATTATTATTATAATTCGAGAAAAAAGTACTGCTTTTAGATTAACTCTCTGGATGAGATTTAGCACAGTTAAAGTAAACAATAATAGAAGGCGGATTGTGCAAAGCTAAATTAAAAAAAACACTAATAGACAGAAATCACGGTCGAATTTAGTTAAAATAAAAGAATGATTAAAAAAGCAAAATAAGTAAACAAAAAGGTTAATTAATAAAGAAGTTTTGCTTTTTAAAGTTTGCGAATAGGGATAACGCTGTCCCTTCCCTAAACTCCGGGTTATTTATTACACATGTCAAAAGTTAAAATGGTTGGTTTAAAGACTAAAAAAATATCTATTTTATTATAAATTACAAATCGTAAAACCACTTGGAGTTTAATCGTGTTAGTTCCTGTAAGTCGTACAGTACAATAGGCAGGACTCCAACACGAAACCTATTCGATTCCTATAATAGCCCATTACCAAACTGCCATTGCTGCAACAACCACAGAAAAAAAGTAACAACAATGTAGAAGTGGTACTTTGTTTTAGAAAAGAAATTGACTGACTGACATTATTCAAAACTAATAAAGATCTTAAAGTTCTTTATTTTACACAATCGTTCTTATATACGAGTATGCACATGACATTACAAAAAATCTCTATCCTGTATACGAGTATATAGCCCACGTCTCCAGTGCTTATTTAAAGGGAACTAAAATTATAATAAGGGCATTTTCTAAGGGCTACCTATATTACAAAAGTCTGGTATTAGGTACAATATGTGTAGCGCAAGTAATGCTTCTGGTGTGGCAAGCATCCATGGGCTACGGTAATTGTTTTTCACCGTGAAAAGAAAGAAGAAAAATAAAATCGTACGCTTTGTAATTTCTACAGTACTGTTATTATGATTTCTATGGCCACTACTTATGCAAGTACAATATCGATTCACTAATGAATTAAGGCATAAAAGTAGGGCAGTTCGCATCCTATAAGCCATTTTATGGTGAGGTGAGAAAGTATAAAAGTATGCAAGTAGAATATTTTCTCTTGATATTACTCCCTGGGGACGCGAGGGCAACTATGCATTTAGGTAGGGTTACCACACATTGAAAACAAAGCTCTTTTTATATTTTAGTCAAGTAGTTATCGTGAACTTTTGACTGTCGGGACCGGGACGGTTCAAATACCACGTAACAGTCACCCATTTATAGAATAACCGCGTAGAAGTGGAATAGTAGTGGTGGAATAAGCTCCATAGTGCTCCTAGTTCCGTCGATCTTTCTGAGTGAGTATGGAATTCTTCAAGAAAGAAGGAAAATGTTTTGATAGGGTCGGCAATAACCGCTTGTAATACCCCTGTTGTTGCAAGCGTCCATGGGCTATAGAAACTGCTTACCACCAGACATGCTGTGTGTTTGTTTGCCTCCTTATAAAAAAATGAAAATAAAAAATCCTTAGTACCTAGTTATTATTATTAGTAGCTTTTAATATAAGGAAAGAGCATCCCTTTCTTTCTTCCATATGTCACGGTCAAGACACTATTCAATCAGTGAAGTAAGAGTCAAGCTCATCACGCAATCTTTTTCTGCACTATTCAGTCAGTGAAGTAAGAGTCAAGCTCATCACGCAATCTTTTTCTGGACCTGCTGCGATGCCTTTTTATGTTAAGTGGTATCCATCTGGTTAAGGTCATTGACAATAGATTATCGGACATGCGACAGATATGTCCGGCCAAGTTCCAGTTCAGGCTGGTGGCCTTCTTTTTTTTATACTACCAAGGAGACAAACAAGGATACGGCCCGCCTGATGGTAAGCAGTTACCGTAACCTATAGACGCTTGCAACACCAGGGGTGTCACTCGCGCGTTGCCGACCCTTTAGACCTATTGTCCAACATGAGCTATTTGTGCTTTAGAGCGTCGTTCTGAGTTTTAATGCGCTCCATGGCTTGCGATGTTAGTTCACATTATAATACAGTAAGCGAGCTCCTAAGCATTTCTCGTCATAACGTATAACTATTTTCAGCACGGCAGTCGTTTCTTTTGACTCAAAGATTCTTTATGATACAGCAAAACAAAAAAGAAATAGAGTTGTATAAAAACATGTTTTATGTTAGTACAAAGTACAATTGGCCTTATCGCAATTAGCGACCCCTGATTATACCTTCATTATGAGTTCACATAAAACCCTCGTTTATTTTTTTGATCACGTCTCTACAATTTTGCGACAAACGCTCATGAGCACGGTAAGAACATAACTCGACTTTTCTTTAAATAGCTTCAGCTTTAAAAGACTAAGCTTGTGTTACAGTGGGGTTTTAAATATTTCAAACACAAAATACACATGTATGTAGTTATACCTAGACCAGATGATTCAGCGTTTTGAAGTACTGGTGGCGCAGTGGTAGGGTGTAGTACTGCCGCGTGGTATGCTGAGATCAATCATTTGTTTTAGTAAAATGTTTTTCTGTCGCAAAAGACTGCTGCGATTCTAGGTCATTTAAAAATAAACTTAAATTTACTACTAAGGAGGCAAACAAGCATACGGTCCGCTTGATGATAAGCAATTGTACGCTTGTGATCAATAGGGATAAAGGGAACATCTTTTATATGTTGTATGTGTGTAACTGTACATACCTTCTTGATTTTAACAAAAAATATCACTAGGTAAGGGGTTATTATTGTACTTAATTTATATTTTTTTAATGTTTAATAGTTGTGTATGGCACTAACTTATAATATACGAGTGTCATTTAAAAGGGATGGCAGCTGAACTTTATGTACACATAAATAAATATTAATCCAAACGTCGACAACCCTATTAAAGTGCAGGTAACAGAAACTTATCAACAGCAAGTAAATATGATTGTTATGTGTAGGAATACATTTGCCAGGAAATGCATTATTTAAATTAGATATTATGTCGGAGAATCGTTATCGAATGTTTGTCTTCAAAAACGATATCGGAAACTATGTATTATATATTGATAGTTCCAGTTATAAAAACTATTTATTTAATTCTAGCTTTTACCTGCAGCTATGCTCGATGGTCGAATACTGAATTTCAAATGAAACGGCGTGTTATGTGAAAATCACCTACACGCGTGTTAGCATTTTAATTTTGCAGTTAGAATTATTATAAGTATCGCGGTGTAATCTATACTATATATACTAATATTATAATGTGAAAGTATGGAATGAAAATAGCCCGATTAAGTTTGATATAGCCTATGAGCTATTCCAGACTATATTATAATATATTCTATGTAAAAAAATATTAGTATGGATAATAACTCATGGTATCAGACAGTCTTTGTGTGAATGCACGTACGGTTTTACTTGTGTGGGTAATAATTGTACCTTTCATCAACTGTCTATTGTTGGGCACAGGCCCTTCCTAATGGACCTTCTCGGAATACAGAACAAACCCCTTATGTTGTAATGAACACGGAATCTTGTATGTGCTTAGTACAAGGGGAAACTATATTGTGGGTTTGAATCTCTGCGTTCCTTTAGTTATCGAAATTACTATTACATACATACATATCATCATTATTAGGGTGCGCAGTCTATGGTACGCCAATTACTTTAATCAAAACACACTTTTTAAGAGAGGTAGGGTACAAGAGAGCTTGCCCGCCTAGAGAAGGAGGATCCTCTATTAGGAATATTATATTTGGCTGTACCAAATAATTACTGGACAGCAAGAGCGGTGTAGTTGCCTTCATGTGTAAGAGAACAGGTCACTAGTGCTCATTTTAAAGAACAAAAAAACAAAAGAATAAATCCTATCCCAGGACTTTGGGATTTTTACAAGCTTTTATTTAGCTTGCAATGTATGTTAGTTCGTTAGATGAAAGATGAAGTCGGAAGGTGGCCATGGCATATCTTTGATGAAACAAGATAACCGTGTCGTGTTTGAGTATTTTTTTTTATTTATCTTGACACGTACTATTTTCTTAGATGGGTGTTCAAGAAGTGATGATGAAGTCGAAAGGTGGTCATGGTAACTCTTCAACGAAACAAGATAGCTGTGTCGTGTTTGGGTCTTTTGGATTTATCTTGACGAGTACTATATTCGTAGGTGGGTGTTCAGAATGTGATGATGAAGTCGAAAAGTGGTCATGGTAACTCTTCAACGAATCAAGATAGCCGTGTCGTGTTTGGGTCTTTTGGATTTATCTTGTCGAGTACTATATTCGTAGGTGGGTGTTCAAAATGTGATGATGAAGTCGAAAAGTGGTCATGGTAACTCTTCAACGAATCAAGGTAGCCGTGTCGTGTTTGGGTCTTTTGGATTTATCTTGTCGAGTACTATATTCGTAGGTGGGTGTTCAGAACGTAATGATGAAGTCGCAAGGTGGCTACGGCAGCTCTTCAACAAAACAAGATAGCGGTGTTGTGTTTGGGTGTTTTGGATTTATCTTGATGAGTATTATACCTAGATGTATGTTTAGGACGTGATGATGAAGTCGGACCATGGCTCTGATAAACTCTCTAATGAAAAAAGATAGCCGCGTCGTTTTTGGATTTGATGATATAGCTTCATGGCTAATATATTTTTAGGTGGAGTTCAGTGTGTGATGATGATGTTCAAAGGTACTCACATAGAAACTTTTCAACGAAACAATACAGCCGTGTCGTGTTTGAGCTCTTTTAAGAATATTTAATGCATAAGCACCCATGTATTACATAAATACACTATAAAAGCTTGTATTTAAAAATATTTTTTAAAATATAAACTTATTTTCTTCAAAATAATTCTTTAAAATTTATCATGATATTGCAAGCTAAGTAGCAGCTTATCATCTGGCGGGTCGTATGCTTTAAGGCCACCTAAGTAGTATAAAAATGACTCATTGATTTTTTTTTTTTAATTTAGTCTGCGATCCTTTACCTTAAAAATCTAACACAAGTATCTATTTCTCATCTCAACCCATAAACGTCCCACTGCTGGGCACGGGTCTTCTCCATGCATTTGGAGGGATATTAGCCTACTATACCACGCTGGCCAGACGGATTGGTATAGGGTTTTGTTTCGAGTTTTCCCTCTCTTGCAGAGGATATTGTCTGCCTGACTTACACCCTTAGTCGACTCTTACGACACCCACGGGATAGAATAGGGGTGGTGACATTTGTATTCTTAATCCGTCACCACACGGAATAGTATCTATTTAGCGTTACATATCCTCAGTGAACCTAAACACATACCCAATCCTTTTAAATGTACCTTTATCAAAAGGCGACGGTCCACAGTATAAATTTTTTATTAACCATATCCAGTCCATCTCGATTCCTTTTAGAACGTATATTTTATATCCCGTTCAGGGTCCATTTTATCGACGATGTGACCCACAAAATATCGGACATGGCACTTACAAACACACTTTTCCATTCATTATTATAAAAGTAGATTCCTGGTGGGATTTTTTGTACAAAATATCTACTGCCTATGTGATTGATAGGTTTTGTTGAACTTAGGAGAAATGTATAAATTCGTTATAGCATTATTATAAGGCTAGTCTGTGCGCCATGCTCGTAGACAAGTGATACTTAGTAGGCGTAGGTGGCTGGTAAATCTTTGTTGTTTTTTTTTATACTACCTTAGTGACAAACTAGAGGAGAGAGTAAAAAGCAGGTCGCTTGCCCTAAATCTTGTAACATCAGATTCTCAGACCTCCAATTATCCAATGGTTCTGGGTAACAGTGGGACAATAAGTCCGATAGTCGAAATTAGTTTATAATTTATTCCGCAGAGCCTGTACTATGGCAACCACATAACTGGTAAAGATACCTACTTATATATTTCGAAATACATAACTCAAACATAGTAAATAAAAATATTTGTCCCAAAACCTCACTATCTGCTTCCGTAATAATATAACTATACGTTATAGTGACACGGCAACCTCTTTCCCTCTTGCATGTAGCTCCCCTTCATAATATTTTCGTTTTTTTATTTAATGATGGCATGGGTAAATCGTTTACCAATGGTTCCCTTAGGGCACATGGTGATAGGCAGGTACAAAACAGTTAACTGTAGATAGGTAATGCTTCAAGCGTTTATGAGGGTAGTCATTAGTTTTATGATTATCATAATGCGTAGGAGAGTACGTGACCTCTTTTTGTTGTAACAGAAAATGAAGACAAGGGCGCCTTCAAATTATTGAAGTTCTTTGTGGTTGCGCGTGATTTCTATTTACTAAATATGGATTCATAGTTCGATTCCTGGTTTGGATATTTTTTTTGTCGTAGATGTACATAATCAAAGACATCAAACACATAGAAACAACTAGATTTGATCTCAAAAAAAATACTCCGTGGGAATCGAATGCACAACACGTGTCATAGTAGTAAATGACAACGGTAACAACTTCAGTCACTAACCCGACCGTGCAGTCAAATATTTCGTATTAGCTTGACTTTCCCCCTCTGTTAGTATTCTGGTCAGGTTTTTAAAGACATGCCCGTTAAAATCCGAGCCCGCATAAATGTGAACCCAGTTATTGCAAGTGTCCCTAAGCCATGGTAATCGTTTTCCATCGGGAGGATTACAAATTGTTAATTATACAAAACATGAGAAATACCATCTTAAGTTACTGTGTATGTGTATATTCTAAATTGTATCTTAACACAAAGATAATAGATACATTTTCACGTGTATACGAGGTGTCTATTGCCCTCTAGCAATGTGTTCTTTTCCCATGACATGAAAATCAAAGATAATTAGATTTTTGTTTTGACTCGTGTGTTATCTTATTTAAGGACATTTCTGTTTTGATAAATATCCTCGGGGTTTATTTAGAGTACTTTGTCAAGTACTTAAGCTTTCTACAAAAATAAATATAACAATCCAAAAGAGAGGTAGGGCACCATGCTAGTTAGCAAACCCGACTGGGGAAGGACCTAAACAATGAGTGGTGACGAAGAAGAAGAAGAAATACTTATTATTAAATATTTCAAATATTTTTCAGCAAATTTGACCGCGCAGAATATACTCTGTGTCTGGTAGTTACAGTGAAATATGATACAAATGTTTTCATATACTATCCGTGACCCGATGGGAGTTCCTATCGGATACACGGCCTCCAATACAGCCCATTTAGGAGATGTATTTTGAAAAAACCTTTCCTCTCACTCATCTTTATTATATAAGGAACTTTTGTGCAAAACTTTATGCTTCTATATTCACGGGTTTTAACAGATTAACATTCATAGCTCTGCATTGTTTTCATGGAACTAATAAACCGTGCGTTATTATCTGTAGAACAGTTTAAGAATTATATTAAGTAGATAGATAGAAGGTTACTTTGTAGTTTAAATTTTACGATTCACCTGTTGGTGTAAAGTTACTGAAGCTAATGGACGCATCAATACCTGAAATCATGAATCAATGGCTTAAAAAGTATACACGTACTTATTAAATAAAATTACACCATTGCGTGTACTGTGATCTCCTGTTTTCTCAGTCGGGCTTCCTCTCCTAAACTTTAGTTTTTTAAATGTAAAATAAGACATCAGCTAATTTTTATACTGCCTGAAATAGAATAGACAAAAAGAGAGCACTGAAGAACTTCGTACTAAGAAATTCAAGTCAATAGATATATTAATTTATTCCCTTTATAGAAGCTGTTTCCATTATACCTGTAGAAAATATAATAGTATTGTTGTTACCTATAATATAGAGTTCATTATCATCATCATCTCAACCCATAAACGTCCCCCTGCTGGGCACGGGTCTCCTCCATACATTTGAAGGGATATTAATTAGCCTACTATACCAAGCTGTCCAGACGGGTTGGTATAGGGTTCTGTTCGAGTTTTCTCTCTCTTGCAGTGGATATCTTTGTCTGTCTACCTAACTTACTCCGTTACTCCACTCTTACGACACCCAAGGGAGAGAATGGGGTCGTGACATTTGTATTCTTAATCAGTCACCACATGGAACCAGAGTTATAAAAGTACAATAAGAATGTACCTACATATAGGGTGCTCATATTACCGCGCCCTCACTATTACTCGTTACGTTGAACCCTGTTTAGCCTCAGGAGGAACAATTATAATATGCATAAGGCATCTTCCCCGTCTTCTGCAAAGCAACAAAGCCAGATTTCACCGAGAACATAACATTTTAACAATACACGGGTATCGCTTCGAAGCTTCATTACAATTATAAGCCCATTTTACATACGCGGATTACGCCCGCCGTCGGGTATAATGTATGGTAAAAATATGAATTTTGTATAGGTATTGCTTAGGTGGCAACAAGCATACAGTCCGCACTCATAGTAAATAGTTACAATAGAACATTGGACGGTTGCAATACGTGGAGCATCACTAGCGTGCTGCAGTCCATTAGATTTTCACACCAGGGTTTTGTATTTTGAGTAATAGGTACTGGGATAAAAATATTTTTCTGAAAAAGAAAATGGTGCCTATGTGAGACCTGTACGTGTTTGTGTGTTGGTTTTCTGTACGGTGGTCAGGCCTGTTCACTTGCATGGTGTTATACATCTCTTGAGATAAGTGAGCTTTTTATTTATTCAATACAACGGACTAAGAAATATAAAAAATACTGTACTACCTAACTGAACACTAACTTGATAACGACCAACTTTTACTCGATGGTATACAGCCGTGCTGTGTCCGTATAACGATTTACGGCTGTGTCAACATGATTTACGACATTTTTTTAACATCACTGTGCGCCTAATGGCTGGTAGATATTATAGCTAAATGATTATAACGTTTTTTAAAACTATTCCGGGTCAGCTGCGTAGTAGTTACATACAGTGCAGGAGTCTCTGTGTAAAAACAGGTACACTCTTTATTCCTTTTACCCTCATAGCTTTTTTCCTATTCTAAATACAATAGGTAATAACAGAAAAAAATATTATGACTATTATCACAGTGTTGATAAAGATTGCTGATGTCTCGCTGAGTGTTCGGACTTCAAATAGACTCTATGTAAAAGATCCTTTATCGTTGTACATTATACCTAAATTATATCGTAGGTTGTTTAAGTTTCAGAGAGTAAGGGGCAAATGTACTGCTCTGTTTAGTTGTTAGATACATAGTTTCGGGTTATTATCTATATTCTCTGTAGCTAGTGAAGGATACCTACTTAATGATTCTGCGTTGGCCCAAAACAATCAATTGTAATTGGTACAGATTGATGGATTTAAGTCATCCATCATCATATCGATCGATTCGATAGAAAATTTGATATTTTTTTTTAATAGAATGGACATGAAAATATATATTTTTATTTTCGACGTATTATACCTATATGCCAATGGATATTCTGCCAAGGATGAGTTAAGGTAAATTGTAAAGATGATTTTACATGTTATATTTATATGTATTTGTTTTCTATGTTATTGTGTACAATAAAGAATTTAAGAATGTAATAATATTAATGATGAATGTATAAAGGTAAAAATATTAATAATGTCTATCACCAAAACAAAAATTCCTCGTTTTATTACACTGAAAGAAAATTCGAACAAGATTAGTACGACAAGAAACAACGAAATGAAACTGTAATTTAAAACATAAGCCATTTGTTTCCTTAATAAATATATCTGTCATGGCTTCAGGATATGCTCTGAACAAGACAGATGCTTTATCACCGTACATAAACGTAACGGAGCCGAAATACAAAGGGAATAGCGTAATGCCGTGTGAGAGAACCGTTTGGACTGATATCTGTTGGCTACCATTATATTAAACGATTTTATTTAGCTGGACCCCGTATAATATGTTTCAGGTCTGCGACAGCTTTTACATATACTTTAACTAAATAGATCCTTATGAAACTTAGCTCACATATAATCCGGTGACAATTAAATATTATGATAGATTCATGAGGGTCTGATGAGGAAGTGAACAGTTGAATAATTAAAATTAAATATTTTAATACTTATTAGTTTTTTTTACCTATTTTATATAAGATTTTGTCGACTTTATGTGCGTTTTAAAAATGTACCTGTATGGCTTACTAAACATTAAAATCGCGCACCCAGAAAACTGGTTTCTTGTTGGTTCTTTCCTCAGGCTCTACCCCTGTCTGTTCTGTCCACAGAAAAAGAGTTCTGTCAGTGAATCCGGGAATAGGCAAATTAGCTGACATCCCATTTAGCATATTTTCATTGACCTGCATAAGTGTCATGGTGACCTAAAAATACTATCCAAAGAGTAAACATTTTCACTACAAAATATTGTAAAAATTGTACTCAAATAGAGTTAACTAAATAAAAAATACCATCTATTGTTGTCACATACTTTGCAAAGTGCAAAGAAGATTAAGTACTTTTTTTATATCATACGGTATTAGGATTTATGCGTTACTTACAGTGTAGGAATACTTCGTCAAATCATCCTAACCAGAGCAAATAGAAAGACACTAAACGAGTGTCGAGACAATTTATTAGGAACACAAGTGTCGGTTTGCACACGCTGCTTTTCAGAGCACAGGCAGCTCTATAAAGAGAATTAACTATTCTATTACAAGGCAGTTAATGTTAGTGTACAATAAAGTGTTGTATATTTATATTTCAATTTAATTTAATACCATTAAATACAATATCTGACTGTTTGTAAGTTTCAGTTAAGTTACTTTTATTTTAATAACTATTCATTTAAATATCTAATAAAATAAATCTTATTTTTAGTGAATAATACAATTATCATAATAAGCATAAGAATAAGCGTTGCCATTCAACGTGGCAATGCTGCGAGTCTTCTGGGCACGTTTCCAGTAGACGTCGATGCGGAGGAATTTTATGACGCTAATTAAGCAGTCCCTCCTCCCTTTTTTTTCGTGAATTTTCTATCATTGTTTTTTCTTTATTTACATTGTATATATTATTATTTAAAAATACTATTAAGTAAGTCTGTAGCGTTCGTTTGGTTTGTATTTTATTTTCAAATATATTTGACACCTACAAATCAGCTTATAAAGGTCGTGGGTTCGATTCCTAAACAAAATCTTTGTGTGATGAGCACTGTTGTTTGTTCTGTTTCTGGGTGTAAATTATCTAGGTGTATGTATTTAGAAATATATCAGCATGTTTATCAGTTGTCTGGTTGCCGTTGTACAGGCTCTGCCTAGTTTGGGCAAGTAATCTGTGGTTTGGGATCGGATGGTGGTGTGTGAGTTGTCAGAAAATATATTATTATTTGCCATGCGCTTCAATCACTATTGATGACATATCAAATAATGTACTACAGGTTTATAGTTATAGTCATCATTACCTACAATAATTTATTCGTGGCTATACGTCGAACTTGTAGTCTAAGGAAAGATTGAGGGTACCAGGCCACGCGGAAGGTCGCCTATGAGGTGGACTGGCCAAATAAAAGCGACAGTAAATGGCTCATCATCATTACATGAATGTACTCAATGAAGAGTGGTGGCGTGTTGTTAAGCTTGCCACCAACACCTGAAGTGATGACCACGACCACTCTGTCAAGCGTGATACCGACGGAGACGGACACATCACGGACTTTAAATTGTACCCATGCGAATGCTAGTTCTATCAACAATCGTAGTAACTTTAGTTCCTATGTGTCAGTTCCGTTCTATTTTCGTCTGACTACACAGTAGCTGTGGACTACATTGTATATGTACACAATTAACCAATGTCTCTATTAGTAGCGGTGTAAACGGAGCATCGATTCCGACCTATAACTAATTGAGCAATGCTAATACATAGGTAATATTATGTGAACAGTTACTCGCTTAAGCGTTTAAACGAAGCATTAACATGTTAATGTTAGAGCTCATTATTACTCGCCTGATAGCTTAGTATTACCGTGATTAAACCCTTCAAAGAGTTCATCGAAAGTTTAGCTTGTTTGTAGAAATAGCTTTTTCTATTACTTCTTACGGTTTTTTTACTACTATCATAGACTATAGTATGGGGTTATTCAAGAAAGGAGTTAAAAGGTTCCTAAAGGGTCGGCAACGCGTAAGTGATACCGGGGTGTTGCAAGCGTCCATAGGCTACGGTGACTGCTTACCACCAGGCCGGCCGTATGCTTGTTTGCCTCCTCCACTTAGGTGTTTTTTTATATACTATCAAGTACATATATAAAAAAACACCTAAGTGGCAAACAAGCATTATAGACAGCATGATTACTTATCTTAAAGTGTATCTAAATAAGTAATTGACTTGAGCTTGGTCCTCTTTTTTGTATTTTTGTTAAATATTTCTTAATTTTTATTTTTATATTATACTTTATTGAAGACTATTTTATGTACTCGTACATTTCACTGAAACATAATAATAAATAATAATAAGATTGTACAATTTCAATTATCGCTAAGCAATTTCTAATTGGCAACCTTGGGATAGATATTATTATCTTCGTCTAATAGATACTTATTTTGTCGTTAAAAACTCTATTTAAACTGGAACCTTATCTAAGGAAAGTTACGTAGAGCACTTTAGTAATTTATAACCAAACACAGGAAAACGGAACCTTATGTATGAAATTTAATGAAAATTTATTCATATACGTTACAGCGTGAATGTGTCACGCTGTAACGTATATGAATAAATTAGAAAAAAACTAATTTATTTGAGACGTCGACTAATACCTATAAAAAAATGATTATTATGTATGGTCCTACGTTTAATTTTTTTCTTGATTATTAACATTTATTTATTTATATAATTATAACAAATATACATTTTATTATAAATAGTACAGTATACAATTATTTAGTATACAACTTCATGTAATAAAACGATATTTACTATGATTTAAAAAAACAAAAAAGAGCGCTAAGTACAACTAGATGAATTAAAATAAGTCTGCTTCTAATCTACGAGCATCATAAAATTCCCCCGCAACACGGTCTACTGACTGGTAACGTGCTCAAAAGACTGGCAGCTTTGCTACGATATGGCAATGCTTCTTATTTTTTCATTGACCTGATATTCATTTTTCTAGAGCAGAGAGAGGCTGGCGATCTGTTGTACTAGTCTCGCACATACATGCTAATAAGTTAAAATACGATTAAGTAATGTTAGTCTTAGATAAAGTCTTCTTATAGATTTTATTACATACGATACATGATATTTACACCTTAAAAATTATCTATGCAGCAACTTATTTGGGTTGTATGTGTTACGGTGCACCTGTGTGGGCTGATAGGGCAACCATCGGTGCCGCACGACGCAAGTTGCTTCAGAGTCAACGTCTGGCGTTGATATTTTTGTGCAAGGCGTATAGGACAGTTAGCACTGAAGCTTTACCAATACTGGCAGGTGTTCTTCCTGTCGATCGAGAGGTACAGAGACGAGCGGCGATTTATTACACCACACGTGACAACATCAATTCCAACTTTTTAATGCCACGTGATCGCCGATTATTTAAAGAACAAACTGAAGTTAATAGAACCCTCATTAATGAATGGCAACAGCGATGGGATACATCAACCAAGGGACGCCACCTTTACCAGTTTTTTCCTTCCGTTACTGATCGGTTGGCAAAGACATGGCTGGAGGTTGATCACAGTGTCGCTCAGTTCCTTACAGAACATGGTAACTTTCGGAGCAAGTTATACTCATTTAAGCTAGTTGATTCGCCGAACTGTCAATGCTCAACACCTGGCTCTGATCAGGAGCAGTCTGCTCATCACATACTCTGGGAGTGTAGTCTTTGGCATAATGATCGTACTATTATGTTGAACAGCTTACATATATCATCTGGAGCGGCCTACTATGAGGATTTAGTCTCATCTAGAGGGATTTCCGTGCATTTAAACGTTTCTGCCATACATATTATAGCAATCAAACTTAGCTCACTTAGGTCCCGTAGTTTTAGGTCCTCCGTGGTGCTCCTTTTCATAGGTTACAAACCTATACAGATTTATTTTGTCTCCCGCTTTGCTATGGAGGGAAGTGGAAACTTTTCTTTCTAACTCCTCCTATTTACTTCTGATTAAATTCGTTGCGGGGTCCAAGACAGTAGGTTTAGTTGTCCACGGGACGCACGAGTGTCAAAACTCGGTGTATCAGTTGGTTACTCCGCTGTTAATCCTGGCTCACAGGAGTCACAGCGGTGGGCATGTGGGTGGGATTGTCCCGAAAAAATACGATACATGATAGAACAAATCTATTATTATTATGGTTTTGTTGCTTATATTCGTATAAGAAAAGGAAAATGTGAAGAAATAGCGAAACCTTATTTTATTTTTAAAAATAAGACCCATACATACTAGGTTGCAAGCCCTGTGTAGCGAAGGTCTTTACAAACATTCACAGGCACACGTACGCCCACACTCGGAACAACTATCCGTGGGTTACACAAATATTTGATCCGTGTGAGGATCGAATGTAGGTTCAATGACGAGATACCCAGCTCACGATTGTATTGAATGTTCTTATGCCTAGCCTAGGGCCGTACCATGATCTCTATAGCAATTTTTTTTCGATATTAATCTGAATCTCATAATGTTACTTTTAAAGGTAGGTAGTGAAGTTGATTACATTTATAAATATTCGTATAATAATTACGTACTGGTGCTGACTGACTGACTGATTACTACGGTTACAAACGATTTGATTAAAGCGAATGCGGAACAAATCTTGAAAACTCTAAGAAGGGGTATTTTTGTTATAAATTCACAACATTGTTTACTATAAACTGCAGTACTTGTAACTCTTGTGCATGACATGGCTAAGCATTACTTTATGTAGTCTTGCCACAAAAACATACTGTTGTTAAAATTCTCCAAGTTATTTGTACAGAAGTTTGTCACTAAACAAGTCATGTTTGTGAGTTATCAAGTTGATACCCTTGCCCTAAGTTTACGTTAAGGATATCAAGTGCCTGGCACCTACTGGTACCTATGTTTAACGCTTATTTGTTTCGAGAAATATGGGGGAGACACTGTGTGTTTTATATTGAAATAAATCGTGTAACGGTACATTCATCTTTTTCATTTGTATAGTAATATATATTATATTCATAGAAGAAAAAACGGGTAATGATAATATAGGCTAGAATTCGTAGAAATATATAAGTTATTTTCAATGTTTTTGATATACTGGCAGTTTAGTTAGCTATAAGTATGAGGTAAAGTAGAAAACGAGCGTTGGTCATTACTGCCTGATTGTCAGTTAGCACGTTCTGTAATAATATAATAAAGGGGTAGGTTTGTAAGTTTGGATGTAGAGGGTAATCTCTTAAACTGCTAATCTGATTTTAAAAATGCTTACTAATAGAAAGAATTCCATAAATGTTGTCTGATAGAGAATGCCTCTGGCATTTAGCCCACCTTCGGTAATTATTGTGCATGAAGTAAGTTAACTAATAAATTAAATTAATAAATAAAGACTACTTTTATCGACGTAGCTTGCAAGCAAAACCGCAAGCTAGCATTTTATATTTTATTTTAATTTTATATTAACTAGAGGTCGCCCAGTGGCCAATTCGACCGTAATTGCTCTTTGCAATCCTTCTCCGTATGAACTTTAACTGTGCACACTTATTGCGCGCCAAATGTGCTTAAAAAGAGATACAAAATTAGTATACCTATAGAATTAGATTAGCTGTCGACACGGTAACTATTACTATCAAGTGGTCTTGCTTGTTTATCAATACATATTTATTTTGCACGCCAATAACGATTTCATTATTTATTTCATTTCGTTGAACTGAAACGACAAGGAAATTATTGCAAGAAAACCTTTTCGTTTTTTGTCCTTTTGAATTAACAGAGTTGAGGGATAATCTCAAACGGCATACAGTTTTCTACCGCAAAAAGAAAAAGTTCTACAAGCCATTTTCCACGGTTATTATATAAAAATATCTTATATCTCTGAAGAAAATTTTGATGTATCACACCCGGTTCCCTTGAGTAATACTTGTGTACAACAAAATATGTATAAGTTAGATTCTTATTCTTGTACGTGGTGTTGGTCTGTAGTCTTTTGTAGATCAACTGGGGTATTTTGGCTTAAAGCCAAGGTGAAACTGTTGGGTTTAACCAAAAGCCGACGTTTAGGTATTTAGCTAAAAACAATGTATTGTGAACACCTGTGACACCTAGCGAGAGTGGGGGCTTAGCGATATTTTATGTATAAGTAGGGTTGCCAAATATAAAACCTCACAAATAAAAATAACAGACAAGAACACAACAGGTTTCGAGCTCTCATTTAGAGAAACGTTTTCCTATTCCAAGGATACCTCATCTCAAAATGATGGCGTTAAAATTTTTGGGTCGTCAACGCACAAGTGATATAGGTATCTCTGGTGTTGCTGGCATCAACAGACTACTGTAATTGCTTATGATTAGGCGGGTCTTACGCTTGTTTACCTCCTATCTGTTTTTTCTCTAACAACGCCCGCATTAGGTAACAAGCCCTGTGTCGCTGGGTACTTCACAAACATACAATTACGCACACCCAGATTCGGTACAACCATTGATCACACAAAATTTTGCCCCGTGTGGGGATCAAATCCACAATATGCTGCGTGGTGGTAAATGGCGACTTACTTACTTTACTTACTTAGTCACTTAAGCTACTGAAAAAACGGTGTAGGCAAATAACTAAGTAGTTTAAAAAAAACAGCCTACCCTTACGTTCATGCTTTCTATTTTAACGAATCTACTTCATAAAATGACATGACACGTCGTCCTAACCGAATTTCGGTCACGGTGGCCAATTTCTACGGAGATGCCTATTGCGTTGAATACATTATAGTACACAAGTGTGTGCGCAAACACAGGTGCACTCTCTATTCCTTGACTCTCATAGTCCGGTAGGTCGGCAATCCGACACGACCGGGGAGAGATCAGGCGCAGGACCAACGGCTTTACGTCCTTTTCGAGGCACGGGAGTGTAAACACCACCAATTTCTAAACTCCGGGCATCTATTATTAATTTCTTGACAGAAAACCCCAATATCAATTTGTTGGCCCGACCCGGGATTCGAACCCGAGACCTCGTGATCAGCAGTCACACACATCGACCACTGAGCCACCGAGGCAGTTATTTCATAAAATACACAATATATATATTGGCGGACACATAAAGTGCATTTAAGTAGACATGGACCTTCTATCTATAAGCCATTGCATCAATTAATTAACCTGTGTCAGTGCATACATACATATGTATATAGACTCACGTCGCGCTTGCTTACCACAGGGGTGGGCAAAGACAGTTTTTCGCTGCTGGAAATGTTTGACATACTTTGATGCAGTATATGACGTGTCCCGTCAGTGTCATGTTTAAGACAGCTTTTACAAATCTACACTAAGAAAAGGCCTGTGACGCTGGAGATTTTTAAAAACACAATTCTGGAACACAAAGTATACCCAAACTTGCAACAGCAAATATGTGGATCACATTTTATTTTCGTATGGGAACGAATCCTACACATTTCACAGTGATAAATTGCGAGATGGTTCTTGCCTCATTTAGATTAAGCTACTGGACCAACCAATCTGAATCAAAAAAATTTGATCAAGTGGACTTTTTAAATCGTACATAAAATCTAAGCATCAAATACCAAGAAAAAGCCCAAGTGTCCTGACATGGCAGTACACATTCAATGTCTGATTAGTGATAACCCTATATATTATGACGGTGTGCTTTCAAATTTTGTGAGTTCCAAACTTATTTAATATTAAATTCTCTTATATGCGTGTCTCTCTACGATAAAAGTCATTAACAGATTTTGTAATCTACTATTTATGTATAAACATTTGTAGTTTGAACTTTAAGCAAGTTTATTGAGGTCGGTTTCCATTGTAACGGCTAAATATTTAAATGTCAGATTCTTCTATGGTTTTGAACCCTGACATAAACAAAAGGGTTGTTATAAATTTTATGTATGTATATCTGTTAGTGTCATTGTAGCTGCCGAACGGGTGGCCTTTAATGCTACTTACTTAAAGCTTATTTCATTGGGGTGCTTCCTAGCCATTTCATATATTGTGAATAGTGAATGTGGACTCTCTATCGTTCTATCCCCTTAAAATTAATAAATAAATATGAAAATAGGTTAAGTCGTTTTTTTTTGTCAAATAGAAATATATTTTAAGGCATGAGGTGTCGTTTTTTAAAATTAAATTTTAGTTTTTTACGTCTGTATTTCTATACTTTCCAGCCTGTTTGTCTTGTGACGGTCACCCTGAGTGCTAAACTAGAAGGCATGGGTTTAATCCCAAACAAGACCAATCAGCATTGTTGGATGAATACGAATTTTCGTTTTGTCAGGGTGTAAAGAAAGAAAATGTAGGAAATATTTACCAGTTGCATGTTTGCCATAATAGGCTCTGCCCAGTTTAGCCTCAGATAGCGGCATTTGAGTTGTCTCTAGCTTTTACGTTGGTATACGCAAAAAGTTTTTATAATGAAATTATCTATCTACAAGGACTTCCTGGAATGTTACCTACTTAAGTACTTTGATACATCTAACTACCAAGTCTCCTTAATTACTTTTTAATATTTTTTCTTCCGCATAATGTATTTTTAATATAAAAATTGTCTTAATATTAACAGCTTGGGTCGTTTCTTAAGTCCTAAGTGCCAAGTTAAGTCGTTCTGTAATAGTAGTTGGCGAGTCGCCAGTAATGTGTCGTCGTTTAGTTCACCGGCCTTAGGTATATAAGTAGGTATGTTAGGGTCAAGGAAGCTTATGGCTATAACATATATCAGGGGTTACCGGAAGGCTACGAGAACTTACTAGGTTATAAAATTCATGGACCTCGGCCATTTTCATTTGATTTGTAATCGGATATATAGACTTAGGTATTTCAGTTGTTGCCTTAAAATTTGCCATACTAATAATAATATCTTGGGACTACTCATACAAGTCATCTGAGGACAAACTAGGTAGAGTCTATACGTATCCATAATGTGTAAACAAAAATAAATTAAAAAAGCACGTAACATATTTTTATTATTTGAAGCTAATCTAGAATATGTGTTTTTACCGAAACGTACTATCCCTGATCCCTGGGATACTTCATCACGAAACTCTGGTCTGGTATTGCAAACACATGTATGTATAGGCTAGCCGGGGTAACTGTGTTAACCATCACGCGGGCAGTAGGTATGCTTGTTTGCCAACTAAGATATTAAAAAGAAACATGCCACAATTGACCAAGAGAGTGATGAAATTCTTCCTTCAAAGTATTTTGTACATAATATAGATATAACCGAAACACAGAACCGAGTAATAAAAAAAATCCTTATTTTTATGACCATCAATTCGTCAGATTGCCAAGATCTTGTCAATATCATCAAGCACAAACCTCTTTGGACGCTGTCCAACTGTTGTCAAATTGATCACAATTATGGTCAACTATGTGGTTTGTAGCACGAACCGCAATCGACTGCTGGAAACCCAATTATAATTGTTTAAATTAAAACCAAGGATTAAAGGATTTTGGTAGCGTTGGAAGACCCCAACCATTACAATAAGACTAATGACGCAAATTACAGGCAAAATGTTTTTTTTTATCACAAACAATTTACTTCAGTAAATTGTTTTACGTCCGAAAAGGTTTGTGTAACATAGATTTTATAGATAGGTAGATAGATAACTCTTTATCGTACACCAAAATATACTAGATGCTTACATAATAATATAAATTTAAATACTAATGCACAAAGGCAACCTTAGAATGGATAGAAAAATAGACATCTGTCTCTCATTGGGGTAAGCAGAGATTATAGTACGCCAATTGCAAGACATACTCCTTCAGCTTTCACTACTTTCATCAACGTCTTCATGCATGAACGTCGGTTTTTGGTACTTTTAATTTGGGCCCTTTTTAGCACATCGCCTACTAGGTCGATTTATGATCACCTAGGGCGGCACCTACCGATATCTCTCGATACATTTTCGCACAATATACCTACCTCATTTGTAATTTATGTTAATAATGGGTATAAATTGAACTAATCATAAAGAAAGAAAGCCATAAATAAATCGGTAACTGATACCTTTAACTAAACAAAAAAGAAAAACAAATACACACTTAGGTATGTATATATCATTTTAAACCTTAAACCTACGTGATATAATAATATTATAAATACTAATATCCTATTAGTATCCTATCCTAATATTCAATCTCTAAATATATTGCCAATACTTCCTCAGTATAAGTACAAACTCTATCTTTAAGAGGTCGTAAAAACTTCTATAAATATGTTTACCAATACCCAACAATATTGGGTACGGACGAAAAAAATGTCCCTTGTCCCTCATATCTACTATTTTTATTCGACATAAATATACACAATTTATACATATATACATACACACTATTGTCCTTACCGACTGACTGATTTATCAACGCAGAGCCTGATAAATCGCGGCGCCGCGCCGGGGCTATAAACTTGAAATTTTTCACAAATTTTCTAAACAGTAGGTAGATAATAATAATAATAATAGCAACCCATATATGTCCCACTACTGGGCACGGGTCTCCTCTCTTCTGTCAAGATCGAGAGAGGGTTTAGTTCACTTCACACACGCGGGCCTAATACGGGTTGATGAATCACATAGGTATGTATGTCTTTAGAATTTCTTTTAAGACATGTGTTTCCTCACAATGTTTTCCTTCACCGTCAGCAGATGGTTAATCATTTGATTAACATATAAATTCCACAAAATGAAATTCATATTGGAACTGCCACTCGATCGAACTCGGATCGAACTTGCACTTCTTGTGTGCAAGTCGGTTACTATCCCACTCGGTGGCCACCACCGCTATATAGTAGGTAGAGATCTTTGGAAATTGAATCCAATAATTATTTAACCCAAGCGTAGTTGGGACAGGCCACTAGTTTACACATGATATACCCACGAAGTTATTTCTAATAATATTTGTCGGAACAAAAAACATAGCGATATTAAAGCAAAAACTAATATTGACCTACAGCTATGTACCGATAGTCCCTATCCTTTTTCATACACGATTATAAATATAAAATACGATAAAAAGCTTTATCGTAAACTTTGATGGATTGGAAGGCAAATAGGTTTACTGTTCAGAGAACTTGAAAGCAGTTTTGATAAGGAGGGTGCTTCGCCCTTTCTATTGAACCTTTACGTCCGTCCGTCTCACGGCTTATGATTTCAATAGGAGTTTCACTTGGGTGGCTTTGAACAAGAACGTGATATAGATAGAATGAATTAAATGCTTCAAACTTGCTTATTTATACTAGTGTTTAACGTCGGTTAGCTTTGATCCTTTGCCGTTTTAATTCGGTAAAGAATATTTTTACAGTAGGTATCCAAGACTATATTTCAAGATAAATTTATCAAACAAAATTTCCTCAATACGTAACTGATTTAAAATGTATATGCATAAAAGTCGTCGGAATCTTACCGTAATATAATAATATATACCTATTTTTATACTACTTGGGTGGCAAACAAGCATACGGCCCGCAGTTACCGTAGCTTATGGACTCTTGCAATATGCCAGAGGGGGACTTGCGTATTGCCGACTCATTTTTTACACCAGGGTTTTATTATAGAGTTCCCTGGGATAGGAAAACGTTTCTTTTAAAACGCATTCCTAAATGAACGCTGAAGACTACTCACACAGTGGAACACAACTACACCTCTGTGTATAAAATTTGGCTGTGGTCTTCTGTAAGGCCCGTCTGGGAAAGGGCCTCCTTCCCCAGACAGGCTTGCTCGCTAGTATAGTGCCCTATCTCTCTTTTAATATCTACATACCTCTATATTCGTTGTACCTATATATTTGTAAAAGATTGTAGGTATACTTGGAGAATTAAATAAGTGGACTGAGTTTCTTAATATTTCTTAGTTAGTTCTTATCATGTTGTACCCTTGTCAGCTTTCTAACCAACTTTCAGGCTTTCCTGTTACTTTCATAACTTATGACCCTCATAACAGTTACTCTGTAATTAAAATGAATTTTGATTTTAGATTGTGGACCATTTTAGTTTTTTTTAAAGACCAATTCTGCATTCTAATCCATAATAATTTGTGCTTGACACAATTTTTGTCCAAAGGTTGTCCTAAACCCACTACGCGCATCGGTAAATGACGAGGTAACCATAGAACCTATCGTGTAATATAATTCTGATCATTCCAGCTTATTTCGCAATAATCAACTAAGAAAATCTCCGCAATTTGGCAACTTTAAGAAAAATAATATTTTATTTTCAGAAGTTTAAGTTTTTACGATCATTCTATATGGCGTCCATTTTCTTCGTCCGAAAATATAATTTGAGAGTTATTCCAAGGCTCTAAAAATGTATTGACTATAAAATCTCTTTTTAAACGGCATTAGTTGAGAGTAGAATAAAAAAATAAGTAATTTACCCAGTCATTGGTATAAAAAGTAAATGAATTAGAAGTAAAAAGTGATATCCCACAGCGTCACGGGATTATAAAGCAAATATTTGTTTACTAGACCGAAGGTACGTGGTTCGGTCGCGCATCGTTGCGCAGGAGTGGGGGGGGAGGGGGAAGGCCGGCGCGAGCGCAGGAAGCCGATCCAATTTTATATCGCAAGCATTCATTACTATTGTCATGTTTCCGGGTTGATTTCCTTTGAAGAGGTGCAAATAAATAAAAATAAACGTTAGATTACTTGGAGGGTATCGAAAGAGAACCGATTTGAAAATTATATGCTTCTATTTATGTAACGGACAATCATAGATATATTAGCTTGTCTTCGCGACTTCGCTCACGTGGTAATTAATATACACACAGGACAAAGAAGCGTTCTCATGCCAAAACGATTGGTCCTGGTTGAAAATCAAACCCACGACTTCTGGCTTAGCAATCAGAGTCACTAACTATTCATTAGACAAACAGGCCAAAGCGTAAAGTATTAGATAAAATAGTAAAATATGCTGAGAATGCGAAAATGCAACATCCATTACTACGAGTATGTATAATCGGAATGAGCGGCGCCCTATTAGAGGAGCTAACCAGATTGGTTTGCGCCAAATTGAAATTTAACCTCATCTGACTGGTGAAATTCGGTTGTCTACCAATTAGTACGGACTGCTACTGAAATGAGAACTACTGTCTATTAGCACTTCATATGGCTTTTATGTAGTTGAGAGAAATGCTGAAATATCTGAAATGTCGGTTCGGTGGTTATACAATAAGCAAGCATTTTAAAGAAGAATTTTAGAAGCTAAAACTTCTATAGTAGCACACAGATATAAAATTTAACTAAGATTAACCGAGATCAGGGATGAGAAAGTCTACAAACTCGGGATTGGCAGTACCGGCCAATAGCCCAACGCCGCACGCCATTTAAAACTGAACTTCCAAACACCGGTAGATATTAATCAGTACAATAAACAATTTAACTAAGCGGAACGTCCATAACTTATTTCGCAAACCGTCTAAACTTGTAAATCACGATAAACTCCAATTCCCAAGTTCGGGACAGAGATGTATCATTAAGCTAGTCCGACTCAAATCCATTTCAATAATTCATATCAATCCCTATCATAGCTTTACCATCCCTATACTTTCACGTGGGTCCCTATAATTATTCGTTTATACTCGCTCTCCGTCAAGGGTTTGGTCAATGCTTTAGGCAAACTCAGCAATTATCACATCGCCGCCGGACAGTTCCCACGGGATGGTAAAATTTTAAAGTTACATACAAACGTGTCGAACCTCGCGGCTTACACTTTTTGTAACATTAGGCTCGCAGTAGGATGTCGTACTGCGGTCACTCTTGTTACGAAGCCCTAGAACGTATCCTTATTCGACTATCTCTTGTTTCCTATCCATCGCTGCCTTCCTTCCACTCGACACGATGACCCTACTTCAACAAAGAGAGATGGTTGAACAACACAAGAAAGTGGGCGTACTGTTCTCAAGTTACAATGACGTAGTACTGGTTTTGTTTGCTCGAGAAGCGCGCGATCGCGTGAGAACCTTCGGAACTGCATGGGCGTGACATCGGACTCTTTTTGTAGTACTTTTTTACTTATTTTCTTTTGTAAGGCTAATGTCGAACTGTGAGTATCGATAATAGCTATGCAGCCGAGGTTCCGACGTGACTGTGACAATGCAATTTGTGAGATTGTTAAGATGATTTCATGAATGACATAAAACATTATATACTACACACACATTGTTTTCCATGAATAATTTTAGCGTGGAATCTGAAAAGAATTTAGTTTGTAAACGAATGTTCATTCCCGTTCCGTATTTGTGTTTCGTCACACGCTGATTTCGCGCCAATTAGTTGTGCTTTTTCAATATATTTTTTTGTACAGTTGAACGAAAAAGTTACCAAGTTAAGCTTGTTCGGGGCAGGATTCTATAATTGATTGTTGGTCGGCTATTAAAAATACATTAGATGTGAAGAACGTCTGTTTGTTTAGATCGCACTGCAACAGTACAATGCCGATAGTGTTTTCAATTTCCGATGGTATCGCGTTATTATAGTTAGGTGGGTATTTTCCCCGGTGTTTATGGGTAAGCTACTGAATATGTATTGATTGTTTATTTGGAAACACGATCTGGTTGTATATTCTTGGAGGGCTGACATAACATTAGTCAACAACACGCTGAGGTATGTTTGTAAACTGTTAGATTATCTGTAGTGCAAGTTGTAGTATTCGGAGCGTGCATGCTTATGTGTAAGTGCTGTGCTAAACGATTTTAGTTCCGCTGGAATTTAGTTTAATAAGCTATGCAATTGTTAATGAAGTTATTATGAACTGTATGGGGATCCCGCAAGACCACTTGTTCGTGTGGTTACGTTTAGAATAGCGCTCGTAGGTACATCATTATCAAACAAAAACAAGTAAACAATTTAATCACGTACGTAATTTCGTGACAGGATCACATTTTATACCTACCTACATTTTTTTTGAGACGAAGGTAACTCGTGTAAGAAAGACAAGAAGTTTAACTCGATTCCTAGATCACTTTACCGAAGGGAGATTGCCCAAAATTGTACCGGGCCGAATAATTCTATCTACGTATTTTTGTGTAATGAAATTTACATATTTCATTTTATATAACTATCCAATAAACTTTCCGGTTCGGTATATTGTTTCTGAGCGTGCTCTACTGAATAAAACATAATATTTTTATTGCATGTTTGCGTCCAACGGTGCATATATTTTACATAGATCTCGATCTGGCGCAACCGAATTGAGTGCATCTACATTTTTATTGTCTTTTCTAAACATATTTTTAAAGGAAAATAAGAACAATAAATATTGACGGCAATCACATTATTCTAAGTTATTATTAGCTATTGCGGTACTCGTACGTACTTATTTTATTTTCACTGTATTTTCTTTTTTATATTAAGTATCTATGTAGCAATGAATTAAATAGGCAATTTCATCGAAATGTACGTTGTGTTTTCTGTTAAGAAAGTAAATATAGCGCTATATTGAATAAATCATTCCAAAGTAAGTAGTTTAAAGGTCTCATTAAAAGTTTAAAACTAAAAAATAGTCCGGCAGCGATACTGCAAAGTAGGCTAATTAACTTTTTAAAGTTCGCACGAATGCAGTGAGCACCACATTAAAATACGACACAATACCCCCAATGTGTAATTATGTAACTTAAACTAAAGAAAAACTATTAACGGTTCCAAAAAATAATCATTCAATACACTTGGTATAGTTCCCACGGAGGTATTATCAAGATACGCGATCACAAAGTTAGTTATGCGCGCGCATGACATAGGGCCTTAAACATTTTGTTCTGGGAAACGTTCAATGACGCTTTTGTTGCCCGCAAACTTAACTTTGCGTGAGGTATAAAAGCGATATAATAGAATAAGCACTCAGCCTCTGGGCAGTTGTCTATCTTTCGCCTTTTGTTGGGACAGGTGATTGATGGACCCCTCATTGTCTATGTCGCGTTTACTTTGAAAAATGGCCAATGTTTGCGTATTTGATTGCGCATTCGAATTTTAATGTGAGTTGATTTTTTTCCCGCGTTTGTAATGGCCAGTTATACTATTTTGACGTTTATTTATACCTATTTTTATAAGCAATTAGTAAATTGATATTTGTGGATGAATGTAGGGATTTATTATTACTTACAAAATATTGGTTAACTAATAATAATAATAGCAACCCATCTAATGTCCCACTGCTGGGCACGGGTCTTCGGGATAGTGGTTTGGTAAATAACAATAAAAACATAAATAATCATAATTGCCTTGATTTGCCCTTTTGATTGGTGACCGTGACGGCTAAACTGGCGGTCGTGGGTTCGATTCCCAATCAAGAGAAAATTTATGTATTTGTTCTGTGCTTGGATGAAATTTATTGATAGGTAATGTATGTGTACAAAATTGTAAAAACATTAATTATGGGATATATTTTAAACGATTACATAATATATCTATTTTACCACTACCTACATATAGACATAACTAGCCGCCCGCCTCGGCTTTGCACGAGTGGTATTGGAATGTTTTTGTCAATAACGTAATAAAATAACGTGGCTTTCTATTGGTAAAAGAATTTTCAAAATCAGTTCTGTAGAGATTACCAACTCAACTTCACAAACTTTACCTTTTTATAATAGGGTCCTTCGCTGTTTGACACCACGACTTATTGACACCACGGTGTCAATCGCAGAAGAACGTTTTTTGACTTACCTGTTTGACACCATTTTCATATTAATTATCGACCGTGGTGTCAAACGGCGAATATCTTATTTTGTTTTCGTCGATTGACACCACGGTGTGAAAATGCGAAAGGCGTTTTTGGCTTCGTTGATTTGGACCACTTTTGACAATTTAAAGGTCAAGTGTGATTTGTGTACAGACGAAAAGAAAACGGTTATTACAACAAACAATAACAATCAAATGTTTAATGGAATCTTGGTTGTTATGGAATACATATTTATTTGTACTAAACAAATCATATTTTAATAAACCGTAAATAGAGGGAATAAGAAACAATTAAATAACGATTTACTCGGTATCCGAATTTATAAAATAATGTTAATGTAATAATTAAAATGATTAATAATGGGCTCGATCATAATAACATATAATAATTGATGTCTGATGGTCAATGTAACGATAATCTATGTGTATGAAATCTCAATGTGTTAACAATTGGAATTATGATTATTATTTTTTCTTGATGCTTGTTTAATATAATGCATGCCTTATTGAGGCAGAATATATAAGGAAACTGATTTATATTGTTACCATGTCATTGTGATACCTGCATTAACATTGTGTCAAAAATGCATTAACATTATCTTCTTGGAATAAGTAAACTTTTACCTGATTCACCTTGTAAATAAACTGATTTCACTATTATTGCTTGGGCCTATTAGGTATATCCAAGGCTTTAAGATTAAAACTAATAATTTAAATGTGAAAACAAATCCATACTTACCATCCACTTTGAAGTGAGCTTTTATTCTGTGTTAACTGTGTATATGTTTGGGACACAAGTTATTTTTATGAGTAATAATAATACGAGGTTATAAATGTTTGAATACTGACTTTTTCATTAAAAAAGTGTAAACAGGCGATCGAACTTGGTTCAGGCCAAACAAACATGGTGCGCTCCGAACCATATTCGCTCGTGTGGTGCACGGTCCGCCGGACATTATTATTATTAACATCATTATAATATGGTTCGGAGGGCACCATGTTCGTGGTTCGACCCGAACCAAGTTCGATCGTCTGTTTATACTTTAAAGAGTGATTAGATCGTATAGGCTGGGGTTTCATCAGGAACAAATTAAAATTGGTACGAATAAATATCGATAGATGGAGTTACATAGGTATATCGATTTGTTATTTACGTTTGTGTAAAATTCAAACCAGAAAGAAATATATTATAGCCTGAAACATATACGTACATATTTTAAGAAATCCTACTTAGCATAGGAAAATGAAATAAAGGGCTCATAAAACCAAACTATAGGTACTTAATTATATATTTTCAAAATTTAATAATGTCGTCGTAGTCCTGGCGGCAGTATTTTGTACTAGTAAGAAGGTGAAACTTGTAGGACTGTGAGTAATGGCGCTAGCGCTGTATGCATTTTCAGATTTTTATAAATTAAAATACCTACCTTGTTTTGAAGTTTACTGTTGGGTCATACTCGGTATAAAATATATTAAGCTAGGCGAAACATTGAGTTATGTTAAAAATAAATAATACAGGTATATATTTTTTTCTCTCAACAAAAAACTTTATAAATGTCTTACGTTATCAAAATGATCAACAAAAATGTTACATCCAAGATATATTATTATAAATATTTTAAAAACTAAACAAAAACAAAATACAAAAAGTGTATCCGATGTTGGGATTCGAACCCGGTTCGGTCGGTGCTACCTCCGTACGGTACTGTGAGAAAATTATCTATTTGTGAATTTGAACTGATACCCTATTAAGTATTCTGTGCTGATACTTAATATTACAGTTTTACTATATTTTTATTAATAAACCATCTACAAAAATCAAATTCCAAAAAGTGGACATGAAAATGGGATTCGAACCTAGTATCATCGGACCGTTTGCGTTGGACTAAGTGGTATTAGTCCAACGCAAACGGTCCGATGATGAATGAAGAATGCTGACACTCCATCCATTTGATTGACACCATTGACAGTCCAATGAAGTTTTCACTTCTGTCGTGTGGTCAGCAAACACTCGTTTTTTTACCTGAGATTTTTGTTTGTTCGAACTCAGGTATTTCTACCCTTTCTTAAACGTTCTTGCCAATATTAAAACATAAGGGCATGCAATAATAATTTCTATTTAATTATTTTTTACCTGCTGTCTTGTCTTGAATATTAAAATTAAATTTAAACAGTTTTGCCTTTCCAAGCACCCTCAGAAAAAAAAAAATTTAAATAAAAATCGTGTAAACACTTTTGTGCGTGATTGTTATGTTATAATAAAATACCAATGCGGCCGTCCTTTGCTGTTTTACGTCATGGTGTCAATCAACGAAGACAAATAAGATATTCGTCGATTGACACCGTGGTCCCAAACAGGTATGTCAAAAAACGTCTTTCTGCGATTGACACCATGGTGCCAATAATCCGTGGTGTCAAACAGCGAAGGACCCTTATAATATATTATAAGCATGTTTACCAGAAAGCTTCAAAATATAGAGTGCTACTTACGAATCAATATTTCTTTTACCACATAGTTTTATAAATCTGTGAGATCGATTATCTTTTTGTGTAATTTAGCATCGTGGAATCCGCCCACATAGGGTCTAATAGCATAGCACTGGTATCAAATTTTGCCAAAAAGGCCACGTTATAGACAAATTACCTTCCCGCACGTAGAAGTTGGGTTATGGTGTTATAGGTACCACAAAAACCGTTTTGTGTGCTGACGCATCTGCTATGGCAGTTATGTACATGTTATTTTTGCTAATTGAAAGTTGGTATGAGAGAGCGAGATGCAATAAGCGTAGGTACATACAGATTGACAGAAAGATAATAATGTCAAAAGTTAGATTTTGCTATTTTGCTTAAAGTGATTATTAAATTATTTTATTAAACGTGTTAACTAATAAATAAGCAACATTTACATACGTCACAATTTACATGTTCTAACCTTTTTTTTTGTTTTCTTTCAACAATAGCCATCCAATGCTGTAGGTCCTCTTATATTTCATCAGAACCTTAAAATATTATTATTATTAAATATATAAAATCATCAATCCATCAATGTCGATGTCCACACTGTTTATTGTAATATTAAATATTAGTATTGCGATGTTTTGATTGAGTTTATAATTTCATGTCCATACGTACCTACTCATGTTACCCATTGAAAACGTTCATGTTTTTCCCCTTAACAATTCGCCCCTTTCGTCGAATCAGCGTTATAAGTTCACCCCTACGTCATTCGCATGGATGTCGTTTACCTATGTCAATGGACACTATGGTATAAGAGACGGGATCAAGCATAGCCCGCATAATAGATTTCGTATCTAGAGATAAACTGTTTTGTATAGTGGGTTTTGCAAGCCAACGAAATAAATATTAGGAATAGGTATGTCTTGTTCGTAGCAAGAAGAGAATAAAAAATATTCCAACATGGAATAATATTAAAAATAAACATTATTTATAATTACCGTTTGTTGTGACAGAGCAACTTATATTACTGTCCTACTTCTGGGCAGCTATTGCCTGTCTCTAGCCTTCTCTTGATAAACAAAAGGACTTCTCTGGCTCTAGCCAGAGATTCTCACAATATTTTCCATTACTGTTAGCAGATAGTAAATCATATTTTTATTTTAAAGTTTACTTTACAAAGGTAGGTACACAGTCAGCCACTAAAAAAAATAAAGAAACACAGCCGTATAATATTCCACGGACACACTCAGACAAAATGATGGTATTGTGCATTTTAAAAATATCTATTGCTTACACTCAGCAATATGTATATAAATACGTTCTGAAAGTTAAATACTTAGCTGAAATAATTATTATTCTTGCGAGACCAATTAAGAAAAGAGTTTGCAACTTTATATTACAGTTTTAAAACTTTTATTAATTTCCAGTTATACTAGTAAGAGTGTTTCGAGTAGTATACGTACGTTCGTAGTATAAAAAAGGTATGTTTGCCACATTTTAATATTTGAAAAGCAATTTGTCTAAGTTATAAAAATAAAAGTTTTGTATTGATTTGTTTGTAATGAATAAACTTTAAAACTACTTGACCGATAAAAAAAGAACATTTCACCTATAGAGGAACGTATATCCTGAACATGAACTCTCAAAGATCAATAATAGCTGAACAGATCGATAGACCAGCAAGCGGGGTCAATCCATAGATAGGTGAGTCTTTTCTAAATTATTGTTATGTTAATAAAAAATATGACATTCAATATTATTGTGTGATGTATTTTTTTTATTTTTTTTGTTTTATTTATGTTTGAATATTTTACTTTACTTACTTACTTGAATCTGTGAGCTATATATTATTGTAATGAGTTTATTATTATTGCAAAAACAAAGCGAGACTCCTCCTTTCCTCAGAAGGCACATAAAGCCGTTGGTTCCGCGCATGATCTTTCTCTGGTCGTAGCGGATTGCCGTACAAGAATAATGGAATAGATAGAGCTGCGTTGTTATCTAATCTCCGTTGAGATTGACCGCCGTAACTAAAATCTGACTATTATTTGACTACTAATAGCTCAGTTGTTAACATTACCTCCTCAACACGGGCCAATGTAGTACAGAATGCTATTCAAATCACGCACGGAACTAATATGAGTATAATCCATACATAGCTCGACGTCTGGGGCTTTGTGTGCATAATATTCATATCGGTAATACCCCTCTACGATCGGGGTAGGTACATAGATATGTATATAGTAAGTGATGCTTAAAGTTGCATACTAAGCGGTTGGTATACTTACCTACTTTTTTCTGTGTTGATGATGTCCTCCTAAGCGACTTTCGGTCACTGCTGCTGATCTCAACGGAGACTAGCCAACTGCGCGGTAGATATTATAGTGCACAAGTGTGTGCGCAAACACAAGAGCACTCTTTACTCCTTCACTCTCATATTCCTGTGGGATGGCAATCCGACACGACCGGAGATAGAACAGGCGTAGGACCAACGGCTCTACGTGGTTTCCGAGGCACGGGGGTGTAAACACCGCCAATTTCCAAACGCCGGGCATCTATTGTGAATTTCTAGACAGAAAAACCTAATATACATATTTGGCCCGACCCGGGAATCGAACCCAGGACCTCTTGATTAGTAGTTACACACATCTTTTGAGTACTAATTGACATCGCAGTTTACTGTGTCAGGATGAAAAAAATCCTCGGCATCTGACATATTACACAATCGATAAACCGCGACGCTATTCCTAGTTTGATTTATCCTAAACATAAATGTTGAAAATATCAACTATTTATTTTGTGTATTTACTTTACAACACTAAAACAATATCCATAAACAGCTAGAAACACTATTTAGTAACACGTTTTCGCTTAATTGAGTGTAGCTTGCAAATGACTATACTCTGTATTTATATAACTTTACGGTTCAGCTTTACTAGGTTATAAAAACCGGCCAAATGTGAGTCGCACTTGCACACAAAGGGTACCGTACTATAAAATACCGAAAAAGCTATGCTATTACAATGTCAATATAACTGTTTTTATATTGGCTTCAAACAATGTTATTAAAAATGTTAACAGGGATTTGTATTGGAGTGTCATTGGGATAGGAAAACGTTAAGTTGAAATCCCTAAATAAGCGCTGGATACACAACTACACCGCTGTGTACCACACATAGCCATGTGGCTATGTTTTTCTGTAAGGTGTAGGTCGGTCTTGCTCGCTTGTATGATGCCCTAGCTCTCTTAACATCTCTGCATAGCATCAGACGGGCCTTACGCTTGTTTGCTTAGAAAATATAAAAAATAAGACAAAAGGAGAGACATAGAGAGAGAGTCTTTCTCTAAATTCAGATACGGTGTAAGAATATTATTAAAATTACTTAATATTGTTACATTTAAATTAATATTCATCAAAGAGTAACTAAGAGTAACCGGAGTCAAGATTTTAATAAAAACCTCTTTTAAAAGTGCATTAATTATAGTATTTAAAACCTCCTTAGACTAGCAGCGTAGACTACTTTACGTTTTACTGGCAACTTGAAAAAATAAATATTTAAAATTTGAATTTGATATCATGGAACTATCTGTGTTCATTTGTTTTTTTAATTTTTCAATCGAAGTAAAATTTTATATTAATTATTTTTATTTTTAAAGCTGTGTTTTAATGAAAATGATTATTAACAATTAATATGGTGACCACGTAATCGCAAATTGAACATTATGAACATTAAGAATCACTTTTAATAAAACAAGATTGTATTGTGGACAGAAATTTGGCAGTGGCTATGCTGGAGTCAAGAAAAAATATAAATGTGCCGAGCACATTGCATATGACACAAATTCCTAATATATTCTCGTGTAGAAATGTGTGGGTTCGTGCTGGATTTTGGTAAGTTTATAGCTTATAATACATACATTTTGTTTTTTTATCGTTTCTCACTCTATGGAACAAGTACATGTTGGAGGACTTTAACACATAACTACAATTTACAAGTGGCAATCGAACTCACCACACTAGGCATGGTGTAGGTGGTGCATAACCATACGTGCAGTCGCTTAATTCTTATTCATACAAAATTTGATCACATCAGCATAGCTTACCCGTATGAAGAGAGTTCTTCTAATTCGCGCCACTTCACTCGGTCCTCCGCCTTCCATGCAGTCCACGCCAGCAACCTTCTGGTCTGTGTGTGTTTTTTTTAAGTATTAGGTCCTTCCCCAGTCGGGCTTGCTCGCTTGTATGGTGTCCTAGCTCTTAACATCCCTGCATAGTACCAGGCGGGCCTTATGCTTGTTTGTTTCCTTAGAAATATAAAAAATAAGACAAAAGGAGAGACAGAGAGAGAGAGAGAGAGAGAGTCTCTCTCTCTCTCCGCCTATTCTGTTTACTACCCGTTTACCTTATGTAAGAAATGTTTTAGTAACAGACTTCCATTAGACCATGATAGAAACTGTCGTTCCGGTTAAAAAAATTAAGCTGACGATTGACCACTCTAACAAAAGATTGTTCATGAAAGTACGAGTATGTATATATCGATCGCACTTTCAGTTGTAAAAAGCATATGACATGAAAATATCTCTTCAATTTTCACCTTAAGCTCATAAGTATAAATTTCCAATTGCTTTGCAGTATATTTAATCTAACGACATATTAAATTGAGAACATGAGATGATATTTTCTTTTCATAAAGCGTTCTAAGTAATAAACTTGCCATCAACACTGCCAAGTACCTAATTTGAAGCAGCATTTAAAACGAGCTACGTTTTCAATCTAATATTTCAATGTACTCCCAAGACATTTTCTACAAGAGTTTTATCGTTTTACGTAATTTAAAAGTTAGCCCAACATGCGCCAATACTGACCACAGTATACCCATATACATACAAGCAGTTTACGAAAATTACAGTAGGTAGTTCAATGTGCCAGTTTGAGCTTTAAGCACCTATACTGTAGTATAAATTGGAATATATCCTATTCTATACTAATATTATACTCGTAAATGTGAAAATTTGTTAGGATGGATGGATGGATGTACTCGTAATGTATGTTTATTACTCTTTAACGTAAAAATTACTGAACGGAACTGGGTTAAATTTGGTATATAGATAGATGGAATAGCGAATAGGGCTGCGTTGTATCGCAATAACCGGCATCTAAGAATAGAAAAAAAAAAATTCTTATAGAGAAAGCTCTCTAAAATTATTAGTAAACAACATTGTCTATAAAAGCATTCTTCAAAAATACATATTATTATTAGCCTATATGATTCCAAATTTCTTGAACCAAATACAGAAAATCCAATTCTATTGTTTGCCTGCTATGCTTGCCAAGTCACTTTTTCTTTGAAACATGTAAATTCGGTCAAATCGTTTTAGAGAAGCTTCGTCAAACATCTAGACCGTGATGTTTACTTATATGAGGCTGATCAAATTCAATGCAATGTGTTCTACTTACTACAAGCTACAAGTATACAGCGTTAAGGAGATTTTACAATAATACAAAATAAAAAACAAAAAAAGTTCATTTGTTCTTTAATTTGTGATTGGAGCCTCCATTTAGACTAGAAAATGTCTGTGTTAGGAGACTCCGCACTTCCATAACTTCAGTACAAAGTTAACATTAATCGATTACAATACTTAATAATCTAATACATAATTATCAATCTAACGAAAATCTATTTGTGTGTGTGTGTGGGTGAGTGGGTGGCTGGCTGTGCGCGTGTGTGTGTGAGGGGGGGGGGGGGGGGGGGGGGGAGGGGGACTTGTGTGTATGTAAGTAAGTGTGTGTTTCTATATCATATTTTTAATAACAGTTCAGTATCATAAGTAAATAAATAGTATATATCGTCATTATAAACTTCCAAGATCGAGCAGTAAACCAGTAGCTTCACCAGTTGGCCAACTAGTTGATTGAAGCTATTCCCTACCGGACTTAGAACATTTAAAAGCTCTACCCGGAAGCTAACTGCAGTTGCAGTGACGTTAAAATTCGCGTGACAAAAGATAATAATGTGTTACTGATTGTATTCTTTTTGAACCTCTTTACTTGTATAATACTGGCACATTGGCATTTTAATCTTCATTCTTATTTTTGAACATGGAAAACCTTTTTACTATATTTGCTATTGGAGGTCAGTCATAATTTTGACTGCATGGTTTATTAAATTATTACCTCGCTGTTTACCACTGCGTGTCGTGTTAGTTCGACACGTCCAAATCAGGGTGTAGTTTGTGTCTGTTAATAGTATGTACTCGTATGTTTTTCAATCGTGCAGGCGTTGTCTTACAAACGATATCTTCAAATTTGTGTGTAGCAAAGGATATAAGACCAAGCAAATTACTTTGCTTTTGTCTGTGTATAAGATGTGTCGGTATATTTGAATTACATATAAGGAAATCTGCTTGAAGTCTATCTTATCTGTACACCCATCCGCAATAGGTCTCGAACTTTGTTCCCTATTGGCGGTTATGATGTATGTACGTTCAAAAGTTAAGCGAACTTATAAAGCTTAATTCTGTGCTTCGTTCTAAAATTCTGCGAATCGTGAATGTTGTATGTAAAATACGTACCACAAGCACAAGAATTAAATTTAAATGATATAATTACTATTAAAATTACTTAATATTGTAAATATATAATACATATTAAATTAATATTCACCAAAGAGTAACTAAGAGTCAAGATTTTAATAAAAACCTCTTTAAAAAAGTGCATTAATTATAGTATTAAACCTCTTTAGACTGGCAGCGTAGTCGTAGCAACTTGGAAAAAGTAATATTCAAAATTTGAATTTGATATGGAACTATCGGTGTTCATTTGTCTTTTTATTTTTTATTCGAAGTAAAATTGTATTACATCTTTACTTTTATTTTTAAAGCTGTGTTTTTATAAAACAAGATTGTAGAACTATTTAATGTGGACAGAAATTTGGTAGTGGCTATGCTGGAGTCAAGAAAAATATAAATGTGCCGAGCACATTGCATATGACACAAATTCCTAATATATTTTCGTGTCGAAATATTGGGTTCATGCTGGATGTTTGGTAAGTTTATAGCTTAATACAGACATTTTGTTTTGTTTTAAAACGATTCCTACTCTAGGGATCATTTAACAAAACACGTACTTGTACGTGTTGCGGGAGGACTTTGACACACAATTAAAAGTACACACAAAACCGCGCGTGGGAATCGAACTCACCACACTAGGCGGTGGTGTTGGTGGTGCAAAACCACACGTGCAGTTGCTTATAATTGTTATTCTTATTCATACACAATTTGATCACATCAGCATGGCGGCTTACCCGTATGAGGAGAGTTAGGAAAAACAAACATCGGCTGTTTACTTATTGAACTTGTTCAACTCATTTACATATTTAATAGAGAATTTGATGAAAATAATATTATTTATAATATTACCCAGATGCCTATGTATCTATAATATAGTTCACGTACGGCTATGTATGTTGTTCTTAGAGTTAAACAAGTTTATGTTTTTCCAACTCTAAGGAGTTTTAGTCACGTCTGAAACTAATAAAACTTTTCTGTTTGCTCTGAAAAGCTTAACTCGATTGCTAGATTGAGATTCTTCATTGGCCGGCGAACTCCCTCAAGTCAGGTGTACACGGTGTACACGTAGCATTTCTCAGGTGGAAATCAGTTCTCTTCATATGTTAATACCTCCTAGTATAACATGTCTGTGGTATCTGCCCGGAGTGTTGATCGAAAGCCACTTTGCTGCAGATTTTTCTTATAAAAAATACATTTGCTTCTTCAATTTTATTCTTGATGTAATTTAGACATAAATTATCAAATAATTTAATCAGAAGGACGTGTTTATGCAAGTTTTATTAAATAGATGCCAGTTATACGATTACTTTTTGTGTGTTAGTTACAAGTAATACTAATCATCGTCATCATCTGAGCCAAAAGACGTCCACTGCTGGACATAGGCCTCCCCCAAGGATTTCCACAATCACGTCGTGGTTGATAGTAATTAATTATTGAACTTAGTCTATATTGGCTTAAAACTTGGCTTTTTAGAATAAATTCTATACATAAATGTCATTATTATAATTATAACACCCAGACACGGAATAAAGAAACGTGCTCTTATACAAAGATTTGTCTTAGATAGGTATTGAACCCATGACCTCCGGCTTAGCATTCAGATATATTTGTTGAAATTGATGTTACATAATAACTATAAAATTTTCCTATTATGGACTTTCGAAATAAAATTGCCACGCGCCACATTACTGTATTGATCCTTTTAAACGTGGTATTACATTTTAAAGCATAGACATTTTAATTAATGTTATTATTACGGCCTATATTGTTTTACTACAAATTTGTGGTTCATGTAGCCACCTCATTACCAATACATCAGATGTTTGCTTTCGGTTATGATTGTATGTACTTTATTTTTGTTATTTGTATACTTTAAAAGCCTTTTACAATACAGGGATTGTTTGCTTTAAAAGTGAGGCGTAGATTGAGATGAATAAAAAATGACTACCATTTATTCAGTAATTTTCATCTTATGTTTTATAATAATAGGTATGTATGACTAGTTTCCGCCCGCGGCTTCGACCACGTCCACAATTTCATGGGAACAGTGTTATTTTGACGGGATAAAAAGTAGCCTATATGCATGTTCTTTAATGTTGGAATATTATAAGGGAGACTTTTGCCGAGCGGTGATACAGAATAGATTAAAAAAAGCATATTAGCTCATCTGTTATCTAAGCCACACAGCTATTTGATCATATTACAAATATTCACACAACACACACACACACGAAATAAATGGAATACATAACATTGGCATAGTCACGTGTGTGTGACTGCGGGCTCGTTATCTGACCATCTTCACGGCATTCGCCTCGCTCGTAATGAGCAGCGAACAACGGCAATCCGTGCACTACCCGTACTGATATTCTAAAGGAAATTTTCTAGATTATTCTATTGGATTACGGTACTGATGCAATGAATAACAATGTGTGTTTTGTATATAAAGTAAAATTGCCTTATTTTTATTCAATACAGCTTTAAGTTTTATAGTGTTTTGCTTTCATTTCGTTTAGGTTTTGCTTTCATTTCGGATATATAAGTTTTCTAGTCGTAGTATCATGCCTTTTCTGCAAACGTATCGACAGCACAGGATAGGATAGGATACAGGTATGACATCTATGTTTTCATAGCTATATCGCATGTAATATACGAGAAACAATTCCAGACCCCAAGCAAAAACAAACGGACCCGTTATTCAACAGGGAACAACTTTCTACGTTGTTTATTTGTCATAACTGATGAATGTGATGTTGTTAATGATTACCGCAATATGCACTATTGCACGTTCTTCTGTGCTTTTTTTAGCACATTTGAATGTGTTATCGATCTCAACTTGGTCATTATGGCTAACTTTTCCGGACTATCAATGTTCGGTCTATAGCATGTTATTTAAGAGCCTACGCAGACTTAATATAGGCTAATGATTTGATCGGGTTCTTTACCGTATTATTATGTGTGTACAATTTAATAATTTATTCTTACTTATTTAAATTTAGCAAACGAATAAACTGACGGTCGATTAAAGTCTGCTATTGGTGATTTGTCTTTTATTTGCATAAGACTAATCACGGAGCGGTTCTCACCCGCGCCTGCCGCGGATCCGCAGCGCCTGTAGAATGCAAATAAATTTACTCGTATATTACGCGGGTGAAAATCGCTGCGTGAGTTATTAGCCTAAATCGGCACAAAGGTTAAATTGTGTATTTTCGCATAAATGTAATGATAATGGGAGTCTGTGTTATTTTTAAACGTCAAAACTATATACGCATACATGAAAATCCAACAAATGGTATCAGTTTCACTTTGCTTTAATGCGTCGAGGGATTTTTAAAGCTTATACATTTCATGAACCATTTCGCTAAGTTCTTTATAGCCTGAAAAAAGACATTCCCTTTGGAATAATACGGATAAAGAAAAGATACATACGTGTACTAATTTTATCATAACATTTTTTTACTTATGGTTTAGTGGTGGACGTGGTTACCGCGCCATTAGTCACTAAGAGCCATATTGGGGGTTTCATGCCGGCAAGTGAGAAGAGTTTGTGGGATCCACTATCAATGAATATTCTAAGTCTATCTTTCTATCCTAAATTTCTATCGATATAGAAATTGAAAAGATAGAAAAAGAGATGATGTCATACAGACGCACAACTATTCTTTCTTGTTTGTTAAAGTTAAATAAGGCTGATGGAATAATGCCACGAGACAAATGCTTGTATTTAATATGATGTAGATAAGTTCGGTAAATACAACTTGATTTCAAAACTGATTGGTGCAACAGCTAATATATTTTTCACTTCGTGACATATTTTCTACAAATTCTCACAAAATTTCTTTTTCCAATAAATAAGACAGCTATCTGTAATGTTCCTATATCGCTTTCTACTCGTATCTCGTACGTTGCGGTTCACCTCGCTTCACATCTTGATGTTGCACTTCGTTTCCGTCGCCACACCACCATATCTGCTCGAACGCCTTGAATCTTTAGAGTAGGTATATTATCAGACATTTCGAAGTTCTATGATACTTACACGAGCAAGCTAGACCATTTCTACTGAAATTAAATGTATTTTTTTTTGGTTCTGGTAAGTTTACTTATTATTTTACGTTTAATTTATCAGTTGTGAAGTAACACTGGCATGACACAAGAGATATAAGGATCGTTATAATGATCGTTATAAGAAAGACATGGCACGGCCCCCATACCATGACTTCCTTATAACGATCTATTTTTGATTCTAATTTGTAATAACAATAATGTCGACTTTATTACCTAATATCATGTTACTAATTGTTCGAAATTTGAATAAAGATCTAAATAAAATTAATTAATTAATTAACAAGAAAATCAGACCATTTCTATTGTACCAACTTTTATAGGCTACAACTCCTTAGGTTAAATGTAGTAATATGATGTAGAAAGAATGCTTGCTCGTCACAAGTCGTTATGAAATACTAAATTGAAATTTCATTGCGTCTCTGTCATGGGGTACTTGCTCATTTTGCTGGAAACTTTTTACATCCTATGAATTTAACCCTAATATTTTAATAAATGTCACTTCTGGCATTCAATTGTTATTTTGTGACCTAAGTGAATAAATTGGTTGTATTAGATAATATTTAAAGAGAAACGGTTTGATTTTTTGTATGTACTCGTATGTTTGTAATACACATCTATAGTTAACTACATTATCAAAAACTACTTGCTGTATTTTATTTTAAAAAAAATAGGGGTACCGATAAAAAATGGCGTGAATCACTAAGGGTAAGGGTTTGTAGAGAAATGAAGACTAAGAAGTCTTAATTTCTCTAACCCTACACAAAATCAAATTGTGGCTTTGTGGCTTGGCTTTTTTGTTGCCCCAAGTACCTATTGGCACAAAAGTAACGCCTAGTGAATTTCTTTCTGTTCATAAATAAAATAAAATAGTGTCTACGCTACTCTAATAAAACGGCCAAGCCCACACATTTTGAGTCTGGTGTAGGGTTTGTAATAAATTTAAGATTAGGATTAATTCAGAACACTATACGCAATGATGATGACGTTTAGGTTCAGAATGTCCAATTCTTATGATCGTGATAGGTTAGGGCTTGTAGAGTTAGGGGCTTGGCCCATGAGATATGAAGCAATATGTATTCGTCTTGGCGTTATTTTACATAAAAATGTTTTGGTGGGTTAAAAAGGTCGACAAAATCTTTGTCAAAGACCTCAACCTCAAAACAGTATACATATTATACATTTATAGCTTTGCGGTCATCCTAAATCCATAACCTTTATTAAAAATGTACAACAGAAAGTAGGTTTCGGTTAAAAGTTGGCTTAACAATAAGCTTTGATACATTCGCGGTTAGCGCTTTGTGTGTGAAATATTTGTAATCTTCATAAACTTTGTAGTAATGGTTCCGCGGAGGCCCGGACGATTTTGCCTCGCCTACCCTTTTATGTGGAAAACGTACGGTTCAACTTACGATATGGGATGTTCATTAGCTCCAACTTCCAAATAACGGGTCATAAAATTCAATATGTTTCTTTTAGAGCAATTCCGTAGATGAAAGAAACCATTGGATCTGACGTAGTATTTTTTTAACTGCAACACTTTCAGTAGATTATAAAAACGTAGGTTTGTTTAAAAATTAAGTCGAGCAAGCTGTAGAAATTAATTTAAGAAGGATTATTAAAATATATCTTACTTTTTTTACGTTAATCTGAAAGCGTAAATAAAATGTTTTCCTGCGCAAATTTTCCTGTGACATCTTAGCGGAAAAGGCAGTAAGGCCAAATTAATTTAGGATTATTTTAATTTTTTTGCCTTTTGGATTTCGTTTTGATTTCTTTTGTTCGTACTTTTCTAATTTCGTTTAGGTAATTTTGTAGTAGAATGTACATTTAAGTTTAAGACCATGGTTTATCACAGTAACAAATACTCTCGTTTAAGTATCCAACTGAGTAATTGTTTTTCAGTTGTAGTTTATCCGGATCTCCGTAAATGTTATTGATGATTTTATTGTACATCTAATCCGAGTAATTTTAAATACTTCTATCTCGAAAGGACCATGTATGAGCATAAAATTATGACATTTGTATACCTAAATACAGTCGTGGTAGCCGAGTGAAAAAGTGACCAACTTGTTACATGTGGTGCGAGTTCAATCCCGACTAGTAGCACCTGCAATAGGACTTACCAATGTGAATTTATCTTTGTGAAATTTATACGTAACAATTAAATGATTTACCATCCGCTAACGGTGAAGAAAAACATCGGATCGGATACTCACACACCTAGATTTCCTTCGATCACTTCAATTCCCCGTTTTTTTTTATTATTATAAAAACGTAACATACGATGTTCATAAGCTAATTGACCACAATCGTTTGATTAACTATTTCTTTGACATATTGTGGAGAGTCAGTCGTTCTTCTACTTCCATAATTTCAGGTTATGAGTACACTGCTGAAAGTAACCCTCGTCTAAACGTCCGCAGTGATCGATGTTGTACCCGCTTGCATTAATCGTATCCTCGCTTTGACGAGGTCATCTATCCATCTAATGGGGGCCCTACTATACTGTTAGTACCAATAGTTTTTAGGTTGCCAGAACAAAATAATATACTGTGTCTGTACTGTGGATGAAAATAATTCACTATTGTAACGAGTTGAGCCTTATTGATAAAATATATAATTTACATTCAAAGCAATAATATTGCAGTTTGTTGTAATCTGTTTTATTTTTTTTTATTTTTTTATACTACCAATGTGGCAAACAAGCATACGGCCTGCCTGATGGTAATGGTTTTTTTAGACAACATTTACTGATATCAAGGTTTAAGTGAATATATAACTAAATAAATATGAATAGGAACTTGCTCATTTTAAAACGCATTTCTAATTAAGCACTGCAATCCTGTACTCACGCACAGCAACATAACTACTTCATTGTGTACAGTTATTTGGCTGTGTTCTTTCGTAAGGTGGAGATCCTTTTCTAACCAGGCTTTCTTGCTTAGATGATGGCACCAGGCGCTCTTAAATATAAAAAAAAAAATACTATGTATAGTCATTATTAATAATAAAAAATATTTCGGTTTTCATCCATATTTTGTTAGTTACAATTTCTTTAAAAACTATATTCTATAAAATAAAAAAAATAATAATAAAATAATTTATTTTATCTCCACAAATTACCAATGTTACAATATACAGTTGTGTTGATGAATACAGCAGTTTGGCAGGTACTTACAAGTAATTTATGGAAGATCTGGTGTCCAAACTAATCCGAAGCCTGTATTTCAGAGCACCAGGCTCCCTTACAGAATTATTATTTATACAGCTTCTGTCCAAACATTAGGCCATATTTAAAAAAATATGTGTTTGTGTGTGTGTATGATTGCATGCGTGTGATACATATTATTATTTTATTTATATCATATTTACATATATTATATCTATGTTAGTATACTTAAATTATTATATTTATTTATTAATTAAGATCACGTGTATAAAACCCACGTGATTTGATATAATATTTGCCTATAAGTTATTAAGTTAAATTATTGTGTTCCAGTTTTATGAACTAAATACTATTCACTTAAACCATGCAAGTTAAATACTAGTTAATAATGTTTAATTAAAACAACCCCAGGTCACGTAAAGCTTTTAATGTCGTTCATAGTATCCAAAAAAAGTTCATAACTTAAAAATGATTAAACCTATTATAATAGCAACCCATACATTATGTCCCACTGCTGGACACGGGTCTTCTCTCCTCTATCAAGAGAGCAAGAGGGTCCAGGCCTTAATTCACACACGCTGGTCTAATGTGGGTTGGTGAATATGACATGTCATTAGAATTACTTCTAAGACATATGTCTTAAGGGTTTCCTTACGATGTTTTCCTTCACTGTTAGCAGATGGCGATTCATTTGATTAGTATATATAAACTCCACAAAGTGCTTTTTACATTGGTACTGCTCGGGATCGAACTCGCACCTCTTGCGTGCATGTTGGTTATTTTTCAACTCGTCTACCATCCCTTAATTCATCACGAGTAAACCTAATTCCACGAAATACAATATTAAGTTGATGAATGAGCTTTCTGGCGACAGACTGTAGCATGATGCTCTTCAAGAAAGGAGTTTTGAGGTTTTTAAAGGGTTGGCAACGTGCGAGTTATACTTCTGATGTTGCAAGCGTCCATAGGCACTTGGGGGCTTTTCATATAGTATCATTCACCGTCAAAAAGTTGTTACATAAAATACTGTTCCTTGCAGTAATCGAACCGATTCAATCAAATTCAATTCAAATCGATATAGAAACCAGATATTAAATATATCTAATATTTCGGTGGTACACCAACAATTCTCAACAGTTGGCTATCCTTCGTTGTTTTTCGTAATAAAATATGCCGTCCACACGCAGAAAGTTCAAAACGATCAAAACGCAAAATGTTCAGTACGCAATATGTATAGTTTCGCAAATCGTTCCAAACGCAAAGCTAGGTACCTACATATATTTTTTTCATGAACAAACTACTGTGCCAGAAAATACTACTTACTAATATTTTTTCCATTCAATCCGGTCTCAACTTACTTGCGGTGACAACTTTGCTGGCAAACTTATTGAACGACTTAAATAGAAGTCCAGTAACTTGGCGGTCGCAGTTTACACGCCTTAAAGGCTTAAAGAACCTCATTTCCTTCATTGATTCTTACAACTTTTGCGCTCAGATAAACTGGGGACACTCGTAGAGAAAACGAATTCTTTTCAGTTATTTTTACCGTACGGGGAGATTGGCAGACAATTCTTTATTGCTAAACTATGTAGTTACATAACTCGGTATCACATTGATCCTACTTTGTTACTCCTTCACATAAAATCTACTAACCGGATTGGGATAAAACTTTACTATGTTATAGCTTATACAACAAATAAGCTATATTTATTTTTAAAAAACGACATCTAAGCCGGAAAAGTCGCAGGGCAAAAGCTAGTAGAGGATTTATTTATTTATTTTTCCACTCTTACGTCTATTTTTACAGGTGTTAACCCAATACAAAAAATAATGCTGTCTTTGTGGATTCAGTCAGAGAACAAGAAAACAAGTCAATTTTATTCGCCACTTGGTTAAGGGCGCATAGTGCACATGTCAGCGGTGCCCTGCCCAGTAGGTTGTATGTAGGATATCAGAGCACATGATTATATTCAACGATGTCTCATTTCAATAATTCAAATATTGGACGACTGAACTGACGAAGGATCCATAATTTAGTTTGTTGTCACAAAGGTTCAATTCTTATTTGAAAGATTTCCATATTATTCCGAACAAATCAATCAAATCAATCAATCAGCCTATCGCATTCCACTGCTGGACATAGGCCTCTCCTAACATGCGCCACAGCACATGGTCCTCCGCCTTTCGCATCCAGTCCGTCCCAGCGACAGCGACTTTTTTTAGGTCGTCGGTCCACCTAGCTGGGCGCCGCCCTACCTTACGCTTACCGAGTCGCGATCTCCACTCCAGGACACGTCTGCTCCATCGGCCGTTGGTCCTTCTGCAGATGTGACCAGCCTATCGCCACTTCAGCTTGCTAATTCTGCGAGCTATGTCGGTAACGTTGGTTCTTTGTCGGATTACCTCGATGCGAATTTTATCCTTCAGAGAGACGCCAAGCATAGCTCGCTCCATAGCCCGCTGTGCGACTTTTAATTTGTTGTTTTATCCAAGTTTATACCGAGACCGACACGTCGTGAGGCTTCATTCAGGCTGTGCAGCATTCCGCTCAACTGTTTCAGAGACTCTGCAACGATGACGATATCACCGGCAAACCGAAGGTATGAGATGTACTCGCCATTGATGTTAATGCCCCGTCCAGTCTAGTCCAGCGTCTTGAAGACGTCTTCGAGCGCGTTGGTGAAAAGCTGGGGGGATATTACATCCCCTTGTCTCACCCCTCGACGCAACTCAATCGGGTTGGTCTTTTGGTCCTGGAGCTGGACGGTCATAGAGGCGGTTGCATAAAGACATCTCGGCACCTCGATATAGCGCCAATCAATGCGACACCGCTGCAGAGCACCCAAAACTGCCCAGGTTGGTTGGCTGATTGTACTCTTCGGTCTTCTGTACAGTCTGCCGAACAGTATTGATGTGATCCATGGTGCTATAGCCTTTTCGAAACCCGGCTTGTTCCGGCGGCTAGAACTCGTCAAGTTTTCGGGCTAGGCGGTTTGTGAGTACTCTCGAGAACAACTTAGAAATGTAGCTCAGGAGTGAGTACTAGGAATTTCTAATACAACAAGACGTAATCCAAAATAAAATTAACGGATCCAAGAGAATAAAGAAGAACCGCCAGGCTATATAATACTTTTTCCATTAAAATCAGTAAAAAGACTTCCACATACCCAAACACTCTATTATATTACTTCTGCAAGTGAATGAATTACAAAAGGGCGATAATTAATTAAACGACGAGACACAAAGAATCACGGAAGCTTTTTTCCTTACTACTTCTATATCTTTTGTACGTTTTTGTTCAATTAATACTAAATGTTTTATGAAAATATACGAAATCTTACGTATGTGCGTTGTGTAATTTTAACGAAAAAAATACCGCATTGATTGCGAGCAATTAGTTTAGCTCAGGTCGGATGACATTATAAATTGTAGATATTTTATTTTTAGATCTAAATTGAATAAAATAAGGCAGAGTAGTTCAGTACCTGCACGTTATATTGGGGGTGTGAAGGTGTGGTCCTATTCGAATATTTGTCACACGTTGCAAATTTTCACTCGCATATCGTTTAGTTATTACTTGGTCATATTAGCAATTGATCTAAAATGGTCCTTTTGTAAAAAGTTTAATATTTCCTAGTTTTGCCTTCATCAAAGAAAATTAGCCCAGTATCTCGCATTGGTAGTACAAATTGGAGGTATTAGAATACAAGAGTTAATTAAGTCTCAAGTTTGAAGCAGTTTTGGAATTGCATTGAAAACTCTGTTAGACTGCAATATGAAAGCGCACGATTTGGCGACCCATTGGTACATCCAACTAATAGAAAACCTATGTCTGCGGCACTTAGACGTAGTTCTTGATTAGATAAAAATGCTTATACATGTTCCGATCGAATATATATATTTTTTTGCATATGTACAAAAGCTTTTATCTTAATATTTCATGTCGTTTGATAAAAAAAGGGTCTTAGCGGGAACACAGATAGACGGATTGACAACAAAGTGTTTCTTTATGGGTTCTTCTTTTAGATGTACAAAACGTTAAAAACTACTAGAAAAATCATAAAAGTATAATATATACATACCATAAATAATAAAATATAAGAAGGTAGTAATATGTTTTTGCTAAGTATAGGATGTTAGCTGCCCTGTTTGTGTAATTTAAAACTCCTCGGTTTATCGTATCCCTGGTATGCTTAGGGTGAATATTTCCATTTCCTTACCAAGACGGTACAAAAATCTACCCTTGCTAACAATGTTTACCAACTATCACCATAAAACCTTTCGTAAAATGACATTATGTGATATACAATTTACATAAAAATCCTTTTATATTGCAGCAGTAATCTATTCCTACCAAAGACATGCAACGACGTTTATATATTTTACAAAACCAAAACCTAATAGCTGTTACAATATAGGTACGTAATAATGATCATAATTATACAGTCCATAATTGTAGACTTTTTATACAACGTGTTGCTTTCTGTGATAATTACGTCACTAAAGAGTATACCTAATATTATGGTAGTTATATGGGTCGTTATTTCAGAAACAAAACTATATAATCCTTACTAAATACTAAGATGTTTGTGACATACATTCAAGATAATGTGCATGTGCTTAATTGTGTTTTTCAGTCAAAGATTTGTCCTGTGTGGAAAATGAACCCGACGCTACATACATGCATACGTATAATCACTCCCGTCTCCCATTTAGCTACGCAGAGACTATGGCGCGATGGCGTACCAATTGCTTCGATCCAAACATACTTATTTCGCTTCCCCTACATTCATCAACCTCTTCATGCACGAATGACGCTAATCTTTACGATTACCCTAGCCAGCGAATTCGCCGTAGGAAAAAAAAACTTCATAAATATCATGTATTTGATCGAAATGAGTTTGAATTTAAATTTACTACTTTCGGCTTCTACTGAGTATAAAAACAATTTAAGAAAAGTTTCTTAGCTAATCTTTGCCAAACGTTCAAAAACTTAACATTTAAAGTACATTTGTTTCTATTTCAGATGCCGTACAGCGATTTATTGAGATGCCAACATACACGGAGGTGAACCCAGGCGAGGATGCGTTGCTCAAATGCAGGATATCAGACAAGAAGGGAGTTTGTTCGTGGCAGAAAGATAATAAGGTAAGTTTCTGAAGAGTGCTGGCTACAGTGTAAACTAACTAAACTTGTAGGTTTATTAAAAAAGTTTTGTTTCCGTTTTTTATTTTAGCTTAAGGAGTAGAATAGTCAAATGTCACAGGTAGGTGACATTATTAACCAAACGTCTCAAACTAATAATAAACAAAGTAGGCAGACTAGAGCCTGTACTACAGCTACCAGACAGCTGGTTAACATATTAATATACTTAAAAAAAACAAAAAGTACCTATGTATAAATTACACCTATATACAAAATAGAAGTATCATGTTTTTTCGGGACAATCCCGCCCACCGCTGTGACAAGCAACGAATTTAATCAGAAGTAAATAGGAGGAGTTAGATAGAAAAGTTTCCACTTCCCTCCATAGCAAAGCGGGAGACAAAATAAATCTGTAAAGGTTTGTAACCTATGAAAAGGAGCACCACGGAGGACCTTAAACTACGGGACCTATGTGAGCTAAGTTTGAGTATCATATTTATCATAAAAGATTTGTCCTGGGGGAAAATGAAACACACGACTGGGCTCAGCAGTTAGGGTGGTGTCTAACCACTACACCAATAGGCCAGTCAAGTAGGTAAAGGTGTGGGTTTAGTTTATTTCGAGAAATTCTTAGTACCTATGTGAAAATCCATAATACAAAATGCTTTCCGAGTAGACGTATAACATAACATGCCATAAACAGAATGTTGTATTTCCAATGTTCCGTAAATACTTTTCCCGACTCTTTTCACAAACACTAGACTCACTGTTTCAAATAGGTTACGTTAACAAATTCGCAAATAAATACCAACTAAAAATATTTATGTAAAGTAATTAAAAATTAAATTACTCCCGTCAAGTACATAGTGAGCGTCATTTTAACGGTGGGTAAGCGTCAGTGAACGCATAATTACTACTACATACATACTCTTTTTATATTAAAACTTTAGATATTATTAATAAGCCCAGGTATACATGTTCGTGAATATTATGAAATAAGTAAACATATCTTTATACTTCAATTAAAATGTAATATAGATTTAATTAAATAACTACCCAAATTGTTCGCATACAAAAATTACCGACTAGGTTTTTTTTTTTTTTTTTTTTTCTTTTATTTAACATATAAAATACAGTTTAATAATTTAGTAACATAGCATATTTAAACCACAAAGGTTTGTACTTATTGCTATAGGTAATCCACATCGATACAAATATGTGTTAATTTAGCAGGAGTTTAGTAAATACGTAATTATTACAAATTAGTCACAACTACTAATGTGTTGTAAGAAGTAGGACTTGAGTATTACTTTAATATTGTTTGTATTAATTTTATCACGTAGATTAGAGGGTAAATCGTTAATAAATCGCGGAACTAAGTAGGTAGATGTGCGTTCACCGTATGTGTTGTTCGCACGGACTGTGCGCAACCGGTTTTGTGCGACGGCTCGAGTGTATACAGGGTGTTGGATTATTTCCTTTAAATTATCATTAAAATATTGTTCTTTTAACAATACATATTTAAATTGTGTATTGATGGGTAATATTTTGCAATGATTAAATAATTGATGGTCGTTATTATGAAATTGGATTTTAATTTTATGTGATACGATTTGTTTTAGAATTTTGATCTGTAAATTATATATTTGATTGAGATAGGTTTTGAATGTGCGACCATAACTACTCAGCCCGTATTGAATATACGATTCTGCTAAGGAGTTATATAACATAAGTTTTATTTTAAAAGGTATTCTATTTTTAAGTATTACGATATTGGCCAGAAATTGTCTCAATTTATTACATACGTGTTCAACGTGATAACTCCAATTAAACTTGCTATCAATTTCTAAACCGAGATATCTTTGAGATGTTACTAATTCTATAATGGGGCAGTTACATTTTCCATTATTTATACCATGCAAACAGCTATGACTGTGTGCAAGTAGTTTATTTGGAGGATTAGCTTTAAGGTGCGGTGATTTTATTATTAGCAATTTAGTTTTATTCGAATTAAGGACCAAGCCAGCATCATGACACCATTTTAATAATATATTAAAATCAGATTGCAAAAGATCACAAGCTTTCTGAGGGTCTTTATTTGCTATTACTAGGCACGTGTCATCTGCAAACTGGTAACAGGAGCAGTGACTAATACAGGTGCTCATATCATTTACATATGACAGAAAATGCAGCGGCCCTAAAACAGAGCCTTGAGCCGTGCCTTCTGCAACCTGAATCGGATCACTGATTGAATCGCCTACCTTAACTGAAAATTTTCTATTGTCAAGATAATTTTTACACCATCTAAGCAAGGGGCCGCGTATCCCAGTTTGTTCTAATTTACAAATTAGTTGATTATGATCTAAAGTGTCAAAGGCACGTGAAAAGTCAATAAATAGTGCATATACAACTTTCTTGTGGTTCAAGTGTTCATTAACTTCATCAGTGAATTTAGATAATAGATCTGTGGCACCCTTGCCAGTTTGAAATCCGAATTGATTATGGTAAATTACTTCATGATCCTTGTAGAAACTATGTATTTGTTGGCTAATAAATTTTTCGACTATTTTGTTAATTGACGAAAGTAATGTAATTGGCCTATAATTGGCGTAATCGCTCCGTTTACCTTTTTTGTAAATAGGTCTCACTTGTCCAATTTTTAATTTCTCAGGGTATAGACCTGAGGATACACTACGATTAATGAGATGAGCAATAGCTTTAGATATATCTGGACCTACCATTTTAATATCAGAAACTGTTATACTGTCTTGTCCGGGTGCTTTATTAGAGTTAAGATTGTTTATTATTTTACAAATTTTTTTTCTTGATGCTTTTTTAAAGTATAGACTAGAATCTACAGGTTTACAAGGGGGTGTGTCTAATAATTTAACACTGCAGTTTGGAATTATATTTTTAACAGTGCTGTCAAATTCTATAGCAAAATTATTAGCAATTGTCTTAGTGGTAAGGCCTTGTGTATCAAACGCCTTGCAAATGGCTTCATCAATAGATAGCTTCATTCGACCCATCATTTGATTTATAATTTGATAAATCTTTTTAGTGTTTTTAAAGTTATTATTAATATGGTTAATGTAAAATAAATTCCTTTTACTTTCCAAAATTTTGTGTATTTTGTTACGTGTTTTATTATACTCTAGCCTTAGTTGAGCATCATTACAACTCTTTTTCCACTTATTAAATAATTCATCACGTCTATTGCAAAGACGATTAACGTTTTCATCAATCCAAGGCAGTTTAAACTTGTTAAATTTATTATTTTTATTACTTTGGTTACACAAACTAGCGTTATTTTTAGCGTTTCGGTAAGAATTCTGAATGAAGTTATAGATATCACTAGGATTATCCATATGTTTAGTTGAGAACCAATTAACTTTTTTTAACTCATCTAACAATTTTTTATAATTTATGATAATTTTAGGAACAACCTGTATACGCCTCGTACGCGCGTCATCAACGCAGGTAAATATAATGGCGCGATGATCGGCCAGTACGATGTCTAGCACCGCTGAGTACGGAACTAATGTGGGGAACCGCGCAAAAATGTGATCAATGCACGATTTAGTGATAACATGTAATAGGTATTTCTATATGACCTAGATTTTGACACGGCCTAAGTTTGAGCACGATATTATAAGGCTCCAGCGTTCAATTCCAGAGTCGGTATCAGAAAATCACCGTGCCCTGTGGGTACTGCGCCTAAGCTCTCTTCGTTTGTTTCTGACAAAAACAGCATAGCTAATTGACTACTTTGGTGGTCCAGAGTGGCCGCATTATGCGCCTACTGTGCACAAGGTTGTGGGTTCGATCCCCACACAGGATTATACTTTGTGTGACCCATAAAGAGTTGTTCTGAGTCTGGGTGTAATTTGTGACCGTTAATTGTATGTTTGTAAAGTCCCCCGCGACACAGAGCTTGTTCTCTAGGGCGAAAATTGATAAATAAAAAATAGCTAGCCTAGCAGCTAGAGCTAGGTTGTAAATCAAAATATTAGTAGTTCGTCAGTTTAATGAACGTAACTAAAAGAGATACACCGGTTACAATAATCCAGCCTGACTGGAGGAGAACCCCCACTTCACAGAAGACAGCAACTTCATAATTATACATAATACAAAATGCTATAATGGTGTAGCTGTGTTTCTATGCATGACTAGGTCTCCAGTACTTATGTAGTGATGTGTGTTTTTGAAGACGCGTTTTTCTATTACACAATACTAGTGCTACAAAATTGGACTCGACAACACGTGATGTAAAGTATGTTTGTTTTCCACCAAAAAAATAAAGAACAACACTATAACTTGGTAGCAAAAAAACACCTTTATAATAAAACCTCAGACTCATATTCCTAAAAATAAACTACGACTTTTGGAAACAACGTTCGCTGAACAGCGCTATTTTGGATCATAAAATATCTACTTTTGCAAGCTTGTCGTAAATGAACAAGTAAACTATGGAACTATTCCAGTGACAAGCTTATTCCCAAGTTGATCCAGGATAAAAAATAAAGTGTCGCCTGCTTGTCATCCTCTGAAAGTTGTATAGTCAACTAAGATAAATGGGTTATCGAGTTGGGCGTAGTTCGTGAACTAGAGCATCTTCAGAATTGGTTCCTTAAGCCCAACACGTTGTTGACTGAATCTTAAAGGTTCTATTCAGCCTTTTTTGGCAATGGTTATGTGGCTATTTGTTTTCTGGCATAGCGTAATTTATATATAACTAGATGTCGTCAGCAGCGTGAATATTGGTTATTGTGGAAAAACCTTATGTTCTTGCCAAGGATATCATTTGTCTTCTTGCCAAATGTCATTCAGATCCGTTCACCTGTTGAGCATGAAAAAGCAGCAAACAGACTGTTTTAGTAGTAAGGATGTTTACCAGTTTTTTGATTGCCATAAAACAGACTCTGCCTAGTTTGGGATTGGATAGCCGTGTGTAAGTAAGTTGTCTCAAGACATTTTCACCCATTACTGTAACGTAAGAAATATTTTGAATTAGCTTCTTAAATGAATTTAATTTAATACAGGTCTAACCTAAAATAACAATGTATGAGCGCACATAAAAGAAAAAAAATATGTTTGTGCAAATAAACGATTAACGGACTAATCGTAAGCCCAAAATTAACAATTAACTCTGTAGCACAATATTTATTATACACAAGTGAGATCTTAATACGGACACTACATTTCTGTCGTTGTTAGTATAATAGCAAGACAACTAAGTTTACCTTGGTAGCAATAAAATATTTTTCGGCAGCAGAATAGGATGCTAACGATACGATGCTTTCCATCCAAATAAAGTAAAAAAGATAATAATAACGACCCATACAAGTTCACCGTTGGGCACGGGTCACCTTACTCTATCAAGATAGTTCAGGGAGTTTTGGCTATTAAACCTGAATTTAAAGCCTGGTATATTGTGGGTTGATTTATCACACATATCTTTTAAATTTATTCTACGACATGTAGATGTCCTCAGTATAATATATACTTCTGTCCTATTTAGTATTAGCCGATAGTAAATGCTAAACTCTAGAAATACCAGTCAGATGTTTCAATAAACTATTTGAGCTATACCTAGTCCTATTATTGATAAAAAAAATTGGCTATACATATTTATATCAACATGCTACAACCCAAGAAGAGCATGTCAGTAACAATAAATGTGACACGAAACGAAATCCAAATTTAACTTGAACGAAACCACGTCAAACAAAAATATTCCATGAAAAAGGAGATATTTTTAATTTCAAAGTTTGTTTACAATGTTGCACTTCATATTATAATATGAAATGCAACATTGTAAACAAACTTTTTCTGCAGATAGCATGTATAGTAGAACGTACGTAGTATATCAACTATGTTACGTAACGTATTCTATGTGTACTAGTCGCGTTTCAAAGGAAGGCTCGTATTACAACCAGAAAAACCATGTCGCTAAATCATACGGCAATGTGAAAACCGTGTAGTCACTTGTGATACTAAAATCGCAATGTTGCATGTTGCGGCATGAACTTTTAATTTCCCTAGGGCCTCTTAAGATGTGACTAAAGAAAGATGTGCCTAAGTTATATCTCTGTGCCAATGTGGTATCCTATACAATAGTCTTAATTTAAAATTATAAACTTCGCCAAACAGCTTACTTTAAATTAAAATGTACTCTGAGGAGTCTTTCATTTTATGGCTGGCAATTTGTTGTCACTTACACACAAACATCTACCTGATCGCAGGCAGAGTCTGCACCATAGCAACTAGATTTTGTAATTATGTATAACGTAACATAATATATTACTAGCGAAGCGCTCTCACTTCGCTTCGGATTTATTGGTTTTATCTATTACTAGTTGTTGCCCGCGGCTCCGCCCACGTGGATGTCGGTTATTGCTGTAAAAAGTAGCCTATGTGTTATTCCAGACCATAATCTATCTATGTGCCAAATTTCATCCAAATCCGTTCAGTAGTTTTTACGTGAAAGAGTAACAAACATCCATCCATCCATTCTTACAAACTTTCGCATTTATAATATTAGTAGGATTAGTAGGATAATATGCATATTATAGTATTCTGTAAATGATAGTCAAAACCGCATCAAAATCTGTGGCATGGTTTAGGAGGAGAAAGCAGATAAACAAACAGATGCAAAAAGTGAATTTGTTTTATACTATGTAAGTATGTAGAGCTAAACACATTAACCACAGGTTGTCATTTGTCACTCAATTCTAAGAACCGATTTATTCGTGTGCTGTACTGCTAATGTAGTTAGTGTTTGTGTGACTGTCGAACTATGTCAGTACTGTGCAGCAGGTAGGTCGTATGTAGTACGTTACGAGTTTATAATTATATGTATATAGTTAATTGTTTTGTTTTGTCATACCGGTGATTCAGTATGCGATTGACTCATAGAAATGAAATTGCAGTAAAACTTGTTTTTTTTTTGCGAAGCGGTGGTGGCCGAGTAGAAACGTAACCGACTTGCACGCAAGAGGTGCGATTTCGATCCCGGGCAGTACCAATGTGAATTTCACTTTGTGGAGTTTATATGTACTAATCAAATAATTCGCCATCTGCTAACGGTGAAGGAAAACATCTTGAGGAAACCCACATGTCTTAGACGAAATTCTAAAGGCATGTCTGATTCACCAACCCGCATTAGGCCAGCGTGTGTGCCTAAACCTTCTCTCTCTCTTGATAGAGGAGACCCATGCCCAGCAATGGGACATATTGGTTGCTATTATTATTATTATATTATTTAATTTTTTAAACTGTTTAGATAACAAAAAAACATACGGCCCGCCTGATAACAACCAGGGGCCATAGTCTATGGACCCTTGCGGGCCGTATACTTACACACCACAAAAATAACTGAAATGATTACATGCAATGCATCATCAGGTTTTCAATTACCACATAGGATAATACTGTCTGTGATTCATAAATGTTTGTTATGAGTCTCTGTGTACGTTTTGTCCGTGAAAATTATGTTCGAGAGTTGTTTTATTATGAAAAACATAAACTACTTATAGAAGACTAAAAATCAAAAGCAGGCTTATATGACGTCCCTTTGCGCAGTTCCAAAAAAGCCAAGTGTTACTGCCAATCACGATTTTTCCGATCTCTTTGAACAAAAGCCCGCTGGATTAATGGTGGGTGTTGAGGGGTGGCTTTCAGACTGACTGGATTTTGCGATGCGGTAGGTATACCTGGGATAGGAAATCGTTTCTTTATAAACGTATCCCTAAATGAGCACTGGGGATTATAGAACAATTATAGTATGTTTTTATTGAATAGTGTGCAATTAGGAAAATGCTCTTGAAATTAAAGAAGAAAGAAAAACATTTAGGGTAACTGAATTACATAGAACACAAAAATGAATAAATTATCTTGTGCGAAGTCAGTATAGGTTTTAATCTCAGCTTTGTTTCGAGGTATTTTCAATGCTGCAGCGCTGAATTGCAAGCAAAAATAGTCTACCTTATTTCGCATAAAAAAACAATGACACAAAATAGCAGTCATTTATTAAACTTCACAGTATAACACTTAAATTCACTGCACCAAATGAGCTTTTAGAAATCGCAACTTTCCTTTCAAAATGGCTTAATGCGCCACAATTTCCTCGTACGTACAAGCGATAAACAAAACTCGCCGGGAATACAGATAAAACTAAACATTAACATTAACCAGTGTTTATCAGTCGGGTTAACGTTAAACGCCCGTTTGGTATGAGCAATCGGCCGCGAACGAGATCTGAATCTTAACTAGGCCTAGTCACGATTGTTTTAAAAGTTTAAACGGATTATGAGGTCGCATCCTGGCTGTATGTGAAGTTGCCTTTGCTTAAAAAGGGTTATTACATGATTTTATTTGTTTCATGATCGGTAAATGAAAAATACATATAGGTACATATATGTAGATAGACTACAATAATTCTTTATTGTTTACCAAAATACTATAAACATAAATAGGTAATACAGAAATATTAAAGCATGTAGATTTATTAGGGTCTTATCGCAAATCACAGAATGCGACAAAATACAATTTGCCAGATAGGATGTACAATCAAGTACCTACTTGAAGAAAAAAGGTCAATAGGTCTAACTGTTTAGATGTATGGCCTTACTTAGTAATAATTAAGTTATAAGCTAGTCTTCGATATAATGTTCAGTTGTTGATTTGAAATCTTTTGTGTTCTTTTCACCTTTCAATTCGGTGTCATCGTCGATAATACGTACGTATCTACTAAGTTAGAACGTAACACAAGCTTTATGTTCTTTAAACTTACAATTTGAATAACATATTATAAAACAAGCGCCTCCTTGTATTTTGAACAAGAAAAAAAAGCTACGCATTGTGACCCAAACTTTTAAGGCAATGATCGCTGCATCAGTAATTATGGTAATGCCTCCTTATTTGGTTTTCATTTGTTCAAACTGTTGTCTATGGCCCATCGCGGTAAGTTTGTTAAAAAACCAGCAGTTTCATGAATATCATTACCATTTAGATTTAAAAATGGCGTTATCTTAATTGTTTGATTCTTATCCAGAATGAAACTATTATATTTAACTTTTAGGTACACGTTTAAGATGTGTTTAAATTTACATTTCTGTGTATATACCACTTATATATTAAGTCTAATTGTGATAATGACGAGAAATATGGCAATGTATTACCACAGTTTAAGGAACTATGAGTTCTTTACACTGTAGTATTACCATGTGGTACCCACTATTAGCTATTATTATATTTAACTGCCTCGTTGGTCTAGTCATCATTAAGTGCGACTGCTGATCCCGAATTCCTGGGTTCAATTCGGTTTTTACACCACCGTGTCTCGGAAAACAGGTAAAACCGGTATAGGGTAAGGTGTTACAAGTCAGAAGTACAAGTTAAATCTGTAGTGACTTAGTGAGAAAGTAGAAACTTTCCCACTAAGTCACTACAGATTTAAGTCTATCACTTTGTTAAAATTCTCTAAGAAGTTTTGCTTTAAAAGATGTAACGACCCAGATAAAAATGTCTTAGATGCCAACATAAAAGGCGAGACTAAATAATTACAAAAGACTAAGAACCAATTTATTATTCAAGTTCTGCTGCGATTGAATAATAAATTCCTAAAGCTCGCTTTCTGAAATATTAATAAGTATTATTGCTAAAAACGTTTGTCAATTTAAACCCTTTTGATCTAAACGAATATAACATTCATATCAGAATTTCGGATCTGTAGAAAATAAACAATTTATTGGTATTCTCGGAATAAAGTCTCACATACAATATGCACAAACTAATAGTTTTCATTTTGGTAGCTTTTTCGATTGAATGGAACAAAGTTTGTTTTTATTAAATCCTGTACTGTCGAAAACTAAACATTTTGATTTGAATATTGAAAACGGTAAAAGTTTTTTATAAATTCAGCCTGACATTAGTCCATTCATATGACTTCTTTAGACATTGAAAACGTACCTACTATTATCTGCTTTTCTATCTACCTGAAAGGTTTTTATACATAATTCGCCACTTCAAACTACTGAATTTACCGAAGAGTCAACTCTACGTTAGGGAAATACTGCTCAGTTACTATCCGCAGGCTAGGGAATAACATGATGCCTTTAACTTCATTACAAGCCAGGTGCAGCCGGAGGCAAAAGCACTGAAAATACGATATTCTCGAATATAGTTAGAGTAAAACACAAATCTGTACACTTAGAGTAAAACTAAGTACCATCGTTTTCAATCCCTCAAGCGATAACATCTACTTGCTAAATCCTTTTGGTTCAACATAATACACACTCACACCTAACCTTTGACTGAAAACAATTTTCCGAGAACGTTTCCTAGACTCGCGATTTTAATCTTTACACCAATGACATTTGATTCGTATTTAAATGAACAATAGTGGCTATTTCTATCACCACAATACGGGTCGAGACAAAGCCTTATGTGGAGTCATTACCAGGCCTCTCACGAGTTAGTACTCCGTGATTCATGGTGAAGAATCCTGAGAACCTTGGCAATTCGCATGTGTATGTCCCCAGGCATCGATATCTGTGGGAATTATACTTATACTTGTCGTACGTAATAATGATTGAATACTAAATTACAAGGATAATGGAGTTTGAACAAATCAATTGCCGTTTTACAAAACGTTTGATGGATTTTTAAACATCTTTCCTTTGTGCCTTTCGCTGTCTATGGCAAAGGGTAATTTCTTTGTTTGTCGTGCTATTCTTAGTAATCGTTAAGGTACACGACTGAAAGCATCGACTGGAGGTGATTTATTTTTCATCAAAGGACTGGCACATGTACTACTTAATGGTAAATAAAGCTTGTAGAAAATTATTCTAAGAATGCGTTTTATAAAACGTTGACTTTACAAATAGGTACAGTTCGTTTCATACACAAAGTATTATATTTTTAGTTTCAGTGTTTTATGCCATTATTTGTAAAATTGGTGTGTTTTCTGTCAGTCATTATTTTTTATATTATTTCAACGGCGGCCGGGTGAGCTGAATACACACAATATGAATGAGGTGAACAATGCCTAAATTGATTAACATTTTTTTCCATTACGCAGAGGTCCGGGCGGAAAAAGGTCGTATATTTATAGATCACGCACAATATTGTTGTGTTACCACCATGTAATTTGTCGTATTACGCTAAACTTATAAAATTATAGGTCCCACCCATGTGCCTATTTAATGTGGCTCCGTTAATGTTGCTTTCATGTTTTTACTTTCTTCTGTCATTAGCTTTATTAACCAAGAATAAAAAGACAAAGGCAGATTATTGGGTATACTTTTAAAATATTTTCCTAGATCTAAAAATATTTAGTAACGGAAACATATTTTTTTAAATCTGATTATTAAGGCCTAAGCCATAGTATATGGCAGACTATAGGGATTTATATAAAAATAGCAATTCAACGCTAGGGAATCCCCGGGAGACAGTTAGTAGATAATAAAATACCTGGTATAATAAAATTCACTCTTAGTTGTACAATAAGTATTTATTCTCTTCCTTACACAAAAGACTGAACTGGATACAAACCGACACCCGCTTTTATACCGTCGTGTCTCCAGCCACCACTCCAGTATAAAAGCAGTGTTGCCATTATTTTATAACTATAACAACTAAATTATATTTACAAACAATAATAATATTTTTAAATACAATAGAATCACCTCAAAATGGTTAACAATTTCAAATGTTTGCTTTAAAACAAGCATAACCTTACACTCGACCATCCTGACAACGTGTATGCCCTCATACACGTGCCAGGTGGCAACCTTACACTCGGCCTATCTAATAATTACATTAAACAAAAAGAAGAAAAAAAAAACTTTTCAATTAATAAATTATCCCAATTTTATCAACTCCAATGGACAAATCAAACTTCATACAAAAAGATTTCTATGCTTAATGATCTAATTAGTCACTACTCTTAACTTTATACATTTATATCTCACAATTTTACCAACTCTAATGAAAAAAAAAATCAAACTTCATTAGAAACGATCTCTATGCTTAGTGATCCAATCAGTCATCACTATCTTAGCGTTACACATTAATATCTCATATAATTTATCAATTCTAATGAACAAATCAAACTTCATTACAAACTATGCTTAGTGATCCAATCAGTCACCACTTTCTTAGCTTAACACATTTATATCTCAAATAATTTTATCAATTCTAATGAACAAATCAAACTTCATTAGAAACTATCTCTACCCTTAGTGATCCAATCAGTCACCACTATCTCTACACTTAGTGATCCAATCAGTCACCACTATCTCTACACTTAGTGATCCAATCAGTCACTACTATCTCTAACACTTAGTGATCCAATCAGTCACCACTATCTTAGTTTTACATATTGATATCTCATAATTTTATCAATTCCAATAAACAATTTAAACTTCATTAAAACTATCTATGCTTAGTGATCCAATCAGTCATCACTATCTTAGCTTAACACATTTATATCTCAAATAATTTTATCAATTCTAATGAACAAATCAAATATCAATTCTAATGAACAAATCAAACTTCAGTAGAAACTATCTCTATACTTAGTGATCCAATCAGTCACCACTATCTGTCTCCAATTGGCAATATTTTAGTAGACGATTTCTACATAAGAGACTACTGACAAACCACTGGACCTATGTCCTGAAGTGAACAATTTATTAAAATAGATTACCATAATACAAACAGCAATTTGACACAGACAGACGAACCAGTCGATCTTCGCTGTCAGTCGTTCTATAGTTTTACTTCAACCAGAACGGGAGCCAATCGATCCTCACGCCTGGCCTAAAAACAACAAGAAAGAAGGCTGCAGTTAAACTTGTTCGCAAATATTATAAACTTAATGAATGCCTTACTTTATTCATCATTCATCGTTATTTAATTGTAAAGCAGGTATGTGTGCCCACAGCAACATACGTTATGTTGGTGATTTTAACTAAACTCCCTCATCTCTTTCGGAAATATCAACATCGCCTCGAATCTCTTCTAATATTTCGATTCAGTTCCTATCTGATTGTCCCAGTCTGGCTCATCACATTTTAAATTCTGTGCTTTTAACGAATTTAGAATTCTCCTGTTATATCTCTCTCTACCTAACCGTTTGACTAGGGACTTGCGACAGCGATCAAAATAACAATATCTTTTAAACGCGTTTAATGTATAACAGCTGCCTCGAATTCATACAACTTAATTTTCTTTTTACCCGGTCGTACTCGAAACTCACATTTCGTTAAATTCAAAGTAAGACTGGCCTCTTTTAATAATTGCAATAAAACATCTTCAAGTCTATCTAAACACTCCTTAGGATGCCTACCAAATATTAAGATATCATCCATATATGCTGTAGCCTTGTTGAATCTAGCAGTTTTAAAGGTATGCGATTCGAATAAGCCATCCGGAGTAACAAAAACTGTCAGATGCTTGTGTTCAGCTATATTACCTGGTAATACCCAGCTGCTAAGTCTGGTGTATCTAAGCTTACCAGACAACCTGGTAATTTCGTCCTCTATGATCGTCCTTCTATCCTTTGCAAGTAAACAATTCAATTCTCAAGCCATCCACCTTTACAACAAACTTAACCTGTCATTGAATTTCTACACATGTAATTATATTGAATGTAAAAACTTGTCACGGAGTGGTTAAAAGATAGAAATTATGATGAAACCGAACTACTTTTAGCCTAACATGTGCCTACTTATTTGATACCAATTATACATACTTAGCTAACAGCCATACTTACCAGCCATACATACACCCTCATTATACATACACTACACACACATACACACAGCATAAATACGAACTACGTTCCTATAGAAATAAGTCTTAAAATAAATAATATTATTAAAATAGTTATGTCTACTTAGTACCTTCCTACTTAGTTTGTATAAAAGTTAAGTTAAGTACCTACTTTGTGTTATTTATTTATAATGTAACACCTTGACGTATTGAGCGAATACCTCCTAATACAGGTGTAAACTTAAAAGGAGGATTGGACAACACTCTGTAATTTTCACTTATATAAATAAATGATTTATGATTTATGATCGGCATCCGATATCTTTCTTTAACAGTAATAAAGTTCAGCATTCTATAGTCAATACACATCCCTCTCTCTCTCTCTCTCTCTCTCTCTCTCTTTTAAATTATAATTTAATTATTTATTTAACATAATAAAAAATAAAATAAAAATATGTGTGTTATGTGGAACTTCGTTCCATCCGGGTGTCCCTTGACACCTCAAGTTTTATCTTCAGAAACGATACAATACTGTGTTGGACTTCAGACAACATTGTGGACAACAAAACAACCATTGCAATTTAAATCCATACACGATCTAACAGACGCAGGGCCAAATAATTCTACATCAACATCTAACGTAATTTCATGTAACTCACGCGTCACTAATGAGAATGTCGCTTGTAGGTATTGCGAAACAATTTTTTTTTATTTTTTTTAGAAACCAATGTTTTCGAACCCTTTTACCCAATAATATGAGGTCATTCTGTATATAAGTATAACTGCTAACTAACTACATAAAAGGTTATCACGGACAACACTACACTGGACATTCGCATCGACTCCGTCTACTATCACAGTAAGGAACATTGTCCCTTGCGGTTGAACTAAGTCGTTCCCGAAACCTTTCATTGTTGATGGGAGTGTATCATTCTATAAACCTAGACTAGGAACTAACGCCTCCTTTACTAAGGTTACCTCACTGAGTCATAAACCCTTGAACTGTCATACAGTTTACTTGTACCTCCTTAAAGAATTCTGAATCGGGCGATGCCCGGGCGGGTTGCGATACATAGCTAATAATTTTTTTTTTAATATTGTAAGACCTATCACGGCAATTATCTTTAGTTTTAAATACCATTGAATGCATTTGATAACGGCTGAGATGATTTAATGGATTTTACGATATCAACCACATCCTTAACAGGAAAAGAAGGGATACATGACCTTTTAGTGGATGGTGTCTTCACGTAGCCCATGTTGCTCAGCGCTTGCTGCAGGACTGCGGTTGCGTTTATGGTTGTAGTGGTGAGTACTGCTTTGGAGAGCGCCACTACCATCTGCATTCCGGTAGCTCCCCAACCGGCTTCTTCGCACAGCTGACTCTCCCTCTCGCGTTCCTTTTCTACTTCATGTTCCAAGGCACGCAGATGCTGGCGAAGCTCCTTTTCTCGAAGGCGGGTGCTGCAGCTACGCTTCTTCCTTCTGGAAGTGCTGTGACTGCTAGGGCGACTGTAGTAACGTACCCGACGCGCCACGTCGTTGGTGCATTCGCTCATCGTCAGGCGTACAGAGCCTCCGGGCCTCTTTGCGGCCACAAGGCCTGGTTTCATCGGCCATAAGTCGAATCTCGTACAGGAAGAAAGAAAAAAGGAATTAATACAGCTTCATAGAAACAAAACAAAAGGCTATCTTTTTTTTTTTTTTTTTTTTTTTATAGGAACCGATAGTCATAATTACATATTTATACGAGAATATATACATACATGCAATGCACTTATCCAAGTATACGTAAATGTAAAGTTTTCGACCAATAAGCAGGCGGACCCCTGGTTTGTCGGCATGGTTGCCTCCAGAAAGCAAACCTTACTTATCAGCAGAGTATGTAGGATACACTGAGGGTATTCCCCAACAGCACTCCAGTAAAGACTTAATAGGTGTATTTCAAGGTAACCTTCAGTTTTAACACAAGAAAATACACGAATTTGTGATGATTCCTCTGGGAATCGCGTATAGTGTAATTGCGTGTAATAATGTGAGTAGTTTATTAAATTTGTGAAGTGTACTGCAAAGTGTACTGTACGCCTAGTATAATTAAAATTAGTTATTTGGATAATTTGAATAAAATAACTTGATTAACTATAAATTAAAACTAAGTTGCACATAGCTAATTTCGCTAGCATTGAATCACGTCGGTAGTTTACTAGTATTTTTTCTGCTATTAACCGTTATGTGAAACACTTTGAATAGCGGGTAGAAGCAACTTATTTATGGCCGCAAGCCGCAATATTTTATGTTCGTTAGTCCACACATGTTAAAAATTTAAGGTTATCATGGCAAATAGTTATGGTTATACTAAAGTATTTTTAAACTAAAGCTGCTACACAACCGAAATAAGCAATTATTTGAACTTTAGGAACATTTGAAAACACCTGAGAGAAATAATAACGCCATTATAAATAGACGATTAATATAGGAAATATGAGCGTGTACTTACATTATCCCACTTCTGAAGTATAATAAAATTCACTCTTAGTTGTACAATAAGTATTTATTCTCTTCCTTACACAAAAGACTGAACTGGATACAAACCGACACCCGCTTTTATACCGTCGTGTCTCCAGCCACCACTCCAGTATAAAAGCAGTGTTGCCATTATTTTATAACTATAACAACTAAATTATATTTACAAACAATAATAATATTTTTAAATACAATAGAATCACCTCAAAATGGTTAACAATTTCAAATGTTTGCTTTAAAACAAGCATAACCTTACACTGGTTATCAAAAAGTACGGCTCAGAAAGATTGGTTACAAAAATTATCTATGTGTACGGATAGGTTCATCAATAAATTCGTCACTTTAGTGTCACCAAGCCACCCATCAAATGACACTGCATATCCATTGAGAGGCCCTTCACCCCACTGGAATGTGACGAGCATTAACCCTAAAACTCTCGATATTTCGCTCTATAAAGCTATAGCCGTGAATTTTACATCTTGCTGCTACATTTCGCACCTGCAGGGTTATTGGCATAGTTCGTTCCAAAAATACTCGTAGTGGTTAGATGATGTGACGTAATTAGATGCATACAAAAGAGTCACAATACACGTTCAAGTTTTTGTCAATGTGTGACGCATGGTCGATATGGAATTGGATTGATCGAGATTGATGTGGGTCTTATACATATCTGATTACCGCATAAAGGTAACGGTCAGCTTGGAAAACACATCTTTTGTTGTTTACTCTTGTTTAATGGTATGGATATTGATTTCTTTTTATATGATTTCAAGTTAAATAAAATATTTGCCTTTTACTGAAATATAAGCGATAAAGTTTCGAAATAGTAATTGAACTTTCTGCGTGTGGACGATCTGTATATTGTACCTATATATTGAAGTTAAATACTTTTCTAACATTATTTTGTACTTGATAGTTGTGATTGAAACTAATGTGAGCGTGTACGGGGACCATATAGCACACTACAGAGGTGTAAATACGGTCGTGCAAGCGACTGTGCTGTGAGGTAGTCACGCCTCGCGGTCACGCCGTATAGTGCATTGTTGTGCGCCTATGTGGGATAGTACAAGTTAAGAGAGGAGCGCGAGTTACTATATTTATCTTATACTAGTTTGCACCCGCGTTTACCCCCCCACGGGAATAGTGTCTTATTTCCTGGATAAAACTATTTTATATCCTTTGCCAGACTACCTTATGTTATATCTATGAGCCAAAGTTAATTTAGATCCGTTCAACCATTTTAATCATAATTACATTCAAACTTTCGCATTTATAATATTGTAGTATAGAAAACCACGGTTAAAAAGAAGCGTACGGCACGCTTGTTGATTTAAACAGTTACCATAGACTATGGACTCTTGCAATACCAGGAGCAGAAGGTTCTTCCCCAGTCATGCGTGCTTGCTTGTATAATGCCTAACTAGGTAACTCCTTAATTAGGAAACTAGCCCTATATCGCGTGGGACTTCACAACTATAAAATTTACGGACACAAAGTACACCAAGACTCGAAACAACTGTTTGTTTCGAGTCTTGATGTAATTTTGCCGTGTTGAAATCGAATTATCGAACCTCATACTTGAGGCGGTGTTAGTGGCGAAGTGACCACCTAATAAATCAAACGTGCAGAATTATATTTAATTATTTATTTAAGAAGTCAATTTGATTACCTTGCATGACGGTCAATCTTAAAATTAAAATTCAAAATAAATTGCTTCTTCTTCTTCTTATCGTTTGGTTAGTGGCCAACCTGGTGACAGAGTTATTGAGATCGCTCATATTTAGGCCTCTGTCGTGATCTAACTATAAATTGCTATACATCTGGAATGGTATGTCCTCTGTAACTTACGCCATACCAGAAAGCGTTTTCACCACCGTGCGGCTGACATTTCGGGCGCACACGTCCGTATCCGCCTGTGACGCGGCTAAAAACACCACTTTTTAGGTTTTTACTACTTTTTACCTTTTGACACCGCTTGCTTTTTATCATCATTACTTTTGTGTACCACATAGACTATTTTTGTTTATTTTGTTTATTATATTTGCATGCGATTGGCTGTATATTTTTTGGCACATAGCAAAGTACTTCAGATAAGTATTTTATTTGTGGAAAGTATTTTGAATGGGTTTGGATACGTCGCGGTTATTGATATTTTATTTTGGTACTAAAAATGTTTTTTGTGCCTTAAAAGGACAACTTTCGCACTAGGAAATAAGCCCGGGGGACTGTACAAAGAAACAATTAACGAAGACAGAGTCACCACTGAATCAAAACGACTACTTTTGGGTCACTCAGATTTTTAGTACTGTATGGTGACGGACCTATGTCCAGCAGTGGACTGAAACCGACTGATCGATTGATGGTGATAGAACCCATAGCACCCCGCGCAGTGGTACTTAAACCGCGAGACCACTGAATCATACGTGCACTCTACAATACCTCTGTGTGTGTGGACTGTGTGGTCATTTCGCCACTAACACCGCGCCGAGTATCGTGGGTTGAATTCCTACTTGAATTACTCCTTATTTGTGTTCATGAATATAACGTTTGTAAAACTATCTGATATGTCGGGCTGTTCTCCGCAACTCCACGTTGATATATCGCGTATTTTGCGTCCGGGTGGGTTGGCACGGGGATCACTCTATCCACCCCAGCTCGTCGAGGTAGGCCAGCAGACGCCTTCTCGACCACCTCCCGTAGGGTGCCTAGGCGGCCCAGATATTTCTCCTGTATGTGGTGACCTCGGGGCAGTGCAAGACTCTTTGTGATATAAGTATTATTCCCTAAGGCAGGAATCCTTTTCTAACGGAAATAAAATAAAAGATAAAATCAATAAAATGTTCTCGTATAGAAAGTTAAGTACTACGAACGACACGTTAATAATTTGTTTTATTAACTAAGTAGTTAGGTACCTACCTATTATTACCCATTATTATGTGCCTATATAAACAGATTGGCTAGGAACCATTAACATAATGTATCTTGGTTATTTGGAAAACCGCCGTTTTTATGTCCGCGGATTCAGAGCTTTTGTATTAAATTCCGGCTAATGGATATTGGATGACCCATTCAATGGAATTTATTATTATAATAATGATATTGATTGTTAGGTATCAAAAAATACGCGATAGCATTTAAGATTCCGTTCGCACTGAGAGCTGATAGTCCCAGTAGAGCGTTTAGAATATTTTGGTAATTTCTTAAACAAATTACGAGTAGGTTTAAATACACCTCAATTTATTTTATTTATTTATAATTATTGTTTTAAATCTGTAGAACTTAATGTTAAAATACTCCAAATCATTGTGTGATAAGCTTGATTAGAGAATCAAGCTTATCACACAAAGATTTGAGAACAGAGGTTCTGTGTGTAATATAATTATCTGTATCTCTGTGTATTTAGAAATATTTATACCTAATAAGTACCTACGTTTACCAACTGTAGGTTCTGCTATTTTGAATTCACTGTAAGTTGTCCCAAGATATTATATCTTATTAAATATTATTACGAATACATATAGTAGATACAATTAAAGCTCCAAAATCAGCCTAAAACTCAACGTTGCCAGCTCGCAATGAGAACTTAATCATAAACCAATTTCAAATAGCAAAAGAAAAATATAATGAATAACCGACCCAAAGAACCCGAAACAACTTTAAATCCAATCTTTTGTATGCAATAACAAAAGAGTTCTAACTACTCACATAAAAGATTTTACAACCCGGCCATGTGGCCAACATATTTTGTCAACCAAGTTTGCGTACGCCAATCAATGACAAAGCCCTTTTCTTTATCTTAATCTGTTAAGGATCGATCGTCCGTCAGCCAATTAGACGCACAATGGTACATTATTGCGTAGTCACCACGTTCTCAAATACTACAGGGCCATTAGTCATCTACATCTGATAAGAACCTCATCTATTGCCCGCTGACTCATCCGTCTTTTTGCATACCCTTGAGAACCGAGCTATGGAGACAAAACGATCGGTGATAAAGATAAATTATAAAGCATGAGAGATATCGATCGTTGTGCTTCATTTAACTTGAAATGGGTTTTCAATTGTTAATACTAATGGAAGGTTAGGTCACACCGGATGGACTAAAGATAGTCATAATGATAATTTGGGACAGCTCACACACGACCATCTGATTCCAAACTAAGCAGAGCTTGTACAATGACAACCATACTACTGATACTTATATTATATTTTTAAATACATATCCAGACACGGAACAAATATAATCGTCAGGAGGGAAACGAACGCAGATCTTTGTGAGAGGCAGCAATAGTATTCAAATATTGTCACTAATAGTAACAGTATTCTTATATGTTTACTAAAGGTACTTAAATTGTTTTCAAACAAAGCTAATGCCTGTATTTTGGGAGGCAGTGTTCGCTACCGGAATATAACTTATTCTCGCTTTTTGGTAAATATAGAGAGACTATGCTCATAAATTTTAAATCCACTAAGCGGTGGTACAGCGTAAGTAGTTAAATAATAGGTTGGGGAAAAAGTATTTTCGATTTTTTTTAAAAATTCAAAACTTTTTAATATAGTTTATTTACATTTAACTAAAGTATGTAGGTACCATTTTGTTCGATAACTTTTTGCCATCTTGTAGGTAGGGACATAATCCCATTGCTATAAAAATTTTGGGACTTTTGATCAAAACACCGCGACAAGTGGTTTTGGCAGTCCTCTCGTGATGTTAACCTGACACTGCCTAAAGAATTTTGAAGAGACCGAAACAGGGGGAAATCTGAAGGTGCAAGGTCAGGACTATACGGCAGATGCATTAACACCTCCCAACCAAACTCTCTTAATTTTTGCTGAGTGGCTAAAGATGTGTGAGGTCTAGCATTATCATGATGAAAAACCACACCCCTTTTGTTGATTAATTCCGGTCGCTTTCTCTCAACTTCTTGCTTTTATCTCATCAATTGTTCGCAGTAGAGTTCAGAATCGATGGTCCTGCCTGGTGGTAACAGCTCATAATGAATAATGCCCTTCCAATCCCACCACACACACAGCATCACCTTGTTGCGTGTTAACCCGGGTTTCGCCACAGTCTGTGAAGCCTGACCGGCCTTTGACCACGACTTTTTTCGCACGTTCTTGTCGTATGTGATCCACTTTTCATCACCAGTTATCCGCTTCTTCCAAAATGGTACGGTTTCAGTACGTCGTGATAAAGAATCACAAATGAGTACACGGCTCGTTAGGTTTCTTTCAGTGAGCTCGTGAGGTACCCAAATATCGAGTTTTTTTGTGTACCCAGTTTTTTTCAAATGCGCCGAAACTATTTTGTCGTCAATTCCTAGTTCTTCAGCTACGGCGTAACTACTGATATGCCGATCTTGCTCCACTTTTTCAAAAATGGCATCTATTTTATCCGTAATAGGGCGACCAAAGCGACGTGCATCTTTGACATCAAAATTTCCGGATTGAAAAAGCTTAAACCAAATTTGTGCTTCTCTCACAGACACTGCACTAGGTCCATAAACATCGCAAATTTTTTTGCGGCGTGCGTTGCATTTTTACCTTTTTTGTAGTAAAATTTTAAAATGTATCAAATTTCTTTATTAGATTCACTTATCTTGACAGTACGAAAAATAAATGAAAATCACACATTTTCCTAATTTGAATTTGGAATTATGTTCTTTAAAATTTAAACTTTCAATGATACCAAAACCAGCCAGATACAAATAGTATAGCCAAAGAGATTTTATTACAAGTTCATACATACTATAATGCGAAAAGACTTTTTCCCCAACCTAATATAATTTAAGAATATTTTAAATAAAAAATCGCTATGGTGGGAAAATACAGGCTGAAAATAAATAAATAAATATAGTTTAAAAACTTTAATAAAATCGAATCACCTTAAGATAAAAAATTTGGCTTTGATTATTTGGACCACCTCTGTCTGAACTATATTAAGATTCAATAATTTGATCTTATAATAATTTAAGCTAATACACGAAAGCTTCGATAGGTGGTACCTACTCGACTCTATTAACAAAAAATATACAAAAATTAAAAAATATTAAACTATAAATATTTTTTTAGATAATTTACGATTCTCGCAACCGCTAGAAGGCAAGTAAACACTCGCAAACAGATGGCGAATTACTATTATTGCTATTCTCACACTGAAAACGACGAACTCAAAAGAGCTTGTAAGCGGAAGGTTTAAATAACGTCTGGATTTCTCTAAGCGACAAATGTTGCAGTGCGCGCGTTGCTACCGACATTGAGTGACGTTGCCGGAAACCCACCGACGTCGGTACACGTGTTATTCTCTGACCAGTGAGCTGTCTACATTTGGTCCAGATATTTCTATCAAATTTAACGTTTTCATGCTGTTTTCTGTGCATATGGTTGTATTTTCAGAAAGGAAATAGAAACAGAATGAGATTGACGATAAGAGTTTTATAACATAGTAGCGTCTACTCGTGGATATGTCCGTGTAGTAAAAGTTATCGATCATAATCATCTCAGCCCTATTATGCACTGCAGAACGTAGGCCTTCGCCATATATCACCACAATAAACGATCTTGAGCTGCTTGAATCCAGTGCTTCCATTTAGACAGTTTTCGATATGTATCTAAATGATTTTTTAAGGCAGACTGACGGTTTCTGAGATTTGAGCGTTTAAGTAGTTGAGGTTTTTAGTACATATTATTATACTATAGATTAACCAACTTCACAATATCAAATAAACAGCATTATGCCTATGGCAGCGTCTGTTTATAATCTGTCTGTCTGCTTCGTACTGGCTCAAGTGTACAGACAGAGAGTTTACATACAATTACGCACTTATAGATTCACATGCGCACACGCCAGTGGACCAAAGAAAAATAATAAAATTAATGAATTAGTCAACTTATCCCCCGGGATCAGTGTAGAGCGGGATCAGTTAACTTAAGAGCCGTATTTTGACAGGTTAATACCTACATATTATAATCCTATATTGTAATTATTTCCTTTCCCCTGTGGCATTGATCTCAATTTTACGTTATTTTGCTTTAATTTAACTTAAGTATTTGTAAGGAAATGTAATAGACATATTAGCAATCCACATTATGTCCCATTGCCGAGCACGGGTCTTCTCGCCTCTATGTTGTTAAATATGAGTTTAATGGTAAAGGCCACTTTTATCTACGCACGATGACCTAATAATACGTTCTGTTGATGAATCAGACATGTATTTCTTCTAAGATATGTGGATTTCCTCACGATATTTTTCTCTACCGTTGTCTTTTATCAGATGAACTTGCCCATCATAATAATCTCAGTGATTAATAAATAACAAACGGATTGGTTAGAACAAATTTCATATTTACTTTCACTTGTCACGTAGGGCGGCGGTAGCTCGTAGTTCGACCAAGTTTTCCCATTTAACTTGTTGTCGCAACTTATTGATATATTTACCAAGTTCCGAATTAGTTCGCCACTTTTAACACCCAGCGAATACGGTTTGGACCTTGTTATAGTGTTAAGTAATTACAATTTATGGGCTTGACTCGTCGTAGCTTTATATACTTAAATGTTGTAAGTTTGTTATCAATAAAAGGTTTTTTTTTAAACTACAGTGATAAACAAGCGCGACAAAGGCCTAAATATGGATGATCCAAATAACTCTGTTGCGATTATGTCGTAAACTTATGTGAAATTTCATACATTTTCTTTCTCTTATATTCGATTCGACTACCGTTTATAACACTTGTCTAGAGGGACTGGTTGACCACTAAGTAAACGATGAGAAGAAGTAGAACAAGCGTAGGCCCCGATATGGTAAGAAGTTAAATTTAAAGACGTTTCAATTCCTAAGAGACGACACGCGATAATTCTACCTAATACCCAGGGTTTTGTGATGAGGCCCTTGGGATCGGATAAAGTTTTTTTAAAACGCATTCTTAAATATACTGGTGACCTATTCGCGCTCAGGAACACAACTACACCATAGTGTAGGTACTAAGCTGTAGTCTTCTGTAAGGCTTTTTTGGCGAATAGAAAAACCGAGTAAGAAAGGTATGGTACACCTCTTTTACTCGCTTTTTCTATTCGAAAAACAAATCCAAGAGTGTAATCCGTGTAGAGCTTCACATAGAAATGGCAGTAAATTCGGAACAAACGTCTCCCTATTATAAAACCCACTTGTATTACGGTGCTGTGTGTGCCAATACAAAGGCTTTGTTTCTCTACACAAAAGAAATGAGATTTCATTTAAAATGCACAGTTTTTCTACATAATTATTTGAATTCTATACAGGTGTTAGGATTTAGAGCTGTAGCTTGAAGTATGAACGTAATCTTAAAGTCAAACTAGCTAGGTATGAAGATCATTTAATGTTGTTTCTTGAAGTACTCAATTCACTTGGGCTCGTTACCAAAGTATCATGTTACTATCCGGGGAACAAACTGCAAACAGCAATAAACTTGCTCTGTATATTATTATAATATCCTCCTGACTGATCTTAGTCACACACAGCGTCCAGTTTCGAGATTGTACCTAGATTGTACACTAGTGTGTGCACGCGTCCATATCAGACTAAGAGGGTTAAGGAATTGAAAGTTATATTTTTCTGTACTCTCATAGTCTGGTAGGACGGCACGACAATGCGAAAGGATCAGAAATAACAGCTTCACGTGCTTTCTGTGGCATAGATCAATGTGTTTTTAGAAAACGGTCACCCATCACTAAACAGACCTACTACCTATCTACTAGACAGACTGCGACAAGAAAGATAGAAAATGTTCATATCGATACTAAAACGCTTCTTCGGTTTTATCTAGAGGCAATAAATACATTGGTAACCCAGATGAACCAAGAAAAGAATTTAGCAATGTTAGACGGTCGGAATTTATTTCTGTAAAAAGTCTTATTTCTGTAAAGCACGCTGCACTGTTGAAATATTTAGGGGGATGAGCGTAATAGTCATTATATTATTTGAATCATTTCTAAGACTTACGCGCCATTTATACCATGCAAGTTTTACAATTACAAGATTATTATTTCGCTGAGAAACCTGAACAAGGCATTGCCCCTGTATAATTAAAGTGATGGATAAGGATTATCTAAATTGAACTATTCTGTAAAAATAGTAAACTTGAGAACCTCCTCCGAATTTCGGCTGTGGCTAGATCAGTAATAAAAAAAGATGGCAAGTTATTTTTATTTTTTTATGTTTACAATAATGTTTAGGTACATAATATTAATACATATTATAGAATTACACTCCGTCACAAAACAAAATTAAATAATCGTGCTCAGCACACAAACAGATGTCCTGAGTGGAAATTAAACCCACAACCTCTAGCTTGGCTGTCAGGGCCACTAACTACTGAACCTATAGCCTTGCCAGATAAACATTACAAGGTAGCGCGTCAGTCCCATGATTGTCACTGCACTGGTGATCACCGAGAATAGCTAGTACATTACAAAGACAGGTAATTTCCGCAACATACTGTTGAAGTTTCAAACTTTTAGGAGCTTTATAACTTTAACGCAGATGTCAAATCGTTAAATTCCAATACGTCTTTTAAAATAAGCTCACCAAACTTATATACGATTTATGTAATGTTTCTTTTAATTTATAATAACACAAGGTAGTGTCAGCTGCTCCGCCAATTATCGCATGTTCTTCTACAGGATCTATCTCTTTGTCAAATTACATTAAAATCTTTTTAGTCGTTTAGTTGTGAAAATTATTTTCATTCGTAATATAGAAGTAGCGATAAAAATCATTTATTAGCAGCATTGATTCAATTAAACTTTATGTTGACTGTAATAAAAAGCACATTTTCCGAATAAAAAAATGTCGAATGACTTATCAGAAATTGAAGCTTTTAAGTTAAAGTGCGTGTAATCACGACGAAGTGGACAAATTAGTGTGATTGTGAGTGTAGATTTATCTTTTTAATATTTTTTGTACTTACGCAATCTATTGTAAATTGCCTCGTCACGTAATGTCCTCCTAACCGAATTACGGTTACGGCTAATTTCGACGGAGATTTCCCATGTGCACAGGAGATATAATAGTGCACAAGTGAGTGCGCGGATACAGGTGCACACTCTTTATTATCTCACTATAATAGTCTGATGGGACAGCTATGCAACACGACGGCAGAGAGATTAGGCGTAGGACCAACGGATTTATGTACTTACCGAGGCACGGGCGTAAACACCACTAATTTCTGAACTTCTATTGTAAATTTATTGACAAAAAACAATATTTAAACCCCTAAAGTAACCCCTTTTAATCCAATATCTATTTTTTGCTTGTCCCGAGAATCGAACTAAACATCAAATGAGAATCACAAGACTAACCCGGCAGTTACAGTGCAGTTAGTTGCCTCGGCTTACGTTGGTTTATATATTTCTAGCTGCTATAATGTACGGGCCCGTTACATATTTTCAAAAATCTTTTTATTAATACTTACCTATACGAGTACGTTGATTATGAAATTATTGTGCTTGTGTAAATACTTTCTAGACACACCAGTTTAAACTTAGCGTTGTCTGCTACTAAGTAAAAATTTTTAATAAGTAGATATTAGGATTTTTTATTAGTCCGCTTTCATCATAATCCTACCTCTACTGCAAGCAGTTCTGTCACTTAGCTTTCCACCCATTCAAAGAAATTTTAAATTTAAAAACTAATTTTAACTTTAATATATTTGAATGCGACGCAGTGGTGAGTGGTAAAATAACTGACTTGTAACTCGTGGCATGTGGGTTTCATTTCGACGGGTATTACTTTGTACCAATGTGGAATTCATTTTGTACTAATCAAATGAATAAATAGCTTGGCCAGCCTTAACAGTGAAAAACATATTATTATCTTCAAGAAATTCACTTGTTTTGCAAGAATTTGCATCAACGAGAATATGTATCTTGGCCTGGCTCTCTTATCATATATGGGTTGCTATTGTGATTTTTTAATAATGCACTGACTTCTAAGTATATTCACAAGTGAGACACTCCGTTCCTTTGGGTAAACGTCACGCCATATAAACAAGGGGCTCGGCAGTTGCATGCAAAAGTTAATAACTCGTAAAGGTTAATTTTGTTGTCATAAAACAAATATCAAAGTGGATTTAGTATTTGAATACCATTTCGAGTATCTAATGGTATAAGAGGTGAGAAGAAGGTAATAAACCAAGGGTGGCAAAAAAACATACGGCCTGCTGATGGTAAGCAGTTACCGTAGCCTATAGACGCTTGCTATATTTGAGATGCTATATATATGCATATAATCTGGGAGCCTGTCGCCAATTCAAAATTAGTAACACCAGGATTTTGTGATGTGGAAACGCATCCCTAAATGAGTAGGGCAGACCGGGGCTAGTTGCCTATAGGGGTAGGTAGACTAACGAATAATAATTTTAACTGTGTACCACTATTGCGTCATCCGATCGCATAGGAACGACGCCCTCCGCGTACCCGCCAGTGCCCCGCGACGTGCCGTCGCGACTGTACGTATAGTGGGAGCTGCGACGAATTTTTTAAAATCATACCGCGTAAGTAAATATTCCATTTTACATATTTTTCTTTTCTACATCGTATATCGAGTTAATACAGTATTTAATTCGAGTGTTACAAACTTTGTAATACTTCTATTTGTTGTGTATGCGTGTTTTTTCTCAATATAACTTGTACTTTTTTGTGGGTGTGACTTTGAAAATCAAAATGGCGCCTGGGGTTGGTTGACTACACGGCTGTGGGGGCTGGCTGACTAGTTGGTCAACCAACCCCGTTCATCTTAGTTACAAGCAAAGGCAAGTTTTGATGATTCTTACTATTGTTTTTAATTACAGAGCCATGAGGACATACAAAAGGAAGACGGACCGTGCTAAAACACCCAAGGACATCATAGAAAAAGCTTGTCACGAAGTAATTTTCAATGAGAGAAGTATTAATTCTGTGGCTCAACAATACGATATTCCGTATAAGACATTCCACCGCTATGTTCAAAAAATGAAAACCATTTTGGATAAGCATCCAGACTTAACAAGAAACAATCTAACTTTAGATTATGTTGGGTACCCAAAAAATAGACAAGTTTTAAGCGACCACGAAGAACAAGTTTTGGTGGACTATTTAAAAAAAGCAGCAGATATTTATTATGGGCTAACACCAATTGAGACAAGAAAACATGCATTCCAATTTGCTATTAAAAATGACAAAACCTTCCCTGAAGTATGGAGATTGAAAAAAATGGCTGGTGAAGACTGGTTAAGCCATTTTTTGAAACGTCATCCTACTCTATCAATCCGTTCTCCACAGGCGACAAGTTTGTCACGAGCTACATCGTTCAATAGAAGTAATGTGTCTGCTTTCTTTAATAACTTGAAAGAAGTTTACCGGCGCCTAAATTTGACCCCAGGTGACATTTGGAACGTGGATGAAACTGGTCTTACCACTGTGCATAACCCTGGTAAAATAATTGCCCGTCGTGGTGCGAAAGGTTTGGGGAAAATGACATCTGCTGAACGCGGTACATTAGTCACAGTAGCTGTCGCAGTGTCTGCAATTGGAAACATGGTTCCACCTTTCTTTGTTTTCCCGCGGGTGAATTATAAGCAACACTTTATTGCAGGAGGGCCAGTAGGTTCAGATGGTGATGCCAATTCTTCAGGCTGGATGAAAGAAGATAACTTTATTAAGTACGCCAAACATTTTGTAAAACATACGAAACCTAGTGTGGAAAAACCTAGTCTGTTATTGTTGGACAATCACGACTCACATTTGTCGATAGAAGTCTTGGATTATTTTAAAGCTAACGGGGTCACTGTCTTGTCATTTCCTCCACATTGCAGCCACAAGCTCCAACCACTGGATAGATCGGTCTATGGACCACTAAAGAAACATTTCAATAGGGCCAGCGATAATTGGTTAGTTAATCACCCAGGAAAAACGATCTCAATTTACGATATACCAGGACTAGTAAAGACCTCATTGCCGTTAGCTGCCACCATTGATAACATTCAGTCTGGTTTTCGGGTCTCAGGGATTTCACCCTTCAATGAAGACATTTTTCCTGAATCGGAGTTCAGCGGATCATACGTAACTGACAGGCCAATTCCAATGCCAAACGAAAACGACAATGATGCCACAACAAGTTCCCAATTGGAACCACCTATATCTCCTTCTGAATCACCTTCGATACTTGACGCTAACCTTATCCAATTTGAAGACCAAGGGCTAAAAACTCCAGAACCTATGCAACCATCAGACTCTGGCAATATTGACAATCATATTTTGCAATTTTCTGACATTGTGAATATGCCTTCCACTTCTTTTGTGTCCCCAGAAGTTATAAGACCATTCCCCAAAGCTGGACCTCGTCAAGATAATAGAAAAAATATCAGGAAACGTAAAACCACAATCTACACAGACACTCCTGAAAAAGAGAATTTAATGGAAATAAAAATGCAGCAAAAACGTAAAGATACATATAAAAGGAAGAAAAATAATAATAAACCGCCTATGAAAACCAAAGATAAAATAAAAACGAAAGGAAAGGGGAAAGGAAAAGGGAAGGGAAAGTCTAGTGAAAAAAAGAAAAAAGAAGACTGTGACTTATGTGATGAAAGTGAAGATGACACTATATGTTTAGAATGCACTGAACTTTATGCCGATAGTTTGCCAGGAGAGGAATGGGTTCAGTGCAGAACGTGTAAGATGTGGGCACATTCTAAATGTGTTAGAGGTAATTCGTTGTTTTACGAATGCAAACATTGTATTGATTTGGATGACTAATTAAGATATTGATTTTGAAGTTTAAAGTTAAGATGTTGATTTTGTAAATGTGTTTTTAAGAAGATGTTGATTTTAAAGCCTAATTAAGGCCTTTGTTTATTGTGAAGAAGATGTTGATTTTGAAGCTTAATTGATGTTGATTTGAAGAAGATTTTAATTTTGAAGAAGATATTGATTTTGAGGAAGATATTGATTTTAAAGCCTAATTAAGATGTTTATTTTGAAGATATTGATTTTGAAGAAGATATTGATTTTGAGGAACATATTGATTTTAAAGCCTAATTAAGATGTTTATTTTAAAGAAGATGTTGATTTTGAAGCTTAATTAAGATGTTGATTTGAAGAAGATGTTGATTTTGAAGAAGATGTTGATTATAAAGCCTAATTAAGATGTTGATTTTGAAGACTGATTAAGATACTCAAAATAAAACGATTTTATATAAAAGATAATAATTCTGAGACTGATTGTTACATTTATGGATAGTTTAATTGTTTAAGTTGGACCAAAGAAGGTGTTTTTGTGAGATGTTTTGTTTCATAATACAATAAATATTTTAATTAAACCATTGTGTATTAATTTATCTACATTTTATTCATATCAAGTAAATTATTAAGACATTACCTTGTCAATCACTGGATAGGTTAACATGCCCCTAGGGCATGGTCAATTTACCCCGGATCCGGGTAGGTTGACCAAGAGGAGAATGTATAAGAAAATGATCGTTATAATCATGTAGATTAAAATATGCCCAATTTTCTTCCCAAATATACGTAGCTGAAAGTACTATCAATAAAATATTAAAACCATAAAACTATATGTCCTAAAACAAATGAGCTGTATTACAAAATGTAAAAAATTAGTCAACTAGCCCCGGTCTGCCCTACTGGAGCCCTGTACTCACGTACAAGAACAGAACTACACCACTGTGTGAATATATATTATTTTGGTTTTCTGTAACGTGGGCTCCCATTGCAGGGCTTGCTCGCTTATATGGTGCTCTGCCTATCTTAAAGAGCTTAATGGTTACTGAAGGTAAACACTTTATTTGTAACATTAATTACCAACACCGCTGATTGACACCCCAGTGGTGTCGATGGTAACAATTAACTTGACCTTCCCAACGAATAATGATATTATGGGAATAATACAAAATAATTACAAAGTTATTCGTATCTGTCTTATAGATACCATCAAGAGATTACGAATATCCTTACTAATATTATAAACGCAAATGTTTGTAAGAATGTATGGATGTTTGTTACTCTTTCGCGCAAAAACTACTGAACGGATCTGGATAAAGTTTGGCACAGAGATAGGTTATAGTCTGGAATAGCATATAGGCTACTTTTTATTGTGATAACCGATATCTACACAGGCGGAGCCGCGGGCAACAACTATATTCAATATGTGTATATTTTCTGTATTTTGAATACCTGGCGAGTTGTTCTCTATTGTCACCCATGTTTGCCAGTTTCAAATTGTACATATCCAGGTTTTGCCGCCTATCCATCGCAAATCATTGCTCCATTTTGCAGAAAGGCATTTCATTATAAGTTTGCCTATACAAAGTTTTAGAACATTTCTACTAAAACAGTTATCAGTTCAATAACAAATAATTAAGACCAACATGCTACTTCAGCGTGCTAATTCAAAAGAGAGATCGTCGCTGTTACTTAGGATTCGCTAGCGTAGCTCATAATGATATGCAAGCTTCTCGTATATTATTATTCTATCGTTTAGTAGCAGTGTAAATTGTGTACTATTAAGTTTCTATTTGAAGTAGCTGTTCAAGTTCCTTTATTTCCTTAGATTTGTTCTATGCAATTCCAGACTATCTAAGGTCTGGAATTGCCTAGAAGAAATCACAGTTAGCGATAATGTCACTCATTGCATTGACTGTATTTAATATTTATTGTTGTATTTGTATGATGAACATGCAATAAAGAATTATATAAGTACACTCGTGGACAAATTTAGAGTAACGCAAAAAAAAGGTTTAATATATTTCACGTTGTAATTATCCTACATACTGGCCACAAATATTGTTAAATCCTATTTAAAAAACAATGTTTTGAAATTTATTATTTTAGTATTTCATTTGTTTTTTTCTGTAATTATTGCTTAATAAACGTCCTATCTATCCTACTACGAAAATGTTTGCTAAGCTTGAATTTAAGTTTAAATTTAGATATTGTTTTAATTTTTGCCTTGACTATCTTGTTTATCGTATTGAGGGTGAGTTGTTACTGCAAATAAACTGAGAATGCCAGATCTAAACGCCACTCAAGTTGCTAGGGCTGTTACTTTAATTGAAACTGGGCACACCTATCAACATGTGGCCCAAACATTAGAAGTATCAAAATCCGTGGTTCACCGAGTTGTCAAGAGGTATCAGCAGACCGGACAGTATACGAGACTCGCAGGACAAGGACGAAAAAGGAAAACTGTGGCTAGAGATGACCGGTTCATCGTTACCAGTGTGCTTAGAAACCGGACCTTAACTTCTTCTGAGGTGAGAACAAAGCTCCAAGAGGTTCGAGGAATTACGATAAGCACAAATATCCATAAGATTTTATTCTAACCACACTTTTACTGCGTTCCTCTAAATTTGTCCATGAGTGTATTTATCTTAGAAAAAATCCGCAGTAACAGAATTGAGTGAGGGATGAGAGGCTACGTTCGTTTGACAATTTTGTAGGTCAGTCATAAAAAGCTGAATTATTAACGAAGGTAAATTACTTATTGTTGAGATAGCGAAAGAAGTAAGTCTGGATCGAAGCAATTGGCGTACCATAATCTCTGCCTACCCTAATGGGAGACGGGTATGATGATACTTATATATGTATGTATAATTATATTTATAAATTACTTAGGTGCTTATTACAAATTATGGTAGTTTGAAAAGCAGAGTTAGTTTTAAAATAAATCTTTCTGATGCAAGATTTAGCGTCAAGACAAGGTGCCGCGAGTGATACTCCTGGTATAGCAAGATTTGCAAGCGTCTATAGACTGCGGTAACTGCTTAACATCAGGTGAGCCGTACGCTTGTTTTTTACAGAGGTGGTATAAAATATATCTAACTAGCCACTAAGAGGGCATTTAAACGTTTAATAAACATGTTGTTTGTTTCAATATAATTAAATCGTGCGAACACTACTGTCCAAATCATCTTTTTAAGATGCAAAGGCTTTTATATTTTATAATCACATAACAGATCTAAAGTAACAACACTCACGTATTATTTGCAATTTTAACTCACAGTATCAGGTTGCGACTTTGCGACTCATCGGCAATACTACACTGACACGGTTCTTCGAATTGACTCATACGACAACGTGAGTAGAAAGATAAGCATGGCAGTTGGCGCTTGTCGGTTCCCTTCACGGTCGCATAACATGGTAATATTAATCATAGTGTCACGATTTAGCTATAGTCTGAGCACCTACGTAGGCCTATTTATATATATAATACCCTGCTATTGCAGAACGACTAAACTGCATCACATAAGCTATGGAAAAACAGCTATGGAAAAACATTTTTTTTTAAATATACCTGTTTTTCCTGAATCCAAGTCATGCAGTGTTGGTCAAAAGTAAAAATTGTATCGAAGTTAAAGTAAGTAGTCTGAAATTTCACTGAATGAATTTAGAGATTCCTCCGAACCTCCTCTTTCACATTGTTTTTCTCCTCCTTTTTAATTATAATCAGCTGACGAATGTCTGCTATTCTGCCAATTTAAATAGCAGACATAAAAATATTCTCCTAGAAATGAATTCAATGCAAAATCATGATAAAAAATGTAAAATATAAAAAGTTGCCTTTGATATCCTTAACAAGAAAATTCAATCATTTTCTTTTTCTAAATATAATTCTTTTTGTATACTTAACATCGCGTTGGACAAAATAGACACAAAACTCAATTGTTTTTTTAAGACAAAGGAGAGACTCCTTTTAATGACTCTGCTATGTCCCATGACATCGTCAAAATTATATTTTCTGATAAAATATAATCTGCAAGATTCAATAAAGACATTACTTTGAGTGGATGTGTAAACATACATACGTCCGAATGAATCCTTTGTCTTTAATAACGCAAGAGATACATATATTGCTTGTATAGAACAAATAGAAAAAGGGTTTATTGATAACATATTCAATAAAAAATATGTATATTATTCAAAATTGGTTGAATTAAACTACAACACACAGTGGTGTAGTTGTGTTCCTGTGTGTGAATAAAGGTTGGTGTAACATATTTTTGGATCAGCAACATGCAAGTAATGCCCTAGGTGTTGCAAACGTCCACAAGCAACGGTAACCGCTTACTATAATAAGCAAACAGCATCCCATATTTACCACCTAAGCAAAATAATTCTAAAATAAAATAGTAAATAGTAATCAAATAAAATTTTAATGACTAAAATATTGAGTTAGCATCAAATACCTGCTGGTGAAGTGTTATCTCCATAATTAAAGCTGATACACATTTGTTCTACACACACACAACATAACAGAAACTATGGACACAATTGAGGTTTCACTTCTGGATATGCAGACATATTTCGAAGAGCGGATGTCCAAGTTTGAAGCTGATCTTCAGAAGAAGTCCTCGGCAGACACTGGCACCCTGGAAGAAGAGTTTGCTGATTTTAAGGTGTTTGTCTTCAAGACCTTGCAATCATTTTCCAAGCAACTGCAAGCTCTGGCTCGTGAAGTTGACAGCTTGGAGATGCGCAGCCGCCGTAAAATGTTGCTGCTTCATGGCGTTGAGGAGCAAAAGGGTGAAGAAACTGCCCGGGAGGTTGAAGCCACAGTCAAGCAGCGTCTCAAGATTGATAGTTTTACAGCCGGAGACGTCCAACGCTGTCACCGAATGGGACGGCAAGGTTCCTCACAAAAGCCCCGGCCCATTGTGGTAAAATTTCAGACTGCTGCAGTGCGGGATAGCATATGGACAGCCAAGACCAAGCTCAAAGGTACAGGGGTGACTGTTTCGGAGTTTCTGACCCGCTCACGACATCGAGCCTTCATAGCAGCCCGTGAAAAGGTCGGAGTGACAAGATGCTGGACCCGAGAGGGCTGTATTTATGTTCTCGACGTCGATGGTAACCGGCATCGGATAACATCCATAGGTGATCTTGGCAGGATCAAGTGCGTGGAAACCGAAAAGCCGCCAGCCAAACCTGCGCCTGCACAGAAGACTAGACGAGCGGCCGCTATAGCGAAGAAATAAGCCTTCTCGAATGTTTGCCATAACATTGCCGGGTATTTTTATTTTCATATTGTTATTTTTTCTTGGTACCTTCTTTCCTTTCGATTATCTCTTTTTTATTTTTCTACCTCACACTAACTTGTTTACCTTTCTTATTCTGTCATGTCAACTTTCTGTCATATATGACTTACTTGTCATTCGCTTGTACGTTCCGTTCTGCACTATTTTATCTTGGATACTAGCATTTTAATCTGCGCTTTAATTACTTATAGTAAATACCCGGTTGTCGTATCAAAATTATTATTTTTTCTTTGTTTTTATTTGTTTGTATGTTCTGTTTTTATTAATTAATTGTAAAACACGAAACCGGCAGGTGGACATTTTTTTTTTTTAGAGTAATTATAAATTAATTATAAAATATTCACATTTATATTTAAATATACATATTATTATTATATTATATATTTTAAAATCATATTTATGTAATTTTTATCATGACAAATAGTGATGAGGATAGTTTTTTGTCTGCTAGCAGTGATACCAGTTTTTTAAGTATTCCATCTTTACCTGAGACTTTAGAATCACATTTTTCTGATGTTCCGAGGAATTTAAATGTTGTTCATATCAATGCCCAAAGTATTCCGGCACATTTCCCGGATATGCTGGCCAGCTTCGACTGTAAGAACATACATGCAGTTCTTATCTCTGAGTCGTGGCTAAAACCTTGTCTCCCTTCCACTTTATACTCCCTCCCGGGGTTTCAACTCGTAAGAAATGATCGTGCGGTTCGTGGAGGTGGCGGTGTTGCCATATATTTACGGACACATATCTCCTTCAACATTATTAATGTGTCGACACAACCACCTCCATCTAATGCTGGCGAACATCTCTTTATTGAAGTTGAGCTCCATCACACTAAAATCCTACTCGGTGTATACTATTGTCCTTCTTTACGCATAGACTATTTTTCTTCCTTCGAGCACCTATTAGAAAACCTAATCCCATCCTACAGTCACACCATTATTATGGGTGATTTTAATACTTGTCTCCTTAAAAATGATTCCCGATCCTCTTCCTTTTCTGCAGTAGTAGAATCCTGTAACTTACACATCCTGCCCCTTAGTGCTACTCACCACTTTCCTAATTCTATTCCTTCACTTCTTGACCTTATATTGGTTTCATCTAGAGAGCGCGTTGCTAAGCATGGACAATGCTCAGCTGATGCGTTCTCTTGTCACGATTTACTCTTCCTCTCCTATAAAGTTCGCCCACCGAAGGCTAGATCTAAAATCCTAATGCAACGCAATTTTGGTGGTATGAACCTCGATGACCTTCGTGAAGACGCCGGCAGTATCGACTGGGCTCCACTTTTTACTTCTAACACTTTAGATGAAAAAATTCAATGTTTTACAGTTTCTCTAGTTAAGTTGTATGATAAACATGCGCCTGTCCGACCTATAAAATTAAAACATGCCCCTGCACCGTGGCTGACAGATCACATCAAGTCGATCATGGCCAAGAAGGCGGCGGCAAAATTTAAATTAAAAACTAGGCCTAGTGAAGCAAATTTACAAAAATACAACTCAGTCCGAAATCACTGCAATAAGGTGTGTAGAGATGCACAACGCCAACATATTCACAACTCCGTCCAAAACGGGGACCCTGCAAAGGTATGGAAATTTCTTAGAACATTAGGAGTTGGAAAATCACGCGACAAAAATATTTCCAAAACTTTAAACCTTGATTTACTCAATCAACATTTCTCATCTTCGTCCACTTTTGACAGGGCAACCAAATTAAATACGATTAATTCTCTTTCTTCTCTTCCAACTCCTACATACCAGCCGTTTGTTTTTAATCTATTTACTAATTGTGATGTTAAGAAGAGTATTACGGCAATCACATCTAACGCTGTTGGAAGTGATTGTCTCAGCCGTAATATGATCCTTCCCATCCTTGATGAAATCCTTCCTATCATATGTCATATCCTTAACAGTTCCTTATCTAGTGGGGTCTTTCCAACCTCATGGAAAGATGCCCAAATTATTCCTATCCCAAAAAAGGCAAATCCTACCTCATATTCCGATTATCGCCCAATAGCCATCCTGCCCTTCCTCTCCAAAGTCATTGAACGCCTCGTCCATAACCAGCTCAACACATTCCTTACAAAAAATAATCTCCTCAATCCTTATCAATCTGGTTTCCGTCCCGGTCATAGTACTGTCACATCCCTGGTTCATATTACGGATGACATAAGGTTTGGCATGGAAAGTGGAAATCTAACTGTTCTTGCTCTGCTAGATTTCTCCAATGCATTTAACACAGTGGATTTCGACATTCTGATAAATGTTCTTCGCTCACTTAACATATCTCCAATGGTAATAGATTGGTTTCGTAGTTACCTGTGTGGTCGCCGGCAACGTGTACGTGTTGAGGATGCTCTCTCCTCGTGGTGTAATACGTACGTTGGCGTGCCCCAGGGTGGCGTGCTATCTCCTCTTCTCTTCGCAATTTTTATTAATTCTATCTCAAGACAAATTACTTCTTCCTACCACCTTTATGCCGACGATTTACAAGTATACTCTCAAGCTTCACTAGAAAAATTATCTGATGCAATCGATACTGTCAACAAGGACCTAGTTACTGTAAGTCAATGGAGCAAATCTCATGGAGTTCAAGTGAACCCGTCGAAGACGCAAGTCATAATTGTTGGCAGTTCTAGGAGGGTCTCCAGAATAAATTGGTCACAACTGCCCCATATTGTTTTCGATGGCACTATCGTACCATACAGCAGCAAAGTTAAGGATTTGGGTTTATTTATTGACACAGAATTATCTTGGGGACCACAACTTCAGGCAGTAAGCCAGAAAATTTTTGCTTCTGCAGGTTCCTTAAGGAGATTGCGAAATCTTCTACCAATTACCACCAAAACTGCGCTTGCAAACTCCTTATTACTTCCAATTCTTGACTATGCGGATGCCAGCTATCCAGATCTCACCGAGAACCAATTAGATAAACTTGAGCGGCTCCAAAATGTTTGTATAAGATTCATATTTGGTTTACGCAAGTATGATCATGTTTCAGAGTTTCGTAAAAAACTCAAGTGGTTACCCATACGACTTCGCCGGAATGCACATATCCTTTCTTTACTATACAGTGTACTGTTTAACCCTTCAACTCCTTCATATCTTAAAGGACGTTTTGAGTTCCTACGTGACACACATTCAAGATTCCTAAGATCATCAGAAAATCTTAAGTTGAAAATGCCGTCACATTCCACAATATTTTACGACAGTTCTTTTACAGTTCTCGCTGTGCGATTGTGGAATGCATTGCCACTGCACATTAGACGTGCTCAGTCTCTACCTTCATTCAAAACCTTGGTAAAAAATCATTATTTGTCATTATAATTATATATATGTATTTTTATATAAATATTCATATGTTGTGTAGTATATATATTTATTACTTTATGTAGTATATTATTAATTTTATATTATATTTTTGGTAGTATACCATCCATCAACAGCCATTATCTCTTACAACAAGTCCATCCAAAGGTTGTCTGGAAGAGATCGCTTATAGCGATAAGACCGCCCATTGTACATACTGTTCGATGTATTTTATTGATTTCTTGCCTGTATTTTTAACATTTGGTGTACAATAAAGCATATTTATTATTATTATTATTATTATTATTAGATAAAAACTTTGATTCCAACGATTCGATTCGACGCGAAGGCCAACAAAAAACAAATATTCGCAATCATTAAAATTCTTTTAATTTATTAAATCTGTGATGTTGCAAAAGCATCGTTGTTATTGAGCTAATAAAATTACTCTTATCCACAAATTATAGGGCAGGCCACACATGTTCTTTAATTGCGCGTCGTGTCTCATACACGGCGGCGCGCAGCGTCACGATAATTCGGCGTTCGTGACTGTACATTTTAATATCATCGTCTCAGACACGTTGCTATGCTTTGATACATCAATACTTGTAACTACGAAAGCGGTTTTAAGGCCCTTCATATGCATGACGCGATGCTGTTACGATTCAGGAAGTTTTTTTAACAGGATTTCATTCTTTTGCTTTATAAACACAAATTTGCTTTACTATTAAACTTTATGAATTTATTTTGTAACTTTACTTTATGCAACAAGTATGTAATTTAGCGTAAGTATACGAGAGATTCCTTTTAACACTATGGTTATGCCACATTGTATTTAATATTCTATAAGGTTCAAGCGCCAACTTTGTCGATGATACCTCCATTGTGTTATTTTTTTGTACATAATTTAATTCATTGTTACCTTGACATAAAAATATAGAGCCACTCAAAATATTCACTACCGACGGTGTTTGATTTTTTTAGTACATCTTCACACACAACTGCTTTATTGTCAAATATTCTAACATAATGATCTATGATTACGCAATAATATCGCATACAAAGCAGTTCCCTTTCGGTTAATCCTTTAATTGTTCGTTCACAATCAATTCTTAGATTAACCTGAATAGGCAGCAAAAAACACGCATTGACAGTACATTTTATTCGTAGTAAATCATCCGGTAACGCATACAGCACGGCATTGTGTGAACGCCCTTTATTTTAGCCTCTTGCTTTCATTTCTCCCCCGACTGCTTATGAATAAAAGGCTTTCTGTTCGCCAGCTCTTGAGTACATTAGCGATGTTAATATACGATAATCGTGTTCATAATCGATGCTTTAGTATTGAATGTCTTCTTGTATGAGGAATCGAGTACATCGAGGTAGATTCACATCGAGCTTTGAAGTGGCCCATGGCCACTTCAAAGCTCGATGTGAATCCAGCAGGACGATTATATATATTCATTTCAAAGGATTGAATGTGAACGTGAAATAATCTGTTATGCGGATGGTTTGCAAATTCACCCCTATTTACTTTTGTAATCTTTTCGGTCGGAATTTTGTTTGATTTTCTATTCTTACAAGTAAATTTTAACGTTTAATTTATAATGAAAGGATGGTTTATGAATATGAATAAAGAAAAGCTTATCCATAAATTAAGGAAAAAGAACAGCCCGTTTCTTACTATAAAAGCAATGTAAAGTGAAGAACATTTTATTTAATTTTTCCTTGCATAACAATACGCTCGACGTGGAAGCATATAGTCAATAATGGGTTTATATTACCGTCAATTTATTAAAGTCAGTTTGAATAAAAACGTCCTGGTAGGGATCCAGGAATATTCTAATGGATTCTCTCGTAGTACACCTATCTATAAATGACGATTAAATAGGCTTATCCCTTGTCACATTGGCACTGAATGATGCTTATTGAAATTGCCGAATGGAGGATGCTATATTATGATATATATAATTAGATGTACATAAACCATCTCGGACGACACACGATTGACTGAGACTGAAATTTTCTTCAAATTTTATTTTCATCAATCCAAGCTATACATTTTTTATTACAAAATATTTTGGTCAATTCATGGAAAAGTGGAACGTTGTAATCGTATATTTCTATTAAGAATTTCTTGAAAGCGTAGTTCACAGCTAAAGAAACTGATAGATGTGATAAAACGGAAAATACCCTCGGTAAGATATGTTTTTATTTTCAAGTTATGTATAATATAGGTAACATTATTTTATATTTTTATATTTATCACATTATATTATTATTACACGTCAGTGGTAATTAAAACAATCACTTTAAGTCAACTCTTACTAGGGAACTAACTTTGTATCGCAAACATCGGTCTAAAAACTATCTCAGCATAGGCTAGACGGTTATACTAGCGCTGATTTTCAGTGAACGGAACTACGGGAACTATAGTGTCCAATATGGACATTATAAGATAGATAAATAGAATATTCTTTACTGTACACCAAGCAAAAATACCAAAGTACAAAAAACTGTTTGATAATAGGTTTATAGTTAGCTGTACTATGGGCGATCTTATCACTAAAAACGATCTCTTCCAGACAACCTTTCGATGGTATTTGAAGAGTAAGGTAAGATAGTTTGTGGTGTACTCAGTACATAAATACTATACAATTATATATAATATAATAATGAAATAATATAAATATTATGTAGTTATTAATGCTAGGAAAAAAGATTTCACAATATTCACAATTTTCAACAAACTTCTCTGTGCTCTACTTCAGTTGATTATTCCGTCTTAAATTATAGAGGCTACGGATAATATAATGAAACACATTACATTCCAGCATATTTCCTCCATAATACACAGTTCCTGTTAAATTCTGTTTTCTGTATCATATGCATCGTGTCATCGAATTCTACGAGGGCGAAGCCGATAACGGAAGCCACTAGTCCAATAAAATCGACTAACCTAAATAACCAACAGTAAATCAGTATGAACGATATCTTCAAGGTATACAAAGGTCGTCCTTGACTGTGTCAGTTCAATGGGTGTTATGGTGTATGGTATATCGACAGGATACGGCCAAACCCATCATTGTTGGCGAATACGTGGGTGAGCGTAGGCCGTATTGAGCACCATCAGCCATGGTCGGGTTGAAAAATGAAGGCGAAACACGAATAGTAAGATTGATTGTTGCGATACTGAATTGTTGCCTTTTAATCATTTTCTTTTTTGTGCCTAACAACATTTTTTTAGTTAATGTGTCGACGAATGTCAAATAATAAAGTAACCTATCTGATTTATCTGTGATTTGATTGAGTCCGACTCAATGGCTACTTCGGATACTGTACGATTCAATACTCGTATTCAGGAAGAATGCCTTATGCTTCATGTTACTTAATTCACGTTATTCCTCACGTGAAGTAAGTACTATTGGGTAAGTTTAATTACCAGCTCAGTGCCTAGCCTGTGTCATTAATGGTAGTCGAATCCAATAGAATAGAATTCAAATTATGGAATTTAATGTAAGTGTCCGACATTTAGTACGTCGTAAAATTATGTCAAATCCGTACATATATTATATGTGATTCACACACCTTTATCTACTTCACTGTAAAAAAAGCAAGATGATATTAAATATTACTAAAGGCTAAGTGGCGTACATTTGGGAATGCCTTTGTCCAGCAATGGAATTCGATAGGATATTATGAGTAGGACGATGTTCAAAATAAATTTTAGTTAAGTATTTATTTTTAGTTACAACAATAAAAAAATCGTTTAAAAATCAAGTCGTGGCATTTATGTACGTCACAAATGGTAATACAAAACTGTACATTTTGCCGACCGTTGCTGTAGCGAAGTTTTGTGTACGTTACGGACCATAAGAAGGTGTCTCATGCAGAGGAGCTGTTTAAATCTCAAAAGTGGAAGTAAATTTAATCGGGAGATGTTGACTTTACGGGGCATACTGAAGCTTTGTGAGGCGTCCGTCGTGTCGCCTGAGTTGAGGTTACCTCTTAATGGATTATACAGCAAAATCACGCGATTTTTAACTTAAATAAAATAGGCTATTAAGTAGCAATACGATTTAATATTTCGCAAATTTCGTTCCACTTTGTAGGTAGGTAATTACACTAGGCTCGTTATTTTAACAACACCATAAAAGCGATAACATAATGTTATATTAAAATCTAATATAATGAAACTGGCATTCAAACTCTAAGGGTACACTAAGGGTTCTGTGGCAGCCGTAGGTACAAAAATCATGAATAATTTTAATTATTATTTCTTATTATAGCAGCAATGCTAATACACACTGTGAAAATTTCAGCTGTTTACCTATTGCGGTTCATAGGATCCAGTCCGCTGAAAGACAAACGGACAGTAAGGGTTTAGTAATATGGTTCCGTTAGATACGGAACTATAAAAAGTTAAGTTTTATTACACACATTAAATCTGTATACCTGTAAATAGGCGGCGGTAAAGTCTAGACTGCCCCGCTAAACCCATGCAATGACTTTGTTCAATCTAGCAGTTATTAACAATTGACTGCACTTGTGGCATTGTGGTTACCGTGATCACCTCACCACTTAGGCTGGTTTTACAAAGCCGCCATGCTACTTTCGACAGCGTGGTTATTAAGCGTCACTTACCACGAGCTTCGAGTGTCTTGGATCGTTACTACATCGTATAGTAAAAAGAAGGCCCGCACTGACTGCAATTTGGTGCCGCCGCTTACTGCAGCCGCTTTTACCACCCGCGCAGACGGTAAGCGTCACTGTAAAACCAGTCCGATGACTAGATGAGTGGCATGTTATAATCAATCAATCCACTGCTGGACATACGCCTCTCCTAACAAGCGCCACAGCAGACGGTCCTTCGCCTACCGCATCCAGTCCCAGCGACCTTTTTAAGGTTGTCGGTCCACCTAGCTGGGGAACGTACTACTACCTTACGCTTACCGAGTCGTGGTCTAGGATACATCTGGTCCATTGGCCGTCAGTCCGTCTGCAGATGTGACCAGCCCGTTGCCACATTAGTTATAAAGTCACTCGTAATATATGGCTTGTTCACTAGAGCGCAAGTTATCTTTATAGACTGTTAGTTGGGTTACCTCGCCATTTACTACTGCGCGACATGTTATGGGTTCAAACCCTTTGTGATACCCGGCATACGCTTTAGAAGCGTGTTTTCTCGAAATTTATATGATGCCGTTACGTTGTTATGCGTATTATAACATTAGGGTTCTTACCCTAATGTTAAGATGGTGGCAGTAGGATGATTAAGCGTTACGAAACCTAGATTATAATAGTAGATATTCGCGTGGTTTTCTACCTTCAAATAGTTTGGTTTCAGCTAGCAGTAATAATGTTAAAATTGTTGAATTCTTGTTCCGTGCCAACGAATTACCATTGACTTATTATATGGTAAAGAAAATTATTGTTAAAAATCTAACATGAAAAAACACGCGAGTGATACTCCTGGCAGGCGTGTCGGCTGGCTACGGTTACTATTCACCATCAGGCGTGTCGTATGCTTGTTTGCCTCCTTAGTAGTAGATATAAATAAAAGGATAATAAATAAAAGTATGACAGACAGGGCCTAAATTTAAGGCCCTGTCTGTCATACTTACCAACTTGACATTAGACTAGTGTGTGTGGTTTCTAAACACTCTTAGTTCTTTTCATAGAGAAGGTAAATATCCGTGGAACATCATTGGTTTTCTAATATAGTAATATTACATATAAAAATATCCGAATTGCAAACGTTTCGCTACATCCTCTCGCATCCTTTGAGTGGCTTTATTGATGAATGCTATCATTTTCTTCCTCCTTTAAATCTCTGATCTAAAGGCACTTTACTAGAACTAGTTGGATGCTTTTCGTAGCTTCATTTTGATTCAAGTATACTTTTCTTCCATTTAAATCTACTTTTAAAACCAACTTATCTAAATAACTTTAATTAATCTTTCATAGATTTAAGGGAACTTTTTCTTTCATTTGATTTATAAATAAATGCATCCCGTTAGCCTCTTACAGCCTTATAAATAAACGTGGAATACAAAAGGGTTAAATTTATTAATCTCTCACTCTGTCTCAATAGTTAATATGTAAGAAGAGGACAAAGTATGGCGTAACTATTCACTCGCTAGTGGTTTTTCTATATTTTTTCTATATTCTCTTTGACTCGCTACAACACAGGTTCGGCAAAAGTACAGATTGCGCTTCTCTTTTTGCCTTTCTCCGTCTAGAGCTACTGAATTGACACTTAACCCTCCGCATGTGATCCATTAAACCATGGCTCAACCCTGCTAATGTGCGTACACACTATATTTATAAATTGCGCGTATCGTCATCTATCCGTTGTAACTGGAAGCGACTGTTTAATTGCACCTCCCACGGGAAGCATTGACTGCTGGGATAAAAAGTATTCCGTACACATTTTATTGTCAGAGTATTTGTTTTAGGAAATTGTATGAAATTAAAGGGTGAATCTTATATCTACAATGAATAGGCTGTTTGTACAAGATCATGCTATTTTAACAGACTTTAAAAAGGGTTATTAAGGAATGTGATAGTAGCCGAGTGTAATCGACTTTGTATCACATAAGGTATAGGTTCCACATTATTTGAAATATAGGCAACAATGCGCGTATTTTATGCGGACGGTTATGAGACGCTGGTTGTGAATACTTAATCACTTTCCTATACTATTTTATCCTTTGTTTTTTGTGTCTGGCACCGAGTCCAAAAATATGTTATGATTTATTTGTAGTTTTAGAATTTCTTCTAAAACAATGTGAGATTTCTGAAAATATTTTTCTTCATATTCAATAATAATAATATCCTATAATAATATGTACTATATAGTGGGACACACACGGCCATCCGGCCATTTCATCCTTATCTAAGCAAAGCCTGTACCATATCAACAAGACTTATAGTAAACTTACTTATGTAATTCAATACATATTATACAACAGATAGACATAGCACAAAGAATCGTGTCCATTACACAAAAATTGTCCTGATTAGGTATCAAGCCCAACTTCCAGATTAGCAGACAAGTTGACTACTAACAGTCTACGTATATTGTAGGTAATAATGTAATGATGTCTAATGTAATGTGACTCGGTAAGCGTAAGGTAAGGCGGCCCACGGCTAGGTGGACCAACGACCTAAAAAAGGTTGCTGGGACGGACTGGATGCGGAAGGTGGAGGACCGTGTGCTGTGGCGCGTGTTGGGAGAGGCCTATGTCCAGCAATGGACTGCAATAGGCTGATTGATTGATTGATGTCTAATGTATTAACTTTGTTCAAACAATCAAAAAATGTTAACGTTAGTAAAGAAAGAAAAGAAGGGAAAACGGAGTATGTGTATACATATCTGTGCACTATATAACATATTTTTCAATCCTCTAAATCATTATAAAGCTGTTTCAATAGGGAGTATTTTTATTATATATTTACTTACTATTTTACATAGTAACAAACTGCAATAAGTAAATTAGAGAGTGAATACGGTGCTACGTCGACTAGGACTGATTCATTTTAAATGTGACAGGGATTTTAAGTTACCAGCCTTTTTCTTCTACCCCAGTGGTATAAGTAGCATACGTACGTCGTACAGATAAATAAAAGTACAGGATGTAACATAGCCGGACCCTTTCGGTCGCCACCCTTGTTTACTATAAATACGGTTATTATCCCTATTAGTCACTATGATGACTGTGCAAGAAAATACGGATTCTAATTGGTTGATTTAATTGCATTTCCTTTGAATTGCTAATAGAAAGACCTAAGCTTGCATTGGACCTACATCTTATGCAAACAACTAACCTGTGCCACAATAGTTGAAAAAAGTTTTTATCTGTTACCGATTGATAGCGAAGCCTCTTTCCCATTACCCACTCCATTTATTAGCTTCGTAGGACTATTAGGAGTATCCTGAAAAAGCGTCCAAGCTCAAGTTGAAAAAAACCATAACAGGACTCTTTAGTTAACTGATCTCGCTCTAAGCTAGACCCGCGAGATGAGTTGACTAGAGTGAAGGCAGAGTTTGCAAAGGCTTCCCTTACAGTAAGTGTAGCTTTGCTTTGCATTTACATATGTACTCGTATATTGTAGTAATTCATAAACGGTTCCGAAAATTCAATAAACCTGGCTGCATTATCTCAATCAAATATTTTCACAGCATTCGGTTCTCAGCTGACCTTTTGCAGCGGCTGGCTGCTTACTGGGAGTCAAGTTTAGAAGAAAAACTATCGACCCGAAAGGCAAAGAATCTAACAATGAGTTGCTGACAACTTTTGACAATTGTATTTTCAAACAACAGATAATAAGAACCTGGGTATTATGGCTTATAATTTGTATATTATTTGGAGTCTAATGTGCAGTCAACGATGTTAACCCTAATATTAACAGTAATATTCCGTTTATGACTCAAAGGACAATTTGAGCAACACTAGGAGATCTCATTTGGCGTAGTTAAATGCTTAGATGTGGCAAAATTATATGTGGTGTCATGTTGTTACGTTATCAACCCTTTATAATATTTGAAATTGAATGGTGTAATATTATCTATTGAGACCCATCATGGTACCTATTACTACTATGCACCTACCTATAAAGTAAACATTGCATTGCAATGCGATGTTTCTTTACAATTTTTATAGATAATTTCAGAAGATGACAGCCAAATAATTACTAATATAATATCCATGAGAACAGCTCTCTAGTGCTCATTGGATGTGTTTTTTGCGTCCATAGGCTACGGAAACTGATTACCATTAAGCAATTAACCATTAATTAAATAATTTAAACATTAGCCACCGACAGGGAGTTCATCCTCACATCCTTGCACCTCAAACATGCCGTACCGTAAGATTCCAGAGGAATTTCTTACCACGTACGATAAGGTTGTGGAATGAGCTCCCTGCCCAGGTTTTCCCAAGAGACTATAGCATGGGGTTCTTCAAGAAAGGAGTTATAAGGTTTTTAAAGGGTCGGCAACGCGTGAGTGACACCCCTGGTGTTGCAAACGTCCATAGGCTACGGTAACTGCTTACCATCAGGCGGGCCGTATGCTTGTTTGCCACCTTGGTAGTATAAAAAAAAAAAAAAAAAATTAGTCCTTTATAATATGTAAACAAATCTTTTGGTAGCTAAGTACACTACACTTAAAATATTGGCATAGTATACGCAATTAACTTAACTCTCGTCTACCAAGTCGAAAGAGTTGTTAATGGGTCACTTTATCCTCATTACTACTCACGGGTTGAATTTCACCAAGTTATTGCGCGTGTTGCTCTATATTAATTTACCTAAAGACATTTAAGTAAGCACATATATGCGTAATTATGTGTGTAATAATTTCATTTAAACCGGTTTCTTTATGGTTGTTAAGATGCTTAACTTAAATTGATCAGTTAAAATGTCAGTGAAAGTAGTAAATTACACAATTTATTATACTAGAATAAAATTTATTTTAAAATGCGTATGAGAGGTAGAAGCCATACACGCGAGCAAATCCGACTGGGGAAGGACCTCCATCTGACAGAAGAGCACAATAAATTATAATTATATACACACACACCGTGGCGTAGTTAGAATAGAATATAATAGAGTTGTGCTCCTGTGAAGTACAAGTCTCTAGTTCTTATTTTTATGGGACTCTGATCTTTGTTTTCTTGGGTGGTTATCGACTTATGTTAGGCTTAAATTTACTGTAAATTCTAGCTATGTTTTTTACTAGATTTTGAAATTAGTGAGCCAATTACTACTCCTTATTATACAATCTAGAACACGTTTGTGACGATCAGACAGCTTTGGTACGTGTTTCATCAAAAACTTTACACTACTCCGAATGCTGTGAATAGTTTTAATGGATTTATTTCGAGTTTCAAATTCTGACCGACTTGTTACACTACTCGTACGTAAAACTCTTTTTTGACATTTTGATACAGAAATCCATCTTATTATGTCGTAATTTCACCACAGATGCGCGTTAAAATAATTGTAATAAAAAATATGCAAAATAAATTAATCGAATACACCAAATAAATAAATGTATGCACCCAAAAGAGGCCTACTACAGTACCATACAGGTGTTCAAAAATACCTTCGACCTTAATTATACATTGTTATTCCACCCACATGTCACTATTTACAATAAAGAATATTAGTCATGGTATTAGGTACCTCTATATTGAAAACGATACCTTATATTCGAAGGGCGTGCATGATAATTAGTTAGTTCAGTAAAGTATAATTTTTAGTTCGTAAAAATTACTTTAGTACCTACAACAATTTTTGGCGGCCCATCATCCATACTATAATCGAAATTCTTGTTTTTGAGGTAAGCAGTAACCTTTACCTCTGAACGTTTGCAATAACTGGATCATAGCTTGCGTGGTGCCGTTTAAAAAAAAATAGCATAATGGACATCCATAATGACTTCACATAGTTGTGTAGCTGTGTTCTTCTATAAGGTGGAGATTATTTCAAATGACGAAGTTTATAGTCGATCACACAGGAATAAAAAGATACTAACCAGCAGGGGATCAGATCAGCGGATTCGACTGGAATAACTCGTCCTCTGACGGGCTTGCTTGCTTGTATGTTGTTCTACTTCTCTGAAATATCATAGCCTATGTTATCAGTTTCAATGGTTTCAACTATAATTATTATTGATAGTAAAAAGTGATAATTTTTAAGCAATCATATTGTGTTTGTCTGTTTGTGTTGTAGCAATTTTTGCTACAACACAAACAGACACATCTAGATAGAAAAAAGCTTCAGAATTATAACAGGTGTGTACAACTAATTAAGTGACTCACCTAGTTCGATAATGATACAATTTTCACTACTATCCTCGCCTCATGCCTAGGGTTGCCACCTCTTGTTAGAATACATTTTAAACTTATATATTTCATTTGAACTTACAGTTTTATATCTGGTATTAAACTAACAAATTGAAAAACTCTTTGCAGTCTATTTTTGTAAGTAAATGTTCGATAAGTATTTAAATATTATTATATTATAATATTTTTTCTAAATAATGTTTATTACATTGGCAAGAAAAGGGTTAAGTGGTTTCTTTTTTTGTCCATATATCGAATACTATACTAAAAGCATGCTCGCATGTGGCGTTTGTTTACTCAAAATTCCTTCAGAAATTTATTTTTTATTGCTGAATTTCGAGAGAGGTGGGAACCCTACTCATGCCACGCTAGTACGACAAGTTTTACTCGACGAGTTCCCACATAGTACATTGTAACACAATTATCGGGAAATAGCTTGTTGATAACAACACTGTTAATCGTCTGCCTAGTTAAGTCGTATATAATCATCGTGAGGTGATTTAAACACACACCCATTTGGTGTATGTTTGTGCGATAATTAATATGATGAAAACGGCAATTTGCGCCTCAACGCTTTAAGACTCCATATGTACTCGTATATTTATAAACAGTTAATTTAATTGGATTTTTATGTTAGTCATCATAAACGTTTTATTTTCCCAAAAAGAATGAGATGTATATAATCTTGTTTTTTTAATACTACTTTACTACTAGGAAACAATCCATGTATCGCAGGGAACTCTATAAACACAATTGACGGACACTTATTAGTGCTAGTCTCTAAACAACCATCTATGGATTACACAATTATTTTAAGTCACAGACTTTGTGTGGGAAAACCAGAGTATTTTGACAATTCTTCTCGTATACACTTATCAACGAATTGATTTTAAGAAAAAATATGCTGATTTTCTGTTTATTTTCGACGTTCATCAAAACTGCATTAATTGATTTAGACGACTACTTAAATGAGTTTGAAATTAAAGACGTAATCGGACAATAATAAACCGACATGGGTTTACATTTATCTTGAAATTACTACGAATTGCTTCATAATGAATATTATCTATAATCTATTATTAAAAAGACAATATTTATTATAATTATTTATAAGTATACATGTTTTTACACTAATCACATATATACATTTTACTACCTATATACCTAAAACTAATTTAAACATAAATACAAAAAGAAAGGAAAAACATAATACAAATGAAGACTGTTGTTTAAGCGTCGAAATATTCCTCAACATCACTGTCCACTGGAAACGTGCCCAGAAGGCTGGCGGCATTGCCACGTTGAATGGCAATGCTTATTCTCTGTGCGAGAAACAAGCCAGCCCTCTGATCACGAGAAGCGTCGATCAGTCGTTTCGCTAGGTCTCTGTAAAGGAAACGAGCACTCGGACCCCATGAACCTACAGTCTCCACCCCAAACGGCTCAAAAATAATTATAAAATAAGTCTTCGATAAAATATAAGTCTGCAATATACAGAACCTTCACCTTAAATCTTACATAGGTATTTAACCTTTGGCTTTAGTTAATAACGGTGTAGAAGATCACACTGGTTGCGCAATGAGAGATGAGCCACTAGCACGATGTTCTAAATGTCTTGGCCACTCACTTTTACAAAGCAGGTGAAGTATGCGCAATATTAGTTGGCCGGTCTGTAGATAGTGCGGCTTGCAAAGTGCAAGAGTGAGGTTGTATATACTTCGATATAGGTACTGTCACCTACACGCACGGTCACGTGCGTTTACGTAGTATAGTGGGTACTATAGTGGGTACTACAGTGTGTACTACAGTGGATACAGTGGGTACTACAATAAGTACTACAATGAGTACTACAATGGGTACTACAGTGGGTACTACAGTGGGTACTATTGTGGGTACTATAGTAGGTGCTATAGTAGGTACTAAACGCATATAGTTAGGTCACCCTGGTTTTTTCACAAGTGACTCGAGTACACTATTCCGGTTCCTCGAGCTGCACACCCTGCTATATCCATAATACTGGTGTCCTTTTCTCCCTTCTTCTTAATTTCTAACGGTAGTGGTAGAAAGGTCACTGTTGAAACTGAGCCTGAGAGAATTAACAAGTGTATCACAGTTTTTCCCATTTTGAAGTGTAAATGGTAGATACCATTCAGGCTGATCACTGTTTTTAAAATATACCGCCGCTTCTGTGTGTCTAATTAACCTATTTTCTTCCTAAAGTGGGCTATCATTGGGTCTTGGTGATGCTTAGTAATGTTTAATACAACTGTTCAGCACCAGTACAAAATCTCATTTGCGGTGGAGAAATGTGTAAGGTAAAGACATACATGTCTTTGCCTTACATATTTCACCTAATCTGCAATCCGTAAAAACAAAGCACAGGTCTCTAATTTGAAGTAGATTAAATAAAATACGAAAGACTGAAAAGGTTTAGCGAACAACATAACACTTAAGTATCTCTTATGCTCCATCATCAAAATACTTTGTGAAAATGGCAAGTGATAAACAAGTGCGAGTGGAACATTTTTCGCTTTCATTTACAAACCCATCATTGTCACTCTCTATTAAATGTATCTTCTAGACAAAATAAATAAAATAATAATATTTTAAGTGCCCCACTACTGGCCATGGGTATCCTGAAAGGGTTTAGGTCTGTTTAGGTTTAGTAGGTACTCTTGAGGTTTATACATAGGTGATCGTTTGCTAGCCGTCTGACCAGAGATAGACTTCGGGCGTTTGAGGAAATTTATATTATCATTCATGAATATGAAAATGATGGAGGCTTTAATAAAAGTCTTGTGCGGATTCCGATAGGTTTGTAACGCTATCGGTGTTTATATGCGAATGTGTTTCTTTGAAGAAGATTACTAAAAAGAACATATCAAAATATAAGAAGGTGTTTTCATTCACTTAGTAAGAGCTACTACAGTACCTACCTAATCTACTAAGTGCTCAGGTAGTTACAGAATTAGCAAAGCTAGGAGTTACCTTAAAGGATAGACTTCGCAAATAAGGTTATCGTGTAAGCTTCTACAGTGGGAATTAAAATGACCTAGTTACATAGATAATATTTCTCGTATCGTTACCATGGACATATTAATCAAAATAAATGACAACACGAGGGAAACTATACTCATATTTAATGCTAGTAAACAATCAAAACTTAATTTACGCACGACATTGGCAAACAAGGTTATGCGAAGTACCTATTTTACAACAATTAATATTGTTCTATCATTAGAAGCCATTAGACAGTTAATTTTAAATGATAACAGTGCGCATTAGTGCACGTTATTTTTTAAACACGACCGCAAAGCAGACCGTTTGTGGTCGTCGTCAAGAGGCAGAAATATGTTCTGCATCTTTTGATGACCAGAATACCTAAATAAATTTGACGACTCACATATTTTCTGGTGTCATTGCGTTATATCTTGTTAAAGCCCCGGGTTTGTATGGTAAGTAGCTTTATTGGTATAACTTTGGTAAACTATATTTTTTTAAAAATCTAAATGGTACCTAGTAGAGATAAACAAACAAACACTTCAGCTTTAAAATATTAATATAGATATATGACGTAAAAAAAATAGATTTGTCAATATTCTATTTCATTATATTATTTGATATGGCAAGTGACGCGATGTCTACAGCTTATAGTGAAAATTAAAACCATATTGATCTCTGAATATTATATTATTATACTTTTGGTACATATATTGAAAGTACCTATATTAAACTGTTTAACTCAATGTAGAACATTAGATTTGTCAATCTTACTTCAGCAATTAGCATTAAATGCTGGGTTTATCTTTCACGTACTAGCTTAATCTCAAAGCTTCTATCCGCTTTAGTAACGTAACATAAACGTAATACCTTAGTCGACACCTAATTGATAGGATGATGTATTCCTAGTGAGGAGCTTGTGCTTGTAAGCGGCGATACACAGCGTACATGTGAGGAATATTCATTATAGTATCGATGTAGCTATCAATTGTGAAGCACTTTGTACATACATAACATACACTTAGATTTAAAGATCTATAACTATGCGTGAGTATATGTAAAACCTCATTTTAAGGATCTCTTTTCATAATAGTTGTTTACACTGTGATATGACTATGTGCGCAATGATAAAGATTATAATATAGGTACCTATAGTACATATATTATATTATAATCTATATATTGATAGGTAAGGAAAAAAACGTTATATTCCTTTTATCACACATTGTGCCCACGGAGGAGTGTGGGATTTGATATAGTTAAAGTTTATTATACAGAAGGAGTGCAGAAAGTATTAAGTTCGAATTTCGACCACTCTGGGTGATTTCTAGTAAAAACAATGTCTCGAAATCCCTAATCGAATTTTAGTCATGTCATCAATCTCAATGAAGACTAGCCTAGATATTGGAGTGTACAAGTGTTTGCACAAACACAAGTGCACAGTTTATCCACTCTCTCATAGCCTCATGAGACTGCTATCTCACACGGCCGGAGAGAGATCAGGCAAAAGATCATCGGGTATTCGTGCTGTCCGAGGCACTGGTACACCCGTGCTTGGAGCGCACAAATAGCCGTTAACCCTTCCAATTTTCAAATTCCGTCTATCATCCATTGTGATTTTCTTAACAGAAAACGCCAATATCGGCAATCAAAACCTAAAACCTCGAGCAGTTACTTAAGGACCACTAGGCCAACGAAGCAGTTGTTGTAGCAGTAGAGCAAAATGTAGTAATGCAATATTAATCGACAGCAAAATAATTTCTGTTAATTTATATATCGCGCAATTATTCAACAATGTTTTTCCCTTTATACTGTGCTTAGGTAAGTACATTTCACTTTACGTTGTCATATGTACAGTAAGAGGGAAAGTCAGTCGATACAATGTAATGCTAACAAAAGTGTTTAAAACACCATGCTATTATGTCCACATTTTGTCAGTAGAAATTCACTCACATACATTCATTTATTCTAGTTGCGTGAATATGTCAGGTTTTTAGTTTCACTATTATTCGTACTACCAATAAATGTCATTATTTTCATATCTGATAAGTATTGTTTTTAGCAGAAATTGTTATTTTCATCCACAAATTCGTAGTCGACATTCGATTGTAATTCTTTAAAAAAGCCGTTTTAATATTTTTTTTATTTAAAACTCTTCTCGTTTATTTATTTAATACGATTGGTGTAAGCAGTGATCACGATTTCTTTTAATTACATTGATTTTTTATTGTATAATTACATTATTTATACTACCAAGAAGCTAACATGCATACGCCCGCCTAATAGTAACAAGTTACTGCAGCTGGACGCTTGAAACACCAGGAGTATCACTAGAATCAATATTTTTTAAACAATAGGCTTATAAAGTATTAGAGACTAATGTGACTTAGTCTTTAAAATGCGCTTAGTCAGAAAGGTTTTAGATATCAAAGTAATAAGCAGAAGTCTGCTAATAGGTTCTAGTATCTATGTCTTTTACTATTAAGTATTATATTGCTTTGCAATCCAGCAGTATTTAATCTTACATATCATACCTGTATATAAGGCTTTGTAGTACAAAACCACGTTTGTTTGCAGCGTACAACCCTCTTTGCCGTAGAACAAAAGATGGAGCATGCATTGCTCTTGCATACTTGTGTAATTAGGTATCTGTATCACTGCGAGCGGGAAAGATGCTAAGCATGCCTGGTTTACATATGCTACTTATGTTATATCAGTAATGTTAACACGTAGTAGTTTCTGATACCTTATCTCACTAACAGGAATTGCATTCAATACAGTGTTGCAATAGAATTTACAGACACAAAGTACACCTAGACTCGTAACAAATATTTGTGGATCACACAAAGTTTTGTTCCATGTGGGAATTGAACCCACAACACTTGGCACGGTGTTGGTGGCGAGTTGACCACCTTCACCACTAGACCAAACGTGAATTAACGGCCATCAAAAAGTGCCATACGAGTTTACCTGCCATCTAGACAAATGGGATAAATAGTTGTCGAATCGAATAGAAAGCAAATATATGGGATTTGACATAAGTTTACTACATTAAATCTAAAAATCTGTCGAATCCCATACGTTTGCTTTCTATTCTATTCGACTACCGTTTACGCCACTTGTCTCACGTGTGACACCGGGGCCTCTCCCTCTCCCAAACATCTGGGCTGTTGTCACACGTTATACGCCTTCAACGAGACAACAGCCTTACAAGCCTTACAGCCATTATTTTGTTCATGCATATTTATCTACAGTTATGCTAACCATTCGATGATTTAACATTGCGCAATTAGTTTGAAAGTATTAAACATTTTTTATAATTATTCTTTAGTTACGTGTTATTGACATTGTTTCTAATTTGTCTAGGAAAAATATATTATTTAACCCCTTTAAATATTTTTTAAATAATATTTTAAATAATATTTTTTTCCTAGACAAATTAGTAAGTCAATTTTGTCATGGAATTAACAAATTACTGGCCTGAATAGAAGCTTATTGCTTCTGCACAGGGTAAGGGATAATGTTACTAACGCAATGGATAAATAATTGTGTTGGCCCACGGCAACGTTTTATCAACGCACCTTCCGCCATCCTCACATCTTAAAACGGCTTATTCCCGCCCGCTCCACGATTTTGTTCCCAAGCGCTCCAAGACTAAAATTAAATATTATTATCATTTATAAAATCGTTCCCAAGGGCTCCAAAAACTTATGAAAGGTTTTTTCTTCAAAACTTCTTATCTCCATACATCAATTCCCAGGAGCTCCAAAATATAGTACATTAATTAAAAAAGACCCACATAATACTGTGTTCCCAACAGCTCCAAAACAAAGTGTACCGTTAGCAGAATTAAAACATTTAATACTATAATATTACCTTTTTATTAGGTAACGGTGAACATGGTTTAATATAGAAAGTAGTAAATAAAGAGATTATGTTTTCTTTTATAAATAATAGGAACATATTATTTGCTTTAAATGATGTATTAAATTCAAATGATTTAATACATAATTCATAGTCAATAAGTCAATTATAGTATTCAAACTATACCTGTTTGTCATCACAACCAACATTATGTTTAACGTAATTCGAATAGTATCAATTAAAAAAAAACAGTTTGGGGTTATCACAATCAGTCTTAAGCTATTCCGATGAGTATAGGCTGGAATGTGGGGTGAGACAAGGGGGGCTTACTTACACGGGCCTTTTTAGCCTGTACATCAATGAACTGATTGAGGCACTCAGCAGAACTCATGTCGGATGCTACATTGACGGCGTATGCGTCAACAACATAAGTTACGCTGATGACATGGTTCTGCTGGCCCCCTCGGTCAGCGCCTTAAATTAACTATTAAGGATATGTGAACAGAAAACGCCTCCTTACATGGGCTCAAATATAATTCACAAAAGACTGAGATTTTGATATTTAATGCTGGCACAAAGAGACCCAGTGCGATTCCTACGATAAAATTAAATGGGGCCGCACTCAATGTTGTAAAATCCTTTAGGTATCTAGGCCATTTGGTTACGGAGGACCTAAAGGATGACCTGGATATTGAGAGAGAGCGCAGGGCGTTGGCGGTTCAGGAGCAACATGCTGGCCCGCAGGTTTGCTAGATGTACGGAGGGAGTAAAAATCACTTTGTTTAAAGCGTACTGCCAATCTTTTTACGCGAGCAACCTGTGGGTTCAGTACATGCAACAACGCCTTGCGTGTACAATATAATAACGCTTTCAGGATGCTGTTGGGGCTGCCGTGGTATTGCAGTGCGTCACAAATGTTTGCTTACACGCGTGTGGATGGCTTCCACGCAATTATGCGTAAGAATGCGTCACTGTTTCAAAGATTGCGTGACAGCTCTAACAGCATTCTGGAAATGATAGCTTCCCGCAGCGATTGTCCAATACAAGCTCACTGGGTTGGGATCGTTACGGGGATAATATAAATCATGTTTTATGTACTATTATTACTAACATAGTTTTTAAGAACATTGTTACCAACACACTATGGAGTAGGTTTTTTTAAATCCGAAATAAATGATTTATTATTATATTATTATAATTACCAAGTCGTATATTCGTAATGCAACTTATCAAGATTGTCAACTTCTGAAATTATTTGAATGGCAAAATAACCCAAAAAAGGCATGATGTAAAAACAATACATGTTTAGTCCCAGAAGTATATCTCTTAAAATCCTTATTCTTAATCTATGCTCAAGTGTGGGCGTCAAATTAAATCTGCCAAATCAATCTATAAGCTCTTTTTCTGGCTATCTGCTCAGATGTAATAATAATAATATAGTTTATTTCTCTCAAAAAGGTAAAATACATTTGGGTTGTTTTATAATAAAAGTATACAATTTGGTGAGAAACCTTAGTGAGAGCTGGAGTCTGTACTAGGTACGGAACCTGTGTGACAAATCTCCAGGCTCTCTCGTTTGATAGAACTAAATATATGGAGACATAGAGTGCACATTTAAGAAAGAAAAACATATAAATGTATCTATCTAATCGAGGAATGAGAGCACAGTTAGATACGAAATAGATCATATATTAGGAGTGTTGTGTGTGTGCATATGGGTGTGTGTATTTGTGTGAATGTGTGTGTATGTCCAAGTGTATGAGTGAAGTAAGTTTGATTATAAATATAGTGTGCTTGTGTGTACCTACTATTTATATGAGGGTTTAATTGATCATTTCAGTTTCATCATAATCTAAATCTTTCATCCAGTCAGTGACTGCTCTTTTACATTGCACCTTTGTCATGGGATACAAGATTAAGATTTTGTTTACCTTATTGTAAATATAGCTTCCAAGGTAGTAGTAACAGCGTTGGGCTAGTCTTGTTCTAACCGAAATAACAGGACATACATTATGTTTTCGACGCACAGAATCAAATTTAGAAGGGACATAAGGAGTTTGTGAGTGAGTGGTGATAATTATGTTGAGGATAAATAGTTTGCGAATAGACAGGACATTACATATTTTGTACAATTCCGATGTGGGAAATCGGTATGGTAGCCTCTAACCAACCTTAAGCACTGCTCTCTGAGCACGCTCTAGTTTTAAAAGATAGGTTTTATCTGTACCACCCCAAGCAACTATGCAGTATTGAGCAAGAGATTGGCAAAGAGCAAGGTAAGTAGTTCGAAGGATATCAGAGTCAACTACGGGCGCGAGGGCTTTAAATAAAAATATGAGTTTGCGTATTCTTGAGGCGAGGTTATCAATATGCGTGTGGAAGGAGAGAGTGTTGTCAATCTGAATTCCTAAATACTTAACGCAGTTTGTACGGGAAAGGGTAGGACAGTTGCAATTAAGTTCTGGAAGGCGATGACAGAAGTGCGCTGTAAGGGAGTGGGATAAGGAGGGGATTTTACCAGGAGACGTCAGAGAAAAAGTGAGATAATTAGTTTTGCTAGCATTAAGTGAAAGTAGGTTTCTGGTAGATGTAGGACTAAGATAGCTGTATGTGTGTGTAAGAGCAGCTCTTAGTTATATCTGTATACTGACATATAATTGTTGTATCTCTCTTATAAACATTAAATGTACTTACCATCTCCAACAACGATATCAAATTGTTTAGGTGTGGAGGGACCGGCAACTGCGTTATTTTGATTATCACACATCGTGCACGACTTACTTTAAATTATTATTTGTGAAAGATGGACGTACGCATTGCAAGGGCGCAAGGTCAACTATTTATTTTGCACATCATTAGGCAAAGTTAGATTGCAAGGAAAAGGTGCGGGGTAGGGGTGACGCGACAACGCTAAGTGGACACACTGATAGATTTACTATTACGTTCGGGATTGTTTTGCCTACGTTACTTTAAAATCTTTGGAGCTCGTGGGAACGATTTTTATATTGAAGAATTGACTTTTTTCTTGGAGCTGCTGGGAATAAAATCTGAAAGTACCTAGACAATGTTTTGGAGCTCTAGGGAATGAAAGTGGTAAATGTGGCTTTGTTTATTATTTTAATACAAACATCCTTGGAGCTCCTGGTAATCAATGTATGAAAACATGAATTTTAGAGAACAATAGATTTGGAGCGCACGGGAATAAGCCCTTAAAACCTCTATCGTGCCGTACAGTAGGATTTTAGTGGAATTTCCTCTCACGTGCGATAAGGTTGTGCAATGAGCCCCTCCCTGCCGTGTTTTTCCCGAGAGTTCTTCAAGAAAAGAGTTATAAGGTTTCTAAAGGGATAAGTAACGCGCGAGTGATACCCATGGTGTAGCAAGCGTCCATAGGCTACGGAAACTGCTTACCATCAGGCAGGCCGTATGCTTGTTTGCTTTAATAGTAAAAATATAAAATATATATATGTACCTACAAATTGTCAGAGACAATCTCCAATCTATATTACATTACCTTTTTAAATAAACTTATTTACTTACTCTATGTAGGTACTTATATAATACCGACTTTTTAAGTGTATAGTGTAATTGTATCATCTATTACCTACATGTCTCTTTTGTTAGTTATGTAGGCGTTACAATATAAATCAACAAAATGAAATTGCTACTATTCGTAGAAATAATAACGTAATAATAGCAATTCACGAAGTGTGATAGGTAACTTAAGTATCACGTGTTTTTCCGCGAAACTGTAGGTAGACGTGTATAACACCTACGTTTTCTGCCTACCTAATATATGTCGCTGCTGGGTTTAGGTCTCCTTATCTCTATCAAGAAAGCAGACAAGATTTAGGCCTTTATCCACACACGCTAGCCTATGCGGGTTGGTAGATCAGGCATGTCTTTAGAATTTCTTCTAAGGCATGTGAGTTTCCTAACAATTTTTACTTTCACAGTTAGCAATGATAATGAATGAATACTTGATTAGTACATGTAAATTCCAAAAAGTGAAATTCACAAGTTTCTTTAAAACACATCCCTAAATGACCACTGGGAACCTTGTATCTACTCAGTACTCACGCACAGGAACACAACAGCTACACCACTAAGTGTGGTACCACTAATTATTTGGGTGTGGCCATATGTTAGATGGAGGTACTTCCCCAGCTTATGGCTTGCTCGCTTATATGGTGCCCTACCGCTTTATGACGACATGATTCTCAACTTACTTTTTGCGGTTTATAAGTACCAGCTAACTTAATACGGCTCTTTAGTTAACTGATACCGCTCTAAACTGGTCCCTCGGGATGAGTTGACTAAATCATTTATTTTATTATTTTTCTTTGGTCGACTGGACCCGTTTTTAAATCAGGCAGAATTCTATTGTATATGTGTACAAGAGTGCGGAAAACGTACTAACAATAAAACAATTTATTAGTTCTCGTGTGTCTGTGTTTTAGCAATATAAACACTTTGCTCGGTGACTATACAAATTATAAAATTCATGAAACGGGATCAGTTGACCAATTCGAAATACGAGTATACATTAGGTCAACTGAACCCGCGGGATCAGTTCGAGCGGGATCAGTTGACTAAAGAGCCCTTAATACGTGACACACAAATTTTAATAGTCTAGTGTTTACTCGATAAAACGTTGCAGTTAAATAGGTACTGATATTATGTCAGTGCAAATTATTACCGTGCGACTAGGTTCTACACACCGCGTTAGATTTTAATGAGATAGGTACTATAACATAAAGCCAAGTTCGTTGACTTATGCAAAGCCTGAGTTACTATCTGATAACTATTCACTAAAGATTATGAAATACAAACTTGACCTTAATATAGTTTGCAAACCTTTTATGTTTGGCGTTAGATAATGGGAATATAATATAATGATTATGTTGTTAAAGTGTTTGATGGTTCAAGATTACAATAATGAACAATACAGCTAGTGGCCTTATGGATAGTGACTTACCTTAAAATCTGACCACTACGGTGTCGGTGTTATACACTGTCATCATAAACATAGTCCGCTTTATTAATAAAAGTGATGAAGTGTTAGCGAGTAAATAGTTACGCCATGCTTTGTCTACTTCTTTCGAATGTGAAATTACTGAAAACAGAATGAGAGATGATATAATAATATAATACCTTTTCTTTTCCACGTTTATTTATAAGGCTGTTTTGATTATGCCACCTGAAGCCATGCACTGTAAGTCTAAAAAAAACGCGCCACACATCAGTACAATTGTTAGGTAAGTGTTACTTATTTACTACATACTTTTTTACACAGAAAGTGAGCAACTTTCCTAAAAGTGATTAGTTTACACTAGTATCGTAAAGAGAAACAATTTTATTTTTGTTTTGTAATGAATAAACTCAAAAACGAATAGATCTATTTTTAAAATTCTTTTATCAATACAATATCACTGCGGCAACTAACATACGCTACTTTATTATTTTAATTCCCTACGGAAGTTCTACTAAAGTCAAATAAATGACATTTCGTGCGAAGCTAGTAGTCTCAGTCTGTGTAGATATTCTTTTCATAAACATGTTTTCTTACGACGAAAGCTACGTTGCACCTTCATAACAATGTTTTTCTTTTTAAAATGTGTTTCCAAAAGTTTTTGTATCCTACACAATTAAATTTCACATCTAGTGAAGGAATTGTAGGTAGGTATGTATAAGTATTCAATAATAGTAGGTATTCTTTGTTAGTCTATGTATGCAACGATAATAGTCATTTTCTTTCTGTCTGTTACATGTAATCGTAGAAAAATTGCTACAAATAGATTCAGTACTAGAAATATTTTCACTTCGTCCCTGATAGAACATTTTCTTCATTCCGTCACTGATGGGTAGGAAGGGTACAAATGGGAGGTAGAGACGTTTTTCTAAGAGAACTCTTTAACAAATTGGGAAGCGTTGACGATTGATGTTACTGGCGCAACTGGTGTTCTAAGAGCCAGAAATGTATTAACGTTTTTGTCAATGCTATGTTCTTTTTTATGGTTCAGTATTTACAATTTTATTCTAGTTAGTCGATTTACTTGTTTATGTATTGGCGCAGTTGTTTTGTTTGTAGTTAACCTACAAGTATCCACAGTAGTCAAGTCAGTCAGGACTTGGAATTGATCTTAAATCTGGTATTATGACTTGTTAAATTCCTGTGAATATATCTCAGGAATCACATTAAACCTAATTAATAGACGAGGAAGCTCTACGGAATAAGAAAGGGAAGAATTGACCTACACCTTACAGAATGCTAAAGCCAGGTAACTGCACACATTAGTATAGTATGCGTATTTAAAAATATACTTTTTACTATTCCATATCCATTACATAAAGCCTTCTTTTTTAAAGTTTCGATTTTATAGATAAAATAGTTTGGGTGTCCATAGACTACGGTAACTACTAATAAGTAGGCCGTATGCTTGTTTGCTGCCTTCATAGTATAATAAGTACAAAGTGAAACGTAATAGTCAACAGAAATATCCGTCTAACTATGTATGTCCTTAAAACAGCGGAGTTTGGACATTTTCTAACTGTGGATAGCTAGGTACTTAGTTGTAGTGCTGAATATCATATCCGGAGGTTAAGTAGCTTGTCCGAGAAGATAAGCGCTTGCTATTTCATTTCCGCTAGTCCCTAATCACTGACAGTCACTTAATGAGCTTTGCTGATAAGTTCTAGTATTTTGATATAGTGTATACATTTTTGACCCTAAACAAACAATTTCTCATAGCAGAAAATAATCTAGATCCGATTATTTACTACTTAGGTGGCAAACAACCATGGTGGCAACCATACATGCCATCTGATGGGAAGCAATTACCATAACCGATAAGTAGACCTTTGAAATGCTCGCGTGAGGTCCACCTTAGGCTACTTTTATTTTTAAGAAAATTAGAGTGTGGCGCAAGAAAAAGAAAGAAAAACCGATGAACTTGTGAACACAATTCAGGAAGAGGTAATTCCAAGAATGCCTGGGTCACAGTGAAGTGTGGGTCACGCTTGACTGTTTAGTGAGTAATGTAATGAAAGTCCTGGTTTTCCAATAGGTATAGTCTATACCTCTGGCATTTTGAGCGTCCATAGGCTACGGTAACTGCTTAACATCAGGCGGGCCGTTTGCTTTTTTTGCAACCTAACTACCTAGTAGAACTTTGATATTAACATAATCCCCCGGTGGATATATGTCCCATTGATGGGCACGTGTCTCCTCTCCTGTGTGATAGATCAAGAGGAGAGAGGGCAGGCCTTGATCAAATAAATATGTCTTTGGAATGTCTTCTAAAATAAATAAATTTCCTCACAATATTTTCCTTCACCGTTAGCAGATGATAAATTACTTGATGAGTACATATTATTTCTACAAAATGTGAATCCCATTGGCAAAAAAATAACATGGATATAATGAAAAACGCCGGATTCACACTGTTCTGTCATAATGTGTCGTGATGTGTCACAGGGTATCGGACTAATACATTTGACAAAAGTCATCACAACACACCACTTTAAAATGTGAATCTAATCACGAAAGTTCGATACCCTTCTGGACGGATGTCACTTATATTATTGTATATGATTACCTCGCTAAATACCGTAGATTTACAAAACTAATCCCTAAATAATGTATATTTCGGGCTTTCGCGCTTGTATGGTGCTCACTCTAAAATATTGGTATCTATAGAACCTTGAAGTACCTATGACATAGGCGGGTTATATAGCTGATAGTGGTTAAATTACTGAAAGCAATCTCGGCCTTAATCGTAGAAACAGGGCGTCATGCGTCAGAAGATTTTAAAGGTAATAAATATTTATTGGTATAAAATAAATACGAACTTATACATTGCTAAAGAAAGATTGACTTAATCAATATTAATATACTCGTATATTTATAGGGATGGAATGTGAAAGCTACAATTTATATAAGTGTGTTACAAATAAGACATTTTCCACACTCGAAATATCATATCTATCCACAAAAAAATTTGTCCCGTTTGGGGATCGAACCCAGAACACTCGGCGGAGTAGTAAATTAGCAAGGGCACCACTTGAGTTACTGAACCAACCGTGCAGTCAAAAATACCCTGACAAAAGAACCTCAACAACATTCTATCTTAAAAAAGTATTAATAATGTACTTCCTACTTTACTAATAAAATCTTATTCAGATCTACATTGTTTACAAAAGAGAAATAGGTACTCATTAGGTCTATTTGATTTACGATATCATAACCTGCAAGATATTATTACTCATAGTGATAGATTGTATTGTCTATCGTATTGAATATATCCCACACATATTATCGTCATCAATATACCTAGTACAATATCTATCAAATATTATCAGACACATGTGATGCCCATGATGTTAGCACAAACGTACGAATATTACAAAGATAACTGCTAACATATGACACAAATCCATTTATGTGATACCAATAATATCTAAATTTGTTCATAAGCTACGGTTAAGAAAGTAAAAGTATCCGAACAGATGTTAGGGCATCGTCCACGGCTCATAAACTATTATAAACGTAAGGCGCGGTCTACACTAGCGGATATTGCGTCTCGTATTGTTCTCAACGGTGATTAATCAGACAACTGTCTTTCTGTTTTGTTTGCACGCCCTAACTACGTCACGGTTCGGTTGTACTGAGGTGAAACTTGCGATTACTGTGTTCACACTCTTTTGCAAATCGTATTTTAGTCATTCATAACACCAGCCATTCTGCTGTTAAAGCTTCCTTGTACAATGAGCGGCTAAGCATTAAAAAAAACGAATTTCTAACATCAATTTATTAATGTTATACATACTTATGAAACTAATGGTGTCAGCCAATTTACTTACGAATAGTTCGATGATGACAAGGGCCATGAGAAGAACTGGTAAGAAGCCCAGGCCACTTAATCTTCAGATACTTACAATCTTTGTGAGTAACAATAAATTAGCGTCCCAAGCATTATGTTTTCGATCACTGCTTTGGTCTCGAGGGTCATAGCATATCTACAACAACAAATGTGTATAAAATGCAAAGATATTTTTTTCACAACTGACTGGTAATCCAGATATTTGCGCGTTCAAATAAACCAACTTTTTAAGTACAGATGATTTTTATATAACAGTAGTGACAATGAGCTATATCTTCTGCATCTTCTGGCCCAGTGTACGTTAATTATTTAGACATTTTACGTTACAGAATACCCTCGAGGCATAATGCTTTGCGTTGTTGTCTTTTGTAAATACATGTTATCTACGCATATGATTTTCAAAAGTCAGTGGCGCGCATTTTGGGTGTAAGTGTAAATAGTACCTATGTAGATATTGTTGATTTTTGTTACGCCTTAATAACTTGTATTATTAGTACAGTATACATAATTATAGAGTAACAGTAAGTATAACATAAATAACGTAGTTTTTGTGTGTTTCTGTCACGAAATACTCATATATTTATGTAGTTTGGAATTATGCAAACATGGGTTCTTTGCATATTATAAGTAGCCTTTACATAGCAATGAAATATTGGTATGATTTACTTTTGCCAACTCCTTAAGGGAATATCTCTCGCCAGTAGTGTCCGATTATCGTCCTGTAGAACTTTGAGAGTGAAAGAGTAGAAAGTACTTCTGTGATTGCGCACACTTTGCTTTATAATATGTCCCACGCAGTTGGCTGGTCTCTTAAGACATAGGTCGCTGTGACCAAAATATGTCTAGAGGAAAGAGGTTACTCCTAGAAAACATCTTATATTAAGTATATTTATGTTCTGTAAGTCTGTATATTCTGATACAGCGGAGCCTGTACTTTATTAGCCTGACACTAAAGTCCGCATTACAGACGCTTCAAACCGCAAATTTCTATCTCATTATTTATCCGCGTTCCTCACAAATGCAGTGATTCAAAGGCACATTGGTTGCCGCAATAAAACCGTGGGTATACTTACAATCAGAATCCCTGAATATCAAAATATAAATTATTACTGATGCGCCAATCGTGCCGTCGTCGCTCCTTCGTTATCTATGAAGACTTTCACGGGTGAACAGTTGATAAAGCATTCAGTTCTCAGTTCGAGATATAGAATTATTCATGTGGTAATTTGTTGGAAGTATTGTATGATAAATTGCTTTCAGGAAAAGGGTACAACCTAACTCAGCGTTTAAATGACGGCGGTCTTACATCAGTATTAGGCTTGCTAATAATATTTTATTACTGAACTTTTATTCTTGTCTTTTATGTGTGTCTTGGGCCGAATAAAGGCTTATTTTCTTTGCTGTGTAGCTTTTGTTCGAATAGATATTAACTTCTGCCTTATGGTAAGTTTATGAATGCTTATAGTTATCGCATTTCTAACTCATATACCTCCTAGAACGTCCTAATGAAGTGGTTGAATTATATTCGTTTGTTGAGCCTAACGTGTTTGAGTAAATGGCACAACGCATTCTACCGCGGAGGTCGCCGAGTTTACTGGAACTAACCGGCGTTTGTTTGAATATGGTACCTATGAATGTTTCTTCGACGATAACTCTAGTATCGTTAATCAGACCATCTTGAAATTTCTAAAAAGATTTTATGAGTTTTTTTTTTTAAATTTAGACGAGCAACCAAATCAGTCAAGGGTGAGTTGTGAGTTCACAGTTAAGTTAAGTTTGTTTTAGGTAGGTGCATGATATTGATACTTATGATTTGTTTATATTTGATTGCTTTTTAACCGACTTCAAAAAGAGGAGGTTATCAATTCGTGTTTTTTTTTTTTTTTTTTTTTTAATGTTTGTTACCGCATAACTCCGTCATTTATGGACCGATTTGAAAAATTCTTTTTTTGTCTGACTGGACATACTTCCAGTTTGGTCCCATTATCATCAAAAGAAAGTTCCGATGATGGGATCCATGAGGAATTGAGGGAACTCCTCAAAAGTTATAGGCACACATATAGCAATTTCAATATTTTTAACAACTAATCAATCATTTGCATTCAGAAAGTGTAATTTGGTGAAGTAAAACTGATGAAGAAGACCACAGATGGCCATCTGAACTTTTCAATAATAAGTATTTTACTGATGGCGATTAGATAAGTTTCGGTTATTGTTGCTAAGCAACTATTAATAAGAAATAATGACGTGAATGAATTGAGCGCGGATTGCACAGATTAAATATTGCTTTTAATACCTACTTGACCTGTGTTCAGCCCGACGCTCAGTCGATTTTATTCGATTGTAACAAACAAATATCCGAAAATTTTACAACTTGCCGTACTGAAGTCGGTTTTTTTTTGTTAAAATTATTATTGCTACAGATAGGTAGGTATTTAACTTTCATAGAAAGAAAGAAAGAAAGAAAGAAAGAAAATTACATTTATTGACACAGTAAAAAAAAATTGTTGGTATGAGTACATTGTATAACTTATAACTACTATGTCAATGAGGTTACCACTCAGCATAATGCTATGTTGTGGTGACCCCAAGTGACGGACGGACATTAAGCAATAAATAAACTAAACTAAAACAACAAAAAAGTAAACGTATAAACTTCAGTTAAAAATATAAAATAAATAAATGCACAAGTGAGTATAATATATTTTGTAGGTATAGTTTGTATCGGCAGGTTGTATCGGCCCGGACGCTCCCGTATCATTCTGCCGGCGCACGAGATGCGTGCGGTCGTGCGCTCGATACACCCACTATACAACCTACTCGCTCGTTTATTACAAATATTCAGTATTACTTAATTATGTGTTATACAGCCACGGATATAGTATACGATTACATTTGTTCACCAATGTTTGACACATTACATTGTTTTGTAACTACTTTGTATTGTCATGACGCCATGATTGATCGCCGAGTAATCTTAACTGTACAATAACAATATATTAATACGTAAGTATAAAGAATTATTTTATTTTTTTGTCTATACATAAGTTATATTTTGATAATTTTTTTGTTCTTGCAATAATTGTTTTATTAAATGAATTTTAAAATAAATTTAACTTTCACACGGAAACAATATCTGTGTCACAAAAGACTCTACAGACATACAATCCACGATCACAACGCACATCCAGAATATTAATGGATCAAACAACATACATATTGATATGATTTACCGCCACCTCTCCACCAACCCATGTCGCAAGCAGTTTTTAAGTTAAAAGTAAAAAAAAAAATTGCTTGAGCGTCAAAAGGGTCCTAATAATTTGATAAAATTAACAAAACACACACGAGTCAACATTCATACATAAACTGACATACTTACAAAATTTAATTTTATAGTTGAATTACATAGTTTTAATTTGTAAACCAATATTCATTATACCTTTATCGTTTTTTTTTTTAATATTTAGTTTTTTTTTTCACATACATTATTTATTTATTTATTTAAAACTTAATATACAAAACATGTATAAAGGCGGACTTAATGCCAAAGGCATTCTCTACCAGTCAACCTATAGGGTGATGCAGAGATGAAACATAGTAGGTGCATATTAGTTTGAGGTCTTGAAATAAGCAATTATTATATACTAATCAAATATTATAATACAAAAATAAGGAAGGACATATATATTTATTAATATAAATACTTAATAAAAAAATATATTTATTATATATATACATACATACAATATATAAATATAAGGTTATATACTTATTGTCGTGATGATTCTGCTAATTTTTTCAACAGTAATGTCCGGACCCTAGTCTTAAATACATAACGGCTGGTGGACATCCTGATTTCAGAGGGGAGAGTATTCCAAAGACGGATAGCTTGGATAGTAAATGATGAGTGCATGAAGCCAGAGCTATGAGAAGGAAAAACAAGAAGAAGATTGCTAGAGGAGCGAAGATTTCTGTCATGTATGGAACTGAGATATTCAAACTGGGACTTCAAATAAGAGGGAGCATTAGGAGACATAAGGATTGTATAAAGTGTGGAGAGTGCGCGCAAATTACGACGCTGTCGAATGGGGAGCCAATTTAATTGTGAGCGATAAGTAGACACATGGTCATACTTGCGAAGATTAAAAATAAATCGAATGCAGTTATTGAGAAGACGGTCGGTTGTATTTTATTATTGTAAACACTTTTAAATTGTTTTTGTTTATTTGTTATTTATTGTTTTATGTAAAACCCGCAAACTAATGTGTCTATATTTTGTTTTGTAAAAGGGGCGGACTGAAAACCAGCGTTGGCCCAGGCGTAGTGTAACCACTGCGCACTAACATTTGCTGAGTCCGCTCCGGTTACCATAACACATTGTTTTTTTTTTCTCGTTTGATAAATTTTGTTTTTTTAATTATATTTTTCGTGTTTTTGGTAATAAATATCTTTTTATCTTTTATCTTTCTATCTTTTATATTTAGTGCGTATGGAGTGGAGATCAAAACCACAACACTCGGTTCGGTATCGACAATCAGTGGCGACGTGACCACCTTGACCACTGACGAACACGGGCTATCTTGCTATGCCACTTTAAAATATATTTATTTTGTGTTTCGAGAGAGGTACCTTACAGAATACCACAGCCTGTACGTAACTAGCATACAGGCTGACCCATTTTTTTACACCAGGGCTATAGCCCTTTAAAGATGTAGTGTCATTGGGATAGGATAACATTTTTTTCAAAACGCTTCCCTGAATAAGCGCTGATGACCTGTACCCACATACAAGAACGCAACTACACTGCGGTGTGTAGTCATTTGGCCGTAGTTTTGTCTAAGGTCACTTTTAAATATACTAGTGTGCACGCATATACATAGCCCGATGGGCCGTCAATCGGACAAGTCCGAAGTGAGATTAGGTGCAGGACAAACGGCTTTATGTGTCACCAGTCTACGGACTGACCGCGGCTAGCCTGTTTAACTAAGATTTATCGATCTAGAGAGCTATGTTGTAGAGGTTTTCTTCTAGTATTCAGCTGAAAAGCTGAATATTAGATAAAAAATCTATAACATCTATAACCTCTCATTAGAGGGCTCTTGCCCTCTATTGAGTTTAAGCTTTAGCTTGGCCCCGCATATGCTTTAAATCTTTCGTCAATTTTTTCAACTACTTTCTTATTAAACTTTGCACACATGTTTAGATGCCGTGACAATACAATATAATTACGCTATGGTCTTCGTCCAACAATAAGCTGGCTTTACTTTTTTATTGGTCTCCTGCCTTTCTTTTATATTAGTAAACTAATAACATGAATATAAATTAGTAATACATAAAACAATACGTTATGAATCGCACGTATGATTTAGTGAAATTAAAAAAACTAATAAAATACATCAATGCTACGAGAATTTCGTTGCCTGTTTATTGGTCGTTCTTTCTTCTCACAAGCACTCTTAGAATGTAGGTAATTGAGTGTACTGCAGACAGAAATAAAATTACAATATTTAATCTATTTACATTTGATATCGTTTTGCTCATAACAAGAAACATTGTTTTCTGCCATATTTTCCTTCGAGTGCCTTCGCGTAAAGGAAAATTCATAACCTCTCATTTTGGTGCCGTACCAAAGAGAAATTGAAATTGTTCATTTTGTTATATTATATTTCTTGTCTACTGATTATGCCTTGTTATGTTTAAAATTGACTTAGTGATTTATATTGTATGTTATTGTATTTACACTGTTTATTTTGTTGCAATAACAATTCTTTAAAGGCATTGGTCAACATTTCAATTAGAAGTCACTACTCGTTTTACATATTTTCGTGAATATAAATTATGGCTTTACTCTAAAACTTGCCAAAAAAACCTGAAGTACCATTTTTATTTCTAACAAAGTCGTATCAAGCTAACTTTCAATTAGATTTAACATAATTTAATAACACCTTAATTAATAAAGAGCTTTCTTTATACTTACATTCAAAATTAATGTCAAGAAAACGTCTCAAAAAATAACTGCTAAATACACACGCAGGTAACACACGTTATTTTGATATTGTTCGATGGATAGCGTAATGGTTATTTTGTATTTGATGAAGTTTTATTTTATTCCCGTTGTATTTTATCATTATTTTGCATTTAATGATTTACTAGAAGAATATTAAACACTTGACATTTGCAGAATAGCCGATGTACGTCAGCTGATTGCAGTTTAAATATGTAAAGATATATTAGCTAAACGACGACGCAGCATTTGATAAAGTAATCATGATGACAAATGTAGACATTAGGTCTAAACTAATAAGCAATATCTTAGACTTAGCATAACTTATTAATACCATCTATTACAGACTTAAGTAACGAACGGCTACATACAATTTCCAATAATGTAGAGTTCCATTAAAAAGGGGTATGTCTCCCAGCGAAGGAAATAGATGTTCCAATGGACATTACTGGCAGTTAGGTCGAAATAAACGGCTTTGGAATATACGATTTGAATCCATTTACGTTTGGACTTATGTGTAGTGACATGGGTCAAAGTTTGTAGTGCGGTTTAGTTGTTGGATATCTTAATGTAGGCCATTGAGTCCACTGGGTCTGGAATATGTTAGGATATTAGTAGCTGCTGCTCGCGGCTCCGCCTGTGAAAAAAAAACAAATCTAACCTACAGAAGCCGAATATGTTTCCAAGATAAAAGTAGTTCATGTGCTATTCTGAAATACGTACATTGGTACAGCCACCTGGGATCGAACTCACGCCTCACGAGTAGGTCACTACTCGGCTACCACAGGCTTAATGATGCTATAATATGTTAAGTAAAATCAAAAATTGCTCATAGTAAATTCAAATATTAAGCCTCAACTTGAATAACTTATTCGAAAAGTAGGAATCTATGTTAATTCGCTAAAGACTTTAGTGTTAGGATCTGCGGTATTCAGTGTGTACAGTCCCCTCGAAAGAGGCATTATAATGAGATGAAAAGCCTTTTAGTGTTATTCAGGACATCAACTATTCATTCTAATCCAGTGAGTTTACGTCATGTTACATGAACACAATGTAATAAACTACAAACAAACTTTCGCTTATTATAATATCAGTACGTTGAATTTCAGAATCCGAGCCCTAATTGCGCAACTTATTCCTTTTGATTATTGTTCATCGTATCAAGTATCTGTCCCTCATTATTTGAGCCATTGTCACTGGTTCTAAAATATCAATAGATATACTTCAAAGCAAATGATTTTGAGTTTGAAATAATTGTCATGGTGTTGTCGATGTTTTTTATACTTTTACTTTTACCAAAATACCGATATACCTCGTTGGTTTGTTGTGTGCTTCAGGGTCAAGCAAAATGTATTTAGATATTTCTATCAGTATTTTTTATAGCAACACTGGTAAGCACAAATAGCTTGCTGCTGTTTTGAAACTTGTGTATTTCTTAACCCTACATCTAAAAGTCTACTCGGCTATTTATTTTTCGTTCTTTCTTCTTTTTACAAAGATATGGTACAAATTATTTATTTATTACAATTTATGGATAAAAGTATACTCAGAATCATCATTAGAACAAACTTGTATGGTTGACATAAATTTTAGTTCTGCGTGGCGCTCAAACCTACAACCCGCAGTGCAGTGTTAGTGGCGATGTGACCACCTTAACCACTAAACCGCACGTGTAGTCAGTTTAGTTTATTTGGAAACACCACACTCATGTATAATTAATTGACCGGGATAATTTTTCCTCACTTTGCTTTTTGTATTTAAAGCGAGATACGAGTATATTATCTGGATTTGTAATAATATTGTTTGCTACACCAGGTCCGGACCCAAGAGAGGTAGAAGTTTCTGATTTCTACAAATACACCCAAAGGTGGAAAATGCATGTAGCTTCTTGTCATAACTAAGTTCATAACAGCAAGAACCGATGTTTATGGCTACTGTAGAGGTACCGGGAGCACTCACTGAACCACTAAAGTTCGGCTCTTGACAATAAAACTGTTATATAGTATGCTTTTGTGTTACATTTAGATGGTCAGGAGCTACGCTTTGCTTACATTCAAGCACACGTATCAATCCCGTTATCTCCGAACAAATTGAATACTAATATTATAAATGCGAAAGGTTGGATGAATATCACGCCAACAGGAACGGATCAGGATGAAATTTGGCACACAGCTAGAATATAGTCTGGTGAAGCACGTAAGGTTTTTTATCCCGTGCGTAATCACTATTCTTGAGGGATTGGACGGGCAAAGCCGCCGGCGGCACCTAGTTTTTTTATAAATGTACAATAAATTAAAAATAAGTATGTAGCTATGCTCACCAGTCCAATATTGTCTGGTTGTTTGGGATTATATATTATAAAGTCGTGTGTGAATATTGTCCCAAGATTATTATTTAGAAACCGTCCTTCTGTGTAATATGACATTGAGGTTGACTAACGCACTACTACTCTACAGAACTGATGATCGGTCATATCAAGTAGTTAAGACATTTCGAAGGAATTTTGCGGTGACTATGCAACCTTCTAGTCCTAACCATAAAAAAGGAGAATATGTATAATTGCAGAGACTTTGGCTCTTTATGGTACACGTAAGAAAACATTACAATATACTTACAAAAGATAATGTACGAGGCTAAGCTTAACTCATAGTAAGTTTTCTACCAGCAAACCTTAGAGTGGTACCTTTAGTCCATTATACAATTTAAATATCAAAGAAGATTAAGAATTTTAAACTAAAACACAAAATTGTTTGCAAGTACACTCAGCCATGGTCGATAAGCTAAAACGGCAAGGAGATTACTTCGCTTATTGAAACACATAATACAGCTATTTATTATGAGATTGCGTGTATGTGTTACACGTCACAATAGTGAGGTTTTCTCTGTGCACGCTCATTCACACTGCAATTTGTTAAATCGTCGACCTTATGTTTTTCACGTTCTGTTGGCACAGATAAAAGGAGCGACTGCTCAACCGTGCTTCGCTTGTGCAAAGTGCAGAAATCTCGTTTTTTATACGTCAATGCAACTCCTATTGAAACAGTAAAGTTATTTTATAGTTACACAGAAATCCGGAGGGTTACTCGAAACCTTTTAGTTAATTAAAATATTTGTTCTGCATAACAAAAGTTAGATTTAATTTGCGTAGCTCAGAGATTTATTAAGATTCCTTGAAATGTTCAGATTAGTTTATTTCAGATAAAATGTTACTCTGTTTTTGCTCAGGTATCTTTTTAATGGTCCGGGCTATTTAGATTTCGTTGAGTTTTATGCGGGAATGAATTTAAAACGTAGTATGCCGCTAATGGGCATGCAAACAACAAACGTAATTATGCAAACAAACAAATAGTTAAATTAAATTAACGAATAGTGCACGCGCGAGTTTGTTTACTACATGTACTTCGTTTATTTCAATTTTTAATTGTATTTGTAGTCTGTGTTTACAAAAGGTGTCCCACGTTGGTCGCGGCTCAGACATAATTTGTGGCACTGCCTTCTCGATGTTGTCTTGCTTATTTTCAGTTCAATGGTCAAAAATGGTTAGATGTTTTTTAAAGGGGAATAATATTTCTTACCTCCTAAGAAGGCAAAAAGCGGTGGTGGCCGAGTGGGAAAGTAACCGACTTGCACGCAAGAGGTGCGAGTTCGATCCCGGGCAGTACCAATGTGAATTTCACTTTGTGGAGTTTATATGTACTAATCAAATGATTCGCCATCTGCTAACGGTGAAGGAAAACATCGTGAGGAAACCCACATGTCTTAGAAGAAATTCTAAAGACATGTCTGATTCACCAACCCGCATTAGGCCAGCGTGTGTGAATTAAGGCCTAAAAACCCTCTCTCTCTCTTGATAGAGGAGAGGAGACCCGTGCCCAGCAGTGGGACATATATGGGTTGCTATTATAAGAAGGCAAACCGAACCATCAGTTATGCGATACTCTGATCATATTCATCACTTATCACTGCGATCTTCTGACTGATACTAACATACGTATTTTTGTCAGAAGAAATCAATAGATACCTACTACACGACCACTGTGCCACTAAAACAGTCAATTCTTATGTTTTTTTAATTTTAGAATGTTATCTTCTTTATATAACATCTGTTTGAATGTCTTTGGTTACACCCATAATTATTATTATAGCCTATTCAAGACTCTCAGTATAGGTTGATGAATCGATCAGACAAACATGTAGACATTATAAAACGCCTACCTTGACTATTATCTTGATGAAATTGCATGTAGTTTCGATTCTATAATGGAAATCGGCGATTCAATGTTCTCCATAATAGCCTCGCCTTTTGCTAGTCTATTGGTTTTCGACTTCGTAATTTGCTTCTAGCCGTCTTAATATCACGATTTTAAGCACTGAAATTTCTACATTAATACTTGCAAGTAAAACGTAAACATTCCAGCGTTCAATATTTCGATTAATACGTAACATTTTTATTTCAGGGGATGAGACAGTGAGTCTGTCTCGCTCGAGATCGCTCACGGATTAACATCAAATTTATTATTATTTGATACGATAAGACTATTTTGTCATCACAGCTCGTACAGTCGTACACACTACCATTGCATCAGGCATTCTCAAGTAATCCTTATTGATACAAGCAGTATATTAAAGTAGAATAATAGTTCCTTCATTGTGTAATGAAATCTAATCAGGGATTACTCATTGAGCTATGTAAGTAGCATTTACATTGCCATCATATCCAGATGAATGAAGCAGCCCCTACACACATTCATTCCCTTACTTCCTGGCTTTTATACATCGAATAGAAGACCCATTCATCTTTCCATCGTATGTCTGTAAGGGGCTTGTAAATTAATACTTTTTAAACAGCAATGAGTTACTGTAATTTGATCGTTAAACAACGTATAGATTTAAATAATTATAGTATTACAATCTTAAAATTTAATGTAAAACTTGTACCCCGTCAATTTTGTTTCATGTATTTTAATTTGACTACCTATTTTGTTGATCAGAAAATTAGCATTGTTAAAACTTGGCTTGATTGGTTTATACTTTTTATAGGCCTATAATAAGATGTATATTGTTTTCTAACGATTTAATATGAGGGTTAAAAGTATCTAATATACTATATCAAGTTTGATAGCAGTTTGTATAAAATGTTTTGGATCGTATTTCTCTATTATTATAGTATCGGAAGTTTGCTATTTATACAACTTTCAATGTTTGTTGTAAGATTTTATGCGTTACTTAAGATACTTTAAACCGGTATTACTATAGATCATTGTTATCTTTGGTCTGCTCTTCTAGTTATGTAAATATTGATAATCAAAATACTATTTTTAGGATATATTATCATAATAAGATTAGGTTATGTTTTCACGAGCACTATTTTGACTTTTCTCAATATCGCGCTATGGTGTAGTAAGAAAATTTGTGTAATATGAAATTGTAGGAATTATAACAGCGAGAGGCTCTACGCTATAGCGAATTCAATAACGAGCTTGCCAAGCGGAATGAGTTTTCTATATTTTATAACTACATTTTTCTATTCGCTGTAGCTTAGTCTTATGCGACATTACAACACAAAGTTGAGATGGACAGCAGTAAATATCCTACCGTAGTACTGATAATAAGTTTATAAGTCAAACAGAACGAGCGGCCGCGGCGAGCGGCGCGTTCTGTACCAAAGCTCATGCTGGCGCTTGTTTGCACCAAGAAGTCTTGTTAAATTAATATGTATGATTATATTGAGATAGCTATTTATTGTTGTAGAAATGAGTACGAGTAATGTGCTAATTATTATTGTATTGGGGGAGGCCTATGTCCAGCAGTGGACGTCTTTTGACTGAGATAATGATGATGATGAATGTACTAATTACATACATTAAAGTATTGAACTTTTATGTATGTAATATATAAACTTATACGATCCTTCGATGTCACAATTGGTTCAACACACTTTCTTCCTCATATAATGTCTCAACAACCAATGAAGGTTGGTTACCAGGTAACAGAATCTGTAGCTACCTCGAAGTTCATGAGGTATAATAATCCAGCTACATTAGCAATTTTTGTTCACTTTTAGATGTTGCAAAATTATGAATTCCATTTTTGTGCAATTATCTCTTGTTTTCCCAACAACTTTGTCCATTATTAACAGACTTTAAAAAATAAGGAGGTTAACAATTCATCACAATACTTTTTAAATGTATGTTTACTTGATTACTAAAAACGTTTTATTTAACTAAAGCTTTAGCTGCAAGATCTGATAAAAGTCGATACGACCGATTACACCTGGAATAGATAGCACTCACTTTTTCATGCAAGAAGATCCTTTCTTCTTTATTTACATTTACAAGCTCGAACCTTGGTCACTGAAGGTTGTACCTAGAAATGTAACCTAGTCGTTAGTATACCTTTAAATATTTTTATTTTTATTTCAGCCCGTAGGAATTTACCGAGGCAAATACGAGTGGGCAAATGAGAACAGTCCTGTGGGTGGTGACTGCTCGCTGTGGGTGCGAGCTGCCACATTGCAGCTAGACGACGGCCAGTGGCAGTGCCAAGTTACTGCCAGCAACTACGATGTACAGGTAATGTTATACACAAGACCGTATACTAAACACTAATTAATATGTAGGTACTGTGCAGTGCTTAAAGTATCACATAGTATCACATACTCGCGATGCTCCTGTAAAGTTTGAAGGAAAATGCATTACTTGCGGATTAAGAGTTTGAAGTATGTATGAAGGCCGGACCATGACTTCCATAAAGCTATTTATTCCCAATTTAATTTTCAATGAATGGAATTCCTAAGATCACAGTCAACTTTATTACCTGTTGTTATCCACTATTTTGGTCCACTATTCTGGTTTTCGTTGTACGAAATTCAAATTAAGATCAAAAATAAATCGCTACGTCAGCGAACTAACCATAGGCAAATTAGCTGACATAATCTTTATAACTTATTCATAATTTATGACCTTCATAAGTACTTTGAATCTAACCTAAATGAAATTTGAGTTTGAGCTATAATGACGTAATCCCCTGCTACTAAATTAACGTGTGCTTCTTACATTGTAGAAATAAATATAACAACAGACTATGTTCAGTAAATAAATAAGTTGGAGAGGCATTTGAACGTAAAAAGCAATAAAATCATTTACCGTAGAAATTGCACAGCTTTTATCAGGCCAGTTAAGGATTTACTCGGGACTAATTAGCAACTAAAATGCTACAACGAGCATTAATGTCAAGCTTGTCTTGATAAATAGAGCTGTGAACAATTTTTGCTGCCCTCTCAGGTTGTTACTTACTTCTTAAAATAATATTATGTTATAAATAATTATGTTGTTGTTTTTAGACTTAGACACGTTATTTTCACGTAGATGTGTCTTTTTTGTTAGACTCTTATTTGAGTCTTAAGTGGTAAATCTGGTGACAGGGCTGTTCAGATCGCCCCATGCCTATGTCATGATCTATGAGTAAAGATCATGAATAAAGCCATAAAATCTAAAAAATGTTTTATCTTTTTTTAGTAGGGCTGTTTCATTTTCAACGTATAATTTTGTAAAAAAAAACATTTTCAGGATGCTCTATCAAGTCCACCAGCGGCTTTAGCAGTACGAGTACCACCACAATCGCCTCGGATACTCTTCAACGGTTCCCACGTAATGCCTGGACAGAATATCACGGTACCAGCTGGTAACAGAGCTACTGTTGTTTGCGAGGCCAGATATGGCAACCCACCTGCTTACATTGAATGGTATTTGGGTAAGTGATGGCTTGTTTTCATTTCACATTTCTTTTAATTTCCTCATATGCTACTACGGTGACATATAACAGTACAGTGATGGTAAGCAGTTACCGTAACTAATACGCTTGCAATACCAGAATCCTCTCGCGTTGTCAAGCCTACGTCTTATAACATTAGATTTTATTTTATTTTATGATAAATCTGGGGATAAATCATGATAATTTAAAAACTAACATGAACACAAGAGATCTTTAATTCATCTCTAGTCCATGTCCAAGTCAGGCTATGGCCAAAAGTGTTGTGAAGTTTCCGTAGCCTTCAGACACTCAATACCTGAGTTATTGCTCACGTATTGCTGATCCTGAAGCCATACATGTACACCTACAGTACCCATATTTTAGATTTACTAAAGGGTAGTCTGTTAATTATTAATTAAGAAGAGTGCAAAATAATGCGTAACAACACGCCTGAAGAGGATTTTCAAAAAAAAATTGTTCATTTAATTGTAACATGGCGACGATAATCTTATTGTCTCTCGTAATTATTCAAAAATACTCGTAGTAAACGAAACAAAGAGCTCACAAGTAGGTATTTCATGCACTCTACTTAATTAATACTGTTTTTTTACTTTTTTAGGTACACTATGAGCAAATATATTACAAAGACAACGTTTCATAATTATAATCGTGCTATAGTTCTACAGCCTACAGCCAATGTGTGCGAATGCTGATATTGACGTAAAAACAAAAAACGAGTCAGTGTAAAGGTGCTTATAATAGGAGATTTCACCAGAATTTTTGGTTTCGTGAACCTTAAATTACGTAACTTTGAAGCCAGTTACAATAGTGATTTAAGATCTTTACGGTCTTTAAAATTATTGCACCCATTCCTTTCGTTAGATAAATCTAAAAGGTCGATACTAAGATAGGACTGAGTGTATACTTATAGTTATTGTATACAAATTTAGGCTTTCTAAAACTATTGCATGTTTAAGAGAGGTAGGACACCACACAAAGCGAGAAAGCCTAACTGGGGAAGATCCTCCACCTTACAGAAGATCACCACCAAATAACTACACACAGCGGTGTAGCTGTGTCCCAAAGATACAGAAACGTGTCACTAGCTTTGTTATGTCACTATTACAGACACCATCCCAGACTCTAATTTCATTTCGATTACAATCCCTTTGTCATAAGGGGTTGTAATCGAAATATATAATAAATAATATTACTTTTTTGTATACTACTTAGGTGGCAAACTCACGGCCCACCTGATGGTAAGCAGTTACCGTAGCCTATTGACCCTTGCAATTTCAGAGAAATAACATGCGTGTTGCCAACCTAATAAAAAGTGTTATACCAAAGTTTTGCGTTAGACTATCCCTGGTATAGAAAAACGTTTACTTAAAAATACATTTCTAAATGAGCGCTGGAAACTGTACTGTATGAACGCCGTCCTATCAGACTATGTTTGATATGAATTAGGTTGTGTAATTGAAAGTAATTGAAGAATTAAAGGAAAGTGCCGCATTATCCCCTACTTTGCTTTAAGTAAAAGTACGTTATAATTATATTATGTGATGCTATATTATGTTTCTATCTATCTATGTTTATAAAATATACACTGACCAGAATGATTAGCGAGGGTCCGGTTACAAATTTGGAGTTACGGGGGTCCGTGACCAAAATTGCGGTCCAGTGTAATTTCTAAACCCGAACTGATTTTGCAAATGAGTTATTATTAAATTTGTCAAATCAACCCGGGCAGGGTATGAATATTTCAGTGGTCGGTCTTGTTTTATTTAGTTAATTGACAGAGACGATAAGTTGGCTGAGTGTTTTTGTGGGGTCTTCAAAAAGATTTTAATAATAAATTAAATTTTCGGGCTACGTAAGTAGAAGGGCTTAATATAAATCCTTTATTTTGATCTATTATGAAGTAGTAGCTTCAGACCGATGCTTCGCTTTCATAGTATAATCGACAATAGTAGAGTTTTTGGTCAGTAAATAAAGGGATTTTTTAAAGCTTGGTCAAAAGTTATTAGCTACGAAAATATTAGCTTCATCACAAAATTTATTTACCTATACATAGTTAAAAGCAGTAACAGTTCAGTACCTTTTTGTCCTTTGTTTGTCAACCGATTTTCTTTTTTCTTGAGAAACAGGCTTCTTTGTTACTTTTGCTTTAATGCATTAGGTATTTCAAGCACCAGGGGTCCTTTAGTAGTTATCTATGAAGTATTACGGACAGCTGTTAGCGTGTATAGGCTTCATTCATGTTTAAAGTTTATTTTTAAAGCTGTTCTTTTATTATTATTTGTTTATAGCTATAGATATAATATCCGTACCAAGCATAAGACGGTCGTTATAAAGTTTTTTAAAACCATTATCTGTTATATGGGATTTTAGTAGCATTATTTTACGACTTCTTTATACAACAAGTATTGGATTATTTCAGAAAAGGAACGCTTGACAGCATGGAGTCAGACGAATGCGTCAGAAGTGGAACGGCCTAGGGTATGGGCAGCGCGATCAGTGTTGGAACTTGGCGCTACAAGGGCAGCTCATGGGAGGCAGCTGGCTTGCCGCGCGCATCATCCTTCTTATCCATCGCCATACTACCGGGACTCTTATACCATGCTGGATGTAACATGTAAGTTTCAATAGCTTTATCTAAAAGACACATTTCCAGATCATTTTTGGTTCACACAAATTTCGGTCCATATAAAGACATTACCTACCTTGAGCGGTAGGCGTTATTTTTAAATAAAAATCTTAGGAAACTAACTCCTCTCTAAATAGGATATTTCGAATTTTATAGCTTAGCTTCTGTTAATTCTCTCTGTAGCTACTTAGATACCAATAAGTTGGCAGTATGCTATTTTAGCAGTAAAAAACCCAACAAGACCTTCCTTAACACTTGTAGTTTTAGCACGCGGTCAAAGCCCTGTCATTCATGTCAAAGATATTTGGCACTCTCTTATTTAATTTCTGTAACCAGTTGTTCCAGTTGTGTCTATCGTGGGTGGAGACGTAAGGACCCTATCCAACTTAGAGGAGGGATCCAGTGCCCTCACCCTTGAGTGCAGAGCCGATGGTAACCCTAGCCCTTACGTGTGGTGGACCAAAAACGGCCAAGTCATTGCCACTAATGGCGCCAAGTTGATTCTTGCTCCAGTGTCCAGGAATCATTCTGGTGAGTACATTCTATGACAAATTCAAACGATTATTCTAACAGACTGGCCACACTACACAAGCCCGACTATACAATGAGCTCCACCTTACTAAAGACTACAGCCTACACACAATGGTGTGTTCCTATGCGTAAAAGATTTCCTTACAGGTTTCCAGTGCTCATTTAGAGATGTGTTCTTTATGAAACCAGAGAATATTACGTCACTAAACCCTGGTGATACATCTTTTGCGTCGACAACACGCGAATGATGGCCCATGTTTTACGTCCTTAGGCTACGGTAACTGTTTACCATCGGGCGAGCTGTATCATTGTTTACCACCTAAGTAGTATTAAAAAATTATTTTAAAGCGAGCCGTGAATATATTTGTATTTATCGTATCACACGTCTTGCTTTAGTGTTAAACTAAGATAGCTGCGCCGATATTAGCGTAAAACTGTTATTACTTTGTTAATTTGCGTTGTGAGTTAGCTTAGCGCTTTGATTTTTTTTTTGTCATAAATAGGTCACAACTTTTATTTTTATTTTAGGTATCTATGGCTGCCAAGCAAGGAATTCTCTAGGGACATCGGATTCAGTCAAGATCGAAATTGATGTCAAGTGTAAGTTTTTATGTCCTAGTTTTGTTCCATTTTCATGAAAAATCTCAAGAATAGACTTACAGGCTTTTTTTTGTGAAAAATGAGCAAACATGCGATGCTCGGACTCAACAATATTAAACCAAAAAAATATAATATTATTACTTACTAGTTTATTTCTAATAGCAGTCAGTATTACATAAATAGTACAAAATTAAGGTATATTAAGGTACAATGAAAAAAAAACCGACTTCAAAAACCTAAAAATAACTGAATACAGAAGAAAGAAGTCGGTTGAAGTCGGTCCTAGGTACACATGGAACGTACGTCGTGTACGAAATTTAAGTCGCAAATCACACACATTTGACTAGAAAAAAAATAAAGATAGAAAGGAAGAGAGAGAGAGAGAATCATAAAATTTAAAAACATGATTGAAAATTGCAGATCCCCCGCGAGTGACATGGATTGGGCCCGATACAGTGGTCGAAGCGAACCTGTTTTCACAAGTCACTTTGGAATGTAGGGCTGATGGCAATCCTTTACCCTCCTACATGTGGTATCATAAGTAAGTCTACACACATTCGCTATTCTAATTTCAATAGGTATATTTTTACGGATGGAGGCGGCATTTTATTAAGAGCCCAGTATAAAAGATGTTGTTCTGCCACAAAAGATGTTGTTGATGTTGACTAGCCTGTTGGTCTAGTGGTTAGTGACTCTGACTGCTACGCCGAAGGTCGTGGGTTTGATTTCCACCCAGTACGAATATTTTTGTGATGAGCACGATCGTTTGTTCTGTATCTGAGTGTAATTTATCTGTAATATGTATGTGTCATGTATTTTTATTGAAATAAATTTGATTTGATTTAGATATATATTAAGTATTATCAGTTGTCTGGTTGGCATAGTACAGGCCCTGCCTAGTTTGGGATCATATGGCGATGTGTGAGTTGTCCCGAAAAATATTATTATTACTAAGCAGCAGCGTATTAATGTAAATGATATAATTATGCAATGTTTGACTCGAAGGGTAAACTAAATATCCAATGAAATTCTGTAGCCCTTGGTATTAAAGACTGAAAATTTTTAGGTGAAGTGTTCTTGGCATCATCATCATCACTAGGTTTACCTACGGCTCCCTTCTCAGCAGCTCTGATAAGGACAGCTGTTGACATCAGAGCCGCAGAGAAGCACTAGATGGAAGCATTTCGAATTCGGCCATTGTGGTACCCAGACTCAGGACAATCATTTGTAGAACACATCAATTTTTGTCCCGTGTGAGGATCGAACGCACAACAACACACTGCGCAGTAGTAACAGTGCGTTCAAATAGTGGAAGCTAACGTTCAATATTAGTTGTCATTATCATCAGTCTATTGCAGGCATAAGCTTCTCCAAGAGCACGCCATTAAGGATCATTCTAGAAATAAATAGTTTGTTTGGCACCCAGAGAGTATAGTGTCAGCTTCGAATGAGGAAGAGGGCAGTTAAACGGAATATTTTATGTAAGAGGTTTTGATTTTCAATTTTGTTTTTTTTTAATATTTACAGTCCTGCATCATCAGGCCGCATCAATTCGTTACAAGATGGGTCGTACCCGATTTCAATGACACCACAGCTACAGTTGTATAATGTATCATACAACCAACATGGACGCTACACCTGTGTCGCTAGCAACCAGATCGGCACAGAAGACAAGTAAGTCCGATTATATAACATTTTCTTCTTCGGTATAATATTCATACATATCATCACGCTTGTCTCCCATTTGGATAGGCATATATTATGAAAGCCAATTACTTTGATACTTCTTTTGTTTTCGTTGGTTTGGTTTTTCTTTCTTTGGTACTTTTCTTGAACACTTTGAAGGACAGTGAACGCCTATAGACGTCATAACGATAAAACATCTATTGTGTCTCTGTTACTGTCCGTCAAAGTGTTAATATTAGTTGTTGACAAATCAAGTAGTTACTTACTATATATTGTTTTAGGAATCACCAGTCTGAAGCCATAACACTGAACGTGTTGGGTCCGCCGGTGGGAGCTGAGAAGGGCACCGCACACGCGTGGAGCGGCAGCGACGCCAGAGTAGCGGCCACCGTCTGTGCCGACCCGCCGCCCAAGCGAGCCGCCTGGCTCTGGGGGAGTCTGAGGCTCGATGTGCCGCAGACCATTGGTAACTACATATACCAGACCGTTGTCTACTCTAAGGCATTCATTTATAGAGAGCAAGCAATTTTAGATTACATATCAGCGAGTCTATTGCCCTACCGTTTTAGTCATCGATTTGACAATAAACATTACTCGAAACAAGAATCCAATCCCACTTTAACAATCCTGGAGGACAACTTGGAGCCCGTAGCATGAAAATTTTACGCTGCAACTCTTCCATTTAAAAATAACACAGTGGCGACCGAAAATGCATTTGTTAATCTTAAAGACTAAATTAACTGTGACTATTCAACTCCAGGTCGCTACCACAGTATGGACCCAGCTACAGATGGCGGCTGTTACCGCTACACACTAGTGATCTCCAACACGTTGGTGGCGGACGCGCGAGACTACGTGTTGCATGTTGAGAACGAGAGAGGTTTTTCCTCACACGCCGTCACTCTCACTGTGCATGGTGAGTCAACTTTTAGTCCAGTTCTATTCCTTGATGGTTTATTCAAAAGGTATGGCATGAATATTTTATTGGAGATCATTATGAATCATTCTGTAGTATTCGGTCCAGAACTAACAGAGATAGAGAAGAGAGAGAAAAGATTTGTGTTTTTGTATTTTTGATTGTATTGAATAAACTCAAAAAGTACTGGATTTTTTTTATATATAGAATATACATAAAATTTCTCCAGTAGTTTTTGAGAATACCCCTATAGAAAGAGAGAATGCTTAATTATTAGCGAGTAACAAAGGCTATTTTTTTAAGTAAAAACCCGTGTGCCATTAGTTACGTAACCAGTGAAAAGAATGACCAAATACTAAAAGGGCTTTGAGACATATGGGTTAAATTTTTATATCCTTTCTAGTTGAATCCCTACGTCTTAGTGACCGGCCGATAGCTACTATGATGAGAGGTTGAACGTGAGGTTCGCCATAAAGTGCTGCGTAATTTCAACTTCTATAAGGCCAGCATCCACTAAGAAGAGGATTCATTAATATATAGATATATTATGTACTGTTATCGAGATGGTTGTACTTTGAGTTTTTTTTACTGAATGAAAACGTTAGATTTTGTCATCAATATCAACTTTATATCTGCTTTTAACGTCATCTGGTTGAATGCTAGATAAAGTATCTGAAAGAGTAATGTAATTTAATCTATGTACCTATAAATGAAGCATGATAAAAACATAGTTACATAGTGGGATGATTTTAAATAGCACAAATAGCGTATATAAATAATGTGCAACAGCCTTGCATTTAACAAAAATACTAACTGCAATATTATCCTTCGTAATACTTACACCTAAACATTTGTGTCTTTCTAAACAATAAAACGGAATCCATTTCTGATTCCTTAACATTAGTAATGCACAGCACCACGTTCAGCCTACTCAATTCAGGACAGCACTGCCTCCAGATATCGATCGTAAAATAGCTGTAAATGACATCACTTAACGACGCTGTGTACCATAAAGCGTTATTTGACACCGAAAAGTCTACGATGGAGATCTAATTTACATAACAGTCTTATTTAACGGGCGTTTAACTACGGTATGCTGTACGAGAAATTTAGCTTTAAAGCAGAGAGCTCTGCATCTCTGACATCGAATTATCGTATACAAATCTACTGATCCTTTTTTTTTGTGTTGTCTTTTTTTCTTTAAAAAAGACAACTCTCGCACTATAAAACAAGATCTGTGTCGCGGGGGACTTTACAAACATACAATTAAAGGACAAAAATTACACCCAGACTCAGAACTATTCTTTGTGGGTCACAAAACGTTTTGTCCTGTGTGGGAATCGAACCTCGTGCACAGCAGGCGTAAACTGCTGCTACTGGACCATCGAGGCAGTCAATCATTAGAATTTATTTCTAATTTGTATAAATATAGGTTTAGTTGTAAATTAATTGTATAATAAAAATGTGTGAAAATGTAAATAACCCATAATAATGACAATGTAATGTATCTGATTTAAATTAAAGAATGACCACCTAACAGAAAATTACTGAAATAACTACTAACAGTGGTGTAGTTGTGTTCCTATTTAACGTTTTCCTTATCCCAGGGTTATCCATAACATAAAACTCTGATGTTACTAAATGTAGGGTCAACAACGATAACAAGCAATTGCTGCTGGTATTGCGAGTATCTTAAGCTACGGTAACTGCTTACCATCAAGTGTGCCGTACCTCTTTTTTCACATAGCAGTCTGATATAGCATCCGCAGACCGTATCAGTCATTAAAGCCGCTTCTCTCAGCTTCATTTCTATAGATTTATCTATAATTATATGTGCGTATCGTCTTGGTTAGCCATCGACAGTGCGACGCTAATCGTATATATATCCACTTTTACTAAAGTCTAGTTTCATTTGCGTGTGTTAAGCAGTTTTCTTTCATATCATCATTATATCCTTAGCCGAAAGAGATTTGCTGCTAAATATGGCCTATATTTAGCAAATCCCTTAAAGATTTCTGTTCGATGGTCCGGGTTTGACCTTGTCCATCGGCCGCCCACAACCTTCACTAGGTCGTCGGCCTACCTTGTTAAAGGCCTGCTCTTGGTTAAATCATATTTCTGTATAGATTTTAGTCGAGTATCATGGTCCGATTCAACGCCTTCACGCCTTGCTTCTACCGCAAGCGTTGCGTAGATCATCCGCTGTATGTATAACCTGTTAACATTAACCCGCTAGTAGTTATGTGTATGTGCATGTTATAACACTGGTATACTTTTGTTCACGCAGATAATTTTTCGCTAACAGAGACAGCGCACGTGGCGCCGCTGATTGCCGCCGCTCTCGTCATCGCAGCACTTCTCGTCATCGTGCTATGTCTAATCATTAGGTGTCGGCGGCGTAGAGGTCAGTATTACACAATGTTAGCTCTTTTTTGTTGTATATTTTGTATTGACACTGAAATAACAATGTCCACGTCAATAACGTGGATATTATTATTTGAGTGGCAATCGTTAATGAGCTAGATTTGAAACTGTACTTTTTTATCTGATAGTCTTAGAGATTTTTATTAATATTTCGTTTATATTTTGCAGAAAGCGTGGAATATAAGACTGAGGATTTAGATAGGTAAGAATATTTTTAGTTTTCATAAAATTAAAGGGGTTTAAATAAAAGGCAACGTCGTATTTTTGATATAATTTTATCCAGATTGTTTGATGTAATTGTTCAGAAAAACGATTTTTTTAAACTTTAAGTTGAAAGTGTATATTTTTTTGCAATAGGTTTGGATATTTTCTTAAATTTATATATGTACTTTAAATTTGCCATTTTAAGCAAATTAATCAAACAAACTAGATTAAACTTATAAAAAATATGGCGTTGCCAGTTTGCTGTGTGTAACTACATTAAAAACATTTCTTGAGTTTAATTTCCCAGTTTTGTCTATAGACAGTGATTCAGTAATATTTTATTGTAAGATTTTTTTAAAAGAAAGGCTTTGCAAAGGGTGTAGCGGGATAGTCTTTGGAAAAGTGCCCCCAAAGCCTGGACTTCGTATCTACGACCAAACGATGCCTTATATAGGGCGTGTACAATGTATACAGTTTCAACCCCCTACTACCCCCCAATCGGCTACGACACCCAATTGTATCTAAAACTGTATTATTTTTTTTCACTGTATCTATGAAACTGACTGATCTTAAACGTTGCACAAATATTGCTGTGACATAAAGTAATACTACAAAAAATCAACAGCTCTTGACGACACATAGCTTTGAAAAAAATTAAGAAAAAAAAATTAAAACACCCTGTAATGTGACTTTCTTAGGTGGTACAAACACAGTTTTTTTTTCAAACATGCACTGACATTCAACCTACGAGATTCTCAAAATTCGCTAATCTATCAAAGGTGGAACACTGGTAAATAAATCAAAGACTGAATACGAATTTATTTTATAACTAGCAACTAAACATTTTTACGTATGTAATCGTACTTTAATTATTCTAAATAGGTTCTTAACTATGAAAAAAATAATGACTAAATTAAAAAAAAAACTAATCTTATTACCCATACCTACTTAAAAACAAATAAATCCATTTAATAATCCTCAATCCTTATCATTATCTTCGTTAATAACAATAGATATATCTTGGTTAGAATCAAATATATTGGTCAGCAATTTTACTTTTTATTATTTTAAAATAAGAACGTGGGCTATGCAACCTATTTAGAATAATTCAAGTACGATTACATACGTAAAAATGTTTAGTTGCTAGTTATAAAATAAATTCGTATTCAGTCTTTGATTTATTTACCAGTGTTCCACCTTTGATAGATTAGCGAATTTTGAGAATCTCGTAGATTGAATGTCAGTGCATGTTTGAAAAAAAAACTGTGTTTGTACCACCAAAGAAAGTCACATTACAGGGTGTTTCAATTTTTTATTCTTAATTTTTTTCAAAGGTAGGTGTCGTCAAGAGCTGTTGATTTTTTGTAGTATTACTTTATGTCACAGCAATATTTGTACAAAGTTTGAGATCAGTCAGTTTCATAGATACAGTGAAAAAAAATAATACAGTTTTAGATACAATTGGGTGTCGTAGCCGATTGGGGGGTAGTGGGGGGTTGAAACTGTATACATTGTACACGCCTTATATAAGGCATCGTTTGGTCGTAGATACGAAGTCCAGGCTTTGGGGGCACTTTTCCAAGGACTATCCCGCTACACCCTTTAAAATATAAATAAGTATGTTAAGTACTCAAACTGAAAATGTATTTATTTGCTATTTGTCATGTACAGCGAGAAAGCCGCATTACCTGCCGACGCAGTTTACACGCCGCGAGAGGCGATCCGCGCGCCGATCACCGCGGCGATGGGCGCGAGCGCGGGCGCGGGCATGAGCGGAGCGGGCGCGGGCGCGGGCGCGGGCGCGGCGGGCGCGCGCTACTCGCCGGGCGCGCTGCAGGTGCGGCGCGCCGCCGTCGTGCTGCAGCCCCCCACCACCGTGTGACACAGCACAGGTGTGACGAGCACGCACTACTAACTCTCACTAATTACTTACACACACCAACGGCGGCCAGCGTCGACAAAACTTTAAGTCAATACACGTAAAAAGATCGCTACATGACAACTGCTTTCTATTGTGATGTAGCGATCTTTTTACGGGTCATGAACACATGATAAGCCGCCTATTACGCAGGTTAATAGCCCATTGAAACCACAGAAATCATAGTCTACTTCTTTTGTTAACCTCATGTCAAAAAAAACACATCTTGTAATCAATCTCTGATAAATAATTATAGACTCTGCGAATCTGCACGGGTCTGCAGCTGCAGTTCAGTTTTTAAATCATTCGAAATTTTAATTAAGATTTTCATGGATGTATTCTTACCCGTCCCAACATTGATTGACGAGTACTCATTTTACAATTTCTCGATACCCTTCATCGCCGGACTGAAAAATAACACGAAATACGCCGGCAATCTTATAACGATCAAAATTCTTGGCAGTAAATCACATTTAATTTTAGAACCTAAATAATATATATACTCTATTAATCAAATGTCGGTTCATCCAGAATATTCTCGAATCTTATCGATATTGCCAAAATATATCTTAGTCCTCATTTATAGTAAAGTATTGTACCTAATTACCAAATTGCACTAACTGATATGGTTTTACTAACTTGAAAGATAAAATTACGGTAGCAATAAATGTTAATTGTGTGGTGATGCGGTAGGTATCCACACTACTGATGTGACTAAGGCACAAATAAATGCATGAGAAGGTAATGATAAAATATTTTTTTTCAATTAGTTGACGGAAACTAAACAGACAGAGTGTTTGAATGTGGTTAAATATTTTATAATATGAATATTTTGTATGTCCGGTGTTTCAACCAATTCAATGCGACGCAATTTCCGTCAGATATACATATACTGATCCAAAGGATGTTATGGTATCTACGGCTTATTTAGGTACCTACTGTTTTATTTTATATATTACGGTTACGTTTATAGGGCTGATAAACTTATTGATGAGACTAGAGGATTCCATACATTTGATTGATATAATCAAATGATGATGATGATTGGACAAATTTAGAGGAACGCAAAAAAAAAAGGTTTAATATTTCACGTTGTAATTATCCTACATACTGGCCACAAATATTGTTAAATCCTATTTAAAAAACAATGTTTTGGAATTTATTATTTTCGTATTTCATTTGTTTTTTTCTGTAATTATTGCTTAATAAGCGTTCTTTCCTACTATGAAAATGTTTGCCAAGTTTGAATTTAAGTTTAAATTTAGATATTGTTTTAATTTTTGCCTTGACTATCTTGTTTATCGTATTGAGGGTGAGTTGTTACTGCACATAAACTGAGAATGCCAGATCTAAACGCCACTCAAGTTGCTAGGGCTGTTACTTTAATTGAAACTGGGCACACCTATCAACATGTGGCCCAAACATTAGAAGTATCAAAATCCGTGGTTCACCGATTTGTCAAGAGGTATCAGCAGACCGGACAGTATACGAGACTCGCAGGATAAGGACGAAAAAGGAAAACTGTGGCCAGAGATGACCGGTTCATCGTTACCAGTGTACTTAGAAACCGGACCTTAACTTCTTCTGAGGTGAGAACAAAGCTCCAAGAGGTTCGAGGAATTACGATAAGCACAAAAACTGTAAGAAGAAGACTGAAATCATCAGGCATAAATTCCCACTTGCCTGCTAGAGGCCCCCTTCTCGCCCCACACCATCGAGTAGCTCGAGTAAATTTTGCTCGCAATCACGAATACTGGAATGACGAAGCTTGGAGTCAAGTGTTGTTCACAGACGAGTCCAGATTTTGCCTGAAGCCTGATGATGGAAGGATTAAAGTGTGGAGACGCCCAGGAGAGAGGTACACTCTACTACTACTACTACTACTATCTCAACCCATTGACGTCCCACTGCTGGGCACGGGTCTCCTCCAAAAATTTGGAGGGATATTAGCCTACTATACCACGCTGAGAGGTACACTCAGTGCAACATTATTGGAAAAGAGGCTTATGTTGGAGGGTCAGTTATGGTATGGGGAGGTATTTGTATGGGGACACGTACGGAACTCTACGTCATTGAGAATGGGTCTCTAACAGCGATACGCTATGTAACTGAGATCTTGGAAGAAATTGTAATGCCATTTGCCCCTTTTATAGGGGATGGATTTGTTTTTATGCATGATAATGCACGTCCTCATACTGCGGCCGTAGTTTTCGAATACCTTCGAACCGTGGAAATCAATATTATGGGATGGCCAGCGCGCTCGCCCGACTTGAACCCTATAGAGCATGTATGGGATAAGCTTGGTAGACAAATTAAAAAAAGAAATCCTGTCCCAGCTAATCTGAGAGACCTTAAAAATGCTTTACTGGAAGAATGGACCGCAATCCCTCAAGATTTTATTGATAATCTGATTAGAGGTATGCCAATGCGACTGGAAGCAGTGCGAAGAGCTCGGGGGGGCAACACTAAATACTGACTGGAATCCACGCCATAGCCTTTTTTATGCACTATGAAAAAAATGTAATAAAAGTTAAGCATTAAAAATGTTTCTTCCTAGTTATTTTTTTCTTTTTTTAACTTGGTTTTTTGTCATTTTGATCATTCGGTTTTCGAGGTTTGCGATGCTAAATGATCGAATAATAAGTAAAAACTAAATTTATGAACTGAGCTGTTACCAAACTGAACAAATATCCATAAGATTTTATTCTAACCACATTTTTACTTGCGTTCCTCTAAATTTGTCCATGAGTGTAGTAAAAACAAAACCTTTTACCACCAAGGTTGTGTTATATAGGATAGGGGTCGCCCGCGACTTCGTCCGCGTGGTAATTTCCAGATTTTGCAACATATCTCACTACTGGTTTGCTCCTATTGATCGTAGCGTGATGTTATATAGCCTTCCTGGAGAAATGCACTATTCAACAAAAACACATTTTTTTAATCGAACCTGTACTTTCTGAGATTAGCGCGTTTAACCAAACAAACAAATAAACAAACTCTTCAGCTTTATAATATTAGTATAGAAAAAGCTATAAGGTATTATACAGCTATGGGTACCTATGTAGTTATTTGGTTGTGGTCTTCTGTAAGGTGGAAGACCTTCCCCAATCGGGCTTGCTCGCTTATATCGTCTCATGTTTTAATTAAATCTATAAATATGTAGGTATACTTAACACTTGCATTGTATTTTAACTTCAAAGAAGATTACCTAATCAATCCAATTAAACCATACACATGTTATCGCGCTAGTAGATTGCCGTCTGTATGACGACATAACGGGCAATTAATTAATATAATATAGTAGAAACAGCAAATATTTCCGACAATAATAATAATTGCCGCACCACTCCTTATTTGGCGGCATGTTTGAAGGTTATACAGTCTCGATGGCTATGGTAAAGCAAAGGATTACCGTACTGAGAATCCGGGTTCGATCTTTGGGTTTGGTAAAGTTTCGAGAATTTCCGAGCTCGGAGTTTGAAATTGTAGGTGGTATACGGGTCGCCTCCTATAACATAGGACCATGATGTTAGGTTATTTTATTATTAAACTTATATATAGGTAGGGCACCATACTAGCAAGTAAGCCCGACTTGGGATGGACCTCCACCTTACAGAAGACCACAGTCAAATAACTACACACACAGCGATGTAATTGTGTTCCTATGTACAGGCCTCCAAGGTTTATTTAGGGATGCGTTTAAAGAGAAACGTATTACTATCTCAGGGATACTCCATCTTAAAGACCTGTTATTTAAAAATGGGTCGGCAACACGCAAGTGATACATTTGGTATTGCATTCACCCATAGGCTACGGTAACTACTTAACTTCAGGCGGATCATATGCTTGTTTGCCACCCAAGTAAGTAGTATAAAAATTAATGTATGATAACATTGACTAGGTTGGATATGGCAGAAAAATCACAAGAGTATTGCAAGCAAGCAAGTAATTGCTTGCTTGCAATACTCTTGTGATTTTATTAACAGATTGTAAAATCTGTAGTCATTGTCTATCGTTTTGAACAGAAGTAAATCTTTAAATAAGAAGTAATCTTTAAAATTCTTTATATAGTATGAATATATCATACTATATAAAGAATCTTTCATAAAAAGAAAAGAGATTGTTCATATGATAAATCAAAATTTCTTAATTTTCTTCCATTTTTTCTACCATACATAAGTATATCAATTAACAGGCTTGTTATAATAATAATAATTATTATTATAGATAAGTAATAACTTGTTTCATGAGAATTTAAATAAAATAGGTACACAAAAAAAAACAAACAACTAACTTATATTATACGAAGGTGTGGCAGTTAACTGAACTAACAAATAGTAACGATCAGATTATATATGTCAATGTCTATGAGCATGGTGTCGTTACATTTTAATTTCATTAATGCACACACCAATCCACATGGGTTTAGAGGTGAGCGTGTGCAGAGTACCATTCTAAGTATTTATTGTTTTGCTTGATTTTGTGTTATGAATGAAAAAGCTTGTCACATGTTCTAGGTATATGCAAAATGTATTTTGGTTATTGTGTTATTTAAACTATTGTTTCATTTTCTCCAATTTTTATATCGTTTTTTTTATATAGTGTGTACTATCATCATCATTATCCTATCAGAGTCATCTGCTGGATATGGTGAAATATTATTGATATTGATTAAATTCAGATATATTCTAGCTTTTATATTAATAGGTATGCTGGTGTTTAATGTTGTACTTTATTTGTCCCCAGGCCGCTTTGACGTCGTTGGAGAGAGAAGCCAAAGAGAATGTATACGCGGTTTTGGACCCGCACATTCAATACGAAATTACGATTAATAAGCACGGAGAGCCGCCTAAGTATTTATCCTTATCGAAGCCCCTTACTCACCAAAGAGCTCATGCGTTCGATCCACAGAACGTTCCAAATAAAGAAATAAATAATAACGATTATGATAGATTCTCCACTTTTAAATCGGGACATCCAAAAACCAGAAGATCAAATAACAAGAAGAACGGTCACGAACAGAACTACGTATGCAAAACAAATAACGATATAGAATATTCCAAGGATCCATTTTTTGGAAAAATTAGAAGTACAGATTCAAATCAATATGCACAAAAATACAACGAACATAGAGATTCTAAAAATTATTCCCGAATGTACGACAGGAATAATTCTGGAAGAAAGGAGAACAATAGACGGCACCAGGATGGCTTTGAGAAGGATTTTGAAAACGCTAAAAGATCTTCTACTCGCAGCTGCAAAGGCACAAAGGAGAAGGAGAGATCATTTGAAGATTTTGTAGACGATAAAGTTCACCGGGACAAAGTGGAAGACTTTAAGCCGAGACCAGGAAAAGTTAAAGAAATAGCTTCAAGGTTCAACAGATGCAGCAGTGGAAATGTTCAATCATTAACAAAGAAACAAAGACCAAAGCCGTTGCAGAGTTATGGTAATCAAGCATATCTCGACCATGTGTTCCCTGATGCTGTAGAAATTTGAAGTGATGTGTTCGGACATGACAAGTTGAGATCTCCGTTTAGTTAGTGTGTACTTAATAAGGACTAGATTTCTCACTATACTTATTTATTAATGTAGTTTTGCCATATTCTTCTAGATATTTTAATGTGTGACTCGTGTTTGGAAGTCGCGAATTTTGGATACTACTTGAGCATGTAGTTTGTATATAGTAACGCTATTAGATAGCTGCACTTGATAGGTAAATGCACGCGGGAGTGCCGGCTAATAGAACAGAGAAACCTTTAGAGTTTCTTGCATTCAAATTATTCATTAACCATAACTTTAAAAAATATTATGAGACGATATGAATTTTATTGTTACAATTTATATTATAATTTTTTACCAAGAACTTTTGTACTTACGAATAATGCATTTACTATTTGTAAATAGTCAGAAATTTATACAGGTTATTATTGCCTTTTTCTTTCTCTTCCGTATCAATAGGTTAATAGTTCGTTACTGATTATTTCCATGTGTGTATAGACTTTATTCCTTATGTTTCATATTGTTGAATTTTAACAGTATTAAAATTTATAATTTACATTTTTGTTGTTTAATTTAACTGATATTTTTTATTTATTTCAGGAGGGATATCTTTCTAAAACAAATTATATCTAACTGATAAATTCTTTGAACTGAAAAAAAAAGTACAGTCACTCACTTTTCACTATAATAATGAATCATTTTGGGCTGGCATTATAATAGCCACATCTGTGATTATTCATAGTTTCTACTAACACTAAATTATAAAGATAGAATGTATATCTACATCTACTTTAAAGATTATTGAAAATCTAATAAATTATTTTTATGACATAATAAAAATGTCTAACATTAAAACGACAGTCATTACTCTGTTTATAAGCCATTAGTACAATTGATTTCACTACTCACAACCTATATATGCATTTCACACCTACAACCTACAATCCATGTCGTCGTACTCTGCTTCGATATACTTTTGATAAGTTATATACGTCCGCACAACTCGTCAGTGCGTCAGTCGACCGACAGCATCCGTAATACACTAATTAGGAAAAAATATCGCCATGCTCTTCAAATTCATTGTGATTTTGTGTTTTTTAAACAACATTATGTATGTGAGATACGATTGTTCCAATCAAAATGTAATAAAAGTATCTGAAAGGAAGTTAAATATGTGTAACAGTGACAATTGCGTAAGTAAATGTTGTCCCGAAGGCATGTCATATGTAACTATTCTTAAAAAGAAAGGCTGTTGTTTGATTAGTGAAGATACTTTTCTAAGACATAAACAAATGGTTCATCAAGGAGCGTCCGTCTTGGATTATGTTTATTTAAAAGAGATTAGTGACATTCTGTTTGGATTGGCGTGTCATAAAAAACATGTCGTTAACCACCCTTTTTATTTGCAACAGGTAAGTTGTATGTATCTAATTTATTATTGTGAAGAAATTGTTTTCTTAATTAGAAAATCAAAAATGTTACTGATGTTTACATTTTTTCATATAAAACCGGTGTTATGTGCCACTATAAGTAGATTTTAAATACCTAATATCAAAAATATACAGTGGTAACTAAACTAAGTAAGTAGGTAGGTACCTAGTTATAATTAATACATTTAAGTCATATTTTTTATTATTACTTCAAACACCAATATAAGATATAATTAATTAGTAAACATGATATCGGAACGTGCACAAGATAGGGCTTTGGAACAAGGCATGAGGATAATAAAATTATATTTTGTAGTACGTTAAAAATTACTTTAAACTTAACTTTCCAAACACGTAATTTTCTAAATCAAATAATTTTTTTTTACCAAAAATTTCATTGACTTATATATATTATATTTGATACCTACCCACGTGTTGCCTGGAACTTTAGGTGGTGCATCTACACTGGATATGGCTTTATTTAAATATTTACAGGAAATTCTTGATTTGCACTGAATTCTACCTGTAAATTAGCTTTATTCCAACCAATGTTTGTGTGTGTGTGCGTGTGTGCGGTGTATCCTCAATGAATCTACATTGCGTCTACCGCAATCATTTGTGTTGAAAATTCATTCGAATTCACGGAACATAGTTTGTTTATATACTGGCTTGAGTGTTAACACTATTGTGAACAGTAAGGACCTACCCTGCCTAAATTAATTATTAAAAAATCTACGTACTGTAGAGACATGACAGAAAATACGACTCCTGTACCTACTAAGGAACAAGCTTTTTGTCGCGAAGACCGCACATCTAGACTCTAAACAAACATTTATTGATGAGAGAAAGAAGAATAATGAAATGCGTTCATTCAAACATACACAGGACATTATGTACAGATTATGGGTGGTCGAGTCCCATATGGTGAAAATAAAAATCAATTTTAGGTGTCGCCACCCCCTTGATTTGTTACACCTACCTACATTACTATTATATGAAAATTTTCAGCCCCCTATCATATATACAAGTCAAAATTAAGCACTTTACCCAAAAAGTTCAAAAACAACACTCGATTGAGCACTCCTTTCTACTTGAGCTAACTAGCTGAAATTTACTAAGTTATTACTATGAATACATGTAACAAATTGACGAGGTAGCCAAAAGAGAAATAATAAAAAATATATATTTTGGACCACCCTTGTGCAGATCATAACATTTTTTGTTCTTTTAGGGGATTGAAACCAAAACATGCCGCGCAGTGGAATATAGCGAGGTAACCACTTAAACCACGGAGCCATCCGTGTAGTCACACTACAGTAATAATAATACAGTCTTGAATCTAGAAGAGTGCGTAGTCATTAAGAACGTTCATAAAACTAGAGTATCAATCGACCTCCTACTATCGTAAACTCTCATGACGTAATTAATTTCCCTCAAATATCATAACGACTGCTCAAGAAAGTACCAAATGTTTAAGCTTTGATCAAATATTTGATCGAAGCTTACACTTGGTTCAAAAAATAGGTATACTTATGGCACACATAGTGTTGGGATATTTCCCGGAAGTTTTGGACAAATACGGATTTACGTCCAAAACGCCCGTTTATTGGTCAAATACGGATTTACGTCCAAAACGCCCGGACAGAAGAAACTCATCACTAGACACACAGTCTACCGCTTGACATACCTCATTTGGTGTAGGTAGATTCTTAGCGCGATCCTAGGCTTTTCGCATTCAGCTGCCTGCAATTAGCGAAGACGGTGTTCTTTTTTGCTATTTTTTTTTATAATAATACTTACCTATAATTATATCTACTGATGAATGATTAAGTTTACCTATTACGACTGTCTACATGCGTGTCTATGTGTCTACCTGTATACTTAATGTAACTATGAATGATATGATCGTTTTCAATTAATTCATTAATGCCGAAACTGTATGTTTACTGCTAGACATAGGCCTATCGCAAGAAATTCCACAGCTTTCAGTCTACGACTGCCCGCAAACTTCACCCTGTCGTTGGTCCAACTTATTGCGACTTTCAGTTCGTGGTCGTCCTTCCTGAATCTTTCTGCCCAAGTGGCTATCGGTTCTGCGAGCTATGAGGCAATCCTTCGAGCTCACGTGGTCACTAGAACCAACGTGATCGATTGTTTCACAAAGACGATAGTAATTAAGTAGCTACTAGTAAGATTTATAAACAGTTTGCTGCCTTATAAAACTTTTAGTAGCGTTTAATGTCGTTTCTTGTATACAAATGATTGACATTATGTAAATCAAACTGCAGGCGGTACCTTGTCTAAATTGTTGTAGTGGAATATACCGAAACATAAAGGTTATTAACTATGTCATTTAGTGAGTTAATTCTTTTGTGTTTGATTTAGGGGGATTGCAGACCGCTTGCGTTCAGGGTCAACTATGTGTGAATACTTAATAGGTGCATCTAATTATAATAAAATATTATGCTTTGTTTGCTGTTTTCAATAGCTGTATATATGGCGTAGTACCAAGACCTAATAAGGTCACCCTGTCAGGAAATAGCCGAGTGGTGAGCCCTATCCCCATAAGGTTTCATCTTTTTGTTTGTGGATGTAAATTGTATTGTAAAGTCAGGGCTAGTTCCATAAGTCTAGTATTATTCAAAAATAAAACCTCTAAATAATGACCTCATAATAGTAGGTAGATACGTATTATAGTATAGACCCTTGCTTAACAGACATTATAATTAGGTATACCTACCTAAAATTTGATATTGTATAGAACTGTTAAGTTGTCTAGTTCCAAATGGGACTAGACAACAGTTGCTCGTTGTGAGAATAATTTTATATTGATTTTTTAAATCTTTATACAAGAATGAATAATCCATGTATCTCAGGGGGTTTTAAAAAGATTTCTCGGATGGATCAGACGAACTTTTGTGCTGTTTGAGGGTCGAGCCACAAACACGCCGCGCAGGGGTAGATAGTGAAATGAAAAAAAAAGTGATTTGTGATCTTTGTGTGATGAGCATAATTGTTTGTTCTGTGTCTGGGTGTAATTTATCTATAATAATATATGTATGTATTTAGAAATATATAAGTACCTATGTTTATCAGTTGTCTAGTTACCATAGTACAGGCTCTGCGTAGTTTGGGATCAGATGGCAGTGTGTGAGTTGTCCCAAAAATATTATTATTATTTATTAGTATTTCATCGAATCAATTTATTAGCAAAACTAATCTTGGTGTCACTGTTACTGACAATGTGGTGAGCTGATAAGCTTTGCTGAGTCATTAAGATAATGGTTTAATGAATATAAATACATTGTAAACATAGGGATATGGCAAAAGCTCCCTAAATTGCGAGAGATAACGTATTATCATTATGTTATAGAAACCTACGTACTTACTTACGTAGTACGTACGTACGCTAAGCAATAAAGCATACGATCCGCCTGATAAAAAGCAGTTACCGTAGCCTATGGACGTTTGCAACACCAAGGGTGTCAATATATAGCTACCTCGCGCATTGTAGACCTTCCTCATCTTTCCATTTTATTTGTCTGCCATTTATATATTGAGAAATTTAACAATAACTACTAACGTGTGTCTTAAGTGAAGCCCTATGGCTACATGAAGAGACGATCTTCGCAAAATGGCTGGGACTAGCTGGATGCGAGAAGCCGAGAATCGTTACAAATGGCGTATAATAAGTGTAGTGTGCAAGGGCCTTTGTCCATCAGTTGACTGTGATAGGACGATGATGATCATAAATATCCGATTATTGACCTGTAACAAGAGAGTGGGTATTGGGTCCAAGATGGCGCCACTGGTCCGTAAAGTACAAATCAAGACAGCTCTGTATATATTTTTAGATTTAAAATACTTAAAGTTCATATTTATAGTTAAGAGCGGTGTAAATATTTTCCCTGAGTTCTAAATGTGCGTACTGCACATTGTGATTAAAGTGAATAAATGTTCCCTAACAACGAAAAATTAAAATAAGTGGAACAAAGTATAAACTGACTAAAACGTGTCAAAAGTGCTTTCACAATTTAATTAGTGAGTAAACAATAGAACTCCATCAAAACAATTCGTAAAAGTGAATAAAAATATAAGAAACAATTCAAAGTGACAGTGCAAACATAACTTGAACGATTCAAATAAATATTTGCAACATGAATCATCAATAACGACTTATTGCCAAAACATTCATATTAAGAACTCCAATTTTAAGCTACAAGCAACAAGTTATCGTAGCGTGGCTAGAACCTAACCGACCTCTGCGTTAACGCGTGGGCTGTGTCCCCGCGTTTGAACGTAAGCGAGGAAGGTATATGACTTTTTGGGATTTATTAATTTTCCATAAAAAAATATATAAAGTGTATTGAAATTGAAGCAAAGTATAAATTATTTCAACGTGTCAGTTCACCACAATATATAAAAAAATGCATACATCTAATAATGACAACATCACCTATCCGCGACATAATACATAGAACGAATTCACAAATGACGTGACTAAATTAAGTTTATGTAATCGTGACAGTAATACGTTACACGATACCACAATGAGGGGCATTCCTGATACCTTGTTTGATAATAGTTTCAATTTAAATGACCTATAAGACCAAATAAAATCACTTTCTGAGCAGCTACTCAGTGCTCACCAGGAAATAAAAAATTTACATTCTGAAAACTATCGTTGAAAATGCGATCTACAAAATAGAGACACAGACAACACACAGTAATTCTCTAACGCCGGCTAATAAACAATTACAACCATGCCAGTCGCCACCATCATCATTGAAACAAAAGGAAGAACAAAAGAAGAACAAGCTATGTATGCTGAGCAATAAAAACTATAAATAGTCTTTATCAATAATTGAAGATATCTTTTCAAACTACTTTGATTTGTATCATCACATAATTACCAACGGCACAACAGAGGAATCAGGAGGTTCAGTATCGAGACTAAGCTGAAAAATTTCACCCTTAGCGACTTTTGCATTATTCTTATTGGGGAAGAAGACATCAAAAAGGAAAGGAATTATAAAGGGACCGTAACCATTATAAAAGTATCCCTAAAAAAAGTAAGAAACATAAAATTATTTGTACTCCTACTTTTATCACAGGTATCACTAATTTACAATTCTAAAGTCGAAATGTTCAATAATCTTCTTTGTATGGACCTACAGAATAATGACTATGCATATCTTTTTGACAGCAACCTTGATTTAACTCTTGAAATGTTCTCTTATTCAACTGGAAAAATGAGTAAGCATGGAATACGAAATATATATATGCACTATGGATAACATATTAATTGACATACACACAATTAAACAAATTGACATATAAGTACAAACTTATTCTCTGATTGACCGACGAAATCGGATTAATCGGAGCTCACCCATTAGACAGTTGCAGACCAATATTTTAAATAATTAAATTAATTAAAAGCAGTGTGGAGCCGCATCCACCGCCTCATAATAGGCAACTCCCACCGATCCATAAAAACACCCAGGATGGTGTTGGTACTGCTTCGGACTCGAGCCAGTATTAAATTACCAAATAAATTTAAAAATCTAACTTTAAAAAAAATTAAACATGAGATAAAAGTCCTCCTTTTAAATAAATGCTATTATGAATTCATTAATGATAAAAATATAATTGTAATAAATAAATAATTGATGTTGATAATGTATCGAAATTGTAATTTTATAATTGTTATTAAAAATGTATCCCTATATTGTACTTATTTGTTACTTAGTATTGTACTTAATTTATGTTAAACGCAAGATGTATTTTTATATAATTTTAAGACAATTGAAATATGTAAATACACTACCAACACATTTGTACGCCGAGGAAGGCAGAGTATGGCACGCACATCATTATAAACAACCTACCACTATTTAACCTATATTCTGACAAATGAAGAATTTGAATTTGAAACCTTTATTAAAAGAAGCAGATCAACCATATCTCCAATGTAACAAGTTTTTCTCTCGCAAACATATTAATGTGCTACCCCCAAAATATAAATGGACTCGTTTCTAAATCCGATCTGTTAACGCTTAGTCTTGAATCTATGAGCAATGAACGGGATATTAATATATTGTGCATAACGGAACACAATTTGCTAGACACAGATATAAAAGTCTTACAGCCTTACAAATAAAAAATTGTTATATCACATTTATCTCATTGTTATACTAGGTATAGATACCAGTTATAAATTAAGAAGAAGTCAAAAATATTTTTTAACAAATAAAGCAAGTATAACTTTGGTATATCTATACCTCCGTTATGTCAAATTGCACGATTTGGCAACAGCACCACCAAAGAGAAACTTCATAAAAAAACGTATTTTGTCTATGACAACTGAATCTATTTGTCAACAAAACATTTTTCGACAGTTTTTAATTTTTTAATCTCATTGAAATTTTCCATAACATGAAGATGTTCGTTTATAGTATGTGGCATGTAAATGTCATCGATTTTTTTCTTTAATATAGACTGCTGAGTCAAACCGTGAATGTCCACAGCATCTTTTTGCATTTGAAGGAACAAGAAACGTAGGGGAGGTAGTTAAATTTGTGAAACTGATAGAACAGATTTAGTTACATGTGTGAATATCCAAATGTTTTTACCTGATTACGTCCCCATATCTCAAAGCAATTATCAATTGTAGAATAGAAGGTAATCCGGGTGGATTACCTTCTATTCTCCATATTGAGATATCTACCAAATAATTTATCCAAAAACATTAGGTACACCACTTTTAGAAAACCGATATTTTATTTGACTTATCTTGCAACCTGTATGAAAACAATGGCGTTATTTACTTGTTCTACTTCTTCTATTGCTTTTAAATCCATTTTTTGAACTAAAAAAAGTATAAACACGTAAACAAGCCTGAACCGTGATATTTTTATGATTATGCTAGATTTATACTAGGGTATGGCCGCGAATAACTTCAGAATAACGATTGAATGGACAGAAATGTCAACGCTATACTTGGTATAAGTTATACTTTGTTTATTTGTAGAAAGGTTGCGTCACTGTTTCTAAGATTGCGTGACAGCTCTAACAGCATTCTGGAAATGATAGCTTCCCGCAGCGATTGCCCAATACAAGCTCACTGGGTTGGGAATTGGGATCGTTACGGGGAGAATATAAATCATGTTTTATAAACCTACTATTATTACTAACATTGTTTTTAAGAACATTGTTACTAACACACTATGGAGTAGGTTTTTTCTTTTGTAATCCGAAATAAATGATTTATTATTATTATATATATTCTCGAAATTGTGTTATTTGTAAAGAAAAATATAAAGAAATTCGAGAAACTTAACAGCCGAAGAAACAATATGAAAATACAAATGCCAACAACACTGCACAAGTAAACAAAAGCATATTTTGTATGGCCCCACGCATTTATAATTATTTACCAAATGAATTGTTAAACATTACAAATTTTCCTAAATTTAAGCGTGGTGTAAAGAAATTACTGCTTGCCAAAGCTTACTATTCTATCAAGGAATATCTAACAGATCAATATTTATAATAAAACTATAGGTAACTGTGACATTATTTTAAATTTTATAACATATTTTATTTGTATTCCTATATTTTTCTATTTTAATATGTAATTGACTCTGACATTCCTTGTAATTATTTCACATTCTTAAGTTATATAATATATCATGTGCTTTAATATACTAGACTCATTATGTTCTGAAATATAAAAATCGATTATTGTTATAATGAAATGAAATTTTGCATGCTTAAGAGCTGAATATGGTGATACCCTATTATTAGGAACCCTGTAAACCCATATTTCGCAAATAAATGATTTGATTTGGGTTTTTCTGTCGAGAAATGCTTAGCAGAAGTCTAAAGTTGTGCTTAGTATAAAGCTTATGAAGCTATATGACAACAACCTTACATAAAGCTTATGAAGCTATATGACAACAACCTTACATAAAGCTTATGAAGCTATATGACAACAACCTTACATAAAGCTTATGAAGCTACATGACAACAACCTTACATAAAGCTTATGAAGCTATATGACAACAACCTTACATAAAGCTTATGAAGCTATATGGCAACAACGACAACAACCTTACATAAAGCTTATGAAGCTATATGACAACAACCTTACAGGCGACAACTGCGTGACAACTCCCTCGCTAAGAAACAAAGCCTGTGTTGCGGGGTCTATTGCAAAACAGATTTTGTCGTCGGCTACAATATCGTTACATAATGAAAACAAATAAACTCCAAAATAAATTAGATAGCCTAATACATTTTAGTCAAACGTCCCGTTGTCAATAATAAAACTAACTGACCTTCCTTGGCGTTTTAAACGACATTTTGTACCGTGTAAGTACCTACCTACTTATATGTATTGTAAATAATTATACTTTAAACAATTTTTCGGTTGTCCGCAACTTTTACCAGGTCGTCGGCCTGGAGGCCTGCCCACGCTTCGTCTTTCAGTTCGTGCTCGCCACTCTAGAACTTTTCTGCCCCAACGGCCATCAGTTCTGCAAGCTGTGTGCCCGGCCCATTGCCACTTAATGGAGGCAATTCTTCGAGCTATGTTGGTTGCCTATGTCCAGCAGTCGTGACATCAGCAGATGATGACATCTCAGCCAAAAGACGACTGCTGTGTGCTATACCTAATAAAAATTGTTTCATTATCATTGATGATAAAACAATTTTTATTAGATAGTTACATAAATTATGTATTATCGGCACAGAAACGCTCTTAATTTTATAGAGCTAATGCAAAATGTTTAGATAAGTACCTACCTAACTGTTATTTAAGTATAAACAGATGGCCTGGTATAAACGATGTTGGTATTATCATAATTTTTGTATGTTAAGATAATATTCGAAAACTACATACATAACAGGCAAGATAACACTTAGAAACTCATCTCGACCACGATAAGTGGCTCGTGGCCTCCACCCCTCATACATCAAACAGAAGCATAGCAGTACCTAATGGACTGATTAAAATAATTATCTTTTTTATGAATGGCTACACGTGTGGTCTAGTGTGGTGTTCCGCTTTTAGTCCAATTTTAGTCTTCAAAGTATAAGTATTTAAATAAATTAAAAACAATGTGGAAAAAGTCGAGCCCGTAGCAGGATCCGGACCTGTGACTCTCGGGGTCCGTCACAGTGCACTCTTACTACTGAATTCAAATTTGTCCACCGCTTTTTACGTCTTGGAGTAACGTCAGCTTCAATCAAGTTACATTTAGGAAATCAGGAAATTTTCAAAAATCTATTTTTAAGTATTAATATTATACACAACTGAGAGATGGGCACAAGTCGTCACACAATGGATACCTGAAGCAGTTGCGTCACTATACCGTTTGAGGCCCGCAATGTTGTAATAATAAATATTAGGGGTTAAAGTAGAAATTACCGATTCGTACTGAAAAATTGAAATTCGTTTTTTTTAATTTAACATTTTTATTTAATCATAATAATTACTATTATTATCCACCACATAATAGGAAGGTCATTTATGCCTTTGCAATAGAACTCTGGTGATCTAGATTCGACAAACTGTGTGAAAGCATTTTGTACTGCCTCCCGAGAAGAAAACTTTTATCACGTATAATCCAAATCACTTAAAAAATTTTAGTCCGTTGGAGCAAGGTCTGGCGAATATGAAAAGGTGACGAATGGTTTCTATACGATCACTTACACTTTTTATTACCTATATGTAAAACCTATTTTTATACCTATATGTGAAAAATGTATGCTTTTATTTTGTTTTACTTTAGTTCTAAGGAACGTTTACGCCGCTGTCCTACTAGAGGGGGCGCTAATGGCTGTGCCACAGTGTTCCACTACAACAGCTATTATCGTTTGTAAATTGTCATAAAACACTATTGTTAATTGTTCAAAAAATAAATTTATTATTATTTATTATTATAATTGCAGTTCCTATACAGTTAACACATTTTCTCGTGCTGTATGAGGTCTCGCGTTATCATGGAGCAATAATGGTGAAGATCGATTCATGAGTCGGGGCTGTTTCACTGCTAGTTTTGCTATTAGACCAGATCGGAGAAAGCTATAGTGAATAACACCATGCTGAGACCACCAAAACATTTATCATTACCTTTTTTATTGGTAAGCTTTGCTTTAGGACACTTTTGCGGCGTTTGACCTGGGGTCAGCCATTCCATGTTTTGCTTACGGTTATCGTAAAGCATCCACTTTTCATCACATGTCACAATTTGATCCAAAATTTCTTCATTTCTGTATCGATTCAAAAAATCGACAATCGACGCTCGACGCTCACGCTGCCGCGCTGCAGCGCGTGTTCGTGGCCGGGCGGTAAGTTTGACAATTTGTTACTATAATTTGAAAAAAAAATCTACTACTGAACTTTTACCAGCTCATTGTATTGTCTAACCATTCTCACAAGTGGATTGTAGTAGGTAATATTATTTTTATAAACTTAGAGGACAAAAAGATTAACACAGTTAGACCTGCGTTTACTATATTTAATATTGAAAGACATAGGTATTAGAGAGTAATATGGGCGAGTCTACTATTGAGTGAATTATCTTATATAGATAAACAAAGTCATAATATTTACGACGAACTTCCAAGGACTGGATCCTAAATTTCAACAGCTTCTGTTCATATAGCTAAGATATGAGTGACCTATTTGCTAGCGATAGCATATATGTAGCTCTTAGGCATTTCTTTTGAACTCGTTCAATATCATTTATGTGGACTTTATAGTATAGAGACCAAATTGGTGAGCCATATTCCAAATTACTCAGTATCAGCGTGTAGTAGAGATACAGAATAGTACCTATTAGGTTTTTTTAAATCTCTTGTTGATCGCAAAACAAAACCAAGAAGTTTGTTTGCTTTCGTTATAATATAGATTGAGTGCTTGTCTATTAGTCGTATAATCGTTAAAATTTTTATCGCGTTTATTACAAAATGATAAAATAAAACATAGCGTTCACGTACATTTTGTTCGTATTACACCATTCTGAGACAACACATAAATCCCTTTGCAGTTTCTGACAGTTGGTTAAGGATACGATGTTGGAAAATACCTATTTTTTTATCGTCGGCGTATAGAAGGCACTGACATGACAAACGCTCGATTAGGTCGAGATGTGAGCCCTGAAGTACCCGAAGAGATAGGCGCAGATATAATTATAATAATTCTCACTTTTCATCTGAAGTAGACCTATACATATAAAGTAGATATAACAAAATAACTTGATCAAATATGATAAAAAAAATTGAATTAAGATCCTTCTTCTTTTTTGAAATCGGTTAAAAATATACCGAAAGGGTGTTAGTTAACTAAAACCACTTTTAATTTACAGTGAACCATTAATGGGATTGTTGATCCAGCTTTGTTAATGCTTTTGCATAAGTAATTAAAAGGCTTTAAGCAAACAGACTTTTCATTCTATACATTTAAAAGAACAAATATTTTGCTCATTCGTATCTATTGCGTCGAGCACAATATTGCTATTGAGCAAATTTTCTCTTTCTTTCTTCTTTTTGTAGAAGATACATGAGAAAAGATGCAAAACCACCTTATACTTACAGAAAGAGAGCCCTGATCTACTTACCAATTCATGAATGATGCCTTTCATGTCACGAGGGTAACCTGTCAAATTTCTAACTTCAGACGGCAAAGTAATGTATTTAACTCGTCCCCGGCAATTAAATCTGGAGCCACTCTCTCACTTACATTAAACTTCACTAAACCTTTTTTTTTTAATTCATACTACTTGGTACAAACAAGCATACAGCCCGCCTGATGTTAAGCAGTTACCGTAGCCTATGGACGCTTGCAATACCAAAGGTATCACTTGCGTGTTGCCAACCCATTTTTTTACACCGGGCCTTAAGGTGCGAGTATCCCTGGGATACGAATACGTTTCTTTCAAAACGCATCCCTAAATGAGCGCTGGAGACCTGTATTTACACACAGGAACACAACTACACTGCTGTGTGTAATTATTTGGCTGTGGTCTTTGGTAAGGTGGAGGTTCTTCTCCAGTCGGGCTTGCTCGCTAGTATGGTGCCCTACCTCTCTTAATTTTTTTTTTTTTTAAAGAACTCCCGCATTCGGGAACAAACCCTGCGTTGCGGGTGACTTTACTAACATACAATTAACAGACACAAAGTACACCTAGTATCGGAACAACCATTTATGGATCACAATTTTTTTTGTCCAGTGTGGGGATCAGAACCCACAACACGCCACGCAGTGGTACTCGTAAATGGCGAAGTAACCACTTAAGCCACTAAACTAACCGTGCAGTCAAATCGGAGACAAATAGCTTTTATTTTGCTTGCACATTTGCAATGTATGTTTCTTAATCGGTTTGTTTAGTTACCATGGAGCTGGTCTCATGATCCAGTCGAAAGGTGGCAATAGGAACTTATTAACAAAACAGGATAGCCCCGCCGTGTTTGGGCTGATTTATTAAGTAAACGTAGACTACGAAAATGAAGTATAAAAGCTTGTTTAAAAATATTTTAAAAATTAACTTACTTAACTAAGTAGGTACCTACAAACAGAACGAACCAGTAAATGATTTTATTTAGTCGTGCGATGAATAAAGTCTTTTATTTCATCATTCTATAAAAGCGGATCTCGGATCTTGCTCAATAAATCGTCTACATCAACATCATGTACGTCTACGTCTACAAATAAAGGCCATGATGGTAAATTAATCTATGAAAGTATAAATCGGAAAGATAGCTTTTGAGTGCCTGCAATCTTTCCCATAAACCCTGTTAATAAATATATTTGAGATTCATACTACTAATACACGAAATACGAATAAACTTTAAAAATATTATGCTGTTTAAAAATATTAATATTAACTTCCAACATATTTTTAGTTTTTATGCTACAGTAAGCGACACCTAGCGTTGAAGAGACAAACTAATTGTTGGGAAAGACAACGTGGTTAATGTATGACTCATATACTTTCCGCTAGATGTCATTACTCCAATACGTACGTACATGGAATCTATCCGATACTTAATAATATAAGTACCTACCTAATTATTTAACTGTAAACAGAATATAAGGTTAGTGTGTGCATTTACATAAAATAACATACCTAGGTATAAAAAGCAGAAAGAAAGAAAAGAAGAAAGCCACGTTTTACCATCTACGATTCTGTATCTAAAATGTTCATTTTTTTATTTTACTTGGGTGGCAAACAAGCATACGGCCTGCCTGATGTTAAGCAGCTACCGCTGCCTATGAAAACTTGCAATATCTGGCTGGGATATCACTCGCGTGTTGTTAACCCAAAAGAAATCTAACACCAGTATTTTGTGATGGGGACATAATGTTTTTGTTATTATATTGGTGTAATACAATAAATAATTATCTATCTATCTATTCCTGGAATAAGGACAACGTTTTTTAAAAAGCATTGTCCCCTTTTGCTTTCCGTCAAGCCGGATGCTTGTGGGCTACCAATTAGTATGTGTAGATTACAAAAGCTCCAACAGAATTAAATTCAAGCATATTAATTTTATTTATTTAAACTTTATTGCACAACATAAAAAGGGGTATGTAATTTATGGGTCTCCTTTTTAAATTTTTTATGTTTGTTCCCTCATTTATGGACTGATTTGAAAAAATATTTTTTTATCTGAGAGGACATACTTCCAGTTTGGTCCCATTTTCATCAAAAAAAAGTTCTGATGATGGGATCTATGAGGAATTGAGGGAAATCCTCAAAAATTATAGGCACACATATAGCAATTTCAATATTATTAACAACATATCAAACATTTGCATTCAGAAAGTATAATAATATATGATGAAGTAAAACTGATGAAGAAGACCACAGATGGCTACCTGAACTTCTCAATAATAAGTATTTTACGGATGGCGATTAAATAAGTTTCCATTATGGTTGCTAAGGTAGCTAGGCAACGCAACTTCATAATTAAACAACGTAATCTAGCCGTTTTTAAGGTTTTTGAATTCTGCAACTTGCCGTACTGAAGTCGGTTTTTTTTTTGTTAAAATTATCATTATGGGTATTCTGATTGACGATCAACGCACAGCCAACATTACTAAGTCTTGAAAGCTGATTTGGAACATAGGATTTATTTTCCAATATAAGGAAAGATTTAATCGGGCAAAGTCGAGATGGGCCGCTAGTAAGATATATTTTACAGTAATAGTTCTGAAATAAATAAAATGGTTTTCTCTTTTATTAAGACGGACAGTATAAGCCTTATTAATAAACGTGGAATAGAATAGGTGTGGTATTTTATAGGTACTCTCTCATTCTGTCATCAGTAATTTGAAATTTTAAAGAAGAAGACAAAGACATGGCGTAACTATTCACTTATTACACCACGTTTATTAATAATGCACAGTTTTATTTTATCATTTAATAATAATAATTATATTTTCGGGACAACTCACACATCGCTATCTGATCCCGAACTAGGCAGAGCCTGTACTATGGTAACCAGACAACTGATAAACATACTTATATATTTCTAAATACATACATATTATAGATAAATTACACCCAGACACAAAAGAAACATTCATGCTCATCACACAAAGATTTGTCCTGGTGGGAATCGAACCCACGACCTCCGGCGTAGCAGTCAGAGTCACTAACCACTAGAACAATAGGCCAGTCTATTAATGCTGCGATTAATGCTGTACTAATTAATATTTAACCCTTGCGCCATCACATCTCCAATCCAATGTGCTGGCGCTGCTGCTGCAGGTGCTGAGGCCCTTAAACGGCGCAAATACTGTAATTTAGTTGGTAATTTCGTTTTTGAGCCGTTTGGGGTCGAAACAATTGGTTCATGGGGTCCGAGCGCTCGCTTCCTTTTTAGGGAAAAAGCGAAACGGCTGATCGACGCTCCCCGCGTGACCAGAAGGCTGGCCTTTTTCTCGCACAGAGAATCAGCATTGCCATCAAACGTGGCAATGCCGCCGGCCTTTTGGGCACTTTTCCAGTTGACAGTGATGCGGAGGAATAGTATGACGCCTAAACAATTTATTTCTTTAATTAGGTTTCCGTATTTAGATTTAGTGAGTTTAAATAGATTTTAAATATTATTTTTGTATATATACTTATGTAGCATATAGTCTTTCACTGAAATATTTCATTATAAATGCAAAAAAATAAATATTTTTTCCAAACGAGAACATAAAATATAACAATATATACATATTATTATAATGTAGTCACGTTTATCACAGGAAATAACACGCTGGAGATTACCTTAAAGATTTAACGGTTGCTACTTAGAAGTGGATCTTATGATAATTTATTCAATTTGATTTAATTTTACATTACATATTACTCATGGAAGTTATAGCTCTGGTACAGAGTTGTAACTTTTTATTGGTACTTAGTTATATTTCTGTTCTTAGCGTCTCGACGGCAAACATATCGGTAGAATTTATTTGCATTGTCGCATGCATGGGCATATAGGGCATAATTTAGGGTCTTAATTTAAAATATCGTTTGGGTAACACTGCATAAACAGTATAGATTTTTTTAATTAAAAAAAAACTCCCGCACTAGGGAACCTGTGTTACGGGGGTAACACAGGGTAACACAGTCCCCCTACAGAGGGAATTCACAAACATACAATTAACGGACACAAAGTACCCACTGCCTAAACTGCTGGTCTTAGAGACATATTTGGAGAATTTGATCCACTAAGAAAAGATTTTTCCGAAATGTTACCCCTAAAAAGGTGAAATGGGAAGTCGTTTTATTATGAAAGATAAGATAAGATTGCCTCGAAAACTGGCACACATACCAATTTTTCAAAATAATCTCCCAACAGAGTCAAATAGGGCTTTGAAAATCGCACGACGTGGAGGGTGGCCCAGGGAGCCTTTAATAGCACTCAGGCTACTTTTACCTCGAAAAAATGTATTATTTTTCCCATGGTATACATGCGGGCAAAGTCGCGGGCAGATATATAAATAAAAATACCAAACAAATTAACTTAGGTAGGTATTTTAAATAAAACGTCTATTTTACTAATTAATTAACAAATTTTCTGTGTCAGGTGACAAGGTTAGAAAACGAAATGGTTTACACATAGGTAATATTATGTCCCGCGAGTCCTTTCAAATTACAATTTATTTAAACTATTTAGGCCTTAATTATAATTGTTTTAATCAATCAATCAGCTTGTTTCCGTCTAGGTGTAGGTACCTAAGAACTGGACATAGGCCTCTCCTAGATAATTAAAAATACGAGTTTTAATTACTTACTTTCGTATAAATATTTAATTTATCTATATAAGTTGTGTGCACATTGTAAATTTTATTTTAACTATTTAATAGAAGACCTGCACCCGTTCCAAGCGTGAAGACAACAATATATTTATATGGGAAGTTATTTTTATTGCTTACTATTGGCCCGCCTCAACCCCGGGTTAAAATATTTTCTGGGCAATTTTTTTTATTTTTGCATTATAACCTTCTACGTCGAGATTAGCCACCGTAACCAAAATTTGGTTAGGAGGACACTAATAATAGATACTTATTTACCCAAAATATGTCCCACTGGGCACAGGTCTCCTCTATCAAGAGAGCTGAAAGGGTTTTTGAGAAAGTCATTATTATGGAATGTAAATGCTGTATGTTTTAAATTTGTATACTTACGTTGTACTGTCAACAATTTGTGTGACCGTGTTGTCATTCAAGGTAAATCCAGAAATAGTTGATAAAATACTTGCTATTTAATATTCTGCAACAGTAACGCATTACAGTAACAAAAACAGGTAAATAATAGATATAATAAGGACAAACGGAAAACAATGCCTAACTTATGAAGCATGTTTATAAAAAAAAATTAATGAAGGTACGCTTGTCCTCTACGCTATAATTCCTAAAATAATTAATCCGATTGCCAGGAACGTTTGAGAGTTGTTCTGCATACGCCAAGGTTCCTAGCCCAAAATATGGCAAGTGAGAATAATAGGCAAGTTAAGCTGCTGACGATAGCCAATATTTCATAAAACATGCAATTTGATACAGAAACTTCAACCTTAATCCAGTACATAAAAGCATTAATATAGTTCTTATTCATTAACCCTTTCGCTGTCCCAGGTTAGACACAATAGAAACTCTATTAACACTGTTCAGCTTTAGAGAAGAAATTCAAGACTATGATTTTTAAGTCAAAGCCAAACTCATTTATTTTTTTAACTCTCAACGCGGGGATATTTGAGAACAGCAAATAGATTGAAATTTCAACCCGCGTTTCCTTATAAGCAAGGCTAAATACAAGCTGCTTATAATAGATTTATATAATAGCAGGAGACCCGTGCCCAGCAGTGGGACATATATGGGATATGTCCCACTGCTGGGCACGGGTCTCCTCTCCTCTATCAAGAGAGAGAGAGGGTTTAGGCCTTAATTCACACACGCTGGCCTAATGCGGGTTGGTGAATCAGACATGTCTTTAGAATTTCTTCTAAGACATGTGGGTTTCCTCACGATGTTTCCTTCACCGTTAGCAGATGGCGAATCATTTAATTAGTACATATAAATTCCACAAAGTGAAAATTCACATTGGTACTGCCCGGGATCGAACTCGCACCTCTTGCGTACAAGTCGGTTACTTTCCCACTCGGCCACCACCGCTTTTTAGATAATAATAGATTTACCGTAACGGAAAAAGGATGAAAATTTCATGCGAAAAAAACTACATAGTTTATTTTTAGCTATACCTAATCAGATGTTGGTAAAGTAAATATATATAGTTTTTGAGATTTCCCGTGAGTCACAGTTGAATTCTGCAAAGTATCACTGACATCAGAAAATATCTTAAACTGACAAAATGCCGTACCATGATGTCATTAATAAAAATTGACTTTTAATAAAAATAGTTAAAAATTAAAAATTAAATGGAACGGTAAAGCGCCAGAATGGTGTTTTTAGGAAATAAGCTTTAAATTTTAATTTTTTTAAAGTATAATTATGGCGCTTTAGACAAAATGCTGTAAGCCATAGCACATTGTATACTTACATTAATTTAATTAATATTGTAAAGTTCGTGACATTTTATTGTTTGACATCATGCAAGGGATATTTAATTATAAACTTAAAGTTGCGATCCACAAAGCAACTTTTCAAATAGGTAGGTCTGCAGCGCTCATTTAGGGTTGCATTTTGAAAGAAACGTATTCGTATCCCAAGGATACTCCCATCTTGAAGCCCTGGTGTAAAGAAATGGGTTGGCAACACGCAAGTGATACCAGTATTGCAGGCGTCCATAGGCTGCGGTAACTGTCAATTCCCACTCGTCAGGTGTCGGGCCAGACAAAACGTCTGAAGCTCTAGTGGCTCTAACTGTTCTCAAATATTTTATTGTAAAACAAAAAATATGTACTGCATACAAAAACTAGATATCCATTGTGAACGCCTTACATAAAGGGTGAGTAAACCAAACAATTAATCCTCTAATGAATTCCTGCCCTAACAAAGTGTATATAAATAAAGCACGAATATTGTCTGTACGGCGGCAGTGCGTTTCATTCAACATTATGCGCCGGTCGTGACCATCAACCACAGATTAAAAAGAACCGCGTTCTTAATTTTCTTGCCAATTCTATTTTTTTCGCGCGCATCTATAAAAATGTTACCGATTCTTTTCGTTCTTTTTTTAAATGCCTTTGCAAGAGGTCAGCCGTGTGAGGACGTCGAAAGTGTTAGCATTAGTACCGAGAATATTGTAAAAGACGGTTTTATTGTTCAAGATGGAGTTAAATTCCCGCCACATCTTGTGTATTCAAAAAATGTTAATGGTGAAATTAAAACTTTTGGGTGTGTGTGCAAACTTAAAGATTGTTTCAGAAAATGTTGTCCATTAGGTTCAATATTTAATGATTTTCAAAGAAATTGTACAGAATCTATAGATTTGGATGTGATATCTAAGGAAGGTGTATATCTGTATGACGGTACTGTTTTACTGGGAAAGAAGACAATAGAGGAGGCAAAATTTGGTTTATTGTATGATAGACCATGTCGTTCATATTTAGAAGATAGAAAATGGTACATTCAAAAGGTAGGTAGATATTTATTATTTCATGTGCTATTCTATAATTAACTTATTGATAGACGTTTTTAAAACATTACGATTGGAGTCACTGACCGGTTACTAGCCTAAGAACAAAAAAGTAGGTGGGTATCGTAAATAGTTTTCTTTTAACAGTCTAGGTACACCTACTTACGAATGGTTTTCAGAACAGTGTTAATCGAGCTGAAATCAATGTTGTTATCACGTACATTTACTTACATTGACGTACTTTACAATTTTCGACTAAAATTATCAATTTCTTCAATTACATATAAATATATAATTTTATGTATATTAATTTCATACTACCAAGGTGGCAAACAAGCATACGATCCTCCTGATGTTGTGATGTTATGTGATGTTAAGGATTTACCGTAGCCTGTTAATGCAACACCAGGGGTATTACTCGCGCGTTGGAGACCCTATAAAAGCCTTATAACTCCATTCTTGAAGAATCGCTTGAGAAATCATATCATCATAAATAAGAGAGGTAGGGCACAGCGAGTTTTCTCGCCCGAATTGAGCAGCTCGACTGGGGAAGGACCTCCACCTTACAGAAGACCGCAGTTAGAGCAACGTTGTGTTGTGTTTCTGCGAGTGAGTAAGGTCTCCAGAGCTCATTAAGAGGGTTGCTGTAGTGACAGTGAGGGGACCAGCTTGTGTCGAATCGCCGTCGGACGGTGAAGGCGCAGAGTGTGGGCGCGGCGGTCAGGGAGACCCAGTGAAACGGTTGCCCGCTGACCGCCCGCGGGTTGTTGGATTCCCGAACCCGGGGATCACTTAATCTCCGCCCCGGGAGGCTGAATCGCCGCCCGTGTAAAGTCCCTGACGTAGTGGTCGTGCCGGAGTAGGAGACCGGAGTGGACCCGGCTGCTGCGTCGGGGGGGGACTGGGGGCCCTTCCGTGCGCCGTGTCCACAAACTGCACAACCTGCGCTGTTGGATGGCGATAGACACTGCACATTGTTCCTTGCACTGTCCATACATCAACCCTCTAAAAACTACCATAAACCCCTTTTCTCATGGTCAAAAGTAAAAACAAGAAATGTACATCAGCGGCACCCATATCCACGTTGAAAGTGGACTTTTGCAACATCACTCAAACCTTAATGCAGTCCACCACCATCTCGAAACTGCACAGCCGACCTTGTTGTTCCTGACGGAGACGCAAATATCTGGCCCGGCCGATACATCCTATCTGCTCTACCCCGGGTACAAGCTCGAGCACGTTTTTGTGCGTCGTGCCGGGGTATGCATGTATGTTCGGGAGGATGTTTGCTGTCGACGTCTACTTGGCCTTGAAGACAGGGACCTGTCCATTATTTGGGTACGCGTGGACTACGGCGGCCACACCGACATCTACGCGTGCCTTTACAGGTCCCATAGCGGTGAACAGGACATAACCAGGCTTTTTGAGCACCTGCAACTGACAACCGACAAAGTTATTGAGCAGTACCCCTCTGCGGAGTTAGTGATTTTAGGGGACTTTAACGCTCACCACGTTGAGTGGCTCAGTTCCCGGTCCACTGACTCTGCGGGGAGGTCTGCCTACGAATTTGCCCTGGCTTATGGATTCTCGCAACTCGTCGACTCTCCGACGAGGATACCTGACATCGAGAACCATACTAGCTCCATACTGGACCTTCTGCTGACTACATGTCCGGAGGAATATACCATCACAGTGGATGCGCCCCTAGGCACATCGGACCACTGCCTCATCCGGACCTCTGTGCCTTGTGCGCTGCCCGACCCGCCCCGGGCAACGGAGTGGCGCCGCGTGTGGCGTTATAAGTCAGCAGATTGGGATGGACTGCGTGAATTTTACGCGTCGTACCCGTGGAGACAGCTTTGCTTCGCATCAGAAGATGTTGAGTCCTGCACAACCGCTGTAACTGACACGATTCTTCTGGGCTTATGGAATGCTTCATTCCAAATCTGGTCGTGCCAGTTACAGGGGCTAGGAAACGACCGTGGTTTAATCGGCCTTGTAGAGAAGCTAGTCTTCTTAAGCAAGCTGCTTACAAGGCTTGGATCGCGGCTCGAGTTCATAAGGACCCCAACATCTCTGATGTGAAACGCAAGTTAAATGCTGCCTCGAGGTCCAGTAAAAGAGCAATAGCCAGGGCAAAATTTGAACTCATCGGCAGAATTGGCGAGCGGCTAGCGAGCCACCCCTCTGGGAGTCGTGCATTCTGGTCGCTTGCAAAAGCTGCCGAGGAAAACTTTTGTCGGTCGTCCTTGCCACCATTACGGAAGCCGGACAGTAATTTGGCCCATAGTGCTAAAGAGAAAGCCGATCTTTTGGGTTCTCTTTTTGCCTCCAACTCGACTTTGAACGATAGAGAGGCTGTACCTCCCACAATCCCGTGGTGTGGTATCACCATGCCGGAAATCTCCATATCCCAGCGAGAGGTCCGGCGGGAGTTGCTTTCTTTAGACATTCATAAGTCGAGTGGGCCAGACGGCATACCGGCAATGGTGCTTAAGCAGTGTGCCCCTGAATTATGTCCCGTGTTAACGCGTCTATTCGCACTTTCGTTTACCAGTAGACGAGTTCCGTCTTCGTGGAAGACCGCCAATGTGCATCCGGTGCCCAAAAAGGGCGATAGATCAGATCCATCGAACTACAGGCCTATCGCTATAACCTCCCTTCTCTCAAAGGTGATGGAGCGAGTCATAAACAGACGGCTCCTGGGATACCTAGAAGATCACGATTTAATCAGTGACCGCCAATATGGCTTTCGCCATAGTCGCTCTACTGGTGATCTTCTAGTGTATCTCACACACCGTTGGGCTCTAGCCATTGTGAGTCAAGGTGAGGCATTGGCTATTAGCCTAGATATAGCGAAGGCATTCGATCGGGTCTGGCACCGGAGTCTTCTATCGAAGTTACCATCTTACGGACTCTCCGAGGGATTATGCAAGTGGATTGCCAGCTTTTTGTCCAGCAGAAGCATAAGAACCGTCGTTGATGGTTGTTGCTCGGATCGCCTGGACATCAATGCTGGCGTTCCGCAAGGCTCTGTGCTGTCCCCGACACTGTTTCTGCTGCATATTAATGATATATTATCCATTGATAGCATTCATTGTTATGCGGACGACAGCACCGGGGACACTTTTTACATGGGCCGCGCAAACATCCCTCGTTCCGTTGTAGACGAAAGTCGCGAAAAACTTGTGTCTAAAATCAGCAGCACTCTGTCCAGAGTCTCTGATTGGGGACGACTAAATTTAGTCCATTTCAACTCCACTAAGACACAAGTTTGCGCGTTCACCGCTAAAAAAGCCCCATTTGTTATGGCTCCACAGTTCCTGGACACAGCCCTTAAGATATCCGAGAGCATTGGGATTCTTGGCGTTGACATATCCTGCGAGGTCCAGTTTCATCACCACTTGGAGGACAAGGCCAAGCTGGCATCTAGGAAGCTCGGTGTGCTCAACAGAGCAAAGCGGTACTTCACTGCGGGCCAAAGATCGCTGCTTTACAAAGCGCAAATTCGGCCCCACATGGAGTACTGCTGCCACCTTTGGGCGGGAGCACCTGGATACCAGCTTGGACCTTTTGACTCGATCCAAAGGCGCGCTGTGAGGATTGTTGACGATCCCAAGTTCACAGGTGGTATTGATCCACTTAGTTTAAGGAGAGACTTTGCCTCCTTGTGTGTGTTCTACCGCCTGTACAACGGGCTGTGTTCCGAGGAATTGTTTGATATGATGCCCACGGCCACATTTTATCAACGCACCTCCCGCCACCGACAGGGAGTTCATCCACACATTTTAGAACCTTTATCGTGCCGCACTGTGCGGTTTCAGAGGCATTTCCTCCCACGTACGATTAAGTTGTGGAATGAGCTTCCTGCCGAGGTTTTCCCGAGAGACTATAGCATGGGGTTCTTCAAGAAAGGAGTTATAAGGTTTCTAAAAGGTCGGCAACGCGCGAGTGATACCCCTGGTGTTGCAAGCGTCCATAGGCTACGGTAACTGCTTACCATCAGGCGGGCCGTATGCTTGTTTGCCTACTTGGTAGTATAAAAAAAAAAAAAAAAAACACTGTTTTATTTAGGCGCGAGACTTGAACTGTTTTTCTTCAAAAGTCCATTCTGAACATGTCACGCAGTTCTCTCAGTTGATTACTACCATTATGTCTGGATTTTATTTGAGTCAACCGTCTCAGGCAGAATTCCGATGCGATTGCTCTTAAGAAAACATAATACTGACCTATAAAAGTGTCAGTCAAGGTTAATTTGCGGATATAAACATCATTTCATATTGTACGGATCTGTTTAGTTCTCATTTCTTGGGATAACTTAGTCATATACTCGGAGTTTCACAACGACATCGAATCAGAAACACGGGAGTCTGTAGGAGAATAAGGGTTACTGACATTACTCTGTTCACTAAATCAGACTCCTAGGTCAATATATGCCCGAGCTTCTTTTGTTTTTTATAAAATGCAACAATGACAGCTTGTCGATGCAAGTAATATCATTGTCTCTGTCTCATCGTGCTAAGAAAAACCGTGTAAAAGAGATAGTCAAAGTCAAACTGTTTTATTAATATAGATTAAATGCATGATACTTATAAACGTAAGGATTTACTACTCTACTTAGTTTCAACGTTTTGACATATGTATATGTTAAGTGGCCATGGGTAGGGCACATATAATAATAATAATAATAATCTTTTATTTGGAAGAAAAAACCTTTTACACCTTTTTTTAAAATCCCACCTACAAACTGCGTAGCAGTTTGTCGGTGGGATTAGCGCTTATTTTAACATAATACTTAACTTATAACTAACTAACCTAAACATTATTAATAACTAACAAAAGCTGTAGATTTAAATTAAAACAAATGCAGCTTGATATAGTTCCGAGAAGCGATGGCTGTTGGGCCAGAAAGGTTCTTGTATGAGGTGGACCGGCGACCTAGTTAAGGTGCGGGCAGCCGATCGCAGTCAGCTCAGGATATGAACCAAATGCTGTGTAAATCATGAGGGGAGGCCTTTGTGCAGCAGTGGACGTCTTTCCGCCGTATAGATACCTTTTTTGAAGGTATCTTTTAATATATTTTTTTATACTACTTCGGTGGTAAACAAGTAGGTATACGGCCCGCCTGATGTTAAGCAGTTACCGTAGCCTATCGACGCCTGCCATACCAGAGGTATCACTTGAATGTTGCCGACCCATTTTTTTCACCAGGACTTTAGGATGGAGTATTCCTGGGATAGGAAAACGTTTCTTTCAAAACGCATCCCTAAATGAGCGCTGGAGACCTGTACTCTATGTGCTACATAGGCACATAACTACACCGATGTGTGTAGTCATTTGTCTGAGGTCTTGTGTAAGATAGAGATCTTTGCAAAGTTGGGTTTCAATTCTATAGTGTCGTATTGTGTATTTTCGTAAACAGTGTACCTAAACATAAAAAAAATAAAACGTGTAGTCTACTGAATGGTTTATCAATTGGATTGTATTCAAGCCAAGGATGAACTTGATTATAACAATGTTAATAACAGGATACAGAATGGCGTAGGATGCATCCTGCATCTATATAATATATGGATGATAAATATAATATTATTATATGTATTAGTATATAATACTTAATATTATATTTATTATCTATATATTGTATAGATACATACTGCCTCGGTGGTCCAGTGGTCGCAGTATGCGCCTGCTGTGCACGAGGTTGTGGGTTCGATTCCCACACAGGACAAAACTTTGTGTGACCCACAAAGAATTGTTCTGAGTCTTGGTGTAATTTGTGTCCGTTAATTGTATGTTTGTAAAATCCCCCGCGACACAGAGCTTGTTCTCTAGTGCGGGAGTTGTCTTTTTAAAATGAATTAAAAAAAAAAAAAAAAAAAAAAAAAGAATATATATTAGTAGTATAAAGTAACAGACTAGCACGCAAGAGGTGCGAGTTCGATCCCGGGTAGCAGTACCAATGTGATTTTCACTTTGTGGAGTTTATTTATACTAATCAAATAATTCACCATCTTCTAACGGTGGAGGAAAAAAACTTGAAGAAACCCACATTAAATTCTGAAGACATGTCTGATTCACCAACTCGCATTAGGCCGGCGTGTGAGAATTAAGGCCTTCACCTATTCTCTTGATAGAGGAGAAGAGGCCCGTGCACAGCAGTGGGAAATATATAAGTTGTATATAAATATGTTTAAATTTACTAAATTTAAATTAGGTAAATAGGTATTTGTAAAACAAGTAGGTAGGTAGCGTGGCCGCACACAGGCCACAAAACCACATGAGTAGATAAACGAAAAAAACGTCCCCACCGGCATATTTATTTTTGTTCAGGATCGGCAATATTTCATGAAAACCACGTTAGATTTCTTTAACACGTTATATTCATCAGAGCACAAACGAATTGACATTACATTTTTATTAGACACACCAAAGCGAAGTGTCAACCAGAAACAATACATTTATAACGACACCTCTCAACAAAAAAGTTTACAAACATATCTATGAGTCTATCTTATAAGTTTATATTCATTCAATAATTTTCTGTAGATTTCATACATTTTATATGGACTTACCGAACAAAATACCAGTAAGCCGTAACTAGCCTCCGTTATATTATCCCAGTATTAACTCTATTTGCTTAACGTCAAAGTTCACAGTAGTATCATTATTGAATTTGAAGTATGTTTTAAAACATATTAGTGTTATTTTTTTTATTTATTCAATTCAGATTTATCCATCATTTGTTAGTCCACCTATAAATATGTTAACGTAGCATAATATTAGATAATGTATTCAAATAAAATTATATTAAAATTTAAATAAATAAGAAGTTAATTAAATCGATATAAATTAAAACTTAACAGACTTCAATTTCAACTTTTTTATTACCTTAGAACGTCCCGTTAAATAAGAAGAGGTTATCAAGCCGCCTTCCCAGACAACAAACAAAAACGACAATTGGTTTCTAAACTGAACGAGAACGTTATCGCTCTCTTTTGTATTGCTTTTCAGATTAAACCACAGTATTATCACTGTTATACAAAACGAGCAATGAATACTAAATAAGGGCAATTTGACGACAAAGCTTTGTATTTATTAACTTTGTATTTATTAAAGTTCCGTTAAGATTGGACCTTCAAGGTCATTTGACTCAACATTGTGTATAATTCATAAACGGAACATACAAATAATTACGTCAATAGTGCATTATTTTAAATATATAATATCTAAACAATAATAGTAATCCTACTAATATTATAAACGCGAAAGTTTGTAAGTATGGATAGATGGATGGATGTTTGTTACTCGTTCACGTAAAAACTACTGAACGGATCTGGATGAAATTTGGCACAGATATAGATTATGGTCTGGAATAACACATATGCTACTTTTTACAGCGATTCTATTTCTGTGGCGATAACCGACATCCACGCGTGTGGAGCCGCGGGCAACAGTATAATCATAATAGCACGCAAGTCTCTGTTATGTCCCAGTCTAGTCTTCTATATCAAGAGAGCTATAAGCATTTGAAAGAAAAATAAGGTTAAGGTTATATACATAAAAATATTTTTAATAAAAAACTTTATTCTCTATTATCTTGATTTCTAATGGAGTTCTTATGACCATCTTCCGATTTCATCATCACACCCTCAGTACCTACGAATATAGTACTCGTCCAGACAAATCCAACTGAAAATCAGCTCCTAGCATTACTCTGGCATTATGCTGAGCTGGATGCCATTTTGACGTACATTCAAAACATATATAATTTTAACATGATGTTATAATAAATATTATGTGTTTTAGGAACATCATGGTTTTATCTTTTTTATCCATTCTGTAGTAAAAATATTATTTCTTTCTATCTTCTTTCAACGAGCCTTAACACGATGCAACTATAATATTGTTTCGTTACGTAGTTCTTATAGTCACCTTCCGATTGCAATATCATACCACCTCTATGGTATCTATATTATTGCACTGTCACCGATGTTACGCAGGACATCTATAAGTGGTTCAAATTTTCCTTGCAAGATTTGACCCAAACAAACTAACAAGAGTCTCAAAAAAAATATTTTTAGTATAATATAATATATAATAATATATTATACTTAAAAAAAACACTACACAGTACTGTTATTTTTAGTATAACACTGTTACACTAAAAATAACAGTACTGAAAACAATACGCATTTTTGGAGAAAACTACTTAACTAACTAAAAATGCTTGAATTTAAAAAAAAGGGTTATTTAATTTTTAATTCTTCACCATCGGAATCTATAATAATATTGTCAAACTCTAGAACTCTCTCATATTAGGTATAATAATATTATAAAGCTGAAGAGTTTGCTTGTTTGGTCGAATGCGCTAATCTCAGAAAGTACCTACTGGTTTGATTTGAAAAAATATATTTTTGTTAAAAAGTGCATTTATCCAGGAAGGCTATTGGCTATATAACATCACGCTATGATCAAAAGGAGCGGAGCAGTAATTGTATGTTGCAAAATCGGGGAAAGTATTCCAAATTATCACGCGGACGAACTCGCGGGCGACCCCTAGTTAGGTATAATATCGCGGAATCCCAAATTTTGCAGACGTATTGGGATTCCCAATACGTCTGCAAAGTTTCATAAGAATGTTGTAATATACGGGGTCAAGCTAATTTAAACCTTTAAAAATCACTCCTATTGTGTGTAAACCACCTATAATATAAAAAATTACTTATCAAATATTATATTCACACCCCTCCGGTTTCTGATCAAAAAATGTAAAATAGTACAAGAACCATTTTACTTGATACTGCCATATTCCATGTTTTATAATGGTTTAACAATTACCATAACAATAACTTTATTTATTTACATTTTGAATGCAAATAATTCAATCATTTTTTATCCATCCATCTCAGCTATAAGATGTCCACTGCTGGACATAGGCATCCTCCAATGTTTTCCACATCGTCCGGTCCTGAGCTGACCTTGTCCATCGGTTGCCCGCGACCTTTTACCAGGTCGTCGGTCCACCTTGTTGGAGGCGTGCACACGCTGCGTCTGCCAGTTCGTGGTCGCCACTTTAGAACCTTTCTGCCCCAACGGCTATCGGTTCTGCGAGCTATATGCCCTGCCCATTGCCACTTAATTGAGGCAATTCTTCGAGCTATGTCGGTAATTTTGGTAGAAGAACCAAAGTTACCGACATCTTTTTTTTTTAAGACAACTCCCGCACTAGAGAACAGGCTCTGTGTCGCGGGGAATTTACAAACATACAATTAATTCAATGTAATAAGTATCTACTGCTATCAATAGTCGTCACTATTCTCCACTTTCCAAGCTTCCCGGGAGTCTACACAAACATACAATTTACGGACGCAATTTCGACTGCACATTTGGTTCAGTAGCTAACGTGATTACCTCGCCATTAACGCAGCGCTTTGTGAGCTCGATACCAACACAGGACAACAGATTGTGTGTTCTCTGGAAACTGGGTGTGCTTTGTGTCCGCTAATTGCATAATTTTATGCAATTAACGGACACAAAGCACCCTCGTGACACAGGGCTTGTAATTTAGGGTAGGAAATGTCTTTAAAAATACAACCTTTACTATGAACTCGAAACTGTAATTTAAGAATATTCTTTTAGAAGTGAAAACTTCTTTAGGCGCGTTGAGCACTTATTGGGCGCACAAAAATCATGCAATTCACGTCATCGTCACCGAACGCTTTCCATATTCTAAAATAATAATCTAGTAGCTCGACGAAATAATTCAATGACCGCCTGCCCCGCATGTTTTTTTTGTCTAATGTGGGAATCGAACCTACAACACCCAGCGCCTTACACCTTAATACTCTCAATTTCAAGAGAATCGCATTTCTTCATTCTTAATGTGTATATATAAACATAATGACAAATAGGACCGCCCTGAAGTTAGTTTTAGTGTATAATCCTAGCTGGTTCTCTAACGACCTAGATCAATTAAAATGGCCTCAGCGTATACGTATGTACAGTCGCACACAAAACTGTTTTTTAAGAGAAGAAGCGTCATATCAATGTATAGAAGAGACATAAATGAGTTGTTGTTATTATTATTATGACTACCTATGTAATACTTATATGTTCGTGAATAAAATGAAATATGATAAAAACATAACTACAAGTCTACTTGGCTAAAGAAGCATAACTTTTTGCACACCCTTCTTATTTAAAGACTGATTTGACTGCCTTGGTGGTCCAGTGGCCGCAGTATGCGACTGCTGTGCACGAGGTTGTGGGTTCGATTCCCACACAGGACAAAACTTTGTGTGACCCACAAAGAATTGTTCTGAGTCTGGGCGTAATTTGTGTCCGTTAATTCTATGTTTGTAAAGTCCCCCGCGACACAGAGCTTGTTCTCTAGTGCGGGAGTTGTCTTTTTAAACCAAGTCAAACCAAGAAAGATAGGTCAGCACTAAGAAAAGATTTTATCAAAAATGTTTTTTAAATGTTGAGTTGAATAAGCTGGTAATTACATACATCAGTGACTTCGAGACCGTTAACGTTACCAAATACCATTTTTCTAAACATTAATTATATGGTATCTTTATTACGTTTTTTAAAGATTCTCTTTTTTAAACTTATTCTAATGTTTCTAGTCCGTCTTCAGTTTGGACTTTATTTTAAGTTGAACACTTTACGTGGCGACTGTACACACAAGGCGTGGAATTAATAGCTTAACTTCGTTACCGTCCAGTTTTGTCGTTTGCAATTGGAAGAAACTTGTTACATCGTTTCTATCATTCCAATTCAAAAGCGGATTCTACGCTTTGTTTGGTTGCCGGTGTTATGAGGAATGAATCACTAGGAACGTGACTTTTCCCAAGTAATTGGGAAAAGTCACGTTCCTAGTGATTCGTTCCTCTTTTTCCTAACAGTCACAAGTTATACATACGTAGGTAATCCTGCAACCGTCATGTCTAGAAATTAATGAATTTGTATTAGCGTGCATTCCTTGTATAGTAATATTTCACGTATGGTTTAGTAGCTAACATGTCTACCTCATCCCTCGAGTTTTGTATTCGATTCCAACACGTGACAAATATTTGACATAGATACTTGTACCTGAGTCTATTGTATTTTTGGAACGTAGGTTTATAGCGATACTGGGTTTGATTCCAATACCAGATTTATCTTTAAAGATATTAAGCTATCAGACTTCTTAATCAAAATTTTTGAGGGTTCTACTGAAATATAACAACATTAATAATGGTATAGGCGAAAACTAAAAGTAGTTAGTTCAAAATCAGTAATAGGTTCGAGTTCAATAATTTTTAAACTATGTTATATTGTATCCCAATAATCTATACAAAAATATTTTCTATTTTTAACCGACTTCAAATAGAGGAGGTTATCAATTCGTGTGTATTTTTTTATTTTTTTTATGTTTGTTACCGCAGAACTCCCTCATTTATGGAACGATTTGAAAAAATATTTTTTTGTCTGAGAAGACATACTTCCAGTTTGGTCCCATTTTCATTAAAGAAAGTTCTGATGATGGGATCCATGAGGAATTGAGGGAACTCCTCAAAAATTATAGGCACACATATAGCAATTTCAATATTTTTAACAACACATCAAATCTTAGTGTGATGAGCATGAATGTTTGTTCTGTGTCTGGGTGTAATTTATCTATAATATGTATGTATTTAGAAATATATAAGTATGTTTATCAGTTGTCTGGTTACCATAGGCCTAGTTTGGGATCAGATAGCGATGTGTGAGTTGTCCCGAAAAAAATAAAAAAATAAAAAAACTGATGAAGAAGACCACAGATGGCCAACTCAACTTCTCAATAATAAGTATTATACGGATGGCGATTAAATAAGTTTCCATAATGGTTGCTAAGGTAGCTAGGCAACGGAACTTCACAATTAAACAATGTAATCTAGCCGTTTGTAAACTGGAAAATGCAGGTTGATCATGTTTGCAAAAAATTAAACCAGTTCTCATATGCTCTATACATGTTGAGAAAAGTTGTTAATGAAAATACATTGCTGAGCGTTTATCACGCGTATGTAGGTTCAACTCTAAAATATGGTATTATATTTTGGGGTAATTCTACAAATAAAGAATTTGCTTTTAGAGCACAAAAAAAATGTGTTAGAAGTATCTGTGGGCTTCAACAAACCGACTCATGTAGAACAATATTTAAAAGATTAAAAATATTAACTCTCCCCTCATTATATATATTAGAAGCAGCACTAATGGTAAAACGCGATATTGGGAACTATGAAACATTGAGAAGTCAGCGACACAAAAATGAATTAAAGGCAGTACAGTGTAGAACAGCTAAATTTAAATTAAGTATATTTGGTATGGGAGTCAAAATTTATAACAAAATACCGAATTATATTAAAAACATTAAAATTATTAATCAATTTAAATACAAGCTCAAAGAATTTCTTATATGTAATGCATATTATTCAATTAATGATTTTTTAAATGACAGAAGTATTGACTAATATGTATTCTGACATCTAAAATTGTAGTAATTGACTTATATGTATTAATAGGTAATAAGTAACTGACATCTAAAATAATTTAATGATATTTAATGTAATATTTGACGAAATGAGGACTTGGTAAATTTAATGATAATAATTTTATAACTTATATGAATTTTGTAATCTAATTCAACTATTAATTATTGTTTTATATATATTGTACACCGCTTAGGTATGTTACAGTGATACATAACAAACATTTATTATTTTAAGAACCTACTTTGCACCTGTGACAAACAATAAATGAATTTGAATTTGAATTTGAAATTTGAGTAAGGTTTTTGAAATTCTGCAACTTGCCGTACTGAAGTCGGTTTTTTTTTGTTAAAATTATTATGAGAACCATTTAATAGATATTTCTATAGCTTAAAGATATATTAATTTGTTTTATATTTAGACTAAAAAAATAATTTAGGTTGTAAATATCACCACAGTTATTTTTTTACTGTATGGTAGCATACAATTTGTCAAATGATAAGAAACTAATGCTTTCGGAACCGATATCTATGTAATAAAATTAATTATGTTCTGAATTTCAGCTTTCTAGACTTAGTAGGTACTTACCTAGTTTTTTCTATGCGTTAATGTAGCTTTCTAATTATTTAATTTATTCGTTACATACAAAAAAACATTCCTCTTTATAATATTACTGTAGATATAAAAAACGTTTCTCTGAATACGTATTCATTTAACTATTTTTATTTTAACAGCTGACGATTTCAAAGAACTAAAAATATAATTTATATTGATAGCGGAATGTCGTGACTGTAGTAACGCAACAAATAGTTGGTAACACAGTGTGTTAGCAATCACAGGTAGGTACTGTTTGTTAGCCGTTAAGAATTAGCAATTGAATGTGTCTAGTTTTTTTATCATTACAACGCAGCTATCATATCCTATATATAAGGTATGTAGGTACTTTCCCGAATCCAACTATATTTTGAACGATGACAAATCTTTATGTGGTCTTTTTTAACATTTTTATTGTATACCTAGGTATAGCGCGCGTTAGCGATACGTTTTGAAAGAAACATTTTTCTTTACAAGGAAACTTATTCCATGATAAGCACTGGTGTGAAAAAAAATGTTTCAGCAACACGCAAGTGATACCTCTGGTATTTAAGGCACCCATAGGTTACGCATCTCACGGGTGGTTATTACTTCCTAGGTGGCAAACAAGCATACCAATGCTTGTTATCCATCTACGAAGTAATAAAAAAAGTTATCTATTCTATTCCGATGTCGCTTGTGGTGGACGAATACCTAAACATGATTATGTTAAAGACCGCTATGCAAAATACACACAATAGATGTTAATGTGTATGTTATTCGCACTTTGCAATAGTGGTAGCCTTCAAAACATTAATGATATTACTTTACCATTATTAGTATTATATTATCTGTATTGTGCCATTATTATTGCTGTCTTGATGCACACACCTTCGATACCTACTCGGTAACATTATAGTACGTTTCACATAGAAAGTCCTTTTTGACAAATTTGACAATCACTGAGAACGTAACTCTCCGTGTTTCATTTGAATTTACGGAATTAACAAAACAAACAAAAATAAAGTTATGTTTCTTTTGGTATATCACCTTAAAACACCATTTTTATGAAACACAATAAATTCCAACTAATATAAAATTCATTCGCTAAGACAATCAACGTATTCGAGTATGAAACATACTATAAAATGAGGTGTTTAGTTAATCAATGTAGGTACATCTCTAATACAAGTCATATCAAAAGATCAAAGCCACTGTTCTCTATCAGAGAATTACAAGCATAGAGAGACTCTCACTACGTTTTATAGAACAGTAGCGATTGCTCCACTAGTTGAGCTCTGATAGACATCGGTCTGTACTACATTATATCAGTACCAACCTATGTGAACGAATAGTACATTATCATAAATTTAAGAGCTAGCAAAACCAATACACGAATGAGTAACATGCCATATACATAGTAAATATTTTAACGAGTATTCATTTAATGGATTTTATGGGCATGTTTTATTTTACTAGTGTGTTGAAATAGACTAATAGATTGATTGACGTACTGAGTGTTCGATTTGTAAAGAAATGTATAATAATAAATAAAAAGGGATACATATCCATGGTATATAACTATATACTACATACATACAGTGCTCTACGCTTTTACCCGCGTTCAATTTGTAAGGAGGAGTTTCAATTACGCCAAAACGACTTTACCTATCTGAATAAAATTTGGCATCTAAGTTAAATTATATTCTGGAATAGTATAAACGCTACTTTTTATCCCTAAAAACATGTCACTTTTCGTGGGATTGTGAATGATGTGAAGCCGAGGGCGGGTACTAGTGTATAATAAATTTCTAGCATGCGGTCTGCCTACTGATCTCTTAAAATAAAATAGTCGAGTGCGGATTCTTCACGAGATTGGCCTTAACCTCGTTGCGTATAAAATTACTACAGGTCGTTTTCCTCGTATATTGTGGACGTCTGGGTTAGTTAGATATAAATACTTACATAAACACCTACAGTCATAATGTGTTCCACTAAATGAGCAATTACCGCTTTAACGTGCTACCAACTCACATCAGACTCCCGGCATATGCCCTTTATATGGAATGAAACATCGAGCTAGTCCATGCAAGTGTTTGTCACTAAGGGGGGTATCGACATCAAGAGGCTACGTCGCGTGGCAACCTCGTGATGTGGAGACGCCTTTGCCTCGCGTGCCAATTTGAACGTTGTTTGCCTGCTCAGTGCGAGCAGCCTCGCGACTTGCCTCGCAATATTGACACATGGCTTTATAGTTTATACTCGTAATATCTAACTGTCCTTGTCCATCGGTTGCCTGCAACTTTTACCAAATCCACCTTGTTGGAGGCTTGCCTACGCTTCTTCTTCCAAAAGGTGGTCGCCACTCTAAAACCTTTCTCGGCATCCGGATTTTGAGTTTCGGAAATCCTTGGGGGAGGCCTATGTCCAGCAGTCTTTTGGCTGAGATGATGATGATCTAACTGTCAATCAAAATGATTAGTTAATTATAGGGTATTGATTTAATTAATTAGCCACAGGTTAAAATTTAGTAAGTAAGAAAGAAATTATTATTTATTGGCATACAAAATACGTACCTACAATGATAGATCGTTTACTTCAAATAAAGCCACAGTATAAGTTAGTATTAATATTAAGGCACATCATAAATTACTTTGTTAATTATTATTCCTTTTATTTTTACAGTAACTACTTCCATGCGGTAATTTAAGTGTTAGGTAGGCGCCTACTTGCACGTACCTTCACAGTTTAAGCTTTTAAGCAATGAGGTACTTAAATAGATTAAAGGTTAGTAGGGTAACTATAAATTGGATTTAACGGATTTAACGTTATGATTATTAATCATTTTAATATTTTATTATGACATTTTCATATTTTACATTACATTTATAATATATATTATACATGTAATGTAAAATATATATAATATACATATAATAATAGCAACCCATATATGTCCCACTGTTGGGCACGGGTCTCCTCTCCTTTATCAAGAGAGCGAGAGAGGGTTTAGGCCTTAATTCACACACGCTGGCCTAATACGGGTTGTTGAATCAGTTTTTAGACTTTCTTCTAAGACATGTGTGTGATTTCCTCACGAGGTTTTCCTTCACCGTTAGCAGATGATGAATCATTTGATTAGTACATATAAACTCCACAAAATAAATTCACATTGGTACTGCCCGGTATCGAACTCGCACCTCTTGAGTGCAAGTCGGTTACTTTCCCACTCGGCCACCACCGCTTTACAGTTAGTTATTTTTATCACTATCGAAAAGCACAAGCAAACTCTCAATAATAAACATTGCAATAGAAAATACCGCAGGCGCTTTACCTGCAGAATTTTCAATTGCCATGTTAATATTATTAATAGTTTGTAGATGCTAGTAATAATTAAGGTTTAAAAGAATCCCAGGATTACCCATAACACAAAACTCTGGTGTTACAAGATGTAGGGTCGACAACGGGCGAGTAATGCATCTGGTATTGCAAGCATCCATAGGCTACGGTAATTGGGCGGGAATTTCAACAAATTCCCGCCCGATGATAAGCAATTAGATTAGCAATTAGAGCAGAATTCTATTATATACTTCCACGGTAACCCGTGGTAGTATAAAAATAGAATTCTGCTCTTTTTTTATTGAATCTACTAGAAGTATTACAACTACAAAAAAGTAGTGTACCAATTAAAAATAATATTAAATAGGTCACATTCATAGTCATTGTTTTCAGAGATCAGTAATGAATCATTTTGTGCGTAAGTACTTGGTATAAGGTATTATTTTACTTATGGGGATTTACAATAAAACTGGGGTTTTAGTTATAAAATCATTATATACTTAGAAGCGACCAGAGTAGTAAATACTTTAAAAGTACAACAGAATTTACAAAACTATGTAGGTTTTTGAAGTGAAACTTCTTTATCGACGTATGGGAGAAATTTTGTAGCAGTGTAAAAAAAAATTATTTATTTATTTATTTAAAACTTCTTGCACAACATAATGGTACAATGGCGGACTTAATGCCAAAGGCATTCTCTACCAGTCAACCTTTGGGTGATGCAGAAACAAAACTAGGTAGGTGCATTCAGTAACAATTTAGGAAAACTAATTTAACTAAATATTTTTAGACAATAGATAGATACTAAATATATTATATGATAAATATATTCCAATAAACATAAAAATAATAATAAGTATACATAAATATAATATAACCAATAAATAAATAAATAAATAATATCAAATTAATGAGAGTTTTAAGATGATTCTGACAAAAACTTGCTATAAAGCCGGTGTACTCTAGCCTTAAAAATGTCACGGTTTGGGGACATCCTGATTTCAAGAGGGAGCACGTTCCACAGAAGAATAGATTGAATGTTAAAGGAAGAATGTACAAGACTTGAGCTATGAAGAGGACAAAAAAGAAGAAGGTTGTTAGAAGAGCGAAGATGTCTGTCATGGCTTGAGCAGAGATATTGAAAGTGTGGAGTTAAATAAGAAGGAGCATTGGGGGAATTAAGTATTGAGTAAAGAGTGGTCAACGCTCGCAGACTACGACGTTGACGTATAGGTAGCCAATTCAGCTGAGTCCGATAAGTAGATACATGATCATACTTACGGAGATTAAAAACGAATCGAATGCAATTATTGAGAAGTCGGTCAAGTTTATTGAGTAAATCTGCATTCAGGTCGAGATAACACACATCACCATAATCGATAATAGGAAAAATGAGAGTTTGCATCAACATTGTCTTGGTCTTGGCTGGAAGAAAGTTTTTTAATCTATAGAGTGACCGCAGGGCTCCTATGACCTTCCGGCTGACATTAGTTATCTGTGGCAGCCAACTCAAAGTACCGTCAATCTGCAGCCCCAGATTCCTGACATCCTTACTAAAGGGAATCACAGTTCCGTTGAACTTCACTGGTGGGAGTGTGGTAAAATCAAGTCTGCTCATGACTCGGTAGCCACCTATAATAATGGCTTGGCACTTGAATGGGTTAACTTCCAAGCCAAATCTACTAGACCAAGTCTTTAAAGATTCCAGGTCACGGTTCACATCGTCAATAGCTACAGAAAGAGACTCAAAAAATCGACACTTTTTTCGGTTACGCGCCATGTTGCTTTTTTTATCAAAGTTTAGTATAGTGACGTAAAGAATATAATGTAATATATTATAATAATAACAACAATATATTAGTTTTGAAGTTTGGTTTGAAATAAGAATAACAATATATTAATTTGAAAGTGATAAAATAAAAAGACTTATTCAAATTTAAGTGAATTTACAAGAAAAGTGAGAGTGATTATATATTTCGTTTTATAAATTCAACACGTATGAGCATGATTTTAATACATATTTATTTGAGGTTAACCTCACTTTTTGATTGTAAGTATCAGTGAATGTATAAAAATCTGTTAAAATTAGCAAGTATTAATAAATATGACTGTAAATCTAGTGAACATTATTAATTCTAAAAACAATAAAAAATATAAATTAAATTATAATTTAAAAATAAAACAAAACACGATTAGAAAATAAAAATATGTATACGTACATCTTTTTTTTAATTATTCGTTTTTAATGATTTATTTATTTATTTTTAATTTTATAAAATCGTTGCATTTCTACAAGATTAACTGTCATCATATAATTGTATTACTTTGAAAAGATAATTAAGAAGAATTAAGATAAAGAAGTTTCACTTCTTACCTCTGGTACACACACAATTTTTTTTTATACTATTTGGGTGGCAAACAAGCAGACGGCCCGCCTGATGTTAAGCAGTTACCAGAGCCTATGGACGCTTGTAATACCAGAGGTATCACTTGCGTATTGCCAACCCATTTTTTTACACCAGGGCTTTAAAATGGGAGTATCCCTGGGATACGAATAAGTTTCTTTTAAAACGCATCCCCAAAAGAGCGCTGGAGACCTGTAGTCACACACATGAACATAACTACACCGTTGTGTGTAGTTATTTGGCTGTAATCTTCTGTAAGGTCCTTCCCCAGTCGGGCTTGCTCGTCCGTACGTATGTTATGGGACAAGTCACACTCGGCCATCTGATCGTCTACTAGGTATACAGAGCTTATAATATGGCAACCCGACAACTAGTAAACATACCCTGCCTCTCTAGACAATGTGGCATAAATATAAACGGTAGTTGAACCAAAAAATTGAAAAAGCAGAAGCTTTTTGGATTTGACGTAAGTTTACGACATTATATCGTAAACTTACGTCAAGTCCCATACATGTTTTATTTTGGATTTGACGTAAGTTTACGACATTATATCGTAAACTGACGTCAAATCCTATACGTTTGTTTTTTTGGATTTGACGATTTGACGTCAAGTGCCATACATTAGCTTTTTTAATTTTTGGTTCGACTACCGTTTCTATTTATGCCACTTGTCTAGAGAGGCTGATGACTTATGAATTGTAGCGATTATGTTGGTTTATCATACAGTCTGCTTGTCTGTGAATCTTGACAGCCACACTGAGTGACGAACTAACCACATCATTCACACAGGCTCTTTATTTTATAAACAAATAAATTAATAAACTGGCCTATTGGTCTGGTAGTTAGTGACCCTGACTGCTAAGCCGGAGGTTGTGGGTTCGATTCCCACATGGGACAAAACTTTGTGTGTTCCATAAATGTTTGTCCCGAGTCTAGGTGTAATTTGTATCTGTCAATTGTATGTTTATTAACTCTACTCCGGGAGATGTCCTTAAAAACGGATAATAACGCTCTCTTTTAAATTATAAATAAGAGATTTCTTCATTTGGTTTGCGCTCACTAAGACATGTGTACACACACATCATGAAGACAAATACATGCATATATATTATATATACGTAATAAGCTAAAAAAGGAGTCCGAAGATTTTGCTTAGCAATTCTATAAATATTTATACGAAGCGCTATGTATACCTCGTCAGATAAGTAGATACCGTGAAGTAATTACTGATACAATTACAAATGCAGTTGCATTAGCAATCAGGTCTACATCTAAGATAGATAAAACATAATTACCGACTAACTACTAGACAACCTACGTAAGAAAATACCCAGTAGAGAAGGTATTTTTATAACATTAATATTGGTGGGTATTAATATTATAATATACATCATTACAAGAAATATAATGATGTTAATGAGGTAGTTTTTGTGTTGATTATGATAAGTATGTGTTGATAACAATTATATGACATTTCTTGTTCTTATCGTTGTTGGTTAGTGGCCAACCTGGTGACAGAGTTATTTAGATCGCTCATATTTAGGCCTCTGTAGTGATCTAACGACTGCTAAAAATCGGGACCGACTTTAAACGTGCCCTCCGAAGCACGGTGACGCCGACGCACATCGATTAGTGAAGATGTTCTTAGTTTTAAAAAAATCTACAAAGCAAAAGATCTTAATAACGAATCTGATGCAATTTTTTGAAATGTAACCTAAATGTAGTGATAATCCACTGAATATATAACCTATGAGAATGAAGTATTAGAAAGTGTAATATGTCCGAGCAGATGGATATTTCCCATTAAAATTAGCCATCCTGATCGAAATCGGTTTAAAGGACATTGATCATGGTCTTAAAAATTCTAGAAAACAAAAGGCTTTGATAACGGATATGATGCAATTTGTTGAAATGTAGCCTAAATATTATATAACACGGTGAAGCAAGCAACGCTGTGTTCTGGCTACCAGGTGATTATTTTTTACCGACGGATATATTTTAACACGCAGGTCAAGGCCCTCAAAAAGCGTTTCAAGAGATGCCTGCGGTTCTGTTTGCTAAAGTAATGATGACAAAGATAAATAGACCCAGAGACACACCTAACTACACCATGTTCTTGGTTTAGGTTTTATTCCTGTATTATCATTAGCCTATTGCAGTCCGACTGGACATTTTACCTAAATCTCGGTTCTTGCATCCAGATACAGTAATGGTAATTAAAGAAACCTGGTTTACAAATCTATTTAAACTTCAAATAAATAAAATTTAAACTATTTACCTACAAACAATAAAATATTGTATGCATAAGTTTTTTTATATAAAAAAAAATCGCATTATATAGGAGTGGGATAAGAAAGGTGACCGAAAAGGTTCATCACATAGGCTGCATTGGGTGCATTTCTGAATCAGTAGAATTATCGAAGTGACTTTCCATTGTTCCACACTTGCTTGTGTGCGTGAGCCAAGCATATAAGATGGAAATTAGTTATCAAAATAGTTCCGTGATTGACTAGTTGTCAGTTCATAGGTACTATTAATTTAAAAACTGGCACAACAATTTAATGGTGAAAGTTAAATACAGATTACAGACTGACATCAAGAATCTGGAAACGTACCTTTTATTGTTTGAGGCCGCGTAAGATAATATCCGTGATGTTAATAAATAGCTGTAGGTCCTTTTGACCCGTAAAGACCAAAGAGTATTTCAATAACAGCTTTTAAAGTTTCCAATAATATTGTTTTTTTCTATATGTTTTATTTATAAAGGAAATAACTTTTTGTGAATTGAGTTTAATGAATGTATCTCGCTATTCTGATACTTTGTTATTATGACGCGTTTACATTAGGTATCTGTCGGCCGTACTCGTTAGAGCCGTAAAGTTTTTACGGTACGGTTAAATCATTGATTGATTGATACCACTCTGAGTTTTTGGCTGTGGTTTTCTGTTTGGAGTAGGACCTTCCGCAGGTAAGCTGCTTTTACCCAATATATCTTTACTGGTAGATAAGCATTTAGTTGTCAAATTCAAGGCACATTTGGATGTTAGCTAGTGACCATAATTGCTACGACGGAGGGCGTGGGCTCGATTCCCATCCAAATCTTTGTGTGATGAGCACGAGTCTTTTCTCTGTGTCTGGGTGTAATTTAGAAATGCGTAAGTAGTCCGGTTACCAAAGTACAGGTTCTGCCGCGTTTGGAATCAAATGACTGTGTGAGTGTTGTCCCAAGATGTTTATTTTCCACCCGCGGCTTTATCCGCGCGTACAATCTCACTGATATAGTGATTATTACGGGATAAAAAGTAGCCTTTGTGCTATTCCAGACTATAAAAGATTATAGAAAAGACTCGTGCTCATCACACAAAGATTTGGATGGGAATCAAGCCCACGCCCTCCGGCTCAATCACGCCAAAACGACACAAAGATCTTTCTCTGTGTCGTTTTCTCCGGAGCATGATTGAGTACCTAACAAACATACATCTAGCCATCCATCGATCCAATCATTCGCATTGATCAGATTTGTATTTATTATAATTTGGTCGCACATTGTCCACGTATTCAGTCATCGACCGAATGTAAACGGGCCTTTATCCTTTAATCAAAGTTGTATATAAAAAAAACTGGTTGTATTTTTAGAATATTGGTTATGGGTTTATTTCTTTTTTTGCGGCGACTGCGCTGAACGATCGCCGTTTTTTAAGTCTTAGATATATTGTTATTGTGGAATAATAATTTTATGGAAGATAACGGTGTATGATCAACATGACATTGTAAGATTATTTTGATATTAAGTTATATTTACTGTTGTATGAAAAAAAATGCAATATATTTTACTGGACTTTAGGACTAAAAGTACCAATTCTTATATATTTACTATTATTTAAAACCACAAAGACAAATTATAAAAACACAAATTCTTATATTATCTACTTTTAATTGTCCCGACTGACTGACTAGCTGATTCATCAACGCAGAGGTTAAACCGCTAACACTCGCCCAATCTTTGGTGGTTATTATTGCGCACACTTTCAAGTCACTCGATTCTTCAAAGCACCTCGCAAAGATCAGATTGTTTGGGACTTCGCTATGTCTTGGGCCGCCCCTTAGTATACATACACTTGAACATCATTATACGCCTTATAGCTTGTATAATATTATTTTGTCGTTTAAGACAATTATATTGTTCGATAACGACAGAAGGTACTTCCTGAACTAACCCGGACTTTATTTGTTGACTTTCCTTATTAAGACTTGTTTCTTTACTTTCACTTTGAATAGGAAGCCACTATACGTCATATTTTCAGTAATTATATGTACGTTATTGTAAACTGGTTACAAATCAATCGGTAAACGTGTTCATTCTTATTTGACAGGTTACAAAAAACGATATCAAGTGTTTTGATTACACCCCGTCAGTCATGATCATTACGATAAGATCCGCTTCAAGTTTACCAATTGGTTAAGCTATTTTTGCTTTCATCTACAAAAAAAACTGTACGTAATTTTAATTTATTTTTATTTTTTATTTATTTATCTTTATAGTAGTTTTATTTAACAAAAATAAGAGAGGTAAGGCACTAAACAAGTATGCATTAATTTTTTTTTTTTATACTAGGTTCTCAAGTGGCAAGAATACCGCCTATATGATGGTAAGCCCATATGATGGTACCCTAACTTCTTCCCTATACTATGCCCTAACATATAGCCGCTTGCAATATTCGCGATGTTGCCGACGTAAAAAAAAATCCGGGGTAATGATGGAATAGAAAAACGTTTCATTAAAAGCATTCTCCTAAATGAGCATTGGGGACCTGTACCCACGTACAGAAACAAAACTGCAGTACTGTATAGGTATAGTTATTTAGCTGTGGTCTTCTGTTAAATGAAGACCACAGCTAAATAACTATACCTATCCTTCTTCAGTCGGACTTGCTTGATCGTATGGTGCCCTTCCTCTCTTAAATTTTAATTAATTAGATTTCTAATAATTTCTTCCCCAAAGAAAATAAAGGGCTAGTACTTTTTTATGTTTCTTGGTTAGTAGGTAGGTATGTATCCAATAAAAAGTCACCATGCGCTGCTTATATTTTATTGTCACCCTATGGCGGATTATTAAATGAATATATCGTCCCTAATTACTAAAGCCACGTTACTCTTTATAAACAATATTTCGTTTACTCCAGTACTGTTTTTGATTTTGATATTACTCAACGTGTGTTCACTACTGTCATTTTAGGAAGTGTCATATTGTGAGAATAATGGGTTTAGTTTAAGGATTTTTCAATTTAATATTTTGTTTAAGGATGTTCATAAAAAAATATGTTTTGTACTCTAAATAAAGAAACTAAAATTAAATTTCTGTAATGTAATATGTTTAAAATCGCTTTACCTACCTGATATTAAACTAATTATTTCAAACGTTTTTAGATGAATAATATTATTTTCGATTGTGTTTTTTTTACCTTTAAAAAATGCAGCAAAAAATGTCCAGGAAGTCGCTATTCGCTACGGACAGTGGTTTAGACGTATAAAAATAAATTATTTAAAACAATAACAATAGTTCTATTATTATTTCGCAGTAGACTTAACTCTTTTATAAAGAGAAAAAAAAAGAGATTTGTCAAGCATTCAGTTTTCGATGAGATCTGGCTCCATCAGCATATTTATCTTCTTCTTCTTTCTTAGCGTTTCGACAGCAAAACACAGCTACATCCCACGACTGCCAGTGGCGTAACTATATCGTTTGAGGCCCGTGTTGTAGTGGCAGTGTTGTAATAATACGAGTAAATATTAAGATCCTTCTGGCCACGGGCACGGACGTTCTCTCAGGCCACGGGCCCGTGGTATTCTGCCCGTAATGCCATCCTATTGTTTTGCAACTATTGACTGCATTGTCGAAGACAGTTATCAAATCCTCATGTGTGCAAGTGTTAGGATATAAATAATAATAGCAACCCATATAATGTCCCACTGCTGGGCACGGGTGTCCTCTCCTCCATCAAGAGAGAGAGAGGGTTTAGGCCTTAATTCACACACGCTGGCCTAATGAGGGTTGGCGAATCTGACATGTCTTTAGAATTACTTCTAAGATATGTGGGTTTTCTCACAATGTTCATCTTTACCGTTAGCAGATGGCGAATCATTTGATTAGTACATATTCCACGAAGTGAAAATAATTCACATTGGTACTGCCACTCGGGATTGAGTGAAAGTCGGTTACTTATTTCTACTGGACCACCACCGCTTAAACTTACCGCTTTAAAGTGTTAGGACATGTTTATTCAAAATTTAAGAAAATCTCTGAATGGCGGCAATAAGAATAAATATGAAAGTACGTCGGGCGTGTGACTTACGTTTTTTACTATCATCAGGGATTTTTATTATTCGTTAAGAATAAACAATATTCTACCTACTTTACAGTAAATTATAGGTACTTACATAGTTATCGCCCGTAAACATCTCACCATTTCATATACATATGTCATCATGTTTCTTACTATTGAATAGATCCGCTACTAGTTTAGCTCTTGTGGTTTACAAACAGATTCTCTGTCTGTATTCACTTCTAGCTCTTTAAATTGTACATTATTATATAACTTATTAAAGGGTTGACCTTTCTATGACATATTATTCTTCATCCAATTTGATTTGTTTTAGGGTATGTGTTATGTCATTGCGTTATTATATGTCTTTTTGTATTGCATAGTGATGCCGGTTTTATTAATACAATGTTTAGGTAGCCCACAAGTCACGATTGTGTTAAAGAGCTATATATCAAATGCCTTTAAAAAAGCGAAGCTTATTAACAATCGGACTCAGGGAATCACAAAAACTAAAAATTTAAACAATTCTTGGACAGATGGACTTATAAAAACCTGTTTACGTGAATCGTGTTATTGTAGCCAACGATTCATGACATAACAAATTTCATTAATACTAATTTAGTTGTTTTTATGAAACCTATGTATTTTGTGTGAAGTTAATAAGTTAATTTCCCAGTAATTCTTTTGTTTTTTTTTATTTTGGGTGGGTATACTTTATTCATTTACTTTATGTACATACGTACCTTACCTTTTAATATTTAACTCTTAGTTTTTTCTATTTTTTATTACTTTGAAAAGTGTCAATGATCCGCCTGATAGAAAATATGCCTTACCAATGGTATTATGCGACGCTTGTTTAAAAGAAAATATTCACAATTATACTGGAGTATCTAAAACATTTTATCTAAACTGTGTCAATGTGGTTAAAAACGTGAACCATCTGAAACTAGACAGAGTTCTTCAGATCGCCCTTGATAAGGTAACCGCTCCCTTGATACCATCACCCAGTAAATACTCAAATCCAAATTGTTTATTATAGTACCTTCCTAAATTGTCACTCACTTATCGTCATTAAATATCTCAATGACAATAAAATATCTTTGAATAGCATTAAACAAGTAATTACTATTATAAACAGATTGTATTGAACCTTTGATCTATGTATTAAAAAAAGGTTGACTTAAGTACTTGTATTATTTACAAATTTTGTTTGTCATTGTCATTGTTAAAATAACAACAAATTGTGAATGCCATGAGATGTTTACCAACGTTGCTTAACAGTTAGCGTTCTTAGTGGATAAACGTCTTAAGTTTAGATACACTTATTTTTATTTTCACTTTTATCTTCCTAACCTTAAAGTTGAAGATTTATAAGTAGCCTTTTCTCATTTTTTTTACTGAGGATGCAACTTGTCCTGTGCCACAGCCCCATATTTGTAACTCATATTTGCTTGATCTTCAGCTGTGTAAAATCCCTGTTTCCCAATTGAATTAGCTAGAAGTTAGGTCTGTCTTTAAATAAGAAATAATTTCTACTTGCCCGAGATGTTTATCCTTATAAGCTATTTATAAATGAATCGTTTTAATGTTTGTAGACCTATATAGAGTAATATCAAGTTAATAAATTCTTCCCATTCTTGATATTAGATAAAAATAACTCAATATAACCGAGTTATGATTACTAAGAAACACAATAACCAGGCGCCAACGCTGAACTAAAAGCAAATTCATAAACATTTCTGTTTTTACAACAGATTTTTTTATGTTAAAATTTATTTCACAGATTCTTACTGTCGTACTTATGTCCCCATTTAGTAATGAGAACAAAATGATTTATACAATTTAATTCTCATTAATCGTCTTGCTGAGGTGCGCGTGCGTTTACGGAAACCCCTCCTTTTAAGACTTGAATTAATCAATACTTTGTAGTGACTACGCGACTCGCGGACAAGACGGACGTATAGTGACCATCGCTCTCAATAATGCGAGCCATATTAACTATTATATTTGTGATCGTGACAAGAACAACATCGCAAGTTTGTAACTATGAAGACAGTGTTGAATTAACTAGCCGCTCGTATAACGGAATTAAATATGAACACGGTGAATATTTTGTGGATAACACAACGGGAGTTGAAAGAGGATGTGTTTGCATGAAGGAGAAGTGTGCCAGAAAATGTTGTCCATTTGGCAAAGGATACGACCAAATTAGGAAGATATGTGTTGATATACCAGGAAAGTTCAGTCCGCCGGTGTGGGAAGGTTCTAAAGCTTTACCAGGATTTAATGCCACGAAGGAATTTCATTTTTTGTTTTACAAAATGAATTGTTCTAAAGGTGAATCTAGATTGCCGATTCGCGGTGTTGGATTGAAGTTTTATTTAACAACGGTGAGAATAATCTTATTATCCACTCATTTATTTTATAGACTGCTTATGTGACGTCAGTTTGCATTAGAATTATCATTAATCTCGATTTGGTAGTGTTATTAAAAAACAAAAAAACCTAAAACCGTGTTGTTTGTACCTAATTGGTGACCATTATACTTATTTATAACTGTTGGACAGTTTTGTGAATTGTATATTCTGAACTTAAAACTGCTGTTGAACTTACTCATAGGTTTTTTGCGAAACATGAGAATAATTAGGCAAACAGTAGTAATTTGCATAGGCAAGTATCAACGATCAGGATTCGTTACATATAACTGTACCATGATGTCCCTATAGTGGTCTATTTCCGGCTATAAATTTTGATTTTAATATTACGGATTTCAAATTAAGCTCGAAAATAAATCTGAATGCGTAGCTGTGCCTCGCAACTCGGAAATCGGATATTCACATTAAGGTGATCAAGTGCTATTCGTACATGTCATTAACCTACGCAGACAAATTAAAGTGCAAGAGATACGGAGGTTCAAAGTGCTTAATATTACGCCAGTGTAAAGATCTCTTTAAAGAGTTCCTTAAACTGTGATATTACTTAAGGATGTTTGAAAAACTGGTCTAGACAGCAATCATGCTATAACTATAAGTTTACGAGATACATAACTAACTTGATGTAAGTATGTTTATGTATATATATATATATTTAATAAAGACAAATCCCGCACTAGAGAACAAGCTCTGTGTCGCGGAGGACTTTACTAGCATACAATTAACGGTCACAAATTCCACCACCCAACCCAGACTCAGAACAACTCTTTGTGGGTCACACAAAGTTTTCCCTGTGTGGAATCGAATGAATGAATGAATAAAATGAATCGAACCCACAACCTCATGCACTGCAGGCGCATACTGCGGCCACTGAACCACCGAGGCAGTCAAATAAAATATTTATTTTTATACTATCAAGGAGACAAACAAGCATAGCCTGAAGGTAAATGCTTATAGACGCTTGCAACACCAGGGGTATCACTCGTGCGTTGCTGACCCTTTAAAAACCTTATAAACTCCTTTCTTGAAGAGCCCCATATAGTCTCTTGAGAAAACCACGGCAGGCAGCTTATTCCACAATCTAATCGTAAGTGGTAGAAAGTGTCTTTGAAACCGTACCTCACATCCTAGCACCTCCCTGTTTGAGGTGCTAGGATGTGAGGATGAAATCTTTTTTTTTTTGTAAAATTTTATAATCTCTATTAATTACGTTAAGCACTTTTTTGTTCAGGTCACTCTTATTCATCCTAAAGTTGCCAGGAATAAATTAAACTTACAGATAAAGCCATCTACCTACTTCTATTTCATAAGTATGATTGTCTGTTCTGTCTCCGGGGTGTTATATAGGTATCTTAATTTGTGTCCGTTAATTGTATGTTTGTAAAGTCCCCCGCGACACAGAGCTTATTCTCTAGTGCGGGACTTGTCTTTATAAATGAGAAAAAAATCTATAATAATTGTATTTAAAAATATATAGGTAAGGATGATTATCAGTTGTCTGATTGCCGTAGTACAGGCGCTGCCTAGTTTTGTACCAGATGGCAGTGTGTGAGTTGTCCCAAAATATTACTATTATTTTTCGTTGTGCTTAGTCACAGTCATGTTTGTATATTACTTTATCTTCTTTGCTGTGTGAATACGAGTTATATATCTAAGCATGTAAAGGTCATACAATAATATTTTGAAGAAATGGCAACAAAACAACTTTCCTAACAGATTCGTAACGTGAAATGAGTCAGAATACTTGAGGATTTACTCGATTTTCCGTGTTTTCCTAATACGCACTAAGAATGACGATTAATATTTGTATACTTGTTAAAAACAATATCACGCGTTGCAACTTTATCCTCAAAGTAATGAATATAGGTGTATTATAACCACGTCTCGCCAGGCCACGCCATGCTACATTTCGACAACTCTGCGGTTGCATACTGAGAAGGCTTTTTTTATACTACTTGTAAGCAAGCATACAGCCTGCCTGGTGGTATGCAGTTACCGTAGCTTATGGTCGCTTGCAATACCAAAATTAGCAAATGTGTGTTCCCGACCCTATTTTTTTACATTGGGGCTTTAAGATGGAGTATCCCAAGGATAGGAAACCGTTTCATTCAAAACGCATCCTTAAATGAGCGCTGGAGACCTGTGCTCTCCTCACACCTAGGAACACAAGCACACCGCTGTGTGCAGTTTTTTTGTAGTGCTTTTCTGTAAGGTGGATTGCCCTGTCGGCCTTCGCTAGTATGGTTCACTAACTCTCTTAAATCCCTGGGGTAGTGTATGTACATAAGACTATGGTTAATTGAATCTATTAAAACGTACTTTCTTCTCTGCCTATACATTTATCAGCCTCTTGATACGTTTTACAAAAAATAGACAAGAGAGTAATTAAAAAGACAACTCCCTCGCTTGGAAACAAGCTCTACCTATGTCGCAAGAAACTTTACAAACACACAATTAAATAAACCCAAATTACACTTCGGAACAAACACTTATACATCACATAAAGTTTTGTCCCGTGTAGGAATCGAACCCACAACCTCCGGCTTAGCAGTCAGGGTCACTTGCCACTAGATAGACCAACAGGCCTGTCAAACCTTAACTCAGAACCTAACAGAAGACCACAGTCAATCTTGTCAATCAAACGGGTGCTGATCTGACACAAATAAGATTGCCATCGAGACGTTAAGAAAATCAAACGCATCTTAGCGGCCTACTCACGATCTGAATTAACGGCCCTTCGTGAGTACGTTGCCGCGCTATTTGCGTCGAAATTAATGTAGGTAGATATAGCTTACATAACGCATCGAAGTCTCAAGATTTCGGAATTTGATTTTATATTTAGAGCAGAACAGCTGATTTGAACTATTTAACAATTAAATTATTTTGTATAAACGTTGGTGCTTGTAGGTTTTATCTAAACTAATATTATAAAAAGAAAAGATTTGATTTTTTTGTTTGTTTGTTGCGATTTAACTCAAAAACTACCGGACTGATTTTAAAAATTCTTCCACTATTAGAAAGCTTAATTATCAGCGGGTAACATAATGCTATACTTTATTGAAAAAAAATACAGGATCCCTACGAAAACATAATAAATATTCACCCGTGCCAAGTTGGGACGCGTGCCGCTTGTATTATATAATAACTTGTAACCGAATTGCGTTAACGGCCGCTTATCTCTATTAGCTACTTACGCGGGAGATATTACAGTTAATAACAAGAGTGTATGCGGAATCACAAGTGCATTTTATTTCCTCACTCTTACATTGTGATGGGACGGCAATCTGACACGATAAAAGACAGGAACAACAGCTTTAAACGCTTTTCGGTTTTTTTATATAGGTACTTATACCTATAATATAATTCTGATGTATTAGCTATATAATATATAAATTATTTAGGGCTCAACTCAATCAATGAACCGGCCATCACACCTTCCTATTTCCTAATAAAGATTTCTATATATAGCTTGGTTTAACCACTTCAATGTAGTATGGTCTGAATATACATAAATATTGACATACATTTACTTATTGGATGTGAAAACACCAACTACCTATGTGGGAAATACCCAGAGGTAGGAAAACTTGTTATACTCAATTGTGCAATAAGAGGCATGTTGTTTATCGTGGGGTTGCGTTCACACGGTATTTAAAAGCGGTAGGGCATCATACAAGCAAGCAAGCCCTACTAGGGAAGGACCTACACCTTACCTTAAAACCTTACCTTCGGTACCTACCTTAAAATTACCTATTTAATGGTAATTTTGGGAATATCAATTTAATAATTTAAACATGAGATTTTTGTAATATTTATTATTGTATTTTATTTTATTAACATAAACGTACAAACACAACGTATGCTAAATAAATTAAAATTAATCTATACTAATATTATAAAGCTGAAAAGTTTGTTTGTTTGGTTGAGGCGCTAATCTCAGAAAGTTCTGACTGATTCGATTAGAAAAACACTTTTTTTGTTGTATAGTGCATTTATCCAGGAAGGCTATAGGCTATAATTATAACATTACGCTATTATCAATAGGAGCGGACCAGTAGTGAGATATGTTGCAAAAGCGGGAAAATGTACGTTCCAAATTACCACGCGGACAAAGTCGCGGGCGACCACTTGTAAATAAATAAAATAAAATACAGAAGACCACAGTAGTGCAGTTGTGTTTATGTGTGTCTCTCCAGTTCTAATTTAAGAATGCAATTTTAAAGAGACGTTTTCCTATCCCCGTTATAGGTATCCCAAAATCATGATGTTTCAAATTGTAGGGTCGGCATCGCGTGAGTGATGCCGTAGATGTGTAGCGTCCACATCTGCTTAGGCGGGCTATAAGAGAAATAAAAGTAATATAGTATTGCTTTCTTCTAAGCAGTGTTCGTCTAGTAGTGACCGTGACTCCCAAGCCAGGCTGCTAGAGGTCGTGGCAACTCGATGGTGATGCCAACCTAGGACATTAATCTTAGATACGTATGTATTGAAAAATACATAATTCATGTATGTTCATATTATAAAGAGAAGATATTTGTATGTTTGTTACGATTTAAATAAAAAAAACTACTGGACTGGATTTTGATATACGAGTACGTAAAACATCAACAAGACTAATGACATTTAAAATAAACATTTTACGATCTTGTAATATTATTATAATTATTATAACTTGTTCAACGGACCGGAATCTGTAGTAGACAAAAATAATTTGACTGTATTAAAATGTATTAATAGTTATGTTAGTGCTGTTTTATTAATTATATTTTAAGACTAGATTTGGCCTGAGTCTCTGCCCGCGTTTATATATAAAACCTACCTATACTTTTTTAACCGACTTCAAAAACGAGAAAGTTCAGAATTCGTGTGTATTTTTCTTTTTAAGTTTGTTACCGCAAAACTCAGTCATTTATGAACCGATTTGAAAAAATATTTTTTGTCTGAGAGGACATACTTTCAGTTTGGTCACATATTTATCAAACGAAAGTTTTGATGATGAGATCCATGAGGAATTGAGGAAACTCCTCAAAATTTATAGGGATACTTATAGCAATTTTAATATTTTTTACTACAAATAAAACACACTTTACACTTTCTGAATGCAATTGTATTCAGAAAATTACACTTTCTGAATTCAATTGCATTCAGAAAGTGTAATTTGGTGAAGAGAAACCGAAGAAGAAGATCACAAATGGCCATCTAAAATTCTAATAATAGGTATTTCACGGATGGCAATAAGATGAAATTCATTTAACGTTGTTAAACAAATATTACTGAGCAAATGTAATGTAGTAAATTAAAATGGTACAATTAAACTGATCTGATGGCACTTTAGCTGCAAATGATCAGATTTCAAATAAAACTGTTTTTAAGGTAGAAAAAGTGAGATCACAGCTTGTATGAAAGTTCAGACTCATTAGACTTGGAATTTTATAGTCGGTTTTTTTTGTTAAAATTATTTCAAATAAAATGTAGCTTATCATATTATACTTACTTATTTTGCCCGCGGCGTGTATGTCATTTATTTCTGTAACATGCGGGGCAGTCTTTGGGGACTGCCGATAGAAGTGAAAACTAAGTACACCATGATACAATTCATGAGTTACCACTCGTGAATTGTATCATCGAGCTATTCGATTTTTTGAATATAGAAAGCGTTCGGTAAAGATGACGGGAGTTCATTGATTTTTGTTAGCCCATAAAGTGCTCAACGCGCCTAAAGAAGTTTTCACTTCAAAAAGCAAAGCTATGTCCAGGCTATCACGAACAGGCTTACTATCGTATTTATAATATTAGTATTAATACGTGGAACAGCAATTATATTATTTATCTGTAGTTGTAGGTAAAATGCAAAGATTGTGCTAGACATAATAAATTATATATAATCTATGTGTTTGTGGCGTGGATAAATACACTGAATTGTAATAGTTTGTTTTCCAAGAAACACAAAATCATTGTGATAGTGAGGTAGAACTCAATTAGGAGGATGTCACCTGTGGCCCGTGTCAAAAGACATGTTTTTGAGTTTTAATAGTAATAACTTCCCATATACTCGTATATCCCACTGTCGGGCATAAGTCTCCAATTCTCTGTAAACAGAGAGCCATAGCAGCCTTCATCTAATCCACATACGCTTGCCTAATGCGTATTAAATTAGTGGATCATAGACATATATATGTACTCGTATATATGTATATGCTTTTAGGTTAGATAGATAGATTGAGATTTTTCATGTTTAGTTTAGTAATATTTAATTCATTGTTAGCTGATTCAAACTCGTAATGTCGATAAAATTCGATAAAAGCAAGTTGTCGCTGTCGCATGATTAGCTTGTATTGAACGTGCGTTTGCGCATCCTTGCACACTAAACGCTCTGCTGACGAGTAATTAGTAATTACATAGTTGAGGTGTGTTCAGTACTTTAGAAGGTCACGGTCAACTTCTTCATCTTATCTAGCGTTTTTTCAAATATTGAAAGTTGACATTGGATGTGTGTAACTGTGAGATTTTTAGAACGTTACCTTTGCCTACGTAATGGGAAGTTTTGATGTATAAACACAGAATACTTAATTGATATAAATAAGATATAACAGTGCACCAGCGTATGCGCAACCACAGATGCACATTTACTCAAGCACAGGATTTCAATTACTCCACTGTGTATAGTTGTTCGGCTGTGGTCTTCTGTAAGGTCCTTCCCTAGTCGAGCTAACTCGCTTTGATGATTCCCTCCCTCTCTTAAATTTCTGTCAACAAAACGATAAATGCAAAATTCTCGAAATTACGAATATAAAAATCATCATCATCTCAACCCATAAACGTCCCACTGCTGGACACAGGTCTCCATTAATTTGGAGGGATATTAGCCTACTATACCACGCTGGCCAGACGGGTTGGTAAAGGGTTTTGTTTCGAGTTATCCCTCTCTTGTAGTGGATATTGTCTGCCTGACTTACTCTCCCTTAGTCGACTCTCGGTAGGGAATGGAGTGATGACATTTATATTCTTAATCCTTCACCACACAGACTATAGAGTATAGAAATATAGAAGTCATAAATTGCTTTAATAATGAGCCTTAGATTGTTTAACAGCGTCATGTAATTAAGACATTATTAATAACCTACCTAATGGATAAACGAGTTTTACGACGTTTTAACTGCAAGTGTAAAAACTTTAAATGCAATATATGATTGTTTGTAAGTAGCTTAGACTATGTTATTTTTATTCAAAAAAATATTTATGTAAATATCTAATAAATAAATGGTTTTTAATACTCAAATACTTCTAGATATTTGACGGCTTAATCTGTTCTTTTTTTAAACTATAAAGCTGAAGAATTTGTTTGGCAGAACGCGCTAATCTCAAAATGTACTGGTTCGATTTGAAAAAATCTTTTTTTGTTGAATAGTGCATTTATCCAGGAAGGCTATAGGCTATATAAAATCACGATATGATCAATAGGAGCGGACCAGTAGTGAGATATTTTGCAAAATCGGGAATAATCTTTCAAATTACCACGCGGACGAAGTCGCGGGCGACCCCTAGTTAATTCATAAGACAACTCGTCGTATTACTCTACGTTCTCTATTCATACTTAGTAATAGTTTTATTTTTTGTTATTTCACAGAATGGCAAACTTCACATCGAGATGGATGGAGGGAACTCTCAAGTTTATGGTCCAGACAAATATTGTATTGACAACTTTTTCGATCCCAACCTGAACAAGACGGAGCTAAGTGCACTGATCTGCTTCCCAAATACGGTACCTGAAAAGAATCACTACGCTCTCAGCAGTAGTTGTAAGTAACTTGTTAAATCTTTTTTAAGCATGACAGTGCTTTTGAGTCATTTATTCCCGTAGTTCAATTACTACGGGATTATTCGTGTCAATACTCTACTCTAGTGGTGTAAGTTAGTAAGTAAGAAAATAAAACGCAATTTTTATTTTTTCAAGTAAACATGTTCTTCTTGGGGGAGGATGATACTTAAATCAAGTTCTAAAGTTTGTTCTTAAGTTTTTTACTATTGTAAGGCATTATGACTCTTACCTAAGTATTATTTTAAATAAAGAACTATAGAATATGTATAGGTATATTGATTCCTACTTAAATTACAAAATAAGTTGAAGTTCACTAGTAATTTATAGTGTTTCCAGTCAAAGAAAAACTTTATCAAAAATGCTACGTTGCCAGTCTGCAGTACCTTTTTAAGACTTAAGACCAATAAATAAATACCTATATATATAAAGTGCGCGCTAGTGTATTTTATCTTACATACGAATTCTAACTACTACTAGAACTAGAACAATATTGACGCGCACAAACAAAGTATAACCAACCTCAGAGCAATCATTAACTTTACATTACAACTTTTACTTTACATTAATTTTAACATTATGAATCACCCAAGATTTTGTTTTGTTTTCTAAATAAGTGGTAGGTAGTGAACACTTAAACCTCTCCGCTTTCCATAGATGACTTCAAATTTCGTTTTCTATTCACAGCAATAATAATGAAATCGAAAATTCATCATATTTTAAAGTAATTAAATGTTTTTGCAGGTATGTTAATCTCCTGTTTTTTCATTATCTTAACGGTGGCTGTGTACGCGTGGATACCGGAGCTCAGGAACCTCCACGGCATGGTTCTAATGGCATACCTTATGAGTTTCTTCATAGGATTCTTGTTTTTGGCAACTATGCAAATTCTACTTCTCTGGAATAATATCACTCCAGAAATGTGTACTGTGTTTAGTAAGTATGCTACAATATTAATATTTCTAAAGCATTAGGGTCAAACTCATTTATAATATTCAATCTATTCGCCTTCCGGTCACGTGAAGCGTCGATTATACGTTTCGACAAATCTTTAAAAGGACTACGAGCCCAAGCGTTTCGACTCCAAACGGCTAAACACATTGTAATCTTCGTTGAGATTACTGTATTTGCGCCGCTTGAGAGTATCTGCGAATGAATGTTAGTATCTAGTAAGCTTTGGGACCAATGCTACTCTGGATGTTCATAGCAAGGGTTTAGTTCACTATATTATTTTAAAGCATTAGCAACTAAAAACAGCTAAGTCAAATTACATATTTTAATAGTGAATTTTAATTAATACTTATCAAACTGAACACTTAAATGAAAACACTTAATAGAATCGATAAAAAAATATCTGTTTATGTCTGTGGTTTGTCCACGGTCTACAGTTAAACCGCAAAATAATAATTATATAAAAACCAGATTTGCTAGAAAATTAATTGGAATTTCCGAGCGCTTTTTACAAACTTCCTTTTGATTTAAATAAATTGACGTATTCTCTTGAACTGGAAGACGGAGCGTGTGCAGGCCATGGTGCACCGATACCCAAATAGTGAAATTTGCAGGCAGCAAATAGACAAGGTCATCTAAGGACCGAATGCTGTATAAATTGGGGATATTTAGTAGTGGACTTCTATTGGCTGAAATAATAATATTAAAAAAGGGCCAGGTTAAAAGTACCCATTATCCACGTTCACGCATGATGAGGTTGATGAATGTAGAGGAGGCGAAAGAAGTATGTTTAGATCGAAGCAACTGGCGTACCATAGTCTCTACCTACCCCACTGGGAGATGGGCGTGATGTATACATGTATTATGTAAATAGCAAACGATCTCAGTTAAAAATTACTTTTGTATTGGGCGGTATCTTTTTTAAATAGGCGGTAAATATAAAAATATAAATAGATATGTCAAAGAAAACTGGACTTCTAGTAGATAAACAAAACATATATTTTTAGATGTAGCCCTGTTATTGTTAAAAATTATAAAAAAATATTGTTCGGTTAATTAAACATCACAGTGAGGTTTTTACGATGTCAAGACCGCCTACCAAAACTAGTTTTATAAATAGCATTGCTTAGTCATCGTTGAGTCATTTTATTTTAAGTTAGTGATCTGGCGACTCCATTTTTTTCTATTTGCTACTATACGATATTTAATACAGGCTCGATTTATACCAGACAACCCCCCGAATTAGTAAATCATCATCAATGGTCTCGATTTTACCTTACATAAAAATAAGTATTCGTTCTACACGTATTATATAATGTATTTTCCTATATATCGCCAAAAAAGCAGATCGAGTAATGTGTCATAAATCAACGCAAGTTTTTATCAGACCGATTATATTATTTTTTGTTTTCGATAATCCCTTTAGATCCCATTTATATTGTATTTAAAACATAATTATATTTAGGTTTCGTAGGGAACCCATATTTTTTTAAATAAAATATAGCCTTTGTTACCCGCTGATAATATTCCTTTCTAATAGTGAAAGTCAAAATATATAAAATCGGTCAATAAATCAATTCTTTTCTTTTTAACCGACTTCAAAAAGAGGAGGTTATCAATTCGTGTTTTTTTTTTTTTTTTTTTTTTTTTTTTTTTATGTTTGTTACCGCATAACTCCGTCATTTATAGACCGATTTGAAAAATTCTTTTTTTGTCTGACTGGACATACTTCCAGTTTGGTCCCATTATCATCAAAAGAAAGTTCCGATGATGGGATCCATGAGGAATTGAGGGAACTCCTCAAAAGTTATAGGCACACATATAGCAATTTCAATATTTTTAACAACTAATCAATCATTTGCATTCAGAAAGTGTAATTTGGTGAAGTAAAACTGATGAAGAAGACCACAGATGGCCATCTGAACTTTTCAATAATAAGTATTTTACTGATGGCGATTAGATAAGTTTCGGTTATTGTTGCTAAGCAACTATTAATAAGAAATAATGACGTGAATGAATTGAGCGCGGATTGCACAGATTAAATATTGCTTTTAATACCTACTTGACCTGTGTTCAGCCCGACGCTCAGTCGATTTTATTCGATTGTAACAAACAAATATCTGAAAATTTTACAACTTGCCGTACTGAAGTCGGTTTTTTTTTTTGTTAAAATTATTATATTATTAGTTAAGATTCAAATTTTAACGTTTTCTATTTTCAGCGTTCATCATTTATTTCTTCCTATTGGCCGCGTTCTTCTGGATGAATGTTATGTCCTATGACATCTGGTGGACATTCAGGTAACTAACTTATTTACAAGAATTTATTTACATGCCTTCTTCGTCTTATTCGTCGCGAATAAACGAAATGTCATAGGAATTAAAAGAATTAACTTTTGACTAACATGAACAATCAAAAGTGCTATATGGACTGTAATACATAGTTGAGTTGTTAATTTGTTTTAAAAACCCTTTAGCTGCTTTCGCCAGCAATAAATAGAGATACCGTCATTAATACAGTCTAGTATTAGTCATGAAATCTGTGGAAATTCATACTAATACGCGGTTTGCAAAGAAACCGGGTTTAGTCATATTTTATGGATTAAGTTTTCCGGCTCACTTTACTTAATATTATTTCCTTAATAATGCTACCTTACGCTATTTCTGCCTTTCAATCTATGAATTCGCTCCCGTGATATTTTAATAAATAAATAGCCTATACCACTCAGAAATTATGTAACTCCTGAACAATTAAATAATTTTTTTGAATTGGGTCAGTATAGTAGTTACAGAGATATTTTTGATATCATATTTAGTCAATCAATCAGGCTATCGCAGTCTACTGCTGGACATAAGCCTCTCCTAACAACCGCCAAAGCACACAGTCCTACGCGTTCCGCATCCAGTCCGTCCCAGCGACCTTTTATGGTCGTCGGCCCACTTAGCTGAGGGCCGTCCTACCTATTACATTAATAATTCAAAAATAATCATCAGGCATATCTAACATAATATTTGGATTTAATATTGTTTTGAGACTAATTGATAGACACTAGACGGTAAGGTTTCCGGAGGCCCCTTAATGTTGTAGATCGGTGATTAAAACGGATTACTTGGAGGATTGTCACTCCTGTGAGATTGCCTCGTAAGTCTTATTTTTAAATATGACTCTTATCTTACAGTGGAAAACGTGCGGTGTCCAGCGGAAAGTCTTCCGCTCGATCTCGGTTCCTGACATACAGCCTTTACGCATTTGGTATGCCGACACTACTGATTATACTGCTGGCTATACTTGAGTTCGGCGTCAATCCTGAGAAAAGTCGATATCTTCCTCGTATCAGAATCCAAGGATGCTTCTTATATGGTGAGTTTTTTTAACTTAATAGTAATGTCGTACTGTTGAGCACGGGTCTTTTTTATTTAAGAACATATTAAATTAACAAAAAGACAACATATGGATGGAGGGAAATTTTAAGCAAATATATTTCATGACGACAAAAGAAATAAATATTTCTGGGTAGGTGTTCTTAAATTAAAATGAAAGAAGTATAAAAAAATAGAAAAAGAAGTAATCAAAATGGTTAATGAATTAAACTTTTGCGTTTCGATATAATTGTGCATCTATTTATTTGATTTAAAACCAATAAAGAAAACAAAATATTATATTTGTTTCATAACAATATTACCGTACGTTTCTAGTAGCATACTGTCGAAATATCTAAAATGTATAAAATTCTTTATTTTCAGGGCATAGCAAATTGATTTACTTATATACACCGATAGTACTGTTGTGTGTGACAAACTTAGTATTCTTCACGCTGACGGCTTTGAAGATAGCTGAAATTAAAAAACAAACAAAGGTTTTGAACAAGAAAGATAAACAAAGGTGAGGATCATTTTATATTTATACTCGGCGATTCACGGCAATGCCAATTTATAAAGTCATTCACAGCAATGGCAATTGATGAAATCATTCACAGCAATGGCAATTGATAAAGTCATTCACGGCAATGGAAATTTATAAAGTCATTCACAGCAATGGCAATAGATAAACTCATTCACGGCAATGACAATTGAAAAAAAGTTTGACTGCTCGAAGGCTTAATCTATAAGAGACAGACTGCACTGAACTATCACAGCGTGTTACTCTCCTTAAATTATTACTCAGTGTCCGTACTTTTAGAGTTGGAAGATCATTATATTACGTAGTATGTTTGTTTGTGACGTATATTCGTATGTTCCAGGTTCACACTGTATATCAAACTGTTCATTGTAATGGGTTTCAACTGGATTTTAGAAGTGATCAGCTCCTTCTACCCTGAAGCTGATTACATCTGGAAAGTCACTGACGCTTGCAACGTTCTTATCGGCCTTATCATATTCATCATATTCGTCTGCAAAGAGAAAACGTTGACATTGATAAAGAAGAGGTTCGTTTCGTGCTGTCTTTGTGTGTCTGATAGTAAATATAATATTTCAGCGGTAGGCTGATTTGTATTTTATAAAATGTTCTATAAAAACTATACCAAAGAAAGACAAATAGGTTAATGTTTTGAGTTATATCAAGACGAAGCTATTTTTGGGTAGAATATATGATATAACTTAAACCAAATGTCTAATATTCACAAGAAATAACAACTGAATGTATAATTTATATATATTCGATATAACGTTCAGTTGATATAATATATAAAATATACAATAAAAGAACTACATTTTATAAGTATAACATTTTTTATGACAAATAATGTAATATATTATTTATCATTAAAAAATTACTTTTAAATATATATTAAATATATAATAACAAACAAGGACAAGGTCAGCTCTGGACCGAATGATGTGGAAGACCTTAGGGGATGCCTATGTCCAGCAGTGGACGTCTTATGGCTGAGATGATGATGATGATATAATAACAAAGCTCCTTTTATTAAGGGTGATAACCCTTAATGAAAGTAGGTATACCTAGTAGTTGATGATCTAGATGATCTTACCAAGATCAGAATTTCTGGGTGACGGTATTTGAGTCAAACTGCTCTGAGTCGGAGTGTTAACCCTTACGAGTGATGGTATCAATATAAATATGAATGTTTTTAAGAATGGATCAAAAAAATGATATCAAATCAAATAAATGTTATACTTACAAAATACATTATTTGATATTATTTAGGATGTTATTTGTTAAAAATTACATACCTATATAATATACAATATAAAATATTATAAACAGTTTGTATCTTACGTGTATTATCTTGTGAACATTATCGAAATTAAAATATAGATACCAAATAAGTTTATATCAAATATGAGACACCCGATATTTTTATTTTAAAGAAACTGAATCATTTTTGTATTAGACTGTTGTTCCTGTTAGGTCGACGTTAGTTGCGCTCGCTGGTGCATTGCAATATGCATTATTTTATAATTAAGAAGCCGTAAACTAATAATTGACATCGACATAACAGGACAGCTGGCTTTAGAAAAAGCATACAAAGGCTAAAAATAAATGTGGTGTAAGAAATACATGTTTTCTTTGTCATAATGTGATATACATACACGATTACACTCATCCATATTACGCACATACTCATAAATGAGGCTAATACTTTGCCATGTACAATTAATTCCTACCAATTTAAAAAAGAATACTGGCCTAGGCTAATAAGGAGAGCTATAACTATTCATATTATTATGTATTTTAATATTAAAATTATCTTGAAGATCATCATAACGTACAAATGTAATTGTATCGATTTTGTAACGCTAACATAAATCGTAAGTTTGATTAATTTTACATACAGGATTAAAGATTGTCAACGATCGAATACAAATATTGGTGAACTGCGAAATGTGAGTGATATAAAATTAAGTCGTTGGCAGAACAGCAATGGTGTAAGAGCCAGCATTGATACGACCCGAACTACACTTGGATTTGAAGCAGATAGTAGGAGTGAGGTCTAAAAGATTTGTCAACCTGACATATCAATGGCAGAAGTTGAAACACGCATTTATACATATTATAGTCAAACACGAAATGAAATTATAATTTAAAAAAACAAGAAGAAGCTTCTATCTACTTAGTAAGTAGTTAAGTGTATGAAATAAATGATGAAAAGCTCTCTGTCAAATGAAAATTTATTATGAACGAAACTAATGACGATAAATACCCTGACAAGCGAAAATTCATTATGTATAAAACATACGAGAATTAAAGTTACTAGAAAAATCGACAAAATAAAATTTTGTATAAAACGAACGACGAGAAGTACCCCGACAAAGGAAATTCAAAACTACTGAGATGTATGGAAATAGAATATTAAAGAAAAAGGTACTTACAATCGAAATTAGATTTAGCTGGGCTGTCAATGACTATATTCACCACTAACTTTCTTTAATTAGTATGGCAACTAATAATAAGAGCTTATTAAAACCAGTGTGGTTTGAACTAAGAATAAGAAGTATTAAGTTGAATATTAAGCGCAGTGTAGATTATATGAAATGTGCAAATAATAGTGGACTCTATTCGCACTAAAATTTTCCAAACAGACCTGCTAAAGTTTGTATAATCTGCACTGCTCTGAAACAGCTTGAAATGGGCTATGTAAATACAAAATTAGTTAATTAGAAATATAAAATTTTAAATGATACTGTTTTATATGAACGCAATGCACATACTGATGGTAGTTTTGCACCCTTAGCTATTAGGATTTAATGGTTTTGGTTTAGTAAATTTTGGGAGCTGTACAAGAAGTGTTTATATTTTTGAAATATTTATAAAACTAGTTACATACTTTCTTGAGCGTAGTGGTATTGGTACCCCTTTTTATAGGAAAATACCCTGTGCTCTATTCTTAGAATGTCACCATAACTTAACAAAGTAACAGAAACTGAGGGAGAAACTTTCAAGGTATAAAGAGTGCTTTATACAAAACTATGATCTTTTATCAATACTGATAGTTTTAAATAAGCTCCTGATAAACAAGAAACTTGGAAGATGACAACACAAATGATACAAGGTAGTGTTTATAGATATGCCGCTTTATAAATTTTGGAACGTTTTGAAAGCCTTGCTTAATAATCCTGAATAGAGAGAATATTTTTAATATGTGTGTTTTGCTCTGTAACTATTAAAGTCAAGCGGTCTAGAAATTGAATTTGTTGTAGTAGCCAGTATATTTGCTTTATAACGTTATTTTGTACGTTAGGTACCATATATTACATTTAAAAAAAAAACATTACAATAAAAATGCCTTTTTTCCTGTTCTTCTAATAGCTCTATTTTAAAGAAATGCAAATTGACTGATATAATACTCTATTGTCAAGTTTTACTTAAATGTTTGCTGCCGAATGCAGACATGAACGGTCATTTGCGCTCGTAGCTTAATGGCATTGTTGGTCTACATTTCTTCTACCTTCGAGTAGGACAATTCTTTTGATTGTATAAAATTAACTAAAACTTTACTTTAAAGTGTTACAGTTATCAGTAACTGTCTATCTAATTCTAATTCCAAAGAGCCAATATTTTTCATATTAAATAATTATGACAAATTTACTTTCAAATCTTGAAATTGCATTGGTGTCTTTTGTAACTAATATTAGCAATAGGTACTTGTGTATAACAATTGAATGCGATGGCTTTTATGTAACTAATATGAAATTATAATTATATTGTCAGGTATATAAACTGCATCGAAGTAGAGATAGACATACAAATTATCAGCCTTTGCATCAACTAATCAGCCTGTCTCAATCTTTACTTTTTTTTTCTAGAGGTTTTGACAGACAGAGATTTTCACTGCTAGAAATATTGCATGAATATTTTGATTTGAATTCTGTACTTTGATGAAGTTTACACTGACAGATATACTGTCAGTGTAAATTTAACATGTAATTTGCTCATAATTTTTTTAAAATATATACATGGTAAACAAATATATATACCGATTTGATTCAGTAATCATCCATCGCCATCAGGCGGGCTTGTTTGCTACCTTGCGGCCTTGGTAGCATAAAAAAAATCTCTTCCTAAAAGTAACACTAGGATACCAAGAAAACCATATACTGATTTATTTTTAATGTTATATTTTCAATCTCCTTTTCTAATTTGAAATTCGTAAGAACCAAAGTAACTTAATATTACTTGCTAGTATTGATTTTGATTACCTATTGAAGTACCTTCAAAATATGTTTCGCTTATAAATTAGGTATTTTTGAAATGAGAAATATCTGCCTCCTTGGTCTAGTGGTCGTTGAATATTGCTGATCACAAAGTCGCAGATTAAATTTCTGGATCGGGCCAAAAATCGATATTAGGTTTTTTGTCAAGAAATTCCTAATGGATCCATGAAGTTTAGAAATTGTTATTAACATCACCGAGATTGGAAAAGCCCGTTAACCGTGATCGAAATTCGATTAAGAGGCCATTTTCCTTTAATTTAAAAAAGTACCTACTCTATACTTAAACAAAAATTATACTAAAGCAAAGTAACCTGAACAGAACTTTCGTATCCATAACGATAATGAAACTATACTATTTATGTTCAGATACAGACACATGAGGGGTCTACCGCCGCTGTCGAGAACACAGACAACAAGTACTTCCATCTCTATCCGTACATTCTCCAAAGATGACATGCAAGTAAACTCCACTACTACCAAGTAGAAAGGAACTTCGAAATTCTTTTGAAGAAGATGTCTTTGAACAACCTGCATAATCTTCAAGAATGTATGTGAAGTAGTAAAAAAATATTTTGATACTATTTATTAGAGGTAAAGGCAATTTACACAATGCCAGTTTTGCATATGCTGCCCCTGGACTCCTAGTACGAGTTTTGGTAGTTACATAAAGTAATTTAGTTTCTTTCTCTACATTTGCAACGAGCGCCTGTTTTTGCAAAGTAAGACAACCTGAACTCCGCAATTTAGGTTTCAATTTTCAAACGATATTTAGAGTCATTTCTGATATCTTGGTAGTACAAGTTATCACTTTGACACGATAATCAACGAAGAAAACGCAAACTTTTGTCGGATCATAAACTCGTACTAGAAGTACTAGTTTTCTCAGGCAGTCAGAGAGATCATGGAATTTATCTTGATAAACTACATATGTATTAGATGAATCAATGTAGTATTGATTTATGGCTATGTTACAAAGTAAACTAAATGAAAAAAATGATTTTAAAAACTTGTTTTAACTAGCTGTCTTAGGTAATTTATTTATTCAGAACCTGAGATGTTAATATAAAATCCTGTTTACATGATACATGTTTTGCAAATGATTCTGCTCTGAAAACTTGCATCGTGTAAACCTGCTTTACGTTTGACTATGGTCCAAAATAGTTTAAAAAAGTTATTATAAATCGCAAATAAAAAGGCGCGAATAAAAATATTAGTACCTATTAAATTAATATTTACGCTAAATTTATGTGTCGAATTTCTATAAATATTTTAGTGTGTGAGTAGTGTGTTCACACAGCAAATACTTAAATCTCATCCCTGAAAGCTATTATTAATTTCTAAGTATAACTATTGAGTCTATCGATTAATATAAAAGAGCTATATTACCTGTTTAGCAGGCGCTGGTTATATAGTTATATACCGCACAATATCCTTCCTTTAAAATAATGCGATCAACAGTTAGTTTGATATTTATACCTAAGTTTAAAGATAGCGAAAATTGTTTAATCATAATATTCAATGTTTATTATGCACTTTTGAATCTTTACAGCAATATTGTAGCATTTACTAGTTAAGACTTACTTGTGTGTCATAATATTTTTAAGGTTTATTTACACTATTCATATTTTGCGAAGCAAAACTTATACAATCTTTGCTTTCCTTAAAACTGTGACGGCTTAAATGATTGCTGTTGTTGATTCCGCTAATTTAAATGAGTAGAGATTGCCGGCATTGGGTGATGCGCTTTTAGCGATAAGACCTTACCGCTTAAAGTGTAATATCTTCCACACCGTTAGATACACTATCCAAGTTATTTGATTATTTTCACTTTCAGAAAAAATACTTAGCTTTAACATGAAAATGAGTAGATTAGTATATTTATTTCATATTCTTGGCATTGGCAATTCGCAAGTAAGACTGTCTATTATTGCGAAAGCCTGTTTATTTGCCAAGTTTGTCAGACAGTGTTTTGCAAAATTTGGTGCGTGTATAAAACCTTTTAGTTGCTTGTATATTTTAGTTGTTCCTTTGTGTCAACGAAGCTTCAAAATTATAAATTGATAAGTGTTTATTAAAAAATAAAACTAAAAATTGACTTAAAAATCTTTAGTTCTAATAGCTTTATTGTAAAAGTTATTATTATATTAAATATTTTTTTTATAATTTAAAGTTATAATCGGCTGGTTATCTTATACCAAGTTATCACTATGTTAATAATTTAAATATTAATTTATGATCTCATAAAATTATATAACCCGATTATAGTTTATAATTACGTATAAAGTTGTAGTCGTTATATTCTAGCTTAAGTTTTTAGAGGAATAAAACTCAAATATAAAATTATGTTGTACTTTTTAATTAGATATTATTAGCCAGTTAATTATTTAACCCCTGCAATGACCTCTTTTACCCTTTTTCGATATTTCTTTGAATGTTGGCACCGTCATCATCATAAGCCAATTGCATCCCACTTCTGGACTTAGGTCTAAGTGCAATATTTTTGCTAGAGAAAATGGGTATGTTTGGAAAAGGCCTTCACCCAATCTGGGGTTCTTACATTAACATTAAGTTATTTAAAATCTAATAATTAAATGCAAGAAATAAATGGCCTTTTTATTTATCTTATTTATAACTAGCTGTCCCGGCAAACTTGGTACCGCCTTAAAATTTTATTATTTTCTGCGCAACTTTCTTTTTTTTTTACATAAGAACCTTCTCCTGACAATAATAAACACAACAAAAAAATAATTACTGAAATCGGTCCAGTCGTTCACGCGTGATGCCATGACAAAGAGAAATAGGGATTAATTTTTTATATAAGATATAGCTCATCTCGTTGTTTCCTTTTCGGTTTACCACGTGGCCGCTGCCTCTACATTTATTCATTGTATAATCATAGTTTAAAGAAGAATCTCATCTCGGTTAATATCTATAATCTCTTGAGACAACTCACACGTGTCATGAACTGATCCATGGCAACCAGACAACTATTAAACATAATATTTTATATCTTAATACACATAATTCTTCCATTCCGTTCTTGTGTTTGTCACCAAATTTTGTGATATTTTGGTGTATATTTTAATGAGTACCTAGATGGCTTGAAAACAGAATTGGACCCGGTAGGTGGCGCTGCTGTCGGTATGTCAATGACGTCTGCGGGTCCGCTAGTTATAGATAAATTATAACCAGACCTAGAACAAATAATTGTGCACGTTACACAAAGATTAATCCTAGTTGACAGTACAACGGTTTGTTTGCCACCAGGTGTGTGCCAATTTGTGTTATGTGCTAATGCTAATCCTGAGTTTGTGGCCTAGCAGGATTATAGTCTCCAACCCACAGAAATAGATCGAGATAGAATGGTGATAAACACATTTCTGCATAAATTTCGCGCGTGCCACTATTTCAACAAGCCACACCCACTTTGCGGGTCAACCAGTCTTAGCCAGCCCGAAGTAGTGAGGAGACACATTTACCCAATTATCGACAGCCATCTATGCAACGTGGGGTGTTGAAGTACCTATTTATTTTTACGTAATAAATTGTATTTTTTGTCATACATAAATGAAAACAATTAATTACGTGTTATTACTTAAATTTTATTAAGGTATAATGATAGAAAAGTAAAACTCATTACTTTAATTAAAACGTAAATATAACTGTATGTTTTAGATAAGTAACAAATATAACTACATATTTTAGATAAGTTACATTACCAACTCTTTTTTTTAAATAACAATTTTTAAAAGTTTCTTATATGATGACTATGCCAAAAAAGTATGGGCGCTTTTACGTTATGTTTCTATGGAAAACAGGTATCTATAATATATATACGTACTTTAATTTACGTTGTCAAAATTAAAAGGATTTTCATTTTAAACTAAAGTTGTCTAACATTTACTTTATAGTTTTTCGTCATAAAATAACTTTATTATTGAAAATCGATGTAATGCATGCTTAAAACCAATTTCATTTAAAATGTTACGTAAATCACAAATATATATATGAGCTAAGATCATGTGTTCTTTGTATAAATAATTTGTTTATCGATAAATACAACGACTGTGACGACACGTTGCGTCAATCTCTAGCGCATTCGATGCGACGACCAACCAAACGACCAACCAATCACAGCAAAGGACTGCCGTCTCATTACCGATTTAGAAATATTGTAAATCTCATTTGTTTCGATGTTCGTTGCGCGCTCAATTAATGATTATGAGTAAGAACATTGAACAGCGAAAATAATGGATATTAAGCTTAACGAAAAGTAAATAATTTATGATCGTCCTTGTCAAACATGGTAAAGGTGAAATAATAATTTTGATTCTCGTAAAACTTAGTTTTTAGTTATATTTAAACACTTACCGATGAAATGAAATGCCTCCTTTCTTCGTGTTTACTTTACTACTTCGATTTTTACAATTTGCGACGGAGCAATACGGCATATTTTTGTAGATTTTAATAATTTTGTACATCCCGAACGCAGCTATAAGAGTCGCACGGCGTAATGAGGATGCTCGATGTAAAATATATGTGAAGTGTGCACATTAGTACTAAGTAGTGGCACGCGTTCCACGCCTACTTCGCCGTTCTATCTCGATCTATTTCTGTGTCTCCAACCAACAGACTAGTCGATATGTATGTGCTAATATAAAAAATGCGAAAGTTTGGAAGTTGAATTGGATGTTCACAGTTTGTTAGATGAAATTTGATAATAGTCTGAAATAGCATATAGGTTATTTTCCGCGGGACAGGGACGGGTGGGACTGTATAAGTAATATTTAAGGCAAGTGAAACTACAGGGAGCCACTGGTCCAGGGATAAAACTAATTAAACCGTGGGTTTCACAATTTATTTATTTAAAACTTTAGCACAAAATAATGTGTACCTACAAGGCGGACTTAATGGCAAAGGCATTCTCTACCAGTCAACCGCTGAGTGATTAAGTTTAAAACCTGCTATGTAGTTAATTGCTTTATTTAATAAACAATGGGAATAGGGAATAATCTCTTCATAGCAAGGGTTTGTTCAACCATTAAAATGTACGCCCAACAGAATATATCTACATAATATACGAATAGATATCAATTAAAATAAGTAGGTTTCCGTGTACTTATTGTGGACAGGAATGAGAATCTATAAAATAAATTATAATCAAAAATAACCAAATCAAAATATAATATTATTAATTTTATAATTATTAACAGAGCAACGCAAGTTCCAACTACTGACGCATGTAATCGACCACAACACATGCCTAGCCTATCCCTAACCTAATTATAGTTATTTCTTTTTTCCCGTAACGCAAGTAAAATATATTTAGATTTAGTTAATTAATAATATTGTTAGTTTAATAATGTTTTTTGTATACACCTTATAAATGAAAGGCGCTGACAGCTGTTATACAGTGAATTTCACAAACACAGATTTATTTAAATAAATGTAAGTAAATAAGAAGAAAAGACTGGAGTCAATAATAAAGTTATGTGCGGTTTCCAATTAGGAGTTGTAACGGTTTAGCTTTTGTACTTACAGCCCCTCTAGACAAGTGGCATAAGCGATAGTCGAATCGAAAAGTCAAAAAAGCAAATGTATGGGATTTGACTTAAGTTTACGATGTTATATCGTAGACTTATGTCAAATACCATAAATTTATTTTGTTGACTTTTCGATTCAACGCGAACGAAGTCGCGGGTACAGCTAGTTATAAATAAGTAACAAGTAAGGTGCGAGATAATAAATAATGAATACAAATTCCAGATAAGTTTTATTCAGTAAGGGGTCCAGGCTAAACCTCTACCCCCTCTGGCAAGCCAAGGGCGACTCCATGCACGCAAATTAGGAAACGAGTAGGAGCTGAGGCACCACAGTGCACCTATGTTTGCACAAATGCGTACTAACTTGTGCGTCGTTTTAGTTTAGATGTCTTGACTGAAATTCGATTGGGAGGACATTAATATAATACCTAAAAATAATAAAGCAGTGGTAGTACCTAGGAAAACTACATGGTCAACATGATTTATCAGAAAACATAATAGGTACTTATATAGCTTTATTTATATACCTGATAAATAATATAATAAGTACATATTAAAATTTAACATCTATTGCAATGGCAATATGGTCCTAAGTTACGTAAATACTTCTATACAATTTCAATATTATAATTTATAACAGTAGGTACCTACTTAAAATCGTAAAGGTATTTTTACTCAAAATTGTACATTTTGTATACACAATATCCAACTATGGTAACATTTCAGGCATCAGTTGATATACTCGTATATTAGGTATCGTAAGAGGAAAAATATCTTTACAAAATTTCAACAATCATCATTTTAGCTGTAAATCGTCCACTGCTACCAGGTAATTTGAAAAATATAAAAAAATCATTTCTCGTTGATTTTCGTAGGTTAATCATTTTCATCAAAACTTCTCAAACACCGATGAAATCAGATAGACTTTTGTTAAGTCTAAACACAAAGTCTATCTTGTTTCGTCAATGCGTTAACGTAAACACCTTCCGACTGCATCATCAGATCAGCTCCATGACATTTACTAGATATATAATATTAATGCATCGTCATTGAAGATATGTAGGTACCTATACAAAAATAAAAAAAATCCTTGTAAAAATAGGAACCTAGCAAATGATAACATAACATAAGTTTACTATATTATATCGTAAAACTTATGTCAAATCCCATACATTTGCTGGGGCTGGAAATACCTACATAAATTCAAATTGGAACGCTAGAGAAAAATTTATGTACTCGTAATAAGGTTTCTGCCATGGACAAAGACCATACACTATCGTTGAGTTTTGCCATTGTATTATAACCTGTTTACACTGGTTTTCCTTTCTATTGTAAAAACATATCTACGTTGAAGCAAATATTATTATACGTCATAAGCTTATGCGCATTTATTTAAAGCGTCAAGTCAAATTGATAAACACATTAGACAAATTAATATTGACTACAAATAGGTACGATGACTGTAACGAAGAACTAAATAGTTAAATTACGAATTTATTTATTAAAAAATATCAATATTAGAAAACCAAACAGATTAGTTGTTGACACAATCCCTAGAACCAGTAGAATCCAAAACAATTGTTATAACATGTATAAGGATATATAACAAAATCCCTGCTTGAATAATAAATTACAAAGAATTGCCCTACATAATATATATGTTGGCTGTTAGAAAAATCCCTTCACACAGTAAAGGAATTTCTTAAAAAAATTAAAAAGTGCTTATGTACAAATTTATAATTTTGTAAAACTATTAAATAGCTAAATAGGATAGGATATTATTATTGTAACACCTATTATGTACCCTATTTATGGCAAATAAAATATTTGAATTTGAAAATCGTTTGTTCTAATTGACGACTAACCAACACACAGCTAAATGCGTTTTTAACAAAACGTTTTCCTATCCCAGGGATACTCCATCATTAAATAAACCCTAGTGTTAATTTATTTGAGGTCGGCAATACACTTAAGTAATATCTCTAGTTTTGCAGCAGTCCATAGGCTACGGTAACTGCATATCATCAGGCAGGCCGTATGCTTGTTTGCACTCAAGTGGCATTAGAAAGCTAGTGATGTTCCTGGTGATGATGACATGTAACATATTGTCATGTGTAACATACGTGTGTAACAAGTCACGTATTCTCTTGTGGATACGTGACTAATATAAATTAAGGTAATGAAATTATATACGCGAAGTAGATTTAATTAATCAAATTCCTAAAAGCGTTCAATTAAACAATGATGATATTCTATTCATATCTTTAGTGTAGTGGCACATAGTACTTAATACACTACATTACTACCTGTAGGTACCTACAGGTAGTAGTAGTTAGTGAATCAGAATGTTAAGCCGGAGGTCGCGGGTTCGATTCCCACTCAGAACAAATATTTGTGTGATGAGTACGATTGTTTGGTCTGTGTCAGGGTGTAATTTATCTATAATATGTATGTATTTAGAAATATATAAGTATGTTTATCAGTTGTCTGGTTGCCATAGTACAGGCTCTGCCTAATTTGGGATCAGATAGCGGTGTGTGAGTTGTCCCGAAATACCGCAAACACCGCAGGGTGACTTTAGTACATTTGAAACAATAATGGAAGATATATTAAAACGTTTAAGTGTTAGCAGTAAGTATGTAGTAGTTTAATAATAATAATAATTTATTTGCATAAAACATGGTATTTACAGGTGTTACATGACATTTTATGTACAACATGTTCAGCTATAAATAGATAATAGCATGCAAAAATTACCGTGACACTTTTATTATTTAAATTTCTTATCCATGAAATCCTTAACACTATAGAAATTGTGGTCATTAAGCCAAGCATACAATTAAATTTTAAAAAGTCTACAAGTTAACAATTTTAAGTGTTGAGGCAATTTATTATAAACACGAACACACATTACTACACAATTTTTGGTGTATTTTGTGGATTTTGGAGTCTCAATTAATACAAGCCTGTTTGGATCTCGTTGCAATCTCATATTTATATCGGATGCTTTTTTGAATAATTCCAATTGCTTTCAAACAAACATACATATTTCATAAATATATAGTGATGGGAGGGGTAACAGGCCAAGTCTTTTAAATATTGGTTGACACGACTGGTCTGACGGACGGTTTGTGGTGACTTTAATGTCAACTTACTTGAAGAGTACTATTTGCAGTAGAGTGATTAGCTTATTTAGATCTTTTGATTTAGGTACATAATTTATTTTTTGAACCAATCAGAATCACTTCTCATTCGGCTACATGTTTAGATAATATTTTTTGCAATTGTCCGTATTTAAGCAAATCTATTTTGAATGAATTGACATCTGGGTCCTTTACTATTGAAGCAGTTAGGCTATGGAATTCACTACCGCACAATATACGTGCCAGTCCTTCTGTGGATGTCTTCAGAAGAAGAACGAGAGAGCATTTTCTGTCTGTCGTATATCAGTAATTTATGTATTGTATGTATGTTTATGTATTATATATTTTATGTATAATATTATATGATATATATGTACTCATTATATGTATGTATATGTTAGTAAGTATACATTAAGGTATACATTACTAAGTAAGTTTGTTCATATTCTGTTCTTTCACTTTTCCTCTTCGGTTGTACACTTCGCTTACTCTCACATTTGTATCTTTCTCCTCTGCCACACTGGTTTGCTGGTAGAAAACTCAATCTTGAGTTAAGCTCGCATTTGTACATGTTATATTTATATGTATTTGTTCTCTTTGTTACTGTGTACAATAAAGAATTTAAGAATCTGATCACTGTGGCCAAAAGGTTATAATTAAAACAAACACAATACCTAAAGTTACTAAGATCACATGTAGGCCAATGACCTCTGGACGCCTAGAACACTTCAGCAACAGTATAGCCACCAAAGTCATCAATATAGACATTACTCTGGATAATCCGGTCTTTGCAGCTTTACGAGTCTTTGTTTAATGTTATCAAATCAGAATATGAAAATATTTTTAAGCCTAAAACTTTAATTAGAAACATTAAAGTTTATTTTTGTGACTGGGCAACAAACGGCATAATATATAAAAGTATGGCTAGGCTATTTGAGCTATATGGTATGAAACAATACAATACTAATCCAACATTTCTTCTTTATGTAAAAAAATATTCAAAAATTTTTTAAAAGGGCTTGTTCTATAGCCAAGTCTTTATATTTAAGTAATAAGATTAAGCAGTCAGATAACAAAGTAAAAGCAACTTGGAATATTATCAATAATGAAACTGGTAGAATTAAATTGCGCGATGACAATTTTCAACTTAAGTGTGATGATAAAGTGGTTTCAAATAATTTAGATGTAGCGCATTTGTTTAATGATTTCTTTACAAACATACCAATAAATACAACTAGCTCCTTAGATTCTTGCCCAGTCAAAGCCGAGAACTTGGTAAGGGGCGGCGTTGGAGAGTGTAGTGTCGTTTTTTGTTTTAAATATATTGACCCCCAAAGATATATTAAAAGCGTTCAAGACACTGACTTAGGGGTATTTCTGTAAAACTAGTTCACAATATCATTTTGAATATAGCTCCACATCTTGCAGCAATCTTTAATAGATGTGTTGATACAGGCGTATTTCGCGATCTAATGAAACACAGTAAAGTAATACCTTTGTTCAAAAACGGATCTAAAAATGACCCTACTAACTTTAGACCAATATCCATATTGCCTGCTATTAGCAAAATTTTGAGAAAATTATGTTGCTGCAATTAGAGAGTTACTTTAATTTAAATAAATTATTACACAATGAGCAATATGGTTTCAGAAAGGGTCGGTTTATAGTAGATGCAGGAGTTAAATTGTTAAAGCACATTTTCAGAGCCTGGGAGAATTCGATGCATGCTATTGGTGTTTTCTGCGATCTTTCAAAAGCCTTTGACTGTGTTGAACACAATACGCTCCTGAGAAAACTCATGTATTACGGTATTAGAGATGCTGCACTCAACCTTGTTGCCACCTACCTAAGTGATAGAGTTCAATTTGTAGATATTAATGGAAGTAGATCTCTAGGGTTACCTATAGGTATGGATGTCCCACAGGGCTCAATTCTAGGACCTTTTCTCTTTTTAGTTTATATTAATGATTTGCCTTTCTATGTGCAGGATTTCTGTGACATTGTACTATTTGCGGATGATACGTCGCTTATATTTCAGGTAGACCATAAAGAATCAAATCTTGATGCTGTAAATGGATCACTCGTGAAAGTCCTGGACTGGTTTAATGCAAATAATCTAGTGTTAAACTAAAAAAAACCAAGTGTGTTAAATTTACTATGCCCAATACAAGAAATCTTACATTAAGTAATATAATTTTGTTTGGATTTGACTTTAGATCGGAAGCTTCAGTGGGTTCAGTTCATTTGCGGGACTCGGGGTACGATTTTATAACAAACTACCTATTAAAGTTATGACCCTACCCTTACACAAATTCAAAGTAACATTTAAAAATCATCTTTTAAGCAAGGGTTATTATACTATTATGCGATTAGTTGCTAGTTTTTATGCAGAATTATATAAGAATAATAGCTATAATTGAAATTTATGTCATATTGTTACGACGCACAGGTTGGCCCTAAAAAATACCGCTATCTGAAAACAATAGCCATTCATAAAGTGTCTCGAACAATACAGAAAAAACATCATAAAGAGAACAAAGGATGAATAGCGGTCGAACAGAACGTGTGAATATGAACCTTAGCGTATGGGCCCAAGGTTTATGGCACTTAGCACGGTGACTTGTTTAGATCATGAATGAACGTTCGAGTAACGGGTTTCTTCGTAAAGACGTTACTATAACTTATTACGATCCTCGCGTATATTCTCGATTCCGTGGCGAGTGATATATAAGGGGCCGACGCGACGTGCGGCGGACAGTCAGTCTTGGTTGAAGAGTCTTCGTTGAGAAGTCAACGATACAGGCGATATATCGGGACGATATTGGAAGACTTTGGTGAAGTGTTTTGTGTTATAGTGAAGAGTTTAGTGAGTGAACTGTTATAGTGTGTAATTGTGTTTACGGTGTATTGTAAGTGTCATTGTGTGTTTTGTGTTAAAGTGCTAATATACTCGTTATCGCGTAACCTGGCATTTTAATCGAACCCTATCCTGACAAGTAACTATTGTTGTCGTCATTGAACATAACAATTAGTGTCAGCGGTAGTTCGTAACATTGGTCTCAGTGGTGGGACGTAACAATATGAAGCGTTTTGTGATCATTATTGACTTTCTATTTAGTTTTTATTTTATTTTTTATGTCCTTGGTTGTCATGCTCACATGTCGTATTGGCCGGGTCATTTCCTTCCCTCTAATATGGCAAAGGAAATGATGGCTGGTCCGTGCGTCATGCTCGTGAACGGGTGGTACTTGGGGTGGCTGGTCAATTTTGGCATGATTTATTTTTAAATAATAAAGATATAGTTTTTAGATTTTACTAAGATTGCAATGTGATCTCGACACGTTTCTATCTTTTTTTACAAAAAGAAACGATCCCTTAATACCATATAGTGTAAAGCTAAATTCATTACTTTTGAAATATTGCTTACTTATTAATAAAATACTTATCCAAATTTCTTTCTTATGGTATATTGGTTTCCGTTCCTCTTTGTTACCACTCTTGTAACTCATACCAAATTGTAAATTTTATACTCTGGTTGGATTAAAAAGAGTGGCCCGAGTTTCTTGCCAATTTTCTCGAGGCTCTACCCTAGTCAGCGAATTGGCCAATGCCAATTAAATGCCAGCATACTGTTTTCCAATGAAAACAGTATGCTGGCATTTGTTTTAATGACGTTCATAAGTATCATGAATTTGATCTAAATGAATAAATGAGTTTGACTTTGACTTTGACTACATGTTTGACGTTTATCAAAACAAGAGTTCTTACATTGCAATTTTATTTTCCTAAAATTCTGTGTAACTAGTTCCTATATATTCATCCTATCAAAGGCCACTTGGAGTTGCAAAGCACTTATTACAGAAGAATATGCAGGGCGTATAAATACAAAGCTACTTACAGTTCAAATTCAGGAATTCAAGTTTAGTGAACGTATGTGAATTTGAACTGTTGGATGGAATTTAAGTTATTAGGTGTTTACCTAATAACTTAAATTCCATCCACAATGCTGATTTTCCACTATCTTATATCACCAGCAAGTAATCAATTTGCTTGACTTGTCTAACCGTATTTCTATTAAGTTATAATATAAAATCTAAAAACTATATTTTTCAATTAACATACAATTCAAAATAACTTTTCATTTTTCGCGATATGTAACGGCTGCTTCTATAAGAAACAGCGATGGCAAACTGACAGTTGTGATTGCTCGTAACGGCTCGTCTTTTTCCACATTGCTTTAATATTTAAGTATATTTGAGCTGATAGCATAGCAAAAATGCTAAAAATATTAAATAAAGTATTTACAGTTCGTATCCAGAAGTCCTATACTTGAAACAGAGGCAAAAGAAACATAATATTATACGTAGTCATATTTCGTAATAGTATTTCTCTTTACGTTCCAAAAAACCTTTTTTTTTAATGTACCTACTTACTTCTTACTTTTTTTTATTATGCTTGTTTTATTATTATTTTAGGTGAAGGTCTAGTACTCCAGTACAGATATCAGTCTCACTCAAAGGAAATTCTTGTCTATAAACAGGATTTCAACATACTATGTCTTATTTTAGTACTTAAATCTTTGTGAGAAAGAATAAATAAATATTATTATCTCTCCTCCATTTCTTTTAAATATAATTTAAAATATTGATGACCTTTTTCTAAGTATCAACACACTTTTTTATTTTCTAGTATGTGATTATTTTAATGACCTCCACGATATAGGCTACAAGCCTACTGTGGGGCTCAATGATCATAATATTTAGTTTATGTACCATGTTTTTGGAACAATAAACGTGATTATTATTGTTTTGTTTATTTTTCTCCCTGTTTTCCAGAGGATTTTGTCCAAGTAACGCGTGTCAACGACATCGCCATCGACAAACGTAAACGTATAGGGTTAAGTTACATAGTATAATATGCTGATCTGTTGTTGATGATGACATAAACTTACACACTACTACTACTACGGTAAGTGTTTCTATTAGGTAGTGTAGTGGCCTTTTGTAATAAGTGTAATGAGTGTGTAGAATGTCAAGGCTTTTGATTGAGTTTTTGGTATCATTCTTTTTTTTAAACTACTTTGGTGGCAAACAAGCATATGGCCCACTTGAAATACCAGAGGTATCACTTGCATGTTGCTGATCAATTTTTTTATCACCAGGGCTTTTTATTTAAGATGTGGAAAACTAACAGCTACAACAATATACAAAAGTGATAGAATAGAATCAGTAAGCCAATTACAAGTTTTCACTTCGAGTAACATATTTTTTGATTTGGTTTAAAAATATAAGTAAGTACAATAATCTAAACATGCTAAATGAGCTAAATCATTTAGCATGTATTATATTTTTGAATAATTTAATTTAAAAAGTCAATGCACTCCGGGCACGCTATATAAGAATGTTTATTTAGCGTGCCCGGGGTGCATCGCCTGCATAGTGCTGGCTAGTCAGCACCCGAAGACAAGGAGTGTCGATAAAATAATAATTGTAGGTATTAAAACAGAGTTATTATAGTGTTAAGCGGTTAGAAAGTGTACACACCTTGTTGCTTCTCTTGTATTTATTTATTTATTTATTAAAACTTCATATACATAAAGTACATAGGCGGACTTAATGCCGAAGGCATTCTCTACCAGTCTACCTGTAAGGGTGATGCAGAGAAATACAAAGTAGGTGCAATTGAAGTAAGAAAAAAATAATTAAGAGATTTTAAAAAAAAAAATCTAAGTTCTTATAACACAAAAGATACATAGATAATTATACTAAAATATACTAAATAATAATAAATCCTACCTAAATAAACATACATCCAATAAATACCTAAATATATATTTATATATAGACTATAATATATAAGTTATATCAATTATTGAGACGATTCTGCCAATTTATTTAGATAAAGTTGCCGCACCTTCAATTTGAACGCGTAACGGTTTGTGGACATCCTGATTTCGAGAGGAAGAACGTTCCAAAGAAGAACAGATTGAACAGGAAAAGAGGAGTTAATAAAATTGGAACTGTGAGAAGGACAACTAAGAAGGAGATTATGTTTTTTATTATTATATATTGTACTCTTATATTTATTTATTGATTCAAAGAAACATTCTCGTTACGCGTGCGCACGATGCTAGTCCTTTATGACTCTAGAGTAGACGTCACTTTGTATTGACTACTATAGGTTTCCCCCTTGTTTGATTATTAATAATAATAAATTATATAACGACCATTATATATACGTACTTTACCTCCTGTGAGTAATGTATGGCGACATAATTAACTTAGATATATCACAATTATATGGACGGTAGAAGGAGAGGCCCACATTGTTCGCTTAAATAACTTTAATCAACTTTAAGCACTAATCGTTGTAACATTATTTCATGTGAAAATGATTTTTTTTACTTTATATATATTAGTGCTACTTCTAAGTAAAGTGAAAAGTGACCAACTTAGTGATTATACGTGGAGAGACATGGATAATAATACAATTAAAGTAAACGAATACTGCGCGAATAAAAATTGTATAATAAAATGTTGTCCTACTGGTACAGTTGTAGCAGGGAGAAAATGTATTAAGCCGTTATTGCCAAACATAATAAAAATGATGAATTATTCGACAATTAATATTTATAACTGGAATGTATCTTCAGATAAACCGATTTTTACAACAAAAAAATTAAAAGAACATTTTGTTTTTATTCAAAATGATTTCTTCATGGATTTTAACAAAACTCTTCCTCTTCCCGGTGAAAATTATGTTTTAGAGGTAATGCCCTTTTTACATATTTATTTTATTTATAATACCATAGTGATAAATAAGTGATTCATTGTGGACGGTTGCAATATCAGTAGCATTACTAACGCATTGTCAAACTGATTATTTTTAACACTAAAGGTTTGTGTTGAGTAATAATGAAAAGTTTATTTTTAAAACCGTTTCCCTAAAAAGATAAGCTCTAAAGATCGAAGCTACTTATCTTGGTGAGTAACAAAAATCCATCCACCCTAACTAATAATAGATATAATAAATGAAGAAGTTTGGATGTATGTATGTTTGTCACGGCTTAACGCATCTGGTTGAAATTTGACATATAGATAGATTGTAGTCCGGAATAGCACATAAAACAAAATTTTTATTAAAAATTAATTGTAATAGTGTAAACAGTTGTTGATTAACCAAATAAATAAATAAAATCTCGATAAAATCACTATTTTCGTGGCATTGTACGTGTGGTAGATGCCGCAGGCGAAAACTAGTTTATATTATAAGTAGGATTATATATTCCGAAATATAATTATAATTAAGTGTGTTTACCATGTACCATTTAGTATATTGAGTGGATTCCATTTGCTTTAAGTACCTATATTAGTTCAAGATCATATTAATCATATTATCGATTATAATATTATGACAAGGCACAAAGGCCCACTCGAGCGGCCAAGTGCAGGAAACGCCCCGATAACTATAAGTGTAGCCACAACAGCCACAAAATGCCGCCACCGACCTGCCCCTCTAGACAAGTGGCGTAAGCGATAGTCGAATCAAAAAGTCAAAACAGCAAATGTATGGGATTTGAAGTAAGTTTACGACATTATATCGTAGACTTACGTCAAATCCCATACATTTGTTTTTTTGACTTTTCGATTCGATTACCGTTTATGCTATTTGTCTAGAGGCTCTGTTTCCATACATTTTATTTGTAACAAGCGCCAGCGTAACAGAAATAGAACGGTGATGGCGTTTTGTGGTTGTCGCGTGTGGCCTGTGTGCGTCCACACTAATATGATAGAGGGTATGCATGAGTTGTCCCACTTGTTGTTGTTTATTTTATATCGATCCCTCGTCAATGTTAAAGTCAAAGTCATTTATATCAAATTTATGATACTTACGAACATAATTTTTATTTTTCCTACGGCCAACTGGAATGAAACATTAGTTTTCAATAATGGAGGAAAATATTATATATTTTACTGTGGAATGTGAATAACATTTGTAGAAGGAAAATGAAATAATTGTTGTTATTTCCTAATAACAATTAATATTTCATTTTCCTATCCATTCCGCAGGCTAATCAAAAATTTTACTCTGTTTTGCCAACTGGAGAAGAACCTTCAAATTCCTTCAAAAACCTTCCAACGATCAAATTACTATACACAATGGTGTAATTGTGTTCCTGTGCATGAGTACCTAGTCGCCAGTACATATTTAGGAAGCCGTTTTTAAAGAAATGTTCTTCTATCCCAGGGTTACCCAGGGTTAGTCTCCATAAAAAAACGTTAGTGTGCCAATATTTTAACTATAAGATGGAATATTCCAGGGATAGGAAAACGATTCTTTCAAAACGCATCCCTTAAGGAGCGCTGGAGACCTGTACTCACACATAGAAACACAACTACACCGCTGTGTGTAATTATTTAACTGTGGTCTTCTGTACGATAGAGGTCCTTCCCCAGTCGGGCTTGGTCGCTAGCATGGTGCCCTAACTACCTCTCTTAAGAGGGATTGCCACGAGCGAGTGTTTTGACAATTTATTCATAACTTAAATAGTCACACACATGCATAGTTTATTGTATTAACATCAATCCATTCCACCCGTATTACTACCCGTATAACTACCCGTGCGAGGTGAGCGAATAGAAATACATGCATTTGAATATAATTATATATTCATGCATTTGCTACCAGAAACGAGATGCTATCAGACGAGTAGGTTAGGTTAGGTTAGAACTGTGACGCCAACAACGCGCGAGCCGAGCGAGCGAAGCGAGCGTGCCGCGGCAGCGGCCGGTGAAGCGCTAATTTTGATAAATTGTGTTCACCCTCAGTTTTTCGCTCACTTAGTATTTCTGTACGCCATATACAGTATTTCTGTACGCCATATTCAGTAATTTTGACACCCATAAATTGAATTTGTGTTCGCCCTTAGTTTGTCGCTCACTTAGTATTTCTGTACACCATATTCACTAATTTTGACACCCATAAATTGAATTTATAGTCGCTCGTTTAAATGTACTAGCCTTTTTTTATTACACGTTTATTTCTAACCGTGTCAAATATGAGTTTTTTTTAATATTTGTGTAGTCATAAATTCTATAAAATAAATTTAAAAAAAACGAAACGAAAACATGCTTAATTGCCAAGCCTGACCCTCTATATCAGGTTAAAATTTCATTGCTCTAAGCTTAAAATCCAGAAAGGAAAATCAGGGATACGTTTGTATACAGAAATGAGCAGTGACAATCGCTTTTAACATTTCGAAGATTAAATATTAAATAATATATTTCAGGATGGATCAATAAAGTCAGTAGGCTATAAAGCCCACTTTCCGAAACTGCAATATTGTGCGGATTTCTCTTTTAGAAGAGCACCAAACAAAACCAAATATTTACAGTTCTTATCCAGAAGTCCTAGACTTGATGAAACAGAGGCTAAAATAAAACAATACTGCGTTGCAGCAGGTTTGTATAATGGTTATTTTAATTGTTTTCATTATAATAATATATTCAGCCAAAATATGTTCAATGCTAGACATAGACCTCGCCATGTCGAACATATTGTTTGTCTTTATATAATAATAATCATTATATACCAGTCCACCGAGCACCCATTCCCATGGCCCAAATTTATTTAATTTTACATGTTACAATAGCTCTACACTTGCCATAGGCAGTTCATGGCTGTACTGGTATGACTGACTATGGTAAGCGCCTTATCCCATTTTAAATTAAAATTCTCTAAGAGCCTCTGCATTTTGGACCGCGTAAGCCTTCCAAAGGTCCGGGTATTCTCCTTGAGTGATAGAAAAATACCCGTGATAAAGAGAGACATAGTAATAATAATACTCTTGATTGTTCACCAAAAAGATTTAACATAAAATAATAGAAAATAAGTCAAAGATGAGCAACTGTACAATGGGCGGTCTTATCGCTCAAAGCGATCTCTACCAGACAACCTTAGAATGGACTTTGTCATAGAGAAAACGGTAGTTTGTGGTGTACTAACATAATGTATATTATTTAATATACCTACATATTGCAAACATGTATATATGTATATCCTAATCTATACATATATATACCATCCAAGCGGCAAATAAGTATACGCACACAGAAACACAACTACACCGCTGTGTGTAGTTATTTGGCTGTGGTTTTCTGCAAGCTGGAGGCCCTTCCCTAGTCGGGCCTCTCTACCTCTCTTAAATATTCCTAATTATTATTATAGCAGCCCATACATGTCCCAGTGTTGCAGAATTTTAACTATGTCTATCTTCCCTGTTCCAGCAATGTTTATGTCAGCAGTGTTCATGTTGTTGGTGTTGTTGGTATACGGAGTCCTGCCTCAGCTGCAGAACATTGTAGGAATGTCCTTGATGGCTTATCTTGCCACTCTGATATGTGGTTATGTTATGAAAGCTGCACAACTTATTGTTCATTGCTCGGGGAATATGGATGACATAAAGTGCAGAATAACAAGTAAGGTTCTTTTTAACCGACTTCAAAAAGAGGAGGTTATCAATTCGTGTGTATTTTTTTTTTAATGTTTGTTACCGCATAACTCCGTCATTTATGGACCGATTTGAAAAATTCTTTTTTTGTCTGACTGAACATACTTCCAGTTTGGTCCCATTATCATCAAAAGAAAATTCCGATGATGGGATCCATGAGGAATTGAGAGAACTCCTCAAAAGTTATAGGCACACATATAGCAATTTCAATATTTTTAACAACTAATCAATCATTTGCATTCAGAAAGTGTAATTTGGTGAAGTAAAACTGATGAAGAAGACCACAGATGGCCATCTGAACTTTTCAATAATAAGTATTTTACTGATGGCGATTAGATAAGTTTCGGTTATTGTTGCTAAGCAACTATTAATAAGAAATAATGACGTGAATGAATTGAGCGCGGATTGCACAGATTAAATATTGCTTTTAATACCTACTTGACCTGTGTTCAGCCCGACGCTCAGTCGATTTTATTCGATTGTAACAAACAAATATCTGAAAATTTTACAACTTGCCGTACTGAAGTCGGTTTTTTTTTGTTAAAATTATTCTATATGTACACATACATACACATACCTAAAACAATGATATTATTGGTAAATACACTAAAATACCGTAACACTCCAAATTAGAATAAAAATAAGAATATAATAAAGTTCACGATGTTTTATGCAGGTTTCATTACAAAGGCTTTCCTGCACAAATTATGGTCACCTAGCGCAAAGTGCCGCTAGCGCCGCGCGCACGTACCACAGTACTAACTATTATTGGCTATTCTTTTTTTTTAAAGACTACTTCCGCACTAGAGAACAACCTCTGTGTCGCGGGAGACTTTACAAACATACAATTAACGGACACAAATTTCACCCAGAATCAGAACAATTCTTTGTGGGTCACACAAAGTTTTGTCCTGTGTGGAAATCGAACCCACATCCTCGTGCACAGCAGACGCATACTGCGGCCACTGGACCACCGAGGCAGTCAATTATTAAAATATGGTTGTCCACCTTTTAAACAATTTTCATTATTGGGAAATATCCAACTAGCAAAATTTGGTCTTACATGTATCCTAAGACCACCTTTTCTTTACTCTTATAGTATACTTACAAACGTTTGTAAGTGTGGAATTGGGCGCACTTTATAAGATAATTTGTTCTTATAGTTGTTGTAATATGGTCTTGTTAAGTCACTTTTTACTCTTACAATCATCTTCCTAATGCCGTCCTAAGCGTGATTCTTCTTGTATTCCTCTCTGGGATCTCATTGTAAGTGTATTATTTCAAAAGGCAAAAAAAAATGTGCAGGTGGATGAAAAATAAAAACAATGAAGTTATTATAATTTCTTATGTGTTTTTACTACTAATTTTATCTTAAATGCTTGATTTATTTCTTGACAACCTATCTTGATATTATATTGATGAACAATCTGGCAAAATAGATTTACTGGATAGTTTTATAAATAAATAACAATATGTTCACGGGCCCTTTCCGAAATGTGTGTAGAATATTATAAATATACTTAATTATTTGTGAAATTTAAATGTGAATCAAATGAACTTTGTGTGAATAATTATAAGAGCAATTGTCTACTTCCAAAGATTATTGTAAGACTGATTTATCTTATTGAACACTTGTTTAGTCAATTACAAGTCTTTTGCTCTTCTTAAACACTAACCTGAGACAACCTTTCTGTCGCCATGTTAATAATTTATAGGGTTCCTTATAAAAGACTGTCTTATGACTCTTATAAGATAACTTGATCTTATAAAAGTCTTCAAATGTGCTTCTGCTCTTTAGAATGACTTAGACAAAACAAATTATACTTAAAGAAGTTTGGTTTTACAGCAGTTATATACAAGGTTTTAGTAAGAGTAAAAGTCTAATGACACACTTATTCCAGATGTCACTAAGAACGAATAGACTTCTAAGATGCTTTACTAAGTGTAAATAATGTAAAGACCAATTCGTCTTATAAAATGCTCTTGTAAAACCTTCATTCTGACAATTTTTTTATAAAGATTTCTTTCAAACGTCTACAAAAGTACTTAATAAGTATGAATGTTCTTTTAGCACAAAATGTCTTCTAACATGCCTTTATAAGATAAGCCTTCTTAGTCAGGATGAATATAAAACTTTTATAATGTCTTAATTCTTATAAAGTACTCTTTATAAAGCAATTTTGCTAGTTGGGATAACATAGTTTAAAATTTGTCGTACTCAAATCTATTACTGATTTTGAGCAAATTTTTTTTAGCGTCTTCACAAAAAATAACATTGTACCTACTCGTATATTACTTCTCTGTAACCTCATTAGCATTGAATAAATTATATATTATAATAGTTTTATAATTACAGGTCCACCAATATACTACTTCATTGTGGCTAGCTTCTTTTGGCTGAATATTATGTCCTTCGACTTGTGGTGGACGATAAGGTAATATTTTTTTTTCTACTAGCTGTTGCCCGCGGCTCCGCCGTCGCGTCGGGGATGTCGGTTATCGCTATAAACTAAGACTATAATCTATTTCTGTACCAAATTTCGTCCAGATCCGTTCAGTATTTTTTATCTGAAGGAGTAACAAACATCTCACTCACAAACTTTCACATCTATAATATAAAAATGAATCGCTGAATGTGTTGCTAAGCGCAAATCTCGAGAACAACTGAACCGATTTCGATAATTCTTTTTATTGTCTTATCAGGAGAAGGGTTTTATGTAAGAAAAAAATAAGAAAGTTGCGCTGAAAACAGTTTAACCCGGGCGAAGTGGGGGCGGCCCGCTAGTTTATAATATTAGTAGGATGGGTGGAATTCACTTCGTCTATTTGTACTGTGCCTGTCGATAAATTGATTGCGTCAGTCGCATGGCAAACATTACAAACATTTAATTCAGTAATCGTCCTTATTTCTTCTATAATATTCATAACATGTTAGTAAGTACTATGGTCATCAGATATATGGCAGATAGTATACTCTTAGCTAAACTAATATTATAAAGAGGAAACCTTAGATTTTTGTTTGTTACGATTTAACTCAAAAACTACTGGACAGATTTTAAAAAATTCTATCACCATACGAAAGCTACATTATCAGTGGATAACATAAATATCATATATTTAATAAATGTCTAGCCGTGCTATGCCATTACGTGCCGCTAGTAACACAGTGTAGCTCAGTTATTATGTAGGTGTCCTGGACCACGTGGGGCGCCACTGTGACGTAGTGCGTGTAACCGGCGGGCGTACGTGGGCTTGTTGACCCGAGTCGCCGGTTAGGATCACACCAAAGAAAACACTTATTTTTACACAACACTGTAGGTACATAAATACGTTAGAGGAATTCAGGGTCGAAGGTTCATAGGCACAAAGTATGTCGAGAGCCCGTAGATATAGCGAAGCCGATGATGCGCAGGAGAGAGGGCCGGCGGCGGCCGCGACCAAGGTATATACATAATATAGCCGCGGCGCGAGCGCGCTGTGGTAGGACTGGTGGAAGTGGTCGGCGGGCGTGACGTCACAACAGATACATAAGAAAAATTCGTGCTCATCGTACCGACTGTAGCTATTAAGAAAGTTGGAACTACATTTTGGCGATTTTCGTTTTATTGCACCAAAGGTCTCAAAATATCTATAGCTATGACCTCGCAAAGTTTCAAATTTCTAAATAATGGCTATCACAGTTTTTCTAGATTAATAAAGTCGGATTATTTAAGAGCGTCCGATTAATTATGTAGGTAGGTATGTTACTACGCTGTTCGCAGGGCAAGGGCGCCCGCGAACCGCGCGTATGTGCCATTTCGTTCATCGTTAATCGGACGACTGCACGCGCGTGTGTCATATTTTTATTTAAATGTTTTACGTAAATAGTGCAGTATTTAGTATAATCATCAATGTCTCGATTTAGGCGTATGTTAGATTTAGTACAAAATGATGTCACAGCTCAAAAGATTCTTGCTAAATCAGAAGATACTCCCAGTCATTGTGTCCCAACTCGTTCCCGCGAAAGAAGAAAAGTAAGTAAAAATACTTTTAAATTAGTTTAACTCCAAAACTATACAGAAAACGTATTTTACGGTAGTCTTATATCAAAATTCCTTAAAATTGCTATAAAAATGTTAAATTCAGGATTAAACGCTAAAAATTGTAGTATGTCTCAGATCCTACATGGTTAACTGATTATTATTTTATTGTTTGTGTCGGACGTACCACATTCTACAATATTATGCGCTTTGAGAACATACACTTCTATCGGATATGGTACTACCAACTTTGTTACCTGTTCCTTTCTTACACGTTTTTGTCGGATATGGTACTACTAACATTGTTAAACGTTCTTATTTTGAAAGTATTTGTCAGATATGGCAATATCGACTTTTTTAATCGTACATTACTAGATTTTGTTGTTGGATGTGTTAGTATCGACTTTATTATTTGTAAACAGTGATATAATTTAGGTTGGATATCGCATATATTGCAAAGTTAAGTGAGACTTGGCTTATTTTTTCTTGTTTCATGTGACATTTTCAATAATGGGTACTATATTTTCAATGTCTAATTACTCTTATCTAACCACACGGGTTTACTTACTTCCAATAATGACTGATATCAACGTTCCTGAAAGCCTCCGAGATACAGAAGATTTTCGACTGCCGCCTTCTGACTTCAGGCTATTGCAAGAATTTTTTAACATTGTTTTTGATACAAAACATACCGACAGTTTAGTTAAGTAGACGGCAGCTTTTTTTGTATAATTATGGTATCTTTTTTTATTTAAGAAGAAAAATCTCCACTCCCCGAAGGTTTTAATGAGGATCTTATACAGTTGCAAGACCTGCTAGACGATGAGACCTATGATTGGACTTTAAAAACTACCCGGAATCATTACCGGCCACTCTAGACATTGCCGTTTTGACATCTACTTCGATAATTCCGTCACCAATTCCACCAGAAGATCTAAATTGTAAAATCGGCTCTTCCAATAATGACTGTGAAGAAACTACAATTATTAATATAACACCCATGCTGTCACCTATTCCAATTGACATGTTCTGAATACAGAGTGATTGTCAATAAATATTTTAATGTTGCTCTACTGATAAAATACTGATACAAAACAAAAACAGATAATACTGAAGAAGATAATATAGCCTTTGCTGAACATCAGAGTTGTAAATATATAACTCTAAATTTTAAGAAAGCCAATAAGCAAAAAGCTAACTTAAAGGAAAGTGCTATCACAGCTACGTTTAATTTTCGAAAACTACTAGAAACGCCGTATAGTGATATTGGCGTTCTTTACTACAAAAACTTTGTCGTTTACGAATTGGCCCCAAAATTAGTTACTGTGGAACAAAAGCATAGCAAAACGGAGATCTTTGGGAATTTTATTCAACATCACGTTGAAAAAGGCATCAAGGAATTGCGATTTTGATCCAACAACTGTGCGGGTCAAAATAGCAATCGAATGGCTTTTTTACTGCATCAATTTGTAGCCAAAAACTTTGGAGTTACTGTTACTCATCGCTTTTTGGAAAAGAACACACAAAATGAGGGTGACAATGTTCAAGCCACAATCGAAAGATCTTGCGGCCGTAAATCTATCTGGTGTTCTGAAGAGTGGTATTGCTTGGCTCAGTGGGCTAAGACTAAAAAATGATCTGTACATAGTATATGAGTAAAACAGGAGAAAGTTTTTTTAACTTCAAAGACTTGCTAGCTAATAAAATCTGAACCAAAAATACAGCAACTGAAAAGGTTGTTTGGACAACAGTAAGGGTTTAAGTGAGTGCTGAACAGTACGATCGTATACGATATAAATATGATTTGGATGAGGACCCCTGTACAATAATTGTTGTCAGAGCTGATAGGCAAAAATAGCAACGACTGGAGAATGAATTTCATCTGAAAAATGCTTATAGACTTTTGCCTATCAGCAAAGACAAATACAAAGACTTGACGGACAAAACTTTGTTTCCCTAAGATTTTCTATGTTTATATAAACTTTTCTTTCTTAAGACGAAAGTCTTTGACCAGTGTGTGTTTTCAGTGATATAATACGGATCTGAGACATGGTCGTTCACTATGGGCCTCGTGCGATGGCTCAAAGTTACCCAAAGAGCAATGGAGAGAGCTATGCTTGGAGTTTCTCTGCGAGATCGAATCAGAAATGAGGAGATCCGTAGGAGAACCAAAGTAACCAACATAACCCGAAGAATTGCCTCCATTAAGTGGCAATGGGCCGGGCACATAGCCCGCAGGACTGATGGCCGTTGGGGCAGAAAGGTTCTAGAGTGGAGACCACGAAGTGGAAAACGAAGCGTGGGCAGACTTCCAACAAGGTGGACCGATGACCTGGTAAAGGTTGCGGGCAACCGGTGGACAAGGTCGGCTCAGGATCGAGAGTTGTGAAAATCCTTGGGGGAGGCCTATGTCTAGCAGTGGATTGTTATCATAATAAAATGGGCTCTTGCCAAAATTAGATAGTATTGCTTGTTATGTTATTATAACATAACAATACGTACGATTTGTTACAGTGATCTCAGCACTTTAATTAATGAAGCAAATATTGTTTTTTTAGTTGTTAGTGTTTGAGTTATTATAGGTACTACGCAGATGGTAGTAAGAGTAATTAATAGATTTTTACCTTTAAAATTGCCGTTTTTAGTTAGTTCCATCCAGTTTCATCCAGTCGGCCATTTAATAGGTAAAGATCTAATATTTTGTGATCTAAGAACACAGTGATTTCAGTTAATAGTTGTAAGTTCTACGAGTTATTTTTTTCTTAAATAATAATAATTTCGAAGTTAACAATTTTAACCAAAGCTAGAAATTGTGGATATTTAAAACAAAAAAAATAACTTTTTACCTACAGAATTGTGTCCGTTAATTGTATGTTTGTAAAGTCCCCCGACACACAGAACTTGTTCTGTAGTTCGGGAGTTTTCTTTTTAAAAAATGAGAAAAAAATAAAAAAAAAAATATCGAAATTAAGTTAGTCTTAAGTAAAATTTGATATTCTGTAAAGTAGAGACCATAATAATATTTTTTTTTTTTTTATTTCATAAGATATTTACATGAATAGTTATAAAAATTAAAGTAACCTAACCTAACCTACTTACAAACAATCAGATATTGTATTTAAAGGTATTAACCTATAAATAAAATATCTGATTGAGTACGCAGTTCTGAGGAAAAGTGCCCAAAAGACTGGCCACATTTCCACTCTGGATTGCAAGGCTAATACGTTGAATAATAATATTATGACAGCTTTTGTTCAATTATCATGTGAATGTATACCATACCAACCTATAAATGCCTCTTGATATTAGTAAGACATTAGTCAATTCAAAGGTGGCATTTAGAATTACATTTAATTTTATATTAATAAAACAATTAGAAAATTTTTCAAGCTTTTTTTGCGGTGCTTAAGGTCTATAAAGTGTAGCATAGCCCACAACCGACATAATTTTGTAACTACGTATCGAGAAAAATTGTAGGATATGACAGTTCCCACACAATAGCATAGCTGAATTTCAAGTAACATTGTAGGATGTGACACTTTCGACTTTCATAGTACGTAAAACATTGTAGAATATGACACTTCCGACAAATTTATTAGTATCTGTTTCGGTTAACAGTGTAACATCTGCTTTTTATAGCATTTCCTATATATTTTTTTTATTTTTTACACAATGACCTTTACTAGCATTTAAAACTATGGTACTATGCGAAATTTGGTTTAAATATATGGCGATTTGTCAATTTGGTGCAAGTTCAAAACTTTATTAGGCCGTACTGTAAAGTAGCGTTTTTGTAGATCCAACGTTGTTAATAACTACGGTCGGACTACAAAGATTTGCCCTGAGTGGGAATTAAACCCACAAACGGCTCCGGGTCAGAATAGATAGAAATATATCACAATTTAACATTATAATAAACTTTACTTTGTTTACAGAGACATACTCAAATGCCGTGGTATCCACCGTCATGGGGAATTAGTAAAGTTTGGATGGTATTGTTTATACGCATGGGGTTCTTCTTTGCTTCTGACGGGAACTATTGTAATCGTAGACAGATATGACCTAGCTAATGAAGCGTGGAAGCCTCCCTTTGACAGCTGTTTTCGTAAAAGTACGTATAGTAACATATTTTTAACTATCTGTATTTTCTTATGAGACAGATAAAACAATGAAAAAATTTCTGACAAATAGGTATCACAGTCATTAGAAGTACCGGTACTTCACTTACCCTATACTTGTTAAACAATAACATAAAATATTGTTTTTGTAAATCAACTTTGATTTGTCTATCTGTTTGTGTGATAAGAAGTCATAAAAATAAGTACCTACTTTATTTTTTTACAGACTCGGCATATTTGCATGTACCCATCGGAATAATAACTGTTGGAAATATAATCATGTTTATACTTACTACCTATAACATTTGGTTGATCAAACGAGGAGTCAGAAACACAAATGATAATAAAACCAAAAATAGTGAAAACAGGTAATTAAATATTGGCATGCATATAATAGATTTATCTACCAATCTAAAGTGCTGTATTAATTTTTAGCATCTATTTCTTCTCTCTCTGGATAGAGAGAGAAGAAATAGATGCTAAAAATTAGAAAAGAGAGGATTCTCTTTTAGGGTTATTCATCATCCGTAAAGAATGATAATATATCTATTAAATCGATATTTTACTATATTTTTTACAGATTCGTTGTATACATTAATATATTCGTTTTGATGGGTGTGACCTGGATATTGGAGCTGCTTCCCGACATGCCACTGATTCCATATATTATAGTAAATAGTTTGAACATGTTTATCGGAGTCACCATATTTGTAATGTTTGTTTGCAAGAAGTCAGTTATTGTAATGTTATGCAAAAGGTAAGACCAAATATTTTATTATAACTTTATCCTGTTAAATATATATTAAATAGATTTGGTTGCCTTTTAAATATTATTTTATCTACTACAGAAGATAGATAAATATATTTTAGATAACCATATCGTTGATTTTAGAGATGAGAAAAACTGCATTCACGCCGTGGGAAATGAGCTGCCGATGGACAAGGACAGCTCAAGACCGAGATTTGTGAAATCCTTGGGGGACGCCTATGTCCAACGGTGGACATCTTTCGACTGACATGATGATAGATTGTAATAAATAAATGTTTGTATTCCAGATTTAATATAAACAATAGCTACATAGCAAAACAACGAGCGGCCTCTAGCTATAAAGATGAGAACACCAAAAGTTCGCATGCCAGTAGAAATCGCACATCAGAGAAACAAAATAGTGAGATTGGTGAGGAATCAATAAAGATTGACTTGTATTCACCAGACCCGTAAAAACAAATAAAATCTGACAACTAATACAATCTTGTAAGATAAGAAACAGCTTTTCTTGACTTCAAAATATTCTTGTGTGCATTTTCCATGTCATTGGATGTCGAAAGACAATCTGGTAACTTAAATCCATTTACCAAGAAAACAAACATAACTATGAAATTCTGAATCCCTATAAAGAAGTTCTCACAGAGATTCAGTATTAAGTATATCCAACTTCCAAAGACAAAGCACCAATTATCGCAATCACAAAACAATAATTAGATAATATCATAGAGAAGTATGATGTAGTCATAGGTATAAGTAAGTATAATATTAAGTCATAATTATAATACAAATTATAACTATAACTGCCTGTGATGCTGTGTTACTGCACATACTGCCTGTGATGTGTATCACAGGCAGTATGTGCAGTAATGATACTTAATGAAAAGTGGACGCCGCGCCGTGACGGAGTGGCATTTGTTAAACGCATTTAAAACTAAGTATTTTCTCTCACTATGGGCTACATAATTATATGAAGGCTCAATTTGTATTTACTAAATTAATTTTAAGCCTCATCTTAATTACTTTATATTTAAATATGCCATGAATAAGTATCTACATGGCTTAATATACGATCAAACTGAAGATTTGTTGAAATAGTTAAATAAGTACCTTATGTTTACCATTTAAATTTAATTTATATATCATTATATAAATAATTTATAATCAATTTAATTTAACTTTAATTTGTGAATCCTATTGTTGAGCATAATGCAATTTAATAACTAACCGCTTGTGACCGCTTGTGACTCAGGATTAATCCTAGAACTGCGGTTTTATTCATAAAAAATATAATGGCTTTTGTACCGATTTAAACTGAAAAAATAATGATTAACCTACATAATATTATATTATATATCCTATATCTATACTAATATTATAAATGCAAATATTTGGATGGATGGATGGTAGTATGGATGTTTGTTATTGCTGCACGAATCTTGATAAAATCTACAAAGATAGAAAATAGTCAGAAATATTCTTAGAATATATCCCGAAAAAATCACTGTTCCCCGGGGATTGTCTATATCTACCTACTAATATTATATAGAGGAAAGATTAATAATAATAATTGTTCATTCCAGAAATAATATCCATATCACATACAAAAATTACATAATATTAATAAAAGAAAAAATTAATTACGCAAAATACTTACTGCAATAAATAAATACCCACTGTTACAGTGCCAGTGTAGTGTGCAAGCGCATCCAGTGACGCAACAATGGAGTGTCCCACCTATCTACAAACTCACTTAGAATGCTGTTGGAGCTGGACCTAACACGCTTTAGCATCGACGCACACTGGTTTCTAATAACGGCATGAAAACCGCCTGTGTGCGCCTCTGCAAACATGTTAGAGGCGCTGCAAAACCTCGGCAGCTCCAACAACACCCTAAACGCGTTATTATATTTAACACGTAAGGCGCTGTATGCCGTGATTGGTAGTTGACCCACAGGCTGCACGTGTATAACTGTTGACAGTATGACTTGAAAAGTGTTATTTTAATTTCATTGTTGCAACGTGCAAACCTACGAGCCAACACCTGACAGCCAGCGCCCTACGTGCACTTTCCACATCCATGTTGTCCTTAAGGTCCTTAGTAACCCAGTGGCCCAGATACTTGATGTGTGCGACTCTCTTTAAAGCGGTACCGGCTAAGGTAACTGTAGTTACAAATAGGTAACTTTTGCCACGCGCCTTAAATACCTACTAACAGTTCGCTTTTCTTGCCGTTGTATCTGAGCCCGTGGGCCACCGCTTATGACTCACACATATGGACTAGTTTACGCAAAGCAACAATCGATGGGCTCATCGGTACCATGTCGTCAGCGTAACTAATATTGTTAACACATGTTTCGTCTATGCAACACCCGACATTGGCACTGCTAAGCTCACCGATAAGCTGGTTTATGCACAGATTGAAGAGCTTGGGTGAGGTCAGTCCACCCTGCCTCACCCCGCACTGCAACCTGTACACATCTGAATAAGAGCCCGCCCATCTGACACTGTTTGTCTGGTTATTATACCAATACTGAAAAATCGATATAATCTCTGGGCTACAATCTGTCTCACTTTGTAGCTTTTGCCATAATTTGTCTTATGATACTAAGTCAAATGTCCTGGAAATATCTAGGAAACTTGCAAACACAGGTGTTTTTCTAGCACTGTTATTTGATTTAAGAATACATCTTCCTTCTCTACAGTTGACCGACACATTGTATTAAACTTTTCATATTATTACATTTTAAATAAATAACCTTCGGACCCCTTGGCCGAGCCCTCTGGCAGGGTCGCCATGTAGGTAATGTTGGGGTTTCTAGGATAAAGTAAGACAACCACTTCGGTTAAAGTACGTATATTAAGTGAAAACATAAATGTAATATATTCTAACAATAAGGTATACTAGTCAGCAGAAATACATTATAAAGGAGTATGCTCACTGCGCTGTTAGTACATAAGGAGCATACTCAATGGTAAAGGTACTTCATAAATACAGTCTGCTTGAGAAAATGATAGAGCTTTCTGTAGACAGGCCCGATCTTAATCCAAATTGTGCGTCGTGGAGCTTAATGTGCTTATCCAAGTGCTGGTCAAGCAGACTGCCCAATAGAGCTACAATAGTGGAAAGTGAGATTGGTCTATAGTTCATAGAATCGGAAGTATCTCCAGTTTTATTTTTAATTATTGGTACAATAAAAGTATAGATTTCTTAGATTTTTGTTTGTTTGTAACGATTTCACTCAAAAACTACTCGACCGATTTTAAAAATTATTTCAACATTAGAAAGCTACATACATTAGCAGCGGGTAACATAAACTATATTTAATTGAAAAAAAATACAGGATCCCGACGAAAACTTAATAAATATCCAGCCGTACAAAACCAAGACGTGTCGTATATGTTATATTATCGTGCTATAATTATTTTATAACATGGTTATCCTGTTTATTCTGTTCTTGGATAAATGTGTAGGTAATATTTTTGTATACCTACTTACTTAGTGTATTATAATATTATATTGTGTATGCTTTATTTGATAACTAGTACAAACGCTTTGGATTAATATAACAGAAACTGTTCACAGAACTTCATGTTGATAATAAAATAACTTAATAGGTACTTACCTAATAATAGCTGTGGTATCTGTGTACACACAGTAACGGAGTTAGCGGTACAGGGCCGCTAAAATAAAGATTATGATATTGCATAGGTATATTTCTGTGGAATTTGTTAAAGGTATAAAATTAGACAAAACCTACAGATAAAAATATATTTTACACAAATTCATACATTGGTTTTCCTAAAAAACTAATCTTCATACAACGGCCCTGTACAGCTAACTCAGTTGCCGACCGTACCTAAAAATAACATACAATATGATCACGGGCTAAAGTAGACTAGTCTATTTAGGGTTACTTCATTTACCGCATGGTTGGATTTCCATTCCCACACGGGACACAATTGTGTGATACATAAATAGGGTGTACTTTGTGTCCGTTAATTGCATGTTTGTTGAGTCCTCCGCGACACAGAGCTTGTTGGGAACTGACTTTAAAAAAGGTAGGTACCTAATACTAACTAGGCTAAAAAAACATAAATGTAATAAATAATTTAATACGACATGATCTCGTTCTGAAGTAGATTAGTCTTTTTCGTATGACGTAAGAATTTTGTATGTACAACTATCAACTAGGTTTAAAATACACTGTGTATTTGATGATACACAGTGTATTTTTTTCATCTAGATTTATTTCTATGTCAGTAAATGCTATTTGCTTTCTTTTATTATTCTTTATTCATATAAAAAAAACATAAGACAAGACACACAATCAGTGTCCATAACCACGTCGGCAGAAAATACAAGCTTTGTTGTGTCTTTAACAAATAGGATCACATCGTTCAAGTCACTACAATACACTACAAATTCAACTTTATTTCATGCGCGTATGGTTGAATTTTAAGTAATAATAAAAACTAATTATTTTTTAAGAGCAAGAGCTTTGAGTGTTTCTTTTATTTGAGGATGTGTATCTTAGGATTACTTCGGTATTTTGTAAACTTAGTTAAGTATTTATGTAAAAAATAAGATTCTGCATTTTAAATGCACCTAATAAAGATTACTTTTGATACTGTGTTTTATTTACTAGTAGGTATTTGTTTGTTTTTTTTTATACTACCTTTGTGACAAACAAGCATACGGCACGCCTGATGTTAAGCAGCTACCGTGGTCTCTTGCAATACAAGAGGTATCACTTGCGTGTTACGGTTGGTTACACGCAAGTGATACCTCTGGTTTTTCACTTTTTACACCAGGGCTTTAAGATGGGATGGATGGGCTTCCCTGGTATAGGAATACGTTTTTTTCACAACGCATCCATAAATGTGCGCTAACGACCTAAACACACTACTCACACACAGGAACACAACTACACCGCTGCGTTCCTGTGTGTGAGTAGTGTGTTTATATGCCTGTGGTCTTCTGTAAGGTGGAGGTGGTTCCCCAGTCGCGCTGGATCGTTAGTATGGTCCTCCTAATATTCTAATAAAGTTAAGTTAGTACTAACTATATCATTGGATAACTGAAGCAAGAACTGCATGTAAATTGCTAAAACTTAAAAACAAACATAGCTTGTCCAAAGTGGACAAGCTATGTTTATAAATAAATAAATGATGTCCTTGTATAAATAGCACATTATTTTTTTGGTATTCCAAACAGTTTTAAATTTAATTACTAGAGGAGGTCTACTAGGTTACAGCCAAATGGTGGTAAATGGAAATGTGAAAAAATTCACGGTAGTAGTATATATAACGAAATTAAAAGGAAAACTATTACAGCTAAGTAGACATCACAAGTTTACGAGTAATAGCCGATTAACTTATAAAATGTTATTGGATAAGTTAAAATTAGTTTGGGTCTTGAATCAAGTCGCCTGAACTATAGAAATCTGTAACTGTGGGGTGTTGTCTCAAGCCTTTCTATATAATTATAATTTCCCCAATTTTTTTCTTAAATAAAAAACACGAATTGTAGGAGTCTGTTTTTTTGTAATTTTTCGTAGTCTGTAATATATGTAGGGGCAGAAATACATACATCTCAACCTTTAAGGGCCCCTTTTCCGAAATTAACGTTTCTAGATCGAGTTGTTTTCAGAGAAATCAATATATTAAAATTCGCAAAAAAATATATAGTACAGATACATGTTTGATCTAGTGACTTTTTTGGTTAAAAACGCAAAATTTAACTTTTTGCTCGATAAAAAAGAAGTCTGAAGTTAAGTCGATTTTGAAAGTATTTCAAGTTGTATGAGACTTGGGGGAACGCAACTTTTATGAAAATTTAACATTTCATTTACTAATCGGGTTTGACAAGGATATTATTGGATAGATTTATAAAATTGCCCTTATTTTTTTTTATATAAAATAAATACGTGAAAAACTGCTCGCGCGCGACGCGCGCACCGCGCCAGTGTCCTGCCGGACGTGATCGAGGGAGAACCTACGCAATTTTTGCTCGCGACCACATTATCGTCGCCACAATATAATACGTCACAATATAATACTGTAATGTTTTTCTCTACACAGAATAGCGAAGTCAGTATGACTAGAATTTTGAATCTTTAATATCTTTAATGAAAACATTCACCTTTACATATTTATACATACTAACTGAGGATCAGAATGGCGCAGCGGTAGTGAGGCTGCCTTACGGACTTAGGGTCCCGGGTTCGAATCCCGGTAAGGGCAAATGTGCATGGACATTTGTTTCCGAGTCATGAATGTTTATACATAATAAGTACCTATACATAATAAGTATTTACAAAAAAAGTATATATGTATTATATCAACTATCTGGTATCCACGATACAAGCCAACGATATTTATTTATTGACTAGTTGTTATCCTCGACTTCGTTCGCGTGGAAATTTGAAAGAGTATTAAGAGCGTATTCACAAAATAGCGCAGCTACAGATTAGGTAATTATCGGTCGATCGGCCGTGGAGTGCGCGTGTGTGCGTGATCCTCGCACACATACATTGTTCGTGAAGTATATTCGGCACAGTGCAGGGTGCGTAAACTTTATTGTTATATTACGGTAAGATTTTTGGTGTTATAATATTATTGTTCATTTGTAGAATATGTTATTATTAGAGAAGTAAAGGAACACATTGGCATACCATATCTATTCTAATACATATTATTATTATAAATGCGAATGTTTGGATGAATTGATGTACCTAAGTACCTATGGAGCTTTTTCTTGCTTGTTTCTGCCTGGGGTTGTAAGTGCGGGCAGGCCTCCGTCACTCTCTCAAGGTCACGCGCTATGTGCCTATCGCTATGTAGCTCGTAACCGAGCCGATCGCCAGTGGGCTGCCGCACGCGACACAAAGCGCGCACAACACGTTTCCCGCTCAAAACGCATTATTCCGATATTTACGTACACTACGTATATTAAGTTTTGACTAACGACACGATGGTTGATTATTGTGAAGTCGTTGGATGTAATAGTCAAAAGAAAAATAAAAAAAATACTTTTTTTCATTGCCGAAAGATGAAGAAAGGTACGTTACGTTATTTGAAAGTAGGGACGCATTTTAGCTGGCTTCAGTTAGTAGTACCTAGTAATTTTAAAATGCTTCTTGTGTGTAGGTACTCTTCCTTAAAAATTTACGAGAAAGTTAGAAAGACAACCCTACCGCATTCGTGCGATGATGAGCACACACAATCTCGACTCTTTGTGCGCGTACTTATGGTACATTTCTTTTCGCTGCGAACAGCAGGTACTATTATTAAGATTTTGTAGGCTATTATGGCGTAGGTATTTTTGCTTTTGTATGGGAGTGATGTATCTGTTACGTAGTAACTATTTAGTAATCTGCGGTGCGGGTGAAGCCGTGGATGGAAACTAATGCCATAACATGATACCTAGCCTACAAAAAAGTAGTAGGTACTACTTTTTTGTGGGCTAGGTAAGTACAAAAAACAAAAATGATCATAATATTAATAGACCACAGCCAAATTATTTATTTATTTAAAACTTTATGCACAATCGCACACAAGCGGACTTAATGCCATAGGTATTCTCTACCAGTCGACCTTGGGTGATACAGAGATGAACATAGGTAGTAGGTGCACTAAAAACAAAAAAAAATTGGATAAGACAAAGAAACAAATTTAAGATAAGGATATAGATTCAACAATATCTAAAAAAATATATAATGAATATATATGCTGTGGTATAGGGTAAGTTCGCCTTTTCGCGTCCATCGCCCAATTCGCGTCCATTTTACGGATCTCCCTTTAAAAATCCTCGAAAATAAGTAAACTAACAGACCAATCAAACGAAATGTCATTACCGCGTATACTTCAATGTATAAGGGGCATGCACACATGGCCAAAAGGTCCGTGCACAAAACCAATCCCGTTTAAAAAAATAGTTAATCCTGGCTGTTCAACAAGAGAGCGCGTACGCGCAAAAGTTTACAAAAAAAATTGTGTGTAATGGCGCGTTCAATGGTAAGTTTTTTATTGTTTTATGTGAATATTAGGATACATAGCTGTTCCTAGACTTTTATAATGAAAAAAGGAATAATATTAATTATGAATTTGCTTATGTTTTTTATATTTAACGGTTAAAATAAGGAGGACGCGAATCACTATACCGAATTTACAAAACTTCCAATTTGCGTCCGCAAGTGTCTGCAACGGACGCAAACTATACCTGCAGGGCATAATAATAAACCCAAATTGCGTCCAATATTTTCGTTAATTACTTGCTTGTAAAAATAATTTAAAATGTATTGTTTATTATTATTGTAATTTTTTTATTAAGACTACATGTTTATAATTTATTTTTTTTCTATTAGAATGAGTTCTTTGCAGACAAGAAAGCAGAAGGAAAAGAGAACATACACAGAAGACGATTTAAAGAAAGCGTTTAATAAAATTGGATTAAAGAATAAATCTATAAGACAAATATGCTATTCCCAAGATTACAATATTGGACAAAATCAGTGGGCGCAGACCAGATGGAGTAAAGAAACCGGGACCAGAACCGGCGCTAGGAGCAGATGGTTAAAAAAAAGTAGTTGAATGGCTTCTTAAGGTCACTCGTCGAATCCGACTTGGCTGGGCAGCGTGCGGGAAGTTAAGTCATATCTTCTCGTCCCAAATACCACAGTGTCTCAAGACGAAAGTCTTTGACCAGTGTGTGTTGCCAGTGATTACATATGGATCTGAGACGTGGTTGTTCACCATGGGCCTCGTGCGAAGGCTCAAAGTCACCCAAAGAGCAATGGAGAGAGCTATTCTTGGAGTTTCTCTGCGAGATCGAATCAGAAATGAGGAGATCCGTAAGAGACCATAGTAACCGACATAGCTCGAAGAATTGCCTCAATTAAGTGGCAATGGGCCGGGTACATAGCTCGCAGAACTGATGGCCGTTGGGGCAGAAAGGTTCTAGAGTGGCGACCACGAACTGGAAGACGATGCGTGGTCAGGCCTCCAACAAGGTGGACCGACGACCTGGTAAAGGTTGCGGGCAACCGATGGACTAGGTCGGCTCAGGATCGAGAGTTGTGGAAATTTTTTTGGCTGAGTTGATGATGATACGAGATGGGGAGTTAAAAAAAAAATCAAAGATGATCGTCCAGGTCAAAAGTGGTGTGATTTTTTTTTTGCCCAGAAATAAAGAAATCTCACTAAAAAATGCGGAGGGTATTAATAAAGCTAGAGCCCAAGTTACAGAAGAGTCAATCAGATTGTGGTTTAGAGTATAAGAGGAATATTTGGACAGTATACACCAAAAAGATATTTTGAGTGACCCGAAAAGAATTTTTAATGGAGACTAAAGTGGTTTTGCTCTTTGTCCAAAGACAGGAAAAGTTTTAGGTTCAAGAGGGTTCAAAAACATATACCAAGTAATGAAAAGGAAAGTGATTTTTTTAATGATAATATAATTATGTTTATTATGAATATTTATATTCGTAAATAAAGAAATGGTTAAAATACAATCTTTCTTTACAAATCCTTAAACATATCCCCCTTAAATCCCTTAATATCGCCCCTATATTCTTTTTCTTAGCTGGTGGACGCTAAATGGTCCACGGGTGGACGCAATTTGGATTTTGTGGACGCAAAGTGGGTAAAACGCCTAATTCTGAAGTTTATATATTAAAAAAAAAAACACGTGATGTTTCGTACAAAACTGTAAGTTAATCTTAAAATAGACTAATATAATGAACACATTACATAAATTGTTCATAGAAATTAGTGCTGGAACATTTTTATAATCGCCGTCAAACTTGCGAACTGCACTAAATGGACGCGAACAGGCGAAATGACCCTATATAATATATAAAATAAATATAAGTACCTTCTTACATAAATAAAATTTATAAATATAAACAAAATTGTTATGAAAGTGTTAGACGTACTAATTCCGGCGATTTATCAGCGAGAAGAGCCCGAATCTTTACTTAAATTACTACACACATCGGTGTAGTTGTGGTCTTGTGTGTGAGTAGTATAAGTACTCCAGCCCCTCTAGACAAGTGGCATAAGCTCCAAATCGATTAAATTTCTACAAACGGTACCGCCTCAACAATGTCGATCCCAATTTCGTAGACAAGTGTCAAGATTTTACCAACATTTGTCATAAATTCTGATTGCCACCTTCGAAACTAGTCGACTTATATTATATTCTTTTTATAAATTGAAGCCGAGTGGCAGTTTTGGCAATCGAATTCGCTCTTCTTATTACGTAAATAAGCCTGACGTTAGCGAACACTAACACCTTGTAGTTGACGCTAAAAAATGGCGGATAATCGATCAGCTGATATATGTTGTGGAAGTTTTGTGATTATTTTACTGTAATTCTTTGTTTGTTTTTTCGTAAAATGCATAAAATATGACTGCTGTTGGCTGCGCATAATAAAGAAGTATGGCTCACGTGCCGCAAAATAAATATTTATTGACGATATATATTATAAGCTGCAAATTACTTTCAACAACCGCGAGTAGATGGCGCTGTACCTAGTCACAGTATAAAAGAATAGAGCGAAGGTTCTGCCCTAATTCGTCATAATTATTTTCTATTGACTTGTGTTTATATAGCAGTCATTTTGAGAATTGTTTCGATTTATTGATTCATTAAATTTATTAGAGGTCAAACATAAACTTTTACTTTTACTGTTTAATTGGTTAAATTTATTAAAATATTATATACTTAGTAGGTATATTGATTTGTAGACCAAAAGTCGTTAGAAAAGTTGTTATTACGTTTTTTGAGACGGTAAAGCCTTAACAAAACCCGCCAAATTGGCAACACTAAGCGCACTTCACAAACGAATCAAAATGTCAAAATAACATTCACTAGTAAAATCAAGTAGACTGAGAGTTTGACGAGTTCTTATTTACATGACTCCCAAATTGTTAGCGACATTGCAAAAGCGTTAGCGTTTATTGGGAAGTGCGCTTAGTGTTACCATTTAAGCGGCTTTGTCGCTAAAAATTAAAAAATAATAAAAATGTTTCAACGTCATAAATAACGTTCGTTATTTGTAAATCTCTCTATAAACAATTAATCCGGCATGCATTACACTTATTTGCTTTAAACATTGACAAGAAATAATTCTCTTGGCTTTCCTGAGTAATATCTTTTCATTATGCGCAGCCCACAGAAGTCTTATTTTTATGCATTAAAAAAAACTAATTCATATAATTTGCGATATATGGGTGTACAATAAAAGTTGTTTAAATATAATATCTGATTGTTTGTAAGTAGGTTAGGTTACTTTAATTTTAATAACTATTCATGTAAATATCTTATGAAATAAAATTTGTATGTTTGTCTAAGCATAAAAGTTGTTACAGGTTTAAGGGTATTACCACATATTTTGACTATTAGACTGGCAGGAAAAACGTTACAATGTAGGTATATGATATGACTCTATATGAAATCGCTAACTAACTTTACAATAAATATTATTGTAAAGTATGTAGGATTTTTTTTGTTTTTATTATATGTCAAAATCATATTATTGTAAGTACATATTATGTTACATATCAATAAATATTTAATGCTTATAAACTACATTAGGACCTACCAATGAAAATGTAAATTTTATTGTATTATTATAATTATAAATGCATGACAAAATTAAATGATAGAAAACATTCAATTACGCGTGCAAGTACCTATTTTATTTTATCACTTAAATATTTATCGCCTGAGTAATAACATTTATTCCATTGTAATGAATTTATTTTATTTTTAGAAGGCTGGTAACACTGTGATCGCCAGACGACAAAAAATGCTCTCAATTTTAACCTTTTTACAATAATTTGTGTAATTTCAATTAAATTCCAATTTAATATGTACGTGAAATTTATAGAATAATTATCTTTGCTGACACAGACAGTGTTTGGTTGTTTGTTAATAAATAAGTACTATAGAAACTGCCCCGAAGAGTGATTTGAATATGCTGTTTATTGTTATTTGAAGTGTCATCGTGTATAAGTGTAAAACGCAGGGAGTATATTACATATTTACCGTAATTAGCACCCCACAACACCTACATACTCTGCCCGTGGCCCATATTGTATGTATTCTATATGAGCTCATAGAGATATTTACGTAGGTGATCCACGTACATGCAGCACTCACTGGTAGTTTCGTTCTCGTTTTGCTTGACGAATATAATATGTGGAAGCAAGATTGACGAATAACAACTTGCTTCATTACAGCAAACACATATGCACACTGTATTACTTAGTTGTTAAATGTTGTTGCCCTAAGCATAAACTTAAATAAACTCACTTTCGCTCAGCTACTGTCATTTTTCTTGGTAAAACATATTGAAATTATTAATTAACACACCTACTCAAAACATAGTACCACTCTTTTTCAATATCCAATAATTTTTAACACAATTACTGTCCTTTTCCACTTTACACACCTACATTTTCACTCTTATCATCTCAACATTTGTTTTTTCTTTCTATCTCTCAGCTGTTTCATTTACTTTTAAGGTACTTGGTGATACAGAAAGCCTTGTTATACGAAGACCCGTAGAGCAATGGCTTAGGAGACTGAAACCAAGCTTAAACTAACGCTGCTTGAATTGAAGAAATACAATGAGGACAACAGCCAGCTGTTAAAGAAACGCAGTGACTGTAAAGAAGAATTACAATCAATTAATAACAGAGTTGCTGAGTTGAAGGGAGAGCTATCTACACTACACCATCAATATGTAGAAGAATTGGACCAGCGCGATAAACTACAGGAAGAAGTGGAGTCCTTCAGTAGTTGTAGTGATATGTATTTAAGTTCTTTGCATTGCATTCCAGAGTTAAAATAATGTCTTAACACAGCATTTCTAAAAAATAGTTTACTTGATGACACTATTCGGGTTCTCAACAATAGTGAAACTCAAAACCTGTTTCTGAGCTCTTATGTGATAAAATAAATGTGTTAAATGTTTTGAAAAATAAAAATATTGTTTGTTTGAAAAATATAAAAAATATTGTTGTAAATAGTAGAAATAAATAAAGGAAACATTTGAAATTAAGAAAATTAATTAGAAAGCTTGAATTCAACTTTAAGAGGTCAATAACCATTAAAAATTATCACAAATTAACTGTGATTTAATCAAAGAGCGTGTGACATTTCTTTCAGATATTGATAATTGTAGCTAACAGTTACTTAGCAGTAAATTAATGTATGAGCAGGATACAGTCATGAGCTTAAATTTTAAAAAATCAGAGCTTATTTCCCATACTTTTTTGTTTCTCAAATGTCATCTTTAAGATCAAATATCACCAAAAGAATATATTGTTTAATAGTTACCTAGTGGCATGCTTTCATTAATATTTTTTTGTTATTCTGTGGATAATGTGGTTGACTGCAATATTGTTAATATTATTTAGTTATTGTCACCCAAGAACACATTATATTGTAGTTGTTTGTTGTCCCTAATAAATAAATAAATAAATACCAATAATAAGATGTGTTTAACGTGTTCACAAACAACACCTAGCATTAAAATGTAACACTTTAATGCTAGGTGTTGTTTGTGATGTGTCACAGTCGCTCAACGGTGAACAACTACTTTATAATGATTCTGTAACTGTGGTTCCACTGACTCAATAACACATTCAGAATCTTATAGCAAGAATGTAATTATATTTTCTGACCAATTAGTCAAGGGTTTGGGCAGTTTAATTAATAGTCATACTATTATTATTAATTTAGTTAGAAATACTGTTTGTTTTCCGAATAAAATAAAATAAATATACTGAGTACCGCGTCACAAATATTTGTTCACCTGGAAGATAGTTTGCTAGTTTTTTACTAGTCTGCTCATTTTAATGATCAATCCACAGGGATTATTTTACTTGGTGACAGCTTATCTGTCACAAAAAAAGATATTACAGTTAACTGAAGTAATAATATCACTTCATGATAGTTTATATATACTACAGTTAACTGAAGTAATGATATCACTTCATGATAGTTTAGGGTGTAGATTTATTATTTGTGCCTTGCCATATTCTTATGCCTTATTAAATAAACAAAACAGGCATATAGAGAAAATCTAAATCTATTAATCTATAATAGTACATGTCGCTTTCGCGACTTCATTTTATTTTTCTACAATAGTATATTTATTAGTTTTTTTTACCGAAGATACTATGTACCTTTTCTTATTTTATAAGCAACAAATTGCTAAATTATTAGCATTTCATTTATTTACCGACACAGGTACTCATAGGGTATTGCAGGATTTGGTAAAACTCAGTAGTATGAACACTACCAATAGCAATTTACATACATCTAATAATTTAAACTACTAGATGTGACAAAGGATAAGCAGCAGACATATAGTCTAAACATAGTGCACCAGAATATTCAGGGATTATCCGGCAAGGAATTAGAGGTAGATTTATTTTTAAACAAACATAGTATTAATGTGCTTTATGTTACTGAACATTGGTTAAAGAGTGATCAATTATTATTATTCAATAATGAACATTACACTATTTCTAGTGCATTTGTAAGAAATAAGGCTATTCGTGGTGGCATATATAGATAGATATAGCAAATCTTTGTATCGAGCGCCCTATTGAAATGTCTTGTGTTGAGCTTGAGGAACATATCATAGTCTGTGTATATTATTTTTACTGTATATCTTTATAAATATATATATATTTTTTATTTACAAAGATAAACAGTTTTAACATTTTGGAGGTTGCTATTTGTTAAAAAAAAGTATATTTTTGACAAATAGCAACACTGCCAAAATGTACTAGATATTTTAATTGTTAATTAAATAAAGTTTGGTTCCATCTTATTTTTATTATTTTTTATGTAACTTATACCTGAAGTTTAAAAGTGGATCGTATTGATAAACGATGAAAATTTACATTCTGTAGCTTGTGGTTGACACAGAACTAAGAATGTTGCTGTTCTCCAAAATGTACAAACATGGTAGTGTTAATAATTATATACTTTTATATTATTACGAGTATATTTACAAAGTTATACAGTTTTAACATTGTTAAAAAAATATATAATTTTTCTTTAACAAACAACAACCCCTCGTTGTTTGTTAAAGAAAAATTATATATTTTTTTAAGAAATAGCAACACTTCCAAAATGTACTATCTAGGTATTTAAAATTTTAATTGTTTATGGGTTAGGATACTGCCAACGACCTTAGCATTTGATCGAAGCGATCACGACTCCCGCACTAATTCTCCAGACGAGTGCGGGGATACAAACATAATAATATTTACTCTTAACAAAACACAAAATTACGCAAAGTTTGTCTTGTTAACATTTTAATTTAGTTTAGTTTTATAAGTTTTATTGAATTATCTTTAATTTTAGTAATCTGAGGAAACGTCGTGGATTGTACATTAATACGTTCATTTAGTAATTAAGATATATTATACATACTGTACAATTGTTTGTTTTCCCAATAAAGAAAATAAAAATAAAATAAAATACTCTTTGACTAGACGTCTTATTAATTTATAATAAATTAAAATTCGTACTTATTCTAAATATAACATAACCAAATTATATGTAGGTGTATGTTTTCTTTAAATATTGTTTTTTTTTGTATTATTAGATAAAAATTGAAGTCATAAAGTGGTCACATCTCAATAATTTGGTGCTGATTCGGTGATTTTTCTTACAAATTATTTAGAAATTATATACAATTTATGACAAAACCATATTATGAAACATCTTGTTGATAATAATATAATATAATTTATTTTTTGGCAGTCATTTATACCAACAAAAATGGTTTCATTTACACCACTGTTTTTATATTTTTTTTGAGATAGGGGCCTTAATTAAATAAAGATTGTTTCCATGTTAATTTTATTTAACTTATACCTAAAGTAAAGAAGTGGATCGTATTGATAAACAATGAAAATTTACATTCTGTAGTTTATGGTTGATACAGCACTGAGAATGTCTCTGTCCTCCAAAATGTACAAACATGGTATGTTAATGTAGTGTTAATAATAATGTAACTGTGAAAATAATGGTTTACAGTTATCTGATTTTTAAGGCATATGGCCCATTATGCACCTCTTAAAACATAATATATTTTAAAACATAAACAAACAGTAACAAAACTTCCACAAAATATATCAGCTGATCGAATATCCGCCATCTTGATGAGCGAATTCGTTTGTCGACAGTGCCGTTTCGCTTATCGAGTAGGTTGTATCAAGATTTGACTTTACATTTCCAATTCTATACGTTGCATCAAATTACACATCGTAAACTTACGTCAAATCCCATACATTTGCTTTTTTTGACTTTTCGATTCGACTATCGCATATGCCATTTGTCTAGAGGCCCAGGGCTCATTTAGAGATGCGTTTTGGAAGAAACGTTTCCTATCCCAGGGATACTCCATCATAAAGCCCTGGTGTTAAAAAAATGTTTCGGGAACACGCAAGTGATACCTTTGGTATTGCAAGCGTCCATGGGCTACGGTAACTGCTTATCATCAAGCGGGCCGTATGCTTGCTTATCATAAGGTGGTAGAACAAAAAAAAATTAAATTTGCATATTAGGTAAAATAAAAATAGCTACCTCACACTCCCATAGATGCTAATACGCCATAAATCGATTTAGGTATAAACCTACCTACCTACTACCAAAAAAAAATACTTGACCTCCTATTCCCGAGACCTACTGAATATACATACAAAATTTCATAAGAATCGGTCAAGCCGTTCCCGAGGAGTTTTGTTTGTTACAAACACTGTGTCACGAGAATTTTATAGATCATCGCCTGCTTTGTCAATACATTCATAACAATATAAGTGTATTAGTGTTTACAGTCAATAGTGCAGTGGACATACATCAAGCTATACGTTTTTGTTGCAAACTAGCTCTTATTACCAGCACGCCAATAATATTTGAACTACTGATTATTTATACTGTGGCGTGCTCGCCCGCCGCCATAGGTCACCGGAGTTCATAACGCAACGGCTCCTGTGCAACGCGGGCGCAAGCCGTCTCCGTGCGTAAAATGCCTAAACTTTCGGGAAAAGGGGCCCTTAAACGTCCCACTGCTGGGCACGGGTCTCCTCCAAACAATTACAGGGATATTAGCCTACTATACCACGCTGGCCAGACGGGTTGGTTTTGTTTCAAGTTTTCCGTCTCTTGCAGTGCATAACACCTACTCCCTTAGTTATCTTACGACACCCTCGGGATGTCGGGTGATGACATTTTGTGTTCTTAATCCGTGATCACACGGACCAGCAGAAATACCTGATCATATTAAAATAATCAGTAGGTTAGGTTAGGTTAGAACTGAAAAAAAAAAGGTTAGAACTGCGACCCCCTCAGAATCTAATAATTAGGTAGGTACATATGTACGAACAAGAAAAAAAACATACCTATTAAGTATCATATAATTTGATACCTACCAAATTTTAGACTTTCAATATTCAATTGAAAAACTCGCCAGGCGGAGTGACTCCTCTTCCCCTTCCTCTTCCACCTCCTTTCCCGCGACCCTTTTAATGCGACTTATTTCAAGACTTTACCAAAATTGTTACCATTGTCCTATGTTCTCAAAAGTCATAAATTCTGACACTACAGATACCTTATTCTTAGTCCGCATTATTGGGAATGGCAATTTCGGAACCCTACATTGTGCGTGACCCGACATGCACTTGGCCAGTTTATTATAATATATGTAATACCAGCGGCCTCTACCAGCTTCGCGCAGGTTTACAATTATTTGTGTTCATGGATCTGTAATAAAAAAATGTTACTCAGTGACTATTGACAATGTGGGCGTCCCGTTGTTTCCGTAGTCCGTTTGCTTCGATTATCCTGCGACATATAGGTAATAGGTATGTAAGAAAATCTTAACGCACAGCCAAAACTACTTAAACTAGAAAGCTGAAATTAGGAATACTTAAGTAGGTATAGATTAATTAAGGTTTTCCAAAAATCCTTTTATAGCAGATGTAAGTAACCGCTAATATTTTTGGAAATTCTAAATTGTTTCACCCGGGCAAAATCAGGCCTTTCCTAATATTCGGAAGAAAAAAATTTGAAAATTAAATCAAATTAAATTCACTTCTATTTGCCGAACAGGGATGTAGGTAAAATGGTGTTAATAGATTACAGTATTCCTCCTTGCTATACCCAGCAGGCATACATACAGACAATGATATTATAAAATAATAGGTATTTAAATTTCAATCACTAATTCACAACTGACATATTTACTAATATTATAAATGTGAAAGTTTGTGAGAATGGATGGATGGATGGATGGATGTTTGTTACTCTTTCACGACGTAAAATCTACTGAACGGATCTGACGGACAGATAGATTATGATCTGGAATAATACAAAGGCTACTTTTTGCAGCGATAACCGACATCCACGCGGGCGGAGCCGCGGGCAACAGCTAGTTATGAATAAATAAACATTAAATTGTACTGTACTTACATTTATTATGATCATCATCATCAATATCGCAGTCCACTGCTGGACATAGGCTCCTCCCAACACGGGCCACAGCACACGGTCCTCCGCCTTCCACATTCACATTTATTATCCTACTAATATTATAAACGCGAAAGTTTGTAAGTATAAATGGATGGGTGGATACATGTATGGATTGATGGATGGGTGGATGTTTGTTACTCTTTCACGTAAAAACTACTGAACGGTTCTGGATGAAATTTGGCACAGAGAAAGATTATGGTCTGGAATAACTAACACATAGGCTACTTTTTACAGCAACAACCTACATCCACGCGGGCGGAGCCGCGTGCAACAGCTAGTACTTTATAATAGTTCTGTACCTACTTTTAATATTTTCTAATTTATATACCTACTACGATTTCTTATATTAAAATTATTAATTATACATATTCATAAAATACGTGCTCTTTCTTGTGCATCAACGTCGTGTAAGCTCTATTTCATATTATTTGTTAAGCCACCTACTACTTCCTACCTACTTAGTCTTGCCATAAAATATAATTAATTGCATGAACATGCCAACATTTGTGGCCAGGTTTTTCTTTATTGAGATCTTACTTTTAAGGAAAAGGTAGAGTAAGGAAGCAAATGATGTACTTAGGAGTTTTGCTGCACTCTTGGTTTACCCAAAGGTTCCTTTACACAATGCGCTACTATGGTTGAATACGGTGAGCATGGTGAGGAGGGTATACAGACCTTCTCGATTTATGCCTCTCCTGGTATGCGACCGTAGCTGCTGACGACAATAGGTGAGTAGTCAGCCTTTCGGGCAAAAAATATAAGCTATCTGCATACTAAGCGGCGTTCAGTGTTGTGTTCATATTTTGACGCGGACTTACTTATAGATTTCAAGTATGAATGCGATAGATAATACGGAACGTAAGAATTCAGAAAGAGATACATAGACACCAATTAGCACAGCCCTTTTGTCTACAACAATTTTGACGCACTAGTGATCGCCCAAGCGATGATGAACGAGGTTGATATCGATCAACCTCTTCCATAATTCCACAGCCTATAACCGCGTGTTATACCAGAGGTATGTGATGTAGTAGGTACTCAGTTAGGTTTCCTACCACGTATCAGTTGTGAGCCTTCCGTTTTAAGTTTTTCGACTTGTTTAATTCTTTCGGCAAAGTGTACAACAAACCTCAATTTGTGTCTACCTTTTTAGAATTATATTGAGGTTTTCCATGTTTATGGAAGGTGAAATACGATCGTTAACACAATAAACGATTAAAGATGATGCTTGTCTATGTCTTGCATTTATTACATCTTTGTTCATTGTCTTAGTTTACCGTAGCCTAGCCTACGGTACCTGTACTATTAAGTATTCTGTGCCTACGGACGCTTGCAACATCTACCTAGGATATTAATAGCGTGTTACCAATCCATAAGTTTGTGACACCAGGGTTTGGTGATGGGATCTATCTAGAATACTTAACATTTCCTTACAAACCGACTTTATACAAAAAATCGCAATGAATACTTAAATGAAATTTTATCTCCACTAAATTTATAAAGAGGAAATATTTGTATTTTTGTAACGAATAACTCAAAAACTACCTACTCAGACGGTTTTAAAAATTCTTTCACTTTCAGAAAGTTACATTATCAGCGGGTAACATATGTAGGCTATATTTTATTTAAAAAAAAATACGGGATAAATGTCCACCCGTACGAAGCTGAAAACTGCCGACTCTCAACTGCTATAAGAGTGTCGTCGCAGAAGTGATAGCAGGGCATTACTGGCAGGCAAAAATCTCCATAGTGTGTGGGCGCTATTGGCCTAGGACGGCAGGCCACCCGATAAGAACAGAGACTGCAGGCGGACGGATAGTGAGTGGGACCCTTAAGAACCTCGCGAGTTTGGACTTGTTAGATTTGTCTTGATGAGTTACGCCGATGACGGTCTTTTACTTACACAATCAAACACCAGGGCCGGGCTTGAGAGCTTACAGAACAAATGTTTGCGCCTGATCTCTGATTGGGGAGTGCGCAACCGCCTATCATTCGCGCCTCATCAATCAGAATAGGAGAACCCTAGCCCAAGGAATGATGAAGTCGACTGAAGAAACATAATGAAACAAGACAATATTAAGAATTTACATGTAACAATTAGGTATAACAACTGAAAAGATTTGACAAACTATGAAAATATTTTGTAAATTGAATCGTAAATGTAAGTAAATATATATCTTATTGAAGTGAAAACTTCTTTAGGCGCGTCGAGCACTTTATAATGTGAACTTACTTACTTATTTTTCGTTCCTATTGGCAGTCCCCAAATACTACCCCGCATCATTTTTACTTCGTTGGACCATAATCATTGCAGTCTAATAATACCAGGGAAAATCCGCTGTTTTATATATAACAATGTCATCTGTAAAATAATGTAATGTCCCTGATGTGTAAAATTATAAATGGGAAAGTAACTCTGTTTGTTTATTTGTATGTACATAATATGTAGGTGAGCAGATCGTAATGTAATTTGGCAAGAGATCATATTCTATGGAAGGATATAGGGTACTTCGTGATAACCGACATACAGGCGGGCAAAGCCGCGGGCGACAGTGTTTAATAATTACGCATGCCTGTACTTGGTAATTTTTATCTTCACTGATACTAAAACACTTATCTGAATGACGATCGATAAGTAGTTGCGTTTTATTATTTGTTGAATGTTTATAAATAGGGGTGACCTTGGATACAACTATACATTTATTTTTAACTTGAAGCAAGTATGTGAAATTTCAAGCTTTTAACTTTGAAAATGACGAACTTCTATACAAACCTTCATCCCTTATTTAAACCCCTTAAGGGTGAAATTTCCTAAAATCCCTTCTTAGTGCGCACTTAAAAATTTCAAGTTTGGAGACCCACCGGTTTAGCAGGCTCTATGTAGATGAATCAATCAGTCAGTCAGTCCAGTCTAGTGGGAGGAATTATATTAATAATATTATTAATTATTTAATAAATAATGTAAATGTAATAGTAAATAATCTTATTTGTTATTAAAATATGTGCTGTGGAGTCTTTAAGAATGGCTGACGTGACGGTAATTGGTCATGCTGACATTATTATTTTAAATATTTCTATGAAATTTCATAGAAATTTTTAAAGTGACTACTGGACTAACTGCCAGATACCTACGTTTTGTAGAACCATTGACATGACTAATATTAATAATAACCACAAATACTTAAAATAAGTAGGTGTTGCGTGTATTGCTAATCCAATTACTGGGACTTTATTTCAAAAATTTCCTGTTACCCAGTTTAAGATCCATGTTATCCTGTTTCCGTTCTATTATGTTGATTTATAATTATAATATAGGTAATAGTAATTAGGTTTAGGTACATTTCCATGTACGTAAGATGGCGGGTTAATTAGAAGAATACCGGAAGATGTTTCCATTAATTAATATTAATGGAATAATCCATAATCCATTTTACAAATTCTACAATAATTATCTTTGTAAATGACTAGCTGACCAGAGCCTTTAGACAAGTGGCATAAGCGATAGTCGAATTGAAAAGTCAAAAAATACAATGTATGGGATTTGACGTAAGTCTACGATATAATGTCGTAAACTTACGTCAAAGCCCATACATTTGCTTTTTTGAATTTTCGATTCGACTATCGCTTATGCCACTTGTCTAGAGGCTCTGGCCCTCTAGACAAGTGGCATAAGCGATAGTCGAATCGTAAAGTAAAAAAAACTAATGGATTTGACGTAAGTTTACGACATTATATCGTAGACTTACGTCAAATCCTATACATTTGTTTTTTTGACTTTTCGATTCGACTACCGTTAAATGCTACTTATATAGAGGCTCAGTGCTACCTTCGCTGGTCATTTTTCGGGTTAATACACTATGACACTCACAAATAACGTGGTTTTCTATTAGTAAAAGAATTCGGTTCAGTAGATCTAGAAATTTGCATAAACACTGCACAAGTAGGCTGTTTGTTTCTGGTTCTCCTTTCTGACAATTAGTTTGTGACCATGGCCGGTGTCTTTTGCTGATTCTTGTGTAGATGTAAAATCATTACAATCTTGATCAGTGTACTATACAATCACATTGCTAATTGTGAAAATCCGTATATTATGTCCGACTATTGGACATGGGTCTCTTTTCCTATGGCCTTAAGATTATTATCACAGAAATAGATCAAGAATTATTATCAATAAACTTTGTAAGAGTTGGAAAAGTCTTCGAAATCAAATAAATTTAAAAGAGGTGTTCTTCTTTATGAATATATGTCGTGTATTTTGGAAACGGCTCCAACGATTTGGATCAGTTTGGACATATATGCATATCATCACGCCTGTCCACCGTTTTTTTATCGCCTAAAAATCACCCAGATACTCCATCTTTAAAAGTAAAAATAAATCACTAGATACTAACGAATTAAGTATATTGATAGAATTGGTCGCGGGCAACCAATGGACAAGGTCAGTTCAGGACCGAACGATGTGGATAACCTATAGGGAGGCCAATGTTCAGCAGTGGACGTCTTATGGCTGAGATGGCGATTGAATTGAGAAACATAAGGTAGGATCAAATCTAGCCAGTTGGATCTAAATGCGCCACGCTGAGGACCGGGCTTTGAAGCGTAAATTAAGAGAGGCGTATGTTCGGCAGTGGGCTGCAACAGGCTGAGCTGAATAACTGTTTAAGGTCACTCGGTGGTCGAAATTCGACAGTAATTGCTTTCTGCAGTCCTTTCAAATTTCAAATCATTTATTCATATAGATCAATATGTGTTACTTATGCAGGTCAATAAAAAGCCAAGACGTCAGCTAATTAGCCTACCGCCCAGTAAGCTGACTGAACAGACAGGGATAGAGCTTATGGAAAGAACCGGCAAAATAATCATGCTACTCTTTTCAATCGCCAGATATGTCGTTATAATTTGATTTGTGTTACAATTTGTGGGCACAGAAAGTGATGCATCCAATTAACTTTTCCGTATATAAACTTTAATTATGACAAATTTTACACTCCACTCAAACTCAAACTTAACATTCGTTTATTCATTTAAGTAACAAAGTAACACTTACGAAGTCATACATTTATGAATAAGCCGGAAAGATGATGTCAGCAAAATTTTCCTACTCTGTGCAATGTGCTTCTTCTTATTCTTATCGGCCGCTATATACCTATGACAATTCGTTTTTTGCAATGCATCGCTCTGAACCACTGGGTTCAGAGCGATGCATTGACGTGAATGGACACTATTTTGAAAAGATAAAATAAAACTAAGAACTTGTTAGTTTAATCAACATTTGATGTTCTAAGAACTTTCAGTTTGACCCTCGTACATATCTCCGTTGCCGTGTGACAATCTTCACGTATATCTATACCTATCAGGTATAGATAAGTAGGTAACTATAATATCAAACACTTTATTGGATAATTTGTCCAAGGTTAAATACTAATTAAATTAAATCCACCATTCTTACACAAAATTTACTTGAAATCCAACCAAGAAATCACAACTCCTACAGGAATAGTGTGATAAAACAACGAAACGTGGTCTATATAATAGTATAAGTAGTCTGTACTGAACCTTGTGTATTGATAACAATGTCTAAGCGTGTGCGTATGCTTAAAAAAATGATAACACCACAGCCAATACAATTTACCTATACACTACAGTTTCAGAATTGCTCTGAACATATTAAGACGTCATTATGGGTCGCGTAATATTATTATTCATTATAACAATATTCTTAAGTACTATAAACTTTGGTGACGCAAAGAAAAATATTTCTTCTCAACCTAAAATATACATAAACAAATGTTGTCCTATAGGACAATACGTTAGAAAAGGAAAGATATGTACAAATTCTACTGAGTATAAAAATTTTCGACAATTAGATGTTTATAGTAAAAATATAGATTATCTAGGAGCTTCGGTTGAAGATGTGTTTAAAATTGCTGATGGGAAGTTTGTACACGATCCAGAGTTTAAAAATACTTCTATAGTTTGGACTCAATTTGGATATAGGCCCTACATCATTGAGGTAAGTTTACATTACTTTTTAATATTATTTATACTTACTACATTGATATAAAACATTATAATTAAGGATTAGTAATAGAAAAGCCGGTTTTAAAGTAGAAGAGTACTAACGGCTTGCCCCTCGGCAGGTGTTTTTTATTCTGGGGACTTTTTTTATACTAATTGCATGGCAAAACAAGCATACAGCCCGCCTGATGTTAAGCGATTTCCGTAGTCTTGCAATACCAGAGGTATCACTTGCATGTTGCCAAATGTTTTTTTTATATCAGGGCTTTTAAATGGAGGACCACCGGAATAGGAAAACATTTCTGCCAAAACGCATCCCTAAAAGAGCGCTGGAGACCTGTACTCACAGAGGAACACAACTACACCGCTATATGTAGTTATTTGGCTGTGGGTTTTGGTGGTCCTTCCCCAGTTGGGCTTGCTCCTAGCGAGCAAGCCCAACTTTTTTTAAAATCCTGTTTTTGTCATCCTTATCTTAGATTTTTTTTTAAATGCGCCGATATACGAGTTCAAACCAGAAGCAGTTAGCGTCAATTTTTAAAATAATGGACTTTCATACAACCCTCCCTATCTCTTACTTTATTTGAACCGCTTGGGGTAAAAAAATTCAAAAATCTTACGCCATGTCTGATATATGGACTGAATTGTTTGAAATAAATAAATAATTATTATTATTAAACAGAAACTTTGTGTAAAATTTTAAGTTTGTTGCGCCAGTGTATAAGGCTCTCTGTGTTGATGAATCAGCCCGGACAATTAGGTATATATAAGTCGGTATATATAGATATATCTATTCTATACATTTATAATTACTTTTTTTATCAACGCAGAGCCTAAACCACTGGGGGTAACAAAGCAAACTTGCAATTTACCACAAATTGTAATGTTCCTTAAATGACGCAAGTGAACACTTACAGCAAGCACGGGATTTTTGGAAATTTCATCCTCAAACAATTAAAATAGAGATAGGTAATTAGTTATTTTGCGTATTTTTTGGAAGTCAGTTATTTTTTTATTGTGTTTGACTACAGTCTGATGATTTATTTATTTATTTAATTTTTTATGCACATAATGTAATGTTAATGGAGGGCTTAAAGCCAAAGGCGTTCTCTACCAGCCAACTTTAGGTTGATGCAGAGATAAACGAAGTAGGTAATTATGATAATGTTTTAGTCTTTTACAGGAGAAAGACAGTTATTTTTATAAAAGCCAATGTTAAGTATCTTTGCTCAGTATTTTGTAAATAATATCACTATTCGTATCTTCACTGATATGGACACTTTGTCCATTTCGTTGTCTCGGGTCCCGGGACTTTTAGGTCGAGCTTACTCGAGACTCGAGACATGGTTGATGCATTATTACGAAAATTTGAAACAGATTATCGGAAAAAAGCTTCTATTTGTATATGTCTTTTTTTATAAAATTTGTAAAGAAACAAGTTTAAATGCTAATTAATGATATTATTTATTTGACTGATACAAAGAGACTGGGTGATGACTATTATTAATGAGTGACATTATTATGTATTCTATTTTATATATAGAAGAAGTGGTTACTAAACCGAACTCTAGGGAAGTTTAAATTATACCCCTAACCCCTATTAACCATTAGAGTGCACCTCATGACCATTCCAATGATACAAAACACGGCTAGAAGTCATTGTTTTATTATAGAGTTCAGTGGAAAGATTTTTACAAGAACCACTTAAATTTACTTTGTTATAATAATAATAATAGCAACCCATATAGGTATGTCTCACTGCTTGGCACGGGTCTCCTCTCCTCTATCAAGAGAGAGAGAGAGTGTCTAGGCCTTATTCACTCGCGCTGGCCTAATGCGGGTTGGTGAATCAGACATGTTCTTACAATTTCTCCTAAGGCTAAGGGTTTCTTCAAGAGGTTTTTCCTTCACTTTGTTATAATAACTTTAAAACATTAGCCACCAAATGTGAAATACTTATTCTTGAGATATTTCAAAGGCCATCTGTGGTTTTCATCATCAGTTTCACTTCACCAAAACATACTTTCTGAATGCAATCTTTGGTTTGTCCGAGAAAATCCCAATATCGCTATTCATTTATGTATGCTTATAATATTTAAGGAGTTTTCTGTATTCCTCATGTATTTCTTTATCAATACTTGGATTTGATAAATATATATTATTGATACGTCTGGCCAAAAATTCATCTCTCTCTTGTTTAAGTCTCGACGTCCCGGGACTTTGGTCGTGGGTAGACCACCCACGTGTCCCTGGACTTTAAAAATGTCAAGACTTCCCAAATCCTTGTGGGTTTCCTTACAATACTTTTGTTACCGTTCGCAGATGCTGCGGATGGTCAATCATTTGATTAGTACATATGAACTCTACAGAGTGAAATTCACACTTTGGTACATCGGGGTTCGAACTTACACCGCTTGCCTACAAGTCGATTACCTTTCCATTTGGCTACTACCGCCACCATACACATAATAATAACATTAAATTATGTATTACTATTACTAAATAATGCACCTTTATTTTTAACCTTCATAGCACAGTTACAAATCTATTTTGAGCATCGTTATACGAACACGAACACGTCGTTATAACAATGTGTCGCGTGATATTATTATTTATTATAACAATATTCATATGTACTATAAAGTTTAGTGATACACATAAAAGTATATCTTCTCGGCCTCAAAGATACATAAACAAATGTTGTCCTATAGGACAATACGTTAACGAAGATAAAATATGTACAAGATCTACTGAGAATAAAAAAATTGGACGATTAGATGTTTATAGTAAAAATATATATTATCTAGGCTCTTCGGTTGAAGATGTATTTAGTATTTCTGATGGGAAGTTTGTCCGCGATCCAGAGTTTAAAGATACTTCGTTAGTTTTTACTGATTTTGGATATACGCCCTACATCATTGAGGTAAGTTTTCATTACTGTTCTATGTTCAATATACTGTTAGTCTAAAACTACCTAAGTGATTCTAAAGATGTGATTTACAGTCTACTTTGACTTTTAAATAACATAACATTTATAATAATAATTTTAACAAAAAAAAAACCGACTTCAGTACGGCAAGTTGCATAATTTCAAAAACCTTAAAACGGCTAGATTACATTGTTTAATTATGAAGTTCCGTTACCTAGCTACCTTAGCAACCATAATGGAAACTTATTTAATCGCCATCCGTAAAATACTTATTCAGGTGGCCATCTGTGGTCTTCTACATCAGATTAACTTCATCATATTATACTTTCTGAATGCAAATGTTTGATGTATTGTTAAAAATATTGAAATTGCTATACATATGTGTGCCTATAATTTTTTAGGAGTTCCCTCAATTCCTCTTGGATCCCATCATCAGAACTTAGTTTTGATGAAAATGGGACCAAACTGGAAGTATGTCCTCTCAGACAAAAAAAAAAATTAAATCGGTCCATAAATGACGGGAGTTCTGCGGTAACACACATTAATAAAAAATACACGAATTGATAACCTCCTCGTTTTTGAAGTCGGTTAAAAAACAGACGCGTCGTGTTTGAGTTGTTTTAAAAATACATAAACACGTATAAAAAATTAATTAACACTATAAAAGGTTGTATTTAAAAATATATATTTTAAACTTATTTTATTGTGTTTGATTACAACCTGATTATGATGATGTTCTAGTATTTTACAGGGGAAAGACCGATTTTTTTTATAAAAACCAATGTTATCTTTACTCAGTATTTTGTAAATAATATCGCTATTCGTATCTTTAGTGATAGGTAGGTACTATAAACATTTATCTATAAAATGACTATCATTGCATCCACTTTATCGATAAATAGTTGCATTTTTAGGGTTCCGAAGTAAACAAGGAACCCTTATAGTTTCGCTATGTCCGTCTGTCCGCAGCTTTGCTCAGAGACCATTTATCCTAGAAAGCTGTAATTTGGCACGAATATACATAATATAAGTCATGCCCCTAGTGGTAAAATAAAATCTTGAAAATTTTTTTTGTTTGTATTATGTATATGTATTATATTTATACTTGGGTGCAAGCAAGCATACGGTTCTGCAGTTACCGTAGCCTATGGACGCTTGCAATACCAGAGGTATGACTTGCATGCTGCCGACCCATTTTTTTAACACCAGTGCTTTAAGATGTAGCACCTGGGATAGGTATACGTTTCTTTCAAAACGCATCCATTAATGAGCTCAGGACAGTACAGGTCGTACTCACACATTATAGTATGAAATAGCACAGACTACTTTTTCCCGGAAAAATGTATCCGTGAGGTTGTACACGAGGTCGGAAGCTAGTTACAAATTTGTTTTGAGCATATCAACACGTCGATATGACAATGTGTCGCGTGATATTATTATCCATTATAACAATATTCATATGTACTATAAAGTTTGGTAATACACATAAAAGTATATCTTCTCAACCTCAAAGATACATAAACAAATGTTGTCCTATAGGACAATACGTTAGAAAAGGAAAGATATGTACAAGATCTACTAAGATAAAAAATTTTCGACGATTAGATGTTTATAGTAAAAATATAGATTATCTAGGCTTTTCGGTTGAAGATGTGTTTAATATTGCTGATGGGAAGTTTGTACACGATCCAGAGTTTAGAAATAAATGTTTCAATAATTTTCAGAACAAATATAATCTCTTTATCATTGAGGTATGTAAGTTTAATATTTATTTTTCTTATTTATTTATGTTGCACCTATTTCTGTAAACAAAAAGATAATAAACAAAACAAGCAGAATAGTATAAGATTACACACATGTAGAAATAGTAGAAGTAGAAATGATGTAGGCAAGGATGGATCTAGCTAGCCATTCAATAAAAAAATATAGATAAGAACAAAAAACTAAACGGTTCAATCTCTAAGATACATTAGCAGGTACTTATTTCTAAATAAAAATATAGTGAAGAAGTCAAGAAGGCCTTTTTTTGGTATATCTACTCGGTTAAGTATTTTATTCAAATTCTGCAATGTCTTTATTCTTTACTCATCAAAAAGTTCACAACGCCGCTAAAGAGGTTTTCAAAGAAGTTTTCACTTAAAAAAAAATCATATCAATCATAGGTATATTTTGATTATTTTTATTTTCGTTAGTAGTCGATTTACAGATTTGTTTCAGACTATTATCTTATCAATCAATAAATACATAAGTCTATCACGACTCACGAGGTTATAGATACTATCAGTATCTACGTAATATAAAATGTTTTTCCGTAAACAAAAACAAATCTCAAAATAATTAGACCAAGAGCCAGCAACGTATTTATTTTTGTCATTTCATAAGTCATGAAAGTTCACAAACTAACTTTTATAACCCTGTAAAATAATAAAAGGCTCTTCTGGCAACCCTCTGCGGCCGGGGTATTTAACCCTAAAATAACAAAGAGGGTAACAAATAAAACTTAATTTGTTTATAGTACCTGTCCTAAAATCTGTAGTAAATTACATTGGCAGTATTTTCTATTTTAAATTAAGTATTTTAGTTTAGGTTTTATTTCTCGCCCTCTTTGTTATTTTAGGGTGAAACATCCCGGCCGCGGAGGGTTGCCAGAAGAACTTTTTATTTTTCTGCAGGTATAAAAAGTTAATTTATAAATTTTCATGACTTATAAAATGACAAAAGTAAATACGTATATGGCTCTCCCTCTAAATACTGCGATGTAGAAGGTCAAGATAGAGCTTTACATTGATAAAAATGCATATTCAGTAAATTATTTAGGAGAGTTGTGTTGTCCCGACTGGGAAAGGACCTCCGCCTTACAGAAGACCACAGCTAAATAATTAAATACCGCAGTGTAGTTGTGTTCCTGCGTGTGAGTACAGATCTTCAGCGCTCATTTAGGGATGAGTATATGGGGAACGTTTTCCTATACCAGGGATACTCCGTACCTGAGTACCGAGTTACCCTGGTCGCAGTACTAATGTGAATTTAACTTTGTGGAATTTATATGTACAAAAGTGATTAACCATTTGCTAACAAAAACCCATATCATTCCATCCAATCCATAAATGATTACTTACTTTGTAAAGTCCCATGCGACACAGAGCTTGTTCCCTATTGCGGGAGTTGTCTTTTATTTGAGTCACGGCAACGGAAATAGCTACAGAGCCGCTATATGAAGTATAGTTTTTAAGAGAACCATTGTATATATTTCTGTGGAATTTGGTTAAAGTGTACAAGTAGACTGAATTTACAAATAAAAATATATTTCACACAAATTCTTTGGTTTTCCTCAAAGAATAATCTTCATATAACGGCCCTAGACAGCTATCTCCGTTGCCCACCGTACCTTGGCAACCGTCGCCGGGAATTTCCACAGCAAATACTAATGTGGAATATTTTCCTGAAACCCTGTTATTGTAATGGAATAACAGGTATTTAAATAATAATATTCTTGACGTCATAGTTTAATTATAAAAACTAAGTAACATATATGTTATTTAATCAATTTTAATTCAGCCAAATCATCCTGTTTTAGTCCACTGCTGGATATAGACCCTTGTTCATACAAAGTATGAATGCATTCATGTTTCGAATGTACCTATATACTGGTTTCAGGAGAGTCATATGCTTGTTTGCCTAATTTCATACTTTCCAATTGATTAATAGTTAAAACAATTTACAATAGATGTTTTGTTGTCATAACTTAAATAGACGTTAACTGATCATGATGAATAAGTTAACACTTTGTCCTACATAGTGTTATATATCAGCGTATCGCAATCCACTGTTAAACAAAGGCCTCTCGCACCAGGCTAAGAGCACCAGCCTCTCGCATCAAGCTGCCTCTTTTCGAAGATTGTCGCTCCACTCAGCAGTCCCAGCTTGAGGACGTCTAACATTGCGTTCGCTAAGGCGCGGTCCCTACTCACGAACACGTCCTCTGCAATGGTTATAGATTCTTTGGCAAATATGGCCTGCCCATCGCTGACATTCAGCTGGCTAATTATTGATTTATTATTCTAACAAAATAGTGTGTTGTGGCGTGAATTAGGAGAGGTCTCTGTCCACCAGCGATGGCAACAGGCTGATTGATTCTAACATCCTACTTATATAAATGGGGTTCTTCAAGAAAGGAGTTATAAGGTTTTTAAAGGGTCGGCGACGCGTGAGTGACACCCCTGGTGTTGCAAACGTCCATAGGCTACGGTAACTGCTTACCATCAGGCGGGCCGTATGCTTGTTTGTCACCTTGGTAGTATAAAAAAAAAAAAAAAAAAAAAATATGTTTATATTTTGGAGCTCCTACACATGACAACCCCTAAATATAGTCTGCTACTTGTTTTTATTTCACGATATATTTTGTTGTAGGATGGAGTACTACAACTGGAGATGCCGAATGTGTATAAACGTTGGACTCCAGTACCGAACGGGAACTTCTGCGTTGATTATCTTATCGTAAACGGCAAGTTGACGGCTACTCCAAAATTTTGGGCTGTCCTTGAAGATGAAGGTTTTACAGAGAGCAGTATTGAATTAACTTACGGTTAGTATTTATGTTTTTACTCATTAGTTACGACGAAATGAAGATGATATATAAAGATTATTTTTATAGTACCAAGGAGGCCAACAAACATACGGCCCGCCTGATAGTAAACGGCAGCCTGTGTAAGGAAAGTAAAATATTTATAATAAATTATATAGGTAGGTAGGTCCAATTAAAATATATAAAATTAATTAATAGTGTAAAGTAGAAATAAACATGATTCGCTTGTTTATTCGATGACATATTTATTGTTATTATTAAATTATAATTAATTCCATTCCAGTAAACCGCAAAATTGTTGGTATTATGATTAATAAGTAGAAGCAGGGATTGACGTATTTAAAATTTGTTGCGAAGTAAAATATGGTTAATAGTTTCAACCAATAGTAATAAAAGAGGTAGGGCACCATCTATATGAGCAATTTCAAAGCCCAGTCACGTAGACAAGACAAGTCCAATGACAGAAGAAAACAATAAAATAATTACACACTGTGGTGTCAAAAATTTAAATCTTTTTTATTTATATAGATCACTATGACTCTTACTCAAGTTAAATATTCCAAATGAGACGTCGGCTAACTTGCCTACTGCCGGGTTCGCTGACTAAACAGACAGGGGTCTAGCCTGGAGAAAAAACCAGCAAGAAACTTAGGCTACTCTTTTCAACCGCTATATTTATATGTAGTAACAATTTGTCATAACGCAGAAACTAATGTCACCAAAAAACTTCATAGAAACACAGTCGGATGAAACAACAACTGATTGGTAAAATAAGATGTGAGTCCTGTGTAGCTGTAGGTCGGTTAAATTATATGTAGGTCTCTAGTGGTAGTTTTGAGTAGGCAACACGCAAGTAATAGGTACTGGTATAGCAACCGTTCATCGGCTACGATAAAAGCTTGTTGTTTGTCAGCTTATTGGCGGGTTAGATTTCGATATTTTTTCCTTATAATTATTTTGTAAAATTCAGTGGCATTCGTTGAGTTATCGGAAATATATAAGTGATAAGAGCGTTTTAAAAGATTATGTCGTTATCAATGTGTAGTAGTAGGTACCATCGGCCGAGTCGGAGCCCGATCACTTTTGCCATTTCACTCTCGCGATTTTGACTTTAACAGACAGAATTGCTTAGATAAATATACATATATATATATATAAATATGTCATGATAATTGTGATATGTTTATTTATCTTTAGACCATGTTAAATTGTCATTAGGTACACTATATTGTGTTTAATAAATAAATAAACATTCTATGAGTCGTCAAGCGCTATGAAATAAGTTTATAAAGCTAGTATTTTATAAAAATATTTTTTAAATACAAGCTTTTTTATAGTGTATTTATGTAATACATGGGTGTTTATGCATTAAATATTCTGAAAAGAGCCCAAACACGACAGTGCTGTCTTGTTTTGTTGAAAAGTTTCTATGACTACCTTTGAATATCATCATCACTCACTGAACTCCACCTAAAAATATATTATATTCGCCGTGAAGCTATATCAACAAACCCAAAAACGACGCGGCTATCTTGTTTTATTAAAGAGTTCATCAAAGCCATCTTCCGACTTCATCATCACGTCCTAAATACCCATCTAGGAATATAATACTTATTAAGATAAATTCAAAACACCCAAACACGACACCGCTATCTTGTTTCGTTGAGGAGTTGCCATGACCACCTTTCGACTTCATCATCTCGTCCTGAACACCCATCTAAGAATATAGTACTCGTCAAGATGAATCCAAAACACCCAAAGCCGACGCGGCTATCTTGTTTCGTTAAAGAATTTCTATGGCCATCCTCCGACTGCATCATCAGACCAGCTCCATGGTACCATATTATTGCATTGTCGCCAAAGTTACGTCGGTATACCAAATTTCAGCTCCATCAAACACCGGGAAGTAAGTACTTCAAATTCAGCTTACAAGATTTGCCCCTAACATACAAACTAACTAACATACATTGCAAGCTAAATAAAAGCTCGTAAAAAGGCGAAAAGTTGTTGAAAATAAGGGAATAAAGAGTTCTGTATGTGTGCATACTTCTTCACTTTAATATCTCTCAGATGGCTTTTCTCTATTGAGACAAGCCGCCGTTGCCGAAATTCGGTTAAGAGAATTCTATCATTATATTCTATTATTATTATCATAATGTTTATTTGTAGGTACTCTTTGTTAGCTAACTCAAAAGTTATTTTAACAAAAATATATGTATTTAATTTATTATGTTACTATATACATTTTAATAATGGTAATAAAACAAGCAAACTTTACCTCAACAAAATTAATTATAAGTAAATAATATTTCCTGGTACTACATGGTTTCAGGAAAACAGGTAAAACAACTTTTAACCTACTTAATAATTTAAAATAATTCAAATCTTTGGTACCTAGTCTATATCTATACTAATATTGTAAAAAGAAAAGATTTATATTTTTGTTTGTAATAAGTAAACTCTAAAAAAGTTATAGCCGAGTGGAAAGCAACCGACTTGTACGCAATAGGTGAGAGTTTGATCCCGGATGGCAGTACCAATGTGAATCTCACTTTGTATTCGTATGTCTAAATCAAAGCCAAACTCATTTATTCATTTAGATCAAATACATGATGCTTATGAACGTTATAAAAACAAATGCCAGTATTTTTTTTTTGCTTCAGCCAATTCGCTGACTAGAATTGGGGCCTCGAGAAGAATTGGCAAGGAATTCGGGCCACTTTTATTTAACCGCCTGAGTATGAAAATTATAATTTGATTGTATGAGCTACAATTATTGGTGGTAACAAGGGCCTAATTATCAACTAATCAAATGATAAACCATCTGTTAATGATGAAGGAAAACATCGCAAGGATATACACACGTTATACGCACATGTGTGAGGGATACACACATGTCGTTAGAAGAAATTCTAAAGACATGTCTGAATCACCAATTCTTGTTAGGCTAGCGTGTATGAATTGAGAACTAAGCCCTATCAGTTCTCTTGAAGAAGGTAGTGACACCCACGTACGATTACTAAGTGCAAGTGTTGCAAGCGTAGGCTCCGGTAACTGCTTGCTATCAGGCGGGCCGTATGCTAGTTTGCCTCTTTCGTACTGTACTATACTAAGTTTTCTGAATTAAAACTAACACTTAAATTTTAGTCTAAAACCTCTTTTTTTCAGCAACGTTGTTGTCATGCTTCTTCATGCTATTGGTCCTGGCGGTCTACTTGTTGTTGCCTGAGCTGCGAAACCTATGTGGGCTGATATTAATGGCATACGTAGCGAGTCTTTTCATGGCATTCTTACTACTGGCTACCATACAATTGTCACGGTATCCAGTACCAGTTTGCATTGGTTTAAGTAAGTTAAATATTTGTTCTTAATCTGTTTTATGGATGATATTTTCGATGTATGGACCGACTTCAAAAAAGGTTCTTAATTCGTAGAAATCTTTTTTAAGTATGTTCACCGATTGCGAACCAACCTGAACCTGAACCTGAACCAGGTAATTTAAATTTTATCGGAATCAGTCAACAAAAATCTTAAAAATTTTACATCAATGATACTGTATTGAAGTTGGTTTCATTTTTAGAATTTTTTTTTGTTCTTGAGATGCAAGCACATACGTAACAAGCTCTACAATGAACTTACATTATGATGTTTCCCGAGTACTACGACGTTCATTATTTTTTTTATTGAATGGTTAGTGGTGATAGAGTAGTTCAGTTCGTCTATTACTATGTCGTGATCTAACGGATCGATCGCTCTGATAAAATTTAATGTGCAGGTCATACGGGCACTTGGTAGCTTAAGCCGCTTATTGTTTATGTTGATACACATTATTCAAATGAAGATGTACATCTTCATAGTGAGCATGAGATATGATATACGAGCCAAAGATAAGTATTTGACATAGCATTTCGTCATGTCTATGAGCGCCCACCGTTTCTTAGTACAGCAATATAAATGTTTTACAACGTTTTATCACTCAGAGAAAAACAATGGAGAAGGTGACGACCTGCAACTTTGATATCATAAAAAAAGCGTGTAAAATATTATTTTTTAATTTTTTCAGCTTTGTCTATCTACTATTTCTTCCTGGCTAGTTTCTGCTGGATGAGTGTTATGTCTTACGACATCTGGTGGACTTTCAGGTATTATTTTTTTGTTTATCACAAAATCACTTGCGAATTGCTAACACAACAATTTTACCAGTTGTGATTTCGGAGTATTCCTAGGATAGGAAGACATTACCTTATAAACGCAACCCTAAATGAGCATGGTAGTCTTGTCCTTACACAGAGAAACACAACTACGCCGCTGGGTGTAATTGTTTGTCTATAATCTTCTCTAAAGTAGAAATCCATCCCCAGTCAGGCTTGCTCGTTTGTATGGCGCGCGTGTGCTTGTATGTCTATCTCACTTATGTGTAGTGTCTTACGCTTAGCTGCATTCTTACTTATGTTAAATTTGCCTTATTTATATTGCGTATTTTTCAGAGGTTACGCAAAAGCTCGTGCAATCCATCGCCGTGGGGAGAACTTCAAGTTCCTTATGTACTGTTTGTATGCTTGGGGGCTTCCGATCCTCATGACCATCGCCCTGGGAGTACTTAACTCAGTCGATATGAAACACGTACCCTGGCTAATTACTCCACATGTACCGGACATGGGTTGCTTTCTCGAAGGTAGGCAGTGTGTTTTATTTTTTTAAAGACAACTTCGCGCTAAGTAACAAGCCCTGTGTCACGGGGGACTTGACAAACATACAACCCAGGACAACCATTTATGGACCATTACACAATTTTTTGTCTGATGTGGAACCCACAATATGCCGCGCAGAGGTAAATGGCGAGGAAACCACTTATGCCATGAAATTAATCGTGCAGTCACACAATCATAATACGTAAAATCTATGTTACGATGCAAACATTTTTATAGTGGCCACTTATGATAGTCAGGGCCAGCCCTTCTAATGAAAATGAATTTCTTAATTTCTTTTCCTTCTTAACTCCTTAACTAAAGATCTTGTCATAGTCATCTTTTGCTTCTTTTTGATCTCTTGACTTATTTATGTATCCAGATCAAATCTTTACTACCTTGATTTTTTTTCAGGTGGGGCTAAATTTGTATATCTATATATACCAATGTTAATATTGATTCTGTGTAACTGGGTGTTCTACCTGATGACTGCTTTTAACGTGTGGAGATTGAGCCGAGGTACTGCTGTGTTGGACACCATTGCTGCCGGTACACCTGCAGCCCATCGAAGTCAATGGCACAGGTTAGATAAAAGATATTTCTTTTTGGAGGGCAAATGCTCACTACCCCGCCATAAGCATACTGCCCCGCCCGGGGGAGCGAGGCGGTTATGTGGGGCTTTAAAAAAGTAGACGGACGATATACCGTCTACAAATCTATGCTCCTACATTCACCTTTGATAGATAAGTCGCGTAAAACTTGATATAACATCAGTGGCCCAAGCAACCGATGCATACGTAACGAGGTCACTAACTCTACGGATAGCGTTTAGATGCTGCCCCTACGTGAAAAGTCTTACCTTACCTTACTTTATACCATCAATAAGCATTTTACCACTCTTTCGATTCTTGGACTCGTTTGTTCCAACGGCCGTCGGTCACCTCTTATATAGTTTGCCTAATTGGCGAGCAGTAATTTTATTTCTATGTCTAATTATTACATCACTGTGAAGTTCATTCTTGAAGAAAACCGTAAGTCCCTAAGCATTCCTGGCTCTTTAGCTCCAAAGACATGCTGTAAGTGTCATAATTATTATCATCATGTTTTCTATTGAAAACAATTTATCTGAGAGACATCGCTGTCGGTGGTTCAACAAACCTATAGTACTCACACATTTTAACCCATAAACGTCCCACTGCTGGGCACGGTTCTCCTCCAAACATTTGGAGGGATATTAGCCTACTATACCACGCTGGCCAGACGGGTTGGTATAGGGTTTTGTTTCGAGTTTTCCCTCTCTTGCAGTGGATATTGTCTGCCTGACTTCTCCCTTCGTCAACTCTTACGAAACCCACGGGATGGAATGGGGTGGTGACATTTGTATACTTAATCCGTCACCACACGGACATTACTATATTGACTATAGTACTCAAGTAATTCGATTTTAATACTTCATAAAATCGGGTCGGAGGTTTTGGATCAATAATCTCATTTTTAAAATGTTTGACCATTATGTTTTGTCTACAGGTTCATGGTGTATCTGAAGTTGTCGGTTGTAATGGGATTAAACTGGGTGTTTGAAATTGTCAGTTTCTTATATCCTGATTTCCAGGGGTGGCGTATATCTGACCTGTACAATATACTCATTGGACTTGCAATTTTCTTAATATTTGTCTGCAAAATGAAAATTTATAGAATGCTTCGCAAAAGGTAAGTTTTATTTATTTTAGCTATATACCATATCAAATATATGCGATCTTTGCTGCCGTGTTCGGGACGTAGTTTCACTTTGCAGGGCACCGTAAAAGGTGGTCCCGACTGATAATGTAATGGTCGATAGATCACGACGATCTGAACTACTCTGTCACTAGATTTTCTTCTAATTTCCTATTTGAGCTTGCTCGCTTGCATGGTGCACCAACTTTTTGATTAATTCACTGAATATGCATTTTTATCTAAGTCTAGTTGTATGGGTCAGATTTTCTCTTAAGTGGTAGTCCTTTTCTAGTTGAGTTTTCTCGCTTGTATGGCATCTCAACCTGTCTTTTATTTCCTTTTAAATTATAAATGTTGGTTTAATTAAATAATTGTATTTTGTCCGCAGATATGGATTTGGAAATAAGAGACGATTCTATAATAGATCATCAAAGAATACTTCGTACGACAGTAGTAATTCGGACTCCGGTTCAGAAACGTCAACGCTGCAGGTGTGCATTAATCCAAAAGGGCAAAATGGTTATTCTGGTTCAATGAAAAATATAAGAAGTCTGTAGTTACCTAATGATGCTTACTTTTTCCTGTTATGAAAGATAAAAGTAAAAAAAAAAACATGGGTAAATCAAAATGGTTCCGCAATACTAGATAGAAAGGATTAGTTAATAAAAAATTTGAACTTTACGTAAACATGTAAGATCGTCTCGACCGCGTTGGCCTAGTGGTCGTTAAGCGCAACTGCAGGTCACGTGAACCCAGGTTTGATGGTGAATGGGTTTTTCTTTAAGATTCATAACAGTATCTGTTATCTGAAGTTTGACAATTGGAGAAGGTTGTTGCCGCATGCTGACCCATCGTGCTATGAGAATAAGGGAGGAATAGTGCACCCACAGAACAAAAACAAATGTGTGCAAACAACACTTGTTTTTGTTGTATGTATGTCTAAGAATGAGTAATTTATCTATGATATGATAAAACATGTATCATGAGTATGAACAAAAAAGACTCAAGTACCGTAGAATTAATTACGATTTTATACAATAAAATATTAAAATTAGAAACATTTTGCATTAAATTGGTGTTTGCATTTTTTACACGCACACGAACACACAGACGCACTACACTATAGTGCGTCTGTGTGTTAGTGTGTGTGTGTGTGTGTGTGTGTGTGTGTGTGTGTGTGTGTGTGTGTCTTCTAATCTTTAAGCTCAAACTGAATATGTGGTTCTATTTTCTTTTATAATTACTTTGTAGTGGGTATAAAAGAAGAAGATAGAAAGAAACGTTTATTGCTACAATTATAGACATGTAACATGTGAACTACATATAAACGTAATTAAACTAATAATTAAAAAAAACTATTCTAAACAAAACATTAAACAAAGTACTCACAGTTGTATACTAGTATAGTTATGTAAAAAAGAATAAGAGAGAGAGAAATTTCAGTACTGGATATCACTTGAGCGATAGTAGTTCATACTCCTGAAGAAGTACGAACTACTGTCGCGGTAATGTCGGATCTTATCAGTACTTTTTTGGTATTGTCGGCACTATTTGTCTTTATTCATTACAAACAATAATAGTTTGTTTGTTTCCCTTTATATTAGTTTCGAATACTTAGTACCTAGTCATTTTTGTCTTTTAGTTTTTTCAGTTACCAAATGACATAGGTACTGCTTCACGTGGTATTTGCTTTAAATAGTTGTGTCATTAAACCCTTAAATATAGTGTAACATAGAATTAAGTACCAATGTAACTTTTAAAAAAAGAAATAAATGTAAAGTACTGAACTTAAAGAGGCTTTATGACTATAATTTTATAGAATAGATGGATAGATTTTAATTATTATCAACGCACAGACAAAACTACAAAGTCTAAACAACATTAAACTAGTAACCCTATATTCCAAATTGTAGCTTTTTCAAAACTTTTAGTAGTTTTGCCTGTGCGTTTTTTTATGACCTGACATTCGCTAAGAAAAGTAATCCCTAAACGGGTAAAAAATGTTAAACCCGAACAAAGTCGGTGCGAGCCAAAGTATAAACGAGTTTTCTAACTGCACTTAGAGCTGTCAAAATCGTTGGGTTGGCGTGATTGAATTCACTCGCCCGCTTCTCTTCCCACTTCAATGCAGACGCCTGTCCCTGTCAATACGGTCTGCACTTTCTTATAACAAAAATTGCTTTTATTCACATTACTATACCAATCAATCATAGCCACTAGACCAGTTTTTAGCTAAAAGGATTATAATTATCATTGAAATTTGTTCCAATGCAGCCAACATGACAATATTTTGACATTGACTGACATCTGTACAGTTATAAAAATCAGGTTCTATAATGTACTATAATAAAAGTAGCAACACCCTAAATGGCTCAAAAATGCTTTACCCATTTAGTACACACAGCTTCTTTGAATAAATATACATATGTCTATGTTTGTTTATAACTCATAGAAGTGATTTTTGTAAGCTGGAAACTTTTGCCATACCTAGGTGTGTTGCGTGCGTTTAGTTTTGTAAATTTTAATGCCAAATTGAACACGCCAAAGAGATCGATAGATTTATTAATAATACGTATTAGAAATAAAATACGTTCATAACTGTTTTTCCGTCACTTATAGAAGCGGGTACTGACATAACGAGGTGCGAGGCTGCCTCGCGAGGAATGTCGCGCAAGGTAGCCTTGTGATGTGGAAACGCGTTTGGCTGACTGACTGACTGCCTGCTCAATGCAAGCACCAGATGAGCAGCCTCGCAATGTCGATACCCGGCTTAAGAACGTTATTAGATACCCAATTAGTAATTAAGTAGTTCCTAAAACTGTTTTGTGGAAAGACTTTGATGCAGATTTTAATTTTTAGATTTTAAAATAAAAAACAAGAGAAATGTATTATTAATAGCAATATAACTTGTTAATTGTTTAGATTTTTATTTGTATCCGATAAAATGTTTTTGTGTTATAATTGACAGTATTTGTAGAATTTATGTTTTCTGAATATTTTTTTGCCGATATAAACATAATAATATTACTTCCTTTTACATCAACTTCTATTTTTACAATCTTTTATTTCTTTTATGGCCAAATATATATTTCTCAAGTTACGCCTAACTTCTATATTGATGCTATAAGCTCCCGAAACAGTTTACTGACATCGTAAAATCTGACGATAACACTGAGAATATTCAGATTTAAAGAATTTTATCATCTCAGCCAAAAAACGTTTACTGCTGGACATAGGCCTTCTCCAAAGATATCCATTTTAGTAGTTTCCAAAACAGTTTTGTGGATAGACCGAGAGATCAAAACAGAAACGAAGAGATCCAAGAAAGAGAGGTAGGGCACCACACTAGCGAGCCAGCCCGACTGGAGAAGGACCTCCAGCTTACAGGAGACCACACTTAAATAACTACACACACAGTGGTGTGGTTGTGTTCCTCTGTGTAAGTACAGGTCTCCAGCGCTCATTTAGGGATGCGTTTTGAAAGAAACGTATTTCTATCCCAGGGATACTCCTATCATAAAGACCTGGTTTTTTTTTCCTTAATAAATTATTTATAGAATTAGGACTTTGGTACAGTACTTCTGCCGTTTCCAAAATCTGCCGTTTCCGGAATCTGCCATTTCCAGAATCTGCCGTTTCACGCGCGCATTATGCGCGTTCACCGCTAAGAAAGCCCCATTTGCTATGGCTCCACAATTCCAAGACACATCCCTTACAATATCCAAGAGCATTGGGATCCTCGGCGTCGACATCTCCAGTGACGTCCAGTTCCGACATCTGGCATCTAGAAAGCTAGGTGTGTTCAACAGGGCACAGTGGTACTTCACCGCGGGCCAAAGACTGCTGCTCTACAAAGCGCAAGTCCGGCCCCACATGGAGTACTGCTACCACCTTTGGGCGGGAGCACCTGGATACTAGCTTGGACCCTTTGATTCTATCCAAAGATGCGCTGTGAGGATTGTTGACGATCCCAAGCTCACAGGCGGTATTGATCCACTAAGTCTAAGGAGAGACTTCGCCTCCTTGTGTGTGTTCTACCGCCTGTACAATGGGCTGTGTTCTGAGGAATTGTTCGAGATGATTCCCACGGCCACATTTTATCAACGCACCTCTCGCCACCGACAAAGGAGTTAATCCTCACATTCTTGCACCTCAAACATGCCGTACCGTAAGATTCCAGAGGATTTTTTTACCACGCACGATTAGGCTGTGGAATGAGCTCCCTGCCGAGGTTTTCCCAAAAGACTTAGCATGGGGTTCTTCAAGAAAGGAGTTATAAGGTTTTTAAAAGGTCGCCAACGCGTGAGTGACACCTCTGGTGTTGCAAACGTCTATAAGCTACGGTATCTGCTTACCTGATGGTAAGCAGATACCGAAGCCTATGGACATTGACTGACATCATGAAAAATGAGTTGGCAACACGCAAGTGATACCTCTGGTATTGCAAGCGTCCATAGGCTAACTGCTTAACATCAGGTGGGCCGTATCCTTGTTTGCCACCTAAGTATAAAAAAAAGATCTGTAGACAAAATATAATTTGAAAGATCACTTTTAACTAAGCACAGGATATAGCTCAGACAAGTTACCTAAATAAAATTAAAAAATAAAAATTATACACTCAGAACTTAATCAATATAATAGTTGGGGTGCCACATGGTAATGTATTGGGTCCAGCCCTGTATCTATTATGTACTTATAATATGCCTCTGGCATTAAGTCCTTCTTTATACCAGTTTGTGTATATGATTGTTAATTAATAAATATAAATATCACCGATGTGAAAGCACTACTGCAACATTTGCAGACGACAAATCCATAGTGGTTACAGGGGTCTTTTATACGAAGACAGTGGAAAAAGTTCAACAAGGCTACTCAGGTCTAACAGGTCATGTGCATTGTGCTATTGCAATACCTACTTACATTTTATTTTTTGCTACCAAAAGTCAGTCAGCAAGTCACCTTAATGGTTTTGGAAACTCAGTTCTTCTGCTTTCGCTGTTAGAACTTACTCATGTGGAAACCGCAAGACTTGTTTATTTTAGTTATTTTCACAGCGTCATGTCCTATGCATATTGCTGTGGAGTAACCATATTCATTATTCAGAAGCGAGCTGTACGCTCAATTTACAATTTAGGTTCACGTGTTTCTCTGAGAGAAAGATTCAAAGAAATAGGTATTCTATCAATTGCATCTCAATATTTATTTGCAAACATTATGTTCATTAAACAAAATATACATCTTTATTCGAAAACAGCAATATTCATGCTATAAATACTAGAAATAAACATAAGTTAGTTGGTACGTATCATCGTTTACATAAAGTCCATAACTCGTTTGCGGGGCTCGGGGTACGTTTTTATAACAAACTGCCCATTGAAATAATGAATTAACCTTTACAGAAATTTAAACAAACTTCCAAGAGTCAATTTTTAGGAAAGGGATATTATACTTTTAATGAATTCTTAAGCAATAAAACGTCATGGGGAAAAGTTGCTAATTGATTGTAGGATTAATATTGTAATTATTAAATTTAAGTGATCAATGTCAATAGAGGTGTTTCGTGGTCATAGTTGACTTACTATTTTGTTTCTTTTGTTGATTTTATGTCAACTTTGGCATGATTCTCTTTTAAATTTAAAATATAGTTAATGTAATTTCACTTAGTGTACAATTTGATCAACTTATGCTTTTATGCCTACAAAAAGAGACGATGCCTCATTACCATACTGATATATACTAAATTGTGATTGTGTAATTGATACGTTGTTTATTTTAATTACTTAAATTTAAATTTCTTTTTTTGGTATGGTGTTGGTTGGTCCCGTACTTTTTTGTTACCTACTTCAAATTGTAACTCATACCAAATTGTAAATATTATACCTTGGCGATTAAAAAGAGTAGCCAGAGTTTCTTGCCAATTCTTCTCTAGGCCATGTCAACGAATTGGCTGTAGGTAAAAGAATATACTAACTTTTGTTTATTTTGACGTTCATAAATATCATGTATTTGATCTAAATTAATAAATGACTTTGAGTTTTAGACGAGTTAAGTAGACTTCACAAGTTTACGAGTAATAGCCGATTAACTTATAAAATGTTATTAGATAAGTTAAAATTAGATTGGGTCTTGAATCAAGTCGCCTGAATTATAGAAATCTGTAACAGTGGGGTTTTGTCTCGTCTTTCTATATAATTATAATTTCTCATATTTTTTTCTACAAAATAAAATCACGAATAGTGGAAATGATTCGGATGTTTTGTAATTTTCGTAGTCTGAAATAGATGTAGGAGTAGAAACATAACAGTATTAAAATAATTAGTTGGTTAGGTTATGTCAGAACTGCGACCCCCTAAGCACAGGCCGAGAGAGCGAAACGAACGTGCCGCGGCAGCGGCTGGCGAGTGTCAGGATCTCATATTATGGTAGGTATATATGAACAAGAAAAAAACATATTAGGTATCTTATTTCTACCAAATTTTAAAATTTCAACATTCAATATAAAAAAACCGGCGTTCGGAGTGACTCTCTTCCCCCGCGACCCCTTTAATGCGACCTTATTTCAAAACTTTACCAAAATTGTTACCATTGCCCTGTTTTGAGAAGTCATCAATGCTGATACCAAAGATACCTTATTCTTAGTCCGCATTATAGGGAATGGCAATTTCGGAACCCTACATTGTGCGTGCGTGACCCGACATGCACTTGTTTTATTATTATTAAGATGTCCATAGTATTACCTAAATTAAAGGTTGTTATCGTATGAGGAAAATAATTTACTACAAGGATGTCATCACATCATGGTACAGCCTCTTGCATTTTGAATACAGTTACAGACTAGCTGTGAGCATATTAAGACGTAATTATGGGGCGCATAATATTACTAATCGTATTATCTATATTTATTTGTTCATTAAAGTTTTGTGACGCAGATGAAAGTAAAGGAGAGTCTCCTCAACCTCAACGATACATACATAAATGTTGTCCCAAAGGACAATACGTTACAAGACGAAAGATATGTAGAAACTTTAGTGAAATCGAAGATTTCAAACAATTAAAAGTTTATAATACAAAAATCAAGCATGTAGGCACAGTTGAAGACATGTTTAGTATTTTGGACGGGAAGTTTATTCACGAACCAGAGTTTAGAGAAAAAGCGATACTTTGGGGTTCGTTGGGGTTCACACCATACATCATTGAGGTAAGTTTAATCAAATGTATTTTATGTTTTTTATATTGTTGGGGCTATCCGTATGGTCAGAGCACTCCAACACTTTGAAATCTTTAGTCCAGTACTTTCCCGTGTTTCTCATCCTTCATCAAGATTTCCAACTATCTCGTGCGTGAGAAGGTACAACTTTGATGGGGACGCCTGCAGTCCTTCGGTTCAGGAGTCTCATTATTTTAACAGCCAATCTCACACGTACAATATAGGTGCTGCATTGACAGGTCCTGCATCGGGCTCCTCCATTGTCCTATTTTGTAAAAGTTCTTGTTCGTGTTAAATATTTCGGTCACTTTCTATAGTTGTGTTCTGCTGCACTTTCATAATAATTGTAACTAAAAACTTAAATTGTAACAATAAAGCACTTGTGAAAGCTTGAAGTCATAACATTTTAGCTTAGCAAAAAATAGAGCCGGCATAATTTTTTGAAATTTGCTGACATTACCAGGATTACCGGTTGAATCCCGTCGCAAACTATACCAGAAATCGTTTGCTTCTCCCACTAATTTATTTATAACCAAAAATGCGTCTCCTCGCACGGTATAACGTTTTGAACCCTTTTAAGTTCATTCATTAATTTTGATTTACGGATAATATACATCATCATCCACAATTTCGGTGCCAAACAGATCGGTGCATAATTTTATTACATTTTTTCTTCATAAACATATTATTATCCTGACGAATCTGCCCTGCAATAATAGTGTCTAAGTAATAATGATCCATAGTGCGCGCAACAAACAACTTTATTTATATATTTTCCTAGAATTATCTTGGTACCTAAGCGGTAGGTACATAAAATGGTGTAGCACACATAGACTCTGAGATTGGGCTCTAGCACGGGAGTCTTCTATCGAAGTAACCATTTTACGGACTCTCCGAGGGATTATGCAAGTGGATTGTCAGCTTTTTGTCTAGCAGAAGCATAAGAACCGTCGTTGACGGTTGTAGCTCGGATCACCTGGACATCAATGTTAGCGTTCCGTAAGGCTCTGTACTGTCCCCGACACTGTTTCTGCTACATATCAATGATATGTTATCCATTGATAGCATTCATTGTTATGCGGACGACATCACCGTGGACACTATTTACATAGGCTGCGCAAACATCCCTCGTTCCATTGTAGACGAAAGTCGCGAAAAACTTGTGTCTGAAATCAGCAGTACTTTGTCCAGGGTCTCTGATTGGGGACGACTAAATTTAGTCCATTTCAACCCCACTAAAACACAAGATTGCGCGTTCGCCGTTAAAAAAGCCCCATTTGCTGTGGCTCCTCAATTCCTGGACAAAGCCCTTACGATATCCGAGAGTATTGGGATTCTTGGCGTTGACATCTCCTGCGAGGTCCAGTTTCGTCACCACTTGGAGGACAAAACCAAGCTGTCATCTAAGAAGCTTACTGCGGGCCAAAGATCGCTGCTTTACAAAGCGCAAGTTCAGCCCTAGATGGAGTACTGCTGCCACCTTTGGGCGGGAGCACCTAGATACCAGCTTGCACCTTTTGACTCGATCCAAGGGCGCGCTGTAAGGATTGTTGATGATCCCAAGTTCACAGGCGGTATCGATCCACTTAGTTTAAGGAGAGACTTTGCCTTCTTGTGGTTGTTCTACCGCCAGTACAACGGGCTGTGTTCCGAGGAATTGTTTGATATGATGCCTACGGCCACATTAATTTATCAACGCACCTCCCACCACCGACAGGGAGTTCATCCACACATTTTTGAACCTCTATCGTGCCACACTGTGCGGTTTCAGAAAGATTTCCTCCCACGTACGATTAGGTTTTGGAATGAGCACCCTGCCGAGGTTTTCCCGAGAGACTTATAGCAAAGGGTTCTTCAAGACCTTTCTTGAAGAAGTTATAAGGTTTCTAAAAGTTCGGCAACACGTGAGTGATACCCTTGGTGTTGCAAGCGTCCATAGGCTACGGTAACTGCTTACCATCAGGCGGACCGTATGCTTTTTTGCCTCCTTGGTAGTATGAAAAAAAAAACTTAATCGGTTATGTTTTATTTTTATAGTTTTTCTTTGTTAATTCAAACATACACTGTATGCTATGAGTAAATGTTTTTTTATTATTTTAGTTACGTTGTGATTGATTCATCATCATCATCATCTCAACCCATAAACATCCCACTGCTGGGCACGGGTCTCCTCCATACACTTGTAGGGATATTAGCCTACTATACCACGCTGGCCAGACGGGTTGGTATAGGGCTTTGTTTCGATTTTTCTTCTTTCTCTCTTGCAGTAGATATTGTCTGCCTGACTTACTTCCTTAGTCGATTCTTATTATAATTGATTAGTCAGCCTTAATTATTGATCTCTAAATTTACTTAATTAGACTAAACTTTTTATAGCTGAACTGAACTTTGTCTACATAAGTATAACTTATACAATATTATGTTTTAGTGTTTTCTTATTATACTTAATGTAAAAACAGTAACGCTGACTTATATGTAAGAAACACAAAAAACTAATCAACTATTGATCGCTGTTTCAAACTAAAAATATACCCATATTTTGAGAACGATATTTTTTTATTTAAATCTAGCTGTACCGGCGAACTTCGTACCGTCATGTTTTTCTTCAAATTTTCTTCTATACAAATCAAATCAAATGCATTTATTATTTGTCACAGGTAGTTTACATTACAGATGGTAGTAAGGTATTTACATTACCTTTTGTGTTTCTTCTTGTCGTGACAATAACTACACAAAAAGAAGAATAATTTAATTTGGTGCAGTCGATCGAAAGTTATGCGCGTACATGCATTTGGGAAGTTTCATTTTTATTTATAAAGAAGATAGATGGATAGATTTGAGAACTACAAACTTTTATTTAAAATTCGATAAACTGCAAATTTGAATCCTAAATGGAGCCTCAGAATATTTATTATTATTTTCACGGCTACTTATATTTATTTTTGTTGTAGAATGGAGGACTACTATTGGAGATGTTAAATGTGTATGAACGTTGGACACCAGTAAAAAATGAAAACTTTTGCATTGATTATATTTATAGGAATAAAACTGACAAGTTGTGGCCTACTCCAAAAATTTGGGCCATCCTTAACGAAGAAAGATTTAGTGAGACGGATGATGATGATAATGAAGCTTACGGTGAGTATTAATAATATTACTCTCTTTTTAACCCGTTATGTCACCCACTGCCCACTGCTGGGCAAGGGTCTTCTCCATGGTCTTCCACATTTCTTTATTCGCTACAAAATCTACCCAGTTCTCCGCAAAGGCGTCCAGACCCTCTAGACAAGTGGCATAAGCGATACTCGAATCGAAAAGTCAAAAAAGCAAATGTATGGGATTTGACGTAAGTTTACGACATCATATCGTAGACATACGTCAAATCCCATACATTTGTTTTTTTGACTTTTCGATTCGACTATCGCTTATGCCACTTGTCTAGAGGGTCAGGTCATCACGCTGTTTTCGGGCGTAACGAAATAAATTATTATTATTATTTCTCTTTATTTTTTTACTCATAATTTACATTTTTAAACATATAAAACCATTAAAAAATATCTATAAATTGAAAAATATATAAAACATTTCCCCACCGGTACAGATAATAGCTTGGACAGCTATTACTTAGGGAATTAAACCATTAACTATAACGACTATCGGTACAATGACAGAAGAATTTATTTACAGTTATTTTATATAGCTTAGTACAATTTATTGTACATCATAAATAAGGCCTTTGCATAACATACACGCAATTGCTAGAAAAGTTATGTCCCTCTAACCTAATTTCGGTCACGACGGCTAATAGTGCACAAGTGTGTGCCGCAAATACAAGTGCACTCTTTATTCCCTCACTCTGATACATAGTCCGATGCGACGGCAAATCCGACACGACCGAAGGAGAGATCAGGCGTAGCGTAGGACCAACGGCTTTACGTGCTTTCCGAGGCATGAGGTTGTAAACACCGCCATTTTCTAAACTCCGGGCATCTATTGTGATTTTTTTAACAGAAAAACCCAATATCGATTTTTGGCCCGATCCGGAAATCGAACCCGGGACCTCGTGATCTGCAGTCTTACACATCGACCACTGAGCCACGGAGGCAGTCAAGTAGAAAACTAGAAAAGTACAATAGTGTCATACAGGCATACGTCTGCGTTGAGATGTTGACAATATTGTACTTTTAATATTGTACAAATTTAATATAGCACCACAGCACTATAGAGTATACACTCTACAGCGCTATGGTGTTATATTAAATTTGTGATATCAAAAAAATATTTATTTTAGAATTGAAAACGACTTAAATAAAATGTCATTGAAGTATTATAACTTCTCGATATCTGTTATTTTTTAACCGACTTCAAAAAGAGGAGGTTATTAATTCGTGTGTATTTTTTTATTTTTTATTTTATGTTTGTTACCGCATATCTCCGTCATTTATGGACCGATTTGAAAAGTTCTTTTTTGTCTGACTGGACATACTTCCAGTTTGGTCCCATTATCATCAAAAGAGAGTTCTGATGATGGGATCCATGAGGAATTGAGGGAACTCCTCAAAAGTTATAGGCACACATATAGCAATTTCAATATTTTTTACAACTAATCAATCATTTGCATTCAGAAAGTGTAATTTGGTGAAGTAAAACTGATGAAGAAGACCACAGATGGCCATCATAACTTTTCAATAATAAGTATTTTACTGATGGCGATTAGATAAGTTTCGGTTATTGTTGCTAAGCAACTATTAATAAGAAATAATGACGTGAATTAATTGAGCGCGGATTGCACAGATTAAATATTGCTTTTAATACCTAATTGACCTGTGTTCAGCCCGACGCTCAGTCGATTCTATTCGATTGTAACAAACAAATATTTGAAAATTTTACAACTTGCCGTACTGAAGTCGGTTTTTTTTTTGTTAAAATTATTTAAAAACCGCTTGAGGCCACATAAACAGTCGATCCACACTACACAGCGTCGAACTAATAGTGGCTAACCTGTACCTGCCCCTCCGTTCCCATCGCGTATCTATAGTCCCGTTGGTTTTTTTATTGCCCGAATACGCCTGGATATCTGCATTTTATCAAAATCTGGAAATAATGTGTTAAATTAATCAAAGAAAAATTCGAGATAGAAACTCTAAGTCAATTTTGCAAGCTTGAAATAATTGAACAACGTTTAAAAAGCCAGGTGACAACAGAAAAACTAAAAATGCTCAATTTGTTCAAAACTCTGTTAAAAATATTTTAAAATGGCACTTAGTACTTTATTAATATAAGAACTAAAACTCAAAATTTATCTAAGTTACAAAAAAACACTTATACTCGTAAAAGTCATCAATTATGAATGTAACAATGATGTCAGCCAATTTACCCACATTGATAATGATGTAGGTAAACATATAATATTATTAAATGTAGTAAATACATCTTGTTTACTTGATGACAAAATAAAACTAATTAACCGCTAAATAATATATTAAATCTAATTAGTTGTGAAGTAAACCGCAAAACTATAGGTTTAATGAGACATAATGAGCATTGACGTAATAATTAACCTTCGCTGTAGTTACTGTCCACCGCTTGTCTTGGAGTGACGTCAGCTTCATCCAAACGTTAGCCGTTACAGGTCTATACGTACAACATCTTCCAATTGAGAGGAAAGAATGTTATTTAAGAATGAAACCACTCAATATTATTATTATTGGATAAAGCTGACGTCACTACAAGACGTAAACAAGCGGTGGACAAATTCGAACTCCGAAGTAGGAGCTCGGATGGCACAGTTGGTAGTGCTCTGGGCCGGAACCCAAAAGGCGCAGTTTCGAATCCTGCTCCGGACTCGTCTTTTTCCACATTGCTTTAATATTTAAGCAAACATATATTATTAGATATGTATGTAATACAATTAAAACTAAATGAAAAAAATGTCTGCTTCTACATAATTGTTGTTTGTTATGTACAGTTAAAATTATTATTTGCAGAATTATTATTTTACGTCATTTTTTCGAGAAGTTTATCAATGTCGCTGCTTTATATAAAAAAACTGTTGCATAATTATTTAAATCATGTAATGTTCTAAACGTATTTGTTTATGAATAATAATTATTTTAACCTTTACCTTTACTTTAACCTTTTACCTGTAAGTGATTGTTACACTTTAGCTACATATTATATTTGACGTAACCATTGTTATAATATCCCCGTGTAAACAATTGTTGGTGAACCAATAAAGTTAAAAATAAAACAAATGTGGCTTACTCTGAAGCAAAATGGCAGGAAAATTGCCGTAGGCACTGCCGATCGCTTGCCGTGGCTAGATTTAGAGTTTGCAACCAGTTAACGGAGTATCTGGAATATAAGGGGATATTACCAGCGCTGCAGTCAGGTTTTAGGAAACGGCATGGAACTTCTACTGCTCTGCTTGATGTGACTGACGATATCCTGTCATCACTAGATAATGGTATGTGTACATTTGTAGTACTACTTGATTTCTCAAAGGCATTTGATTCAATCATTATTCAACTTCTCTTATCGAAGCTACACTAATGGTTATGACCATTCTTGCCTTGAATGGTTTAAAAGCTACCTTTTAAACCGTAAACAGCTTGTAGAAATACGGAGAAATGGTAAATCGAGGATCCGTGTTAGGACCCGTTCTTTGCTCTTTGTATTGCGCAGATCTTATTAAATATATAAGTGTCGAAATACCACATATAATATATGCTGATGATGTACTAGTATATGTGTCATTCAAACCTATATAATGACTATAGCAACGTTATTAGTAAATTAAATGATGATCTGGTTAGGATTGCTGTTTGGTCGCAGGATAACTGTTTAGTTCTAATCCATCTAAGAAAAAGTATCTAGACTTTGGGATGAAACATCACATAAGAACTCTGCCGTCTACCTTTAAAGTACTATTAATGGGTAATCCTATAGAAAGAGTATACGTAGCCAGGCATTATGCTGAGCTGGATCCTATTTTGGCGTAAACATGAGACACATATATGTTCCTATAATTAAGTTTTTTTTTGACAATTTTGTTTGTTTGTGTTTCTAAATTACTGCCAAATTAAAATATTCTTTCTTTCTATCCGATATTATTATTTTACTCATATCAAATCTTTGCCCAACTTGCTAATTAGTTTCAAATTACCCGAGTTGTTGAAGTAGTAAAATAATTATTTCATGACTAAACCATTTTTCAAGTTATGGACGTGTTGAGGTTCGATATAAGGGAGACCTACTGCATCACTTATACTGTAAATTTATATTTAATGCTAAGACTAACACAAATTAAAAAATATGTTAACGATTTTTGTCAACCCTTCTTTTTTATTTTATTACTAAAGATTTTCACACGCGGACAAGAAGGGCATACATCCTAACCTTTGGATGAATGGGGAAACTGTTCTTGGTATTACAATATTTATTATAACTCATCCGGATGAACGGGGCATAAACCAACCTTATAACCGATACTTAACTGGCACCGCCTATGTAGAATACTTAGATGTCAACAAAGACAGCAAATTGAATAAACCACACAACACCTGGATGATAAACGAGGCCTAAAGCCTAAGATATGGCTATAAACTTGAACCATAAGTAGAGATCGGACATGCCGATGCATATTTAGTTAGAGTTCAGATGTTGGTTCATGTTGGTGCATCCGAATATACGAACTCTAATCATAAGACCTATGATTAGCTATGGTGCCTTGGTATGGTAACGCAAAATACTACTTTCAAAAGTTAATGTGTTGTCAACAACACATTAAAAACTACAAAACTGGCAATTGTTAGTTTTATGGCAGTGACTAGCTTTCATTTCATTTCATTTTCATTTTTCATATGCTGAACATTCTACTGCTGCACTTGTTGCTAAACAAGTTTAACCTATCTAAAATGTCTTCATATGTATAGATGGGCATAAACATGATTTACTACATACAAAAACATTATCAGGTAAAACCAAGAACATTCAACGCATGGGTCATTCACTCAACGACAAAATACAAATTCAATAGATAGGTAACATACATAATATACATACTTTTTGATAAAAGAACAAAATGCTTATCAAAACACGACTATCATTGTCTTAATATCATCCAAATTATGAAATAACTAAATCAGACAGCTAAATTGGTTTTTAAACTAAATCGGGGACATGCTGTGAGATCTTATGTAAACACTTAAATATTTAATTACCCCTAGGTAACTACGAATTGGTGTTTCAAGCTAAAGCTCAAGGTATCCTAGAAGCTGCTAAAGAAATTACAAGACAGAAGCTTAAAGACTTATCCATGCGTAAATTCTCAGACGATAATTCAGTTCCGCAGGCATTAATGAGCAATTCTACCCCTACAGGTATGATATACAAATGTCATGACGCTTTCATACTGATGTGTTATATAACAAGGTTACCAATGAATATTTAAAGAAAGATAAGCTACCTTCATAATGAGCGCCGACGGTGGTTAATTTTTGATGCTATATGTTTTTGTATTACATGAAATCAATAAGCAATATAGATTTTGGGTACAATAAGAGATATTATTAGATGAAAAATGTAGCCATTGTTGACGGCAAAAATGTTCACTCGCAAGTGCGATATCTACGTCTTTCTTACTTTAATATAATAGGCTTCCTCGTTTGTCTGGTTTATGCCCTACTCATCCGCAAAACTCATCCGAATTATTTGACTTCCCCATTTGTCTTGAAATTGGAGTTTTCAGATCTGCTGATTACTGATTTGGCATCAGCTGTTCTGGGGTCACTGACCCGTGTGTATGGTAACTGCCTAGCTACGTTTCTCTACTATCTGGTTTACTATAAATAGGTGCACAGACCGGAAAGACTGAGAGCCATCGTACTGTAATATAATATATAATTAAGTAATGTTTATAAATATTTTACAATCTTATATTGGTACATGGCTCATGGATTTTGATGGCGTCCAATCACCGCGAGTATTCTATTGTCCTTTGCGGGCTTAGTATCCTGGTTGTTCCTGCGTATACAATGCATATTTCGCGCAAAGTATCGTGTCCAGACCCACACCGAGGTTCGTACTCCTTTAGTGGGTGCCCTTGGGCAAACGCTGCCTAGTATACCATAGGTCTTAAGTCCTTAAGTCCTGATTACAGTCCAGGTAAAGTTGTAAAGGCCACCTGACCATCAACTTAGTCAGACAAAAAATGTTATCGTCGCACAATGATTTTCTGGACGTCGCTATTGTGTACACCATAAACCATGTCATGGAAAATACTTATTCATTCAACGCAAAAACTGCCAAATGGCCACGGTTCCTATAAATAAATATATCTCCAATAACTACTCACTTACTGGTCAAAATGTACATAAAAGCAAAGGAAATACCTTTAAATAAACTCTTTGTATCTTCTAGGTGCACCTGCAGTCAATGATGAAGACAAAACCCCGCAATACCTTCCAGAAGTATTCGGTAAGTCAAAGAGTCTACTGACGTTCTAGGAGAAACTATGTTGACAAAAAGGAACCCTCCCAAACCTATAAAATTGTACGCCGAAAATAAAATAAAAATAGGTTTGATGAAAGTATTTGTAAATAAAATGATTTTTCTATAAATAGCACAGTTTTTGGATAGCAAATGTAACTTTAATGCGTATCTTAATATATATATTTCTTGTGTGCGTGTGTATGTGACTGAACTCCTCCTAGACGGGTGGACCGATTTTGATGAAATTTTGTGTGTGTGTTCGGGTAGGGCCCTGGATGGTTTAGATTCACAATTGGACCCGGTAGGTGGCGCTGCTGTCGGTATTTCAGCTTTTTCCGGCAGGACGACGTCTGCCAGGTCCACTAGTTATTTTATAAAATGTAGGCATTTATGACTAACAATATGTGGTGCTATCTATCATTTCAATAGATTAAGGCCACAACAAGCAACGAAGTTCTTACATAGTGAAGGGAAGATTCTCTCTCTGTAAAGTGGTATAGTGAAGACACTGCCGCATTATATAAAACCTACCGCTCATGACCAGGGCGCTCGGGCACCGGCGGTTTTCGAACTTCGAACGCCGCTGGACGCGGGCAGGCGCCTCGCCCGCTACATTGCCACCCATTGTCTAACATCTCCTCAGCATTTGATAAGAAATAGTATTTTTTTTATTGAATTGCGTGACACCAAAAAGTAAATTTATTTTATAATAAATTGTTTAAGTTTTTATAATTAGAACCAATAATTGTCACCGTATTTACTTTTGTCATATAATAAGTCATGAAAAGTCACAAACTATCTCTCATATACATACAGAATAATAAAAGGCTCTGCTGGTAACCCTGTAACAAAGAGGGTAAGAAATAAAACTAATTTAGTTATAGCAACAGTCCTAAAATTTGTAGTTAATTATATTGACAGTATTTTCTACTTAAAATTTATTATTTTTAATTTAAGTTTATTTCTTACACTCTTATTTTAGGGTTAAACACCCTGACTGCAGAGGACTGGCAGAAAAGCCTTTTATTATTCATAAGTGCAGAATAATAAAAGGCTCTACTGGCAACCCTGTAAGAGTTAGTTTGTGAATTTCCATGTCTTATAAAATGAAAAGAGTAAATACGTTGCTGGCTCTCCCTCTATTACCCATATTATACTCCAACATAATGTCTTATAATAAAACCTCTTTTTACAGTAACGTTGATATCGTGTTTCTTCATGATATTGGTTCTGATAGTCTACTTCTTGTTACCTGAGCTACTGAACCTCAGTGGAATGATCTTAGTGGCGTTCGTGACCAGCCTGTTACTAGCATTCCTACTACTGGTCACTATGCATATGTCATTCTATACTGAAGAAGTTTGCATTGGTTTAAGTAAGTCAAATATTTAATGCTCGACAAAATTTCCTCTTTGGACATAATTTCCCGTACATGCATGTTTTGAATGAACTATTTGAGATGGTTACCAAGCATTACAATATTTCCTCCTTCAAACAATATATAAAAAGAACAGTATCTTGATGATAGGCAGCGGCATGACTATCTTCTTGGTATTCATTAGCGGCAGTTACTAGGTACCAGCAGTGCCAATGCAATGTAAGTTTTCCAATGAAAATGTATTGAAAAAAAAAAATATCAGACCTGGTTTGCGAAATTTGTATAGTGTAGCTTTTGTAAAATATTAAATAAGAACCTTTTTTTACAGCGATGTCTATCTACTTCTTCTTCATCGCAAATTTCTGTTGGATGAGTGTTATGTCTTACGATATCTGGTGGACGTTCAGGTAATATAAATTAAATATGTATATATTATGTTATAATAATCAACTAACAAAACAACTACTTACACAATACACGAGTAATATTTATAAACATCATAATATTATGTATCCTGACAAGTTTTTCAAGTATATTAAATAATTTTACGAACTAGTAGAACAATCAATCAATCAGCCTATCGCAGTCCACTGCTGGACATAGGCCTCTCCTAACACGCGCCACAGCACACGGTCCTCCGCCTTCCGCATCCAGTCCGTCCCAGCGACCTTTTTTTAGGTCGTCGGTCCACCTAGCTGGGGGCCGCCCTACCACTAGTAGAACGTTTTACTAAAATTATCGTCAAACTACATTATTATTTTCAAAGACGCAATTATGATATCCATACCTACTACGGGGCTCTTGCCCAGTCTTCTTGTTTACGTTATAAGAAGAGTCGAGTCGAGTACGAGGAGGTTGCACTCAATATGGGTAAAATCTTCCATAATCTTACATAGTGTTCTCTTCTTCTATACATATGTATATAATTGCAACAAACTTAAAACTTTGCACCAAGGCTTCTTCAATGACGTGAGTAAGGTGGGATTTTTGGAACATTCACCCTATAAAGAATTGAATAAGGAATTAACGTTTATATGAATATATGAAAGTCCGTAGTTGCCAAAATAAGAAGAAACACATTTCATATATCTGCTTCTGGTTAGAAATAAAATAATGTACTCCTATATTGGTTATGTTGGTAATGTAACCCCTAAGAGCGTTAAAATTTGTTGAAATTTTAACGCTCTTAGGGGTATTTTAAGGAGTTGTCCTTAATTTAAAAATGTTAATCCTAAGCGAGGCCAACGCGGGCCGCTAGTATTATAACTCTCTTTTACATAATGGTTTATTATCACCCAGAAAGCAATGGAGAGAGCTATGCTTTTAATTTCTTTGTGAGGTCAAATCAGAAACGAGGAGATCCTTAATCCCAAGTGACTACCATAACTTGAAGGTGGCAATGGTTAAGGCACATAGATCGACAATGGCCGCCGGAGCAGAAATATCCTAGAGTAGCAACCACGAATAAGAAGACGTAGCGTGGGCATACCTCCAACAAGGTGGATCAATTCAGCTAAGGATCAAATGTTGTAATGCTGAGATGCGATGATGCTACTTAAAAGTTCTATTTATTATGCATCTATTATTTTGCAGGGGTTACGCTAAAGCTCGTCCAATCCAGCGCCGCGGGGAGAACTTCAAGTTCCTCATGTACTGTTTGTATGCTTGGGGGCTTCCGTTGCTCATGACCATCGGCTTATTTATACTTAACTCACTCGATTTGAAACACTTGCCCTGGGTAATCACTCCACATGTGCCGGATATGGGCTGCTTCATCGAAGGTTGACATATTTTTTACTACTTCTAATATTGATTGTAATAATTTTAGATTTATAGCAAAGACTAGTTTCTGCCTGTGACTTCACTGGGGGGACAATTCCACGGAAACTGTGATATTTTCCGAAATAATTGTAGTCCATGTGCTATTCCAGACTATAATCTATATCTGTGCCTAATTTTATCTAAATACGTTCAGCCGTCAAAATTTCGTATAATGTTAGTATTAGATAGATAGATCATGCAAGTAATTAAATCTGCAGAAAATATAAAAGTAAGATAATTATCATCTGTTCCTCATCTGTTCACAAGTCCATAAACCCATTTTGCAGTCTCTGATTTAGGATTTGCCGAAATGCCTTTTTCAATTCCTCCTATTAATATTTCTCTTTCATTTTTATAATAAATGTGGTCACATCTTCTATTTCGTCGCATACTTCATGATTGGGCGAAGCAGCCTTTTACATCAAAACATTTGCTGAAAGATAACGTAAAGAACCAAGTTTTCTAATAGTTTAAAGATCAATAAATCATAACACTAATGAGCCTGAATGAGAAGATACCACAACTCTGCGTATTTCTTCTTTAATCTAAAAATGTTTTTCAGTTGTCAAATGTATTTTCTGCTATTTTCTGCCTTCTTTTTCAACTCTTTATCTGACATCTATCTATCCAAAATCTTTACTTAGTACTTTGATTTTATTTCAGGTGTAGCTAAATTTATTTATCTATACATACCAATGTTAATATTGACCGTGTGTAGCTGGACATTTCACCTAATGACTGCCTTTAACGTGAAGAAGTTGAACCGACAAACTAGCGTGATGTACGACGCTGCTGGTGGTTCACCTGCGGCCTATCGATATGAGAAAAACAGGTCAGAAAGTAACTTTGATTAACTCTTGACATGCAATAGCAAACAGTAGTCCACTGCTGGACATAAGCCTCTCTAAGTGTACGTCACTTGGCTTGGTCTTTAGCTTGTCGCGTCTAGCTAATCTTGATTAATGATAGTGCATTGAAAATAGTTTTTTTCGTGTCTATGGCCTGATTTCAACTCGACTTTTGTTTATGCTTATTTTTTTAATAGAGAAGGTATTTGTATTTCTATATTTCGGCTTTATTTTGGTCAAGAAGCCAAAGGCGCCTGAATCTGAATAACCTCTAAGGTTAAAAACAAGTAACAATGGATGACCTCAAATATTTAATTAATGACAACTACCGCACCAAGGAAGCCCTGTATTGCGAGGGACTTTATATACGTAACCATAGTCAAAGCCATTGTCTGTGGGTCACACAAATATTTTCCCGTGTGGTAATCTGGTTACTGTACTCCGTGGTGGTAATCGAACCCTCAATACTTGAAGCGGTAGTGAAGAAGTAACCACCATAACTTTCACACCGTGTAATTGTATGCTTCTAAGTAATAATTTAATTTGTCTACAGGTTTAAGGTGTACATAAAACTATCGATAATAATGAGTTTAAACTTGCTGTTCGATTATGTCACTTTCTTTAATTCAAGATTCAAAAAATGGTTCATATATTATGACCTTTACAATATACTCATTGGTCTTGCACTTTTCCTAATATTTGTATGCAAGAAGAAAATATATAGAAAGCTTTGCAAACGGTAAGTTTTATAAATTTTACTATGTATACCATTCAAATATTGGTCTGCCTAACTTCTTATAATAATGTGAAGAAGCCCTAAGTTCCTATCTACCCAATTTAAAAAAGCCACTATAGTTTATATCAACTCCAGTTTTGCAGAAGATACCGACTGCTGGATCTTGAATTAAATAGGCTTTTGATCACTGAAATTTAATGTCAGGACAAAAAGAGAATACTTTGCCGCTGTGGGTAATCGAATGTGTGTACGGGATACCATCGTTCAAATTCCAAGGTTTAAGTAGTAAAGTAGGGCAGATACGCGGGCAAGTCCTCTATTTTATTTTTTTGAGGAGAATAATTCTCTTTATGCATATTTGTTGGTAGCCGGCATACCTACCTTCGCGAACCAGACATCAGTGGCCCACTGCGGCTACCCCGCTCCGCGCCATTATCAGCCTCGAGGTGCACCTGGGACACAGCACTCGGTCTCGGGCTGATGTTTATACATAATAATATTACAATAATGTCAAATGTTTTTATTTTTGCTTTTAGGTATGGATTTGGAAAAATGACTCAGATTTCTGCTAGATCACCGAGGAATAATATTTATGTCGGTAGTCATTCAGATTCCAGTACGAAAGACCTCTACGATGCGTGTAAATTCGATAAATCCGAATGCACTTAATGTTTTCAATATTAGATTACTTTCTTAATTATTTATTTTTTTATCAACATTAATATTATTCATGAGAACATACTGACATAATCGGTAATATATTTTATCTACTAATATCTACTCATTTTCTATTTTATGTAAGTAAACAGTATTAGAATCTAAACTAAAGTAAAATAATATATTTTACTTTAGTAGTAGCTCTATTAAGTACTTAGTTGCTTAGATTTTTGCATGAAACCGATCTTTTATGTGCTTATACGATATTTAATAGACAGTGGCTACAGGAAGAAATATTTGTTTTAAATTAAATTAAATTCACCAAAACACAATTCTAAAAATATCTTCAGCACTATTGGTGAATGAATTTGTTACACTTTTTGGAGGACCGTGTGTTTTGGCGCAGATTTGAGAGGCCTATGTCTGGCAATGGACTAAAATAGGTTGATTGATTGAAACTTTTTTTACATGCTGGCTTGTAAGATTTCTAACTATCAAGCTATTGCAGTCTACTGCTGTACGCCTGTGTGGCCTCTCTAAGTCTACGCCATTTCAGTACTTCTATATCCAGCTACTCCAAAGGTCGTCGTTCCACTTAGCCTAAAGGCGTCTACAATACGTTTGCTGAGTCGCAATTTTTAATATAAAATACCGTTTTTATCTTTATTTATATTTAATAATATAGTTATAAATGGAACTAACAAATTAATAATGAATGTCTGATAAATAAATATATTATTCAAACAATATTTTATTTTCTTAGAATGTTGATACGTGAGTCAGTTAGTCTGGTCTATCGTCATCACCTCAGCCAAATGACGTCCACCAATATATAGTGCTATGGAAATCCTCAGGGGGACTACCCCCTGAGGATTTCCATAGCACTATATATTCCCATTTAGTGTTTTCCCACTTTATCCATAACTAAATATACTTTAGCCTATGGACGCTTACAAAACCAGTATAATTTGCATTTTGCTGACACCAAGGCCTTAAGATGTAGTATCTCTGGATGTAGTTTCTTTGCATCTCTAAATGAAAGAAAGAAAAAGAAACAAAAAAAGAGTGAAGTCACTATGATTTCTTTCTTTCATTCTTTCACTATTCAAAATTGAGAGGACTTCTGTGTGCGTCAGAATGACTGGTCGACTGTTGCATTCAGCATTGATTGCTTACGTAAAAATTGCTAGCTATTTGTTAGTATTTGCTATCCTTTACCAAACAATTGCTACCTCAGTATAATAAAAGATATCACATTTTTTTTTTGACCAGTCATTCGGACGTCAGGGTGTTTGGACAAAGTTCGTATCTTGCGAAGAACGCACAATTTTCATGTTAAGTTGAAAAAATGATGGTTTGAATTCTTTGAAAGTTTACTTCCCCAAGCGGGCTGATCGAGCAAGATATCTCGTTTTGCCCTAACTCTCTTATGAAATTTAAGGACCTGATTCTTAATATTGAATTTTAAATACATATTTTAAACCTGTTAGCAGTCTCCAAACTATTTGCACACTCGAAACACGTATTAAATTTACATATTATTTAGAAATATGCAGCTCAATTTTATTGTATTATTGGGAATTGTGACAAGTACTGTATCGCAAGTTTGTGATCATCAAAACAGCGTGGTACTAACAAACCGGTCTTTCAATTGAATTTAGTGAAGAGATGAAGACAAAAACAAGTCTTAAGTACATATTAATTAGTAATATATTTAGTTAATCGTTTTCATGCGAGCTAACAAACGCCAAGCTGCGTCGGCCAACCACTTGCACTGAACCGAACCACATGCTAACTTCTGCAAGTCTCTCACTCTTCTGCCAGCAAGTTAGTTCTACATAAAATGTCACTGCTAATTGCTTTTTTGATCATATACATGTAGGTATACTAAAGAGAATGCTTAATGAGTTGCTCGAAAGTATTTTAGCATGCAGAGAGACCTGTAAAGGTTTTTGTAATTAAACTTATTATCATTGTTTTTCTTAGGTACCTAGGTAGATAGTAACCAATTAATGAAAAATACTAGATACTGTCTTAATAAGTATAGGAAATAAATAATTTTGATTCAGTGTCTTGTCGAAGCTAGGTCAAAACCCGTTAGAACTGTGTTGTTCTTTTTTATATTGAAATTTAATTAACCTTTGACCTTGTTTGCCATACAGACTAAAAAAGGATTTATTAAGTATTATTAGAAAAAAGATTTCTGCAACTAACATAAATCTTTAGAAAACGAAAAAAACACACAGCAGGTACGCTTATTAGACCAGTGCTAAAAGCCTTTGAAAAGTGAAAAAAAATAGTAGGATGAAACCCATTGCAAAGAAAAGAGAATATTCCGAGCGTGACGACCATTACCTGATGCGAAAATTATCTTATAACTAGCTGTAGCCTGCGGCTCCGCCCGCGTGGATGTCGGTTATCGCTGCAAAAAGCGTCGTCGTCGTCGAGTATCGTAGCCTATGTGTTATTCCAGACCATAATCTATCTCTGTGCCAAATTTCATCCAGATCCGTTCAGTAGTTTTTACGTGAAAGAGTAACAATCATCCATCCATCCATCCATCCATTCTTACAAACTTTCACATTTACAGCCTTACAAATAAACGTGGTATAACAGTCTAACTCAAGAATAAACAGAGAATTAGCAAAATGTCTACAAATAAACAAAGTATAACTTATACCAAGTAGAGTGTTGACATTTCTGTCCATACAATCGTTATTCTGAAGTTATTCGCGCCCATACCCTAGTATAAATCTAGTATAATCATAAAAATATCACGGTTCAGGCTTGTTTACGTGTTTATATTTTTTTTAGTTCAACAAATGGATTTAAAAGCAATAGAAGAAGTAGAACAAGTAAATAACGCCATTGTAATATATACGCCATACTGTAAACGAACATCTTCATGTTATGGAAAATTTCAATGAGATTAAAAAATTAAAAACCAAAGTTATACTTGCTTTATTTGTTAAAAAATATTTTTGACTTCTTCTTAATTTATAACTGGTATAACTATACCTAGTATAAGAATGAGATAAATGTGATATAACAATTTTTTATTTGTAAGGCTGTTATAATATTAGTAAGGATTTATTTTCACATAAGCTTTTACCGCCTTCACCACGTGGAGGTACTCCCACGTGGTGAAGGCGGTGACAGTAAAAAATCGCGTTTTTTATAACAGCGGATAACTGAGCTGAGGCGGAAAAAACAATCATGAAGATTCCTTTCGCTCAATGTCGCTAATGCTCACTGTAGAAAACGCAACCATACTGGCTAGAACTCCTATTAATATGGTATACATGCCTTCAAGCTTATGTTATTATTGGTTTTCGTCATTTTATTTTGTTTGGCACGGTAGCCCTTCCCGATAACGCAGGGGAGCAGCCACCAAATATTCTTATATGGTATACACTGTTATTAGTAACACAATTGGGTTTTCTAATATGAGTACTAATAAGTGTCCTATATGTGACGAGGATGTCGTTAAAGGAAGTAAGGATGTCTCTGGGGTGAAAGAAAACCCACAACCTAGTGCACAGCAGGCGCATACTGCGGCCACTGGAGCACCAAGGCATTTTATAAATATAATTACTAGGTAATAATTTTAGTTGATTATTTTTAGAATATTACGTTTATAATAATAGCAACCCATATATATCCCACTGCTGGGCTCGGGTCTCTTCACCTCTATTAACAGAGAGAGAGAGGGTGTAGGCTCTAATTCATACACGCTGGCCTAATACGGGTTGGTAAATTAGACAAGACGAGTGTTTAAAATTTCGTGTAAGTCATATGGGTTTCCTCATTATGTTTTCCTTCACCTTTATGAGATCATTTGATTAGTAAATACAGGTAAACTCCACAAATTGAATAGTTAAATTCATATTGGTACAGTCGCCCGGGATGAAACTCGCATCTCTTGTGTGCTGGTCTGTTACTTTCCCACTCGACCACCACGTCCTTTTATTATATTGAAGTATAAATTATTAGATATTATATTATTTTTAATTTTTAAGTTAATATAGTGAAAGAAACCTTTATGAACATTCGAGAACATTAAAAAACAGTCTTAGGTATGACCTATACCTACATATAAGTTTAAATATGCATTCATTTCCATGCCTTTATTTTTTGACTCATCCTAATTCCACATTATTTTATTTTCCCAGTAGGTATCTTAAATCAATTGGAATACAGACTATTCAAACGGCTACTAGTTATGAAATAATATCATCTAAGCTGGAATATAATGGGGAGTCCCAACCTACTTACAACAAGCCCTACCGGTTACTTGATAACCGGTCATAGTAGGGGTTTAATAGGGTAAGACCCTATTAAGCTCCCTGTAACAGCTTATGCCACCTTATATAAGATTATCTGTTATAAATATGTTCGTACACAATAAGTCGATCATGATTCAATAGATACATAATTCATATGACGATTAATGTAGTCGCAATTGTATGAGTAATCAATGAAAACTAGAATAATATTTATAAACAAACTATGAGCAGAGGTTATCATAATGATCAGACATCAGTTACGAGTCAGTCAACACGCTGTTAGCGAATACGGCGGTCGCGGTCGTACAGTGACCGTACAAAAATGCGAGCCATACTAACTATTATGTTTGTGATAGTGACAAGGACAACTTCGCAAGTTTGTAACTATGAAGACAGTGTTGAACTTATCAATCGTTCGTACAACGGTATTAAATATGAAGAAGGTGAATATTTTGTGGATAACACGACGGGAGTGGAAAGAGGATGTGTGTGCATGAAGGAGACGTGTATGCGAAAATGCTGTCCTTTTGGTCAAGGATACAAACCTAGCAGTAAACGCTGTGTTGATATACCAGATAAGTTCGATCCAGAGGTGTGGGAAGGATCCAATTTGAAGCCAGGATTCAATATAACAAAAGAATTTCATTTCCTATTCTACAACATAAATTGTTCGAAGAACGAATTTAAAATATTCGTACAGGCTGCTACACCGGATTATCATTTGAATACGGTAAGAGTTTATTTACAAAATAAAACTTAAAATTGTTATACCTATATTTTATGCTTCGTTAATAAATGAGAGAGGTTAGGATAAATATAGAATTTGAAATAAATTAACATATTGATTTGACCTTTTTAGTAGGTACATATAAGTATAGCACAACAAATATTTTAGGCTATGATCATTAATGGACGTGTATTAAAGTTCAAAAACAAAACAAGATTTTTGAAGAACGACAAACTGACATGGAAATTAAACTTCATACAAATAATTTCAATATTTACGAGTAGGTACTATTTTATAGCCTATACTTACATGTGTTTAAATGTGTACTCGCAAATACTTGTTACTTCATAACTATTTAACTAGATACTACAAAGTACTTATAAACTTATATAAAACAAGAGTATTCTTTGTTGCATACGAAATCGTATAAAATTAACTAACCGGTCTGGTAAACAAGTTTTAATCATGTTATTTACGGTTCTTATACTTAAAGGCAAGTTTTTATTCGAAAAAAATGATAGTCTTGTGGTGGCTTTTTAAAGACCAACAGAAGTAGATTGTGAAGCTTGCTTTTACTAATATAGCTCTCATATATTTGAGATGAAAGCTTTTTATGTTAAATTAGTTTAATCCAGAAAAAGGAACATTAACAATCTGTACCAAAACTTGTTGTTTATAAATTAAACAAAAAAAAACAATCAATCAAATTTTACCTACATACTTATTTTTAACATTTTGATATTATTATAGTTCCCGCCTTCAGCTTCGCTTGCGAGGTTTATTTAAAATAAAAAGACCCTTCTCTCAAGTTGAACCAAGCAAGACTCATATACAAAATTTAATTAAAATAGGTTAAGTGGGTTCGGAGATTAGCGTAAAATAACATTGTGACACGAGGTTTTTATAATATAAACATTATTTGCAAAGTAACTATTGCAAAACTTCTGCCATTAGAAATGGGTTTGTGCATATATACGAGTATGTATAATTATGCATCCAACCATGTAGATATGAAATATACCCGACTAAAAATTGTTTTAATTAAACTTACTACGCACACTATACTACTTATTATAATCTTATTTGAACATTTTAAAATAATTTATTGAGATTTTATTTTCTGATGCGTAAAGAATTAGCTTGATCGAATTTTTGTTTGAAAGCCTAATTATGTCAATCAGGGTTCGCTGAGATCAATGCGGCACAGCACCGAGCACAAGCAGACAAAATTTGCCGGTACGTTCTGTTATTGCAATGACACAAAATGTGTAGGTATATACTTAATTACTAGTCGAAATATAAATATATTATCAATCAATCAAATCATGATGTGTATCAAGTATCACAAAAACTCTATAAACTTATACTCCAAACTCATTACAATAATAAAATAAAATAACAATAAAACAAAATATTATAGTATACACATAGCATGGGTACTGTCTTTAGACATGGATGAAAATATACATAATTATGAAAATTATAGAAAATTAAATAAAGACCTATAGATTGAACCCAAGTTTCTTAATCATTCAATTATCCAATTAGTAGGAGATTGATCCAATCATTTTCATTAATTTTTATCGTCAAATGTCAGACATACTATGAAATCTATTAGATAAAAACGATCTAATGATATAAATCGCATTAAAAAACAAATCCTAGAACACGAACTTTCGGCTATTATTACATATTTTAATAGAAATTGTTTTTTTCAGGATGGTTACTTATACGTTACAATAGAAGATAACATTCCATCGGACCTTGTTTATGGTCCAGACAAGTACTGCGTAGACAACTTTATAGTTTACAATGAACAATCTAAGACGGAATCTATCCAGTATGACGGCATTATATGTTTCGTACCAGCAGAAGACCATAATAACTATGTTTTGAATGCGTCTTGTAAGTATTGACTATTTTTCTAAATGGGTGACAACTTGCTTAAAAAAAAAATAGGAGCAATATAAAGGATAAAGCACATAATTATGCTAGTTTCGGACGTAAGACATATTCAATTAGACATAGTAGTTACAGACTACCTAGTTACAAAGAATGTTAACAGCCGTCGGAGAAAGTCAGCTCTAGACTGAATGGTGTGGAAATCCTAAAGATTTCCAGGGTGGCCATTTACCAATAGTGAACGTATTTCGACTAAGATAATGATGATGATGTCAAGAGAAGTTACATCGGCGGAGTTGGGAGTAAAATTGTATTAATTTGTTGCTACCTACTACAAATGAACCACGTCCAACTTAAAATATACGACTCATTCGATGAGCATAACTCACCCAAAAAGAAAAAAATAGATAAAAGGAAATCTAAACAAGCATTCAAAACTCCACACATATAAAACCTTTTTTTTTTTTTTTTTTTTTTTGTAGAGGGGAAATGCTTTACGCATACCGCCCCGCCCGGGGTAGCGAAGCGGTTATGTCGGACTCTCCGGCTCAAAGATGGTAGGCGGCCGGCATACCGACTAAAACCCCCCTGTGCACCAACACCCGCCTTTACGAGTGGACCACTGGAACCTGATATGACGTCAGTGGTCCACCCAGCGGCTGCCCGATTTACGCGGGCTCCATCATTCCAGGTGACAGCGTCCGGGCGCACCGGGAGCACTGTCCCTCCGCGGAAAGGTGCGGGTGAGACTCTGCTGCCCCAGTCTCCCCGCACCCTCACTATGGCGGCATCAGACGCTCGTAGGCGCGCCGACGCCGCCCAGTTTGCCGGCGACGGATCGGATCAGCGAGGAGACTTTCCTCTCTGATCCGCTCCGCCGCCTCCTTCCGCGAGATGACGTCCTCGCAAAAGGATGCAACCGCCGTCCACTCCCTGTCGCTGGCGATCATGGACCGCGCCACGGCCGGCAGCGACAGGTCCACTCCAATGACCGCGACGAGGTCCCGGCGCTGCATCGCCCAAGCCGGACACGACTCGAGAGTATGCTGCGCCGAGTCATCGTCGCAGTCGCAGTGGTGGCAGACGGGACTCGGTTCCCTCCTAGCGACCTTGTGCAGGTAATGCCCGAAGCAACCGTGCCCGGACAAAACCTGCACTAGTCGGAAGGAAAGGGTCCCGTACTGCCGCCCTGCCCATTCTGACAAGATCGGCCGGAGTGCCTCCACAGTCCTGAAACCCGCCCGTGGAGCCCCCAGCCGATCTGACCACTGGGCCATGATGGCTCTGCGGGAGGCCTCGCGCCACTCGCGAATTTGTTCGGGGAGAGGGGACCGCTGCTCTGCCCGAACTGCAGCCACCCGCCGATATACTTCGGCGAGCACCTCTGCCTCCAAGTCCCACGGAGGAGTTCCGGCCAATGCGCATGCCGCGTCTGTGGACACGGTGCGGTAGCCGCGTATGGCTCTGACCGCCATTACACGCTGCGGCCTCGCCAGCAGCCGCCTGCTTTCGGCGGTCAGAGACCCCGCCCACACCGGTGCGCCGTAAAGCGCCATTGACCGGACCACCCCTGTGTACAGCCGACGACAGGTGAGGCTGGGCCCGCCCAGGTTCGGCAAAAGCCGTCCCAAGGCGGACGCAGCCCCCTCAAGCCTCGGCGCGAGACGACGAAAGTGCTCGTCGAAGAGCCATCGCCCATCCAACACCAAGCCCAGATACTTCATCTGGGCCTGGACCCGTACGAGGACCGAACCGACGGATATCGAAGCGCCAGCAGGTGGACCACGACGGGGCCCGTGGAATAAGAGAGCCTCCGTCTTTTCAAGGGCCACCCTAAGCCCCAGCGCCCCGATCCGCCCAACCACTTGAGAGACCCCAGTGGTGGCCAGGCGCGCCGCGTCTTCAAACTTACGACCCCGAGCTGTGACCAGTGTGTCATCGGCGTAACAGAATACGCCCAGCCCGGGGGGTAGAGCACCGCGCAGGACCCAGTCGTAGCCGATGTTCCAGAGGAGAGGGCCAAGGACAGACCCCTGCGGAACACCGCTCGAAATGGTCCTGCGCTGGACGCCGCCTTCTCGGTCCTCGTACAGGACACACCTCCTTTCGAGGTAGTCTGCCACTAGCAGCCTCAGGTATTTGGGCACTCCATGGAACCGGAGCGCCTCCCTGATGCTGCCAAATGGCAGACTGTTAAAAGCGTTGGCGATGTCCAAAGACACCGCCAACAGCACCTCGCCGTTCACCACGGCTTCCTCGGTCGCGGCCCTAAGCGCCAGAATGGCGTCGACCGTCGAACGCCCAGCACGAAAGCCATACTGGGCGTCCGACAGGTCGGGGCCGACCTCGCTCAGGTGCCGGACGATGCGGGAGGCAAGAATCCTCTCCAGGAGCTTCCCCGCCTCGTCCAGCAACACAATTGGCCTATAGGCCGCGACCGAGTCCGGGGCCCTCCCCGGCTTCGGTAGGAGCACCAGCTTCCCCACTTTCCAGGTCTCAGGGAACCTTCCAGACGCCAAGCAGGCGTTGAAAAGGCCCCTGAGGCGGTCCCCCATATGATCGAGGATCAGGGCAAGCACTCGGGCAGGAATCCCATCCGGCCCGGGGGCGGTGTTCTTGGAGCGAACTCTAAGAACAGCCGCCCCTAACTCAGCCTCCGTGACAGGCGGCACCTCTTCGGCCTCCCCGACTTCGGCCCTAGCAGGGTCTATCGTTGGAGGCGTGTGGTCCACCTGTGGCGGAAACAGACCCTCGACCACTTCTGTGAGGAAGCTGGGCTGAAGGGACTCGGTGAGGGGGGGACCCCGCGCGCGGAGCTTATTCAGCGCCGCGCGGTAAGGGCGACCCCAGGGGTCACGATCAAGTCCCTCCAGCATCTCCGTTCTGGAGCGCTCCTTGGCACGGCAGATGGCCAGCTTGAAGGCCTCCACTGCAGTGCGGTAGGCTTCATACTGCTGGCCCTCCCCATCAACGCGGTTTCGTCGCCGGCTGCGGGTATAGGACCTTCGGGCACGAATACAGGCCGCACGAAGGTCCGTAAGATCCTGGGACCACCAGTAGACCTCCCTCTTTGGAGGCCGACGTCTGGCCCGAGGCATGGCGGCATCGCAGACTTGCGTAAACGCATCCCGGATGCGGCCAGCCTCGGCATCTACTCCCTCAGAGGGAGGCGGTGAGGACAGCCATGAGTGAACAATGGCCGCCTCCGCCAGTAGATCCCTGTCTATCCTACCCGCAGCCCACCGTGGAAATTGGGGAGCTCTGCCCACCCTGTGACCCCTGCCGGGGTCCTGAAGATTCCGGCAGAGCTCTAAACGGATGTACAGATGATCCGATAGAGTCTCGGCCTCTTCCAGGACGCACCAGCTCCTCACTCGTGCGGCGACAGCAGGCGTAGCGAACGAAAGATCCACTATCGACCCGCCCCGCTGCCGAACACACGTATTGGTGGCGCCTCTGTTAAGCAGACAGAGGCCCACCGAGTCAGCCCACTCCTCGACCGCTCTGCCGCGGGCGTCCGTCCTAGGGGAACCCCACACTTGAGACTTTGCGTTAAAGTCCCCCATGACGAGGACGCGGCCCGGTGCCAATCGCCGTATCGAGGTCTCCAGAGATGTAAGGAAGACCTCAAAATCCACCAGACTCCGGTTGGGGGAGAAATATACTCCGAAGAGTAATATTCCCCCCCACTCGGCAGCAACGTATCCCGAGCCCTTGTCTCTGAGCGACAAGGACGGGGAACGAGGCGCCGTGGAGCCGACGATTGCCACAGAGCCGTCCACGTCACCCACCCAGTTTGGGCGAGAAGGAACATAGTACGGCTCCGCAGCTACGGCTACACCTATAGACCACTCCACCAAAGACTGCAGGAAAAGGTCCTGCGCCCTAGCGGAGTGGTTTAGATTGGCCTGGAGGAGGAGCGTGCAGTCATCGTCCATTATTGGATCGGTGGTGCTATGTCCTCCTCCATCCGCGACGTCGTTGGTCGAGGTTGACTGAGGGCAACCTGGGTCGAAAGGCCGCTCCTCAGTTTAAGCTTAGAAACCTGGGGGGGTTTACATCCCTCTCTCCCCATCAAGTGATTGGCAGGCAACTTGCCTGCCGCACACGCGGGGCAGTGGGGGGCGGAGGAACAGTCCACCGCTTTGTGCCCCGGCCGGCCGCAGCGAAAACAAAGCTCGCTGCAGTCGAAACTGCTAGTGCAAGCGGCACGCACGTGCCCCGTTGCCATGCACTTGTGACACCTCGCGGGGCGGGCCGCCAAAAGTGTAACCCTGGCGGAACTCCAGCCCACGAGGAGCCTCCCAGCAGTGGCCAATTTATTGGCCGCAGCAACGGGGCATTGCGCCCACGCAGCTCCAACTCCCGCCGGTCCAGGGCGGATGGCGCCAACCTTAACGGTGTCCAGGGAGCAATCAGTGGCGTCTCTAATCGCCTCCCGGACCTCATCAGGCGTTACCGAGTCGTCCAGACCCGAGATGCGCATCTCGGCGCATTTAGTGGGCCTGGCGACCTTGACGCCATCCTCCTCCGCAAATAGACCTCGCAGCCTCTGTGCAACGATGTCGGCCGTCTTGTTACCCTCCGCGCCGGGGAACTCAAGTATCCGAGCCCCGGTCCGGGCAAGGCGCGTTCTAGCGCCAGTGGGGCCTAGATCCGCCACACTGACGCCTTCCCTCGCTTTCCTAAAGACGGCCGCGTACGTGAGGCCGCGCTCCACCGCCTCTGGTGACACCGTGATCACCACGGCGGCCGACTTGGGTGGCTGGAGGCTCCCAGGCTTTTTCTTGCCGCGCCTTCTTTTACGCCGAGCCTTCTTTTTGTCGCCGGCTATCTGCCAACCCTCATTAAGAGAACCGGAGGGACCGGGGGCAGAGGCAACTACTGGTCTACTTTTTTTTTTAGGCGCGGCCGCAACCACAGGCTTTTGTGCCGGAACGTGGGTCACAGGCACCCGCTGCGGTAGGGGTGGAAAATCCCTTGAAGACGGGGAGTGAGCAGGCGCAGGAGCGCTGTTTTTAAGCCCTTTTTTCTTCCCAACCTTATTCGGTGCCGCTGTAGAGGTCACTGCAGCAAAAGTCCGACCGCCGGAACTGGTTGAGGGTTCCTGCGAGACGTGGAACCTGTCCGCTGCAAGAGGTGGCCGAAGGCGCGGCTCCGGGGGCAATCTTGCCTCCAGGCTGCTCAGGCGTACGCTTATCATGGTCCCCACCGAGTCCATGACTTGTCGTAGCTGTGCGTCGCTTAATGGTGGTGGGGAGGAGCGGACTTGCTCCTCTGCCTGTGCCGGCACCGGACTGAACCGTGGTGTCAGAGCTTGCGCCTTTAGGCGGTTTAGCTCGACACGAAGGTCGGCAACCTCGCTGGCCAAAAGGTCATTAGTGGCCTGTAGACGCTTGGTCTCTTCAGACGTTGAGCGGGAAGCAAGCGTCTCTACTGCCACCCTTAGGTTGGCAGCCGCCGTTTTGAGTGCCCGCACAAACGTACCCTTCAGGTGCCTACTTTTGGTGGCCACCTCAATAATGGCCGTCACCGATTCGCCCGCGGAGCGAAACAGGTCAGCCACTGATTCGGGGCTCTGGTCTGCGGTCTTCAGCACTTGAAGTTGCGCCACTCTTTCCTCCACGGCAAGCTCTCCCTCTTCGCGGGTACGCATCACTTGCCCCCGCTTACTGAAGATCGAAGATGAAGTGCCCGCGACTTCCAGTGAGGCTTTTGCCCTGGACCTTGACGTCTTGCTGGGAGCCGGCATGTACGGCCCGTCCGGCTCATCTGGATCGCACATGCTCATGGACGAGCGGCTGCGGCTCCGTTTGCGGCCCTGCCGCTTCCTGCCAGGGGCTTCGCTGCCACTCTGGCTTCCCGTCGGTGTCACGTTCTCGGTGTCCGAGTCGGGCACAAAGCTCATGGAGCTCCTTCGGCTCCCGAATGGTGTCGACGTCCGCGAGGACATTGATCTCGTGTGAGGACGCGCAAAACTGGACGTGCGCGTCCTCTCTTCCGCTGAGAGTGGTGTTGAGTCCACCAGCGGAGACATCCATTCCGGGCACGCAGGGATGGGCGTGCCTGTGCCATCATCAACGCCACTGTAAGTGGCGGAATGGGAGGGTGCAGTACTGGGCGTGCACCCTTCCTCTACCAGCTGTGAGACAGCTGGGCAGTGCTCTGCACTGAGGCCTTTTTTCCCCACCACATATACGGTAGGGGTGCGCCCCGCAGGACGGCCGGATTCGCCGGCATGTGGATTTACTTTCTTTTTAAAATCGGCCATGTTGATACTTTTTTAAGCCAGGGTGAGCTCCCTGGGCTCGCCCTCCTCCTTACTACACTCACCCCGCAGTCGAGCCAGCAAAACTCAGAGTGAGGGGCTGCTGTCCACAGACTACCCGCCTGCCACGCATCCCCTGGCCACAGCCGAGCACGGGATTAGGGGTAATTTTTTTATAGAGGTTACACATATAAAACCTATCACAAGATAACAGATGTAAGAATATAAAATTAGATATAATTTGTTCATTTTTATATTTGCTTGTTCACAACTCCAAATTAATCGTATAAATTATTATCTATCTGACGCTTTGACAACCTAATTGGTCTGTAAAAACTGGCCGTTCCTATGGGTACATAAAACCACTCCCAATGATTCTTTAATAACAGACATTACATAAATACCATATAAAATGTTCAGACCAAAACAAACACGCCTAGTTATTAGCACTGTGGTCACTCAATTAGGATGACAAAGATAATGACAAAGCTATAATTTCCCATGGCGAAAATGTATTAAAGCAATTAGAGAGGTTATACACTACGGTCTTTTGTAAACATGCAAACGCGCGTTTGTGATATGGTCTATATCAGGGTATTAACTATTTAATAAATGCAATAATTTTGTAATTATGATAGTGACCTAAAGAGTAATGGAGAGAGTAATGCTCGACTTTCCCTTTGAGATCGAAATAAGAATAAGGAGATCCGTAGGAAATCAAAGTAACCGAAATAAATTGGAAGATTGTCTCGGTAAAGTGACAATAGGCAGAGCATATAACTTGTAGAACCGTTTTAAAATATAAGTTCTGAAGTGGGCAAGACTCCAACGAGGTGGGACGACGACCTAATGAAATTTGCGGGCAGGCGATAGATGAGAACAGCTTAGAGTTTCGATTGTGCGAATGCTATGGAAATCCTTGGCAAAGGCATAAGTCCAGCAGTGGAAGTTTTTCAGTTCACTAAATAGAATCATATAATGTTAAAAAGTGTTTACAACAATGCCATATGATATTTAATTCACGATTGTAACGTTGGAAACCGCTATTAATTCATTCAAGCTCAGTTTGAAGTATGAGGTAGTCGCTACTGAATTGCGACTAAATTGATGCCGAAGCGCTGTAAAAAGTCGCAGTGTGTGTTTTACCCCAAAGTGAATCGTTTTCTAGCTGTGTTTGAGTAGGTTTGTAGTCTAACCCAAATTAATGTGGCTTTATAGGTACTATAATGGGCAATTAGGTTACGAAAAAGCGTAGGTGCATTAGATTTATTGCCAACTATTTCGTACGGAGATTAAATTTACAGAAGGAAATAAGAGTCGCGTTGTTCATAATTGTTATTTAATTATTTAAAAAGTTACCAAAGAAAACACAAAAGTTTTAGCATTAGGTACTCGTATTGATGTCAAAAGTCTTACTGTAAATATGCGTGAACTGAATGATAATAACTTTAATTATGTTAGAGCCAAGTTAGAAGGAGAATTGGTATTTATCTTTAATTTTCATTAGCCTTTGCTGTCCCGCTATCCTTTTTTATGGGGGGAATGCATTACGCATACCGCCCCGCTCGGGGAAGCGGAACGGTTATATTGGGCTTTCCGGGGTCTAGAGATGATAGGCGGCTGGCATACCGACCAAAAGAGTGGACCACCGGAACCTATAAAACATCAGTGGTCCAGCCAGCGGCTGCCTGTGCTTCGCGGGCTCCGTCACCAGTGAAAGCGTCCGGGTGCACCGGGACACTTTCCTTTCGTGGAAGGGTGCGGGTGAGGCTCAATTGCCCCAGCTTCCCCGCAAGCTACTCAGTAGACCAGTCTATAGTATCATATATAATATCAAATATTATACAATCTACGAGAACGTGTCTACATATAGTAAACAACTCAGTAGGTACACTTCTGTATAAACATGTTTTCAGGTATGCTGATCTCCTGTTTCTTCATCATCCTGACGGTGGCCGTGTACACCTTTCTGCCAGAGCTCAGAACTCTTCATGGAATGATAATGATAGGGTGCCTCATGAGTTTCTTTGTTGGCTTTCTGTTCATGGCTACTATGCAGCTCTTGCTTTTCGTAGGCAATATCAGTCAAACATATTGCACAGTAATGAGTGAGTATTTCAATATTAATTATATTTTAATTAAACGAGGCAAACAAACATACGGTCCCTCTGTTGGTCATCATTTACCGTACCGGTTTTGCACAAAACCTAATATGGCTCGGTGGTTATTAATTTGTTAACTGCTAAAACGATAGAAAATATTAGTAAAGTTGACTGTTAATGTTCTTTTTATCTATACTAATATTATAAAGCTGAAGAGTTTGTCTGTTTATTTGGTTGAACGCGCTAATCTCAGAAAGTACTGGTTCAATTAGAAAAAATCTTTTTTGTTGAATAGTGCATTTATCTAGAAAGGCTATAGGCTACATAACATCACGCTATGATCAATAGGAGCGGAGCAGTAGTGAGATATGTTGCAAAATCAGGGAAAATATTCCAAATTACCAAGCGGACGAAGTCGCAGGTGACCCCTAGTTTATTTATATTTGTAAAACCAACTGCTATTAAATATACTTAATTAACATTAAAGTTAACCAACCGTGAAGCCATTAACGGGGTTTCACGAATAGTATTAGAGAAAGTCTTCACTTATTGCGATTAGCATTTAAAATCAAAATAACATGCAGATAGCTTACCAAATCTTTCACAAAGGTTGTCTAGCTACAAATAGTTATGTTTGAAAAAAGTTACGCCTATCATTTATTTCTTTAATACTACTTAGGTTGGTAACAAGCATACGGCCCGCCTGATAGAAAGCAGTTACCGTAGCCTATGGACGCTTGTGTATTGCCTACCCAAAAAATAAACACTAGGGTTTTATGCCCTGGGATAAGTAAACGTTTCGTAAAAACACATCACTATGAGTTGTGTCTGTGTGGCTGTGGTTTTCTGTAAGGTGGAGGGGCTTCCCCAGTCGGGCTTGCTCATTAGTATGGTGCCCTACGTCATTTAGATACGAAGAATAATAATAAATATATAAGTAATACCTCTTTTATTTTCACGCACATAGATTATTTCCTATTAAAACCTAAGCTCATTATCTATTATACAACTGGATTTCATGGAACTTATATGTTTAAAAACTTCACACAAAACTCAGTGTTTGATCTTTGTTGAAATATATGAGCTTTTATAAGTCAAGGAAGCCATAAATTACTGTTTGTATCACTTTCATATCCTATATGCGTACCTACGCAACACACATGGATTTGTAAGAACCGATTAGAGTATTAAGACATGCCGGTAAAAAAATGTGTATGCAGCTCTCTAGACATTCTATCGTAAATTTGCGGCAAATTTCTTAATTTGCTTATTTGACTTTTCGATTCGACTACCGTTTATGCCACTTGTCTAGAGGGATGATAATATTGATTTAAAAGTTTACGAGCATTTATTGTGAAGCATTCTTGAGATTCAATTTAACATCATAAAACTATAATGTAATGTTCTTTAACCGGATTTCGGTCACTGCAATTAGACACAGGTGCAACCTAGAAATTGTCATCAGCAGTTGCACTCAACGACCACTTAACCAATGAAGCAGCATATATTTGTCAATCCCTACTAATATTATAAATGTGAAAGTTTGTAAGAATGGATGAATGGATAGATGGATGGATGGATGTTTGTTTGTTACTCTTTCACGTAAAAACTACAGAACGGATCTGGATGAAATTTGGCACAGAGATGGATTATGGTCTGGAATAACACATAGGCTACTTTTTGCAGCGATAACCGACATCCACGCAGGCGGAAACAGCTAGTAAATAATAATAAAAATGTTTCTGTTGCAGCATTTATTATCTACTTCGCAATGCTGTCAGCCTTCTTTTGGCTAAATGTGATGAGTTACGATCTTTGGGCGAAACTCAGGTGATGATTACGTTTAAAATTCATTTGAATGTATTAGTTTTCGTAACATCATTCTAATTAGTTATACTTTTTGATTTTGCAGATCGGTCAGTGTGGCGCGTGGGTTTACGAGGTCAAAGCTCTTTCGCTTTCTATTCTACTGTGCTTATGCATTTGGAGTGCCAGCCGTTCTGACAATAATGTTAGCCGCTTTAGAATTCTCTAATCTTCCAGCTAGCATTAAACTTCTTCCACATCTTAGAAGGCATGGATGTTTTATATATGGTATGAAATACTTGCTTTCACTTTTATGAAAACTAAAGTTTCATACAAGATCATCATCATCATCATCTCGGCCAACAGAAGTTCACTGCTGGACATACATAGGCCTTCCCAAAGGGTTTCCACAACTTTTAATGCTGAGCCGACCCTGTCCATTGGTTGCCCGCAACCTTTACCAGGGCGTAGGTCCACCTTGTTGGAGGCCTGCCAGTGCCCACGCTTCGTCTTCATACAAGATAAATTATATTATCAAAAATATGAATCTATTATAATTTTTTTATACTGCTTTTTTAGATGATATTACCTTGGTTAATTTGATTGAATACTTTATATGTGCTCTTACCAATTATATTATAACTGAAAATTTCTCGCATAGTATAAGCATAAATATTTTTGCTGGTGCAGTTATTATAAAGGACACCTATATCCACACCCAGCAGTGGGTTGACAAAAGTAAATGATGATTTTGGATGAATAAACTTTATCTATCTTATCTTATTAGGATGAATAAAATATCCAATCTTTACGATAAGAACGTGTTGAACATATAGGTACTATATGTTGAAAAGAGCGGTAATGAATAATGATGATAATAAAAGGCTCATCTGCCTAATTTCTAACATTAATTAAAGTTTCTTTTTTAGGGATGAGTAAATTACTTTACTTGTACACACCAATAATGATCTTATGTGCGGCAAACACGATATTGTTTATATTAACGGCTTTAAGAATAGCACAAGTCAAAAAACAAACACAGGTGCTACAAAGAAAGGATACACAACGGTACGTATAACTGTATACATTTTTAGTGTTAGCAGTAGTACTCAACGCAGTCGTCGAGAAATGAACTGTCATGTCTGTTATGCGTCATTTGTTTTTTCAAGGTTTTTTTTCATTACTTTGTCAGTAGCAATATCGAGATCTAAGTAACTGCCAAATTATTAAAATTGTGATTTTTGTATTTTTCAGGTTTTCACTTTATATCAAATTATTCATTGTGACTGGTATTAGTTGGATCTTGGAAGTAATAAGTGGCATCTTTCCTGACACTGAGATTTGGCAATTTACCGATGCCTATAATGTACTTTTTGGACTTTTTATCTTTATCATATTCGTCTGTAAGAAGAAAATATTTGTATTAATAAGAAAAAGGTGTGTTCCGTTCTGTTTTTGTGGTCAATACAATAGACATAACAAAAGTTCTGATGCAACAAAAGCTGTTTCGTGAAATAGATTATTTTAAAATCAGAAAGAAATCAATAACGCGAACTCCAATTATTTCATTATATCATTTTAAAGCTCGAAAGCATATTATATTTTCTAAGAATCGCTAGCGTGTATCTTGGACACTGGTTTCATATTGCAATTGGAGAAAAAAATTATACCACCGACGTCAAAAGTCATCAATATCATCACCTCATCCTGCTAACTACTGGACCCATAAGTCAAAATTACTGAATAAAACATTGAAAAAGAAGACTGCCGAAAATATAGTGTTTTTAAATAGACAAGCTAACTAAAAGCTAAGGCTGGCATTTGCTGACTTTTTAGTCATATAAACAAACTCTTTGGACCAATTTATATACGAGTGAAAAGTTACATAAAAGGTAAAGAAAAACGTTGTATTTGACTCAAACTACTAATGTACGATGGTGGCAATAACGTTGAATGCAGTAAATGTATAACGATAAAAATATCTGATGTACTAACCATGAAGTTGTGAAGGCAATTAAATGTAAAGATTTTTAGAATTGTGACTGACCCTAAAAAAGTTAATCCATGTCTATTCCTTTCAGTTTTAACGTATTTTGCAGTGATAATAAGTATTTGAATTAAATCAGATTTTGTGAAAAAACATGGGTAATAGATAAATTAACAAAAAGAAAGATCGGCATGATAAAAAATAATAAAAATCATGATAAATAAGAATTTTATATCTCGCTTAAATGCTTCTGTTTGAATAAATCACACACTTGTACTAGGATGCCTAGGTTTATCAGCATCATTTAAATTGCAGTTAAATTGTGGCTGGCTGGATGCATTTGTAAACCTCTTGTTACTTTACTCTTCCGCTTATCACCTACTAAATTTGTCTTTCAATTCAAATTATTATAAGCCAAGAGCACTCGGCTGTATTAGGCTACTAAATATTTTTTAACTTTCACAATTTGTAGACATATTTTTGCTGGTTTGAATCGTGTAATATTTTGAAGGCTTTCATATCTTTTGTTTCTCGACGTTTCGTTCGAATTTCACCGACCGTGGCCACGGGTGGACTACACGATTTAGACCCATGTCTATGAAAATATTAGAATTTTATCTGCACACATTTATTAATAATTATAATATTTATTAACTAATCTAAACTTTTTTTGGCACATGGTTGATAATTATGGTGGTGGCAAATGGCTATGTTCAAATCGAGTCAAAGCCTTCTCTGATGAGTAATCGTGATCAGTACAAGAGAATTCAGGCAAGATGAATGGTAAGAAATTAGAAAGATGGATATGATTTGTGTCAAATTCGAAAACTTCCACTTGCTTAGCGCCTAGAATGACTGCCTCGGTGGTCCAGTGGCCGCAGTATGCGCCTGCTGTGCACGAGGTTGTGGGTTCGATTCCCACACAGGACAAAACTTTGTGTGACCCACAAAGAATTGTTCTGAGTCTGGGTGTAATTTGTGTCCGTTAATTATATGTTTGTAAAGTCCCCCGCGACACAGAGCTTGTTCTCTAGTGCGGGAGTTGTCTTTTTAAAAAAGAAAAAAAAAAAAAAGAACCGATTCAGACCGACTTCAAAAAGAGTTTAGAGACTCAAAAATCCGTCTTTTAGGGACCAAGGAGATCAAAATTTATATGAAATTTGAGAATGTACATCAAAATTTGGATATCAGAATTTAAGAATAAAATATTTTCCTTTATTTCATAAGATATTTACATGAATAGTTATTAAAATTAAAGTAACCTAACCTACTTACAATCAGATACTATATTTAAATAAAATATCTGATTGAGATCACAGTTCTGAGGAAAGGTGCCCAAAAGACTGGCGACATTTCCACGCTGGATTGCAAGGCTGGATAAAATATTTAAATTTAATTATTTAAATTTGAAGTCGGTTTTTTTTTGAATAAATATTTCAATTCGCTACACGCCAGGTGACTCAGTGAGCTCTAGGTTACGGAAAGCGTTTTTAGAAAGACTAGTGTTTGTAGTGCTTTATAATTTTTTTATTTAGGTTTGTGAGATGTGCTTATTTGTGTTGCGAATGATTTATTAATTTCTAATAACACATCAACACATTTCATTTGCTTTATTATTGTTTCCGTTCCTTTATATTATGTCCATGTAGCAATATTTTACATGATTCTCTATTTCCTTCATTTCACTTTATTTATTCTTTCATTGTGTTTTATTTATTAAATTTAAAAAAAAAATCAATGTTACAATATTATTTGTAATTAGTTAACATTAATGTGATATATTATTTGAATAACACAATACCTCATTCCTCAAGTTATGTTGTTGCGAGCGATTAGAACACAGAAGTACTCAATCGAACTGCACAAATTTGTCTACACACAGATTCCTGCGCTCACTCAACACGTGCGCAGAGCCTAAACCTGTAATTTTCCATAAGGTTCCTTAAATCATTATAAATAAGTACTAAAAATAGATTCTTACAAATTCAATCCCTAAACGGATAAAAAATTGTTTAACTTGATCGTCGTCGAGGAGTACCGCTGATTTGTATATACTTCTTTTGAAGTGGCACCGCCTATGTAGCTGCGCTACGCTTAAACTTCCATGTATAACGTCTAAAGCTTTCAAAGTACCGACTAAAAAAAGTAAGTAACTTCTAATAATTATTGATTATTATGTTCAGGTACAAACAACTGATGGGTGACACAGTGCCCGTCACATCTACTACGACATCATCTTCAGGCACTCTATCCCAGTCCAAAGAAGACAACATAAAAATGAAGACTAATACCTCCACGAATTCCGTACCAGAAAATAAATGAGAAAAATTCTTTAGTCTAGTTTTAGTTTAGTAAAATAATTTTAGTTTATCTAGAATAGTTTAAAGTTATAAATAAATACCGAAATAATTTTATGGTACATTGTGCCTATATTTGAGTTTGTTTATAATTTTTTTACTGCCTATTATTCAAAATAATTACTCTTTTGTTCTTGTTGTACAATAGAAGGAAAATCACAGATTTTTTTTTACCGAGATCACTCATTTAGTACCTACATTGTATTAATTAATAATTGTTAAATGCTAGATATTACTTTATGATCTCTAATCAAATGTATATTTATATATTTTATTACGTCAAAAGCTTATAATAAAATATTTAATGTTGATAATATTCGATATTTCTTTACTATTGCGAGAAGTTCAAAGGCGGCTATCGACTGCTGCCCCGCGAGGCAGCATCGTGATGTGGAGACGCGTTTGCCTCGTGAGCCAACTCTAAAGATTCCTGACTGACTCAATACGAGCACCATATGAGTAGCCTCGCAATGTCAGTACCCGCTTTAACAATTGTTTGCAATGCAAAGACAAATCGACTGTTGGCTTACTAATTATTACTTTTATCGCGATTACTGACATCGACGTGAGCCTCGGGGAACAGCTAGTATTATCTATATCTAACTAATATTTACCCGTTAGTTGATGTAAGCAGGTAATCATATTTATATTAGACTAGCGGGCCGCCCCGACTTCACCCGGGTTTCATAATTTTCTTATTTTTTTAAGGATGGAACTATGAAACAATTGGGCATGTAAGGATTTTACCAATAGGTATACATTTTCATGGACACAAACCCAGGCTCGGAAGAAACATTTATGAATCACACAAGTTTTGTCCCGTGTGGGAATTCCCACGACCTCCACTTAGCAGTCACGGTCACTAACCAATAGACCAACAGGCCAGTTAAAATGTAATCGTTAACGTCGGTCTTTAGTGTTGTCGTCAACATGCAAGCTGATGCAATCAAAACACGATACCATACTTGTATTTTACAAAAGAACTATCTGGCGATTAAAGAGAGTGGCCTAAGTTTCTTGGTACTTCTTCTTATATGCATGCAATCAAAACACGATACCATACTTGTATTTTACAAAAGAACTATCTGGCGATTAAAAATAGTGGCCTAAGTTTCTTGTTACTTCTTCTTACGTCAGTGAACTATCCGTAGGAAAATTTTACTGTCATCATCTTGTTCTGCCTTATTCATAGTTGAACTAATTGAATAAATTAAGTTCGAGTTTGCTTTATCAGACCAGCTCCATGGAACCATATTAATTTATTGTCACTGAAGTTACGTAGACAAATTTCAGCTCAATCTGACTCCGGAAAATAGTTCAAATCTTGCTTGCAAGATTAAACTGAAATTGTCCTACTAGATAAAAATAAAGTTTGTAAAATAGAAAGAAAAAGAAAAGCATTTAGTCGAACCTACACAGAAAAACATATAGAAGACAATAAATAGATTCATAATTAGAACAAAGAAAATTATCTTGTGAATGTCAGGAATGGTCCTAACTTCACATCAATCCTAAACCTAAATTCGGAAGCTAATGAATAGATACTCCTAAATGGGTTGACTATTCGACGCGTCACTAACTAATTGAAATTGAAATTGAAATCGGAAGTTTATGAATAGATACGACTAAATGGGTTAACTGTTCGTGACTAATTAAATTCTTCCTAGCATTATTTTTTTCTATTAGTTTATTTTTTGGTAACATTCTTGTTTAGGTTTGTTGTGAGTGATTGTTGACAATCCCAAGCTCACAGACGTTTTTGATCCATTAGGTTTAAAGAGAGACTACTTATGTAAAGTATGTTCTACCGTCTATGCAAATGGGGCTGTGTTTCCAACAAATGTAGCAGAACCGATAACCGTTGGAGTAGACGTGTTCTTGAGTGGAAACCGCGACTCGACAAACGAAGTGCATGACTCCCTCAGGCCAGGTGGAGCGACGATCTTTGTAAGTGGCGTCCTCTTTCGGAGGTCTATGTCCAACAGTGAAGAGACTGGAGAGCGATAGGCTGGTGATGACGACTAGTGGCCAGCCCCGACTTCGTATGGGATAATCTATTTTAACCCGCCTAGAGATTGAGCTCCTTAAATCCTTTCTTAGCTTACATTCAAGACTTGTAGTGTTAGTTGTCCATCAGGGCAAATGATTTCTTATAGGTATATGATAAGATATGCGTAATTTCTACAAAACCTAACATGCATACCTACTTATAATTAAGTATTTTATAATTTTACCGTATCTGTAAAAGGAAATTAGATACCTTCTTTATACCTCTAGACCAGTAACTAACATGTCGGAGGCATGTCAAAAATACAACAAATTTACCTCAATAATGTAGGGCGTATATCCATGCAGACTCCAAGCATACCTACAATTCTTTTTTAAACTCTGGATCATGAACAAACTTTCCATCCACAATACTAAAGACGTCTTTAACAGTGGAGCCTATTTCTTAGATATTTCAGTAGAGATTTTACAAGAATCGTTATTTTCATCGCTTGCAACGTTATTTTCAAATTCAAATTCAAATCATTTATTTGCGAAATATGGGTTTACAGGGTTCTTAAATTAATGTAGGGTATCACCATACTCAGCTCTTAAGCATGCAAAATTTAATTAATAACAATAATCGATTTTTAAATTTCAAAACATTAATAAGTCAAGTATATTAAAGCACATATGATATAAATTAAGAATGTCAAATAATTACAAGGAATGTCAGAGTCAATTACATTATTAAAATAGAAAAATATAGGAATACAAATAAAATATGTTATAAATTTAAATAATGTCACAGTTAACTATAGTTTTATTATAAATATTTATCTGCTAGATATTCCTTGACAGAATAGTAAGCTTTGGCAAGCAGTAATTTCTTTACACCACGCTTAAATTTAGGAAAATTTGTAATGTTTAACAATTCATTTGGTAAATGATTATAAATGCGTGGGGCCATACAAAATATGCTTTTGTTTACTTGAGCAGTGTTGTTAGTTGGCATTTGTATTTTCATATTGTGTCTTCGGCTGTTTAGTTTCTCGAATTTATTTATATTTTTCTTTACAAATAACACAATTTCGAGAATATATAGACTAGGTAGCGTTAGTAGCATTAATTGTAAAAAGTAAGATTTGCAGCTATCAGTGATTTTTAATTTATATATGGACCTTATACATTTCTTTTGTGCCTTAAATACTGCTTCCCAGTTTGTGGAGTTTCCCCAGAATATAACTCCGTATGTTAGAATAGGCGCTACATGACCATGATACGCTATTAACACGGTTGATATATCTACAGTTTTTGATAGCTCTGCCAAGGCATATGCATATTTGTTTATTTTCGCACACAAAAGTTCCACATGTGATGTCCAATTTAAACAAGAGTCAATATTAAGACCTAAAAATTTTGTTTCGTCTACTTCCTCAATTTTATGTCCCAAATAATTAATGTCAATTTTACCTAATTTATTTATTCTATTTCTAAATGTCATAAAATTTGTCTTATCCAGATTAATTTTCAAGTTATTTAATGTCAGCCAATTAATTATAGAATTTAAAGAATTGTTAATGTCTTGTTTTAATAATGTATCGCTTTTGCCTGTAAATATAATTGTACTGTCGTCTGCGAATAGTATAGTTTTATTGTTGGTCAGTTTTGGTAAATCATTTATATATATAATAAATAGTAGTGGACCCAACACACTACCTTGTGGAACAGAAAAGAGTGTTTTTTTACCCTCTGATACATAATTAATAACGTTTTTAGTTTTTGGACATAGCCTCGTAATCTGCGTTACCTGTATTCTGTCTCTTATATATGATTTTATAAGGTCCAGGACATTTCCCCTAATGCCGTAGGCGTACAATTTATTAATTAATATTTCATGATCTACATGGTCAAACGCTTTTGTAAGGTCCATAAAAAGTGCACACGACTGAGAGCCTTTGCTCATGTTATATAAAATTTCATAAAGAAAGTTATATATAGCTAAATTTATGCACTTATTTTTTCTGAATCCGACCTGTTCTTCGCAGAATAACTGGTTTATTTCAAAGAAATCGTACACATTATTATATATTACCTTTTCAAATATTTTAGAAAGTATAGGTACTAGTGCAATTGGACGGTAGCAGCTCATGTCTTTTTTGTCTTTTTTTTTAAACAAGGGTTTTATGACTGTAATCTTGAGTTTGTCAGGGAAAACTCCATGCTCAATACATAAATTTATTATAAAGCTTAATATGTATGATATTTTGCCAGATACATGTTTTAAAACGTTGGTTACTATATCATCATAGCCAGAACTATTAGTGTTGTTCAAATTAAGTATTATTTTGTTTACGTCATAAGGAGTTGTAGGTTGCATAAAAATGGATTTATAATGGTTCGTTATATTTATCGGGTAATCTTTCGGGGCTAGTTTAGTTATTTCATCAATGAAAAAATTATTAAAATAACTTGCTATTTGTTGCGGATCGCTAATTATATTCCCATTTATCAGTATTTGCTCAATATCATCTTTAGGTAGAGCTATATTGTTGTTATTAATAACATTCCAAGTCGCTTTACTTTTATTTTTTGCATTTTTTATATATTTCGTGTTGTGAGATTTTTGTGTCAATTTAATTATTTTATTAAGTCTACGTGATATATTTTATCGTTATTTTCATGGAACTTGTAATATTATTAAATATAATAACAATATTTATATGTTTATTAAAGTTTGGTGATACACGAGAAACTGTCACATCTCCTCGGCCTCAATATACCTAAATGTTGTCCGGTAGGGTTTTACGTTGCAAGCGATGAAAATAACGATTCTTGTAAAATCTCTACTGAGACTAAAAGTATTGGACAGATAAAAGTTTATAGTCAAGTATCTAAGAAATAGGCTCCACTGTTAAAGACGTCTTTAGTATTGTGGATGGAAAGTTTGTTCATGATCCAGAGTTTAAAAAAGAATTGTAGGTATGCTTGGAGTCTGCATGGATATACGCCCTACATTATTGAGGTAAATTTGTTGTATTTTTTATACTACCTAGGTGGTAACCAAGCATACAGGTGGCCTAATTGTAACCAATAACCACAGCTTATGGATGCTTGTAATACCTGAGGCATCACTCGTATGTTATTGACCCAAAAGTTTTATGCACCCGGGTTTTTATGATGCAGTATCCCTGAGGCAAGAATACGTTTCTCTAAAAACGCAACCCTATTATGAGCACTGCACTGCAGACCTGCACAACACACAGTGGTTTTCCTACACAACAACTCCCCTGCGTGTAGTTATGTGGCTGTGGTTTTCTGTTAGCTGAATGTTCTTTTCCAGTCGGACTTGCGTAAAGGTTGCTTTAAAATACTTGTTTGACCTTATTTAGATATATTTTACAATAGAATAGAAGTAGAATTTATTTTTGTTGTAGGATGGAGTTCTACAACAAGAGATGCCGAATGTGTATGATTACCACTTTTTAGACTCTGGAGAAATATTGACTACGCCAGCCCTTTAGGCCGTTTTTCCAAATGAAGATTCAGAGTTAGATTATGATAATGATTTCACATAGGTTACGGCAAGTTTTAATTTATTTTTCCTGGTTTCCTCTACATAAAATTTCCACAAAGTGAAATTCACATTGGTACTGCAACCCGGGATCACACCTCTTGCTTGCAAGTTTGTTACTTTCCTATTCGGCCACCACCGCTTTTGCTAATACTTACCTAATTTATTTTAAAATAACCAGACATGTGAAGACGTATTTTCCTGGTTGAAATTGAGTAAACATTATTCTGATTACTTTTAAATTTAGTACTTATGTGTTGTGTGCTGGGTACGGAATAAATTTTTATTCTGCTCTTTTGATAGGCCTTATAATAATAATAAACATTTATTTCAGTTTACAACCATATTTTGTTAGTTACAATTTCTTAAAAGCTATGTTAGTATACTTAAATTATTTCAATTAGAATTAGGTATTATATTTATTTATTAATTCAAATATCTTTCTGCCGCACTAGGATGCTGTTGTTGCTCCGCCGAACTCTTTGCATCAGGGAAGCTGTTCTTTTATGCATGTCAGCTTCAAAGCTGTCAGTATTCGCCTCCGCAAACAGGCCTGACGCACTGCAGAATCGCCGGGGCCCCAACAGCACCCGAAAGGCGTTATTGTATTGGACGCGAAGAGCGTTGTAGGCCTTCTGCGTATATCTAACCCACAGGCTCGTGTGAAAGTTTGGCAGAATGCTTTAAACAGAGTGATCTTCACTTCTTTCGTACAACATGCAAACCTGCGAGACAGCATATATCGGACCGACAACGCTCTCCACTTTCTCTCGACATCCTCATCGTCACTGAGGTTCACTATGTGACACAAGTATTTAATTTTTTCCACTCTATTGAGTGCTACCCCATTGTATACAGGCGGAACCATTCGCTGTTTCTTAGCGCCTACCTGGAACACCATAACAATACTCTTTTTAGTATTATAAAGGAAGCCGTGTGCTACCGCGTATTTTTCACTCACCCCAAGCAATTGCCTCAGAGCCTCGATCGAGGGGCAGAGCAGACACATATCGTCTGCATTGGATATGCTGTTCACAATATTCCCATCAATGGAACATCCGATACTTGTGCTACTGAGCTCCCTGATCAGATGATTTATATACAGGCTGAATAATGCCGGGGAGGTGAGCCCTCCCTGCCTCACTCCACACTCCAGCCCATACCCCTCGGTCTTAATCCAAACACGCAAGCCTAATTCGGATTGGAGGGTCAGATGTGTCTTTAGAATTTATTACTAGTGGGTGTGGGTTTCCTAGCGATGTTTTCCTTCGCTGTTAATCTATGACCGTTCTACATAGTAAAATTCACATTATTTGTAATAGGTTACTTTGACACTAGGCACCATTATCACCACCAACGGGTGTGGAGTTGTAAACATTTTTACCCGACTCACCCAGAAGGAGGTTTATGCTTTTCTAGTGTCTGTATATTTCTTTTTATTATTGCTTGCAATGTATGTTAGTTAGTTAGTTTGTATGTTAGGGGTAAATCATGTAAGCTAGATTTTAAGCACTTCCCGGTGTTTGATGGAGCTGAAATTTGGTGTACCGACGTAACTTCGGTGACAATGCAATAATATGATACTGTGGAGCTGGTCTGGATGGATGCAGCCGGAAGATGGCCATAGGAACTCTTCAACGAAACAAGATAGCCGCGTCGGGTTTCGGTTCGTAGGATTTATCTTGACAAGTATTATATTTCTAGATGAGTGTTCAGGACGTGATGAAGAAGATGGTGGCCACGGCAACTCTTCAACAAAACAAGATAGCCATGTCGTGTTTGTATGTTTTGGATTTATCTTGATGAGAACTATATTTTTAGATAGGTGTTTAAGACGAGATGGTGAAGCCGGAAGGTGGCCATGGCAACTCTTCAATGAAACAAAATAGCCGTGTCGTATTTTGGGTGTTTTGGATTTATCTTGACGAGTTTTATAATCCTAGATGGGTGTTCTGGACGTGATGATGAAGTCAGAAGATGGCTCTGATGAACTCTTCACTGTTGATATAGCTTGACGGCTAATATACTTTAAGGTGGAGTTCAGGGTGTGATGATGATGTTCAAAGGTAGTCATAGAAACTTTTCAACCAAACAAGACAGCCGTGTCATGTTTGGGCTCTTTGAAGAATATTTAACGCATAAACACCCATGAATTTCATAAATACACTATGAAACCTTGTATTTAAAAATATATATTTTTTAAATAAACTTATTAAATTTGAGTCATACTACACAATTTTTTTATTTAGGTATTGGGCACCTAGACATTACTTGACTTCACGGATGGTTCGGTTACCTCGCCATTTACTAATGCGCGACGTATTGTGGGTTCGATCCCCAAACGAAACAAAAGTTTGTGTGATCCATAAATTGTTGACTTTGAGTCTGTTAATTGTATGTATGTAAAGGCCTCCGCGACGCAGGGCTTATTTCCTAGTGCGGAAGTAGTAAGAAAATAGAAAATACCTATCTAGCTTCAAGATTGGCATTGTATGAAATTTAAATTATGATCGAGAATTAATTAAATTAATAAAAAAAATCGTCTTTTCATAAATCGTCTAGATGTTACAAATACCACCAATACGGACACGCAGCCAAATCATGCAGAGACGATATCACTACTTGTGGACTTTGTGGTGTAGCGGGACACTCGATGTTAGAATGCACACAACGAAAAAAGTCGCCGAAATGTGCAACGTGCTCACGTTTTAAAAAACCTAGTGAGCACAAAACAGGCGATTCCGAGTGTCCAGCTAGAAAAATAGCTGAATATAGATATATCAACTCTATTGATTATGAAGGCGCCTAGCATCCATTCAAATTAGAGTTGATATTATATTTATTTTGCAATCGTAATTATAACTGGGTGACATTGCTTGGAATGTGCCATGCTAAAGACTAGACTTCCGTACTTTTTGCAAACTCATCCATCTGTCAACAAGTGTCCTCGGCAAAGTTCTAATTATTGCAATATAAATAAATAATTGTTTAGTTTTAAACGTGTTTATTGTAATATTAGTTTTAACCCAGTTACAAAACTGCTTACTTTATTTGTGTATTTAGTTAGAGAATAGAGAACAATATTGTATTATGTAGTCATATAAGATAATATTAAGTTATCATTATACCTAAATAAAATGCATTTAGGTTTTTTCTTAAACACTTAGATTATTAAATATTTTTAAATTTCTGCACCTTTTTTAGTATTGTTTATGCACATATAGCCTGTGATACAAGTTTTCAGGCACCAGAATTTGTTGAGCACAGTTATTATTTTATAAGACCTATATGTGTAAATCTGCAACTGTATATTACAATTAATAAATGATGATTATTATTAAATTAATTAAATGTATGTTTTAATATTTTGCCATCAGCTACAGATCGACGAAAACAAGGCGTGTTTGTTCTGGATCATCAAATATTGACACAAACTACACCTGCAGTAATATATCTTCAACTTCAGAGACCACTATGCTACAGATGTGCAGTACCTATGTAATTCAAATAGATTGAATGATTAAACCTTCTATATTTCCTTCAATGGCAAAATGTTTATATTCTTACTAATAAAAGCTTTATAACGATTGAATAGTTTCGCAATGCTTTGTCTTATTCTTTTGAATGAATAAAACTAATGACAGAAAGAGAGAAATTGGAGTGTAAGGGTAAGAACTCACGGAGCGGTTGGCGGGTACTCTGCAATCGGTTGGCGGGCGAGAGCAGTGGCCGGCGGGGGTACAGAAATCTTATGATCGTAAATAACCGCCCGCCTTACGGTTATTGCCCGCTAATTTTGCGGGCGATGATCGCAACCGCGACCTCTGCGTAACCACAACAACAACAGGTCTCGTGAGTTAAGAAATAAAACTTTTCCGCCACCGCGGGTGAAAATCGCACCGTGAGTTCCTAGCTTAACTATTCATTCGTTACTCAACTTATATTGGTAAAGCAATAAAAGTTTATAGTTGTATTATAAAGAATTGTGTAATTATAAAGTTTTATTTGTTTTACAGCATAATCTTCAAATATAATTATTGTGTCTGTAAATTGTATATTTTTAAAGTCCTCCGCGACACAGGGTTTGTTGCCTTAACAACAATAAAAATAGACTTCTTATTCATAAATTCACATTTGGCCGCTATAAATTGAGAGCTAGGTAACTATTAAGAGAGGTAGGGCATCGATACAACATACAATCATCGAGCAAGCCCGACTGATATGACCAGTAATACGTACAATTAATACATATAGTATGGACACATTTTATAATAATTATTAAATTTATTTATTATTTTTATTAAAAAAGACAACTCCCGCACTAGAGAACAAGCTCTGTGTCGCGGGGGACTTTACAAACATACAATTAACGGACACAAATTACACCCAGACTCAGAACAACTCTTTGCGGGTCACACAAAGTTTTGTCCTGTGTGGGAATCGAACCCACAACCTCGTGCACAGCAGGCGCATATTGCGGCCACTGGACCACCAAGGCAGTCGAAATTATGATGATCTGTTACACTGTACAGTAGGTAAGATTATTTAGGAACATTAAAATAATATGTAGCTAACAAATAAAAATAAAATTAAGTAAATGTAACCAAAACCGATAGTGTTTAATGGTACAAAACCACGATCTGTTTTGGTACCATTTTGTACCATCTAAATTACATAGTAGAATAATATAATATAATATACTAATAATTATATAATAAAAAAGGTGGTTTCATAAGTGGTTTTTTTATACCAGGATAATAATTTAACCCTATTTAAATTTGTAATATAAGAATAGAAATATTATCTTAATTTTAAAATATATTTTGTTCGTTTTTTTATATTTTAATTATCCTAAAGACCAAATAATGCTTGGTTATTATAATGTAAAGATATTGGACCTTACTCTGATTCTATGATGGTAAGATTTCATATTTTATGAGTCGATTTCAATACATGCTGTCGTATGTATCTCAGCCCCTCTAGACAAGTGGCATAAACGGTAGTCAAATCGAAAAGTCAAAAAAGGAAATGTATGGGATTTGACGTAAGTTTACGACATTATATCGTAAATTAACGTCAAATCCCATACATTTGCTTTTTTGACTTTTCGTTTCTACTACCGTTTATGCCACTTGTCTAGAGAGGCAGTATTCAAATCAAGTTTCCTTTTACGTGTTACATCAACTATTTAGTACAATTAAATTCATAGTATCACTTAGGGATTAATTCATTTTACCTCGTTCTGTTTCGTATCCGTTTCGTACTTACACCAATTTACTTTTAGCTATCATTAATAGTACTGGTAGTTGAGCAACATTGATTTTATTCCCTAAGAGAACACAATGTTGTTTTGATCAAAACACATCGAATATCTTCGATGCATTTTGATTTAAGCGACAGTTACTTGGGAATATAATGCGTGTATATTTATGAAACCATTTCTGGAAACCGCGCGCGTATTCTATTGAAAAATTCCATGTGTTAATATTATGAAAATCCACCCAGTGGTTTTGTTTTAATGTTTTATTTTTTCAAAAACAAAAACATTAACGCTCTTTCCTGAACATTTCAAAAGTTGTCGCTTAACTCAATTAGCCTTTCAACCGTCGATATAATGGAATGGAAACCATCAGACGGGCCGTATGCTTGTTTGCCACCTTGGTAGTATAAAAAAATGATGATAGAAAAGACTGTTGTCTGACATAACAAAGGTATCAATTGAGTCAGCCCGACTTGGTTAGGGCACAGATAATATAATACTAGTACAGATACCCCATCCCATACAAAGAATTGGTTCCCTGCTAACTCGGGCTAACCGTGGGGCTAAATTTTTACTAACTATACGACACTAGATGTCTATATCCAACAGATTACGTGCATACACATAAAATCAACAGATGGCGACACTTAACCGAATTTATTTATGTTAAAGAAATTATATTCTTCCCAAAAAATAGTAGGCATCTACACCGACCATAAAGGGTAGGTATCGCTTATTGTCTCGGGCTCGGGCCACGTTTACTCGCTCAAGGTCACGCACTTTACGTACGAAATATACACTTATTTTGACTGTTTGCTTCCGTATTTAACTAGCGCTCCGCCTCGGTTTCGCCCCGGGCTAAACAATGTTTTCCCGTATCTTAACAGAAGTTTACGGTATAGTGTTAAGTTTTTTGTTGATGGCTTTAATTACGTATACCTATAAAATAAAATATTTTTTTAATTATTCGTGAAACTATAATAAACATTTTTTTTGTTTTGTCAGTTCAAATTAACAAATAAGTATATTATACCTACCTAGCATCTATCAATTCAGTACCTACGAGATGAGTCGAATTAGGGTAATAATAATATTTTCTGATAGGGTAATAAAAATATTTTCTGACAATTCACATATAATAATATAAACCAGGCTTGGCACAGCACAACAAACAGAGCTCATCACACAAAGATTTGTCCTGAATGGTAATCGAACCCATGACCCCCCAACTTAGTAGTTAAGAGTCACTAACCACTAGACCAACAGGCCAGTCAGGAGTAATTGTATAGCATTCTGTGGTATTCGTCCAACAGTCCCATGGTACTGGGTTCGAATCCCAGATTCATGTCCAATTTTTGAAATTTGTTTTTTGTAGATGGTTTTAATATCAGATAATATTTTTTTAATTATTAGGAAAAATATAATAAAACTGTAATTATTAAGTAACAGTTCGAATTCACAAATAGGTAATTTTCTCACAGTACGATAGTCGATACCTTAGCACTGTACGGAGGTACCCGTATCCGGCCGAACCGGGGTCGAATCCCAACATCGGATACACTTTTTGTATTTGTTTAGTTTTTAAAATATTGAATCCCAACATAGGATACACTTTTTGTATTTGTTTAGTTTTTAAAATATTTATGATAATAAATCTTAAATTTTTGTTCATAATTTTGATAACGTAAGACATTTTTAAAGTTTTTTTGGTTGAGAGAAAAAATATATATACCAGTATTATTTATTTTTAACCTAACTTTATATATTTTTATACCTAGTATGACCCAACAGTAAAATTTTAATTTATAAAAATCTCAAAATGCATACAGCGCCAGCGCCATTACTCACAAGTCACTCGCAAGTTTCAACTTCTTAGTAGTACAAAATACTGCCGCCAGGACTACGGCGACATTATTGAATTTTGAAAATATATAATTATAATTTTGTTTTATGAGCCCTTTATTTCATTTTCCTATGCTAGTAGGATTTCTTAAAATATGTATGTAAATGTTTCAGGCTATATTTCTTCCAGGTTTGAATTTTACATAAACGTAAATAACAAATCGATATACGTAACTCCATCTATTGGTATTTATTTGTACTAATTTTGATTTGTTCCTGATGAGACCCCATGGTTAGGGCCTCCACCTTGCAGGAGCCTATAGCCAAATTACACAGTGGTGTAATTATTTTCTTGTACGTGAGTACCTACAGGTCTTCAGCGATCATTTACGGATGCGTTTTCAAAACAAAACGTCGTTTTAATCAGATACACGTAGTGATGCCTTAGGTAAGCGCATAGATTACGGTATTTGCTTACCAGCGGCGAGCCGTATGCTTGTTACAGATCATTTTGAAACGAAGTTCCTTATCGCGCGTTGTGAAAGGGGGCTAGACGGAAAAAATTCTTACGAAAAGTTGTCACGACACTTTTTGCTTTAGTAAGCTATTGTAAGCTGTGCGGCGTGCGCATGTTTCTCTGTCTGTCTCTCTCTCTCTCTCTTATAGAAAGCAAGCCAGATAACATTATAATAATATATTTATATTAAAATTATTAATTAAATAATAATTAAATTATAATTTAATTATTATTTCCGTTGTTGTATAATTTAATTATTAGTTCCGTTGTGTGTTATGTGGAACTTCGTTCCATCCGGGTGTCCCTTGACACCTCTCAAGTTTTTTTTTAAGACCACAGCTAAATAACCACTACTATTTCCCTTAAAATATGGTGTTATTACGAGTATACATGTGCCATTGCGTGATAATAGATCGCCAGTGCTCATTAACCTTTTAAAGGTCACGTTTTAGGGTTCCAGAGATAAATGGCAAAAAGTAAACTCTATAATTTCATCAAATCCGTGTCTATGTGATAAATATTAACAAAATTCGCCATAAAAGCATTTCTCTTATCCCGTGTGGATGTGACAAACATCCATACATACATCCATCCATGCTCACAAACTTTTACATCCTACTAATATTATAAATGTGAAAGTTTGTGATGATAAATGGATGTTTGTTACTCTTTCACTTAAAAACTACTGAACGGATTTGGATGAAATTGCATAAAGATAGATTGTAGTCTGAAATAGCGAATAGGCTAATTATTGCGATTACCGATATTCAGCGCGGGAAACAGCTAGTAAACTAGTAGTAGCTATATAAGTAGAATTGCCAACCTGTAAACAAAAACCTGATCTAGCTATGTACTAAGCCACAGTATGAACATTGAGTATGTAATAAAGTTAAATTAAGTATATCATAAATTACATTAGTTAGTACGTTCTTGGTATAATTACTCTTCCTTTCACAGTTAAATTTATAAGTGTTAAATGCACGTACTTTTTAAGGTACCCACTTAAATTGATTATGTTACGTATTTAAAGTAGGGTAACAATAATATATTTTATTGATTTAATATTTTATATTTACTTAATTTTCATTTTGTATGGTAAATATTATATTCTGGCGATTAAAAAGAGTGGCCCGAGTTTCTTGCAAATTCCTTTTGATCCATAAATTGTTGTTCCGAGTCCAGATTGGGAACAACCATTTACAATACAAACACACACGTACACAAAGTACTCCCCGGTGTACTTTGTGTCCATTAATTGTATGTTTGTCAAGTCCCCCGAGTAATAGCGCTATTAATTCCCTAGTGCGGGAGTTTTCTTTTTAAATTAACAATTTCTCTATGCCATATTTCATCTAGATCCGTTAAGTAGTTTTTACGTAGCAAACATCGATTTTTTATGACAACTCCCGCACTAGAGAACAAGCTCTGTGTAGCGGGAGACTTTACAAACATACAATTAACGGACACAAATTACACCCAGACTCAGAACAATTCTTTGTGTGTCACACAAAGTTTTGTCCTGGGTGGGAATCGAACCCACAACCTCGTGAACAGCAGGCGCATACTGCGGCCACTGGACCACCGACGCAATCAATCTGTCTCATACATCCTCACAAAATTTAATAATTATAATATTAGACAGAATATGACAGAATGTACAGAAAAAGTAGGAATATCTATTATCAACCCGGGAAATCTTAGGTAAACAATATTTTAGTGACTTCAAGTCATTAAAATATTGCCTAAGATTTACCGATATTTAATCATATCGTATACTAATAATGTAAAGTTTCTAAAGGGTTGGCAACGTGCGAGTGATACTGCTGGTTTTGCAAGCGTCCATAGGCTACGGTAACAGCTTACTATCGGGCGGACCGTATGCTTGTTTTCCTCCTTGGTAGTATAAAAATGCCTAATGAAGTGCACAGCACAGTAGTCTTCCCCGATTTGTTTTTTACAATGGTCGATAAAGCGACATCAATCATAGAGTCATAATGTCAGTAGGCCACACACATACACACACACATAATCGCATCCTTAATAGAAAACTGGTGTAACTTGAAAAATGTCACTGGGCAATTTTGAACTTTAGTTCTTAAGCATAAGATATAAATTGTAAAACAAACACGTTTCAACTTAAGTCATTTTTCCACTGTGGGTGCAATATATGATCGAGTAACATTGACACCGGTTGTCAATCTATCGATGTTACAATAATGGCTATGATGGTAGGTAATTGAGCACTTATCTAATTAATTGATTGTTATTCTTCGGCTCTTGTTATCTACTATATCAAAGAAAAAAGTCTACAGCTTTAATTTAGAAGAAAGCTATTCTACGGTTGTCCTTTTTTTAATCGAAAACGCGTGAGTATGCCCCAGCTATCCAAGCGGATACAGCTATAGGTTATAGCTCACCATGACGCGGTGTATGCTGGTTTGTCGAATAGGTAGTACAAAAAATGCCGAACAGCCAGTAGGCTAGCTTTTCAGGTACAATAATGTGCTGAAGTAGTGCATGAAAAAGTGCAATACAGAGCCCTCTGAGTAGGAGATGCAAGCTGCTAAAAGGCCTGAGTGGCGGGCTTTATAATAGCAACCCATATATATCTCATATTTATTTTGGTTTACCATAAAAAATTATCTATCTATCTATTTATCCCACAGCTGGGCACGGGTCTCATCTCCTCTATCGAGAGAGAGAGGGTTTAAACCACACACCAATAATGTGGATTAGTGGATCAGAAATGTCCTTAGAATTTCTTCTAAGACATGTGAGTTTTCTCACAATGTTTTTTCCTTCACCGTTATTGATACATATTTATATATTCAACAAAGTGAAATTTACATACTACCACCCAGGATCGAACTCACGCCTCATGTGTACTAGTTTACTTTACCACTCGGCTATCACAAGTCCAAAAGCTTATCGGAGTGCAGTAGTGTGTGTACGTCAACAAACCGTTATTGACGTTCCAGTGCTTGCGTGTGGCTTATGTTCGGAGATAATGCAGCCGCCGAGGCCAATATCGGTCAGGATAACATAACAAAAACATGCCTAAAAATCATCCAGTTTTATTCTTGTTTAGGCGTTTGAGTACGTTACATTATGCACGTAATACACTCTATCTCATGCGTCACGACTCACTTCATAGTGAGTCATGACGCATGAAATAGAATTGTGTCATGACTCACTACGTTGATATTTTTTTTTTATATTTATTATATTGATTGCCTAGTTTGACGTTAACAATATTATTCTAAGAAATCCCGGTTTTACCTAAAAAATATTTTTGTAAAATGTATTTTTTTACAATGGACGTCATCAAGCTGAGATAATGATGATTTAACTGGAATAAGAGTAAATATTAAATTTAAGTTAATAAAAGGGCAAATTTCATGTTCTTATTTGAAAATCAAGTGAGAGAATATCTCTCTCTTCAATCAATATATCAAGATACAGAAAGTTCCGCACTACCATGCCATAACCCATACTGTAGGAGGCTAAGGTAACTTGTTTATTATATTTAGGGATCTAGACTTCAATCAAATATATAAAAATCTAGATTTTTAGACTTAATGAGCGCCACGGAAGAGACATGGAAAAAAGATTTCAAAGGCTCAGAATGTTCTGACCACAAGGACCGCTCCTAACAAGATAACTTATTCATTTTTAGAATTTTCAAATATCTAACAGGTTCTACGTAACCTTAAACGATATTAAATTTCCAATCCCTTCAAATTCCTCCAATAAACACGCAAGACGACAAGTTTATTGCAATCGCAACACCGCGCAGCGTCTCAGATAAATTCTGACTATGCTAGCTTTGTTGATAAAATGCGAAATATTAAAAATAATAGACACGGCATGTATTGTGAGGAAGTTCCTGCCTCTGGAGCCCTAACCGAGCGCGTTGGTAGCTTGGACTTTGTTCCTGATACCGGTGTGGATTTTTATAGTAATTTTAAATGTATAGATTATATTTTATTAGTTTTTAAAATGTAATTTATAGTAAATGAGTTTTTAAAATTGTATTTCAGTTGTTTCAGAGATAACCCTGTAAACAATATATTTTTATTATTATGCATTTTATTATTACGCAACGCATTATTCTGCTAAACGGTAAACGGGAACTAATCAATCATCAAGTGACAGGAATGCCGCCATAAGCTTGTAATTTATTGGCTAAAGATGTCATAATGTCGTCATAATCCACACCTGGATGAAACTGAATATTATGATAAGGAAACATTAAAGAACTTCTTATAGCCTGTACAGAAATAAAACATCATACAAAAAATGCTTCATAGTATAATAACGGAACAACAATTTAATTTACAACAATAAATTGATATAAATAATTATATATTAATAATTTATTAATAATTATATAATTATTTTACTTGTATTTATATTATAGCGGTACGTCCCGGTTTCGCACAGGTGGACATTTATTTAGTTTCCCATAGGATTAGATTTAGGATCCCGTAGGCCTCTACATTTAAGATCGAATTTTACATAAAAATAATACCGATGCATGCGAACGTGGAGCTCAAATTTCAAACTAGTTTGCAAATCCCGTTCAACGCACTGTAGCGGTGCAGAGTATTTATTCAATTTCATTTCTTACATTGGCACAGCCCCTCTACTCTTTGCTCCGGTGGATAGATACCCTGAGTGTTGGTTAATTACATGGTGCAATAATTCCGGCATTTCTAGCATCTAGAGAAGTCGGACTTACTATCAGGCGGACCGTGTGCGCGCTATCTTGTTATTAAAAAAACAAACAAGCTATTATAATGCGTAAGTATATTTTAATTAATTTCAGAGACGAGCTATCTTTTGATAATAAACAGTGAAATGACGAATTGAATCGCTTTATGCTATTGAGAGCTATTATCACTATTAACTGACAATAAGCAACAGAAATGGATAGCCAAGGTAATTCATACATCACATAGCATTTTAGTCGACTGCGATAGGCTGATGATGATAGGATTTAGAATACTAGAGGCTGTCCAAAGGTGGTCGAAATTCGACCATAAGTGTACCAGTTGTCTTATTGCCATAAAGCAGTGTTCTGCCTAGTTTGGGATCAGATAACCATATGAGAATAGCTCTTTAATTATTCCAAAATAATAAGTAAATAAATAAATAAAGGTGGTTTAAACTTCAGTTTACAAAGTTTTTTTATATACAACTTTTCCATTTTTTCGTCTAATATTAAGATATAAAACAATAATTATTTTCTGAGATTAACCTTTGAGATTCAGATTAACAAATATGTTTAAGGTTAAAGGCATTTAAATAAAAATGCACTATAAAAAAAGTATTAATTTTCCGTATTAAGATTGAATTAGTTTAAATAAGTTTTTAATATACATTTAAGTATGTATAATAAAATAGTTCATAAACTTCTATTCAGTTTTAATACTCTTGATTTTTTTTTATTGTAAATACCTACAATTATAATGAATGATACATTCGTAATTATAAAATATAAATTGTTGTATCAAGATATTTGAGTCTACTTTAACATATTCCTATAACATTAAACAGGTATTTTATTACTCTAAAATACATATTTATACGTAAAAATTCTTGAGATGTAGAAAATAAACAATATCGATACACAAACCAGTTATTTTATTTCTGATCATATAAGGAAGATAGGTATATTTTTTTTAATCAGTTCTTTAAGGTTTTTGCTCTGTGAATATTGTGTTGACCAGTCTGCTTTACGCAATAGTGCATTTTACACTTAATAATATAGTTTATGTGTGGTAAATGGCAGAATTGATGACATCGGCATTACTTGCCATATCAAAAACAAAAAAGTGTGGTAAATGTGACTTTAGGGTAAAAAAATATCCTTTTTTTACATTTCCTATGTTTTTTTATTAAACTGAATATATAGTAGGCATATTAGTAGATATATTTTCGTCTATTTTTTTAGTAAAAATAAATAATAACAAATTTCAATAAAAACATGTCTTCGTCTAATTATACAATATAATTTCTTGTGTGAATTAATTGATCATCAAAGCAGAAACTAAACTGCTGGATCTAAGAACTTGTAGTTTTGCACAAATGTTTCTTAATTGACGTAAGTGAACATTAAGAACAGTTTTAAAAAAAATGATTCTCCAAACGGGTAAAATAGTTTATATTAACTTCGGGTAAATCGTGGCGGGTCGCTTGTCACTAGTAAATTCATAAAAGTTATCTATATATGCCTACTTATCTATATATATAAATAGCTGCAAAAATAATATCATCTGCGATAAATAAAATTTTCCATGAGAGAAGTTTCAAAAAAGAATAAACTAGTGGTCACCTACTATCGCTAAGTACAGCTAGGTAATTGTTACCTCTTGAATTATCACATCCCTTGCCGATAATTACTAATTAATTAATTTTAGCGGAGTACGAAATAAAATTTGGTACCAGTCAGTTGCGGTTTCGGTACCGGCCTGGCATATCGTGTCTTATCAGCTATCATGTACATATTGTGGTGGTACTTATAAAAGACATTTTTACAAAAAACGTCAAGTGTTTTGCTACGTTGAAAAACAAATATTTGGATGATTTGAAAAAGAGTGAATATTGTGATAAAAAGTGAAATACTTTTAAATACAATATCTGATTGTTTGTTAGTAGTTTAGGTTAAGTTACTTTTATTTTAATAACTATTCATGTACATATGTTATGAAATAAATGTTCAATAATTAAGCTATATTAACATGATTTAAATGAAGAAGCAACTAGACAAATAACAAATTAAGACTGCTTCCAAGAGTGATATACAATTGATTATATTGCTGTGCTCACTCTCTGAACTTTCCACAACATCTTTATTACATTTAATATGATTTATTTTTAATCACTATGATTAATGATTAAAAATAAATTTAATTATATTTCAAGTGGCCAAAAATCAATTTATGAGACATAATGTGACTTAAAGTAGTTAAAGTATTTAAATTATTTTTGTGTAATTCATACATTTAGATGACCGATTATATTTTTCGTTAGTCCTAATGGCTAGTTTGCACAGCCTCAACAAAATTGAATTTCCAATTATATAATATTAATGCTTACTTAATTCATTTTAGGAACATTTCAGCAAAATTTCAAGTTTGCTGAACTCCTATGAAATAAATAAATCTTCTTAAATAAATTATCTATTATCAGTAATTAAATCAAAATAAATAGGTTAAAATCACATTTAAAAATGCAATCCGCACTGTTGAGTATGCTGGTAATTGTGACAATCATTGTATCGCAAACGAATAGCGAAAAAAACTCTATCGACGTGGCACCATCGATCGACAAAAATAAAGGATTCGTCGCTGACAAGAACATGATGCGAAAAGAAAATCTTACAAAATTATCTAAAAATCACATCGATGAATTGAATATTGGAAATCAAACTAAATATGTAATGCGAAAATGTTGTGAAATGGGAGCATTCTTAAACTTAAACATAACCAGAAGATACTGTGAGCATAACCGCATAGACAACAAATCGGATTACAATGTGAATAATGATTATTTAATAATTGGAGGAGTTAACACCTCCGAATATGAAATCAGGGTCGGAAGTCTTACGGGCGACGAATGCAAAAACCTAAATTTTTCCAAAAACATTTTAAAGGTAGAATTACCAGCCTTTAAATTGGCGAAGGTATGGAAATATTTTAATTATTTTATATATTTTAAAAGAGCAGATGGTTGCTAGAACCTACTTCTATGGCCAGCAGTAGACTACAATAGCCTAATGATGATGATGATTTTTATAGATACAGGACCAATATTAGTTTACCAAAGTTATAGGAACTTTTCAATGGATCATTTCTATTTATGCCGTGAAGAAGAAAAACCGGAGTTTTTTTTTATACTACTTGGGTGGCAAACAAGCAATTAGCCCGCCTGATGTTAAGCAGTTACCATAGCCTATTGACGCTTGGAATACCAGAGGAATCACTTACGTGTTGCCGAACCATTTTTTTACACTAGGGCTTTAAGACACACAGACTTTTACGCAAGATAATCTTTCTCTTCTTTCTGCCGTCGGGCAGATAGCCATGTTTTTAGCCCAGAGCCTCTAGACAAGTGGCATAAGCTATAGTCGAATCGAAAAGTCAAAAAAGAAAATGTATGGAATTTGACGTAAGTTTACGATATTAAATCGTAGACTCACGTCAAATTCCATACATTTTATTTTTTGACTTTTCGATTCGACTATCGCTTATGCCACTTGTCTAGAGGCTCATTTATATAATGTATATTCTGATCTCTGCTTTCATACAGATCTGAAAAATGTATGTATACTAATAGAGTAAGATCCCAGGGCTCCCAGATGTTACTTATTATCTCATGGACAAAAAGTGTAAAAGATAGAATGGTGTTCCTGTTCCTATGGGTAGGTACATAGGAACACTATTATTATATACTAGTGGTATTTCCAAGGGTCCTGTAATGTTTTTGTCAATAACATATAAGTAGTCTATGATACTCAAAAAAAAATAACCTGGCTTTTTTATTGGTAAAAGAATATTCGAAATCGGTTCAGTAGATTCAGAGATTACCCCCTACAACTTCACAAACTCTCAAACTTTACCTCTTTATAATTTAGTATACCTAGATATTGATACATATAATAATAATTTTAACAAAAAAAACCGACTTCAGTACGGCAAGTTGTAAAATTTTTAAATATTTGTTTGTTACAATCGAATAAAATCGACTGAGCGTCGGGCTGAACACAGGTCAAGTAGGTATTAGAAGCAATATTTAATCTGTGCAATCCGCGCTCAATTCATTCACGTCATTATTTCTTATTAATAGTTTTTAGCAACAATAACCGAAACTTATCTAATCGCCATCAGTAAAATACTTATTATTGAAAAGTTCAGATGGCCATCTGTGGTCTTCTTCATCAGTTTTACTTCACCAAATTACACTTTCTGAATGTAAATAATTGATTAGTTGTTAAAAATATTGAAATTGCTATATGTGTGCCTATAACTTTTGAGGAGTTCCCTCAATTCCTCATGGATCCCATCATCAGAACTTTCTTTTCAAATCGGTCCATAAATGACGGAGATATGCGGTAACAAACATTAAAAAAAAAAAAAAAAATACACACGAATTGATAACCTCCTCTTTTTGAAGTCGGTTAAAAATATGTATTATATATAATTTATATATATCTTATTATCATTAAGTATACACATTTCTATTTCATACATATAAAAAAAAAGAAAACAGAATCTATCTTTTATTTTTACACGAACAAAGGCGGTACAAGCCCGACCGGGGAAGGATGTCCTTTTTACAAAAGACTTAAATAACTACACACAGTGATGTAGTTGTGTTCCTATTGAGATAGTTTAAAATCTGCAGTACTCATTTTAAGAATAACGTATCGTATATTAAATATAACCGACTGCCAAAAAAGAGGAAGTTCCTTTTTCATCTGTAGGTATGTGTATCGACGCAATTAGTATACGCATCGCAAAACACATCGAATATTTAAGTAATTCTCTATCTTCATTCTCACCTACATGTCGTGCACATATCTGCTCAGCTTTTTAAAAGTCACCCTATTACGAATAAATACCAAGTCATTCTCAAACAAATGGACTTTCTTTAGAGAATTTTAATCGCCTACAATAATGATTGAGATATTATTATTGGTTGATAGGTTTATGACAATATAATCTGTAATTCATTATTTTTAACCGACTTCAAAAAGAGGAGGTTATCAATTCGTGTGTTTTTTTTAAATGTTTGTTACCGCTTATCTCTGTCATTTATGGACCGATTTGAAAAAATATTTTTTTGTCTGACTGGACATACTTCCAGTTTGGTCCCATTATCATCAAAAGAAAGTTCTGATGATGGGATCCATGAGGAATTGAGGGAACTCCTCAAAAGTTATAGGCACACATATAGCAATTTCAATATTTTTAACAACTAATCAATCATTTGCATTCAGAAAGTGTAATTTGGTGAAGTAAAACTGATGAAGAAGACCACAGATGGCCATCTGAACTTTTCAATAATAAGTATTTTACTGATGGCGATTAGATAAGTTTTGGTTATTGTTGCTAAGCAACTATTAATAAGAAATAATGACGTGAATGAATTGAGCGCGGATTGCACAGATCAAATATTGCTTTTAATACCTACTTGTCCTGTGTTCAGCCCGACGCTCAGTCGATTTTATTCGATTGTAACAAACAAATATTTGAAAATTTTACAACTTGCCGTACTGAAGTCGGTTTTTTTTTGTTAAAATTATTTAATACTTATAAAAATAACGTTTTCTTATTATTGGTATTTCTGGGTTACCTGTGATCTCTATGGTGTTATGAGTACTAGACGTAGGGTCGGCAACGCGCGTAGTAACATATGTATACCCTACTAATAATATATTATAAATGTGAACACACTCTTTTTAATCGCCAGTTACAATCTTTTGTAAAATAGTCGCTCAGAGTGCAAGTGGTAGGGCACAGAGACCAGGACAGGAGGTGAGACTCATATCAAATTGTAAATGTTATACCTAATCTGTCGATTAAACAGAGTGGCCTGAGTTTCTTGCCAATTCTTCTCGGGGCCCTACCTTAGCCAGCAAATTGGGTGTAGGAAAAAAGTATGTTGGCATTTGTTCTTATGACATTTAGAAGCATCATGTTTTTGATCTAAATTTTTAAAAAATAGTTTGACTTTGAATTCGAGACATTGCTTGCCAGCCAGTATCACATAATAATAATAATAATAATCATTTATTTCGTGTAGCATAAACACAGAGATAAATACCTTATAGACTAGCATACATATAAATACACATCTTGGGTTAGTATAAGAGTTAAATAACTATATTAGTAATGTTTCACTTGCACTTTAAGTCTTTGTGCGTTCGGGTGGTACTTGTCCGCGGAAACGACGGAACACCACGCCCTTCGGCCAAAAGTCCTTTTCCATGACGAGGTGCAGGTAGCAAGTCGCTACTCGAACTAAAAATGCCTTGAAATTGACATTACAATGCGACACAATGGGTACGTAACTCATAAATACTCATCGAAAAAAGTATAATATTGCTTTAATTATCTGAATAGTTCATCCTTTGGGAAATAAAATGTTACTTTATCTAATGAAACAATGTCATGTCATAACGTCGTCTATTTTATTCTCACCCTATGGATAACTACATTAATATCCTTATCGCTGTGTATTAATAAAGTAAAATAAAGTTATTGAATTAGTATTATTATTAAATATAGTAACACTAATTAAAAACTTAACGTTAGTTTTCACATAGCATGGATATGACGTTTAACATTTTACGGTGAAGATGAAAGAAAATGATTAAATTAATTAAATGAATTAAATTAAATGCTAATTAAATGATCAAGAGCTTAGAGTATTCAATCGATAGGTTTTTCTGCCTCGGTGGTCTAATGGCAGGTTGTGGGTTTGATTGACACAGGACAAAACTTTGTGTAACCCACAAATAATTGTTCTGAGTGTGGGTGTAATTTGTGTCCGTTAATCGAATGTTTGTAAAGTCCCCCGCGATCACAGAGCTTGTAATCTAGTGCGGTAGTTGTTATAAAAAAAAATTAATTGTTATTTATTTTCAAACGTACTGTGTCGTTTGAAAATAAATAACAATAAAAATTATAGACTATTTTACCCATGCTTTGTGAAAAATACTAAGTATAGTAAACCCATAGTGTAGTATACGCTGCTGTGGCTCGTTCTTATTGCCGTGGGAACAGGTTTTATACTTTTGCGTAGAACTCTAATTCGTTATCTTTTTTACTACTTAGGTGGCAAACAAGCATACGCTTGATGGTAAGCACCTACCGTAGCCTATGGACGCTTGCATTACCAGAGGTATTATATGCGTGTTGCTAACTCAAAAATAAACAGTAGGGTTTTATGAATTTCCCTGGGATAAGAAACCTTTCCTTAAATGTATCCCTAAATGAGCTCTATCTATCTAAAATAAAAGTACTATAAGTAGCTCCTCATAACATCGCTCCATTAAAAACGGTCCAAACGGTAAAAGTGCGATGTACTCGATCGCATCGATCGAGTACATGGCACTTTTCACGTGGCCAGAAGGCTAGCTTATATTTGGCTCAAAGAATAAGCATTGGTATTTAACGTGGCAATGCTGCCAGTCTTCTGGACACTGCCTTTTTATCTTTTGTTAGGTTGTATAATTATTTTTTTGTTAGTTTAGTTTGTGTGTTGAAAAGGTTATTGTTCTACTTGTTTTACAAAGCTTTATAATTGTCTTTTATTTTTGTTTGTTTTTAATTTAGTTTAGAATGTAACTGCCTTGTTTTTGGATTTTTAAATAATTATTTAAAAATTTAATTGGACAGCGTTCTGTCTGTGCGCTCCGCTTGCGTCGCCGTCGTCGGCGTCGTAGCTGCTCTGCTACATAGTTAAGTTAAGACCATTGTCGCCTTAGGCTATTTCTAAAAATACGAAATTTTATGTATATCTGTAAGTTTTAAAGTGAAATAAATATTTTTTCTTTCTATAAAAATATTTTGGTTGTTTAAAGTGACAGCCCTAAGTGCGGATGTTTCTGATATAAATAAAATTTGCAAATAAAATACGTATGTCTAGATCTGAATCGAAGCAATTGACGTACCAAATGCAATTGCTTCGATTCAGACATACTTCATTCGCTTCCTCTCCATTCACCAACCTTTTCATTCATGGACATGGAATTCATATCGGTTCTGAATACTTTCAATGTGACCCAGTTTTAGCACATTGCGCATCGCCTACTTGGTTGATGTAATTTTTTTTTTTCACTTTTTATTAGAATACTATTAAAAGTTTTAAAAATATATATACATATATGTTGCCTGCATTAATGTAGTTTACCTATCTAAAAAAAGTGTGTTCCTGGTTGCTATCCAGCTCACTTAGGGTGCGTTGCATAACAACCAGTGACACATGTTTTTAGATTTTGTAATATAACATAGACATTTTTTCCCGAAGGAATGAATACAATGGCATTACAGCTCTGCTATCGCCACATATTACTTACTTTAAATATTAGGTATGTAAACAACACGCTTAGATAAAATATTATTTTAGATTTGATTGATATAATTATTATCGATAAGGCGCGCTTTGTTTTTGTGGGAGGGTCGCCATGTGCATAATTATGCCAGATAAAGTAATTATTCTGTAATAAAATTATACACAGATAGGTACCTACCGACTAACTCACTGAGCACCACTTATATACATATTACAATACAACATATTTTTTCTAAATAAACAAACAAGCTCTGTGTTGCGGGGTACTTTACAAATATGCAATTCACAGATAGATACATATTAAAAAGCGGTCCAGAGTTAAATCTTAACAAACAAACAAAAAATCAAATCTTTCCTCTTTATTATAATAATAATAGTTTACATAATATACCTACTATTATCTCAAAGCGCTGTATCTTTTTCATGATTATTTACTTTTAATTAGTTTTACTTATTTACCCGCTGGGATGCCCGTTATTGCAGTAAAAAGTCTTCTATATACTTTTCCAAGATACCGTCTATCTCTATGCCAAATTTTATAACGATCTGTTAAGCCATTTCGTCGTGAAGAGGTATCAAATTAACTGATTTAGGAATGCTTCCGCATTTACAATAGGTACTCGTATTAGTAAAGTATCGATAGATATCTATTAATAGTAGATATAGACTACAACATGGAGTTCGGAATGGTGCCTAGGGGCCATCTGGAACCAAAATGGATCTACCCAAGTCTTTCGAGCGAGAAAGAGACAGAGCTATACACATAGAACAAATGTTCGAGAAGCTGAATCGCGATATTGAAATTTACACAGACACTTATCCTTACACATAGGCTACTTTTTGCAGCGATAACCGACATCCACGCGGGCGGAGCTGCGGGCAACAGCTAGTAATATATGCAACGTCCAACGATAGGTAACTGTTGGACCGTGGCCCGCTAGGTACGATCACAGAATCCTCCATTATTGTTAGAGGTGTGACACAAAACACAGTTATAAAATTTGCTTTTTTACAGAACGGGAATCTTATTGTCACACTGATAAAGGGTATTTCTCAAGAATATGCTCCAGATACATATTGTATTGACAAGTTCAACATTCTGAACGTAACAAAGATAAGAGCATTAGTCTGCACTAAAGAGGCGCCAGTTGTAGAAAATCACTATGCTCTGAAAAGTAGTTGTAAGTATAAATTATTTTTAGATCTGTCTGGTTGATAGACTGAACCAGACAGATCTAAAAATTGATCTGTCTGAAATGAAGATCTAAAAATGATTGCTGAGCATCGGCTTCAATTGCTTTTTTAACCGACTTCAAAAAAAGGAGGTTATCAATTCGTGTGTATTTTTTTTTTTTTTTTTTTAATGTTTGTTACCGCATAACTCCGTCATTTATGGACCGATTTGAAAAATTCTTTTTTTTGTCTGACTGGACATACTTTCAGTTTGGTCCCATTATCATTAAAAGAAAGTTCCGATGATGGGATCCATGAGGAATTGAGGGAACTCCTCAAAAGTTATAGGCACACATATAGCAATTTCAATATTTTTAACAACTAATCAATCATTTGCATTCAGAAAGTGTAATTTGGTGAAGTAAAACTGATGAAGAAGACCACAGATGGCCATCTGAACTTTTCAATAATAAGTATTTTACTGATGGCGATTAGATAAGTTTCGGTTATTGTTGCTAAGCAACTATTAATAAGAAATAATGACGTGAATGAATTGAGCGCGGATTGCACAGATTAAATATTGCTTTTAATACCTACTTGACCTGTGTTCAGCCCGACGCTCAGTCGATTTTATTCCATTGTAACAAACAAATATCCGAAAATTTTACAACTTGCCGTACTGAAGTCGGTTTTTTTTTTGTTAAAATTATTGTCATAAAACATTTTTATTTATTTAAAAAGTCAACATCCGCATTAGATAACAATTCCTGTGTCGCGTCTTTACAAAAATATAATTTAACAGACACAAAGCACAGACTCGGGACAACCATTTATGAATAACATTTTTTTTTTGTTGTTGTATCCATGGATTAAGAATACAAATGTCCACCACTCCTTTATCCCGAGGGTGTCGTAAGAGTCGTCTAAGGGAGTAAGTCAGACAAACAATATCCACTGCAAGAGAAGGAAAACTTGAAACAAAATCCTATACCAACCCATCTGGCCAGCGTGTGTAAAGTAGGCTTATATAACCTGCTCTTTTTTAAGCAGGAATAAAAAGGGACATAGCATTTGGAATACACCACCTATAGTTTATTATAAAGCCAGGAATGCTAAGCAGATGAGGTTTCAGGATCGCTCTATAAGGATAGATTTTTTTAAACATATTTTTAGAAAATTTGCTATTAAATGAGTGTAATACTTTAACCTTACAAAACCTCATAAAAATATATTTAGTATTTTCTGTAAAAAAACAATCCTTATACCACTGCATGGTTGGTTCAGTTGGCTCACCATTTACCAGTACCCTACTGTGTCGCGGAGAACTTTACAAACATATCATTCACGGATACAAATTACACCAAGACGCGGAACAAACATTTATGAGTCACACAAAGTTTCCCGTGTGGGAATCGAACGTACGACCTCCGGCTTAGCAGTCAGAGTCACTAACCACTACACCAAAGGGCCGGTTAAACAGTAAAATATGTCAGAAATAAAATGAATGGTTTTTGCAGGTATGTTGATCTCCTGTTTCTTCATTATCCTAACGGTGGCTGTGTACGCGTGGATACCGGAGCTCAGGAACCTCCACGGCATGGTTCTAATGGCATACCTCCTGTGTTTCTTCATAGGATTCCTGTTTTTGGCAACTATGCAAATTCTAATCATCTTTAACAAAAACCAAGCAAATATTTGTACAGCGTTTTGTAAGTAAATACATTGAGTACTCACTATTTTTGTTATGTATTATTTATTCATAGAAGGTAACTTATAATTAATTAAAAATTCTTCTCAATTCCGATCTCCATCTCAATGAAAGGTACCTATTAAGTTTATAAAAACAAGAAAAAAAATGAATTCCTAAAAACTTAACTAAGTTCCTTATTTTTATCCTTTATGTTTAACCAAAACTGAGCCTAAAAAATGACCTTTTATATATCTCAACTTCTTGGTCTTATTTTATTAAATGTTGGTACTGCATTGGACATGCAAAAAAAACATTTTGATAATGACCAGTTAAAATAAAAAAAGACATTTTTTATTGCGTTGCATCTATGCTTTTATGTCTGCCCAGAACACACGAAAAGGGATGTCTGTCCATGTGTATTGGTAAATAAATATTTACTCATCAGTAATACTAAAAACCAGATTGCCACCAAAATTAATATGAATAAGAGAAACTCAATTATTCAATTTTAATGTTAGAATACAGTTTCCCAGTGTCCCTAATTAAATAGCAAGTCCATATTGTGAGAACACTGAAAAATATATTTTTAGATTTATTAATAAAAAAAAAGAAAATTCCCAATTTGATTTATCTGTAGAATGTCCCTAATTGTCATACCAACAACAGAAACCAGAACATGTCTGCGAGATTCAGTCGTACACCCCTTTGTGTGGCCGCTGGCCGAACACGGGCCACACTCTATAACCACAAAACGGCGGCGTTTTGTGGCTGCCACTTGTGGCCCGTGGCCACCCTTTGTTTTGTAGGCATGATTACTTGAAATTTAGGTCTTTAAAGTTCAAGTTATTTAATAAACATTTTTTAGAGTATTCATTTTGACAAAATTAATAATGAAGTCAAATCTAATATGATTTTTTTTTGTTTTCAGTGTTCATCATCTACTATTTTCTATTGGCAGCGTTCTTTTGGATGAATGTTATGTCCTACGACATCTGGTGGACATTTAGGTAACTATGCCATTGACAGGTTTTTGATTTAAATGCAACTTTCATGCCATCCTTTGTCTAATAGGTCGAAAATAATGGTGGTCATTTTATTGTACCTTGTAATAACAATAAGAATGTCCTTCTAACCGAATTTCGGTCTTGGTACCCAAATTGGTCGCTCATTTCTCGTATAGATGGGAAGGGAATCCGACACGGCTAAAGAAAGATCAGGCGTAGAACCAACGAGCTTTACACGCTTTCCTTGGCACGGGGGTGTAAACACTGCAAATTTGTTTGATCGATCTCGATTGATTTGTCAACTATGCTTTAAGTTACTATATGTCTCCCGCAATAGGGAACAAGTCCTGTGTCGCGAGAGACTTTGCAACGGATACAAAGCACACCCAGACTTTGGACAACCTTTGTCGATTACACAAAGATTTTGTTGTTGTCTGTATTTTTTGAAAATCTTTTATCTTTTAGTGGAAAACCTATGTCCGGTAAAAAGAATCCACGTACACAGTTCCTGACATATAGCATTTACGCATTCAGTATGCCTGCTCTACTGACTATCTTGCTTACTATAATTGAGTTCAGTGTTGATCCTAAGGCGACTCAATACCATCCTTTCATAAGAAGGAGTACATGCTTCATAAGTGGTAAGTTTTTTTTACTATTAAAGAGCATGTGGACGCTTGTAATACCAGTAGTGACACTTGCGCCTTGCCATTAAAAAAATCGGAAAAACTTCAGCAAAAAGCTGAGTGTGTTCTTAAAATAATAAAATTAAAAATATCTCGACAAAAACCATGTAAAAAGTAAATAATAACATTAATTATGTTGCTCAGGTTTTTGTAAAAGCATGCACTAAAGCCAAGTCTCGGCATCGCACGGGTGGACATTTTTTTTTTTTAATAAAATATAGCTTATATTACTTACTGGCAATGATGGTTTCTAACGGTGAAATTTAGAGAATTTATCTATAACTAGGGGTGGCCTGCGACTTCGACCGCGTGGTAATTTGGAATATTTTCCCCGATTTTGCAAAATATTTCACTACTGCTCCGCTCCTATTGATCATAGTGTGATGTTATATAGCCTATAGCCTTCCTGGATAAATGCACTATTCAACAAAAAAAGTTTTTTTCTCTTCGACCCAGTACTTTCTGAGAAAGCGCTAGTTCAACCAAACAAACTCTTCAGCTTTATAATATTAGTATAGCTATAGTATAGATTAAAATCAGTCGAGTAGTTTTTGAGTTAAATTGTAACAATCAAACAAAATGTAGATCTTTTATCTTTATAATATTAGTTTAGATTAAGAATGAAAAATACCAGACCCACCCAAGAAATGCTTTTGTGTCGGGTCAGTGTTGAATCAATCGACAGGTAAAAGCGCCTACGGTGAGGTAAGAAGTTAAAGTCAAAGTCAAACTCATTTATTCATTTAGATCAAATACATGATACTTATGAACGTCATAAAAACAAATGTCAGCATACTTTTTTTCTACGGCCAATTCGCCGACTAGGGTTGGGCCTCGAGAAGATTTGGTATCAGTTACAATAAAATATTTTTAATAGGGAATCAATGAAGGAAAAAATAATAATTTAGCTTTCCACTGTATGGCAATGAGGGTTCCTTTCCTTTTGTATGTATAAGATAGAAACGTGTCGAGATCACATTGCGTTCTTAATAAGAATCTAAAAACTATATCTTTATTATTTAAAAATAAATCATGCCAGAAGGGAAGCGGTCGGGTGAATTCAATCCTTCCAACATAATGATTTTGACAGCCCCAACTGCATGTTAATCTCATATAATCCCTCTGTAACTGCACTTTATAAACTGTTTGACGTTTGATTTTTTTCAGGGCAGAGTAAACTCATTTACTTATACTCACCAATCGTAGTGATGTGTGTGGCAAACTTAGTGTTCTTTATACTGACGGCTTTGCAGATACATAAGATTAAAAAACAAACGAGGCGTTTGAACAGGCAGGATAAACAAAGGTGAGGAAAAAAAATCTAACTTTAGTGAAGTAATTTAATTTTAATTTAATTTAATGTCTCAGTAAAAAAAATAAAAAACATTCTAGACTAGGCTAACTAGCATAAGTCTATGCTGGTTGTTAGCCAACCAGCATAGTCTAACTAGCATAGGCTAACTAGCATACTTAGGCTCACTAGCATCGGCTAACTAGCATAGGCTAACTAGCATATAATAGCCTATAATAGCCTATGCTAGTTATTCTGTATTCTAGCATAGAAGTACTAGCATAGGCTAACTAGCATAGGCTAACTAGCATGGGCTAACTAGCATAGGCTAACTAGCATAGGCTAACTAGCATAGGCTAACTAGCATAGGCTACATTTTATAGCTAATTTGTCTAAGGTGGAAAATTGCTAAGTGATTTCTCATCTTACATCTAGTTTAAATTGAATGGTGAGCATACCAATTAAAAAAATCTTACGTCTAATATCAATTATCAGCACTTGGTCCTCTGTTGACTAGGGATACATCAAATATTATGCCCTACAAATGCCTTTCACTGGCTATCACTAGCCCATACTAAAAGTTACAGGGTGCGAATGTGGAATGGATGCTTACAGTACCAGAGATATCACTTGCATATTACTGACCCATTTCATAACACCGGGGCATATACCCTGGTGTCATGAAATGGGTCGGCAATGTCGGCAAATGTTTTCCTATCCCAGGGATATCTCTGGGATAGAAAAACATTTCCTCCAAAACACATTCTTAAATAAGCGCTGGAGACCTGTACTCACACACAGGCACAACTACACCGCTATGTTTAGTAATTTGACTGTGGTCTGTTGCTAAAATACAATAATATGTAATTGTTTCAGGTTCATTCTGTATATCAAACTGTACGTTGTCATGGGTTTCACCTGGATCTTTGAAGTGATTAGTTATTTCTTCCAACAAGCTAACAGCGTATGGATGATTACTGATGTTTACAACATTCTCATCGGCTTTTTTATCTTCTTAATCTTTATCTGCAAAGAGAATACATGGAAATTAATAAAGAACAGGTTTGTTTCATATTTAAATAAATTTAAAAAGGTGTGGAATAGGAAAACGTTATCTAAAAATGCATTTCTAAATGAGCACTGGAGAACTGCACTCATGCATTCAAATTCAAAGCGTTTATTGCGAATATAGGTTTATAAAAGGGTTTTGTTGGTTATAGTAAAACTAAACGGATATAAATATTAATACTAGTTTATTGATGTTAATATTACATGCACAAGTATGGGAATGAACGAGAGGGCGACTCTTCAAACAAATGTAGCATAGCTGTCTTCTTTGTTCAAACTTGACAACATAAAGTTTATATTATGGTCCTTAGATTTATCATATTTATTATGGTTATTGTTCTTATTTCAGTTTTACATATAAATTTGGAACATTTAGTACCTACAGCTATACTTCGCCATTAAGCATGCAATATTTATCACACTATGTCACAATTTGTAATAGGTATTGACATTAAAATTAATACAGCTGATAGTAATAATATTAGTTCAAATATATCAAAAGAAATTAAACTAATTAGTTTTAAGTATATTATTATGCCCAGAAATACAACTACATCACTGTGTATTATTATTTGGCTGTGGTCTTCTGTAAGATGGCGGTCTTAGCAGAACACAAGGGCTGCTGCGTCTAATGGCGTAGCAGCATCAAACTTAGCTCAGACCATTAAAAAAAATCACCAACGCAGTCATTGTAACACTATAACAAATTATTTTGACAAGATTGATTAACTTGTCTGGCCTGACAAATAGTGGTTAGTGACCATGACTGCTAAGTTAAAGGTCGTAGCTTCAATTCCCAACCAGGACAATATTTTTGTCTGGCTATAATTTATAAATATTATGTATTTTGAAATATGTTATCTGGTTGCAATAGTACCTAGTATCTTTGCCTAGTTTGGGATCAGATGCCGATATGTGACTAAGTAGATGTTATTTTATATATTATTTTACATACAGGATTAAAGATTGTCACCAATCTAATGCAAATATTATTGAAATACGAAATGTGAGTGATATAAAACAAAGTCGTTGGCAGAACAGCAAAGCAGCTAGTATTGAAACGACACGGACTACACTTGAATTAGACACAGAGAGTAAGAGTATGAGATCTGAGAGATCTAACAACACGACACATTCGTAGTGGTCCAATAGCAGAATAAGAAAATATTTATAATCTTAAGAATACGAAAAAACATATCTGGATATGTGAGAGCATTAAACCAATGACGGAAAGTACATTTCAAAACGATTTTTGTTATGTATGAAACGAATAATCATAAATACTCTGACAAATAGAAAATATTTATTATTTGTATGAAACTAAATAATGAGAAGTACTCTGACAAAATGAAATTTTAGTTCGTATAAAACAATGTAAAAGAAGTAACCTAACAAAACAATTTTTGCTATGTATAAAACGAATCATGACAAGTAACATGTGCTCTGATATATGTAGTTTTTTTTTCTATAAAACGAATAATGAAAATACACGACAAATGAAACGTTATTATGTATGAAACAAATGAAAATAAGTATTTGACAAAATGAAATTTTGATTGAAAGAAGTACTCTGACAAAATAAAATGTATGAATTAATATGCGATATATCGTGGGAAAATATAATTAAAAAGGTATATACAAGCACGATTAGATTTAGCTGGGCTGTCAATAACTATACATACCACTAACTATCTTGGAAATTAATTATTAAGTGCTTAATATGTGTGTGTCCTGTGTGGTTTGAACTAATTGTAGTTGACAGTAGTATTTAGTGAGGACTAAATAGTAAGGTACTTTAAAATTATTTTGTTCTAAATGAATGCCATGCAACATTTGCACAGCTAGTTACAGGTAGATACATACATACTTAGTCGTACAAACATTTATTTGAATGTGCGTTCCATGATTGTAATGCTTTTGATTGTCATGCTTTATTTATCTTTAGATTGCTTGACGTTTCAATCAATGAATTATTGAATAAGGAAAAAATCACCCAAGTTGCCGCCGAGCTCGTTTAGGCGTTCTGTGACAACTTCTTGAGACGTCCTCTTATTCGGCTACGGGATCGTGGCAAGGCTGTTACAGTGTCTTTATTCTGAAAGCTGTTCGTATTCAAAAAAACGAGGTTGCGTAATTATAATCACAGGATTCCATGTCGCAGATAACCCGGTCGGTTTTTTGGGAACCTTTCCTCAAAGCTGCGACCTCCATCAGATATTTTATTTATGGGTGAATTCCTTTAATAAAATATCTAATTGTATGTAGTTTAGGTTAAATCAAATCAAATCAAATCATTTTATTTGCGAATATGGTACAGAGATAAGGGTGTTACAGTTTAGATAATAGTTCATTCATATTCTACCTTTCGGCATGCAAATTTCAACTGTGTGTAGAATGTGTAGTTAATAAATAATATATTTTAAATTATTTATAATAGTCAAATATGTCAATACTTTAATTACTAACTATATTATTATTATTATACTATTATTGGTAGGTATGCTCAAGGGTAAATAAAATAAAATGTAAATATAGATATTAATTTTGATTTGATGAACTAGAATTTAAAAAAGTAGTGCAACAAAATGTTACCTTTTATTTTATTTACCTATCGAACTGTACCTTGACAGTAAAATATTTATGTTACAGATTCAGGCACATGGTGGGTCTACCGCCGCTGTCTAGAACGCAGACAACGTCGACGTCAATATCGACCCGCACAATCTCCAAGGAAGAAATGCCAATGAACTCCTCTTCAAAGTATTAATAGTATCAAGCTTCTAGATTTATTTAAAGATAATAGGTCTCCGAAGCAGCTTTTTTAAAGAAGCTTAAGAAATGTATTTCAATTGCTTTAAAATAATTATTACTTTTCTCATTAAAAGTAAGGGCAATTTACAATTACATGCATAATTTAATTCAGGTATTTTCCTAATTTTGTGTTAGTATTATATTTTTTTATTTAAACGTAGGTACTTAATTAAGTTATTAAGCACAAATGAAATAATGTCTCGATAATTAAGGTGCACTTAATGCCTGAGGCAATGTTTACCATACCCAAGGTGGTGCAGAAATATAACAAAGATCTAATGTTTAAAGAAAACCAAAAGTAAAAATAAATATACTAAAAATATAAGATAAATAAAAAGAATAGTAGATACTTATATAAAAACTTTTAATATGAATTATACCTACTTAAAAAAATTATACTACTTCTGGTGATATGATGCAAGTTTGCATTGCGCTTATTTATTTTTAATTATTTTTTATACTGCTTGGGTGGCAAACAAGCATACGGCCCACCTAATGTTACGCAGTAACCGTATCGCTATGGACGCTTGCAATACCAGAGGTATCACTTGCGTGTTGCCAACCCATTTTTTGATCTGGTATCTTTAAGATGGAAGTAACCCGGGGGAGGATAGGAATACGTTTCTTTCAAAACGCATCCCTAAATGAGTGCTGGAGACCTGTACACACACACAGGCACACAACTACACCGCTGTGGGTAGTTATTTGGCTGTGGTCTTCTGTATGGTGCCATGTGCCTATGTGCTACATTTTTGAGTAAGTTAAATTAAGCAAATGATCACATGCTATCTGCGATTTATTTTGATTAACTTGCATGGTGTTGCTTGACAGCTTTAGTTCTTTAAATTTACAGAGATGATACAATAAATAAACAAATAAACAATAAAGTAAAAAACTATTATAATGTCTACTATGGCAGCTGTAGCCTAATGGTATAGTTATTATTATTATTATAACACGTCAAGTGTAAGTGTGATCGAATTTCATTTTGTGGAGTTGTTTATAAGTGAGCGCCTGATGATCACATTATTTAGTCAATTTGATGTTAGTATTATTGTATATTTTTGACGGTGCCATTAAACTAATTTTATTTTATTTTATAAATGCGTAAGTTTGGATGTATGGATATTTGTTACTGAATTAAGCCAAAACGGATTAACGGTACTGAATACAATTAAGCACAGATATGGAATACTAATAGTATATAGTAAATAAAGTATAATATAGTAGTACATAAGCTGCTTTTTATGCCGAAAATGAAATACTGTTCCCGTGGGATTTACGCGCAGGCGATGCCGCGTATGGAAACTAATATAATCTAAATATTATATTCTTTTCAGTTTTAATTTTAATATATTTATGGATGTATTTGTATGTTTGAAACATATGAGCTCACATTTAGGTCGAATGCAACAAAAGCTTGATAGCAAATAATACAATATTATTTTTGTATTAAGTATCTGTGTAGATACTACCGATGGAGCAGACGTGTCCTAGAGTGGAGACCGCTACTCGGTAAGCGTAAGATAGGGCGGCCCCCAGCTATGTGGACCGACGACCTAAAAAAGGTCACTGGGACGCACTGGATGCGGAAGGCGGAGGACCGTGTGCTATGGCGCGTGTTGAGAGAGGCCTATGTCCAGCAGTGGACTGCAATAGGCTGATTGATTGATTGAAGTATCCACACTTATTACGTTATTTACAACCCAAAAACCACTTCTCCTTGCTTAAAATAGTGCTCAGTGATTCTTGTGTTTATGAAAAGGGCCATATATGGTATAGGAAAAATGTATTTGTTTCTAATTTACGTTTGTTATTTTCCTTATAAGATTGCATTAAAAGCTAATGTCTACTTATTGATGTTTTATTATGTCAATGTGAATTTATGAACACGAAGCTTTTAGACGAATAAGATTCCTGTTAGCACAATTAAATAATTATGTATTTCATTATTTTACTTTTATTTTCCATACCTACTTATTCTGAATGCTTTTGTCATAAGTAGACCAATCATAAGAATTATCTAAATAGGACATGACATACTAACAAAATTATTTGCAGATTTATCTCACAGCCGTTAAGTTAAAAAGTCTATCTGATAAAGCAATCCAGCATGCCCATACGAATTGATGAATTTTCTATTTCACGAAGGACGCCTACGAGAATGACTCGCATATTGCAGGGGCTAAAATATCGTCAGAATAACAATATTTATAACTGAATACTACTAACTGAAGACTTTCTTTTATTTCGACATCAATCTACACTAATATATGTATATTAAGTATAAAGAGGAAAGATTTGTTTGTTTGTTTGTTATGGATAAACTCCGAGACTACTGAACCGATCTTAACAAATCTTTCACTATTAAAAAGCTACATTATCCTGAAGTAACATAGGCTAAATTTTATTTCAATAATAATTATATTTCAGTCTGAAATTATAGTATTTGTGAAGCAACCCTTTAAATCTATCCAAAGACGCGCTGTTAGGATTGTTGACGATCCCAAGCTCACAGGGGGTATTGAACCACTAAGTCTCAGGAGAGACTTCGCCTCCTTGTGTGTGTTCTACCGCCTGTACAATAGGCTGTGTTCTGAGGAATTGTTCGAGATGATGCCCACGGCCACATTTTATCAACGCACCTCTCGCCACCGACAGGGAGTTCATCCTCACATCCTTGCACCTCAAACATGCCGTACCGTAAGATTCCAGAGGAATTTCTTACCACGTACGATAAGGTTGTGGAATGAGCTCCCTGCCCAGGTTTTCCCAAGAGACTATAGCATGGGGTTCTTCAAGAAAGGAGTTATAAGGTTTCTAAAGGGTCGGCAACGCGTGAGTGACACCCCTGGTGTTGCAAACGTCCATAGGCTACGGTAACTGCTTACCATCAGGCGGGCCGTATGCTTGTTTGCCACGTTGGTAGTATAAAAAAAAAAAAAAAAATAGCAATCCGAAATAAATAGCGCTCAAGGGCCAGTTTATCCGCGTGTGCTGAGCGAATGTTGCATCGTACATAAATACTATGTACTACAGATATGTTGGTCTATAATCAGTTATATTACATATTATACTTAATGTCAATAAATAAAAAGGGAGATCTAGAAGAGAAAATATTAAAGAAGTGATCTGTCACTTCTTTGATTGACCTTGACCTCTGGGTTAAGGTCAATCAGTATGGCGGGCAGTTCTCTGCAACTCCAAGTTGATGCGCATATTTTGCGTGCGGGTGGGTGGCAGGGGGATCACCCTATCCACCCCAGCTCGTCGAAGAGTCGAGTGAAAATACCAAGACAAAAACGATAATAATAGCAACATGAGTTGCTTTTTAAGTGTATCCTTTGTCTTACTGCTAGGACGGAGGATTTTATATAATAATATGCTAACAGACACTGCTATATATATATAAAATCCAAAAAAAGCTGCCGTGCGAGACTATTCGTAAGAGTAGAGATAATTGACATTAAATTTTAAAAATCATAATAATTAATTTAAAAGTCATAAATAATTTTTAAAATCAATGACATTTTTAATTTTGTAAAATAAATTCACATTTACACACAGGTTAGGCTAAGTAATTATGGCACGAAAAACTTATCAAAGCTTGTCACAGACAAGACAAAGACAAAGACAAAGATACTTTATTTGACAAAACATGTGTAGGTAATAACAGTACATAAATATGATGCATATTATAAGTTGTTAAAATAGACATTTGGAACAACATGTTTGACCAACGCTGGTGTACAAATATGATCAATAGAAATTATAGTATTTATTTAATAATTATGAATTCTGTCAATATAATAATCATTCTAATTTATGTCAAATATATGTTATATAATACAATTGGTCAATAATTATGTATTTTAATGTCATAAATATAATTCATTAGATAATCAATTATTTTTGAATTAAAGATAGATAAAATTAGTTGTCACAAAGATTTGTCATTTAGGAAATCGTCAATATTATAATAACATTTATCAATCAAAACCTTTCTTAATGTTTTCTTAAAAAGGATGGTATTCATTTGTTTAATATGATTTGGTATTTTATTATAAATTAAAGGAGCTTTACATACTACACTTTTATGGAGAAGTGCTGTTTTAGCAGGGTGAATACGGAGCCTAGTGTTGTCTCGGCGATTTCGTTTTATGTCATCAGATAGACGTGGAAATAGGTGAGAGTTGCTTCTTACAAATACGGCTACTTCTAAAATATATAGTGACGGTAGGGTAAGGATTTTGTGAGTGATAAATAGCGGTTTACAACTTTCAATACTTTGTATGCCGAACATTCCGCGTATGCATCGCTTTTGCATTTTAAATATCATCTCCTTGTTTGTTGAGTTAGCCCAAAAAATAATGCCATATCTGAGAATAGACTCAACAAGACCATAGTATGCCGAAATTAGTGCATCAGTATTGATAACTGGTGCAAGTTTAAATAAAGCATATGACAAACTGCTAACTCGTTTACATAATGTATCAATGTGTTCTTTCCAATTAAGCTTATTGTCCATAATTAATCCAAGAAAACGGGCAGTTGTGACTTCTTTAATAGTGTGGTTATCATGAACTAAATTCACACTTAATGAGTTTTGAGATCTTTGTCCGAAATGCATAATATTTGTCTTATTTAAATTGATTTTCAAATTATTATTATCTAGCCATGTAATTATATGAGAAAGTGAATTATTTATGTCAGAATTATAATTATTTATGTCTTTACATTCAATTGTAATAGTGCTGTCGTCAGCAAATAATGTCATAGGTTGAATCGTTACATTTGGTAAGTCGTTAATATAGACAATAAACAGAAGTGGCCCCAATACACTTCCTTGGGGAACACCATATTTAACGTGACGAGTCATAGATGTGAATATATTTTCATTTTTGGTTTTAAGATTCACTCTTGAAATGACTGTTATTTGTTGGCGGTCAGTTAAATAGGATCGAATCAAATCTAAAACGTTCCCTCTAATGCCGTAAGCTTCAAGTTTGTTGACAAGTATATTATGATCCACGCAATCAAATGCTTGCGACATATCGCAATAAATAGAGCAAACGGGCGAAGTTTTGTCAACGTTAGCTATTACTTTTTCAATAAATTCGTAAATCGCCATGTTTATGGTTTTATTTTGCCGGAAACCCTTTTGTTCGTTGCACAAAATATTATTTTTCTCTAAATAGGTGTTAATTTCACTGTAAATGTACTTTTCAAAAATTTTAGAGAATATTGATAATAGTGCAATAGGTCTATAATTCTCCACTAATTTTTTATTGTCTTTTTTGAACAAAGGCTTAATGATGGTCAATTTAAGATGTGTTGGAAATATTCCTGTTGATACACTTAAAATTATAATGTGACTTAAGTGGTGGCAGATATCATCGTTTACGGCTTTAATTATATTAGTGGCAATGCCGTCGTATCCTACACTGTTTGTATTTTTTAGTTTTTTTATTATTTGATTAATCTGAATGGGTGAGCATGGTGCAAGAAATATTGAGTTCATTTGGCGATTTATTAATTTATTTACATCTTTCCCGGCATTTGGAATAGGTTGGATTTTGTCAGTGAAGTAATTGTTGAATGCGTTAGCTATTTCTTTAGGATTATAAATGCAATCGTTTTCGCTTATTTGTATAGTATCTATGGATTCTTTTGGCATGTTAAGCCTTGTCTTGTTAATGATTCGCCACGCCGTTTTACATTTGTTGCCGGATTTTTTTATTTTATAGTTGTTTTGGGCTCGTTTTGTTAGTTTAATAATTCTTTTTAATAATTTACTGTAATTTACATATTTAAATCTATTTTCTTTTGTAGGATTTTGTCTAAATTTCCACAAAAGATCCTTTTTCCTTCTGCTGCAAACTTTAATACCACGAGATATCCATCTTTGTTTATTGTTGACCTTTATTATACATCGTATTTTAGGAAAACATAGATTATAAAATAAACAGAAATCGTCAATAAAACACTTGTACGCTTCGTTTGGTTCAATGGATTGGTAGATGCTAGAAAAGGATAAGCTTTTGATGCACATTTTAAACTTATTAATATTATCTGCATTATAATCGCGTTTCAAAGTGCGCCAGAATTTTAAAGACAGTACTTTTTTAACAGTTATTTTAATTAATTGAGCAGTATGATCTGATAGTCCTAATTCTAAAATTTCACAAATACAATCCTTTTTAAAATTATGTGCAAAGTTGTCAATACAAGTTTGACTAGTTAGTCTTGTGGGTTCGTATAATGCTAATCTAAAGTTATAATTTAAAAGTAAACATTCAAAATCTAGTGTCACATTGTTGCGTTTTAAAACATCAATATTATAATCGCCAGCAATAATAATATTTTTATAATTACATTTTGAAATATGGATCAGTAATTTCTCAAGTTTTTGGAAGAATGTATACAAGTAATTTTGCTTAGGTACTCTATATATACAAATAATAACTATATTAAAGTCAAGAAGTTCGACTGCGCAGCATTCAAATACATGATCCACAGAATATTTATTAATTTCTGAGAGTATTCGGAATTTCAGACTGTTTCTCAATAAGATACATGTTCCTCCTCTTTTACTGTTACTTCGGCTATACGATGAAGCCAGAGTAAAGTTCGGTAGACTAAGATTTAATTCATGGCCTTCCATCATAAAATGCTCGGTTATGCATATAGCATCAATAATTTTATTATTATCTTTAAGTTCTTCTAAATTGACCAGTAGTTCATCTGATTTGTTCAATAGTCCTGCTATGTTCTGATGGAGAACATATATATGTTTTTCAGAGAAAAAACTGCGAATCTGCTTCCTTTGTATCGTTTCTAATAGGTGTTACTGACATGTCAGAATTGTAATTAGTTTGTATGTCAGAATTGTAATTATTGTGTTTGTCAATTTGTTCAAATGTGCATATGTCAATTAAAATATTGTCCATAATTCGGTTATATATATTTTTTATGCCATTTTTATTAATTTTACCAGTTAAGTATGAAAACATGTCCAGTGATAGATCACGGTTACTGTCAAACAGACATGCGTAGTCATTATTTTGTAAGTCCAAACAAAGAAGATTGTTAAACATTTCAACTTTGAAATTATAGATTGGTGCTCCTGTTATATATGTAGGTGTACATATGATTTTATTTGTGTTTGTCACTTTTTTTAGCGTTTCCTTTAACATAGTTATAATGTTGATATGATCGCTTTCTGCTTTGATGTCATTTTCACCGATGAGAATTATGCAATAATCGCTTAATGTGAAATTTTTCAACTTCGTTTCTATATTGTAAAGGAGTTCCTTTATAGTAGCATTTTTGATAACGTAGTGACAAAAGTCGAAGTATTTTGAGAAGACATCTTCAATGGTAGATAAAGACCCTTTGGAGTTGGTACAGCTCAAAATGCATAGTTTATTCTTCTTCTATTTAGGGTTTATTTTATTTGCCGTTATTTTATTTTTTTGTGTGATAGTACTGTTAGAAATTGGTGTAGCGGTATCTTTCAATTTGTTTGGTGCCTCAGTATAAGTACACATAGATTGAGTCTCTTTTTCATGTGTAGTAGCTAAGCTTTGAGTGCAGTGTATTTCTGGTTGAAATAGCTTCTTGGGTACAGTATTTTTATTTTGCAATAGTTTGCGTGCTGACAATGCTATACTTTTTCTCTCAGGCGTTTCGCAAATTTTTTTGTACGTTTTAATGGTTTTTATTGAATTTTCAAGATCATATTTGAGACGAAAGTTTTCGCAATTTAAATTTTCGATTTCTTGATGAGCGCTAAGTAATTGCATCGATAGTGTTTTAATTTTTTCATTAAGTTCATTTAAGACACCACTGTTGTCGTGTAAGTTATCCGGAATGCTCATCATTGTGCTATCTAAAATAGACCTCTCGGTAGTATTTATTATATTTGTAAGGTCATTCAGGGAACTTGTTCTATTTGGCTTGCGAAATGTAATGTTACTGTTGTCGGTATTCATTTTTATATTTGTATAAGAATAACAACGCCCTCTGTTGATATTCTGCTGGTAACTCCAAGCGCACGTCTATGGTAATTAAAGCCGTGTAACAGGGGTTTTATGTCAAATGCTGAACAACACAACTACGTCTTCTGTCGAATATGGAACGCGCTCTAAAATATTATTCTTGGTGGGGGCGGTCGTTTGAAATTATGTAAATAAACGGACAGCAACAACAGTTCTAATGTATTTTATGAAATATAGTCACCACAAAAGAATGTTTTTGTAAAAGGGATATAAAGAAATGTTACTTTTACTCAATTGCTTATCCACTTTTATATGTTAATTTAGATATTGTGCGTATACGTACAGTTTATTACTAAGTCACTTGTTGGAGTAGTGTACACAAAGTTTTTAGTGTTCTTTCAATTCACTAACACTGTCACTGATTGTTTACTGGTTAAATGATAAGCCTTCCTATTTTACACGCTTTCAGGTGTTATTAAATTATTTTAATTAATTTTTAACGTAAGAGCAGATGTATACAATCCAAGTGTTGATTCTACACGTCACGTATAATAAATTATGATATAATTCCTATACTTAACAATTTTAAATTAGCGAACAAATAATTAACATCTAAGACCCTTTTTTCTACTTTATAATTTATGATTTCTTCTCTCTCTTCTTTTTTCTAAATCCTTATTTTTTAAACTAAATAATTAGCTTTCAGTCACACAGTTTCTAGTTCCCTGCGACTTACGGCCCCATAGAAAACGTTATAATTAAATCTAAATTTTAAAAATAATGTTGCCAGCCCACCAGAACGAAGCGAGGTAGCGAAGGGCGAAGGAGTAATTAGGAGCTGAATTGCAGGTAGTGACAGCATCCCGCGACGTTTTTCCCCGCTTACCTGCTCCGTTTTTCTTTTCTGCTGCCCCGCTCAAAAACGCGGAGTAAGGAAGCGTAACGTTTATTAACAGCAGCTAGAGCACTTATCCTCACCATTCCGGTGGACAAGCAGCCCAACGCCCTCTTTAACCTATTCTTTTGTAACTTCTAAATACCTATACTAAATTTATCATTAAAACAAAAATAACTTAACCTAAACCATTAACAAACAATCAGACATTGTATTTAAAGGAATTCATCTATAAATAAAATACCTAATTGAGGTTCTGAAGAAAGATGACTAACAGATACACTAATAAAATGTATTTAAAATCTTGTGTTTTTAACTTCTTTGAACTTATCTCAATCTCAAAGAGTTTGTGAGGTTGTTGGGGGTAATCTCTGGATCTACTGAACTGACTTAGAAAATTCTTTTACTAATAGTAAGCCACGTTATTTGTGACTGCCATAGGCCATTAGCGAAAAATTTAAAGGCTTTTTTTGTGGTAGGTAGTCGGATTTGCGATATTTAGATAAAATAAAATAAACCGACTAGTGAGGGCGGGTCGCTAGTTATATTTGAGTACTATATAGTACAGACTGATTTAGTCTGCACCTACTACTGTTCTTGTTACTTATTTTCCAGGATCCAAGGAGGCATTAGACTTCATTTGTATATCGTCTTCGGATAACGTACAGGCTGATGATTGTGTAGTACATCACATTAATGCATCGAATATAGAACCTCTAGCGTCAAGTTTTTCAATAGTATAATATTATTAGTGGAAGCAATAAACGATTTCACTATTCAATTTGTGGTGTAAGTACCTATATGTACTAATCAAATGATCTCATAACGGTGAAGGAAAACATAGTGAGCAAACCCATATGTCTTAGACATTAATAAATGTAATATTTTGAAAATAAGCAACTGTAAAAATAATATATAGGTATCTATTCGCTATTATTAGCAGTCTGACTTCAATAATAGACTTACATAATATACGTACTCAGACACGGACCAATATTTATAGATTACACTAAAATTGTTTCGTGTAGGAATGGAATCTGCACCAGGATAGGGAATGCATCTAATGGGATCTGGCCGTGTGTGCAGAATTGATTGATGACTGCCACGGCGGTCCAGTGACCGCTGTATACGCCTGCTGTGCACGAGGTTGTGGGTTCGATTCCCACACAGGACAAAACTTTGTGTGACCCACAAAGAATTGTTCTGAGTCTGGGTGTAATTTGCGTCCGTTTATTGTATGTTTGTAGAGTCCCCCGCGACACATAGCTTTTTCTCTAGTGCGGGATTGAAAAAAAAATGCTGCAGAAATAAAACAGGTACCTACAGAAGTCCTCGAGTGGTTTAATAATTTCAGTAACAAGAGCTTATCTAAGTCTTATCGCCTTTGAGGGTTAAATAGAAAATAAATAAAGAAAAAAACATTTATTTTGAAGCCAAACAAGATTATATCCTGAGAAACGACACATGGTATTTTTATTGCGATTACCGAGCTGAGCAGATTAAGGAACAAAAGTAAAAAATACTTTGATATTTCTAAAGATATTTACAAGAATAGTAACTAAATACAATATCTGATTGTTTGTAAGTAGTTTCGGTTACTAAACTACTTACAAACAAATTATTACAATACGTATTGTATTTATAAGTAGGCAAGTGAATAATAAACAAGTTATATATTTAACAAGTGGCGTTTACTTATTCTCTTGCCTACTTATAATTATTATTTACATCCAATTACGTCTTTACTTCATCGAAGCCTGAACCTGACTGACTCCACATCCAACAACCCTCAAGTCATTCTCCTTTGTTAATCTTTGAATTCAAATATAATTTCACTATTGGTATGCGGCCAGCTAGAGACCACCAATAAACCTCTACATCGCCGCGGTACCTTTTTGGGGTCAGGTTCGTTTATAATATTTCCATTCCTACAGATAATATAATACTAGTACAGATACCCCATCCCATACAAAGAAATGGTTCCCCGCTAACTCGGGCTAACCTTCGGGCTAAATTTTAATTATCTATCTATCTGTAGATGTCTGTATCCAACAGATTACGTGCATACACATAAAATCAACAGATGGCGACACTTTATTTAAAATTATATTTTTCACAAGATATAGTTGGCACCTACTTCATCACTCACATAGATCTACCGACCATAAAGGGTAGGTATCACTCATTGTCTCGGGCTCGGGCCACGTTTGCTCGCTCAAGGTCACGCGCTTTACGAAATATACTTATTTTGATTATTTGCTTCCGTATTTAACTAGCGCTCCGCCCCGGTTTCGCCCGGGCTAAACAATTTTTTCTCGTTTAGGTATATTAAAATGTTAATATACCTATTAACCTAAGTTTATTTTTTTGTTGATGGCTTATATTAGGTATACCTATAATATAAATTGATTTATTAAAAAGAATATTCGTGAAACTATAATAAGCAATTAATTTATCAGTGCAAATAAACAAATAATCTGTTTGAAGTGATAAGGGTCTGTTTGAATTGTTTCTGTCTTAGTCAAATTAGGTTAATTATAATATTTTGTGACAACTCACACACCATCTAAATCCAAACTTGGCACATCCTGTATGGTAATCAGACGACAGACAGAGCATATCACACTAAGATTGGTCCTGAATGGGAATCGAACCCTCATGGATTAGATTCACTAATCACTAGTTACGTAGTAACTCTTTAGTAATCTGTGCCACTAGTACAACAGGCCAGTCGATGTCATTAATGGATGGAGTAAATTATAGCATTCTTTGGTATTAGTCCAACAGTCCGATGGTACTGGGTTCGAATCCCAGATTCATGTCCACTTTTTGAAATTTGTTTTTTGTAGATGGTTTTTATATCAGATAATATTTTTTTGAATTATTTGTAAAAATATAGTAAAACAGTAATTATTTAATATCAGTCTGAATTCACAAATAGGTAATTTTCCCACAGTACGATACCGTAGCACCTCTGCACCGTACCGGCCGTAGAACCGGCCGAACCGGGTTCGAATCCCAACCTCGGATACACTTTTTGTATTTAGTTTTTGTTTAGTTTTTAAAATATTTTATTATAAATATTTTATATATCTTGGATGCAATATTTTTGTTGATAACTTTGATAACGTAAAGCATTTTAAAGTTTTTTGATGAGAGAAAAAAACATATGCCCGTATTATTTATTTTTAACATAAGTCACTGTTTCACATAGCTTTATATATTTTTATACCTACGAGTAAGTAGTATGACCCAACATTAAACTTCAAAACCAGGTAGGTATTTTAATTTATAAAAATCTGAAAATGCATACAGCGCCAGCGCCATTACTCACAAGTCACTCGCAAGTTTCAACTTCTTAGTAGTACAAAATACTGCCGCCAGGACTACGGCGACATTATTGAAATTTGTAAATATATAATTGTAATTTTGTTTTATGAGCCCTTTATTTCATTTTCCTATGCTAGTAGGATTTCTTAAAATATGTACGTATATGTGTCAGGCTATATTTCTTCCAGGTTTGAATTTTACATAAACGTAAATAACAAATCGATATATGTAACTCCATCTATTGGTATTTATTCGTACTAATTTTGATTTGTTCCTGATGAGACCCCATGCCTATTCTAAGGCTAAAGTGTGGGGAGCACGAACCGGTCTTCTAATAAGACTAATTTCGAATCGGGGTGTCTGATCGTCAGATCAGACACCCCGATTCGATCGATCTGTTAAGATCTTTAGACCAATCTCAAATAAGGAATCTGATATTACAGACTTCCAGATTCGAGATTCCCCCTGTACAAGACCCCACCAAAAATCGAGGGGCGGTCCCAGATATTAAATTCCCTACTCGACATAACAACAAAAAAGACAAGAATAGAAAACTAAACGAATCTATTTCATTATGTTTGATGCAGTTCAGAAATAACGTGTCTAAACAGGTCTAAACTTCAAAGAAAAGAGACTTTACGCTCACCTTGGGCGTAAAGTCTCTTTTCTTTGAAGTTTAGCGGTGTAGATAAAGAACCCCTCGTCCGGCATTGTACCAAAAAGAGCTTTCGTCACCGTAGTACGTGCTAAAGAAGAGGAGAGGTTGCTGACGACGGCGGGGGCTTCATAGTACCTATCAATAAAATATCTGATTGAAATCGTTCTGAGGAAAGGTGCCCATAAGAGTGGCCACATTGCCACGGTGGATAACATTATTATAGGTAGGTATTGTGATTCATGGAACTAAAACTAAATGTCTTACGAATTTATCAAAATAGGACTCGAGCTGAGACTTAATGCAGGGCACAGGCGCCTCTGCGCGTTCAACTGGAACTTAGAACCATTAGACACGGATGTCACAAACAAAAGTACAGAATTACACTAACTATGCATCATCATTAAGTAGCATTTCGCGCGTAAATAGCTAATATGATACATATAGATTAGATAGATATATTTTTAAGGGAAATTATAAGTCTAGCCACAAAAATATTTATTGGACACGTGATTAAACTTCTAATTTTATTACTAAGCAACGGGAAAATGACATAGCCTCTAATAAACTAATTCGTCTTTTTTACAACGCCCGCTAAATATTCTATAGAAAGCGTCAAGTAAAGATCATCAATTATTGTGACTTGTCCTTCTTATTTATGCATTACCACCTAATTTACTAACTCGGCCACGGATTTTACATCTCGTCACCATTTTACGTTTTACAGCTTCTACGCAATGTCCTCAAAAAAATATAATTCAAGCTTCTACAGAAAGCACCATTTATTATAACTTAGCATGTAAAATAATACATCATATTCTTTTATCGTGAAATAAGATACTGTAAATTCTAGCCCTGCGACTAAATTAATAGGTGGGCGACTAAATTACTAAGTGACCGACTAGAAAGTCATGCATTTGAATATTATTATATATTCATGCATTTGCTACCAGAAACGAGATGCTATCAGACAAGTAGGTTAGGTTAGGTTAGAACTGTGACCCTAACAACGCGCGAGCCGAGCGAGCGAAGCGAGCGTGCCGCGGCAGCGGCCGGCGAAGCGCTAATTTTTATAAATTGTGTTCGCCCTCAGTTTTTAGCTCACTTAGTATTTCTGTACCCCATATACAGTATTTCTGTGCGCCATATTCAGTAATGTTGGCACCCATAAATTGAATTTGTGTTTGCCCTTAGTTTGTCACTCACTTAGTATTTCTGTACGCCATATTCAGTAATTTGGACACCCATAAATTGAATTTATAGTCGCTCGTTTAAATACTAGCCCTTTTCATATGTTTCTATTATTTCTATAAGTAAAATGATGGTTATTCAATAAACAAATTGATTTTTCAAAAATAAAGTCTTTTATTTTGTATCTCCTCAATAGCTTCTGATAATATTAGTGGCCAATATACCGACTATTTGATGACATTTTTAGCAAAATTTTGACTATCGATTTATATGGGATGAGTTACATTTTAAACGTACTCAGTTAAAAAGTTAGATGCTAAATAAATATATATTTTGATGTCATTTAATAGTATTTTAGAAGTTTACTATTAGAATGCATGCTACAAATTTAGATGCTAAAAAATAATCATTATGCTGAATAGTATTTAGAGTGGTTCACATAGAAGATAACTAGTGGCTAAGATAGTATTATTTTGATGCTCGTTAATTGTGGCTGACTTAGTAATTTAGAAGGCAACATACATTTTTGGGGGCGAATAATGATACTAAAAAGAAGCCTGTTTAATTAGCACCCTATTTTTAATGGAGGTAGGGCACCATTCTAGCGAGCAAGTCTGACTGGGGTAGGATCTCCACCTTACAGAAGACCACAGCAAAAACAACTACACACAGCGGTGTAGTTGTTTTCTTGTGTGAGTACAGGTCTCCAGTGCTCATTTAGAGATGCGTTTTGAAAGTGACGTATTCCTATCCCAGGTATACTCCCATCTTAAAGCCCTGGTGTAAAAAAAATGGGTTGACAACATACAAGTGATACCTCTGGTATTGCAAGCGTCCATTGGCTACGGTAACTGCTTAACATCAGACTATGCTTGTTAGACACCCAAGTAGTAGGTATAAAAAATATATCTACCTATCAAAAACACAATACTTTTCTTATTGTATCAGTTTTCCTATGAAGTAGTGGGCTCTTCTCCTATTCAGTGTTTTCGGTCATATTTTGCAATGAGGTATGAGATTTCATCATTACGGTCTCTTGAGACTGCAGAGATAGCTCACTAGGCGTTACGGATGCGGGAAGCTGCGGAGAACCCACGGAAGCATTGCCCTGTGGGTTTGGTTGAGACGCCCCTCTAAAGGCTTGGAAACTGAAATAATAATACCTATATTATTTTTATACTCCTAAGTAAGCAAGTGGTAAGCAGTTAATGTAGCCCATAGGCTCATTGAACTTAACCTTTTTTTAATACAACCTAGGTGGCAAATAAGCATAGGTTTCACCTGATGGTAGGCACCTATGGACGCTTGCACTTGTCTTAAAACTTTTGAACTTCTTTCTTAAAGAACCCTATGCTTATATATAAGCATAGGGTTCTTTAAGAAAGCCTGAGACTATAGTCTCAGGCGAAAACCTCGGTAGTGAAGCTCGTATCACAATTATCACAACGAGGTATTTATACTGAAGCTAGAAGGAAATGTAGATAAAACTCACTGCGTACGGGCTGAAATTAATTAAAAGTTTTCGTTCTGAAACACGATACGCACCTTTGCTTTATATCATTGAATGTTTTCTTTTTGCAGACGAAGATGATGAAGATGACGAGTCCGACAAGGAAATTATAAGCATCAGTAAATTGCCAGAGCACGTCGGTGCTAGGGTAATAGGCACTGATCGCTTCCAAAATCCAGTTGCACCCAGTAACGACAAATAGTTTTAAGTAGAGTGAAAACCTGAAACAAATCTTTCATCATTTCAACCCATAAACGTCCCACTGCTGGGCACGGGTCTCCTCCATACATTTGGAGGGATGTTAGCCTCCTATACCACGCTGTCCAGACGAATTGGTATAGGGTTTTGTTCCCTTAGTCGACTCTTACGACACCCTCGGGATAGAACGGGGTGGTGACATTATGTATTCTTAATCCACCACACGGATTAAGAATACATATTTTATTTTTATTTTATTTTCTTAGGAAAACCAACAGCTAAAATAACAAAGTAAACAACATATATAAAAATACAGAGAGCCATTAATAGGTCTTCACAATTAGATGTAGCGTAAATCTAAGAAATTATATCAGTCTTAACACTCGTAATAAAAGAAATTACATTTTTTTTTTGAATGAAAAACTTTAAAAATACTATATAAGAAGAACTAAAACTTAATAACAAACAATAATAAACTAACTACTCACTGACTAAGTAACCGTCTTGCCGACGCCACGCTAGTGTTAAACAGATCAAGATCTAAAGTATTAGAAACCTCATTGTACCTATTACTCGCTCGCCGAATAAATGCATTCTGTCTGTAATTGGTATATGTCATATATGTCATCATAAAAACGAAACAAATCTTTACATAGTATAAAATAAAGTCGCTCGCTAGATCTTTTAAACTATGCCATTTTTATGCAATTTTTAGCAATAGATAAAAGTGTTTCAAGAGGATGCCAGGAATTCAAGAGAAGAAAGTATATATGTATAGTCCTAATGATAATAATATAAGTCCTGGTGATTAATAAAAATATCTTATATTCTGTATTTATATATATATATTTTATTTTCTATATTCAAATCAAGGATACAAAGTCTATCACGGATAAAAAAAAATTAAAAGTAAAAAAGGCTGCTTTGCCAATTCTGATTGCCTCAATTTATCATCACCATAGCCGAAAAACTTCTACTGCTAGAAGTTTGTTCCTCCTAGGATTACCAGGGCATTCAGTCTTGAGCTGACTTAGACCATCTGCAACCTTTACCAGGTTTAAATATTTAAAGCAATGTGGAAAAAGACGAACCCGGAGCAGGATTCGAACCTGCGCCTTTCTGGTTTCGGCCCAGCGCACTACCTTTAAATATATTTAAGCTTTACCAGGTCGTCTTCAGCTTTCATGTCCTGATAAACCAAAACTGAGCTTTTCAAAATAAATCCATTATTATTATATATTGGTCTTACCATTGTGTATCTTTTTTCTGTAATCGTTGCGTTTGTTTCTTTGTCTCTGCTATTTTTTTAGCAGCTAAAGCGAAAAACACCAAGTTAGCCACACACACGAGTAACATTGGTGTGTAGAAATAAATTAGTCTACCCATACCTGGAAATTTAACAGAAATTGTTATTAGGAATATAGAAACAAATCGTGAGTCTAGGTCTCAATCCCAAGTCCGGCTGTGCTATTGGATTTTTATGTTAGAAGCCGCTAAGACTCTGAAATAGTGCACAATATAATAAATTATAATTCTATACAGGCTTCGCCAAGTTTAGTTAAGGATCAGATGATCTTGTTTAAGGTCATCTGATCCTAAACTAGCAGAGCCTGTTGTGTGTCGCAACGAGACATTTAGTAAGCATACTTACCTATATATATTTCGAAATACTACATACATATTGTAACGTTGATGTATTGAGAGATCGCCTGTATCAATCGAGTGAAGAATATTTATCACCGCTGGTGGCAAAAAATATTCTTCCCTCGACTTGTGCATGAGAGGTTTAATGAATTTTAGACCTGCAGCTCACAAAATTTATTAAAACAAAAGAATTAGAATAGAACAAAACTCAAGACAAACTTTGGGTGATGAGCATGTTTCTTTGTTCTGTGTCTGGGTATAGTTTATCTATATTTTAACTTTGAGTGGGTGAAGAGGTAGCTTTATAATTATTAGTGGAGTTATAACCTTTTGTAACTCAAGTAATCATTATTATTTGAATTTTGTGGCAAATAAGCATACGGTTCACCTGATGGTAGGTACCTATGGACGCTTGCACTTAAAACTTTTGAACTTCTTTCTTAATAAACCCTATGCTTATATAGTCTCTGGAGAAAACCTCGGTAGTGAAGCCTCATATCACAATATTATCACAACGCGGTATTGAGTGAGCTGAAGGTCCAAAACTTATTAAACCTCTCATACACATATTTACTCACCATCTAGGAAGCATCCTTGCCTTCGAAGATTGGGCAGGAACTTATTATACTTATGATTGTCGGATAATTCAAGTGCAGCTAACACTACAGTCAACGCAGTAGGTACTCCGAATGCGTATGCGCTATACCATAGGAACCTTACTCGTTTCTCTATGGAAGCACCGTGCGTTATGACATTGACGTTTCTATACAGACAAAAATAACAGTTTACGTTATTGTTTTGGCATATTTTACAATTTAAAGGACACTTTTAGGGCACAATGCAAGCGAACAAGCCCGACTGGGGAAGAACTTCCAGCTTACAGAAGGCCACAGCTTAAATAAAAAATAAAATAAACTTTAATTCAGACAAATCCATATTTTGTTAGTAATACACACACCTTATAACTATGTTAGTAACAAATAATATTAAAATATATTATTTACAATCCTAACATTAATTCATAAACCTGTTTCCACCATCTGACGCACTGGGGACATGCACATGAGCCCGAACCCAGTGCGCCATGATGGGACAACACGGCTTGCTGCTAATGACCTCCAGAATGCTGTTGGAGCTCCCACGCACTCTACGCATCATGGATGCTGTTCTTTTGCGGAGGATAGTTGAGAAACCGTCCGTATTTGTTTCAGTAAACATTCCTGATGCACTACAGTAACGTGGAAGCCCCAACAACATCCTGAAGGCATTATTATATTGCACTCTGAGAGCGTTGAATGCCCTTTGCGTATATCGAACCCACAGAGAGTGGTGTAGTTTTGTTTCTATGCGTAAGTATAAGTCTGCATAAGGATTAGTCTGGACACGGAAAACGTTATCATAAAAACCGTTTCTCTTAAATGTAAGAGAGGTAGAGCACCATACTAACAAGCAAGCTCGACTGGGGAAGGACCTCCACCTTACAGAAGACCACAGCCAACTAACTACACACAGCGATGTAGTTGTGTTCCTGTGTGTGAGTATAGGTCTCCAGCGCTCATTTAGGGATGCGTTTTGAAAGAAATGTTTTCCCATCCTAGGGATGCACCATCTTAAATTCAGATGTACATATCACTTGGCTACGCGCAAGTGATAATATATGTACATCTGGTATTGCAAGCGTCCATAGGCCATCTGCTTAACATCAGGTAGTATAAAAAATATTGATATTAGGCTTCAAATATATATCTACATAATCTTAAAAACAAAGAAAGTAACAATATCTACCTGAAAGTCCTCCAAATATCATAGAACATCACATTTAGCCAAAAAAAGGCTGCCAAGGTTGAGAAATATATAACAAATGCTGAAATAAATAAATAAATAAATTCTTTTATTAGCATAAATTAGGTTCACAATATATTAAGCTCTGACTCCTGAGGTAGGCATACAAGCCTGAGTTTCTGGAGCCAGAAGAAAGAGCCAGCCTTGAAATAAGGTCAAATCAGGTATAAATACATAATGAACTTGTTAAAATTCCGCAGTCTTTTATCCAAATGAGATCCTCTTTTTTTAAATCAATATACATGCAAGTTAAAATCCTCCACTTCTATACATAGATATTTATTATCTTCCCCCACTGCTCGAACTGATTGATAGATTTTTTAGGTTAGGCAAACTTGCTACTGTCATTCTGTAGATTGGTGACCATTTAGTGGAAAATAAACACAGGTCCTGCGTGTCTTTACGATCGGTGACGGATTAGAGAGTGTTCCTGTATTTGCACACACACTTGTGCACTACAATTATTATGTCCTTTAATAATCCTTGTTGAAATTTCATGATACATACCCATTCCTAAACACGAACTTCGAGTAAGACTCTGCATATAAATTGATATTTGCATAGTGGCCATTACCAAAAAACTAAAAAAGAAACAAGTCAGGTATGCTATCATCACCATACCAGGAATTGTATTCCTGAGGTCTGGTAACAAAGAGTACACTGCCACTGTCAATATTATGAAGAAACAGGAGACCAGCATACCTGAAAACATTATTATAGATAAACATAAACATTTTACTGAGTTCCTATATCAAATATTTAAATATCAACAAAATCAAATGTGGTAAGCGGTGGTGGCCGAGTAAGAAAGTAACAGACTTGCACGCAAGAGGTGCGAGTTCGATCCCGGGTGGCAGTGCTAATGTAAATTTCACTTTGTGAAGTATATGCACTAATCAAATGATTCAGCATCTGCTAACGGTAAAGCAAAACATGAGGAAACCCACATGTCTTAGAAGAACTTCTAAAGACATATCAGATTCATCAACCCGCATTAGGCCAGCGTGAATATCAAGAGATTCAGGGTAGACCTTAATGTGAATTAAGGTCTACCCTGACTCTCGTGATAGAGGAGAGGAGACCAATGCCCAGCAGTGGGACATATATGGGTTTGCTATTAAATATAACAACACAAACAAGCTTGGCATCACACAAACAAGTAAGTCTCTTAAGAAACTTGCAGATGACCACAGCCCAAATAAAGACACAAGTGGTAGTATGGAGTTTTTTTTATGAAACTCTCCCGCAAGCCCACAAGCCCTATGTCGCGAGTTACTTCACAAACATACAGTTCGCGGATACAAAATAATATAGATAGATTCGGAACAAATATTTATGAATCACACAAAATTATGGCCTCCGGCACAGCAGTCACGGTCACTAACCACTACACCAATAGGCCAGACAACTTTGCCAAGCTAAGTTGTGTTTTATGCATGAGTTTTTAAAGTCTATGACTTATTTCAAGACACAATTAGGAAATTGGAAATCTCGAAGAATTTGAAAGATATTACTTACATCCAGAATTCAGTACAGATTTATTATTTTCTTCTTCTGTTTCAAGGCAAACTAAAGCATCTAATTTTGTTCTACCTTCAGTTATAAAGTTATCCATACAATACTTATCTGGACCGAACTCAAAATGGGACTGCAAGCTGCCTGTGAGTTCAACATGTAATGTACCGTCCTGTAAAAATAAATCTACAATTTGTAAAAAACTCTTTAAAAAAAATATGGGTCATCTAAACAACTTTGTTAACAGGTAAGCCACTAACCACTTAATACGAAAAAATAATGGGACAGGCAGACATAAATTGATAGATTTGGTAACCCTAAAATCTAATTATCTATTCAACTCCATTATTGAAAACTACTAGCAATGCATAAATAATAATGTCCTTCTAACCAAGTATTGGCGGCTGATCTAGACAGGGACTAGCCATCTGTATTATTATCATAATCAATCTACTAAGTACTAGCGGCCCACCCCGACTTCGTCCGGGTTAGACAACTTTTTATCTGTTCAAGAATTTAATTTGCAAAAATCTTTCTTAGTGCCCTATTGCCAACATAATAATTTAGATAATATTTTTTTAATTATTAGGAAAAGTGACCGTACGGAGGTACCCGTATTCGGCCGAACCGGGTTCGAATCCCAACATCGGATACACCTTTTGTATTTGTTTCGTTTTTAAAATATTGAATCCCAAAATCGGATACACTTTTTGTATTTTGTATTTGTTTAGTTTTTCAAATATTTATAATAATAAACCTTAAATGTCACATTTTTATTCATAATTTTGATAACGTAAGACATTTTAAAAGTTTTTTTGTTGAGAGAAAAAATATATATACCAGTAATATTTATTTGTGCAGCGTGTGCGTGTGCGTGTTCGTGTGCGTGTGCGTTTGCGAGCGCGTGCGCGTGCGCGAGCGTGTGCGTGTGCGCGTGTGTGTGTGTGTGTGATAGCACAGCGGTAAGTTCATAAACCAGTTTTGTAGGATGCTAGAAAATAAATAAAACCATTTATTCGTCTCTATGGAAAACAAGGTCAAAGGCTAATTAAATTTCAACATAAAAAAGAACAACACAGTTCTAACAGGTTTTGACCTAGCCTCGACAAGACACTGAATGAAAATTATTTATTCCCTATACTTATTAAGACAGTATTTTGTCTTTTTCATTTATTCGTTTCTATCTACCTAAGAGAAACAATGATAATAAGTATGATTACAAAAACCTTTACAGGTATACCTCTCTGCATACTAAAATCCTTTAAAATTATAATACATAGCATGCAAAATTATTATTATAAGAGGTAGGGATACAAATTGATAGAAATTATTATTATTAAATATGCTATAAATTTTAATTATCTATACATTTAAAACTTAAAAAATACGAATTAATTATAATTTTTTTTATCCATAAACTCTTTAAGGCTAAAGAAATTACAGTTACTAAGCCATTTGTATAATTGTGTCTTGAACGATGCTATATTTAGTGTTTTAAATCGAGAGGGTATCTTATTATAAATTTGGACGGACATTGCAAGACAACTTTTATTAGTTAGTCTTGGTAACCTATTCATTACTAACCTATAAGGGTCACGTCGGTTTCGACGGCTTACATCATTCACTGACTTGAACAGTTCACCATGCTGCATTTCGAGCAAGTCATTAACCATTGTCTCTAGTGTACCTACATGTATTTGATCAAAGCAGCAATTAGCATTGCCATTTTATGTAATGTATAACTAACTTGCTTGCAAAAGAGTGGACAAGGAACCGTTTTATTAAATGTATACCTACACATTTTATGATAAGTGTATGGTTCGGTTCAGTTTAAGTAATTGGCAGACGCGGCTTGGCGTTTGTTAGCTCGCATGAAAACGATTAACTAAGAATATTACTAATTAATATATACCTAAGACTTATTTTTGTCTTGATCGCTTCACTATTACTTATGACAAGAGCACCAATATGACAAATTTGTTTCAAATCTGAAGTGATCCATATTGTCACAGATCTTCGAGAAAGACTGAAAGTAAAAAGGCAAATTACCGCTTTAGTCTATTTTACTGAATTATTTGCATATCTAGTAACTTATAGTGATTTTAAATATATTCAATCCATAATTCCAAGGTTCTTACACCAGGTCGAATATAGCCAAACTCAAATAGCAAGGTGTGTGTCAATACAAAAAATATATTTCTTACCGTATTTAAATAGTACTCATCAGCAACGTAACTAATAAATATTCGCTCCTCATTTTTACCGAAACATTTCATTTTAGACAAAAAGAAATAAAACTCCTTCACGATATTGAACCCTTCCCTTATTTTAGATCGCTCCCACACAGGTGGATTGAATTCAATAGATAGATTAGCACATTTTAAATTATCTTCATCATACCCCTGACCAAACGAACAGCATTTTCTAGCACATGTCTCCTTCATACATATACAACCTCTCTCTTCGCCAGTCTCATCAACAAAATATTCACCATCTTTATATGTCAAGCCATTGAAAGACCGGTTTGTTAGTACCACGCTGTTTTGATGATCACAAACTTGCGATACAGTACTTGTCACAATTCCCAATAATACAATAAAATTGAGCTGCATATTTCTAAAAAATATGTAAATTCAATACGTGTGTCGAGTGTGCACATAGTTTGGAGACTGCTAACAGGTTTAAAATATGTATTTAAAATTCAATATTAAGAATCAGGTCCTTAAATTTGATAAGAGAGGTAGGGCAAAACGAGATGTCTCGCTCAAATAGATCAGCCCGCTTGGGGAAGTAAACTTTCAGAGAATTAGAACCATCATTCTTTCTTACTCTATTTTCGTTTCTAAGTTATTAACCGACTTCAAAAACGAGTAAGTTTGTTTTTTTAATGTTTGTTACCGTAGAACTCCGTCATTTATGGACCGATTTGAAAAATTTTTTTTTTGTCTGAAAGAACATAAATACTTCCAGTTTGGTCCCATTTTCATCAAAAGAAAGTGCTGATGATGGGATCCATGAGGAACTGAGGGAACTCCTCAAAGTTATAGGCACACATATAGCAATTTTAATATTATTTTACAACAAATCAAAAACATTTGCATTCAGAAAATGAAATTTGTTGAAGTAAACCTGATGATAAAGACCACAGACGGCCATCTGAACTTCTCAATAATAAGTATTTCACTGATAGCGATTAGATAAGTTTCGATTATGGTGGCTAAGCAACTATTAATAAGCAAATGTAATGTAGCAAATGAAAACTGGTACATTTGAACTGAACTGATGATGAAGCTGGAAGCTAGGCAACGGAACTTCATAATTAAACAATGTAATCTAGCCGTGTTTGGGCTTAAATAAATTGTCATGAGATGCACTTAAGCTGTAAATTATCAGATTAAAAAGTACCATCTTTAAGGGCGAAAAAGTGAGAAAAGAGTTTGCATGAAAGTTTATCCTGTTTTAATACCTATGTTAGACTAGGGGTTTGAAGGTATTTGAAAATTTCACAACTTGCCGTACTGAAGTCTTTTTTTTTTGTTAAAATTATTTTTCTTCGTTTAGTTAATTCTGGAAGACTTCTTATTTTAAATTTCTATATTTAGTGCATGACAAGAAACTACGTTCTTCTAATAATCTACTTCTTGCCCTCTCATACTTCTGAATTAGTCCACTCTTCCTTCTTCATACAAAATTCAAAAAGAAAATACGGAATCTCTTCTTCGACAAACTTAGGAAATCATTTCACTATTCAGTAACTACCTAATAAGTTTTAAATAGACTTAATATAATTATGTAAATCTATGAAAGTTCTGAAATAAAAACATTTATTTATTTAACACATAACATAGTGATGTTACAGGTTAATTAGGAATAATCTGTAAGGACAGTGGTGCTTACAGATTTTTTAAGTGCTGTGAAGAGGCATCAACTACGATGGGCGTTTAGATTTATTTTGAATGAGCTAAAATAAAATCAAGGTCCTTTTTTGTTCTAGACCTGTACATACATTCCGACTTTTTGCAGTGAATTCGCTATAGCAGTATCGATACAAACGCCTGTTACAAATTATACTTAAACAATTCCGTCTCCGCCTGAAACCCGCGATGGCGAAATATGCGTCGCACCGGTCGACACCTAGAGGTGTAGACCGGTGCGACGCATATTTCGCAGCAGACTAGAGCTAGTCACGCTCTATGACGTTGCTCTGTTTCATGTGGCTTGTTGCTCGGGTCCACTGCTTTAAGGAGTTCTTCTTGTAGTGTATAGGCGAGTCATAGCCTGCCTAATTGCCGTTTCCACATAAAAAATGATGCTTTACCATATAGATAATACCATTAGATCATAAGCCTATGTTTATAGCTTCGTTTCTCAATAGAAATATTTAAATTGTATATACTTAAGCTAATTTAATGTGCTGTTAAATCTTGGTATCGAGCGGAAAACCTGGTGACATGCAACACAGGTAATTTTCTACCTACCACATGCACTAGCGATCAACAACCGATATGTATTGTACATGTTAGCTTAAGTATTTTTGTAATGTCGGTTTTGCTGTGAAATAAATGTTTTTTATTATTATTATATAAAATACAAAGCTTACGAGTTAATTACATACCCAAACCTTTTGAAGAGTCGGGTGTTGTTCTTAAATTATTAGGTATAAGAAAATATTAAAAGAAACACGATAATAATAGTAACATGAGTTGCTTTTTTAGTGTTTTCTTTGTCTTACTGCTAGGACGGGGGATTTTATATAATAATATGCTAACAGACACTGCTATATAAAATCCAAAAAAAAACTGCCGTGCAAGACTGTTCGTAAGAAAAGAGATAATTAAGATTAAATATTATTTATTGTTAAATCAATGACATTTTTAATTTTGGATAATAACTTCGCATACATTTGATTTAAGTCCAATAACTAAGTACTTAATTATGGCACAAAAAAATATCAAAGCTTTTCACGTATTATGATAATTATAATTCCAATACCTAGTACTTAACAATTTTAAATTGGCGCACAAAAAAGTATTATCGAGAACCCCTTGCTTTCTGTCACACAGTTTCTAGTTCCCTGCGACTTTTTATAAAATGATTACTACTACTTTTTACAATTATATAAAATGATTCATCATCATCATCATCTCAGCCACAAGAAGTCCACTGCTGGACATAGGCCTCCCCCAAGGTCTTCCACATAATTCGGTCCTGAGCTGACCTTGTCCATCGGTTGCCCGCGACCTTTACCAGGTCGTCGGTCCACCTTGTTGGAGGCCTGCCCACGCTGCGTCTTCCAGTTCGTGGTCGCCACTCAATAATAATAGAATGATTACTACTACTTTTTTACAATCTAAAAAAGTTGATTTATGATTACATCTGACGTTTATGTTTTTGAAATATCTGTCTAAATATTAAAAACAATGATGGCTGCCCACCAGAACGGAGCGAGGTAATGAACCAGGGCGAGAAAGTAAGTAGGAGCTGAATTGCAGGCGGTGGCAGCACCCTGCTGTTTTTCCCCGCTTACCTGCTCCGTTTTTCTTTTCTACTGCCCCGCTTAAAAACGCGAAGTAAGATAGCGGTGCAGTGACGTTTCTTTACCCCGCTCCATATATCTGTACGGCTTTTATCCTCACCATTCCGGTGGCCAAGCAGCCTAACTCCCTCTTTAACCTATTCTTTTGTAACTTCTAAATACATATACTAAATTTATCATTAAAACAAAAACCACCAATCTCAGCCATAAGACGTCCCCCAAGTTCCTTCACATCGGTCGGTCCTGAGCTGCCCTTGTCCCGCGTACTTTACCAGGTCGTCGGTCCACCTTGTTGGAAGCCTGCCCACGCTGCGTCTTCCAGTTCTTTGTCGCCACTCTAGAATCTTTCTGCCCCAACGGCCATCGGTTCTGCGAGCTATATGCCCTGCCCATTGCCACTTAATTGAGGCAATTCTTCGAGCTATGTCGGTCACTTTGGTTCTCCTACGAATCTCCTCATTTCTGATTCGGTCTCGCAGGGAAACTCCAGCATAACTCTCTCCATTGCTCTTTGGGTGACTTTAAGCCTTCGCAAAAACAAAAAGGAACTTAACCTAAACCATTTACAAACAATCAGATATTGTATTTAAAGGAATTCATCTATAAATAAAATATCTAATTGAGGTTCTGAAGAAAGATGCATAACAGATACCTACACTAATAAAATGTATTTAAAATCTTGTGTTTACTTATCTCAATCTCAAAGAGTTTGTGAGGTTGTTGGGGGTAATCTCTGGATCTACTGAACCGATTTAGAAAATTCTTTTACTAATAGTAAGCCACGTTATTTGTGAGTGCCATAGGCCATTAGCGAAATATTAAAAGGCTTTTTCGTGGTAGGTAGTCGGATTTGCGATATTTAGATAAAATAAAATAAACCGACAAGTGATGGCGGGTCGCTAGTTATATTTGAGTACTATATAGTACAGACTGATTTAGTCTGTACCTACTACTGTTCTTGTTACTTATTTTCCAGGATCCAAGGAGGCATTAGACTTCATTTGTATATCGTCTTCGGATAACGTACAGGCTGATGATTGTGTAGTAGCCGATGCTACGGGCAGTGAGTCACCCATCACTTGTTTGTACCTAAACATAAATGAAAACACATTGATGCATCGAATATAGAACCTCTAGCGTTAAGTTTTTAATAGTATAATATTATCATGAGTATACAATTGATTATACCCAAATTATATACCCGAATCTATTTTTAACACATACCTACCTACCTACGCCATTTAAGAAAATTAATTATAAATTATTAGAAATCAATTTTACTTAGGTCTATAAAGATATTGTTATGTTTAAAATATAAATAAATAACTTACTTGAATAACACACATTCAAAAAGGTGAAGAATAAATGTTAGAAAACCATACAGCAATAGATAGGTTTTCCCGTTAATGAAAAAAGCTACGTGCAAGTAAAAGCCGTATCAGAGTGCCTTGTGTGGGTACCACAAACTTAACGAGCTAACGTTAAATGCAACGTGAACTGCAAATACCAAATTTAAATTTAGTTTATGCTTAATTATTATTTTAAGGTGAATTTCTTTTATTTGGTGGTAAGTGATAATATTATTTTGTATACTTAAGTAGCTTTTCCATTATAAACCCTGCATAATTTTGTAATAAATGCTTGGCATGTCCTACCGGCTTTTGATGGAATCCAGTTGCAAATAATTAAGAGCAATGAGCGCCTGTAAATAAAAAGAGTTGAAACTTTTATACTATGTACTTAACAACTGTCTCGATAAAATGATAAAAATGTATCGATAAACATTTGATACATACTTTAAGTTCCAAGGAAATCGTAATTGCACAAGAATCATTTTGGCTCTCCGTGAAGTGTGCTTGCTGCCACATTTGTTGTACCTAATTGTGGTCATCTTGTGAATTTTAGGGCCCCAAAACAGTAAGTTGTAAGTGAACAAAAACCGTTTAGTGGTCACTAACGAAAAAACAATCTAAAAAAATATATAACTATCTTTACTGTGAAAATCGGAGTAGGTAATAATTTTTGTATATAGGTTTATTTATTATTTATATAAATACACTACACAATTTACCTCTCAACAAGTCAATATTGTAACTCGCACTCAAATGCTTAAAACAAATCATGCGCATTAATTCTCTTACTTTTGTGTTCTTGTGTAGGTATATAATCAATAATCGTCGGCGACGATGCATAAAACTCTAATTATGTTTACCACTATTTGCACCAAATGGAGTGGATTCTATTATCTTAAATGCGATAGAAAACCTCGCACTAGGCAATCAGAAGGAGCTTTGTTGAAGTAATGTATCAAGCAGGAAACAGACCATTTTGATGATCGACATGAATTCATCTAAAGAAAAGCAGAATGGGGTGAACTGCATCGCAATATCAAGTCATACATGGCCATCTGATCTCAAACTAGGCAGAGCCTTTACTATGGTAACCAGACAACTTATAAACATACTCACATAACTTACATTTTCTCTCGGATCACTAACCGCTAGACCAACAGGCCAACAGGTCAAAATGCACCTAAGCTTAGATTCACCAGCTAGCTAAGCTTCACTGTGCTACTTGGTTCATACAAATTGCATAAATATGGTGGCGGATGACAGATTATACATATATATCGTCACGCTCGTCTCCCATTGGGGTGGGCTGAGACTATGGTATGGTATGCATCATAATGCCGACCATCTACCACATGACAGTCAGTGTCACGGCTAGGCTACAGCAGAAAGGGGATGACGATCCGTTTCTGCAGTCTATAATATTAATCATAATAGCAACCGATACCTGTTCCACTGGAAAACTTGGGTTTCCTATCCTTTGTCAAAAGAGCTGAGAGGATATAGGCATAAATTCACATGCGCTGGCCACATGCAGATTGCTGGATCAGACATGCTTTTAGATTTTTAAGTCATTTTGGTTTCCTCACGATGTTTTCCTTCACCGTAAGCAGATGGTAAATCATTTGATTAGTACGTATAAATTCCACAAAGTGAAAATTACATTGGTACTACATATGTATTTTAATAATAATATGGAAAAAATAAAAGTAATAAATAATTAAATAATATTATATTGATACCATATCACATTGAATTTCTGATTACAAATAATATTTACAATAGTAACTTTTGTTAAGATATTGGCTTTACAAATAAATAAAGTGAAATAAAAGAAGTCTTTGGATAATAACCATAGCAATAAAAAATAAAGAAAGCTTGAAATTAATAAATATGTAACTCATTTTAGAAATAATAAACCAGCGAAATATACAATACAAAGTGTAATAAACATTCTAGGCGCTAAACAAGTCCCTGTCAGTTGTTTTTGGACTTGAAACAAAACAAATATTTACTTTGCTTTGTATTTCTTAATTTCTCTTTTAGTGATCAAATGTATTCGAGTTAAGGCTGGATCGATATCAACCATTTTCCAGGCAAATTTTAAAACTATAATACTTGACGAACATAAGTCTCTCTTTTGGCTTATTATAATACTGAATAGAAAGACAATTTAAGAAGGTAGTAAAAAGACGCTTTATGAGATGCAGCTGACTGTATAAATATATAATGATCTTTAGGTGCTGATAAACCTGGGCAAGTGAGTAGACCGATCATTTTCCAAGGTGACTAATGTTCAATTTTCAATGTTTAATTTAAATGGCATCTTGATATTTATCAAGATTCGGATCTTCTACAAATTTCATTTATCTAACACAAAAATAGTTTAAATCCGTAAAGTATTAATACATCACTCCTGTATACCATAAAAAAACGTTGTTTAATAACAGGTTAAATATGAAATAACCTTTTCAAACCGGTCAGTCACATAGGTCACACAACTTGTTTCGAGGTCGGTACCTATTTACGAGGCGCTTCTAGCCAGGTGCACTCGCTGTTCGGTAAACGATCAGCGGGTTAAGCAACCAAGGGCGCGGTAACCCTATAAATGAGTGACTGCATAGTGGTATTTTATCTGAGCGTCTCCGTGCTTCGGAGCTTAAAAGTCGGTCCCGACTGTTTTCAGTCGTTAGATCATGACAGAGGCTTAAATATGGGCGATCTAAATAACTCTGTCACCAGGTTGGCCACTAACCAAACAATAAGAAGAAGACCTATTAAAGAGAATATTTTTATCTAAACTGCACATATTTCATTTCTTGGTGCGTCAATTTCCCTACCAATTGTGTGTAAGACGTTCATTTTCTTCTTCAATATTTTCTTCAATGGTAAGTATAATACTGATGTCTATGATTTACGTTCTGACTACTTTTACTATTTTCAGAAAATATGAAATGCTGTTGAGCATTAATATTAGATATTGAACTAATTAGAGTTCGCATTATTGATTTTTCCTTTTATTATATGCATTGATTGTTAAAAGCCTCAAATTAATTATTTCATGAAAAAGCTTTGGTCGCTTCAGAACTTTTGTTATTCCTTTTGTATTTACCACAAGAAAATAACAAAACACACCTTTTTCTTATCAACTGAAATATTTTCTTCTTACAGACGAAGATGATGAAGATGATAAGTCCAAAAAGTACATTATAGGCGTCAGTAAGTTGCCAGAAGTCAGTGTAAGGGAACACGGCGCTAATAACTTCCATTATCCAACTAATACCAGTCACAATGAACAATTTGATATAAAGGGTGAACCTGAAAAATACGAAGATCATAATTATAATAATGAGGTAGCCACTTATTTGTGTTCCACTGCTGAGCAAAGGTCTACTCTACTCTATCAAGAAAGTAAGAGTGAAATAAAATCAATTGAATAACTCTCACTTGGTTACAATACATACCGTTGTGTATCCTTTTTTTGTAGCACCTGTGTCTGTTTCTTGACTTGCGCTATTTTTAAAGCTGTTAATATAAACAATATCGTGTTTGCCACACATAAGATCATTATTGGCGTGTACAAATAAAGTATTTTACTGTTCCCTGAAAAAGAAACTTGGTGTTAGAAAAAAGACTAGCAGATGTTTGTTACTTAATAAATATTCAGTATTGCTTTTTTGACCCACCACAGACACAATTTATGATCGTGAAGTTCCACATTGAACATAAGTAAGAGTTATTATTGCATTATATTTTATTAGAGCAAGAAGAATGTATTCATGGTTGCAAACAAGCTGATAACAAGCTATCATTATAAATAAGAGTATAAAAGGTATTTTATCTATAAAAATATTATTTTGATTTAATTTAGCCTATAGAGAACTTTAATACGACAGATATAATATTTGAATTTATCGTACCATATATAAAACATCCATGCCGTCTAAGATGAGGAAGTAGTTTAATGCTAGCTGGAAGATCAGAAAATTCTAGAGCGGCTAACATTATTGTCAATATGGCTGGCACTCCGAATGCATAAGCACAGTAGTACAGAAACCGAATAAGTTTCGATCTTGTAAAACCACGCGTCACACTGACCGATCTGCAAAATTGAACAAAATCAAAGAATTAGAACAATGTAAATATTTATGCAATTTAAATAATTCTAGGTCTTTACCTGAGTTTTGCCCAAAGATCGTAGCTCATCACATTCAGCCAGAAGAAGGCTGACAGTAGTGCAAAGTAGATAATAAATGCTGCAATAGGAAACAAACAAAATTTTAAGAGAGCACCAAGACTACAAGAGTCCATACGCTACGATAGACGCTTAACATCAGGTGGCCTGTATGCTTGTTTGCCACCTAAATACGTAGTATTAACTGCCTCTGTGGCTCAGTGGTCGATGTGTGTGACTGCTGATCACGAGGTCCCAGTTTCGATTCCCGGGTCGGGGCAAAAATTGATATTGAGTTTGGAAATTGGCGGTGTTTACACCCGCGTGCATCGGAAAGCACGTGAAGCCGTTGGTCCTACGCCTGATCTCTCTCTGGTCCTGTCGGATTGCCGTCCCGTCGGACTAAGTATGAGAGTGAGAGAATAAAGAGTGCACGTGTGTTTGCGCACACACTTGTGCAACATCTTCCGCGTAGATGGCTAGTTTTCGTTGAGATTAGCCGCCGTGACCGAAATTCGGTTAGGAGGACATTATTATTATTACAAAGTATAAAAAAAAACATAATTTAGTTAAAGATATCTTATTTTCATGAGGTCACTCCAAAAATATGGAGGAAAAACTTGAATGGATAGGAAATTTTGTCACAAAAATGATTTCAATAAACTTAAATTATTTTAGTCGATTATGAGGAATAAATATTTAATAAAAATAAACGGAAATGCTTAATTCTGTTTTACACTTTTAATGTTTCTGAAATACGTTTAATATTATTTTTAAAATCTTTTAGTTCTAGATATTATAACTGATATGATTGATGGTCCAGTGGCTGCAGTATGCGCCTGCTGTGCACGAGGTTGTGGGTTCGATTCCCACACAGGACAAAACTATGTGTGACCGACAAAGTGTTGTTTTGAGTCTGGGTGTAATTTGTGACCGTTAATTGTATGTTTGTAAAGTCCCCCGCGACACAGAGCTTGTTCTCTAGTGCGGGTGCCTTTAAAAAAAAAAGTTTTAAGTTACATAAAATCCATAAAAATAGTTAATATTACAATACTTACTCATTAGCATGCAATAAACTTGACTGATGGTACCCGCAAGAAGCAAGAGTTGCATAGTAGCCATAAACAGAAAGCCCACAAAGAAACTCATGAGGCACCCTATCATTATCATTCCATGAAGAGTTCTGAGCTCTGGCAGACAGGAGTACACGGCCACCGTCAGGATGATGAAGAAACAGGAGATCAGCATACCTGAAAACATTATATTAAAATAAAAGCAACGTATTGATATAGTATAAGTATACCGAGTTGTAGTACCGAGTACTTATATTATACTGTTCTTAGACTGTAATATGTAGTTCTGAAGATCCAGATGATATTATACGTTCATTCTAAATTGATGAGTACTTACTTACACAAATAAAATAAGCATTATCAAATGCACGCTTTTTCACAAAAACAGGCTTGCATACAATTTAAAAGCTGTAGTTGTTTTACTTAAATATTGAAGCAATGTGAAAAAAATCGAGCCCGTAGCAGGATTTGACCCGGCGCGCGCCTCTCGGGTTTCGGCCTAGCGCACTACCAATACCAATGTATTTGTTTTCTTTATTTTTCTTCTTTCATTTTTACTTGTAAATACTATAGCCTTAACTTTGCCTCTCACAGCAGCTTTTTTTGGCCATTGTTGACAAATTAATCATGCGTGGATTATTATTATGCTACTTGTATTGTAATCTGTTCACATTTTTTGCAAAAATATTTTTTTAATAAATCATCATCTCAACCCATAAACGTCCCACTGCTGGGCACGGGTCTCCTCCATTAATTTGGAGGGATATTAGCCTAGTATACCACGCTGGCCAGACGGGTTGCTATAGGGTTTTGTTTCGAGTTTTCCCTCTCTTGCAGTGGATATTGTCTGCCTGACTTACTCCCTTAGTCGACTCTTACGACACCCTCGGGATGTAAAGGGGTGGTGACATTTGTATTCTTAATCCGTCACCACACGGATAGAGAATAATTTTAATAAATATTACCCATTTATTGGCAAATAAGTTAATACTTACAAGCGGCATTTAAAGCATAGTTGTTATGGTCTTCTGCTAGGACAAAACATATAAGGCTATCGTACTGAATAGATTGCGTCTTAGTTTCTTTATTGTAAACTATAAAGTTATCTACGCAATACTTGTCTGGACCATAAATAAGGTGCGATGGAATATTATCCTCCATTGTAACGTACAATTTACCATCCTGAAATAAATAACAAAAGTTGTTTTTTAAATGTTATTTAATTTAATATGAATACGTCAAATACGACGTGCCTTAATCTCTAATTACGAGTACTAATATTATAAATGCGAAAGTTTGGATGGATGTTTGTTACTCAATTATATTATAGCTGTTATAGCATGGGGTATTTCAAGAAATGAGTTATAAAATTTTTAAAAGGTCGGCAACGCGTGAGTGACACCCCTGATGTTGCAAACGTCTATAGGCTACGGTAACTGCTTACCATCAGGCGGGCCGTATGCTTGTTTGCCACCCTCCTGTTTTGGTAGTATAAAAAAAATTACGCCAAAATTGCGTGAAAAATGTGAACTCTCATACACCCTTAGACCCTTATGTGTGTGTACTTACTACTTTGCCCTGAATGCTCTTTTTAGGGCTTACAACTTGAGGTTGGACGCCAGCTACTTTTAGCCTCATCAATATGCATCTTTACTCAATAAAAAAATCTCCTTCAAATTCTATAAGTAACCTATAGAATTTTAAGTCACGACAAGTATTTTACCTACCTATAAATAAAAAATAAATAAAAACCTATATAACATTATCAAAACACGTTCAATCCCAGACTGGTTAGTTAACTTTATATGATTTAGATGCAGCTAAGAATACTCGGGCATTATGTAAACTACGCCCGATACATACAATAAATACTTTGTGGCAATGCTGCCAGTCTCCTGGGCACGTTTTCAGTAGACGTCGATGCGGAGGAATTTTACGACGCCTATTAAGCAGTCCCCCCCTCCTTTTTGTGTTTTTTTTATGTTTTATTTCTGATTTGTGTAAATATAGTTTTAGTTGTAAATATAGGTAAATACTAAATACTCGCACTGATCACGCTTCCCCCACGCCCTATTTATTGGGAAATGAATTAAAAATAACCGTAATACAGGTGTGTCATGATTTTAATTTAAAAGTATTTGTACCAATTTTTAAGCTAATCGACCCAGAGAATAAACAGTTTCGCAAAAAAATCGAACCCCCATTTCCCCCTTTTAGGGGTGAAATTTCAAAAAAATCCTTTCTTAGTGGATTCCTACACTTGACAAAGCACACACCCTCCAAATTGCATGTCCTTATGACCAGCAGTTAAGGCTGTGGGTTGATTATAAGTAAGTCAGCTATTAATTTTGGTTTATGAAAGACTAGCTGTTGCCCGCGGCTCCGTCCGCGTGGATGTCCGTTATCGCTGCAAAAAGTAGCCTATGTGTTATTCCAGACCATAATCTATCTCTGTGCCAAATTTCATCCAGATCCGTTCAGTAGTTTTTACGTGAAAGAGTAACAAACATCCATCCATCCATCCATCCATCCATCCATCCATTCTTACAAACTTCCACATTTATAATATTTAGTAAGGATTGTAGTCAATTTTGCTATATTTCGTTCTTGCTCTATTGGTTATCATTGCCTATATTAACCTTTAGGTAACTTATTTATTTCGTGGTTAATGTCTAAGTATTTTCATTAAGGATCATATTGAAGTAAGTAATATTTAAAGTAAAGGAAATATTCTTCACTCACTTGCTACTAGTTTTCGTTTTTGTGAAATAGTTCTCACCGTTTTTAAATGATAATCCGGCGTAGCAGACCTTACGGTTGTTCTAAACTCCTCCATTGAACAATTCATTTTGAAGAATAACAGATGAAATTCTTTCGTTGCATTGAATCGTGGTTTCACTTCAGATTTATCCCACACCTCTGGATCGAACTTATCTGGTATATCAATACATTTTTTGCTAGTCGAATCGTATCCTTGTCCTAAAGGACAGCATTTTCGCATACACGTTTCCTTCATGCACACACATCCTCTTTCCACTCCCGTCGTGTTATCCACAAAATATTCACCTTCTTCATATTTAATACCGTTGTACGAACGATTGATTAGTTCAACACTGTCTTCATATTTACAAAGTTGTGATGTTGTCCTTGTCACTATCACAAGCACAATAGTTAATAATGAGGCTCGCATTATTTAAATGTCTCTGCACGACCGTCGTATCCGCAAACTTCGTGCTGACTAACACCGAACTGATCATTATCTTTGTTCGTAGATTTTTTGTATACAAGCTTTGATTATTTAATCATTAAGAGCCTCTTACGATAAACGACTGGTTTTCTATTCCTATTGATGTTAGATATTTTGCTCGTAAGATGTTATATGTGTGATTTTAAGAAGTGAAATAATATAATGAAATAGTCATCTCGGTTTTGCAGATAATATTGCTATGTTCGCAAAAGACGTCGATATTATTTTGAAGAAAGTTATAATATTTTAGAAAATCAAAGTATCGCAAATGTTCATAATGTACGTGCTTACTGCTTACCATCAGGTGGGCTGTATGTTTATTTGCCATCTAAGTTATACTAAAATTGTTAACGTATACAAATTTTCCGCTATTTGGAACTTTGTATACGTTAACAATTAGTAATAGATAAGTAGTGATAGAGACATCGTGAATCACTCATTATAGCGATAGATAATTTTATTTGAAATACGAAAGTGACATTGCATTTAATTTCTATTAATCTCAATATGCTAAAAAAACGCGTAACGCGTCATAAACTCCACCCTCCAATTTCATGTCGGTATATGATAGTCATCATTATACATCAGTATTAATTAATGGACACAGGCCATAATTAAGTGGTCGTCTTATAGCTGAGATGGATGGATTAACTGATATATTGATACTGATATGACTGCCTCGGTGGGCCAGTGGCCGCAGTATGCGCCTGCTGTGCACGAGGTTGTGGGTTCGATTCCCACACAGGACAAAACTTTGTGTGACCCACAAAGAATTATTGAGTCTGGATGTAATTTGTGTCCGTTAATTGTATGTTTATAAAGTCCCCCGCGACACGGAGCTTGTTCTCTAGTGCGTGTTTTTCTTGAGTTGTCTTTTAATAATGATGTTATTCGCTATCCGATACTACATTACATTAAACATTAAACTTCGTGAAAAGTTCCGAAACTGAAGCTCTTCGTACCTATCTATCTGCTTTCATGTCTGCGTAGAACGAAATCTTTATGTAGATAGATCTTAAATAAGCAACAAAAGTAAAATATGTCTTCCTAATTACTAATCTCAGCAGAGTGGTCAACAGCGCTGCACTGCTTTTAAAAACCTTAATGCTGCCAAATCTGTCTGAACTCGAGGCTGCCATTTTCAATCATAAAATGATTGAGTTTATGATTGATTGAAATTGCGTTGGGTACCTACGAAATTATAATAGTAATGATTATAATTATATAATTAGTTTGAATTACCAACCGGAATTAGGCCAGCAAACCCTCTCTCTTGACAGAGACGAGGAGGATCCGAGCAGTGGGACATTCAGTTGCTATTATTAATACTATATGATTACGAGATGCATAACAGCTTTTTTATACTGCTATATTGTAAGTACTGAAATTTGGGATAAAGATGGCAAAAATCATCATGGCATCAAAATGGATACTTTTACCTACGAGTACCTACATCTGTCAACCTCTCATCTTAAAATAATATAATATAACTTGTTCGTTCCGTTTCGGGTGAAATGATAAACATATCTTCTCAATTATTTTATTGTTTTTAGATTTCAGTCGCCAACTATCCTCTTAGAATGTTATTCTTAAATAATTATATATTACTTACTACGAGTAAGCTTGTTAGTAATTGCTGTTTATGCTACTTGTCTAGAAGGCAGGTCAAGTCAGGAACGAACACTGTGGACATTTTTGGGGGACGCCTATGCCCAGTAATGGACGTGTTTCAGCTGATATGATGACGATAATGATTGGCCTTGGTGGTACTGTTCCATGGTAGATTAACTTGGTATGTCTGCCCGGGACTGCATAGATATTCCTGATGTAGTAGTCGTTTGTGATTTGGAGTGAGCAATGCCCATTGATTCTTTGTACCTGAATAATTATACAAATATTAAACATTGTGTGCTTGTAGTGCTTTCTCTTCTTTTCATCACTTCGTCTTTAAGTATATATAATAATATGAATGTAAGACTTGCTTACAAAAATATGTCAGTATATTGTTGCTTAGGTATTTATACTAATATTATAAATGGGAATGTTTAGATAGATGGATGGATCACCCCTAAACGGCTGAGCAGATCTAAATAAAATTTGGAGAGATACATTAAACAGGATGAGCACATAGGCTCGTTATCGGAAAAAAACTAGTGTTCCCGTGGGATTTTACGCGCGGGCAGAAACTAATATATATTACAAAGAGATATAGTTTGTGAGTTTGTGAGGTTGTAGGAGGTAATCACTGAATCTACTAAACCAATTTTGAAAATTCTTTTACCAATAGACAGCCACATTATTTGTTAGTCATAGACTATATTTGATTGACAAAATAAATACAGAACCCTGGGAAACACCACCCGTACGGAGCCGGGGCGGTCAACTAGTATTAAATAAAGGTACTGATGCATTCCTCAAAATTCTGCTTATACTAATAGAAAGCTACAATATCCCTGAGTGCTAGGCTTCTTTCTAATAACACACCATCGAGAAAATCTAGGACAAAGGATGGTAGCTTGTATTTGATAAGTACGTCTAACTCACCTATGTTTCAAAGCAATAAATATTTTCTTCTTGCAAACAAATATGATGAAGATAATGAATCCAATAAGAACATTATAAGCATCAGTGAATTGATATAGGTAGTCAATATCTGGGTACAAGTCACCAAGTACTTCTAAGAACCAATTAATACCTGTTACTATGAACAGTTTAATGTATAATGCAAATCTGGAATATAAGAAAACATACATTATTTCATTGTTGAATACAGTTTACAGTTGTTTGACCTTAGATTTGGCTGGCATCATCTTTCTGACTTTCCTGTTATATTAAGAATCTTGCCTTACGATATGCAGTTACCTTACTTAGCCTATGGACTATTGCTATATCATTTCGATCATTGTCGACTTAAAAATCTTTTTTTTTATTACACAAATAAAATGCTTCAGATTTTACTATCACATTACAAGGCACAAGCTGAGAACAAGAGAGCCAAAGACGCATAAGACTTTTAATAGTTTGAAGAACAATAATTAAACAAGTTCAACAAATATTTTTAAAAAAGCGGTGGTGGCTGAGTGGGAAAGTAACCGACCTGCATGAGCTGCGAGTTCGATCCCGGGTGGTAGTACCAATGTGAATTTGACTTTGAGGAATTCATATGTACTAATCAAATGATTCACCATCTGCTAATGGTAAAGAAACACATCATAAGGAAACCCGCATGTCTTAAAAGTGATTCTAAAGACATGTCAGATTCACCAACCCGAATTAGGCCAGCGTGTTTGAATTAAGGCCTAAACTCTCTCTCATTCTCTTGATAGAGGAGAGGGAGACCAGTGCCCGCAGTGGTACATACATAGGTTGCTATTATTGACAGCCTAGTTCATGAATTGACATAAATTTGCGACAAGATATGTTTGCAGCCGATCGTGAACCCTTAGTACGATATCCAAGGCAATATAATGGGACGTATTATAGTGGGTGAAAAGGGGATGTCATTACACTACCTACTCCTTTCGGGGAACAAAAATATGATGTGCGTTTATTAACGTAGGTTCTTCATCCTTACCGTTGCGTGTCCTTCTTTTGTAACCGTTGTGTTTGTTTCTTTATTGTTGTTATTCTTACAATGACTAGCGCGAAGAATATTATATTTAGCACACATAGCACAAAAATTGGTGCGTAGAAGTATACCATTTTAGCCATGCCTGAAATTTAAAAGTTTTGGTTAATTCTGAAATCTCTGTGTCATTCCCGAATTAATGTGGTTGTACAATTTCGGATAGACAATGAAGGTGCAGCCTTGCATTGCATACAAATGAGCAAGCCCGACTAGGGAAGGTGCTATGGAAGACCTTACAGGAGACCAGAGCGAAGTAACTACTACATATATGCAGTGGTATATATGTAGTAGTTGCATACAAAGCAGATAAGGTACCAGGGTCGCTCTATAAGGATTGTTTTTTTTTTTTCAGAAAATACTGAATACCTTTTTATAAAATTTCGTAAGGTTAAACAATAGTATAAAAGTATAAAAAATACGACAAACGGCAATTAATTAACTCAGGTCACCGTTTTTAATCACCAGATAATTTATATCAATTTCATAAGAGTTACAATTTGTGGGATCATAGAAAAGGAAGCAATCATATCATGATACAAATCAAATTAAATAGATCAAGTAGGTATATAGATTTAAATACAAAAATTGTTTACCTGTTAAGAAGCATGATCCCTGCTCCCTAAGCTTGGCACGTGGCACGATACTCTCTAGTACATTAGAGAATTCGTTTGCAATAAGCAATACCGTCAGCAAAATGGGAATTCCAAAAGCATATGCGTTATACTTTAGGAACCTAGTGCGCTGCGCTGAAGTGAACCCATGTGTTGATACATTAACTGTCCTACAGAAAGATATTTTTTAAGACACCACCCTCACTTGGATCCAGCTCTGTGTCGCGGGAAACTTTTACATTTATGAACCATACAAAGTTTTGTCCCGTAGGAATCGAACCCACCAATAGACCAACATCTCAGTCTATTTTAATTGAAGTTATGTGAGGTGACCGGAGTATTTTAAGCACATTTTGCTACAAACGAGTACCTTCAAGCCTGATGTCAACCTCTACAAGATTATACCTAGAAATAGGAGGCTATCTTTTCATCTCAACCCATAAACGTCTCACTGCTGGGCACGGGTCTCCTCCAAACATTTGGAGAGATATTAGCCTTCTATACTACGCTGGCCAGACGGGTTGGTATTGGTTTTGTTTCGAGTGTTCCCTCTCTTGCGGTGGATATTGTCTGCTAGTTTTATTATTCTTAATCCGTCACCACTACACACCACGGCTATATTTTGGGCTACTGTTATTAGAAATGTAAGTACCGTCAAATAAAATGTCAGAAGGAACCCGAAGTCAGAAAAAACGTGCTTAGAGATCAAATTAAACCTGATGAATTACAGTCGATGTTGATGATGATATTAAATTTCATACAGCTTTAACATCTAAAACAAGAAAACTTTTACCTGAGTTTCCACCAAAGATCGAAGCAAATCACATTTAGCCAGAAGAATGCTGCCAAAAATGAGAAGTAAACAACCAATGCTGGAATGTAAATAAAAATACTGTGTTATATAATAATTTTTCAGGCCTCAAACAAGCTGGCCTAATGCGGGTTGGTGAATCAGATATGTCTTTAGAATTTCTTCTCAGACATGTGGGTTTCCTCACTAGGTTTTCCTCGTCGTTAGCAGATGGTTAATGAAAACCAGGCCTGATCTCTCTCTCTCTCTCTCTCTCTCTCTCTCTCTCTCTCTCTCTCTCTCTCCCCCCCCCCCCTCTCTCTCTCCTGATAGATGAGAGGAGACCCGTGCCCAGCAGTGGGACATAATGGGTTGCTATTATTATAATAATGTTTGTCTTTAATCTTAAAAAACTAAGTGAGTTTGTTGCATCCAAACTACATGATGTTGATGATTTAACAAAACCTCACTTTGTTTTTTTTAATTACTTAGAATTTCAAAGCACATTACATAAAATGGTCTTAGCTAGATAAAAAACGTTAAGCACTCTAATTTCGTTACAAAAACTGTACAGAAAAACCATGAAATAATGATGGAGTCAAAGCAAAATCAATACGCAGAATTCTACTGATAAAAAATCGATAGAAACCATTCTAATAATAATTTCTGACGGTTTTTTTTTTAACAACCCATCACTGTCGGCTGTAATCTTTGTTTTATTTAACACTAGCGGTACATCCCGGCGTCGTCGCACGGCAACTTTATTAAGCTCCCGGTTTATTTTCAATTAAATATAGCCTATGTTACCCGCTGATAATGTAGTTTTCTAATGACGAAAGAATTTTAAAAATCGGTCGTGTAGTTTAAAATTTTGAGTTAAATCATAACAGAAAAACAAACAAAATCAAATCTTTTATATTAATTTAGATTGTACAAAACTTAAAAAATAACAACATTTAACTAAGTTTTATATCAAAAATATTAAATTAATTTATTGGGAAATCCCAAATTTGTCCTTCAAAATATAATATATCTTTAAGGCTTACCTGTCTAACCTGTCAAGCGCGTTTATAGTTTAAGTTGGAATGTGCAATTTGACTGAATAGTTACTTTATTACTACGTGAGTTTTTGTAAAAAATACTTATTATATTGCATTATGGCAATTCCTTATGTATAATTTGTGTCCGTTAATTGTATGTTTGTAAAGTCCCCCGCGACACAGAGCTTGTTCTCTAGTGCAGGAGTTGTCTATAAAAAAATCAAATCAATAATAATACCTTGTATAACGCTTTAAAATATGGATGTTTTAAAGATTAGTTTTATTTATATTACGACTAAGAGATAGATGATGCAGATAGTGGACCCAGAATAGAACCCTGTAGTTCGCAAATTGTGTCGAGAACTTGACAGCATAATAATACAAAAAATTGTTATATCTACAAGTTTTGATAAGTGATATTGTTTGTATAATATGTTTCCTGTATATTGTGAAAACATATGGAAAAGGCCCACGTTTGCTGATTAGGCTGAAATGATGATGAAGAATATGTATCCTACATAATAAACTGTATGAATTTAATAAAGTCAAAGCCTAAAGAGTAATCAGTGTATTAAGAATAATCATAAAATAAGGACACCCATTTAGTGAATTTTAAATATAAACTGGATTTTGAAAATCCAGTATGGCTGGGTTGTCATTAAACAACCCAGCCAGACAAGCCATCTAAATTCTAATGATGATAAGACGATGTACCTATATTATAATTTATTGTCATAGACTTTGGCGTTTATTTTTTTTCCATTCTGATACAATCCACCATTATTATGATACTAACTGCCTTAGTGGCTCAGTAGTCGATGTGTGTGTCTACTGATCACGAGGTCCCGGGTTCGATTCCCGGGTCGGGCCAAAAATTTATATTGGGTTTTGCTGTCAAGTAACTCACAATAGATGTCTGGAATTTGAAAATTGGCGGTGTTTACATCCCCGTGCCTCGGAATGCACGCCGTTGGTCCCAGGCCTGAATCTCTCCGGTCGCGTTGGACGGATCCCATCGGATATGAGAGTGAGGGAATGAATAGTGCATTTGTGTACAATAATATCTCCCGCGCAGATAGCTAGTCTCCATTCAGATTAGCCGCCGTGACCGAAATTTGGTTAGGAGGACATTCTTAATATACTTACACAAACCAGTGCACCAGTCTGGATGAATGAACTTATTAAGGAGCACAAGCTTCAGGGTAGCCATGATGACGAAGCCCACGAAGAAACACAATAGGTATGAGATCATTACCATGCCATGGACTGTATTCCTGAGGTCTGGCAAAATAGCATACACGGCCACTGTCAGAACGATGAAGAAGCAAGAGATCAACATACCTGAAAATGGAAACGTTATGTTGAATACAACATACTATAAATGAAGAATAATTTTATAGATGCGAATGTTTGGATAGATGGATGTATCCAGCTATGCCAAAAGACGTCCACTGTTTGACATAGGTCTCTTCCAAGAATTTCTACAGCACTAGATTCTGAGCTGACCTTGTTCATCGGTTGCTCGCAACCTTTACCAGGTCGTCGGTCCACCTTGTTGGAGGTCTGCCCACGGTTCGTCTTCTAGTTCGTGATCGGTTATCTAGAACCTTTCTATGGATTTTGATTGATGTATCGTACTCAATCACGCCAAAACGGCTGAGTGGATTTGGATGAAATTTGACACAGAGTAAAAATATAGTATGGAGAAGCACCTAGGCTACTTTTTATCCCGGATAAAGCACTATTTCCTGTGGGATTACACGCGCGGGCGAAGGCAAAGGCGGAAACTAGAGATATACAACGTGTCTCATTAATGTAGTGTCGTTGAAAGCTACTACCGATCACGAGGTCTCGGGTCAAGCCACAAATACCTAGATATTGGATTTTCAGTCAAGAAATTTACAACAGATGCCCGAAGATTGGAAATTGGCAGTATTTACACCCCCGTGCCTCAGAATGCATGTAAAGCCGATGGTTCTACGGCTGATCTCTTTCTGGCGACGTTTCTATCTATTGATACGCACTACATATCGTTTTGAACAAGTGTGTATGCAAACACAGGTGCTCTCCTAATTCCCTCACTCTCATAGTCCGATGGGACTGTAAAACGTCGCCAGAGACATCATCTAATCGCAGTCCACTGCTGGACATAGGCCTCTCCAGTTGCACGATCCTCGGTACCTCGCATCCAGCTATTCCCAGCCACTTGGCGAAGTTCTTCGCTCCACCTAGCCTAACTTTAAAACTTAACCTCTTCAATACTTACACACTGCATTTATGGTATAGCGATAGTGATGGTCCACTTCTGGAGTAACAACAGCACATATCAAGGCGTTCAGCTTTATAGTACCAGTTCCATCTATAAAGTTATCTATACAGTATCTATCTGGAGCATAAACGAAGTGTAGTGGATTATTATCTTTCTTCGTAAAATATAATCTTCCGTCCTGTAAAATAAAACGTAATTATAAATTATATAAGTACATTATATTACATATTATCACTCTTTTTTCCGCATTGCTATAATAGGTAGCGAGCCTACCACCTATACTTAGTCTGGCCATAAATACTGTTACAATAATAATTTTAACAAAAAAAAAACCGACTTCAGTACGGCAAGTTGTAAAATTTTCAAATATTTGTTTGTTACAATCGAATAAAATCGACTGAGCGTCGGGCTGAACACAGGTCAAGTAGGTATTAAAAGCTATATTTAATCTGTGCAATCCGCGCTCAATTCATTCACGTCATTATTTCTTATTAATAGTTGCTTAGCAACAATAACCGAAACTTATCTAATCGCCATCAGTAAAATACTTATTATTGAAAAGTTCAGATGGCCATCTGTGGTCTTCTTCATCAGTTTTACTTCACCAAATTACACTTTCTGAATGTAAATGATTGATTAGTTGTTAAAAATATTGAAATTGCTATATGTGTGCCTATAACTTTTGAGGAGTTCCCTCAATTCCTCATGGATCCCATCATCAGAACTTTCTTTTGATGATAATGGGACCAAACTGAAAGTATGTCCAGTCAGACAAAAAAAGAATTTTTCAAATCGGTCCATAAATGACGGAGATATGCGGTAACAAAATACACGAATTAATAACCTCCTCTTTTTGAAGTCGGTTAAAAAAAACATAATATTACATTTAAATTTGGAATCTTTCTTATATGATTATTCGATGTGTTTTCTTATTTTCGCACCAATCGGTTTTAATATTATTGTGATATTAAAATGGTGTGGGGTGATAAAGAGAACCGAATTGCTGTGATTGCATTACACAAAGTAGGTAAGGAGCCAAATGCAATATTTGAAACTCTCCATTCACTTGGTATTAGTCGAATATTTGTGATATGGTCCCATTTTATTGATTAACTAGGGGTCTCCCGCGACTTCATTCGCGTGGTAATTTGGAATATTTTCCCCGATTTTGCAACAAATCACACTACTGCTCCGCTCCTATCGATCATAGCATGTTTTATAGCCTATAGCCTTCTTGGATAAATGCACTATTCAACAAAAAAAGTTTTTTTCTAATCGAACCAGTACTTTCTGAGATTAGCGCGTTAAACGAAACATATAAACTCTTCAGCTTTATAATATTAGTATAGATTTAGTAATGGTATTTTTGCAAACTCATTCAATAGCGATTTTTTATGAGAGGAAATTTGTTATGAGCTTTTCTGTCATATTCAAAATAGTAAAATCAATGAAGCTTAAAAAATGGCTATAAGGCGAACAACGTCATAGCTTAAAGCCCATTTATTCGACTAAAGAATTTCGTGTTACACAAGTTGAAAAAAGTTCCGGCATACTAAACATCGTCATCAAGGTTGATGATCGACAGGTACTTGTATGTAGCAATTCAATAAACGTGACGTCAAAACAGGATACCGACGTAACAACCAAAATTATAAAGCAATATGATATGATTTGATTCGTTTTGAAACTTATCAAATACCGGTTATGAGGCCGTCTAGGACTAATTCATTGTGTAAAACTTACAAACGAATTCAAGACGATACATTCTTATAAAATATTAATAGTGAATTATAGGTAAATAAAAAGATCACGTTTAACTTGATTTTCTGGTGTCTTGACCGGTCATGACATTGAAACAAGACTTTCAATATTCATATAGATAAGTTTATTAATTTGGCTGCATGAATGGTTCAGTGGCTTGAGTGATTAACGTTTCAAATTGGCCGGCATTCAGGTAACAATGGTTTTTCGGTTTACTATGTCTGGTTTGCCGGTAGCTGACATATAGAGAAAACAGAAAAATGGTGGGTTTTCTGAATAGAGCCAAGCGACAGGGACTTCACAGGACCAACGGCTTGTATTAGGTATCTCCTGTTCCCATCTCTGGGCAGGAGTTTCTAGATGCCATCTCGATTTACTTGACTGCCTCAGAAGGAGAGCCGTACAAATCGTCGGTGCTTCCTATTTTACGGATAGACTAGAGACGTCAGAGCAGCAGAGAGTCTTTGGCTCTCAATGCGTCTTCTATCGTCTGTTCACACAGAAAGTGTTTTGAGGAACTGTTTGACCTTGCCTTCGTTACCTGTCTATCAACGCCCCACTTGACTCCGCAACAGAGTTCACCTGAAAACGATCTCCCACGTTCGTGTACACTCTGGACCGTGCATGTAGCGCTCAGTAAACACCGCAGCACCGACCGTGCTGCAGTGTTTACTGAGCGCTACATGCTCTTCTTTTGACGAGCTTTTACGAGAGCACATACTTCACGATAGGTAGCTTCTGGGCTGTGTCCCTGCATTGCTGAAGTCCATGAGCTTCATACAATGGAATTGAACAGAATATTTTTTTACGTAAAGCCTTTGGTGCTGAGTGATACACCTAGTGTTGCATGGGTCGATAGGCTACTATCATGGTACCTGCGTCCTGCTTACCATATGTATAACGTATAGAAAAAACCTATATTAGGTAGGTAGGTATCTGTGTCTGTGATTGTTTTTCCTTTCTCGTTAAAGCAGGTGAAACGAATCGACATGACTGTTACAGAGATAGTTGGAGGAACTGGTAGATATAACAGGGCCCCAATTCTGCTAATTTACGGATGGCTTAATTGAATCTGATTTGATTCTTAATTGAATATCAGTTGTATTTTTGGTATTCTGCTAATTAATTTAAGACCAATAGTTGGAAATCCATTGGTCTTCAATTGTTTAGCAAAATACCAATAATGTAATACCAAAAATCGTAATAATTTAAGACCAATACTTTTCCAGTTATTGGTCTTAAATTTATTAGCAGAATACCAAAAATGCTACTGAGATTAAATTAAAAATCAATTCAGATTCAATGGAGCCATTCGTAAATTAGCAGAATTAGGGCCCAGCCAGCAAACATCTTGACAAATCACTGCTGCGCAGAAAATGTTTATCAGGTCTCTTTAATGGTATATGCCGCACTCTTATATTTCTCCGCTCCGCAAACTTTTGTTCAAGATGTTTGCCAGTTTACGTACCTGGGACATGACAAACTTCATTCTTACCGTTTCTATATGAAAATCATTAGTCGCATCGCTCAGATATATTCGTGTTTCTTGTTTATGTATACATTGTACCGGTGACGTAAACAAATGAAACTCTGGTCAGTGTGTAGCCTTCGGGGCACTATGAAAAATAGGACTTAGAAAAATTTCACCCAAAAATATCGCCAAATCACACATTCGGGATCCGGTGGGATGTGGGAGTAGTAGGGTGGGGAAACACCACGCGACACTCCCGATGATTGACCTTGACCTTGTTACAAGTGACCTTGACCTTTCACCTTTAGGATGTTTGGTCGTGATATCGGTGACCTTGACGACCTTGACCTCGAAAGAAGTGACCTTGACCTTTAGTGTATTTTTTGGCTATGCTATCGGTGACATTGATGACGACCTTGAAACACGTGACCTTGACTGACTTTCGGGTGGTTTAAAAAAAAATAACCTTAACCTAACCAGTCCAAGTCGGATTACTCTGAATCAGGGGGTCGTGATATCGGTGACCTTGATGACCTTGACCTTGAAAAAAGTGACCTTGACCTTTAGAGTATTTTTGGCTATGATATCGGTGACATTGATGACCTTGACCTTGAAACACGTGACCTTGACTGACTTTCGGGTGGTTTAAAAAAAAATAACCTTAACCTAACCAGTCCAAGTCGGATTGCTCTGAATCGGGGGTAAACCAATAGACTGGTCGAGACATTGGTCGCCGGAGCCCCGCTTCGCGGGGCTCCTACTTCTGGGTGGTTTGAAAAAAAAAATAACCTTAACCTAATTAGTCGCAAGTCGGATTGCTCTGAATCGGGGTGTTGTACAAAGGACAAACGAAATTTATTTTAACGTCGGCGGCGGGGACAATTGGGTGAACACCGGCAATTTCTTATTCTTATACCCCGTCGCCCCATTCCAGGGTATACGCGATGAATATCACGGAGCAATCTACGAAATCTGGCAGCGTCACTTGGCAAATTCTTTAAAATATTTTGACGATACATATATTCGCCCATGTACCATTTGAGCCGGCGTTCACTTCGACATGTACGGCAATGGCGTTTAATTTCTAACCATTGCCGTTCTATGGTATTTGTGTGTATTTTGCACTGGACATTATTTGTGCCTGGCACCGGGTCTCCAAGGGCAGGATCCACCGGGATATTTGTAGTGCCAGCAACAAACTGGCGACTATGGTTGACACTAAAGTGTCCTCCCATCCCTAGTCTCAAATGCACTCCCATATAGGCCCGATGTTGGTCTGACATTATGTAGGTATTAGGCCTAATATTTTGTTCCATAATGCGGTCTAAGGTGTTCCTATTTTTGTTTGGTATTAACTCAATGTGAATTTTTTTTGTCAACCTGCTAATACAGCCAAATGACCAAGTTTGTCTTTGTAGCAGGCGACCCCTATGGTACTTATTAGTATATAGGTGAGTCTCATCCAGCTCGACAATGTCGTTGTCCCCGCCTATCATTTCGCGGTCATGCGCCTCAGCTACCTTCGCGAAGTGTGCGACACTTCGCGAAGGTAGTGGTATATTTGAATGGCGGTTTTCCGCGACACACCCACTTCTTGTGCCGCCTGGGAGACCTTATGGCGGCGAAAAAAATGATATAATATGCGCAACGTATTTAAAATTGACACATTGCTGTGTTCAAAAAAGGTTTCCTTTAAGGGAGACCTTATTACGTTGCAGCCCGCCCTTCTGCAACGCCAGCGAAATCCCAACTTATAATCATTATTGCGTTCAGCATTAAAAGGACGCCTACAAGTAGGGCATCGTGGTGTCCGAGCCGGTATCAAAAGCCATTTTTTGGCAGCGTCAATAGCCCTCTCCTCCGAAGAAATTGCGGCACCGAAATTCCAAATATTGAAATTTCGGTTTAAAATTACTTCATACGCATCCATTGCAAACTAAATTAAGTTAATTAAAAAACTAAACTCTAACCAATAAACTATTACTAAACCTACTAGCTAAATAATTAAAAAAAATAACAAACTTAAATAACTAAATAATTAAAAAAAATAACAAACTTAAAGAAACTAAACTTTAACCAATAAACTATTATTAAACCTACTAACTAAATAATTAAAAAAATAACAAACTTAAAGAAACTAAACTTTAACCAATAAACTATTACTAAACGTACTAACTAAATAATTAAAAAAAATAACAAACTTAATACTAATAACAAAAAACTAACATCTACAAAACAGAAACTAACAAACTACCTAGGTACAATACACATTCAAATTACAAGTCACAAAAAACCGCAATATTTTCATTGATTTTTACTTGAGTATTCGTAGATTTTACCTTTACCGTAACGAGAGCCGCCGAAAATGTACTACGTAAAAATACATCTTATTAAAGATTCGCCGCTAAACCGATGGTCGGAGGCGAAAAGTCATCAGAATAAAAACATCTTATTTTTGACCGTAGTTTACGATAACGTCATAAAAATATCGGATTATCAAAAAAAAAATTTCATCAAAAATATTACTGAGTCCCATCTCCATAGTGCCCCGAAGGCTACTACGGCTGGGTCGAAATTTTTCTAAGTGTTGAAAATCTTTGAAACGCCTTTGGGGCCAAACCGCTGGTCGGAGGCAAAAGGTCATCAGAATAAAAACCTCTTATTTTTGACCGTAGTTTACGATAACCTCATAAAAATATCGAATTATGAAAAAAAAAATTTTCATAAAAAATTCTCTAAGTGTTGAAAATCTTTAAAACGCTTTTGGCGCCAAACCGCTGGTCGGAGACAAAAGGTCATCAGAATAAAAACATCTTATTTTTGACCGTAGTTTACGATAACGTCATAAAAATATCGAATAATGAAAAAAAAAATCTTTCATCAAAAATATTACAAGTCCCATCTCCATAGTGCCCCGAAGGCTACTACGGCTGGGTCGAAATTTTTCTAAGTGTTGAAAATCTTTGAAACGCCTTTGGGGCCAAACCGCTGGTCGGAGGCAAAAGGTCATCAGAATAAAAACATCTTATTTTTGACCGTAGTTTACGATAACCTCATAAAAATATCGAATTATGAAAAAAAAATTTTTCATTAAAAATTCTCTAAGTGTTGAAAATCTTTAAAACGCTTTTGGCGCCAAACCGCTGGTCGGAGGCAAAAGGTCATCAGAATAAAAACATCTTATTTTTGACCGTAGTTTACGATAACGTCATAAAAATAACGAATTATGAAAAAAAAATTTTTCATTAAAAATTCTCTAAGTGTTGAAAATCTTTAAAACGCTTTTGGCGCCAAACCGCTGGTCGGAGACAAAAGGTCATCAGAATAAAAACATCTTATTTTTGACCGTAGTTTACGATAACGTCATAAAAATATCGAATTATGAAAAAAAAAATCTTTCATCAAAAATATTACAAGTCCCATCTCCATAGTGCCCCGAAGGCTACTACGGCTGGGTCGAAATTTTTCTAAGTGTTGAAAATCTTTGAAACGCCTTTGGGGCCAAACCGCTGGTCGGAGGCAAAAGGTCATCAGAATAAAAACATCTTATTTTTGACCGTAGTTTACGATAACCTCATAAAAATATCGAATTATGAAAAAAAAATTTTTCATTAAAAATTCTCTAAGTGTTGAAAATCTTTAAAACGCTTTTGGCGCCAAACCGCTGGTCGGAGGCAAAAGGTCATCAGAATAAAAACATCTTATTTTTGACCGTAGTTTACGATAACGTCATAAAAATAACGAATTATGAAAAAAAAAAATTTCATTAAAAATTCTCTAAGTGTTGAAAATCTTTAAAACGCTTTTGGCGCCAAACCGCTGGTCGGAGACAAAAGGTCATCAGAATAAAAACATCTTATTTTTGACCGTAGTTTACGATAACGTCATAAAAATATCGAATTATGAAAAAAAAAATCTTTCATCAAAAATATTACAAGTCCCATCTCCATAGTGCCCCGAAGGATACACCCCAACCCACTTTTGACATATAAATACATATTGAATCATTCTCCCTGAACCCTTGGCCAAATGGACAACACTTTCTAGCACATATCTCCTTCATACAAACACAACCTCTTTCTATCCCCGTCTCGTTATCTACAAAATATTCACCATCTTTATATTCAATGCCGTTATATGAACGGTTTATCAGCTCCACACTGTTTTCGTAGTCGCAAACTTGCGACACTGTTCTTGTTATGATCACAAATACGAAAAATAATATGACTTGCGTGGTTCTTGTAAATTCTAAGCACTTCATTGTACGTCCGACTAGTTCATAAATATCGTGCAAAATGAAAACCAGTTTGATACATCATAATCTTGTAAGTTTATGTTTTATGAAAATAATAATAATAATTGCAGCCTGATCACGGGCAATATTTTGGCGCGCCTTATTTTAAAATAGGCGCCATATGTGCGACGTGCGCATGTCTAAACTTTTCTCAGTTCAGAAACTAGTGAGTTTGAGTAAAAAAGTAATTCGCTACAACAATTTTAATAATTAAAAAAATGCATGGTATTTCATACAGACACTATTTAATAATTCTGTTTTCAGTAAGCTCCTCTATAATAAACATCATAATAATAATATTATAGTACCTCTATAAAAGCCTGTCACGATAATAAACAACAATAAAATGTAATAAATTTATATTACTGACAAAATGTGCACACGCAATAGTATTGATAGTAAAGAAAATATTGTTTATTATTATTTATAATCAACTGAGTAAACTTAATTTTTTGAGTTTGATTATTTTGGTCTTCCCTGACCTCCTATATACATCAAAATACAATGCTTCAACGCACAATACTTTAACCGAGATAATATTTTTTATCTATGGTAAACTATAATCATGTCATGATTGATTTTTGTCGCAAATTTTGCTGAAATCCCAGCTGTTCGGTGGCATCAGCTGCATTGCGCCTGTCTGAACTGAATGCAATCCTTATTTTCCGGGCCCAAATTTTATACCTCTCTATAAAGTCAGTCACGATGTCGGCCGCTATAGACGAGAGGTGTGTATTTTCGTTGCACTTCTCGTTTGTGTTATATTTTATGCAATACGACCAATGTTTTGCAATTTTTCAGGGTAACGGATGAGATTGAGGCTTTAGTAGCAATTTTGATGGATGACGTGGTGATTAAACGTATTGGGGAAGTGCCAGACATAATCGAGACAGTTGTTCACCCTTCTACTGGTGATGATATTGACCAACAATATGTGTGTATAACTCTGGAGGTGAAGTTAACTCCGGAGTATCCTGACTGCAGTCCTATAGTGACCCTTAGAAATCCAAGAGGTCTCGACGATAAGCTTCTGACCACTATTAATTCACAAATCAGAGAAAAACTCAGAGATTGTCTTGGCCAGCCTGTGGTTTTTGAACTTATTGAGGTATGTTTACATAAATTAAAAATTAAACAAATAATATCTTTAATATAGTGTCTTATTCGAATTGTTTACAAAGAAGATATAAAATGTTGCACAATCATTAAAATATTGTGTAATATTTTCCAAGTTTCAAAATAAATAGTGAAAGCTGGTTTACCTAAAAATATTTACAGTTTAAAAACTACACAGCTTGCATTATTTTCATACTATAATAAATGTAATAGTGACAAACACATATAAGGCCCTAATAGTACATAGTTACCATAAAGCATTACATGCATGTTTCTAACCCTACATTTGCTAAATGTAATCATACATTATTCAAATTATATGTAATATTAAAGTTTAGGTTTTCAAAGAAATTTCCTCCCACATATGATTAGGTTGTGGAATAAGCCCCCTGCTAAGGTTTTCCTGAGAGACTATAGCAGTGGGTTCTTCAATAAAGGAGTTATAAGATTTTTTAATTGGTTAGCATCCCGCTAGTTATGCCTCTGATGTGCAAGTATCCATAGGCTATGGTAACAGCTTAACATCAAGCTGGATGTATGCTTGTTTCCCCCCTTTAAAGTATAAAAAATAAAGAGAGGTAGGGCACCATACTAGCGAGCAAGCCCGACTGGGGAAGGACCTCCCCCTTACAGAAGACCACAGCCAAATGACTACACACAGCGGTGTAGTTGTGTTCCTGTGTGTGAGTACAGGTCTCCAGAGCTCATTTAGGAATGCGTTTTGAAAGATACGTATTCCTATCCCAGGGTTACTTCCATCTTAAAGCCCTGGTGTAAAAAATGGGTTGGCAACACGCAAGTGATACCTCTGGTAATGCAAGCGTCTATAGGCTACGGATACTGCTTAACATCAGGTGGGCTGTATGCTTGTTTGCCACCCAAGTAGTATAAAAAAAATTAAATAAAATAAAAATAAATTAAATGTAAAAAAAACTAATTACAGCTCATCAAAGAAAACTTAACGGAGAGCAACTTGCCAAGTGGTCAATGTGTGATTTGTTTGTACGATTTCTCTGAGGGAGATGTATTCATCAAGACCCAGTGCTACCATCACTTTCACAGCCACTGTCTGGCTACACATCTGATTGCTGGTCGAAAGAACTACCAGGAAGAGTTGGAGAAAATACCGCTTTGGCAACAAGTATCTGCTCCACCATATCAGGTGAGATTATACTACGAACCTATTATTTTTCTTGACCTAAGAATATGACTGTACAATACCTTAAATCTAATTATATACAAGTGAATGTTTTCATTACGAAATTATATTTCATTATACTCAATTAAAATTGCTGACCGGATCAGAATGAAATTCGGCACAGAGCTAGAATATAGTCTAGATACTCTTAGGCTACATTTTATCCTGGAAAATGACACTGTTCTTGTGTTATTGTATGCGCAAGCGGTAACTAGTATAATATAATATCTCTGCTTCATCCTCGGTTGACTGATAGATTAAGGCATAATGTCCCACCTCTGTGCCTTTGAATATGAAATTTAAATAGTAATAATAATAAATCTTTAATTTGTGTAAAACATGGTATAAAGTGATGTTAAATATAAATTACAGTAGAACATGTTTTGCTAAGATAATCCATAGCATGAAAAAGTTTAAAGAGGTAGGTAGCTAATAATATTAATATCACAATATTACAAGTTAATTTAATTTGGCATTTAAGGCGTCTTGCATGTCTCAGTGAATTGTATGTTTGTAAAGTTCTTCTGGACGCAAGAATTGTTTTCTCTATTTGCAGAATCATTCTATTAGTAACTTTCTAATATAATCATCTTTCTGCCTGAGATGATGATGATAAATAAATTAAAATATTATCGTTTGCTACACTTTGCATTGCATTGGATAAAAATAATATTGTGGGTTGTCAACAACAACATGCCTAGAGAAATATAAGAAAGCTCTGATAAACCATCCCAATGAACTGGCATGGCAGCTATCCGTCCAGGACTATACCAACCGGCTCAAACGTCCTAATATCCTAGAGCTAGAAAAATCACAGTAGCGCCAGGCTACCAATATATGATTATGATAATGATATGACCCTCTACACGCTTACAGCTGAAACAACACATGTACTCATAGTCTTAGGACTGATTGCCGATATAACAAAAAAATAGTTGAAAAACATATTGATAAAATAAATTTTAGGTCGGCAAGAACATATTTTTTCAGTGTGTTTCCTACACACTGAAAAAATATGTTCTTGCCGTTACAAGACGACATTTATACACTTCTAAACATTGTGCAAACATTTACAAACTATTTAGCGGTATTGTAATATATGTTTTCTTTATTGAACTTACAGGAAACATGTCCAGTGTGTCGCTGCCCTGTATCCTGTGATGTGGACAACCTAAAACAAGCTCCTCCTCCTGTGGCTTCCATCACTGCGCCACCATTTCGCTTGACGGCTGACTTAAAAGTGAGTTTAACCATAAACAATACAGGTATGGGAAGCAAATTATTTGGTTTAAACAACTAAAGTTTAAGTGGCGAAGGACCTCTACCTTTCAAAAGACTACAACCAAATAACTACAGATAGCTATGTAGTTGTGTTCCTGTAAACAGATCTCCAGCGTTAATTTAGGGATGTGCTTTAAAATATTTTTTTCCTATCCCAGGGATAATCCATCTAAAAATCTAATCTTCAATGGTGTGAAAAGAAAACCACCTGCAAGCGATCCCACCAGAGACATCTTTTACGTGTGGCTGAACGATTGTTTTTGGACGCTTACTTGCAATAATTGCTAACATCCATAGACTATGGTAACTGCTTAACATCAGGCAGTGCGTATTTTGCGTTTGGGGGGGTAGAAGCTCTAATCCAACACAGCTCAAAGCTCAGTAATGATTAAAGTCAATCTTCAGCAATCTCTCAGAGATCACCTGGTTTTTTACACTTAGCCTCATATGTGAAGAGAGCTATATCTATAATCAATTTCACATGGCATGGGTACGGTGACGTTTAGCATTTAAAATATCTAGAGATGTAGTAATGATAAAATCGAATTTAAAAATATCGATTTAATCATTTAAATGATATAATTTACTTTGAAGTAAGAATCGATTTCACAATTAAATTAAGAAACAAAAATAAAATCACTTCAATATTTTTAAATTAATTAATAAATAAAATTATTTATAAATAAATGTCAATAATTCGTCATGCGAATAGTCTGTTCTGGTTTAAATTTAAAAAAAAAACTTTTTTATATGCAATATAAAAATGTTTTTGACAAAATAACTTTAACAACGTTCTAATTTTAAGCTTTAAAGAAAAACGGTAGAATTTCGACCACTTAGCGACCATTAATAATTCATTACTTATTGTAATTGTTGTTAATATTTGAATACCGATGTTGAATATTTTATAAAACAATTATCGATTATAACAATTTCATTGTGTCAATCCCCACCGTGACAAGTTCCATTTTTTTCATCAGTCATTTAATTATTTTATGTTTATATTTTAAATTTTAATAAGAATTAAATACAAAATATATTTTAAAATATATAGTAAAACCATTTTTTGTACATTCATTACTTCGAGTTCACTTTCTGTATTTCCTATTTTTATTTCTTTCGAAAAATAGGATGCGTGGAATGGATATCATCAAACGTCACCGTACCCATGCTATGTGAACAAGATTCTAGTCAAGAGTGGGAGTTCTGTCAAGACAGCTGTCAGAAGCACATACGCTCCTCAAATGTTTTCGCGATTTGCTATAAATACTGTGAAGTTGTGCATTAAAACATTACAAAAGTGTAGCCAAAGTGTTTTAGATTCCGTGTTATTGTTATCCAGTGCTTATATAAACTATAAACCACAAAAAACTAAATCGAAAGTTTCAAGTTACTCATTGTGAAAAATATCTACCCACATTTATTTTGATTAAATCACCTGTCTCTTTTAAAATGTCAAAGTGTCAAATGGAATGTCAACTTCAAAGCAGTGTTGCCTCTTAAAGAGTTAAATTACCCTAAAATTATGGATTGCCAAATAGAAAATTCTAAAAAGAATAATGCAAATCCGCCTAAAATATTAAGCCAGCAAATATTTCATAAAAGTCTTTTCATTAATCGACCTCGATCGACTTCATGTAGCGGTACAATACCACCCAGCGGCACTAATGTGACAATAGACCTAGTTGATCCTAATGCAGATCAGGAGAACCACCCTGAAGAAAATTGGGAAGAAGTGCCCGGACGCAAAAGACAACGCGGTACAGATGATCTTCCAACTAGCCAGAAGCAAACAAAATTAAATACCTACTGGCTTAGTGCTCCCGTTACTACCTTCAACAGATTTTCTAGTCTCGATGTTACAAATAATGCTTCCAGCACAACTGAAAAACCCATCAAACCACCTCCATTGTTCATAGACAAAGTGAGCAACATCCAGCCTCTCTATACAATGTTGAATGACACAGCCAGTGACCAGTATGAAATCAAAATCCTGCGCGGAGAGCAAGTGAAAATCCAACCAAAAACAACAGAAGCATACAGTAATATCTACAAAGAACTTAAAAAAAGAGAAACAGAATTCTACACCTACAAACCAAAAGAAGAAAGGAGTTTTCGAGTTGTTCTTAAAAATATTCACCCGTCTACTGATGCCAACGAAATAAAAGTGGCAATTGAGGAATTAGACCATACTGTTACAAATATTTGGAATATAAAGGATAGAAAAACCAAAACACCTCTACCACTGCACTATGTAGATCTCAAACCAAACCAAAACAATAAAAACATTTATAATGTTAAGCGCCTACTACATTGTTGCGTTATATTTGAACCACCAAGACCTAAAAGAGAGATCCCCCAGTGCTCCAACTGCCAGAGATATGGGCACACACGTAGGTTCTGTCACCGTCAAGCTAGGTGCGTCAAGTGCGCCGGAACACATGCTACATTTGACTGTACGAGAAAAGAGCGATCTAATAACGTGCTATGTATACTTTGTGAAGGAAACCACCCAGCAAATTACAAGGGATGTACAGTATATAAAGAATTGCAAAAGGTCAAGTATCCCCCGCTGAGACCAAAAACCCAATATAACAAAGACTCCCAAGGAAAAATTGGTAGTACAATAAATCAAAGCAAATATAAAAATACTGGCAATAAAACATATGCAGAAGTAACAACCGGCTCATCTAACTCAAACACTAAAGAACCTCAACCCACAACTCACATGCCTCAGCCAAAGTCTAACCCTACACCGGACATGAAAGAATTTATGCAGTCACTCATGAACCAGATGATGATAATAACTAAAATGCTGGGAGATTTCATGTCTATGCTTCCACATTTAATGAATTAAAATTATGTATCTGGAACGCAAACGGCCTGTCACACCACTCAGAAGAGTTAAAACATTTTTTAAACCAACATTGTATTGACATATTAATAATCTCTGAAACACATTTCACATCAAGAAGCCATATGGAAATCCCTGGATATAAGCTCTATCATACCATGCACCCTGACGGAAAAGCACATGGTGGGTCAGCTGTAATCATTAGAAGCAAATTAAAACATTACCAATCAGTACCATACTGCAAAGCACAAATACAAGCAACAACTGTTATAGTAGAAGATTGGATAAGCCCTGTTACAGTGTCAGCTCTCTACTGTCCACCGAAACATAAAATCAAGCAGGAACAGTTCAGCGAGTTCTTCAACACTCTCGGCGAACGGTTTATAGCCGGTGGAGACTTCAATGCAAAACATAACTATTGGGGCTCGAGGCTGATCCTCCCCAGGGGCCGGGAGCTACTTAAGTCTATCGAAAAACTAAAAATGGAAACAATATCAACAGGTGAGCCCACATATTGGCCCGCCGACAGAAACAAGGTACCTGACCTCATAGATTTCTGTATTGTTAAAGGCATTTCGAAAAATTACTTTCAGTGTCAGAGCAGCTATGAACTATCGTCCGATCATTCGCCTGTCTTAGTCACCTTATTAAGTCGTTTCAAAGAAACTGCAAACACCTGTGTCCTTCACAACAAAAAGACAGATTGGGAAATCTTCAGATCAATGGTCGATCAGGCTTTGACACCCACAGTCAGACTAAAAACGGAGGATGATATAGAAGCAGCAATAGAATTTTTTAATAATACTGTTCAAACAGCAGCCTGGACATCGACTCCCACCAATAAAGTATCTTACAACAAAAGATCTACATCTCAATTCATCCTAGATAAAATCTCTGAAAAAAGAAGACTTAGAAAACAGTGGCAACAATCTAGATATCCTGGTGATAAAATTAAATTAAACTATGCTGCTAGAGAACTCAAGAAGCTTCTGGACAAGGACAGAAACAATAGTATACAGGAGTTTTTGAGTAACTTAGATGCTACCGCTGGTACCGACTACTCAATCTGGAAGGCTACAAAAAAACTTAAGCGACCTAAAACAGTATCTCCTCCACTTCGGCAAGCAAATGGGCACTGGGCTCGAAGTGATGTAGAAAAATGTACAACATTCGCCCAACATTTAAGAAACGTTTTTCAACCTCACCCTTACGACGGGCCTCTATACCACAAAGACAATGTTATGCGCGATGTTCTACGAGACTGTGAATCTTCTATTAGCCCTATCAGAAAGTTCACAAAGAATGAGCTTAATAGAGCTATAAATAACCTGAAACCTAAAAAGGCACCTGGCTATGATTTGATAACTGGTACCATCCTACAACATCTTCCGTGCTCAGGCCTCACCTTCCTTTTATCTGTCTACAATGCCATGTCAAGACTTCACTTTTTTCCCCCTCAATGGAAAACAGCAAAAATATTAATGGTTCCTAAACCAGGAAAACACCCTGAAGACCCGAAGTCATACAGGCCTATAAGTTTGCTTCCAATAGCTTCAAAGGTATATGAATCACTACTACTACTACGCTTAAAACCTATAATTAATAACAAGAATTTAATACCCAGTCATCAATTTGGATTCCGACAGAGACACGGCACAATAGACCAGGTCCACAGATTGGTTTGTAAAATTCACAATACATTTGAAGACAAAGAATACTGTGCTGCTGCATTTCTCGACATCTCCCAAGCCTTTGATAAAGTATGGCACGAAGGCCTTCTCTATAAAATTAAAACCGGTTTTCCAAGTGACCTTTACTTGATTTTGAAGTCTTACTTGAAGGATAGATATTTCTTTGTACAAAGTGGCGAAGCTTCATCAAGGCTAAACCCTATAAATGCGGGAGTTCCTCAGGGCAGCGTGCTTGGGCCGATCTTATATCTGCTTCACACTGCAGACCTTCCTATATCAAATGTAGCGACCACTGGAACCTTCGCGGATGACACAGCTATACTAGTGTCCCATTCTGATCAAAAAGTGGCATCTGCTATGCTGCAAACTTGCTTGGATGAAATAGCCTTCTGGCTCAAGAAATGGAGGATAAAGGCCAATGAGACCAAGTCAGTAAATGTGACATTCACTAGGAGAAAGGATACCTGCCCGCCTGTGCGATTAAATAATATATTAGTACCTCAAGCTGAACATGTCAAATACCTTGGTTTATACCTCGATAGACGCCTTACATGGAGAAAGCACATTTTCACGAAACGGAAACAACTGGGACTGACATTGAGAAAGTTTTACTGGATTATTGGCCGCACATCGCAGTTACATCTGGAGAACAAAATTCTTCTATATAAAGCTATAATTAAGCCTATATGGACCTATGGCATTCAGCTATGGGGAACAGCATCACACTCTAACATAGAGATTATACAACGGTTCCAGAACAAGCTCTTGAGAACAATCACAAACGCCCCTTGGTTTGTACCAAACGAAGCTCTGCACCATGATCTTAAAATACCTACAGTTAAGGAAGAAGCAAAGAAATATACCAAATCATACAAAGAAAGAATAATTCACCACCCAAATTTACTGGCAAGCCACCTCATGGATGAAAAAGGAACCCGCAGACTAAAACATAAAATTCCACAAGATTTGATCTGATCAACCTGGCATACTGCTCTTAAATACAATCGGATGCGTCACAGGACGCATACCAAGCAAGACATCTGACATGACAAAGAAAGTACTTAATGTCCTATATATTAGAGACAGATTGTAAAGAAAAAAGAGACACAAAAAAAAAAAAAAAAAAAAAAAAAAAAAGAGTTGCTGTATCTGGTGCTACCATAGTATTCTTATTACTTTTTTCAGGAACTCCAAAAGAAGATGGCTATGCTTTTGGCTAAGCAAGTGGCTAAAGGTGGTGTGGTGGGCATCGGTGATACAGGACCTCCTCCGCTCACTATCACCACACCAGCTGACCATGAAATTGTAAGTATTACCCGACCAAGTCAAATAGAAGCTGGACGGGTAGACTGCTTTCAAAATGCCTATTCAATCTATACTTATTTTTATCACGTGCCAAAGCTAGATTAATAGTCGGATGGATCGATGGATCTGCCAGGTTAAACAAGCTTGCCGCAGTAAGTCTGTAGATGGATGACCATTTTTTTTAAAACACATAGTACGCACGTAAAGCTGATGGTTTTTCGCCTGATGTCCCGGTCGCGTCAAAATGCTATCCGTCGCGTCATATTTGCAGACAGACTTGTTCACAATAGTAAATATGTCTTGTGCAGATTTCTAATTTCATTGTGACCGAAGTCGGTCTTAAAGACTATTATAATTATTGTACTATCTTTAGAAAACAAACATGTCTTCTGAAACCCACAGTCACTTTCAAAATTAAACATTTGATCTATAAACTGCAGGACGAAGCTTCTAATGGATCACCAGGCGCCTCTCAAGCGGTGAAAGTGGACTCGTTTGCCAATGCAGGTCACAATGGCAATGGTTCTAACAACAACTCTACTCCGGGATCACCACAAGCGCGTGCTGTTTATCGCGGACCATTCAGGTAATACAACCTATTTATATTAAAACTTAAAATAATTAAAACAGGCAACCATAAAAAAGTCAAGCCTTTCTTTCTTTTGTAAAAAATCCTAAATGTTATTTAAGGTATTTTTTCCGTGGGGATCCCGTTTTTCAATTAAATATAGCCTATGTTGCCCGCTGATAATGTAGCTTACTAACGGTGAAATAATTTTTAAAATCAGTTGTGCACATTTTGAGTTTATTCATTACAAACAAAAATAGAAATCTATAATATTAGTATAGACAAGCATGATGATGAGCACTGGAGGGAAACCTGTACTCACGCACAGGAACACATAGAGCTAGCTCGCTTTGATGGTCCCTTCACCTTCACTATCAATTACGACCTAACATCACATTTATAAGCTAATGAACATTTTTGTCTCTCCGACAGAGGCTTCAACCGGCGCGGCAAGCCGGGGCGGCGCAGCGGGCGGGGCGGCGCGCGGTGACCCCCGGCCCCCCCCCGGGCCCCCCGCGCCGCATAGCCGCGCCCCCCTCCCCGCCCTCCCACCGCAAGACCCCTACACCTCAACACGCAAACCCATCGAAAGAGGTTTGTGAAATCTGTTTTGTACCAAACATTTTGCACCAGTTACCGAGTTTTTATAAAAAAGATAACCAGCATAATCTCAAATCTCGTAAATTTTAGAACGAGATGTGTGGGTAATATTGGTATATTGTTTAATAGTTCTTTTATATATTTACATATCCTTAATTTGACGTCCACGTTAGTTAGACTAGTTTGCCTCTCCTGTATGTGCCGATGTGAACGTTTATTGGCCCTACTCTCGAGCCAAATGTGTATAGAGTCCGCCATGAGTGGAGTGAGATTGGACACTATATGGGAGACGACGAAAACGCGGACTTTTGATACAGGGTCTAATTTAAGACGGACTGAACCGTACCTTTCGAGACTGACGATTTACCCTAGTTATCCCTCCCTAATTATAGCTTTGAGACTGCTAAAAATGCATTATGCGCTAAAATGCCATATCGATTGGAATTGTCGGCCATCCTTGCCGTTATATTACGAAATTATTTGCCAACTTTTTAAATTTGTTTCTTTTAAATGTCTGTGAGTTTGGCCTCCTTTCAGGTAGATTGATTTCATTTGTTAAGTATTTAAACTTATGTATAAGATCATTGAAAAGGCTATATATTAAATAAAGTACAATAGAATACCATCTTTTCAGCAGATTCAATCACTTAAATTCCGGTTTCAACACATTTAAATACCGGATTCACCGCAATAAAAGTGAATCGCAATAAAATTCAATGTCGTCGTGTGACGTGACGATCACAGTTACATACCGGTTTCATTTAATTTTTATACCTAATAATCTGCCTCAGTTTGATACCGGTTTCATCACAACAGTGGATCGCCATCGAATTCACGTAGCATCATGTGACGCCATCGCGTCGTAATAGTTTTTATACTGCATCATCTGAGAAGGGCCATAAGATCCCTCCAAAACATTAGAACACTGCCATTGTGTAAGTCCAAATAATTATATACTAAAGCTTTATTAATAATATTAGTTTATTGAAGAGTAAGATATTATTATGTATTATGAAACCGGTAGATCTGAAAGGACTACCCGCCTATTTTCTAACGAAATTTATATTCTTTCTTAGAGACTTCTAAATCTTTCCCAATTTCTTGTCATCTCATTTTATTCATTTTTTTTTTGTGTGTAAATCGTCAGGTCAGTATTTTTCAAATTATATACCTCTTTCCACAACCTGTATCCTTATTTGATTAGTTCCTCGTACTAAGATGGTGCCAAAAAAAATAAAAAAAATGAAGAAATGGCGAACCTAATGACGTCATATTAAAACAGATTTCATAAATTATATAATCATGTGTGTAATAATACCATGGAACTAATAAACCTCGTACTAACGAGGCATATTAGTTCTAGTAACAGCCCACGCCGACTGCAGACTTTCTATCGGCCGGTAGTTTAATCGGGGTCTTAACCAGCATGAAAATGTATGCAAGCGCGCACACTAAAATGATTTTATTTTCATACTGTTTACACACGACTGAACTATCGACCGATTTAAGTGCGTAAGTAGTTTGCGATGGATCTAATAATCAAAGATTTATACCATAAACAAATATTTGGTACATCAAAATTTAAATGGTGGCCATTTTGTATGGCATAATTATTGAATTGAAGTGAATTTAATGAACAATTTTACGTAATAAAATTAATAATAATAGATATTTATAGGATTAGCACGTTTGCAGAGATTAATACGAGAAAAATCCTTCGCATTTGTTTTTGTTTTATTATACGATATCACTAGAACAAATTCTTGAATGAACAAACGCTGTGTACCAAATATTTGTTTTTCTGTATGACACGTTGCCAAAGTGGGAAGGCACAAAGTACTAATAAATAGTCGTTCATTGTACTCTTAGCTTAAGACACGTTTCTGTGACGAAAACTAGTCAAAACTCTAGTATTCCACATAATTAATATAAATAAACATTACTGTAACTACGTGTCAAATGTATGTATATTGCTGTTTGGCCAATTTATTGTATGCAAACCTTTAGTCGGACTACCGGTCTCAGTCACAGACTCAGTACCCCAGTTACAATAAATGCCGTTATTGGTCAGTTAAAATAGGTGTAGTGGCTACACCAATCTTAGTCTAAGAATTAACCTTTGATTCTAATCGCTGGCTTTATAGCTGGTTACTATAAACCTGAATTTTAAGGTTAAATATCTGTTTAACTGTAAAACGCAGACAGATATCTTAACTATCGCAATGTATACTGTATAATTAGAAAGTATAAGATAGCAGATCATGGCTATAACAATTGCCCAGTGTGGGTTAGTAAAAATATCTAGTCAAATAAAGGTCGATCAAGATGATAACATTATTAATATCCATGTAAGTCATTAATAAGTGCTTGAAATAGAAGGACGCTGGCCGTCCATCTGCCGCCGAAGCAATGTTATAATAGGCATGCTTCTCTTCATACTGAGGTGTTGTTTAGATAAGGAATATTTCACCTAATTTCACTTAAGTGTGAATATACAAGTCCGAAATTTGTAATTATATATACTTACATTAATTCCGTTATATAATGATTGATGGAGATGCAATAGACTGACCAATCAGTAATATCAATGAAATAATAATATATATATTAACTAACCAACCTTTGTTCTAGAGGAAATAAGAATTTCATGACAAAACTCAGTGTATTATTTATTACTGTACAGGTAGTCCTGTCCTTTTTGATATTTGATCTTTTATTTGTAAGTATGTATCTCGCGTTTTAATTTTAGAAGTTGTTAACAGGCGTCGAATCAAATTCAAGTACTATATAGCGACAAAATCTCAATGGAAATCTTATCATGGATATACATTTAGTACCGGAATGGGTTTAATTATTGTGAAACCTCAATATCTGCAGTTGCGATATGACCGCCTGCAAATTGCGAATGTAAAACCGGATTATACTCTAATATATATTATTAATATATTGCAATCAATGTATATCTACATTGTTTGCAATCGTTCAGTTAAAACATTATGTGTGGCACTCATTATAAAAAGTATATTTTCTTTTAAGAAGAACAACAAGTTTACAAAACTATTATATGAATACCGGTATTCAAGTTTAGTATATCCATACTAATATTTCGTATGAATTTTAACGATATTTTGGTCTAATTCCGGTATCTAATATACACATACTTGGATCAAACAAATTTATTGTTATTTTTTTATTGAAATTATATTATTTATATGTTTAACATGCGGTTAAAAGAAATGGGGAAAACATACTTTGGACATGTCAAATCCAGTCGTGAACAAGAACGTATATTTTTTTAATTTTATTACAATGGTTGTGTTAAATATAATTTAGAGTATGGACTATGTAAAATAAATGTAATTAAGCTCTCAATCTCACCATTTTTTTTTTCTATTTTGTAATCTCTTGCACGAAATTCTATGTATTTATTGTTTATGTGAAATGACTGCTCTTATTTTGGCAGTGATAAGTATCATGAACGAGTTTATTCACAATGGAAAATACTAACACTTTTTTTAGAAATTATGCGAAATAAAAACCGATTCAAATTGAATCGACCTCGATTTCATATTCACAAATATTATTATAATATTAAGACGTTTATATTATGTAAATTATGAATCTTTCATTAATGATTTATGGTTCGAAGCAATATATTTTGAGTAGTTTTAATTTATTGTAAATACTGTTGTTATTTTTTTACACATCTGCCATATTCGCATGTTTATTTTAATACACTAAAGGTTGGGTTTCTTTGGAACGAGAATAAGTTGATTTTAACAAACGGAAAGATGTCGTATGTCATCAATCTTCATCATCATCAGCCTTTCACAGTTCATTACTGGACGTAGAGCTCTTCAAGTGCACAATTATTTGCAGAACCTGCGGCTTCTCGCACGTTTTCCGATGGCGTGGTTTCTACTAAAAACACGTCTACTCTAACGAATATCTTTAGAGCCAAATATGGCCAGTCCACTGCTGTTTCAGCCAATTAATCATTTGCGCTCTATCAATATATGTCATCACTGGTAGAATGCACTTATTAAAAACTTCTTGTAATAAGAAAATTCGATTTTATGTCATGTTAAAGGTATAGTGTAAGGAAGACTAAAAAAATCGTACCGCTCAGGACCTATTCGGTTAGTAAGCTAAGAAGTACAAATTGGCAACGAAGAGGGCGAGGCGCCCTGATCCTGAGCGGTAGATATTTTATTTAATAAACTGCGGCATTATCCTCAATATATAGAGTATTCCTTACACTATGTTATAAGGCTTCTACTAATGACAAAATATAGATGTTTCCACACAATTTGTTAAACTATTTTCCAAAATTCTACATTCAATTGGCTGTTTAACAATACCTTTAGCTTTTCTCTGGCTCAAAGAAAGCCGGCCTTTACAAACATTTTCATCGATTCTTATTTATTTTTTTAGATAAATATTTGACATTCCAAAATGTATATAATATGAGATTCAATAGTAATTAGTCTAATTTGTTTTATGTATACATGACAACAGTTTGAGAGATGAAAACTTATTCACCCTTAATTTGGGATATTTATTAAAAACTTAAGGTATTTATCGATATTTATTAATATTGCAAATATTGGCTTAGCATTAGGGACTGGTATAAATTTTGCGTCTTGTAGCATTTAGCCGATATATAATGATTATTACTAGGGTTGTCAAGTACATAAAAATTGCGTCATTTTTTGGTACAATAATGTAACATAGAATCCTGTATAGGTATTACGAATTGTCTTCACTGAGCAAAGCATTTCCAACATTCATTGATAGAGAAACTCATTCTGTCTTGCGTAAGCAATAGAGAGCGGCCTTATCTTCTTATTTTAGCATCGCCACTGGTATTGTAATTAAAATAATGGGTATATATGTCCCACTACAGGATCCGGGTCTCCTCTCTATTAAGAGAGAGAGAGCGCTTTTGAGCGTATCGCACTCGCATTTATTTCGTACCTATAGTACAACTTTTAACCTTACGTTTTATAATCAGGAAATTCATTCAGTCATTTAGGGATGCGTTTTGAAAGAAACTTTTCTATCCCAGAGATATTCCATCTTACAGTCCTGATGTAAAAAAGTGGGTCAGCAACACGCGAATGATACCTCTGGTAATGCAAGCGTCCATAGGCTACGGTAATTGCTTAACACCAAGCGGGCCGTAAGCCCGTTTGCCACAAAAGTAAAGTAAAGGAATATGAATAAAAAAATGTGATAAACAAGGCAGATAGAAATATTGGCCAAAATCTAAACTTCACCGTGGCTTACCTAGTTGAATAACAATTTAAAAGACTTTTCTAATATAATAAATAATAATTAAAATTAATAATTAAAAAAAAAGTCCTGCCTGCCTTTTCAAAATCGAAAAGGTTCGAAAAACCAAGTCAAATTTAATTGCCTTTCGACAACATTGTTATAAATAAATGATAATATGTATGTGCCTTTTTTATACCTCAACCACAAGACTAATTTTAAACAATAATTACCCACCCAAGGATTTCCATAGCATTCGGTCCTGGAAGCTTACCATGTTGTGTTAAAATGTGAGTCGTTCGAGCGAGTAAGAAGGACGGAGCTATGTAGCGTGAATAGCTCCGTCCCACTTTCTCGCTCACGTTTAATATGTCATGATGACTTTGCCCCCCTTAAAAGACTTTGTCCATTAGTTGCCTGCAACCTTTACTAGGTTAATTGTCAGTCCACCTTGTTGGAGGGCCGCCCCACGATGCACCTTTTTGATAATATAATAGGAGTAGATAATGTCGTTTGGAAATTGTAAAGTTTGACATTCGTACCATGGTAATGATGTGTAAATATAAGATTTTTTTATATCTCGAGCAATTTGTCAGATGTTAACACTCGTATCTCCATAATATCGGAATGCTTAAATCATTTTTGTGAATTTCTCAACATGTGACATTAATATAAGAAATGTGTTTGATTTCTTGTGGTTTTTCATAATTACGGTTATACAAAAATGTAAGGTTGTACTCCACTTAGCCACATGCATTTTTCTCATTGAAAATTACTTCTCATTGAAGAATACATGCCCGTTCGTTCAGCAATTGTATGCTGAAGAAGAGTTTAACCGTTAATACATTTACCTATGCAGTTTTTGACAGCCCTGTGTAAACGTCAATCGGTTCAAGTTATCGATTTTATTATTAGATAACGATCGATAGACATTGTCAGTTTTGTAAACGTAATTTTATCTATATGTAGATATTAATTAATAAACTCTTACCAAAGAATATTGTGTGTGTTTTTATTGTAGACATTTTTCTCTATGATTAATGATTGATATCTTTAAAAATAGAAATCTAAAAATAAAACGAGCATATCGTACGAGATTGAATATACATGTAGACGTTGTATAAGATGGTCCAGTACTTTATTTAACTGACCGCCAACAAATAACACTTCAAGGATGAATCTTAAAAGGAAAAAATATTCACATATATGACGCGTCACGTTAAATATGGTGTTCCCCAAGGAAGTATATTGGGGCCACTTTTGTTTATTGTCTAATTCTATAATCACGCACAGGAACACTACTACACCACTTGATATTCGGCAGAGGCCTTCCGTAAGGTGGAGGTCCTTCCCCACTCAAGCTTGCTCGCTTGTGCAGTTTTTTTTTTTTTTTTTTTTTTTTTTTTACTACTTGGGTGGCAAACAAGCATACGGCCCACCTGATGTTAAGCAGTATCCGTAGCCTATAGACGCTTGCATTACCAGAGGTATCACTTGCGTGTTGCCAACCCATGTTTTTACACCAGGGCTTTAAGATGGAAGTAACCCTGGGATAGGAATACGTATCTTTTGAAAACGCATTCCTAAATGAGCGCTGGAGACCTGTACTCACACACAGGAACACAACTACACCGCTGTGTGTAGTCATTTGGCTGTGGTCTTCTGTAAGGTGGAGGTCCTTCCCCAGTCGGGCTTGCTCGCTAGTATGGTGCCCTACCTCTCTGTGAATAATTTAATAATAGTAATTAGCATCTCTTACAATCCTATATTTTGTAAACAAGTAGTTATTTGAAAGTGTAAACTTGTCGTCTCCACAAATGGCCATAGCCTTGGTTTGCTTCCGATAGAAGTTATTTGCATATTTGACCTACAAGCAAATAAGGGCAGGCCAGCAGAGATGGTTCCTGCAACACGTTCGGAAACTGTCGACCTCTAGAATGAGGGTAATTGTTTATGGTAGGGTAATCGGATACATGGTAACACTGAGTAATAATTCGTGAAATCTCAAACGACTATAAATGGTATCACTTTAAGTGCAATTTGGAGGTCATTGTGTTTTTACGATTATTGAGCGTAAGCCAAATAACTACAAACAGCGATGCAGTTTGTGTTACTGTACGTAGGTTTTTATGTTTTCTTATGAGTTACTCATTACACAAAACTCAATATAATTAAACATCGTGAGGAGTGAAGAGGTTTTTGTTTTTGGAACCACTGGTTGGAAATTTAAATAAAGAATAAAAATCATTGTATAAGGATGTTATGATACTTTTTTTTTAAAGAAGCTGTGTCGCGGGGGACTTTACAAACATATAATTAACGGACACAAATAAAACCCAGACTATGAACAACTCTTTATGGGTCACACAAAGTTTTGTCCTGCGTGGAAATCGAACCCACAGCCTCGTGCACAGCAAGCATATACTATGGCCATTAGACCACCAAGGCAGTTCGTCAGCATAAGGCTCTGGTAAGTTAACAGCTTTTTATTTGAACCTTTTCTGACTTTGACATAATTCACTGAGAGTCATTTAGTTTTGTTTATGATAAAATAAAACAGCAAGCTGAACTAAATAGTACCTACCTATCTAAGAAGCTATATTCCTAAACATCGATGCTTTGATTTTCCTCTCTCTTAAAACAATAATAAGTACGTACCTAAGTACTTAATTACGATAAAAAGGAAATATGCTTTCTTTCCTCTCTATGGAAAACTGCGTATAATAAAACAATCATGAATCACCTATCTGTGTCGGTTGTGAGTAGCAATATAGGTAGGTATATAATAGGCAAGACATGAAATATATTATTATTTACCTGACTTGATGGACATATACCACACCTGATTCCCAGAGAGGTGAGCAGAGATTAGTTTTTTACTGCTGGAAATGTTTGCTTGCATATTTGATGCAGTTGACGTGTCCGCTAGGGTATATATTCCAAATAGGTAGGTACCTAAGTACATTAGTAGGTACATACTACATAATGTTGCCTGCACGGTTGGGTCAGTGGCCTAAGTGGTAACTTCACCATTTATTATTGCGCGGCGTGTTGTGAGTTCGAGCCCCACACGGGACAAAATTTTGTGTGATCCATAAATTTCTGTCCCAGGTCTAGATGTATTAAAAAATGTGTTATCCATTATAGTTGTCCCAAGGATGTACTTTATGTCCGTTAATTGTATGTTTATAAAATCCCCCGCGACAGAGACCTCGTTCCCTAGTGCAGGAAAGCTTTAAAATTAAGAATGTAGTGAGTTATAGTGCATACCTATTTCGTACTAGGTACCGACTACCGACCTACCTAATACGACATGATTGATGGGTTATGCAAGATTTTATTTTATACCCGTGATTAAGTAATTATTACAGTCATCCAAACAATCAATAAAGGCTACCCTATATAAGCAATTAAAAATGAAAATGGTCCTAAACTTAAATACCATGCAAATATTTGAATCAAGAATGAAATACTTTTATTAATCTTGTACCCACACAAACTCAATACATCTTTGGTAACGTATATTTAAATGAGTCTTTTGTCCTCGTGAGTCAGTCTTGAACGCGTGCGCAAACTACGTATGGTGAAAACATCCGAAGGCGAGCTGTTTCTCGAATGATGAGTAATGTAATTATAATGTCAGGAGGTTGTGTATAAGATCAACAGTCGATATGCAAAGGATATCGCGATTCTGTAGGTACTTGTATTACGGAAACAACCATTGAAGGTTTAGGGCTGGTAGGATTTAACTACTTATGTGTTTGTTTTGTTTATAGTAGGTACCTACTATAGACTGATTTAAGGCTACGTATTTGTACTAGCCTTATATCAGTCAACAAGGTGGGCCGACGACCTATGAAGGTTGCGGGCGGCCGGTGAACAAGGTAAGGCCAGGACCGAATGCTGGGGAATTCTTGGGAAAGGCCTAATTCCAGCAGTGGATAATAATGATCCGTAAGTACCTTCTAGCATGGACGGTTAGCTTAATACCATTCTGAGTAACCTTAATAAGAACTTCATGCGACTTGAAAATTTAATATTGAATAAATGAAAAGCCTAATAACAAACGTATTTAAGAAAAGTAGAGCACCATATGAGCGAGCAAGCCCTACTGGGAAGAACCTTCATCTTACAGAAGACCTAGCCAAATAACTGCAGTGGTATACTTAATGCTAATTTAGAGATGTATGTAGTTAGTGAGTGATGATGGGGGTCAGTCGCCTCGAGGGTAGCCAGTCTTCGTCAAGCTGGGCTAATTTGACGGTCATTCCGATGTACTAACCCGTAAGGGAAGTAAATATGGTAACACGATTTAATAAGCAACTCTCTGAGTTAAAAAAAATCGATTTGTTATCCCTAGAATACTTACTATCACAATTTTTTGGGATGGCAACGAAATTTAATTTGACGCGTTATATTTTTTTGGAATGGCGTAGTGACTAGTGCCCCACTCAAGCTTCCATTAGCTGCGACAACTGCTTACCATCAGGCGAGCAGTAAGCTTGTTTTTTTTCTACTACCTATAAAGCATGAGTTGCCTCACGTTGTTTTTCCTTAACCTTCGGCAAAAAGATGATACTTACTTACGTCATTTGACTAGCAGGTACCGACCTATAAAACTGGAATTTAGGCTTCTACCAGCAGCTTGCCAGAATCGATCTTAGGTATGTTTCGCACTTACTCTGCTAGCTAAGGTTGCTGCACGCAATTTGTGAGATAATTAATTTGGCTATCCTTTAATTACTGGATACCTGCTATGAGAAGCCTCTTGCTGAGGCAAAAACCCCATCAACATCAAGGTAAGTTGTATTAGGGCAGGGCCGCTGATTTAGAGCCTCCAGGGCGGAATTATTCTGATAACAATTAAACATCCAAGCAACTGGGTTTCCCATTTGTATAATGGGTTTACAACTACGCTTTATAAGTTAGTTTTGCAATAGCCAAAGATTTCGCGCCTCTACCTACATACCTAACTAAAGTGCATATCTACCTAAGTACCTATTATGTTAAATTGTATATGTATTAAACAAAACAGTCATCTTTTTTTTTCTTTTTTCTTTTAAAAAGACAACACCCGCACTTGAGAACAAGCTCTGTGTCGCGGGGGACTTTACAAACATACAATTAACGGATACAAATTACACCCAGACTCAGAACAACTCTTTGTGGGTCACACAAAGTTTTGTCCTGTGTGGGAATCGAACCCACAACCTCGTGAACAGCAGGCGCATACTGCAGCCACTGGACCACCGAGGCAGTCATCAGAAAAATACTTCGCTCTAAAACTTCTTACAAAACAATGAAATTCAGGCCGACCTTGAACGAATTTTAAAATAATAAGAATACTTACAACGGTTGTTGGGATCAAATTTGCAATCGGTTGCGAATCACAGCTGGTAATTTGTAAAATTATTCACACCTTTTTTGGTGCACTTTTTACGCCTTTTAGTAGGAGTTAATCAGAAGTTAGGATTACCTACTTACTGTATTAAAAAATATCTACTTAAGTACTTATTTGTTCAAAATGTATAACTAGAAATACCTATGTGACAACATACAGTGGATAATCTTACGCACTTAGTAACCAATTAAAGAACACATTCGGCTTTGAACGCAGTTTGAGACGTCGAATGCGTATTGTAAAAGTCATTGAGGTCAACGCGGCGTAAGGAAGCCGGTATATTTGTTCTCTTTGTTCCTCGAAAGGTTTTGAACATTATGAGGAATATTGACAATTAATACACATTTGGTATATCTGTAGAATGTTGCACTTAGATGCAGCATTTGACAGATTTTTACAAAATTTAAGCAAACAAATCAAGAAAAAAACAATTTGTTTAGAATGCAATTGCAACATGTATTTAGTACCTATAATAGAGCCTCAACAAGACCAAGTCAAAATTTAAGTTTATAAGTATCATTTATTGCATTCTTATTTATAGTGCAACAATTGAAGTTGGAATCGCGAAGTGATTTTGTTTGCTTTGTGTGCTGCAAATTGAACCTGCAATAGAACCGAAGTCGATACCTATGTTTAACTTGCACGTCATACCGATTCAAATAAAATCGAAAGAAGTGAAGATGAAGAAAGCCGATGATTCGTTTGTCTATAAGTTTGACCTACCTAAGCTGTAACGTCATTATCTTTATTTTGACTAAACAATTTGTCCACACGTCATTATAATAATATGCACAAAACAAGTAAACTTCGTCAGGACTGGAGGCGTGTTACCTAGTTCCGTTCCGCGTGAGCCATTTCCTTCGACTTGTTATCGCGCCGCGTTCGCCCCAGTCTGGTTTCCAAACGCGTGGAGGCCGAACGCGTCTCGTCTCAATAACATCAACACGTCTTGTTAAAAAAAATACAATCCTTGTCTATTATAATTAGCGTCATATTCCGCGCGTTTACAATAATTCAAATTTGGAGTGTTTTTGTTAAGTAGTTATAAAAATAATTCCGCAGTTTTTTGTTTTAATGTTTTTGTGAAAATTAATTATTCTTACATATATTATATTTCGGAGGCGTACTTACTAAGATAAATGTCGAGCATTTATGTTAAATGTATTTAATAAAAATCGGTTCTTATAGTTTCAAATAAGAAAACATTTTGTGGTTCATTCAACTCCTGGAATGTAAAAATGTCTGCTTTATTGAAGAACGTAACTAATTGCATTTGGCATGCTTTTGACTCCTTGCAAAACAAAGACCTGGTGCACAAATCGAAATTAAAGGTACGTACACACTATCCTTGCTACATATTTAATTTTTACTATAGCAACCCATAAATGTCTCTCGCTGCTGGGCAAGGGTCTCCTCTCCTCTGTCAATAGAGCTAAGAGGGTTTAGGCCTAATTTACATACATATGTTGGCTAATGCGGGTTAGTGAATCAGACATACCTTTAGGATTTCTTCTATGACATGTGGGTTTTCTCACGATATTTTCCCTCAACATAGGTACCTACTTCATTATTATCTTATAATTATTATGCGACCTGTAGGCTATTGCCCCTAGCCTGAAGTAATTATGGAGACGTGCAGGTTGTGCCCATCGAAACGATGAGGAAATTCTAGAATTTTCATTCCTGAACATTCCAACCAAGGCCGAGCCTAAAGTGCGAAAGGAGGCACTAGTCTTAGGCGGCAAGTCTGAAAGTTACAAAAATCTTAGTAGGATGGATTACTATGGATTTTTGTAACTTTAATTCAGTCTTTTTACTAAAATCCTTTTTACTACAAAAACCCGACTTACACTAAGTCTAGTCGTCAGTAGGCATTTGTTAGAATAAATGATTACATTGCCATCTTCTGACGGTGAAGTAAAGCTACACACACTACAGAGAAAGCTCCTAAGAAAATCTAAAGAAAAACACATTTGATCTACTAAACCACATCGGGCCAGCAATCCTTCCAACAGTGGCTGCTTTATATACCTATCTACATATTATATTGTCTTTATATATTAATATAAAGACAATATAATATGTAGATATGTTTGCTTGTAATGAATTGACTCTAAAACTACTGGACCGTTTTTAATTGTTCATTACCGCTCTTTCACCAGTAGTATGCTTTAGTATCACTGAATAGTGAGTACCAAAGGCTATAGGTGTTATATATTTTCTTTGAATAGGGATCTACTAAATGTAAATAAATGTCCTATATCCTACTAACAGCAGTCTATAATCTGCATCAGCCGGCTATAATTCCTAATATGGTAAATATACGTAAGTTATTGTTATTCTACTAAGATTACGATAAGTATTGTTTTAATATAAGGAAAATTATAATAAATATTATGTATTAACGCAATAACGTTACATATTTATGTAATTCATGTCGTTTACACCAAGCCACAAACAAACAAAACCGTTGACTTGACTAAACGCTTATGAACCTGATGATTCATTTTATTTACAATGTATCTATTAATAGATTTAAAATATACGTAAACTCTGAATATTGTTGTCTAACATGCGTACAAAATAAGTACCTGCCATATTATAATGATAGAGAAAATATGTATGAGGCGTAAGCGCCACATATTACCTGCTTACGAGTTTATGACAAAGAGAGGACAAATTCTAATTTTATTTTATTTATAAATTATTTATTAGGAAAATAATCGTTCTATTTGAGTTAGTTTATGTATTACTATGTTTTACATGAAATGTTTATAGGTAAGTAGGTAGTTAGCTTCTTAGCTAATAGGGATATCTTACTATTGGGCTGACCGCCGCAAGCTTGCCTAACCTTGCAGATCTATCGATCCAACGGCGACGCGGTGACGTCAAGATAAAAAAGATGATGACTAGGTATTTGTGTGTCATACTATTGCATCTTATGATACGGCCTTGGATATAATATTTACAATAAATCTTTATACACAAGACGCAGATCGTCCGATCATAGATATCATTCGATATTAAATAATAAATTATTTTTGTATTTATCTATAAAAACAATCAATTACATCGTAAGAAAACCCAAACGTCTTAAGGCATATAAATCTAAAGGTATGTCTGATCCACCAACCCGCATTCGGCATTAGGCCAGAGTGCGGGGATTAAGACCTTAACCCTTGCTGTCTCCCCTCCCTCTGTCTCTTGATAGGAGAGAGTAGACCTGTGCCTAGCAGTGGGACATATTAGGTATATGGGTTGCTATATTCTTGTTATATATTACAAAAAAAAACACACAAAAATTTAAATATGTTCTCTTTTTTATATCAGTTTAGACAAAACAAAGTCCAGTGATTTCAAACTTTGAATAGAGACAATCACATGAATGCTTCATTACATCCAAAGACGAAAGTCATATCACTTCAATGTGTAACGACGTTAAGAAACATGAGATAAAACAATCTATAACCTATAAATTCTGTAGATATCGATGTGTTTAGTTGCGATAAAATACTTAAGAACTATTTATCATTATCTCCATTCTTTATTAAAGTTATCGACATCAATCTAATTTCTAATACCGATTACGAAATATTTCTTTAGTTAACAAGGTTTTGATCTGTTATCTATTGTACTTAAAAAGATATAAAGCTGAAGAGTGTTTGGCAGTTTTAGAGAGTACGTTACCGATTTTGAAAATACTCACACTGATTTAAAGATACGTATCTAGAGTGACATCATCATCTCAGCCATAAGACATCCACTACTGGGCATAGGCCTTCCCCAAGGTTTTCCACATCATTCGGTCCTGAGCTGACCTTGTCCATCGGTTGTCCACGACCTTTACCAGGTCGTCGGTCTACCTTGTTGGAGGCCTGCCCACGCTGCGTCTTCCAGTTCGTGGTCGCCACTCTAGAACCTTTCTGCCCCAACCGCCATCGGTTCTGCGAGTTAGAGTTTGAGAGTTCCACTTAATTAAGGTAATTCTTCGAGCTATGTCGGTCACTTTGGTTCTCCTACGGGGTGCTTAGAGTAGAGAGTTAGAGTGACATAAGGTGCTTTTATTCACATTGGCCTTTTTTTATAACAACGGGACATTCCACCACTACGACAAAACCCATAGTGTTAAACATTTTTGGGATGGGAACACTCGAGTGATTGCCCCAGAATCAGATATTGTAAGCGTCCATAGGGTACAACAACTGCTTACCATCAAGCAAGCTGTATGCTTGTTAGCCACCTAAGTAGCATTAAACAATATTTACTTACCTACCTATTAACGGTTTTGAAACGGTTGACATTTATCAAGTTTTCTTAGGGGTCTCTTCATCTATACTTAATATTATAAAGCTGAAGAGTTTGTTTGTTTGGTTGAACGCGCTAATCTCAGAAAGTTCTGGTTCGATTAAAAAAAATCTTTTTTTGTTGAATAGTGCATTTATCCAGGAAGGCTATAGGCTATATAACATTGCGCTATGATCAATAGGAGCGGAGCAGTAGTGAGATATGTTGCAAATCGGGGAAAATATTCCAAATTACCACACGGACGAAGTCGCGGGCGACCCCTAGTTTAGAAATATATGTAGCCTATGTTACTCTAGGTGAACGAATTTTTAAAATCGATTCAGTAGTTTTTGTGTTAATTCGTTAAAAACAAAAATACAAATCTTTATAATATTTGTAAAGATGTTAGTATAGATATGTTGCAAATAGCAAAACACTTTTTAGCAATTAATTAAAATTTGTAATTTCACAACTAGGTAGAGTAGTAGCACAGTCTAAAGAACTCTTACTCTTACGTAGTAGTAAAAGATAGTTTCTCTTGTTTCGTAAGTAGGTACATGTACTTATTGAAAAGGTTCATCAACCTTACAATAGGAAGACAATTTGCTAACAGTATCTTATGAGTACATTTCAACCCACGTCAAGTCTTTAGCAAATACTCGTTAGCTTTATCTAACTTAGTCACATGACGACGAACTCTAAGTAATGTCTAGATACCTACCTACATAGCGATATTACTTCTATATACTTAGCAAGACTTATATTTTAACATGCAAATATAAAATCTACAAGTCAAATATTATGTAACTTCTTTTGACGAAGATACACATTATAGGTACTTACTCTATTATATTATGTATAAAAGCCGACACTGACTGATTGATCGATCAACGCACAGCTGAAACCGTTGGGTTCGAACCATGAAATTTTGCACTAAGGAAATATATTTGAAAATTCAACCCCTAAGGGGGTGAAAAGGGGTTGCAAAGTTTGTATAGAAGTCCGTAATTTTCACATAGACATATAGGTACATATATGTTTCAAGTTAAAAATAAATGAATACCTACCTGTATCGGCGTTTTTCAAAATTTAATCACTAAGGGTATAACATAAGGGATGAACGATTGTATCCAAGTCCGTCATTTTCGAAGTAACAGGCATGATATTTTATATACCCAGTTCTGGTTAGAAACAAAGGTTAATAATGCTAACCCTTTTTATAATAGCTTCCTCTAAAAAATGTTTTACCTACTAAACCGATTTTGAAAATTCTTTTACCATTAAAAAGCCTCGTTATTTGTGATTATCATGGACTATATTTTAGTGACAAAAACATAACGGGACCCCGGGAAATAAGCTCGTGACCATTCAATTAGCCAATTGGTTAGAGATTGATTCAATTATTTTCTTTCATTTGCATCGTAAAATGTTAAACGTCACAGACTACCCATGCTATGTGAAATTTATCTTAATATATATATTTCTTGTGTGCGTGTGTATGTGACTGAACTCCTCCTAGACGGGTGAACCGATTTTGATGAAATGTTGTGTGTGTGTTCGGGTAGGGCCCTGGATGGTTTAGATTCACAATTGGACCCGGTAGGTGGCGCTGCTGTCGGTATTTCAGCTTTTTCCGGCAGGACGACGTCTGCCAGGTCCACTAGTACACTATAAAATAATATATCAACTATATGAATAACGCTCAAGGCATTATACTAAACAAACCTAAAGTACGTACATGACACTATTCGTATATTTACTAAGTATGTGGTTATGTCAGCACAGCATGTGACCGGGTCAAGGGTGTGACGGCGACACCCTGTCATTGTCTAGACCTATATAGGCAAGAAAAAAGGCAACTGACAGACTGCTACTTTTGCACAAAAATTATACACTTATAATGCTACTTTCGCATACATAACATTAATAGGGATTAAGCTTGCTCAATTTTCTTTAGTCAAGTATCATTAATTACAAAACTGCCAATCCATAAGTACCTACGTTTAACATAATGATCCCAAGTCATGATGGTCATGATCAAAGATAACTTAGTAAGATTTGACAGCTCTTTTAAACGATATGATGTTCAAAGAACTCGATCATGCTTTTAGCAGCTCAAGTGACATTTAGCAAGATAATTACTGATATTTTACGTTGATTAGTCTTAGTATTAGCCCAAGGATATTAGAAGAGAATGTCGTTATATTGGCCTTTCAGAGGCCTATCCATGACGTCTTTGCTACTTATTTTCGATAAAGATTGGAGCTAGGTAATAAAAGGAATAAGGAATTTTAAATCCCACTGAAAACCAGCGCTGTGGCATGAGTTTTTTATGCTTCAGCAAGTAGCTGAGTGAGGTGACCTATTGTTGGTAAATTTGTTGTTCTTTTATTAAGTAATTTTCTGTTTTAGCAAAAATAAATATTTTTTCTTTCTTTCTAAGTGACGATCGACAATAAATCGCTATAAGTATGCCATGGTATGGCCCCAGATACTAGGTGGTAACTTATGTGAAAATGCTTTTTTCCTTTAGATAAGGCTGCTGACTGGTCTGTTGGTCTTTTGATCAGTGGTCCTGACTGCTGCTAATTTGCCGCTATTGACCCCGGTTGCCCCCTAGTAAATCCAGGGCTGGGTTCGATTCCCACCCAGTACAAATCTTTGTGTAATGAGCACGATCCTTTCTTCTCAACACTCCGGTAGAAGACCTGAGTGTAATTTGTGTATAATGTATGTTTTTGATTGTCTGGTAAGCACAGTAGGCTCTTTCTATTTTGGGATCAGATAAACTCGTGTGAGTGGACAAAATAATATTATTTCTAACATCAAGTACCTACCCGTAGATTCATAATTTGTAAATAGGTCTACTATAATAATAAATACAAGTAGCTTACATAATCCCATAGATAAATACATTACAAACTTAGCATATTTAAATGTTATTATAAAACTTATATCTAAACACATTTTACTATAGTGCCAATGACCGACTATCAACCATAAAACGAATGTAACTGCTAAATTCTGCCAAGACTTTTCCATTGTTCTTCTATCCACCAACATTTGTTGGCAACTGGCCCAGTATGCTAGTAGTTTATGTAGTTCGTTAATTTCTTTTGTTTGAGTGCATTGTTCTTTGTTCAATCGCCATGCTAGTAAGTTTACTTTTTCTTTTAACTTTACTATAACTAAAGGTAATTGAAAACCAACCCGCTTTAGGCCAGCGTGTGTGAATAGAGCCTAAACCCTCTCTCTCTTGATAGAGGAGAGGAGACCCGTGCCCAGTAGTGGGGCATATATGGGTTGCTATTATTATATTATTATTACTATAAGTACCTACAGTTTAAAAGTGTATAATTTCAACTTCATATTGTAAGAAAATTGAATTTTGACGAATTTCAAAACTTATAAGTAAATAAGTATGATAATTCTCTTCGTAGCTTTATATTGAATTTATTGGCGCACGCTTTTTATTGAATTAATATGCGGTTTTTTTCCTAGAACTATCAACCTGAAAACTGAAATTATGCCTGGTACTTATATATGGCTATAGAAATTTTTGCTGGGGAAGCGTGGGTTGCACCATTCACCTTCTAGAAAGAAAGTGGTCTATTTACTTATACATACTTAGTTAAGTGTAAGTGTGGTTTATAATGTATAAATAATTCTGATTTTAAATTGGCAAGTTCAATTTTTAAATAAGTTTCTAGTTTTTACTAAGATTGCACTGTGATCTCGACACGTTTTTATCTTATACTTACAAAAAGAAACGATCCCTCATTACCATACACAGAAATAGATCTATTTCTGTGTTACCATACAGTAGGAAGCTAAATTCATTCTTTTTTTTTATTCATCATAATTACATATATTGTTTCCTTATTAATTAAATACTTACCTAAATTTAATTCTGTATGGTATATTGGTTTTCGTCCCTTTTTGTTACCACTTATATTGTAACTGGTGTTGCAAACGTCTATAGGCTACGGTAACTGCTTACCATCAGGCGGGCCGTGTGCTTTTTTGCCACCTTGGTAGGATTTAAAAAAAACTCATACCAAATTGTAAATGTGATGCGATGCAAAAGAGTGTCCCGGGTTTATTGCCAATTCTTCTCAAGGCCCTACCCTGTGGCCCTACCCTAGTCAGCAAATTGGCTGTAGGAAAAAAGTATGTTTTGTTTTTATGACGTTCATAAGTATCATGTATTTGATCTAAATGAATAAACGAGTTTGACTTTGTCTTTGACTTAGGTATGTTAATTAAATTTATTTAATAAATGACTGCTAGTAATAAAATAAATTATTATTTGTAAACAACATTATTGAAGAGGTAGAGTACAGTGCGGCGGCTAAATATGACCATAAATGGGCAATCTCCTTTGTTATTGATTTATATATGGTTTGATTACGTCATTTCCTGTGCTTCCCCAATAAAGAAACTTCGATTTAAAATATTGTCTGTGAGCTTCTTGCTCTGATTTCATCACCGAATTTTATTTAGTACACCAATTTGAGTTAATTTTTTAATTTCATGAATAAATGTAGATTTGATGTAATCTGTCATGCATCGTATAAAAGATACAAAATATAATTCCTATCTACTCAGTGGAAATACGTCTACTGCTGGATATAGACCTAGGTTACTCCAGGTCCGGTCCTAAGCTTATCCATCCATCCATCAGCTGCCTGCAACCTTCACCAGGTCGTTGGTCCAGCTAGTGACGATAAAGAGCGTTTTTACGTAGGCGTTGGCGGATAAATATTAGATACAGATAACCTTACCAAATTTCATACATATAATACAAATGGTAATGTTTGTAAATCAATTACGTAAATTGGGAGACCACAATGTTACACAAACCAAAACAATAAAAAAAATAGAATGGATTTTATATTTGAATAAGGTAATGATTAATGTGCGGCCTACGCCTACGCGCCAATTGTCCTAATCGGATCAAATTTTGCAATTGATTTGAAATAATAGACTTATACAAATCTCTTTTGAGCTTATAGACTTGGAAGATAAACATTATTACTAAGGCATATTTTAGAATTCACCTTAATTAATTAAAAGTAATAAATAACTAAATGTTTATTTGGTAAATTAAGTACTTGACACTTACAAAAAAGTTTAGGAAAAAAACATAGTTCGCGGGCATAATTGAAATGTTTGCGGGATTGATAAAACATTTACTGATCTATAATAATGCTTACTAAATTTCAATCACGATGGCTAATCGCAACATAGACAATCTGTGTGGGAGATACTAATTATAGGGCACAAGAGTATGCGCAAGCACAGGTGCACTCTTTATTGCCTTATTCTCGTAATTCGATCACATCGACACCATCCAATCCAAAAAAAACGATGCGTCAATGTCAAGCCTGATATCTTTATCAGGTTAAAATTCATTGCTCTAGGCTCAATCCAGGAAGGATAATCAGGAATACGATTGTATGGAATAATGGACAGTGGCAATCGCTCTTAAGTAGGCAGAACCGTTTTACAAAATGTATCTGAACAAAATTTGCGAGAAGCGGTGGTGGCCGAGCGGGAAAGTAACCGATTTGCACGCAAGAGGTGCGAGTTCGATCCCGGGCGGCAGTATCAATGTGAATTTCACTATGTGGAGTTAGTTAGTATATGTACTAATTAAACGATTTGCCATCTGCTAACGGTGAAGGAAAACATCGTGAGGAAACTTAGAAACTTAAAAGTAATTCTAATGACATAACAGATTCATCAACCCGCATTAGGTCTCGTCTCTCCCTTGATAGAGCAGAGGAGACCCCTGCCCAGTAGTGGGAAGTATATGGGTTGCTATTATTACTTTTATTATACAAAATTATCTCAGCACCTAAGTAACTACCACTTTACTTGTACCTACTTACTTTTAAAAAGTGTGAAATATTTGTGTGTAATTTTCTTGTCGCTTCAAGTCCAACTCAAGCGGGCAAACAGTTATAATTGCCTGTTACCCCTGTTACAATAATTACTGAGGTTGCTTTCACCGTAAGTGTCTTACATTTCAAGAATGCAAGAAAAAGTACAGCATTGCTCAAAAAATGGTATAATGTATGTTCACATTACTCTGTAGTGTTACATCAGCAATTAAATAAATAGCAGTAAATATAAAATTTAGTGGCAGTTAAATAAAATTTTAAATTTTTGCCAAGATCTTGTGCCAATATTAAAAGCTAACGACTTGAGGAACTAGGTCAGTAGCCGCGCCATACCATAACGTGAGATGTCCTTTTAGCGTCTGATTTTTTATCTTATTTTTATCTGAATTTCGAGCAATGGCAACATATTATACTTCTTCTCTCTTCTTCACTTCTTACGAAGTTAAAATTAAGCTGCTTAATTCAACGAGTCCTTGCGTAATAAAATTCTCAATTGAAACAGATCTTTAACAAAACTGAATATTACAAACTAGCAGCATATCCCGTCTTTGCCCGGTTAGACATTAAAAAAAATTAAATATAATCTTTGTTACCCGCTGATAATGTAGCTAGGTATCTATAGGAGAAAGAATTTAAAAAATCGGTCGAGTAGTTTTTGAGTTTTATTTATTTATTTCACCCAACACTTACATCTATTTTTACAGGGTTAAGCCTAATACAATAGTGTAATTTTTTTTTTAAATTCTAATAACAAACTAATACCTACAAGCTATATATTTTTCTCCCTTTTGTAACATAGAACACACAATGTTATTTTTGTGAATTCATTCAGTGTACAGCAGAATAAATCAGTATCCTCTGCTACCAGGTTGAGAGTGTGTAGCGTGCGCACGAGTAAATAATTAAATCGAATCAAATAAATAAACAAAACCTCAAACCTTTCCTCTTTATAATATAACTTTAGATATGGCATCATAAAAAATGTAACTTATAAATCTGTATCAAAGTTCGTTTCGCACATAAAATCGAATATAAACCAACAATAAGATCAAATTGGCTATCAAATCCCTCCGTGGCCTAACAAATCAATTTATTATACTTGCGAGTAGAAACTCGCCTATTTACGCTTGACATTATCGTGATTGTGTTGACATTGAATTCAATACAATAATAGCGTATTTTTATTACCTAATATAATAAACTTAACTTCCTGTATGATTATTGCGTATTGTGTCATAATCATAACAAAAATAGGCAGAGAGAAACTGCCACTTCTTTTTTATACTACCTAAGGCAAACAATAAACGGCCCGCCTGAAGGTAAGCAGTTACCGTAGTCTATGGATGCTTGCAACACCGCGGGTATCACCGACCCTTTGGAAACTTCCTTGCTTATAGTCTCTCCTTAAAATTTTGGCAAAGAGACCACAACCTAATCGTACTTGGAAATTTCTCTGAAAATGTACCGTACCGTAGTAGGTAGGTACCTAGTATACATCAGCCTGTTTTAGTCCACTGGTGGACGTTGGCCTCTATTAATCTATACCTAGTATTGTGAATAAAGGATTTAATTAGGTACCTGTTATGATTTCGAATTTTATTAAATGATTAGTGTCAAGGTGGGGAGTGGGGAGATTGAGTACGACGATGAGTATCTCTATTTAGGCCAAATAGTCTCATTCCAGGCAAGACAAAATAAAGAAGTTGCAAGACGCACCGAAAATGCCTGGAGGAGCTATTGGTTTATGAAAGAAATCATGAAGGCTGATCTTCCTCTTTCCCTGAAGAGTAGACTCATGGACGTACGCATTCTTCCCGTCCTAACATATGGTTCTCAAACATGGTCTTGAAAATTCAGCAGAGGTCTACGCTCGAGGTTTGTCAAAGAGCTATGGAACGAATTATTCTGGGGATTAAACTAACAGACCGAGTTAGGAATACATTAATCCGTTCCAGCACAAAAATCACTGACGTCACGAGGAAAACTGCTATGCTAAAATGGAACTGGGCTGGTCATATCTGCCGCATGTCAGATGATCAATGGCCCAAACTCATTACCCAGTGGGTGCCTCTAAATGCCAAGCGACATCGCGGTAGACCCAGGCGGAGATGGCGGGATGAGTTGGATTCATTTAACCAAGACTGGTCCTCAGCGGCTTTAGACAGAGAGAAGTGGAAGGAGAGTGGGGAGGCCTTTGCCCTGCAGTGGGACAGTACAGGCTTATAATAATAATATGAGTGTCTGTTTAAAATACAATTAGCTAAGAAACAATTCTACACGTGTCTAGCTATTTCCTTAGAAGTTATTTTTCAATGGCCCAATCATTTTAGAAATTTTCATTGTGTTGTTAAAATACCAAATTGTTGTATAAAATACCTTTTTTTATTTAAATGGAAGTCATCTATTATGACAAATTGTTAGCATTTTACATTTTTATGTAATTAAACAGTAAAACTGGAAAGACCTTAGGCTGCCCGCAAGCAATTGCCTGTTTATTTATTTATTTAAAACTTTATATACACAAACATGTATAATGGCGGACTAAATGCCAGTGGCATTCTCTACCAGACAACCAAAAGGATGATGCCACAGAAATAGATGATGCAGAGATAATACGCAGTATGTGCATTAAAGTCTTTCCAAGGTATCAAAGCCTACTTATGTGATACCTCTTGCATTGCAAGCAAAACTGCTTACCATCGGGTGGGTCGTATACTTTTCTGTCGTATATTTTTGATTATTTTTTATAGGAAATATGCCAAGTAACGAATGCATAACTAATGAATAAAGCCTCATAAAGTTTTTATTCTCGCAAAAGTTGCACTCGTGACTAAAATGTCGCAAGTCACATTCGTTCACACATCGTTTATGGTAAAAACGACATTCCCCGACAGTTGCCGATGACAACCAAACACATAGGGTTGGCAAACTTAAAGCGGACTGAAGTCTTACATCATTTGTTTGTGTTGTAATTCGACTGAACCGTTGCTTAACTCGCCCTTACCACTATGTGGCGTGTTGTATTCCATCTCCACACAGGATATAATTTTTTGTGATCTGTAGATGGTTGTTCCACGTCTGGGTGTACTTTGTATCAGTAAATTGTGTGTTTATAAAGTCACCTGCAAAACAGGTCTTGTTTCGTAACACGGGAGCAGTCTTTAAATAAATTAAAATCAGCGAGAATTTAAGTATATACACGATACAATTTTTCTTGTTGTTGTCTTACTCACTAAGACAGGAGTTGGCAATCTTTTGAGACGGTAGAGCTAAAACTTACAAGTTGAAAAATTTACAGATATTTAAAGTCGTATTTCGTCTCGATATTATAGTATACTAGCGAAACACTATGGATGTAAGGAAGTGGAGAGCCGCAATTTAACATCGAAAGAGTCGCTAGCAGCTCGCGAGCCGCAGGTTGCCGACCAGTCTAGCGCATTAAGACAAACAGAGATGGAAAATATATCTAATTTTGTCTGTAAACAATTTTTTTAGCTTTAACGAATACTTTACCGAGAACCTAAAAGTTAATACACAGGTATACAATCTATTTTCTGTATAACAACAAATTGACTATATAGTACCTAACTATAACTACCTCGTCGTCGGCTTGGTATTTAATAAAAATTCCTCGTGGGTGAGTCATCAGTTAAGTAATTATATTCAGAGTTGATTTTATAGTTATTTAAATTGTATATCGTGTATATTTAATTTAATAAACAATGCAAAATGACAACTTGAACATGTAGAGCTCAACTTTAGAGGTAAATATGGTACACAGTAACAGCATTTAAAGTCAATTTCACATTAATTTCGTGTGGTCTATATTATTTACATGCGAAATGATAAATACAAATAATTATTCTAAATTATACCCAACGAAAACAGAATGTCATATTAAGTTGACATTAAATATTATAGAAGTATGTATAATTACGGGGCAGCCCTGACATGTGCACTGAAAATGTCAAACTGATCTCCGCTGCTACTTTCACGCGAAAATTGACATTTAAATTGTATGTCACGAAATCTAATCGATGCGATTTTCTCCCGCTCCTGCGTGTAGTTGGCAAGTGAGATTGGAAATGCGCAAGCGTCCGCACATGCGCTGAGTATGTTGTATCTTTTTCAAGTTTTGCGCATACCAGCCAGTAGGTGCGAAATAAAAGGCCGAAATGTTTTTACTGTTCATACATATACAAATACTACGGTTAGGCATAAGTTATGTTATTTGTTAGGTACCCCTGGCCGTATTGTTTATGAATACTGGCGCGCCTTTAAAAAAATCAAACAATTGTGTACGTCGGCGTAGCGGCCAATCTCAACGAAGATTAGCTGCACAGGGCATAATATTATAGTGTACTAACCAGTGTGTGCGCAAACACACGTGCACTATTCTTACACTCTCATAGTCCGAAGAGAGAAATTAGACATAGGACCAACGGCTTCACGTCCTACCAGAGGCACAAAGGGGTCTCGCTGTACTTTTAAAAAATAGTCACCCATCTACGGACTGACCGGGGAAAGCTAAGCTCGGCTAATACTGAGTTACGAGCCCCTTAACCTTCTCGACGACAGAATGTGGAGACTACTTACTTAATCATTTTTACATAAGTATCTGTGTAAATTTATAACTATTAGCTTATTGGCAGTTATCGCACTTAGATAAATACAATCACACAAAATTTCCATCTCAAGTTAAGTATAAGTAAGTAGACACTTATATAAAAAAACTTTAAGAAATAAAATTAAAATATAATTTACATACCGCTCGACACGACGAAGGTTACGTCCGGGTGGCCATATTAGACCCTAAATGAGAACAGCTGTCCATATTAGTCATATCTTGACCCTGGCTCGACCCTATCCGCCTATGACCGATGGTCACTTAACGGTCATTGTTAAAAATTATTAATTTAAATTCTCTTGGGTAAAATTGTAATTGCTACAGTTGAAAATTAAGTTTTTAGTAGACGTGATCTGTCACCAGATAGTCCTCTTAATTTTTATCATAATATTTGTCTTTGTAAGGAATTTTTGTCAATAACAGCAAGCATAAGCTAAAAAATATTGTTTGAGCCAATAAATTTGATGATATTATGGCGTTTCGACAAAATCAAGTAAAAAATAATACATATATAGATGTAGGTATGTAGATGTTGTATACAGTTATATGGTATCTAATCTTCTATACTATACTATATATTTAATATTATAAAGCTAAAGGGTTTGTTTGCTTGTTTGGTTGAACGCGCTTATCTCAAAAAGCAGTACTTTCTAAGATTAGCGCGTTTAACCCTGTTCAACATCTACATACATCCATATATTTCGTTCGATTAGAAAAATCTTATGACATCACGCTATGATCAAAAGAAGTGGAGCAGTAGCGAGATATGTTGCAAAATCGGAGAAAATACTCCAAATACCACGCGGACGAAGTCGCGGGCGAGCCCTAGTTTATCGTATATTTCAGTAGGAAGGACAATGTGTCTGTATTATTTTTACTGGGTCAAATCTAATGAGAATCAAATTTATTTATTAATTTTAATACTCCACCGCTTACAATAATAACATTGTCATCATTTGTATAAAAATACCAGTAATGAAGTATATAGATAGGAAATTAGTCATAATGAGAGTTTAATATACAACAGAAAAGTATAAGAAATTCAAAAGAATTTGTTGTATGGAATAAGTATGTAAGAGTGTGTTTGTTTGTGTGCATATCTGACCAAATGAAAACGCGTAATTCGCCAATAAAACAGAGTCCGGTTAAAAACTCTATCGGGTACATTTATTTATTTATTTAACAATTTTAGGAAAACTTACAGCTAAATTAATATTATAGACAGAGTTGAATAGAAAGAAGAAGGCCAATTAAAAGTTTTCGCAGATAACAGAAAGTAGATATTTATAAAGGTATACAATTATATAACAAAATGCAGTTAGAAGATAAGGAATAGACATAATTACAATAGGTTTAAGATGGAAAGAAAGAGTTACATAGGTATATGCTGAATTGGACATCTGGTTTCTATATATGTGACACACTATAGTTAATATGACCATCTTGCCGGCGCGGCGGCGCGGCGCTCTGCCTTGAGCGCATTTACCTTACACTCGGTCCAGAATCAAAAGCGCTGGCTTGATGGTTAGATGCCATTAAGAAGGCGGTCGAAAAAGACCGCATAGTTTGGAGAAGCGTCCGTCGTATGTAGTCGCGATCCTCAGCAGTGAGGGAACGACGACTATGATGATGATAGCTAATAGTTTTAGATGTTTGTTTTGTTACCTGTTCTTTTCAACGGTTTGTTCCATTTGTACAATAATAATATAATTAAATTTATAATTAAAATTTAATTATGCGCCGATTTAACGAGGTAGATTACCTACAAAGACTGCCTCAGAGTAACAATCGCCATTCGCAATCTGTCAATTTACAATTCACGAGTTTCTGAGTGATCCTTAGACTATGGTATAACTGTAACACAGTTATACTACAGTCTAAGGATCTTTTATGAAAAAGTTAAGAGTTCTTAACACTGTGGTTATACTTTGTACACACGGCAACGGAGATATGTATACAGAGCCGCTATACGAGTATGAAGATTAGTTTTTTAAGAAAACCAATGTATGAATTTGTGTGAAATATATTTTTATCTGTAGGTTTAGTCTAATTGTACACTGTTACCAAATTCCACAGAAAAATGTAAGAACTTAATTTAGCGGCCTTATACATATTTCTGTTGCCGTGTGTAAGTACATTGAAAAAATCTTCAAAGACGCTGTGCTATTAAACAAATTCAATGACGTCACTTTATCTGCTCCATATTACGGTATGATATGAATACGAATGCCCTACTAATACCGAGTTAAATAATATTATTATGAATTCCTAGTGCAGTGCAGTTTCCCCAGAAAAATGTACTTAATTTAGCGGCCTTATACATATTTCTGTTGCCGTGTGTAAGTACATTGAAAAAATCTTCAAAGACGCTGTGCTATTAAACAAATTCAATGACGTCACTTTATCTGCTCCATATTACGGTATGATATGAATACGAATGCCCTACTAATACCGAGTTAAATAATATAAATTCCTAGTGCAAAATAAAAACTAAAGGTCAGCAGAAGAAATATGGCTCTATATGCCATTCTGTCCATTATTAGTCGGCAAATCTGACGGGAGACTAAAGTCAAGTGCACACAGTATTGCAACATGTTTTCAGCACAAGATGTAAACAAAACTATTAAACACTTTCATAACAAGTTAATGACAAAATATTTCAAATGCATGCAAATGAAAATTGCATTGTTTTAACCCTCTCAACTGCATTCCACTTACGTATAACCTATTTGATAAAATCCAATTATTTTAATGTGGTATTTTGTGCAAAGGCATTATGAGAAAACGTCATTAAGCGAAAATTACATTTTGCTAATGTGACATTTGGTGATGTGGCGTTTTCAGAATATGCCAATTTGAGAATATGACATTTGCGAATTGTGGCATTATGCGCCTAATCCAGTGCAATGTTAGTTAGTTACGTTAAATCTCTATGGAATAAGTCCGCAGAGGTGTAAAGTCATACATACAAACAAAATGTGCATACATACATACACAATTATATATTATTATATATTACATATATGTATGGTGTAATAGCAATGATTCAGACGATTGCAGAACGTATGTGATAATGACTCCCACAGAGCTAAATTGGAGGCATAGCTTGGATAATTAATTAAAAATGGATACACGCTTAGTCATACAATAGATACCTACAGTAATAGTTTCGGTCCGCGGCTATGCCCGCTTTGCGTGTATAATTCCAGTGATTTTTAACGGAATAATAAAATAATTATTATGCTATACCAATTATTACTATCTCTGTGATTTTTTGAATCCGAATCAGTTAAGCTGCTTTCGCATGATTGAGTAACAAACTTCCACACATCCATGCAAACATTCGCATTTATAATATTAATATAGAAGTGTAGACTAATTTTATGTTATCTGGCCTATTTAATTAAATATCTTACATTTTAAAATACGAAGAATACAGCGTGTGTCATAGTAATTTATATATTTACCGTTAATATTAAATTTAGGTTTACCTATGCTTTTAGACTGACATAACCTTCTGTTCACCTTCCTAGTGTAGGTCCCTAAGAATGGACAATTCATTATTTCATTATTATTATTCACCTTACTATTTTAACTCTTATCTTATCCCCTTTTCCATAACGGGTGCGTTAGTATCTACACGAATCATCATTATCATCTCAGTCAAAAGCCGTCCACTGCTGGACATAGGCCTCCCCCAAGGATTTCCACAACTCTCGAATATTACATAATAAAGAGAAGAGGTGTATGTTTGTTAAGTTGTATAATGATAAACTCAACTTTTGATTTAGATACCTAGTTGTAAAACTCAATTCATCAAGCACAAGATTCTCACACTTCCGTCATTATACATTCTAGAGATAGCTTTATTTACAATAATTTACATTGTACAAAATAATTCCTGAACTATTCCAACGTATATCGGATGTTTTAAGTAAACGTAAAAGACGCAATAATTATTATGATTATGTTTACATTGCGCGATACAACCCTAATGAGCAAAAGCTTGTTGGTGCAAGCATGGCACCGAAAATTTATAATAAGATACCATGTTTTATAAAGCTTTACACTGAAATGAAAACATAATACGATCCAAAATGTAATGAATAAATAAATTGATTGATTGATTTTCTCTGGATCAAGTTTTAAAATTATTTTTCTAGTCGAATGATAGACTATTACTGACGAAAACTAAATTTCTATCTGTACAAGCCGCTTAGTTAAATATTTTGTGACTATTCAAACATGCATCTAAATTCATCCTCTTGATAAGGATAAATAAACTTACAAAACAAAAACCATTCTGGAACAGCTACCAGAGACTTACCGAGACTTAATTTGACATCATGAATGAATTATTATATAAAAGCAGACATCAAATGAAACAACAAAAGCATCGTGAATCACATTAGTTATCGGCGGATATTGAACTCGAGACCGCGCTATACTTGTCAAGCAATGTGCTCTGAATGAGACTCATTGTCATTTGACTTGAATTAACTTAGACTTCCAGCTATTACATGATTATAATTCTATTGTTTTGCATTTCCATGTTGAATTTAAATTAGTGTAAAAGCAATGCTTGTAGATTGACAAACGACTGACCTGTTGGTCTAGTGGTTAGTCATCCTGAGCCAAGCCCGAGATCCAAGGGAATAAATGTTTGTGCCGGGTGAAATTATGTCCGTGAATTGTATGTTTGTCAATTCCCCCGCGACATAAGGCTTGTTCTCTAATGCAGGAAATGTCTTTTATAAAAAACAAAACCTTCTATTGCCTGGTCCACAAACTGGCGTCTAATCACCGTTCGACTTCGGCCACTGACTTATGCAATTACCGTAGCCATCGACACTTGCTATACCTAGGAAATGTACAATAGGGTTTTGTGAATCTTCCAATGCACGCCTTAAAGCCAACACTATCTTTTTGTTCATACCACTTGAGTGGCAAACAAGCATACGGCCCGCCTGATGTTAAACAGTGACCGTAGCCTATGGACGGCAAATATCAGAGGTATCACTTATGTGTTGACGACCCATTTATTTTTACATCGAAAATGTTTCTTTAAAAACGCATCCCCAAATGAGCGCTGGAGACACAACTACACCGCACCGCTGTATGTAGTTATTTGACTGTGGTCTTCTATAAGGTGGAGATCCTTCCCCAGTCAGGCTTGCTCGCTAGAATGGTGCCCTACCTCTCTTAAACTTAACGCACGACGCACGCATACAGTTTTTGCTAGCCACCTCCACCAAGTCACATGTTTATAAGTCCTACCACAGAATAACTTAATAGTACAGGTAGTCCTATACTAATTCTTTATTTTGTTAATATTTAAAAAATGATTCATTATATTATTATTTTATGCAGTTTAACCGAAAGTAACTATTTGCCTGATTTATTATTAAAGTTGCTATTGCTATATTTATTTGTTTCTATTTAAGCACGTACACATTTAAAAACATGAACACTTGCATGTCTTCCGGGTATGTAACTAAATATCTTTAGTGTCAATCATTGTAGTTAGCATTTGGCACACGGCACAAGTTAACGTGCAAAATACGCCCATATTGACCTACGTGCACACTTGTGTGTGTGTGTGTACAAACTATTCTAAACTAATAAGTATAAAAAGGAAGTATTTAATTTTTTGATTGCTTGTTACGACTTACGATCTAAGTCAAAAACTACTCGATTTTTAAAATTCTTTCACCATTAGAAAGCTACACTATCAGCGGGTAACATTGGCAATTTTTTTTAATACGTGATACTTAATAATTCCACCCGTGCAAAACCGGGACGTGCTGTTAGTTGAATATATTGTGTTCTCAAGGTTTTGAAATAGCTAATGTGTTCGGTGAGACTCTAAATTCACCGGTTTGATTTTTGTCCTATTTAGGTGACAAACAAGCATACTGCCTGCCTGATAGTAAGCAGTTACTCTAACCTATGGATGTTTACCACATAATAGACTTCGTATTTAAATAGAAGTAAGCTTGTCCAGTCGTTTCGTAAATGGTGACCGTTTTTTGAAAAATACAGCGTCGGACAAACAATTATTTGTGTGGCAAACAGATTGTTGTTTCAAGTATAGTTATTGAGGTATACTTTGTCTATCGCAATGGAGAGCTCGTTACTTAAAATCGCTAAATCGCCAATCAGCTAAAACGCCATCATATCTCTGTATCATAAGCAACTTCTATCATTTAAATAAATTCCGTCAAATAAACAGCAATATTCAAAAAAACAACAATCTACATTATCGCGTGTTTGGAGGCAATACAGATAACAGTACAATATTATTAAAATTCTCTTGTAGTTGTTATCTAAATGACTACTAATTTGAGTCTCATCATATCATACATGCGAACAAACTTCATTACTTCTCATTAACGATAATAATAAAATTACTAGTGTAGAATGAGAGGTAGTAACTATAATAATAATAGCAACCCATATATGTAACACTGCTGGGCACGGGTCTCCTCTCCTATATTAAGAGAGAGAGAGAGAGGGTTAAGGCGTTAATTCACACACGCTAGCCTAATGCGGGTTAGTGAATCTGACATGTCTTTAGAATTTCTTCTAAGACATACGATGTTTTCCTTCTCCGTTAGCAGATGAAACCACAAATTGAAATTCACATTGGTACTGCAACCCGGGATCGAACTCACACCTGTGCGCGCCTTTCGGCTACTTTCCCACTCAGCTACCACCGCTAAAAATAAAATGTAACTTGCAAACTATACAGACTAATAATAATAATCTTAGTTCTTTTTGTAGACACAAAATGAACAAAGGCGAGCTTAACTCATAATGAGTCTTTTACCAACAAACCTTAGAAAACTAGCCCATCTAGACAAGTGGCATAAACGGTAGTCGAATCGAATCGAATAGAAAGCAAATGTATCTATGAAATTTGACGTAAGTTTACCTCATTTTGTCGTAAATTCTATTAAAATTCTATTCGACTACCGTTAATGTCACTTGTCTAGGGGGGAGAGGAAGGCTGGTGCGTAACATGACGTCCTTTTAGCGGTCGATTTTTGATCTTAATTTGCTCAATTCAAGCTAGATAACAAAGTTGACATCTTACAAATTTCAAATCAAGACTATATATATTTATTTATTTATTTATTTAAAACTTTTGCACATAATATAAATTGTACAACGGCGGACTTAATGCCTTAAGGCATTTTCTACCAGTCAACCTTTAGGGGTGCAGAGATAAAATATGGTAGGTGCATTTATTCATGATATGAAATGAGTCATGACATAGACACAAATATACAAGCATATACATAAATATAAATATACACATATAAAATACAAAATAATAAATAAAATATAATAATACATATATTATATACATACCTATATACTATATAAAATAACGATAGACATTAAGATCATTCTGCTAATAATTTAAGATACTGTTGGCGTACTTTAGTTGTATATATATGTATATATCGCTAAGACATCATGGTACAGCCACAATGCCTTTATAGTTAAGATAGTATAAGGTAACAGGCAGAGATCCTCACATATCTGTAATTTGAGACAAGTTAATAGCTGTCATCTCTGAGAACTTAGTTATTCAATATCCTTTGTATCAAATAACGTGTTGAACACCTCATTAGTCACTCTATTTATTAGTTCCACAAATTAGTACAATGAAAATATAAGCACTTATTGTAACTTAAACGCGACAAGTCTGGCATATCAGTTACTTTTTATTGATACTAGCTGACCCGACAAACTTCGTACCGCCTCAGAATCAATAATAAAAGTTCACTTTTAGATTTAATTTGATTTCTAAACGACCGGACGAACATCAAAAGTTTGACAAGTAGGAATAGTTTCTAAGGGAAAAAGAAATTGTTGTTTTTACTATTTTCCAAGCATTTTTTCATATTTAGGTACTCACCTTTTAAACCTTCCCTGAAGTTCCACAAATAATTCAAAAGCAAAATTCGCAAAATCAGTCCAGCCGTTCTCGAGTTTTAGCGAGACTAACGAACAGCAATAGATTTATGTATATAGATATATAGACTCATTAGATCGCAAACAAGCATACAACCCGTCTGAAGAACCTTACTTGTTACCGTATCCTATGGCTGCTTGCAATACTTGGGGGATCAATAACCAAAAAAATTGTTACATATGGTCTGAAAAAGGGTTTTTTATTTAAAAAAGAGCATCCCTAAATTAACCTATAAGATCTGCCCCTGTGGTCGAATTGAATAGAAAAGGAAGCAAATTATGGGATTTGACGTAAGTTTACGACAAAATGACGGCTACTTACGTCAAATCCCATACCTACACTTGCTTTCTATTCAATTGGATTCGACTTCCGTATATTACATTTGTCTAGAGTGGGTGTACTCAGTTACGATAATTATAATAGCAACCCATATATGTCCCACTGCTGGGTACGGGTCGCCTCATCCCTATCAAGAGAGAGAGAGAGAGAGAGGGTATAGGCATTAATTCACACACGCTAGCCTAATGCGGCAGGCACAAAATTTCGCTATTGAGTTAATTGCAAAGTCTTCTAGAAAGCTAGACACTAATCGGACTTGCTATTTTGTAGATTATCTTTCTTTATAATATCATTGGTTCTACCTCTCTCAAAATACTCATACTAACATCAAAAACGCACTTAGTTTAATAGGGTAAACAAATGAAGTACTTAATTAAAAGCGAAGGTTTACGTTCCGTTACGAGTCGATAGCGTCGATAGTCGACCTCAGCGTGTGTTACTTCTCACTTTGTGATTTCATCTATTTGTTAATGCAGCCGCTACTAGTTATGTATGTCTATTTTATCATTATAATAACAATCTATATACATATACACAAAATGCTGGAAATAGTCCGCCTCTATAAGGGGAGTTGAGAAGGTTTAGGCATAGTGTAAGGAATACTCTATAATGAGGACACGGACGCATTTAATCAAAATAAATACCCACAGCTCAAGCCCAGGGCGCACTGTTTTTTAAAAACCCATTTTTTTTGTCATCATGTTTTTATTGACAAACTGTAGATATATAAAAGAAAATATTGACCATCGTTTAATGGAGGAACCACAAACGAATACGGTGTCATAGTTGAAAAAAAAACTATAAATAATACTGCCGCCAGCGGCCGGAACCAAGCTTACACCTGTTACGAGTAATACTTTCCAACTCCAAACCATTTTATCCATAAAACAATATTTTTTTCAGCACACAACAATCCCCACAGTACAGAAAAACGTGAAATTACTTTATCTATAACTGTCTGTTGTAAAGAATATACTTCAAAAGATATTTACATGAACCCTAACCTTTACATGTCCAGATATTATATTTAGAGAAAAAATATGTTTACGAAATATATCACTTAACATAGCCATCATTCCTTCATTATAGGTGCTAACAGCTAATATCGGAACTCTACTAGACCTGTACGGAGTTGAGAAAGGTCTGGACCACTTCAGGTCATCTCATGAGCTGACCTTTGACGAGTTCCGCTACTACCTGCAGCAGGAGGTGTTCAGTTCGCTCCCAAAGTCCATCACCTTACCGGTTGTGAGAGAATATGAAAAGAAAATAAGTGAGGTAAGCATAGAACTATTATAATTTGTTATACTACACTAAGAAAATACCATTATCATCGTTTGCCTATCGTAGTCCGCTGCAGGAGATAGACCTCTCCAGAAATGTACCCATCACATAGCACGATCCTCGTTATACCAACGAGCTTCACCCAGCCAGATCATCGCATCAAGTTCATTTCTCGCAAAAATCATCAAAAAACCCTTTTATAATATGCACAAGATTCTTTTTTACGACATCAGAGGTCATCTTTACATCTTATATATAAAAATGAATCCCTAATATTTCCCTCTGTCACGGCATCACGCGTGAACGGCTGGACCGATTTCAGTCATTATTTTTTTGTTGTGTTTGTGATTGTCAGGAGAAGGTTCTTATGTAAAAAATAAGAAAGTAGCGCTAAATATAGTTTAACCCGGACGAAGTCGGGGCGGGCCGCTAGTAGTATATAAAACAAAGTCGCTCCCGCTGTCTGTACGCTTAGATCTTTTAAACTACGGAACGGATATAAATCAAGTTTTTAGCAATAGATAGTGATTCAAGAGGAAGGATACATACATGCATTATTATAATAAGGAAATAATAAAAACCTAAACGAAACGAGGGTGTGTCGCTAGTAATCTAATAAAATACATATCATATTATTCAAAAAGTTTTTATTTTTAAGTTTATAAAAAAATGATACTGGCTGTTTAAATTGGACTATGTAAATTTGAATAAAAATATTTGGAATTGCATCTGAGCTGGGAGTTTCTTAGTAGGGCACGAGCAACTTTGTCTCTGCAACTTATTTGTCTCATCACATCAAGTCTATGGGCTAGTATGAAAGTGCGGCCACGGAGTGACGCGACAGTCAGGAGACTTTTCATTCTAACCCATAGACTTGATATGATGAGACAAATAAGTTGGAGAGACAAAGTTGCTTGTGGGCGCCCTACCTTAATGTGAATCTATAAGCTACGGTAACTGCTTACCGGGCGGTATACTTGTTTGTCTTAAGCCCAATATTTATGCTGAGCCTAAAATATGGTTTACTTAAGCATCGATTAAGCAACCATTTCTCTACTACCTATTTAACATCTTATGAAAATCATAATTTCTCATTTATGCCTCCTATAGTCACATCTATACTGGTAATTTGGTAATCAACTAGCTCGCAACCAATTTCGTAAGTTTTCCAACTAATATACAAATGGGTTTGCGTGACAAGGCCCACTGGCTAGTAAATTGAGGCGTAGCTCATTAGTCCGATGTCATTAGGGTGGCACTCGCACAGCATTGCTTATCTCCTTTAAAAGCCTTGGATAACTTTTAGTTGACTCAAGTGACATTTCCAAGAACGGCACATGCGCAGTCTTTGTCTATTTCGAATATACTTATGTTCACACTAGAAGTTGCCGGTGGCTCTGCCCGCAAGAATGTCGGTTTATGTGATAAAAAACCTAACCTTATGTCCTTCCCCAGGATCTAATCTATCTCAAAACTAAATTTCATTGATATACGCTCAGCCGTTTAGTCATAAATAGGTTGCTTTGTATATTCTCTCACCCTCATATTCCGTTAGATGAACAATCCGACTTGACGATATAGCAAAAATTTCAATCGTAATTTTAATTTCATACAATGACAAGCAAAATAATAATGAAATTTTACAATTCAGCGCTCATTTAGAGATTTCCTGTCCTAGTATTGGGACAAAATCTTGGTGTCATTTCTTTGGGTCAGCCATACGTAAGTGTTACCTCTGGTATTGCAAGAGTCTATAAGCTACAGTAACTGCTAACGATCAGCGGGTTAAGCTACCAAGGGCGCTGTAGTCTTATAGATGGGTGGCCGCATAGTGGTATTTCATTTGAGCATTTCCGTGCTTTGCAGGGCACGTTGAAAGTCGGAACCGACTTTTAAAAGAGGCCTAAAATAGGCGATCTAAATAACTCTGTCATCATGTTATCCACTAACCAAACGATAAGAAGAAGACTGCTTACCATAAGGCGGACCGTATGCGTGATTACCGCCTCAGTATTAAAACCAAATTAATATCGAAAATGAATAGCAATAAGGACGTCATAGTACAGCCCCTTTTTCCTCTGTTTGTTAGCTTATACATATATTATGATAGTCATCAACGGAAATTCTCTAATTCTTACAAATAAGGAAAAACCGCATTACAAGTTTGTTAATAAATTAATTTAGTATGAATACTGTGCTTATCTAAGATACAAGATAAAGTCTGAATCATATATATCTAGAAACTAAACATTCTTGAACACTTTGAAGTACAGTGAACGCCTATAGACGTCATGACAATAAAACATCTATTGTGTCTACGTTACTGTCCGCAAAAGTGTTAAGTAAAGACTAATAGGTAGGTATAAATATACATATGTAAATTGAGATGTATTTAGATGTATGTACCTACGAGAGGTACATACATCTAAACTAATATAATAAAGAGGAAAGTTTTAATTTAACATAGCGATATAAGCATTTTCGCTATGAATTGGAAATTTTGCTCAAAATCTCTACTACTATCATCATCATCATCACCTCAACCCATAAACGTCCCACTACTGGGCACGAGTTTCCTCCAGTCACTTGGAGTGATACTGCTCTATATTAAATATTTTAAGCAATGTAGAAAAACACAATACTACTACTGGTACCCTAGTGCTGGGCCGGAACCCGTAAGGCCGGGTTCGAATCCTGCTCTGAGCTCGACTTTTTTCACGTTGCTTTAAATATTTTATATATTTATTTTTATTGTTCATAAGTAGCAACGTTTGTGCATTTGATCTAAATGAATAAGTTAAAGTTTGACTATAACAACCACGCTGTCACAAAAAAAAGTTAAAATGTAAATTTGTGTAGGAACTGATATCCTGTAATCACACACAAAAGGCCCACTTGAGCGGCCAAGTGCGGACAACACCCTGTAAAACTAACTAAACTAATTAACCTGTAGTCACACTCAGAAATACAATTACACCACTATGTGTGTAGTTATTTATCTGTGTCTTCTGTAAGGCTGAGGTCTTCCCCTGTCGGGCTTGCTCGCTTGTGTACTTCCCTTTAAATCTTTACCAATCGCGAGAAAAAGCTAGTTAGAACATAATTTCTGTTCAATTTTGTTGTGTCAATTTTACGATCACCTCCTAACCTATAATAACAATATTTAAATGTATTGCATGCAGTCGGTCCCTTCAATGGTGCATTATTTAAAGGCGGATTTCCACTCGGGCGCACGTTATGAATACTGACTTTTGTAACTGACTTATTACTTAAAACCTTTTGTACTGCGACAGTATGTACTATGAGGTAATTACTTAATAAATACCTTCTCAGCAACATTAACTTCAAAGCGTTCATGGTGAGACTACTAGAGGGCTAACTGCAATTCCTTATGATAGAAGACTATTGGCTGCAGGGTGCCGTATTTCATTCTCTCCCACGGACAAGTTCCACATGAACGCATAATGACTTAGGTTATTTAATAATAATAATAATAATATTTTCGGGACAACTCACACAACGCTATCTGATCCCAAACTAGGCAGAGCCTGTACTATGGTAACCAGACAACTGATAAACATACTTATATATTTCTAAATACATACATATTATAGATAAATTACACCCCGACACAGAACAAACATTCGTGCTCATCACACTAAGATTTGTCCTGGGTGGGAATCGAACCCACGACCTCCGGCGTAGCAGTCAGAGTCACTAACCACTAGACCAACAGGCCTGTCAAGCAAGTTAAACATTGCATACTTACAGTCATTTTTAATTTTCTATCTATAAATTCTATCTATATATACAGAATATAATAATATATTATTGCATTCACAAATGTATAAAAACTACGCGTTGTATTGCAAACGTATCTCCAGTCTAAGGCTATAAATGGCACCACAGTATTGATTTCCACTAAAGACGTCTGCAGCGTGATATACAGTACTACTACCATCAACTGTTTACATAAAAAGCTAGCCCTTCCCTACAAAAGTTCCCCTAATATGTTTGTTTGTGTCAAACTCTATACATATATATAAATCCTAGAAGTACCTATGTAGAATTTTCCCCTATTGTGAAAAACTGGCGCTAAACAATGTTTATAAGTTTGGAGATTGTGAAATGTAGTGTGAATTTATTGGAGGAGAAGAAGACTAACACTGACACAGCCTAACATGTAACTATAACTTAGGCACCCGTTAATTGCAAAGGATTTTATATAATTCCTGAGGGAGACATAGAGACGCAAAACGACAGCGGACGCCGCCCGTCGTGGTTTTGACAATAAAATCCTACTAATATCCTACTAAATTATAAATGCGAAAGTTTGTAAGAATGGATGGATGGATGTTTGTTACTCTTTCACGTAAAAACTACTGAACGGATCTGGATGAAATTTGGCACAGAGATAGATTATGGTCTGGAATAACACATAGGCTACTTTTTATAGCGATAACCGACATCCACGCGGGCGGAGCCCCGGGCAACAACTTGTATAGTGATATTTCTACGCAAGTCTCTTTTAAGCAATTTTATAGGTTTGCTATTATTGTTAATTATGTCTTTCTGTTATTTGTTATGGTGGCCGAGTGGGAAAGTAACCAACTTGCACGCAAGAGGTGCGAGTTTGATCTCGGGCGGCAGTGCCAATGTAAATTTTACTTTGTGAAGTTTATATGTACCTACTAATCAAATGATTCGCCATCTGCTAACGGTAAAGGAAAACATCGTGAGGAAACCCACATGTCTTAGAAGAAATTCTAAAGACGTATCTGATTCACCAACCTGCATAAGGCCAGCGTGTGTGAATTAAGGCCTAAACCCTCTCTCTTATAGAGGAGAGGAGACCCGTGCTCTGCAGTGGGACATATGGGTTGCTATTATGTCTATACCTATACCTACTATTATCATTATTTAGGTGTTGAACAATAAAAAAAATCCAATGAGAAGTATTATTATTTATCTAAGCCTTTTTAAATTTGATATGTCCTAAATAAGTTCCAAGTAGCTTATTCATTCTAATTGACACGATTATTCTATATACAGCTGTGAATAAACTAGGGCACACACAAAACGTTAAGTATATGGTATCACTCACCTCCAACTGTGTGTATGTAGCCTATACGTGCTGTATCTATAGTGCATAGAGCCTCGTTTGAACTATTGTGAAATAAAAGAAATTAGGCAATGCTTATTGAAGCTTCCTTTACACGCAGCTGTGTTGATAACTTGTTGAATTGTCTTACTTTAAGAGTTTTCTGTTTATCTAGAGAATGCAACTGCTATTGCGCGTTCACGTGTAAACATGGCACGATTTTGTTTTTTTAAGAACCTTTTAATTTTTTTAAGTTATTGTAAAACACCTGCATTTCAGGTAGGTATCCTACTTCCTACTTGTATTATAAACGCGAAAGTTTGTAAAAATGTATGAAAGTATGGATGTATGTTTGTTACTCTTTCACGAAAAACGGATCTGGATTAAATTTGGCAGAGAGATAGATTATAGTCTGGAATAACACATAGACTACTTTTTATCCTAGAAAAGTCCCTGCTTCGCGAGGGATTGCACGTGCGGGCGGCAGCTAGCTAGCTAGTTAAACATAATATACAGCGACATTTACTCAACAATCACAGCAATTAGGCTGAGGTAACATATATTATACATATTCTGGGGTGATTGAGTAACAAATATCTCCATCTATCTATCCAAACTTTCGCATTAATAATTATAATATTCGTTGATGACTCATTTAAAATTTTGTTTTAGTGTCTCTCCATTATTAGGTACTTTAACTACCCCAGTGATCAAATCTAGATACCAAGCGTTGTCATCGTACTCCTAAAAATATCTAATTTATGAATATTTTTGACATAGGTGTGCTGGCTGGTATGTCGCAAAAGCCTGGTCTCCCGTGACAAGCCGGTGTTTGCTGACGACTCCGTGTTGAAGCTGTTCAGGATATTCTGTCTTCTCGGTGACCTGGTGCAGGATGCTGATAACACCAATCATTATGTAGTGAGTGGACTTTTAATAAAACATTTACATTTAACTTTTTATGGTGACAACTTGTTTGAAGCAATAAATGTTTCTTTCTTTTATCGTATATAAAATATTTATTATCTAACTATGATTATTAAGACACACTTTCCATCACTCAAACGTTTGCTGATAGAGAGGGCATATTCTATTATTATATTTCTTGTTTTCTTCGGTTTTGTGGAGCCGCAGCCGCAGGGAGCTCATTCCACAACCTAATTGTACATGGGGGGCAATTTCTCTGAAACAGTACTTAATAACTAAAGATTTTACTTACTTACTCGTATGTTTGTTAACTTATCACTTATCAGTCCTGTAAATTTATTTTTGTGTACAATAAAGAAAAAATATTAAAAACTCTTCTACATTCCTACCTTCTACTTTCATTGACACTATCAATCAAGTTTTATGATTAAATCTACATACTACAATTCAATTATATCAAATTGTTATCGATTAAATATCGAGAATCGTAATCATACATTAGACTACAACCACTACAGGTTATTGACCTGTGCTCTAACAAATATAATACAACACAATCACTTGTAAGAATCAGTAGCAATTAATAACACTGTTAATTTCATACGTCATTTATATCATCTGGCAACCACATGTGAAACAAAACACGACCCACACACACACACAGAAGCATTACAAGTAATACATTGTTAAATTGCTCTCTACTTTCATTTTATACTAATTGCTAGCTGTTGCCCTCGGCTCCGCCCACATAGATGTCAGTTATCGCGGTAAAAATTATATTCAAGTCCTTCCCCATGATACCATTTGTATGTATGTATTTTCAGTCGTGAAAAGGTAACAAATAAACTGAATTAGATACTTTCTCATTTATAAGTAACCCGCGGCTCCGCCCGCGTGGATGTCGGTTATCGCTGTAAAAAGTAGCCTATGTGTTATGACAGAATATAATCTATCGCTGTGTTAAATTTCATCCAGATCCGTTCAGTAGATTTTACGTGAAAGAGTAACAAACATCCATCCATCCATCCATACTTACAAACTTTCACGTTTATAATATTAAGTTAGATTAGATTAGTATCGATCTACCCTCTACTGTATTTTTTTTTATACCACAAGGCGAACAAGTGTACGGCCCGCCTGAAGGTAATCAGTTACCGTAACCTATGGAAGCTGCAGCGTCCGCCAATCAGCGAACCTAGCAGTAAGCAAATAAGCTGATGTCTCATTTGCATTGTTCAATTGACGTGCATAAGTATCACAGTGTGATCTATATAAAAACATGTTTTTGATTTGATTTGTATTGTCTTTTACACAAGACAACGGCCTTATACATCAATCTGATATATTTCAGGTAGTACTCCAACCTTCAGAAGCCGGCATAGTAGCAGAGCAGCTAGTAGTATGTCTAGGACTCCGTTGGGATGCGGCTGATTGGGAAGCTTTAGGTTCTTCTATTGGACACTTCAAATGGGCCGCATTCCTTGCTGTTTTAGAAGCTAAATATTGTGGTGATCAACAACTACATTCTGAAGCACTAGTTGAAGCAGTTGATGAAATATATGATGTTTTCATTGAGGATATTATTAAGAAGGTAAACAGAATAATGAATTATTGCTATAGTTACTGTTTAAGTAGTAAACAAGCATACAGCTCGCTTTATGGTAAGCAGTTTGGTACCGCAGGCTAGGGATGCTTAAAAAACTCGCGAGTTGCCGACCCAAAAAAATTTAACACCTAGCATTTGTGGTGGGATGGGAAATGTTTATTTAAAAACAAAAGTATCCCTAAATGAGCATCGGAGACCTGTAGATACTCTTTATAAGACGATCGACACAACTAACACAACTACACCACTGTGATGTGGTCTATTGTAAGTAGAAAATTCTTCCCCAGTCGGGCTTGCTTGCCTGTATGGTATCTACCCCTTTCTCTCCTCTCCCCTTTAAGTTTTTTTTTATTTGTGTGTTAAAAGACAACTCTTGCACTAGAGAACAAGCTCTGTGTCGCGGGGGACTTTGCAAACATATAATTAACGGACACAAATTACACCCAGACTCAAAACGTTTCTGTGTGCCTGTCGTGCACAGCAGGCGCATACTGCGACACTGGGCCATCAAGGCAGTAATTATGTTAATTAGGGCAATCAACAAAATACCATTATTATTCTTATTTCCCCAATTTTCCAGGGTTACCTCTACAAGCGTGGATACCTCTTACCAACTATGAGGGAATACTGGTGTGTCCTTCAACCCTGTGCCCTTACCTACTACAAAAGCTCGTCACAAAAAGAGCAATGTGGTCGTATCACTATAGATGAGTACTGTTCAGTGGAGGCAGCTGCAGGTGAAGGCAGGATACAGAGGTTCCAACTTATCACACCGGACAGAACATTTGAATGTGGCACTCAAGATCATAAGTGAGTATTTTTTATATGAGCCAGAAATATGGTTTTAGTCTGAAACCACTTTCCAGGCTAAAATTGATCCAACTTGCTGCGTACGGGTTTCTTCTCTTCGAACTTTGGAAAAGCTTAATAATAATCACATTATTATTTGTGTTATAATCAATAGATTCATTCAGAAATCCTATAGATATTTCTTGCCACAATTTTCCTATTTTTTGAATCTTTTAGAACTTCAACAAACAGTTAACTATAATTTTCTACATAATATCTTCCACCCAGGAGTCGTCTCCAATGGATATCTGCTTTACGTCAAGCGGCAGCAGTGTCTGGAGGTGTCGAGAGCTATCAGAGACGAGCTCGGGCGGTGAGGAGAGGGGCGGGGGCCAGGAGGGAGAGGGAGGTGCGGGAGACCAGGGCCAGACTGCAGCATGAAGTCCAAGCTAGGCTAGCGGCTGAAGCTCAGGCACAGGTTAGCGATGCCTCATGAATGCTACTGAAGTATCCGTAATAATATTTGGTGCCGAAAACCGGTTCAATTGGGTGTCTGTTACCAACAAATGCTTGCAATTGCAAAACCAGGAATGTCTATCGTACCTGATTTTATAAAAAAAATACTGATTAAAGTTCTAGATACGAGATCTTCTCCAGACTCAAAGATAGTGCTTTCTCAAGGATAGTTCTTCTTATCAGCAAGGACAGTACAGTTTTAAACAAAAACAGAAATTAAAATAGTTTTAAACAAAATCTCACATATATAAGACCTCTGGAAAGGGCAAATCACGAACATTTTTCTTAAAGATCCTGCCGCGATCCTGCTTCTCCATAAACCGATCATCGTTTGCCCACATTTGAGAATGTTAACTTAGTATTAGTTGCACAGTTTGTATAAAGTAATTTGTGGAACTGGTATTTCGCTAACTAATTTAACATTATTTATATAACAACATATGATTTGGTTAGTTGAATTCCTATTTGTTGTGACTTTAACAATATTAATATAACATGCTTTGTATAGGAACTGGTAGAATTAGCGCAGCAAGACAACAAGAAATTAGAAGAACTAAAGACCGCACAAGTAGAATTAGAAAGATTATTGCAAGAAGAAACACAAGCCAAAAAAGACGAAGAAATTGTTCGAGCATTACAAGCTAGGTAAACAAACTTATAGAGTTTTATTTCTTCTCTTTGTTATTTTAGGATTAAACAATTCGGTAGCAAAGGGTTGTCAGAAGAGCCTTTTATTATTCTGCATATAGGTATTGGAATTAGTTTGTGAATTTTTATCACTTCTGTAATGACAAAAGTAAATACATCGCTCTACTAGGGCCCCCAAACGTCATTATTTTCTCATGGATAGAAATACAACTACGTCACTGTGGTTAGTGGTGGTTCCAGGTTGTCTGGAAGAAATCGCCGCTAGCGATAAGACCGCCGATTGTACTAGCCTTAACTTAGTAATTTAGGTTGGATTTATATGGTGTACAATAAAGTATATTGTATTGTTAGTTACTTAGCTGTGGTCTACTGTAAGGTGGAGGTCCTTCCCCTGTCAGTGTTGCTGGCTTGTATACCTCTCTTAAAGTTATTGTAGTATGTAAAGTCATTCTTTAGATGGATGCTCACTTGTCACAAACTTGTTTTTGCATTTCATTACTTGAGTAAGAGTTTCTACATTTATCGAAATATGTTTTATCTTCAGGGTATTAGCAGAAGAATGGGAAAGGCGAGAAGAATTAGAAAGACTTCAAGAAGAACAAAACAAAATGTTACAAGAAGAAAGAGTGAAACGGCAACAATTTGAACAATTACAGGCAGCTAAAGAGATGGAATTTAGAGGTATATGTCTAACGTTGTACCCTAAATATGGAGCTTCTGTCAAACTAGGCGGCTTAAGTGAAGTACTACCTAGGTGGCAGTTTTAAAGTGCTCTTAAACTCAGGTTCCTACGCCAATTAGTAATTATCTTAACTACAGAAATCAGTTTCAGCACTATTCTTCCTACATATGTATATCACTTATAATACAAAGTCTTGAAGACAAAGTATTTTTATTCATATTTGGGAAATTAACAGCTATAAACAATCGAATTATATTAAAGATAAAAGTCATGCAGCCTACTTCTAGCAGGTTTTTAAGAATAGTATTAGAACACTACAGTATACTTACAGCGATACAGTAATCAAAATGTGTAGCCATTACTTACAAGGTAATCTAGGCACTTTATTTATTTCATCATATATTAATAAAACTAGTTATTAAAATAAAAGCAATTTTACCTAAACTATTAACAAACAAAAATTATAGTTAAAGGATATACTATAAATAAAATATCTGATTGAGGTCGCAACTTTGAGGAAAGGGGCCTATAAAACTGGCCACATTGCCACGGTGGATAATAAAATAAATGTAATCGATAATTTCTTTACAGAAGCAGAGAAGCGATTAAAGGAGCTAGAAGAAGAGAAGCAGCGCTTAGACGCTGAACTGAAGGCAGCTCAGGACAAGATCTCCAAGACTGAATTCACTGCACATGCGCTACAGGTACAACTCAGAGTAAGTCAAAACACAATCAACGCACAGACTCACGACTGCTTTTGGAAACCGCAGAGAAATATGTGCTCCAGCCCTAACACCCAAATTTTTTTGGATGGCTATTGATGAATCAATCTAATTTTTCTTTAAAGATTAAGTTTCCTTGTACGCAAAACAGCTAGCTTTGTTTTGCGTACAAGGAAACTTTCTTTTTACTTGGTACCATTAGGTACCTTAAACCTTCGGAGGAAGTTATCAATAAAACTTTGTGTGATCCATAAATGTGTGTATAGAGTCTGAGTGTATTATGTGTGTAAGTTAAGTAGTGTCTGGCCAGCGTGGTATAGTAGGATAATATCCCTCCAAGTTTATGGAGGAGACCCGTGCCCAGCAGTGGGACGTTTATGGGTTGAGATGATGAATGTAAGTTTTGTCTTCCGCGAAAAGAGCTTGTTGAAAAAAAAGCCTACACGTGTCATAGCAAATCTTAAACAAAAGTCGGTGCAGTTCGCATATGTACATGATGAGTGATGCAGTCAAAGTGTAAGTTGCTTAATTCAGCAGTATTAACCAATGACGCGAATCCTTCAATCCTGTGATTGGTTCACTGTCGTACTTCACCCCTCGCGCCCCGCACATACCACCAAAAGGACCTAAAAACACTTTCTACGCATTTGTCAAGACATTCGCCAGCTATACTTATATTGAATCTTTGTCTTCAGGACCTGAATCCGGTACTTCGTAACAACAAAAGAACTCGTCGTGCACTCTCCTTCGTACCTACCACTAAGAGTTCATCCGATACGCTCATCGACGTCAGAGCGATCCGACACCTCAAGATCGTCGACGACGAAGATAAATTATGATCTGATTATTAGTTTAAAAAATAGAGAATATACTTATTGCAGCAGTTGTTGCTGTACAGTTATAATGATGAATGTTGCTTGTTTCATAACACCATGCAAGTTTTGGAAGGCAATTTTATGACTATAATATGAATGACACTTTAAGGTTCATGTTGGTGGTATAAATGAAATATGATAAATAATGTTGGACTATACAAGCGCACGTAAATATAAATCTATTAAGACTTGTTACACTCATTCGGCTTTTTTATGGAAGCCGAATAAGTGTTTTTTTTATGGAAACATTTGTTTGTTTGGTATAACAAACAAACGAATGTTTCCATAGGGAAAAAAACGAATCTTAATTCCTTACGGAACAAAACGAATATGTTTTTTTTTTCATATATTCGTACCATTCAAATTCAGAAAACCGTATGTAGGTATGTGGCAGCTCTAAAATTGTGTGAAAAAACAAAAGAAGTAAACAAAAGAACAATAAAAGGAACAATGAAACTAAATTCAGACAGTACTTACAATAAGGTTGGTACCTAGGTTTGATAGGTTTTAATAATAAAGCTGGCTTATTTAACCTTTTTGCGTCGTCGACAGTACATTTATATAAGGCAAGTGTCTTAGCCAAAAGACGTCCACTGCTGAACACAGGCTTCCCCTAAAGATTTCCACAGGAATATACTATTTCTGTGGGAAGATACTTAATGAAACTTACCTTACGAAACTTGCATGATGTGATGACTCTAACTTATAAAGTAACGACGAAGGGCAAGTTTATATAGAAAGCAAGATTTATGTTGTCCTCCGTTATACAAAAAATTAATATGGCGATTATAGTATATTTCACATAGCATGGGCACCGTAAAGTTTGTCACTTAAAGATGAATGAAAATGATTTAATCAATCTCTAACCAATTGGCTAGTTGAATGATGAAGATCCGTTAATCGTCTATCATTTTCATTGATCTATCATTTTCAAATGTCAAACGTCACAGAACCCATGCTATATGAAATATATTATAGAACTTCCTTTTTGGATCATAATTAAACAAAGAAATCTAAAATACGTGCTACGTGCCCCACCTCTGGTCAAGGATATTATGGCCTGTAAGAAATGTATTACCATTTAAATTATATAAGCTATATGTATTTCGGAGTTCAATGAAGAGTTATCTATTTATATAGGTAGGTATATTCTTTATTAGTCTCGCCAGGGAGGTAAATGTAACGTAGAACGCAGCCGCAGGATTTAATAGGCTAATTACCTATACAAAAAATATTTATATCTCAATATTGTCGCGACGATTATGTAAAATTCTTGTACTCAAGCTTTTTTTATAAAGACTCGAATTACACTATACAAGTTTCATGTTGTCATTATTTTAGTCTAAGAAATCCAATGACATTTGTTGGTTGCAAGAAATTTTAAGAATAGCCCCTCTAGACAAGTGGCATAAACGGTAGTCGAATCGAAAAGTCATCTCAGAAATGAAACGTAGATTTCATAGATTCTAACGAATTTATTAATTTTACGTGTCGATTCAACAATCCTTTTGCAAAAAAGTGACATTCGTGATATCCGTTTTTATTCATAAAAATGTAACAGTTCGTTCACAATAATGATTATGGCCAGTAGTGAACTTTACAGCTAAAAAAGTAAATGTATGGGATTTAACGTTAGTTTACGATTTTGTCGATAACTAACGTCAAATCCCATACATTTACTTTTTTGACTTTTTGATTCGACTACCGTTTATGCCATTTGTCTAGGTAGAGGGTCTGGAGTTCTATTTTAACGTATGCAATGCTTCTTATCGTTTGGTTAGTGGCCAACCTTATTTAGGCCTCTGTCGTGATCTAACGCTTTTTGACGGGCCCTACGAAGCACGGAGACGCTCAGATGAAATACCGCACTATGCGGTCACCTATCTTAATGCTGCGGTTCCACTGAGGTGGAGCGGAGCCGAGGGGACTCGATTCACCAATTGGAGCGGGGCCTGAGCTGTGGAATTTAAGCCATGTAATGTCCCACTGCTGGGCTCGAGTTTCCTCTCCTCTATGAAGAGAGAGGGGATTTGTTTTTTTGCTTTGTTAGCATCATGATTTCAGCTCAAAAACATCCACTACTGAACATAGGCCTTCCCAAAGGTTTTAAAAAATTTAGGTCCTGAGGTCGTACCACGTGGTCCTTATAGCGATTTACTTTCGAACTTGGCCGTCTATTACGTTATGTCTGATAGCTGTAAATTTTCCAAATAAATAAAATTAGTTTGAATTTTGTACGATGACAACATTAAAGCTAGGTACTTAATAAAGTTTACATCTACGAAACTACGCAAAAATGAATCGCTATAAAGACGCGATGGTTCTTGATAAAACGTAGTTGTCCATCGGCTGCCAGCAACCTTCACCAGGTCGACGCTCCAGCTTATTGGAGACCGGCCCACATTACATCCTCAAAAAATAATAATTAGAATATTTATTATTTAATTTATTGTTTAATAATATAATAGCACCAAATACTAAGCTCTACTAAAATAAAACTGCGCACTAGTAAAATAAAAACATAAAATGAAAAATGCTCAGACTAAAAGAATAAGATAAACGGAAAAATGACGCCGGCTTATGTAATACTAAATAGCCAAGTAATACGTTTTCGCTCGCAGTCGCTTCGAGCCGCTAGTGAATACGCACGTCTAATAAAACACGTATCGATATTATTTTAGTCTGAGGGAAAATGTCACTTGGCAATTTTAAAAGCTAAATACTCAATTTCACTTTCAAAGTTAAAAATTGACCAAATTGTTCAACCGATTAAACAAATAGTTGCACCAATTAGATAACAACAAAGCTTACGAGGCAAAGACAGCTGAATAATGCTTGATATAATTATTCATAACAATTTGTTCAATACACTATGAATTCCAAAGGTGAACGCACGAACGCCAACCTAACTATGTAATACTAGCTGACCCATGCCCAGTTCGTTGGGCACTATAAGGGTTAATATATATACAGCCTATGACACTCACAAATAACGTGGCTTTCTATCGATAATTGAATTTTAAAAATGGGTTTAGTAGATCCTACAACCTCACAAACTTCACCTCTTTATAATATTAGTATAGATAAAGAACCAATTCCAACAAATAATTATTTTCCAGCAGCTTTAGCTGCTTCAGCTGCTGCTTTCTTTTCCGCTAATGCAGCCGCCTTTGCTGCTTCTTTAGCGGCCTTTTCTTCATCTTTAATACGTTTTGCCTCTATTCTAGCCGCTCTTGCTTCTGCCCTTTCGAGGGCTGCTTGTTTTGCTTCTGCTGCTGCCTTTGCGGCCTCCATTTTCTTCTGTAGTTTCTTCAGCTGGAATTTTAAATAACAAATCAGGAATATATTGATATTAAAGAAATAAGTCAGCATGCAGTTTTTCATGCAATAAATCAATAAAAACGCTAGGTAATTAGGTCGATGCATCATAAACATCATAAGCGGCATTGTTTTTTTTGTGTAGGCATTACATTAGCTAGATTGCAAAATGTGAATAATAATGTAGAAAAAACATACCTAGACAAAGGATTCTACCCCAAGCGAGTGTAGGTTTTACACCCACGCTATGTAGCAATAGCATATTTGCCATATTCCAGTTACCAATCCTTAAGTTAGACAGAGTAATATGGACAGAAAAAACCCAATTATAGATTTACTTCATACTTTTAATTCTAAAGGAAAAAATAAAACTATTGACCTTTATTACATTTATTACCCTTTCTTCTTTCCTTTTTTCGCCTTTCCTTTTTGCTTGTAAAAGAAAATAATATTTAAAAGTTAGTATACCATGGTTTCCCCAGCTCGTAAAACAGACAGATAACAAATTAAGTACATTATATATCTACTTATCTAATAAAATTAAAAGTTACCATTCTGAGTGAAAAGCTATTTTTAAAATATGAAAATAAGTTGAGTTAAACTCAGCTTATTTTCATAGTAACGAGCAATGAAGGAAGATAAACTAAGTTTATACTGAATGGCTTTAAGTTTCGGTTGCTTAACTATTACTTACTTATAGATGTGTAACATAGACTTCACCTATTAATGCGATAGATAATACGGTACATAAGTTACAGAAAGAGTAATGATAAGAGATACTAGGTGTATAGTATATTTCACATAGCATTGGTACTGTCACGTCTGACATTTGAAGAGAAATATCAATGAAAATTAACTTACAACCTATCGATTGAATACTCAGGCTCTTGATCATTTAATAAGCTAATTGGTTAAAGATAGATTCAAACATTTTCTTTCATTTTCATCGTAAAATATTAAACGCCACAGTACCCATACTGAGTGAAATACACTATAGTGATTTTCGATTGAAATATCCAAATGAACCATATTATTTCGCTCTCTGCTGCTAGCCGACTAAATAACGACAACTTTCTATTCTACCTCTTCCTTTCTATAATATAATTGGTCACGATCATGATTTCATGAATAATGTTGCTATCTGGTTCCAACAACATACCCACAAAATTATAAAACTTATGACACTGTCTTTCTTACTATAATATTATTATCATTGGTACAAATGGTGATAGTTTAAAAGATTTCGTTACCTTCTTCTTTTCTGCTCTGTTGAAGAGTACGTCTCTCCAGGCGTGTTGTATAACTCTCGCAGCGTGTTCCAGGAGACACTTGTTCATCTTCTCTGTCATTTCTTGGTGGTATTCTTTCTCTCGTTCTTCCATCAAAGGTATGTACTCCTTGTCTTGTTCGTCTAGCTTTTTCTGTTGATAGGCATATACGTATTAAAGTTACATTTTTTAAGAGTCAAGGAGATATTTTAAATATACCTAACATTTATACTAGGTACTAAGCCGTTCGTGTTTCTTATTAATTCCCAAATATTAAAGTCATATTTTTTATAACATTGGATTCTAAAGTAGAACCGGTAGAATATTATTTATATACGTCGACGCAATTGATTGAAAATGACCATACATCTGCCAACAGTGAAGGAAAACATCGAAAGGAAACTCATTATTCTTAGAAGAAATGTTATACGAGCTTATATGTATTAATGCATCCCTAAATGAGTAGACACTAAAAAAAATTCCTTTATAATGTAAATAACAAACCTGTAATTTTTCACACTTTTCGACCTCGTCATCATACTTCTCTGTGAACTCATCCAGCTCGACCTGCTTGTCTGCCATTTCTAAATCGTATTTCTGCAGCCACGACAACAGCTGTGTCTCCACTTTGAACCTTGATAGTGAGAAATAGTTAATGAAAGAAAGTACCAGAAAAGTAACTGACTTGATAAAATCTCAAAAATAGACGATTTGGCTAGCAAACAATATATCTAAAAAGGTAAAGAAAGTATTTATCTCCAAGATACCAAGACGATCATAAACGATGTTTAGGTGACCTCGGAGAAATGGCTGGCAAGATCAGCCTTTAAGTGCACCAGCTCACCCTTGATCACCACGTTCGGTGCAATTCGACCAAAACGTCGGGTAACAAAAGGTAACAGCATTTAAAATATTACACGATTTAGACCCCTTGTAATAATTTGCACAAACGTTTTTTACTGTAATAGTACAGTAAAAAACCTTTGTGGAAATTATTATAAGCTCTATTAATAATTGAGGCAATCTTGCAATAATATTAGTTCGGATCTGGATTCATTAGACTGCGTTTCCCTTGCATGCGAAGCATTGCGTAAAGCATATCCTGAACTGAAAATGTGTGATGAGGACTTTTCAGAAGACCTCCGCTTCTGAAAAGTAAACTTGGTGTTTTCTAAGTACTTTGTCTAGGTGAAAGGTGAGAAATACGGAAGAGGAATACACAAAAGATCTGAAAGGTGATCTGTCCATTAAACAGCCCAAAATATAATAAGATCCCTTAGTCAGAATATTTTTTATTTTCTTTTTGCCCTTAACCACAGTAATTCTAGAGATATTTTATACCTTCGACCTCTCTGATTCTTCTCTTCAATCAGGTGATGTCTCAGCAGTTGTTCATAGCTTTCCATAGACTCCACTTCTTCTTCCTTCAACATCTCGTTCTTGACCATGTGGGCCCGGGTAGCAAGCACCATTTGACGTTCGGAATCTAAACTAATAATAAATGTAAAACATTTGACTGTGTTACTTAAATTGGTCGCAAAAGGACAAGCCTGTCTCTGAAAAGTAAATACGTTACAAAGGAACGCGCTAATTACATGCGTTATTCTTTTGATGTTTATCGAAATGGTTACTGGAACTATAACCAAAGGTCAGAGCCTCTAGACAAGTGACATAAGCGATAGTCGAATCGAAAAGTCAAAAAATAAAATGTATGAAATTTAACGCGAGTCTACGATTTAATGTCGTAAACTTACGTCAAATCCCATACATTTCCTTTTTTGACTTTTCGATTCGATTGTCGCTAATCCACTTGTCTAGAGGCTCTTGCCAGATACCGCGCCGCTGACGATCGTCAAGCGTGGTAACCGTAAGATACGATATTCTTAAAACCATATACTAATATAAAGTGTAGTATATTTTTCTCCTATATTTGTCAATCGATTTTCTTTGGTCTGTTTAGTACCTTTGTCATAAATAAAAAATATGCTATCTGAGATTTTTCTTTACCGTTTCTTTAATCAATTACGGTAAAATTTCCACCTAGTATTTATAATATATTGCAGTGCAGAGAGTAGTACAGTTTCTGTTCAGTAATAGATCCTAATACGTATTATTATGATCCCCAAATATTGGCCAAACATAAATGTTGTCATCATTGAAATTGTGATTAAGCCGCAAACAACAGGACACTGAATCATATCCTAGTTACATGCCTGTATGCTAGAGCTTATAGACTCTACTAGAATAGCAAAAATTGGGCCTAGTTTCCATCAATTGAAAACTCGTGCCTTAGTTCTTGGTCGTCACAATTAAGATTGCCATCGTCGCGCTAAGAAGAAATAATTAGTATCTAATTATAGCAGCAAATCAGTCAGTTTAAAGTGGCAAGAATATAGCAAGGTTTATACTTAGCAGTGAGTAGGTAGAATAATGACGATGACATACATTTTCTTCTTGAGTTTTATCGAAGCATCATAGTTGAGCATAGATAGTTCATGTTCCAATTTTTTTATAATCTCAGCTTTTAGTGCCATCGTTTGTTCGAAATGATCACTTTCCTCTTTTAACGTAGTGGTACATTCTAAAAAATAAGCATTTATTTAGTTATGTATCTATTTATAGTTTTTTTAAGATTAACTGACATAAGTCGCCAGAGGCCGTACCATGACGTCATTACAGCAATTCCTTTTCGATAATAATTTAAAATTTGTAAGATGTCAACTACTACTTAAGTTGAATACTGTCGTTGATCAAAAGTCAAATTAAGATCGAAAATGAATCTGAATAAGGACGTCATGGTACGTCCCTTGTGGCGTGACGTGGTTAAGGTGAATAACCTCGCCACTGGCACTGTCAGAAAGTGTCGTACGCCACTGACAATTACACTATCGTAGCTTAATTATCTTTTTTAAATATTGTACTTACCAGTAATATTAGCTATGAGACTGTTGTTAGAATTCTCCAGTTTCCTAGTGTTGATTTTAGTCATCAGTTCTTCAGCAGCTGTTGTCTCCATCTGGATTATCATTAGCTCACGAAACTTTTCCATTTCATTCAGAAATTCCAAACCAGCTGAATTTTGGCCCTATTATTGAAAATAAAAAATAGGAAATATTGGTATATTAACATGTGTAGTGAAGAAAGAAAGAAAAGAAAAGAAAATTAATATAGGTCAGTTATTTAGTTAGATTTATCTTTCTTGAACAAACTTAATTTGTCTAATTTTAAATAAGTGTTACATTAATATTGTAAATAATTTTATACTAAGCAGTTACCGTACCGTATGGACGCTTGCAACACCAGGGGTATCACTCGCGCGTTGCCGACCCTTTAGAAACCTTATAACTCCTATCTTAAAGAACCCCATGCTATAGTCTCTCGGGAAAACCACGGCAGATAGCTCATTCCACAACCTAATTGTACGTGGGAGGAAATTCCTCTGAAACCGTACTGTGCGGCACGATAGAGGTTCTATTTTTTTTCTTTTAGACGCTTTTTACTTACATCATATTGCTCCATCCGCTTCTGTAAATTATAAACAATCTGGATTAGATGGTTTTATAATGGAATCATACGTAACATACCTATCTAGCTTTTTTTGGCAAATAAGCATACGGCCCTCCTGATGTTAGGCTGTAACCGCAGCCTATGGACGCTTGCAATACCAGAGGTATCACTTGTGTGTTGCCAAACCATTTCTTTACACCAGGGCTTTGAGATGGGAGTATCCCTGAAATAGGAATACGTTTCTATCAAAACGCATCCCTAAATGAGCGCTAGAGACCTGTACTCACACACAGGAACACAACTACGCCGCTGTGTCACAGAATACTTAATAGTACAGGTAGCTGTGTGTAAGTCAAAGTCAAACTCATTTATTCATTTAGATCAAATACATGATACTTATGAACGTCATAAAAACAAATGCCAGCATACTTTTTTTCCTACGGCCAATTCGCTAACTAGGGTTGGGCCTCGAGAAGAATTGGCAAGAAACTCGAGCCACTCTTTTTAATTGCCAGAGTATAACATTTACAATTTATGTAGTTATTTGGCTGTGTCTTCTGTAAGGTGGGAGGTCCTTCCCCAGTCAGGCTTGCTCGCTAGTATGGTGGCCTACCTTATTTTATATCTTCTCTTAAAAGATTGCTATTGCATTGGGCTATATATACTTAGACTTTAGAGTGTGGAACGGAGAGTACATCCTTTACTTCACTTTTCCACTTATTCCAATTTTCGTGCACTAAGCTAATCTCCAGTAAGAATAGCCGCCGTGCTTGTAATTATATAGTAGAAATTACAATTAAGGTACCTGCGGGTAATAAGAGCCGGCGGGTATCAAGGGCCGCTGTCACTAAAACACACATCTAATGTTTACAGCAAGATTACATTTACGCACACATAAAAAGGACCAATAGGAAAGCTAAGATCCGAACGCGCGGCATCGCGCGAGCCGCCATCTTGTCAGTAGCCACGGGTCAGTTCAGAGTGATGGACTACGCCACTCTGTCATATTTTTTTCTTCCCAAAAACCGAGATTTGTGTCTAAAATACAGTAGTTCATACTAATCTCGTCGTTGTATTGTGAATATCATCTAATACTGGTGGCTAATTAAGGTAAGTTATATAATTTTACTTGTAAATACAATAATTTTTTATGCATTTATTCAAATTAGTATCAAGGGCTAATAAGGGCCACTCTTGAGGCGGGTAAATAGGCCGGCCCTTATTAAACATATGGAATGTGAATTAATTTTAACAAATTTAAATAATCTCAGTTTATTTGATACCTATCAATATTATTATTATTAGGCATGTTAGTATTATTATTTTTGCATCCCTTAAACTATTGGCTCGTTCATAATTTGAGCTTAAAAAATACTTACTTATTACCAAATGACGGATTAATTTGCTTTGAAAATTATGTTTTATTATACAATGTTAAACTAATTTAACTATATATATACTAACTTTAATTCAGGTGTAATAGTTTAATTATTTAATTTATTTACTTTTTTCAGGATCATCATGGTACCTCCTCGTAAAAAAACTCGTGGACTTTGGTCCCTTGAACAATTGCAATCAGCAATGGCTGCTGTCAAAGGAGGGATATTATCACAACGTGCAGCTGCCGTGCAGTATTCTGTTCCCAGAAGAACATTGGTAAACCATCTCAAGTCTGGCAAAGTCGAGAAACAAATAGGACGCCGCACTGTCTTAACCAAGGAGCAAGAAGATGATTTAGTGGTAAGAATCATGAGACTTGCTTCCGTAGGCTTTCCTTTAACTCCAAAAGTTTTACGTCGTCAAGCTTATGTATTTTGCGAACAGAACAATATTGAAAACAAGTTTAACAAAATAACTAAGCGAGCTGGAAAAGATTGGCTAAACTTGTTTTTGAAAAGGCATCCTATTTTATCCAAACGAAGGGTTCAAATCCTCAATCCAGGCAGGGCGCAAAAACTCAACAGGCCTATTGTAAAACAGCATTTTGAGGAGTACAAAAAAATGTATGAAGAATTGCAGATCAGAGATCATCCTCAGCGCTTGTATAATATGGACGAAAAAGGTTGCAGACTTACTATACATAATCAGCCGACTGTTTTAGCGCAAAAGGGGTCTAAGAGAGTACATATGGTTGCAGCAGAACATGCAGAAAATGTAACAGTGGCTATTTGCGTCAACGCATTAGGTAATGCTGTACCACCGCTGGTTATATTTAAAGGAAAACGATTAAAACCTGAATTCACTGACAATTTACCGGCAGGATCGTTAGTTAAAATGGCAGCAAAAGGTAGCATGACTACCTCATTATTTATTGATTTTATCCATCACCTAGGGAAGTACAAAACGCCAGGAAAATGTTTGTTAGTATTTGATGGCGCTGCTTGTCATTTAGATTACAAAATTGTTGACGCAGCAGACCAAGAAAATATTGTTTTATACTGCTTGCCATCAAATACTACACATGAACTCCAACCACTAGATAAAAGTGTAAATAAATCGTTTGAACATCACTGGGATGAAGAAGTAATATCATTTAGATATAAGCATCCAGAAAAAAATCTTACAAAGGCGAGATTTAACTGCATTTTTAGTAAAGTCTGGTCGAAATGTATGTCTCACGATAATATTGTAAATGGGTTTAAAGCCACAGGACTTTATCCCTTTGATCCGGATGCAATTCCAATCGAAGCCTATGCTCCTTCTGTACTGACTGAAAGGCCTACAGAGCAAGACCCATGCATTGCTCAATCTCCGCCGGCATCTCCGCTTGCTGGACCTTCCGGTATATCCGACCGATACGTACATCAAAGTTCCGATACCGACGAGACGTTATTTGAAGACCGAAACTCAGGCTCACCGTCTTTGTTACATGAATATAACTCTTCACACACTGTTTTGGATACGGGAATAAATAGACCCATAGTCGATTATAGCTCGACAGACTCGGAATCTGCACACCCGACTCTATCAAATGAACCTAGTACGTCTGGCATTACAGTAAGAAGACCAGTAATATATAGCTCCGACTCTGACATTTCTATTGATGGAAATTTAATTCCACTTCAAAGACGCCAGTCTCAATTTGCATTAAACATTTATAGTTCTTCCGAAGATGAAAATATGTCCCCGTTATCTAAACAACAACGTACTCCGAAGAAACCCGTAGATACCGCGTCGTATGTTAATATCGATGCAATAAGGCAATTATATAGTTCTACTAGTGAGGACAATGAGGATGATATACCATTAGACAGATTAAAAACTAAAGCCACTCAAAAAACTCCATTCCAACAATTGATACCAACACCAAACTTTGCTGTCAGTAAACAAAAACCGCGACGTAAGGCAATCAATTATAAAGGTACAGTAGTGACTAAGGATTTATTTACAGAAAAACATAACACGGGAATTCAGGAGAAAAAGCAAACGGGTGAAATAAAAAGAAAACAGCAGAAAAAAAAAGAAAAAAAATGTACAAAAAAATCACATTCAAAATCAAGTAATGTTGAAAAGATAAAAGGAAAAAAAAAGAAAACCCACAAAAGAAGTGTCGATGATGTTGATGATGATGACGATAAATGGTATTGCCATGCATGCAATACAGAAAGATTTGAAGATATGCGACAATGCCCCCTATGCAAAAGATGGTTCCATGAGATATGCTTAGGGCTGACAAAAGAGGATGATTTTGAATGTCCAATGTGCATGTAAAATTTTTTATTCTTTTTATACCTATTTACGAGCTTCATTTTTTATTGTTAGTGATTTGATTGGGAAATACTTATGTGGGAAGTATTTGTTTATGTATAGCTATATTTTATACATAAACAACCTATAATTTATATATAAAATATAGGTATATCTTGTAGAATAAGTTAATTTTGTGTTAGTATTATGATTCTGGGTTCCATGAGATATGCTTAGGGCTGACAAAAGAGGATGATTTTGAATGTCCAATGTGCATGTAAAATTTTTTATTCTTTTTATACCTATTTACGAGCTTCATTTTTTATTGTTAGTGATTTGATTGCGAAATACTTATGTGGGAAGTATTTGTTTATGTATAGCTATATTTTATACATAAACAACCTATAATTTATATATAAAATATAGGTATATCTTGTAGAATAAGTTAATTTTGTGTTAGTATTATGATTCTGATAAAAATAAGACTTATTACTATTAAAACTCATTGAAGCAAGATCTCAATACCATATAAGTTTATATCATAAGTGTAAGAAGGGCCACATATTTATTTAGAGAAAAAAAATGTTTTAGTTTTGTTTTTTTTTTGTGGAGAATTTATAAAGAGTTACAAACACTGTTTTTGTCTGAGATTATTTTGTAGATATGACATAGTTAAGGGTTTTTATGATATGTTATTATTATGTTAGTTTATTAAGAGCCATTGCTGGGATTTTCTTTGTATGAGTAACGTTCAAAGTGTGCTTTAATGCCAAATGATAATTTAAGCCAAATGACTCCCAAAACTTTAATTTTTCTGTTGATTAGTCTTTTAATATTTAAATTATAATGTGGACCTTTTTAAACTAACTGCGTTTATCAAGGGCCACAGATAGGGTTTTTAAAAATCCTAATTAATGTGCCTAATTGAAGTAAAAATATATAAAGTTGTACTTTTTATTGTTGATTATAAAATAAATATTATGCTAATGTCAAGAATTTCATTGCTTTCCTTTATTTACAGAAAATATCGTGATTTAGATTAAGATGGCCCTTATTTACCGCAAGTACCTTAGTTTACAAGTAACAGTTATTATTTACCTTCTCAATCATTTCTTCAACAGTTGGCTTCAGAGCTGGATAACTATTCAAGATATACATTAGATGTCCCAGCTCAGGATTTAAGCGATTCTTTAGAGACAAATCGCCCTGAAAATATATATAATGATTTAAGGTCATGGTACACTAATGGCTCCAACCAAGCGATTAACTTGTCATTCAAATTTGACCAATAAATCATACGTCATAAAATATATTTTATAACATCAATATAAAATACCAACGGGGCCCGTGAGTGCTCTTGCCGCTACCTAACAACTTAGAGCTTTTAGGTGACAAGCGCGTTGACATCCCGCAGACTGCGAGCCGCCATCCAGGTGCAATAGTCCTAGGCTTGCTCAATCGCAAATGCAATGCAGTGACATAGCTCCCTAGCAACGGCGCGGCGCGCGAACCGCGAGATTGTTACTCTTGGCAACGCGTGGTTAGCGCGCTGGCAATTAGGAGTAGCCAAAATTCAAGACAGAGCGCCACCGTGATGCAGCTGTGCCTTTACCGGTCCGGTATGGTGCGCCATGGCCCCATATTTAAAAGGGCGGTACCCTAACAGTTGCGAAACTGTACACAAGCACACTAATACACCACTGTGTGTCATTTGGCTGTGGTCTTCTGTAACGCAGGGGACTATACAAACATACAATTAACGGTCACAAAGTACACCCAGACTCGGTTCAACCTTTCATGTATCACACAATTTTTTTTTCTGGGTTGAGATCGAACACACATCACGTCGTGCAGTGCGGCGAGGTACCTTACCACTTATGCCACTAAATTAACCGTGTAGTCAATTAGAAATTAAACCAAACTTACAGCTTTCAAATCATCCAGGGTAGCCATATTCAGAACGCTGGCAGAAAACAATGGATTATCGTACTGTTCGAAGATAAAAGTTAAATCATCCATATGCATTTCTGTTAGGACACTTTTCAAAGTTTTATACTCAGCAACTAAGTCCGGGAGACAAACGGCCAGTTTACATTTATAAACGGCTTCATCGAGAATCTTGGTAATGCGTTCGGCTTGGATGTGGCATTCCAAGTCAATTGGGGAGGCCGCTGGAAGGGAAATAACATACATATAGCATCATAAAATAACATCACGCCTTACCAAAGCAATACGCAGAAGCATATGATAATTTTATATGGACTGGCCAGCGACTCCGGGCCCGGAGTCTGGATTTGTGACCCGTATTTGGCATTGAGCTTGCCTGTCATGTACCTATCTAATAACAATATAGGTTGCAATTTGCGCAACATTGGTCCAACAATGAATAAGAATTCATTAATTTATTTATTTAAAAACGTTTGCACAAAATGTGTACTAGGCGGACTTAATGCCAAAGCCATTCTCTACCAGTCAACCCTTGGGTGATGCTAGCTACCAAAGCAGTCACAGAATGGTGGCCGCGAAACTTAAGGAGATTATCGGCCTAGTGGTCGAATGACGTAAAAAGGACGGCGAGAAAGCGATTAATGAGCTTTGCAGAACAGATGGCGCGCAAAAGAGGAGACCAATACCCAGCAGTAGGTGGTTAAGCGTTGATAAGAAGAAGATTTAGTATAAACTTTGTTCCTACCATTGTCTTTAGTAAGGTCCATGTCTCTTTCCTTCCCAAGGCTGGACATAGATTTAGTGCTGGTGCCAGTATTCCTCGAGCTCGAGGAATACGTTGAAGGAGTCCCATCAGACGGAGAGTCTCCCATTTTGCAAAAAGTAACATATATGCTACTGTTAATTAAATAAAATTATTTTTCTTGAACGAAATAATCGGTTCAAGGAATTACAAGCAGATGAAACAAATAATGTGTTACTATGACAACGGTTACTATGGGAATATCAAACGATCTTTATTAAATAGAAACTCCATGAATGAATACCTCTTGTACCATAAATAAGCGGCTGTAGATATGGAAACTGCTTACTTGTACTTATATGCTTGTTTGGTAATAAAACTCTCTACTATTTTTACAATATATTTTTATACTACTTCTTAGATGGCCGCTAACGACAAACAAGACACTCTTTTCTATACTAAGTATCACTTTTTCACCCAATTGTGTTTGTATGGAGTTTTTGGTAGCATCACTTTCTGCGCTCACTAATTGTAACACAAATCGTATTGTTTCTTGCCGGTTCTTACGGAAAGTCCTTAAGGTTCTAGCCCTGTCTTTTCAGTCAGCGAACTCGGCATTAGGAACATAAGCTGACGTTAGCTTCATTTGGTCTTTTTTATTGACCTGCATATGTATCACGGTGATTTAAATAAAGTCCTTATTCTGATGATCTTGTTTTATAATTTGCCAAAAAAAAACATTCACAAGAACCAGGTGTTCTTTTGTCTGATCCATCAACCTGCATTAAGCCAGTGTGTCTGAAATAAAGTCTAAACTGACTCTGCTCTCTTTGTAGAGCAGAATAGACCCTTGCCTAGAAGTAGGACATATAAGTTTGCGCGTTCACCGCTAAGAAAGCCCCATTCACTATGGCTCCACGATTCCAAGACACAGCCCTTACAATATCCAAGAGCATTGGGATCCTCGGCGTCGACATCTCCAGCGACGTCCAGTTCCGCCATCACTTGGAAGACAAGGCTAAGCTGGCATTTAGAAAGCTAGGTGTGCTCAACAGGGCAAAATGGTACTTCACCGCGGGCCAAAGACTGCTGCTCTACAAAGCGCAAGTCCGGCCCCACGTGGGGTACTTCTTTCTTTTGGCGGGAGCACCTGGATACCAGCTTGGACCCTTCAATTCAAAGACGCGCTGTGAGGATTGTTGACGATCCCAAGCTCACAGGCGGTATTGATCCACTAAGTCTAAGGAGAGACTTCGCCTCCTTGGGTGTGTTCTACCGCCTGTACAATGGGCTGTGTTCTGAGGAATTGTTCGAGATGATGCCCACGGCCACATTTTATCATCGCACCTCTCGCTACCGACAGGGAGTTCATCCTCACATCCTTGCACCTCAAACTTGCCGTACCGTAAGATTCCAGAGGAATTTATTACCACGTACGATTAGGCTGTGGAATGAGCTCCCTGCCGAGGTTTTCCCAAGAGACTATAGCATGGGGTTCTTCAAGAAAGGAGTTATAAAGTTTTTTGTTTAAAGGTCGGCAATGCGTGAGTGACACCCCTGGTGTTGCAAACGTCCATAGGCTACGGTAACTGCTTACCATCGGGCGGGCCGTGTGCTTGTTGGCCACCTTGGTACTTAGTATAAAAAAATATCTGTATATATGAGTTGTTTTTATATTTATTTTATTTGATTTAACAGCTTGTTAAACTGTCCCTAAATGAATATATCACTTTGATTTTGACTTAAGTATCATTATCATAAACAAAAAGAAATATGAGAACATTTTCTTAATAAGTATAATAATGATTAAGTAACAGTCTTACTGACAGACAAAGTAAATTATAATATAATTATAAACACGATAAAAGCAAAATCGTGATTATAGCATATCAATCTATGAAACACAACTTCACCTGTTGCGCACTTGGTTAAAAGTTATTCGAAGAAATAAAATATTGGTAACAGGCAACCCCGCGCCTTATTTCGCTACGATGACTACATAACAAATTTATCAATACCGGGTATTGACTAATAAACTGGTTGCCGCGAAACTACATGGTGGGTAGTTTGTTCGATAAATTTATTCACTTACGTATCTGATATTAGGTCGTTGTGATTCATTACGTTTGATTACTTGTGTTCGTTAACACTTCTCGGGAACTCTTTAGGTAAGTTTTATATTTATGATGTAGTGGCAATTTCAATTATTGGAAATAAATCCTACTAAATTTAATAATAATTTGTTGAGATGTATGTTTGTTACTCTTTCACCCAAAAACAACTGAACGGATCAGGATGAAATTTAACACAGAGATAGATTATTTGATTGATGATTATTTTAGTTTGGAAGCACATATTTTTATTTCGGAAAAATGTGAAATGATAGTTTTGTTTTTTGTTTTCGCGGACAGAGCCGCGGGCAACAGCTAGTCTCCATATACATATAAAAAAATAGCCTCCGTATGTTTGTATCCGCAAAACTCGAAAAGTCCTTGGATTTATTTGTTTTTTTTTAACGAAACGTTATATTTCTGTTCTATATATTATGTTTCCCCCAGCTAGGTGGACCGACGACCTTAAAAAGGTCGCTGGGACGTACTGGATGCGGAATGCGGAGGACCGTGTGCTGTGGCGTGTGTTGGGAGAGGCCTATGTCCAGCAGTGGACTGCAATAGGCTGATTGATTGATATATATTTCTGTATAAGAGTGTTTTTATCCTAATGATATTTAAAGAAAGATACTGACTACTGAAAAGCGTTTGTTCTCATTTTTCTGTACCTACTTGCTTATAGACAAAATGGGGAAGAAAGGTGTGAATAAGTTGGCGCGCATGTCGGATGAAGAACGTGCGCGATACTTACAGCATCGAGCCGATATTGAGGAGGAGGCTAGAAGGAGGAAGCAAGAACTCATCTCCAGGTTCATCAAGGTAATTTTTAACCCCCGTACCCATTATAAGATTAACGTGTCTATCTGTGTATCTGTATGTATATCTGTGTATGTGTCCCAGACAAATGAACGATATTTTTTTTTGTTTTAAAGCTGACATGATGAAGAAGGTTCTTAGCTATAGTTTTTGAAGATTTAATCTTCGTCTACTATACGGAGGGCCGTTATATATATATTGTATTTTACGTTTTATCTATTTAGCGGTTCCCCGAAATGCCGATTAAATCACAAAAATATAACGAATGTTCATTTTATTTTTAGATTATTTTTGTGTCCGGTTTTTTTTTTTTCTTACTCAGTATAATTTTAAAAGAACTTCGTAGAATTACAGAGACCGTAGCTACCGTAGACAGAGTTACAGACCCCGGTCAACCACCTTGACGTTGGCAGAATCATCGGCATAACAAAACGGATGGAGCACACAAGCCTATAACTACACAAAAAAGTGGAACTCGGAGGCAGAACTTGCGCAATTTGAAATCTGATTATAATAAATGCGAAAATTGCGCTAGTTCTACCTCCATGTGCCATTTTTTAAAAAATACGTAGAACCCTACATAATTTGTCAATTCCTAGCTAAATATCTATACTATAATTACGTAGGCATATAGCAAAATATGAGCTATTATGCTCATATTTGCTACGTAGAATCCTATGTATTTTTATATTTATAATAAAGGTTTTCCCTTGATAAAAGTCAGATAAAAGTCTTTAAATATACTTCGGACCAAAAACCCCTATACCAACTCGTCTGGCCAGCGTATCGTAGGCTAATATCCTTCCAAATGTATGGAGGAATCCCGTGGCCAGTTTTGGGACGTTTATGTGTTGAGATGATGATGAAATAGACTTCGGCAGGAGCAAGGAAACCAATAGTACACTAGTACAGTAGCCAAGTACTCTACCTTCGACAATGCAGTCAATGTGGCTGGATTTTGGGCCGCAACAATATAAATCCTATTTTATTGGTCAGTTTTTAGCACGAAAGAAATTAGTATTGTATGTATTTAGTATTAAATTACTACTATCTTTTTTCAGAACAAACTTGACAAAGAAGAAGCGTTTAGTCGTCTGAATACAGCGAAATTAAACCAACAATGGCGATTCATTTTGCGCAGGATAAAATGCAGACAAATGGCGTCCGATATTCAGGTAGGTTCTGCATTATAACAATATACTTTAATTTGGCAAAGAAGCAGTTTAGTGTGTAACTTTCACTGTATTCAGTAATTAGATAACAATAAAGGCCTATTTGATTCAAATTACAAAAAAAATACAGCAAAGTTTTTTTTTTTTATACTACCTACTTGAGTGGCAAACAAGCATACGGCCCACCTGATGTTAAGCAGTATCCGTTTATATTTTCGAGACGCCTTACTTACGTTTAAAGGGACTCTAATTTGCTGAAGATAACGATAGCTTGATAGAAGAAAGAAGTAGGTATTTAACGGCACCTAATCAATATGCAGAATTCGAAAACTAATGACCTTGTAATGCATAAGTTATTGGAAGAATTTGTGGTTAGTATCTCAATATTCGTGTTTTATGTTCCTGTGTGTGGGTACAGGTTTCCAGCGCCTCTAGACAAGTGGCATAAGCGATAGTCGAATCGAAAACTTAAAAAGCAAATGTATGGGAGTTTACGACATCATATCGTAGACGTACGTCAAATCCCATACATTTGTTTTTTTTACTTTTCGATTCGACTACCGTTTATGCCACTTGTCTAGAGGGTCAGAGGTCTTTTAAGGATGCGTTTTTAACGAACGTTTTCCCATTATTGGAAAATTGCATCATAATACCCTGATGTTTATTTTTGGGTCGACAACACGCAAGTGAGATGACGTAGTCTATGGACGCTTTCAATACCTTTGGTATTGAAAGCGTCCATAGACTACGGTATCTGCTTAACACAGGCGGGCCGTATGCTTGTTTGCTACCTTTAGGTATTAATTATTATTTCTACTATTTATAGTATAAATAATAATTAATTAAGATAGATTAGGCACTACTACTACTTAATTCCTACATGGAACAAATAGGTAGGTACTAGTCTGATTAGCGGATAGGTAGTTTCAATGTTTATTTAATTCTAATGAATTCTTGACAGAACATGTTGGCCAGCTTTAACTTCCTGGTGCAGCGCAAGAACCGCCTGATAGAGGCGCTGATGAGAGCTACGGAGGACTCTGATGAACAACATAGACGAGCCTTTCAGGAACATATCGAGACCGTCAGCAATTTCTTGAGTAAGTGCATGGTTTCTTGTTTGACTTCGTCGCTTGTCAAGACGAGCAGTCTTGAAAAGCGACGAAGTCAGCTTGGTTCAGTGGCTTAAGTGGTTACTCGCCATTTACTAATGCGCGGCGTGTTGTGGGTTCGATCCTCACATGGGACAAAAAATTGTGTGATCCACAAATAGTTGTCCCGAGTTTGGGTGTACTTTTTGTCCGTTGATTGTATGTTTGTAAAGTCCACCGCGGCACAGGGCTTATTCCCTAGCCCTCACTAGGGAACAAGCTCTGTGAGTCTTAAAAAAAACGCATAATCTTCTGTTACAATGTTATCTTCATATTGATTATGGACCTAATCAAATCTTAATGTTATGATATAATCTATAATTAATATTATAAATGCGAAAGCTTGAAAGTATGGGTGAATGTATGAAAAAGATGTATAAATGTTTGTTACTCAATCACGCCTAAACGGCTGAACGTATCTGGATAAAATTTGGCACAGAGATATAATATAGTCTGGAATAGCACATAGGCTTTTTATACCGAAAAAACACAATTTCCGTGGGATTTTAGACGGGGGTGAAGCCCCGAATGGAAACTAGAATATTTATATTTGAAAGAAAGAAAAAAATTGCTCTCACATTAAAACTTAAAATTTATAAGCAAACATAAAATAAAACATGAAGCAAATAAGGTTCCTGCGTCAGCTCTAATGTTGTGGCCAGAACCACAACGCTGGTAATCTTACTAATATTATAAATGCGAAAGTTTGTGAGTATGGATGGATGTTTGTTACTCTTTCACGTAAAAACTACTGAACGGATCTGGATGAAATTTGGCACAGAAATCGATTTTGGTCTGGAATAACACATAACACATTTTACAGCGATAACTGACATCCACGCGGGCAGAGCCGCGGGCAACAACTAGTAAATAATAATATTCTCAACAATCTATTAATTTCAGGCATAGGAGCACAACGCCTGGATAAACTACAAGAGCGATACGATGACCACAAAAATACCCTCCTCGATTCATGGGACAAGGAAGAAATGGGGCTGATGGATAACCAAGAACGAGCGGAGTTTAAACTAAAACTTATTACCTACGTACAGGATAGAGACTTCCAGAACGATAAGAGAGATAAAGAAGTAGCAATAGCTACTGCGAAGAATGACATGCGACTCGAGGTAAGGGGATACTGAAACTTAATTTCTTCGACCAAAACGGGCAATAACTTCTTGTGGTCGTGTCCATGTATTTCAAATATTAGATTTTTTAAATAGTTTTAAGTAGTGTAGCCATATATACACACTTCACAGTACTTTTAATTAACCAGCCTCTGTACGTGAAGATCTATAATTGGCTGTCAGTGAAACTTACTGATTTTTGTCTGCTATGTTTAGCTGTAAGTCTTCCATAGAAGTTAAATGAATAAAATTAATTAACTAATATTCGAAATAAAAAGTAGGTTACACGAAAATAAAATTTATTGTTCCAATAATAAAATTTATAAAACAATATTCTTAACTTATTAAACACGCTATAAATAAATCCACACATTACAGGCAATTTTCACGATGTCTTTGTGTTACTTGCTTCGAAAAAACTACTTGATCTAATAAAATTAAAACTTTAAGTCGTCTTTCCAGTCGTCGCAGTTAGCCCTGCCTTTCTCAGATAAACACATCAGCAGATTTTTAGAGAATTCACATTTATCTTCAGTGTTCTCTGTAATACAAAGTTTATTGTTAGATATATTGAAACATCTTAAATCTTAGTGAAATAGTCCGTCGCCGCGTCCTTAATCGCCGCGTCCTTCGTGTTGTTATCAATGCTCTAAGCACAGATAATAGGTAACATCACGATTTAATCTATAATGGTAGTGACTGCATCGTTGGTTTACTGTTAAGTGGCTTAGTGGTTACCTTGTAATTTATCACTAAGCGGCGGCTTTGTGGACACCAAATTTGTATAATCCAGATTGTTCAGTTTGTTCTCTAGTGCAGGTGTTATTTTGTTTGCAAATAATTATTTTTTTATTACTAACAACGTACATCTGCCCTTGGAACAATCTTTATTTTTATTTTTTATTTAACAATACTACAAATCCTACTAATATTATAATCGCGAAAGTTTGTAAGTATGGATGGATGGATGTTTGTTACTCTTTCATGTAAAAACTACTGAACGGATCTGGATACAATTTGGCACAGAGATAGTCTAGAATAACACATAGGCTAAATTTTTATCGCGGTAACCGACATCCACGCGGGCGGAGCCGCGGGCAACAGCTAAGTAACAAATAACAATACCGAACATTGTGCATGCAAGAATTGACAGAGTTATCAATTACGATATACGTACCATTATCGAGTATCTGGAAACACTCTTCAATAGACTCCTGCAAGAAATCCCTCAGGTCTTCATTCTTTACGTCCTTAGTGATAGTATGAGTCACCAAATATCTGTCCGGCATACCATCCTCCCCTGTCTGAGCAACAGTTTTATCTTACCAGCTGCTTTGAAACTCATTGACGTAATCAAAAGCAATTAGTAGGAGAATGTCTTCATTAAAACTAAAGTGAAGTTTATTGTTTTTACTATTACATCTTTATATACTTGTTCCACTTTATTAATAAACGTGGTGTAGCGACTGAATAGCTTATTACTGATGACAGAATTAGAGATTATATAATAATATTACACCTATTATATTCCACGTTTATTTATAAGGCGGATTAAGATTATAGTAATGTTGTGGTAGTGCTAGTGCCTCCAGTGTAGTTCCCGGTTTCGGATTAGGTAGTATTTTGTCCTTTTTTTATATAAGCCAGGAGAGCTAATGATAATATAGAGATTAACTACCTAACTGGTGGATGTCCTTAGAGGCAAAAAGTATGATGCGATAGCTACTATGTTGGGATTTAAGCTAAAACACGGGCGTGCCGAAAGTAAATTGGGATTAGTGATGGTAATTGATCAGGCTGAACTATTAATTGGTAACGCTACAGTGTTCCAATTCACTTATTTGAATAATAGTTGTCCAAACTGATTTCGGTTACGACGACCAATCTCTATTTCTAATTGACATGGTAATATTGGTATAAATGTTACTGTAAAAGCCCGAACTACGGTAAATCTTAGGTTTTACCAGTAAATCTTAGGGTTTACCAACACGAGTCGGTAAATGTAAGAATATGTAAAAAAGAAACGGTTTTATCGGGCTTTTACCATTAGAATTTAGTACATGCTAGGTTTTACCAGTGACGGTTGGTAAATGTTGGTTTTGGTAATAAAACAATGCACTATGCATTGTTTTAATCATTAATTTCAATTAAATCAAATCCTTACATACCTATGAGTAATTATTAATCATTTGTACTACTAATCAGTCAAATCGTAACCTATATCTTTCGGTATTTTTAATGATTAGTAAGTTTTAATAACTAGTAACGTATTGACATGGTTATTCCAACATTTACCTTGTCTTTGAGGTAAATTCTAAGATTTACCAAGTGAATGGTAGTAAAAGTCCGAAATAAACGATGATCATAGAACGATTCGGACTTTTACCATTAAGAGTTGGTAATTCTTAGGATTTACCGGAAAATCTTAGGATTTACCATAGTTCGGGCTTTTACAGTAACATATACATAGGTTACTTTTTACTACTTACTAGTTTACCTAATAACCCTATAAGAGCGATTAAATTTTAATGACATTATTAGACAGATTTTTACTTACCATCTCCAAATTCTCCATAAAGCAATGTAGAGCGCAAGCTTTGTTATCTCCCTCCTTGCTGGAGTTGTTCTCACTAGAGTTCTTCTCGTCACTTCGGAAGCTATCTTCATATCCAGTGATCTTATGAGTATTCGGATTGTATTGACTTCTTTGACCAGAGTTTTCTGGTCGTTTTTCCCGTTTGTATCTCCTCGGAGACTGAGTGGAGTAATAGTTATTGTACTGAGACATATAAAATAAAATAAAATCAATTTAAAAGTTGTGTATATATACCTATTAATTATGTTTTCAAATATACTCACATTTCCATACTCCCCATTTTCAGGGAAATCTTCTCTTCCGTTAAAGTAATCATCTCTTCCGTATCTGTCATCTCGTTCACGTCCCATATTATTCCTATCATTTCCAGGTCCCATTTTATTTCTACTACCCATTCTATCACTAGTACTACCCATTCTATCATTGTTACTACCAATTCTATCATTGTTACTACCCATTCGGTCATCGTGCCTGCCCATCATGTCATCTCTTTCCCTACCACTCATTCTATCATCCCTGTTATTTTTACCGTCTTTATTCCCCATTCGACCTCTGTCCCAGTTGTTCTTTTGTATTTGACCTCGAGGTTCCTTCCAATCTTGTTCAGAATTTGATTTACTGGAATTTTTACCATCTTGCATTTTTAAACATTTTTTGTAGATATTCTTTAGTTCAGCTTCTTTGGGTCCGCCGTCTGACCGACAGTTTAAAGCCTGCATTTACAAAATATATCAAATTATTAATTATAAATACAGTCTCAATACTTGCAATTACGACTCACGTCTTATTTATACTTTCTCGTCTTATTCCCTCTTTCATCCGTATCGCGTATGGCTAACATTTCTAAAATGAGATTAATTCTTATAATTTATTTTTACTCTGCAAGAATCTCTCAGATTTATGATAGATAAAACATTTACTGATTGATTTACTGATTGTTATAATAAGTAAATTAAAGTATTTTCTTGGATATTTATTATAAGTTAGAAAAAAAGCAGTAATAAATTGATACTCACAGAACTTTCCAAGATGATGAGGCAGAGCATTAACACGTGATACTTGATGAGGCACATTGTTAGTTTCGGTGCTAACACAACAATACCGCAGGATGGTCATGTCACTCCCTATATATCATAACAATGTTAACGCTTCAATACCCACCACACAAAGCAAGGCACAACCAAATATAACTAATTGCTCTGTCACATACGCAATGTTACGCACAGGTGACGAAAATATTGTAAATAATTTTCAATTAGATATCGCAATGTTTTTGTTAATTGACTGCCTTGTCCAGTGGGCGCAGTATGCGCCTGCTGTGCACGATGATGTGGGTTCGATTCCCACTCGGGACAAAACTTTATGTGACTTACAAAGAGTTGTTCTTAGTCTAGCTGTAATTTGTGTTCGTTAATTGTATGTTTGTGGTGTCCAGTCCGTGTGGTGACGGATTAAGAATACAAATGTCATCACCCCTTTCCATCCCGAGGGTGTCGTAAGAATCGACTAAAGGAGTAAGTCAGGCAGACAATATCCACTGCAAGAGAGGGAAAACTCGAAACAAAACCCTATACCAACCCGTCTGGGCAGCGTGGTATAGTAGGCTAATATCTCTCCAATTGTATGGAGGAGACCCGTGCCCAGCAATGGGACGTTTATGGGTTGAGATGATGATAATGATGATGATGAATTGTATGTTTGTAAAGTCCCCCGCGACACAGAGCTTTTTCTCTAGTTGTCTTTAAAAAAAATAATAAGACTGGCATCACATTCTCGTTGGTGGAACATTCAAGTTTCAAAAACAAGGTTATAAGTTTTGACATCTTAGTCGAAGAGAGGTAAGGGCACCATACAAGCGAGCAAGCCAGCCTTACATAAGACTACAGCCTTATAACTACATACAGCGGTGTAGTTGTGTTTCTGTGTGAGTACCTACAGGTTCCCAGTGCTCATTCAAAGATACTTTTATAACGAAATGTTTTTCTATACCAGGGATAATAATAATAGCCTTTTATTCCTAAACATAGGGTTACAAGAGGTCCCTAAGTTCGGTGTGCCTTTTGGCATAGGCCTCCTCCAATTCTTTCCAATGGGTCCTGTCCCTTGCTACTCTCATCCAGAATGGTCCCGCTGTCTGTTTCAAGTTGTCTTCCCATCTCCTGACTTGACGACCCCTACCTCTTTTGCCGTCTCTTGGTTGCTCCATTTGTTAATGGGTCCAGTCATATGTCCAGCCCATCTCCATTTTTGGACATCTATCCGGGTAAGAATGTCTGTGAGTTTTGTTCTTGTTCTTATGTCTACGTTCCTGACTCTGTCTTTGATTTTTAACCCTAGCATGCTTCTTTCCATTGCACGTTGGCATTTTGTTAGCTTTTCCCTGTGGTGTAGTGTCACTGACCAAGTTTCACAGCCATAAGTACCAGGGATACTCCAACATTAATTCCGGTGTTAAAATTTTTGGTTGGCAACACGCATGTGTTACTCTTATCTCTGGTATGACAAGCATTCATATTCTACGGTAACTGCTTAATCAGGCGGACCAAATGGTTGCTTGCCTCCTAAGTAGGTAGTATGAAAAACAAAAACAGTCCACTTTTTAGAAGTCGGTGCTTGCTAAGGCTCTGTTCACTCCTGTGATCCTGTCACGTAATGTCGTGTAAGAAATAAAGGTTACTATAATATATATTCTGCTGAAAAAGCTAAAACCGGTGCTGCATAGTAGATATTCTAGAATCTCATCATTTTTGTTAGCTTCAGTATCATAACAAACAATGGTCATCAACCATCTGTCACGGCTGTCGCATCTCGTCAGATGTCCATCACACGGTCGGAAGTGCGTGAACATTGCCTGGACACATAATTGCAGGGACATTGTGACCAATTGGAAATTGCAACTATGCCCCTGATATATCTACTCGTTATGATTTATGATGTCACTTTTTTGTATTTTTATATTCTCGGCTGTCTTGTTTAGATTATCTCGAATGTTAAATAGGTAGATTAGTGATAATAAGTTTTTAAAACGATTTTTATTGTTGTATGTAATCATCTTTTTTATATAAGGCACCATACAGTCGTGCAAACCTGACTGGGGAAGGATTACAGTACAGATGTACACAATGTAGGTTTGATCTACACACGGGACAAAAAATTGTGTGATCCATAAATAGTCATCCCGAGCCTCAGTGTACTTTGTTTCCGTTAATTGTAGGTTATGTGCCTATGTTTGTAAAGTCCACCACGAGACAGAGCTTGTTCTCTAGTGCGAGAGTTGTTTTTAAAAGAAAAATACGACAGCCAAGTAACTACATGCAGTGGTGTAGTAGTGTTCCTGTGCATGAATACCTACAGATTTCCAGAGCTCCTTTAGGCACGCGTTTTCTTTTTCTATCCTAGGGTTGCCCGTAACACAAAATATATACTTATTATACACAAAATATACAAAATATATACTATACTAAACGTACTTATTGACGGTTTTCGGTTTAAAAAAATACAGAAAATGATAGTAAAATGCAGCTAGGTGGCTTTACAAATACCTGCAGCGTCTTTCTCATAAAGGTTCTTACCATTTAAAAAACTGGCGTTTACTTTACAGCATGAGGAAGAAATGCGCAGCTTCCATCGTCCGAAGCAGTTAGAAGTTGAAATGTATTGGAGCAAACTCCGCGAGGTATACAACTCTTATCTGGAAGAGCACAACCCTATCATGAACCATTACCAAAGCTTGAGAGAGAAAGATGAATTCTACCAGAAGGAAATCGCGAAAAATGATGTGCAGATACAAATAGCCACGGTAAGTCTTAAGAATTATGTTTTGTGTGCTGATCACGGGGATTCGATTCTCAGGTCGGGCTAACAATAGACATATGTATTAGATTTTCTGTCAAGAAATTCACAGTATATGCTAGAAGTTTGGAAGTTGGTAGTATTTCCTCTGCCTCGAAATGCAGGAACAGCAGTTGGTCCTACTGACCTCTCTCTGGTCCCATCGGACTATGGCAATAAAAGAATAAAGAGTGCACTTGTTTGCTCTCACAGTGTGTTAACTAGTCTGAAGTCTCTGTCGAAATTAGCGGCCAACGTCGCCGTCGTGGCGATGGCGGCGGCGGGCGCGGCGCTGTAAATATTATAGTGCCGAAGTCCTTCCCCTGGGACGTCGAACGTCGTTTCACCGAATTGTGGCCATAGCAAATGATTGAGAGTGTACATACCTTTATAGGTTTGCATCATGTCTCGTCATGAATAAAATAATATTAGCATGTATTCTTAGCAAACCCAGTAGGTAATAGACCGATATAAAGTTTTTAATCTATAAAGTATTTTTAGTATCTAACATCTAAACTAATATTATAAATTAAATCTTTCCTGATTTAATTTGTTGTTTGTTTGTTTGTTACAATTTAACTCAAAAACTACTGGACTGATATTAAAAATTATTTTACCATTATAAAGCTAAGAGAGGTAGGGCACCATACTAGCGAGCAAGCCTGACTGGGGAAGGACCTCCACCTTACAGAAGACCACAGCCAAATAACTACACACAGTGGTGTAGTTGTGTTCCTGTGTGTAAGTACAGGTCTCCAGCGCTCATTTAGGGATGCGTTTTGAAAGAAACGTATTCCTATCCCAGCGATACGCCCACCATAAAGCCCTGGTGTAAAAAAATGGGTTGGCAACACGCAAGTAATACTTTTGGAATTACAAACGTCCATAGGCTACGGTAACTGCTTAACATCAGGCGGGCCGTATGCTTGTTTGCCACCTAAGTAGTATAAAAAAAAAAAAAAAAAGTACTAAGTTCATTATCAGCGGGTAACATAGGTAGGCTATATTTTATTGAAGAAAATTACGGTTCCCTGCAAAATCTAAATGAATATCTTCCCGCTTGAAAACTGGACGTGCCGCTTGTTCTATATAAGCAATAAGAGTACCTACTTAGGTAGGCCTAATTTTGGTCACGGACTAGGCAGGTAGGTAGATCGTACTCGTATATAAAACCGTCGATCGTACTCGTATATAATCGTACTCGTATATAAAACCTTGATGAAGCGCGCCGGAACCGCCGAGTAGACCGCCTATCTACTCCGAGCCGGAACTAAGCTTCTAATCATCCCACATTTTGAATTTCAATACAAACAAGGTACCTACTACATTATTCAGTGTTTTGTTAACAAACTAATAGGTAGGTATCTAAAACTGTAACTAATTAAAACACAACCAACACAATAATGGCAGTACCTATTAAGTATATTTTAGTTATTAATGATATAATGTCTCTGACTCTTATACCTAAGTTTGTGAATATTGTTTTCCGGTAAGTGAATCATTGTGAATTATTATGAGGAAATAAAGATCTTAAACCATAAGTACCTACTTGATATAATAATAATGTCCTCCTAACCGAATTTCGGTCACGGCGGCTAATCTCAACGGAGACTTGCCATCTGCGCGGGAGATATTATAGTGCACAAGTGTGTGCGCAAACACAAGTGCACTCTTTATTCCCTCACTCTCATAGTCCGATGGGACGGCAAATCCGACACGACCGGAGAGAGATCAGGCGTAGGACCAACGGCTTTACGTGCTTTCCGAGGCACGGGGGTGTAAACACCGCCAATTTCCAAACTCCGGGCATCTATTGTGAATTTCTTAACAGAAAAACCCAATATCGATTTTTGACCCGACCCGGGAATCGAACCCGGGACCTCGTGATCAGCAGTCTCACACATCGACCACTGAGTCACGGAGGCAGTTACTTGATATAGGTACGTACTTAAGTAAATATATTTATTTAGCTACTACGCAAGCAAATGTAAATTACATTAATAAAATCGGCAAGTAATATTTCGAATTACCGTGACCTAATTTGACATTCGTAAGATATATGATATCAACTTTATTGCCTAGCTTTAAGGTATTTAAATTAAAATTGTGTGCCTATAACTTTTGAGGAGTTCCCTCAATTCCTCATGGATCCCATCATCAGAACTTTCTTTTGATGATAATGGGACCAAACTGGAAGTATGTCCAGTCAGACAAAAAAGATTTTTCAAATCGGTCCATAAATGACGGAGTTATGCGGTAACAAACATTAAATCCTTATCCTTACTAATATTATAAATATGAAAGATTGTAAGAATGGATGGATGGATGTTTGTTACTCTTTCACGTAAAAACTACTAAACGGATCTGGATGAAATTTGGCACAGAGATAGTTTATGGTCTGGAATAACACATTTTTTGCAGCGATAACCGACATCCACGTGGGCGGAGCCGCGGGCAACAGCTAGTGCTTACATAATGCCGATTAAAGTCGTTTGAAAAAAAAAATGTGCGTCATTTCCCAGATAGTCAAAATATAAAAAAAATATTTTAATGTATATGTGATCTTTCGCGAGAGCTCTGAGGGGTTTAGCCTAACATTACGGTATTAGGTACCTACCTAAAATTAAATTAAATTAAATTTCTACAGAAACAGTGTAGGTATCCACTAAAAATAAAACTTAATTTCGCTTCCATAACCATAATCATAAATTCCAGGAGAACTTGCTGAACTTGCAACAAGAATGGCAGACGACGACGAGCACATCTGCAGACAAGTTAAGGCGTATGGCTCAGCGTAAGGAACAATTGTCGCGGAAGTATATGCAGATGAAAAAGGAATCCACGGCTCAGAGGAATCAGGGTAACCAGCAATTGGCTGTTATGGTGAATGCTAGCCAAGACGCTATTCAAGTAAGTTACCTACAAATTTCTGTGTTGTGAAATGAAGACCAAAAGTAATTCCACTAAACCTTATCCTAATATTTCCAACAGCGCCTTGAAGAAGTCAGAGACAAAATAAATAAGGTTCTGCAACTAGCAGAGATCTGCAAGAAGTATGAAAATGAAGGCGACAAATTACTAAAGGAATTTGATAATGAGATAGAACCGATAGATTACGAGAATCTGAACAAAGATATGATAGTAAGTTTTAAAATTAACATTCAAGCTAGGTACTAACACCGCGCCGAATGTCCTGGATTTAATTCCCAGACGGAACAAAACTTTATGTGATCTATAAATGTTTGTTCCGAGTCTCGGTGCAGTTTGTGGCCGGGAATTGTACCTACCTATGTTTTTTAAGTCCCCCGCGAAACAATTTTGTCCGGGAGTGGCATATTTAAAATAAAATAAAATTTTGCGAGAGGTAGGTATGTACTTAGTGGATCTCACAAAATTTTGTTCTGTGACAGGATTAAACCCAAAACACGCTGCGCAGTGGAAGGTAAATGGCGAACTGACGTTATCTTGACCTAACAATTTACCAACTAATATTAACATTTTTTTAAGAACGAATGCAAGGAATACAACAAGATGAACAAGTTCCTTCTAAAAGCCAACCGTGCCAACGTTCAAACGATGTGTCTGAAGACTGAGAAGGCCAAGCTGGTCAAGGACAATTTGCAGCTGAAGCATTACATTAAACGATACTTAACTGAGCTCGCGCTCAAGGGTAAGGAGCGCCCCCTCAGCATGAGGATTCGTACTGATGTGCCGAAGATTAATCCTAAGATGTACGTATTTACTTTAATTCTTTTTTGGACTGGCCTGTTGCCTGTTAGTCTAGTGGTTAGCGACTGCTAAGCTGGAGTTGGGTTCGATTCTTATGCAGGATAAATCTTTGTGTGATGAGCACGATGGTTTGTTTTGTGTCTGGGTGTAATTTATCTTTAATATGTATTAAGAAATTTAATTATAAGCATGTTAATCAATTGCCTGTGTGCTATAGTACTTAGTTCTGCTTAGTTTCGGGGGTCAGATATTAAGAGAGGTATAGTACCATACTACCTTACAGAAGACCACAGCCAAATAACTACACACAATGCTGTAGTTAAGAAACGTATACCTATCCAAGGGATACTCCCATCATGAAGAGCTGGTGTAAAAAAATGGGTTGGCAACATGCAAGTGATACTTCTGGTATTGCAAGCATCCATAGGCTACGGTAACTGCTTGACCTCAGGCGGGCCATATGCTTGTTTGCCACCTAAGTAGTATAAAAAAAAATAGCGGCGTGTGAATTGTCCCAAAATATTCATCATCTCAGTCAAAAGACGTCCACTGCTGGACATAGGCCTCCCCAAGGATATCCATAACCGAACTCTCGATCCTGAGCCGACCTTATCCATCAGTTACCTGCAACCTTTACCAGATCATTGGTCCACCTTGTAGGAGGGGCCTGCCCACGCTTCGTCTTCCAGTTCGTGGTCGCCACTCTAGAACCTTTCTGACCCAACGGCTAAAATATCATAATATATTTATTATATTAATAAATACTAAAGTTATTGATTATTATGCCTAGGAACCGACCAGTGACCTGCATAGAAGGTGCTCTATCTAATGCCGTGCAGCATGAGAAACGCGTCAAAGTTCTGGAGGAACGGAAAAAGGAAATGGAGATCAAATCGTATCCTCGCTTCCAATGCTGGATGCAGTCTGCTTAGTTGTCTTTGCTTTATTAATTTTTTAATTAATGAATAAATTACGGCATAAATCATCACATCCAAAAATAAGTAAGCGGGACCAAAAAAAAACAGTAACAAGTTGGCGCCGAACCACATTTAGAATGTCTTTTTTAAACACAAACTACACCAATATTATAAAGAGGAAAGATTTGTATTTTTGTATGTGACAAATAAACTCAAAAACTGTCAGCGGATAACAAAGGCTAAATTTGCTTTAAAATTATGGGATAAATGTTCACCCGTGCGAAGCCGGAGCTAAAGTTGTATAAATACGCAAGATTTAACATGGTCAACAAAAAATAAATGAGACATATATGAGTGAATTAAGGTTTCTACAGTCGGAGGTCGCAACAAAAACCAAGTACTTTTACTTATTAAATTTAATTAAAAAAAGATTACAATTATAACTTAGAAGATACAAGATTATTACTCGATGTATGATATAATAATGAATTACAAAAGTAATATTTCCCACGCCTTGCTTATGGGACTGACGTCATTGGTAGCAATATTCCGTTGACGCTGCATTTTGGTACTGTATAACTTATTGCGCGATGAAGACCGTGGAAACTGCTAGCGGTGCATAATATTCCATGCATTAGGGTTCCGTAACACCTCCCCCCATAGAACAGCGAGTATGAAAGACATTTGTCGTAAATTGAGCTGGTGGTTGGTTAGGGTCGATCCGCTTCGTTCTACTTTGAGCTGTAGGGACCTCTTGTAATTCGATCTGAACTTCCTCCGGGTTTTTCTGAGTAATTTCCAATCGTTTGGTTTTGTACTTGCGATATAAGAGGATTATAACAAGTATGCTTGCACTGGATAGTATTACGTATAAAGGAATCGTAGTATGGTACACGCCGTAGTCTATGTTACTTTTCGGATATAGTGACGATTGCAGGGACATCTTCGTGTTGATCTCATGTAAGTGGTCCAAATTGATTGAATTTAAGTTGATCCTTGGAGCTGAGGATGCGGTGGTGATGTCATCATTGGGCAGGTCCATAATCTTGACAACTTGACCTTTTAGGTGATCGTTGACATTTGATATCGTATACTGCGGGGTCTCCAGGTAACATTGATGTGGTAATATGAGAAGATAGCTGCCTTGTAGTGTTCTATACGAGTCCTGGCCACAGGATAAATGGGTCCTCGTCGGTACAGGAAAGTGTATACTGTAGTGCTTGTCGTCGAGTTTTTCATAGGCGACCTGTTTCAGGGTGACAGGAACTGGATTGCATGATGGGCCTGTTAGTTGGGTAGTGATCAGTTGTTGAATGCAATCTTGTGAGGCTTGACTCTGAAGATTCCGTGTGCCGTCGCATAGATACCATTTACTGGACTTCGGGCATTCAGCCTCTGTGTACTTGAAATCTTTTCCATTGAGGATTAGGAATGGATGGGGTGGTATTAGGATTTTATTTTTACGGTTAGGAATTATGGATAACTTGTACATGTCATAACTAGACGGTAAGACAATGGGAAATTTATATACTATAACTATTTGGTTACCTACAAAGTAAGATCCTATTTTAATTATATCAAAATATTCTCTAATATCTAAATTTAGTACTCTCTGATTACCATATAAGTTGCTAACATTACTAATCATAGCTTGTATACTATCTAAATTTAAAATACCATGATGCACGGTTGAGGTGCGAATAAACCCCATGGCATTTTCTAATCTATATAATTCTTGTGACACAGTCTCTACGTTATCGTTCAGTATTAGAAATACTTGAGCCAAATGTGCATATTTTATTAAGTCATAATCTCTACTAGCTTCAGTTTCATTAATTTTTTGTATCAATGTCTGCATTTTAATTTGGTTTTCTACGATATTCTCAATAGTTTTTGTATATTGTGCAGACCAATCCTTAGATAAAGTAATATGTTTATTAAATTCGGTAATAAGTTTGTTCTCGCTGTCCTGAAGATCCATTATTGCTTGATTATAATGCTGTGCATCTGTATAATCAAGGTTGCCTGTAATACTTTTTATAACAGAACCAAGACCATCTATGAGACCTCTTTTTACACGATTAATTTCAAAGGTTTGTAACTGTTGTAAAACATTATTAAGCTTATGTTTCAGGTAATCCATATGAGGTTCAAATAATGACTGAGTTTTTAAATGTAATTTAGGAGCTGTCTGATTAAATTGATGTAGAACAGATTGAATTGCATTATGTAATTCATAAAGATAAACGTATTGTAGGAAGGAATGGTAATGAGAAATAACCTTGGCTGGTCCTAACTTGAATGGTAAAATACCAGGCCCGTCATCGAGACTTTCAAGTTTTATCTCCTGCGTCAGTACTGTGTTCAGGAGAAGATGTAGTACCAGGAATTTCCTGTAACAATGTTGAACTTTTAGGTACTCTCTTTAACCTGGATTTGGCAATGGGACCTCGATTACGTTTGGTATAAATGTGTATTGGTAAATCTGTCAGTACAGTATCATGTGTATAACGAGGAGCTAATTTTTGACGAGAAGATAAAGGGTTATTGACAAAGATTTGCTGCTCGGGAGCATATTCAACTTCCGGTTCGCGATCCTTATTACGATTTGCCATGATGTCTTGCCTACTGGCACTGCATAAGTCATGAATGGTGTTGTATGCTATTTTCATCTTATCTCTATGATTAGTTATGTACTGCTGTAATAATTGACTACTAATATCTATATCAAATGGATCACGTGGGTCAAAATGTCCTGTGATTACATCAATGGGCTTGCATTTAGTAAAGCTATGTATACTATTATTGTAGGCTAAAATAGCATAAGGCATTATGTTAATGACTGAATCTAATCTCTGTGCTAATTTTAAAATACGTAAGTGTTCTAATATGGTAGAATGAAACCTTTCAACTATACCATTTTCATTGGGTGCGTGAGGAGCTACTCTATGGTGTTGTATTTTATGAAGTCTTACAAATTCTGCCATAAGCTGGTTTGTGAATTCAGTGCCATTGTCAGTTATCATAGTGATCATAACACCATGATGAGTACAAAAGTTAAGCAAAGCCTGTAACACACTAACTGCAGTACCATCTTTCAAATAATAAGCCTGTCCGTATTTAGAGAATGCATCTACAACAGTTAAGAATTTTTCACTCTGAATAGTTAATAGATCTAAATGTACTAATTCAAAAGGCTTTGTCACTGGTGGTACTAATTTAAATTTTTGTCTTATAGGATTGCGATCATACTTCGCTTGACCGCATATTGTACATTCATTTATAAATTGTGTAATATGTTCTTTCATTTTTGGCCAGTAATATTTGTGTGACAGAGCTAAGTAGCATTCGTTAATACCACGATGGTTAGTTTTTCCATCATGATATAGATTGATAATCCTTTGCTGTTTAAGATATTCTCTAATATTCTCCACTTCCTTCTTTACTAGTGTAATTTTTATAGCGGAATTTTTAAAGTTGCGTTGTATAATTGGAATAATTTTATACATGGCTGAGTATGGATTAATTAACATGCCTATCTTAAGTTTTGGATTTATATGTTTTTTAATAGCGTTGACTACATCTTCTTCTAAATTGGACTCTGAAACCTGTATAGATATTCTAATGTGGTTATCAAAAGGCTTGGTTGAGATTGGTTTATTTTTCATATCGCCTACTAAATTAAAAATCAACTGTTGAGTATACTTATTTAACGGATCATCAGTAATGGGTACTTCAAGAATAGGATTTTCAGTATCAGTATGTATAGTAGCTGTTCTAGAGTTAGATCTTATCTCTTCGACTTCTGAAGCTGTGTCAGTGCTAGAACCATCTAACGCAGGTGATGTGCTAGGTGGATTAGCTACTATGGACATAAGCTCTTCATTATGAAGTTCGATTCGTGAAAGGGCATCAGCGTTGGTGTTATTTTTCCCTTGTTTATAGACAACTGTAAAATCATATTCGCTAAGTTTTAGTCGCCATCTTGTTAATCGTGAGTTTGGTTCTTTTAAGTTCATGAACCATTCTAATGGTTTATGGTCTGTAACTGCCTTAAATTTACGTCCGAATAAATATGGTCTAAAGTACTTCGTAGCCCAAACAATTGCTAGAAGCTCTTTTTCTATAGTACTGTAGTTGAGCTCACTGGAATTAAGAGTACGTGAAGCGTACGCTATAGGCTTATCTGTACCAATTGTACCTTGTGATAAAATTGCACCAATCGCTACATTAGATGCGTCTGTGGTTAAAATAAATTCTTTTGTGAAGTCTGGGTATTGTAAGATTGGATCATTAGTAAGAAGAGTTTTGCAATGTTCAAAACAGTTAATATAATTTTGATCTAATACTATCTTTGAGCCTTTCTTCAAACACTGAGTGAGCGGTTTAGTTATTCGAGCAAAATTAGGTATAAACTTTCGGTAATACCCAAGAAGGCCAAGAAAACGTTTGATTTCCGTTGCAGTTTTTGGTATAGGGTAATTTTGAATAGCGTGGATTTTATTAGGGTTAGGTTTGACACCATCTTTACAAATAACATGACCAAGAAATTCAGTTTCTAATTTTAAAAATTCTGATTTGTCCATTTGTATTTTAAAATTTGATTCACGCAGTTTTTGAAATACTTTTTCTAAATTTAGCATATGCTCTTGCAGGGATACTCCAAATACAATGATGTCGTCCAAATATACTAAGCACACTTGATTTTGAAGGTCTTTAAGTATATTATCCATGACACGTTGAAATGTCGACGGAGAATTCTTTAAACCCATAGGCATTCTTAAAAATTCATAATGACCATTTTCTACGTTAAATGCTGTCTTGTGAATATCATCTGAATCCATTTCCACCTGATAAAATCCACTTGCTAAATCTAAAGTTGTAAAATATTGGCATTTGCCAAGCTTATCTAGTACATCTGTTATATTAGGAATAGGGTATTTATCATCAATCGTTTTCTCATTGACCTTTCGGAAATCTATAACAAGGCGCCACTTAATTTTACCAGAAGCATCACTCTTTTTGGGTACAATCCAAATTGGAGAGCTCCATGCGGATTCTGATGGACGAATAATGTTTTGTTCAAGCATTTTATTTATTTGATCTCTAACTTCCTGACGGTGAACGTATGGATATCTATAACTTTTCGTGTGAATCGGAAGTTCATCTGTTGTTCTTATTTTATGTTTAGTTTTATTAGTGAATGTCAATGGTTCACCTTCAAGGTAAAACACATCAGCATAATTTGCGCAAAGATTTTGTAAATTAACAAGCTCTTCTGGATTTAAATGATGAGTTCTAAGGCGAGATATAATGGCTTCAATTCGATTTGAATAAATTCTAATACTATCTTTTTCGGTATTAAACATTTCTGCTTCTATAGGACGGTCCAATGAAAATATGACGTCATTACGAGTAGGGTTAACAATTTCTACCCAACCACGATTATTAACAACGGTCGTTAGACAATCTGAAATTGTACAATTGCACATGGTCTGTCTCTCTATTGAAACTTCACCATTATATGTATTGATTGGTAATCTAACTAATTTAGAAGAATTTGCAGGGATAATTTCTTCGTACCAATTTGCGTTTTTAGAATCGTACATATGTATCGGTATATGGGCATTCCGAGTCTTTAATAATTTATTTTTCAAATCAATATTGGAATCCCAAGCATCTAAAATATCTAAACCAATTAAGCCGTCGAAAAAATTATGAAACTTGTACACGGATAAATTTACACAATCATTGATTCCGTATTCTTGGAAACAGGGTAAATTGATTGAATAATCGCAGCTCTTAGTAGCATGAATATTGGTTATTTCGATTGGATCATAATTTAAAGGTATTTCACTAAAATATTTCTCAACAGCGTCAGGACTGATAGTTGATAAATTAGCACCTGTATCAATTAAAAAATTAAGTGGTGGATTAAAGAGTTTAATATACCCTAACTGTCTCTGTATTTGAAAATTTACTTCTATATTGGTTTTTCTGACTTCGAATCTATTTGAAAATTTTGATCATTATTTACTGATGACTGATTCAATTCTTGAATTTCAGTTGATTCATAAGACTGTTCATAACTGGAGTAATGTTCCGGATATTGTTCGAGATTGTGTTGGTCATCGGTATAATAATTGTCATCATAATTATAATATTCGCAAAAATCATCATACTCGTTAAAATTAGCGTCACGTGTCCTAAAATAGTTACTGGGAGGCGGATTGCCGAATCTACGCCAATCATGTCCACTAGGCGGTAGTGGTTTCGGTACGAAATGACTTATACCACTCATAGGTCGCGGTGCATTACTGCCAGATTGATGTGAAGGTTGTTGAAACTTATTAGGCATTCTGAACACATTACTTTGCGGGTTGTAATTTTGAGGAGGGGCACGCATTATTTGTTGAGTTCTAGTGAATTGGTGAGGCTGTCGTAACTGCATATTAGGTTGAGTGGGTTGCCAGTCCCGTCTAGGTGGTCCTTGAAAAGCAAATGGCCTTGACGGACCGGGTATGTTAAAATTCGGTTGTCTTAACTGTGAATTAAAAGGCACCATTTTCGATGAAAAATTATTTATAGGTAATTTAAAAGTATTATTAAGAGGCGGTTGCTGCCAGTCTTTCCTACTAGAGCCACCTTCGTTTCTGTTTTGTAAGTATAAGGTGTTAAGTTCCTCCTGAATAAATTCGAGAGCTTTCTCCATAGATTCGGGACGCATGCACCGAATCCTGTACCCTAACGGATCTTTTAAACCTCGTAAATAGGCCTGAAGAGTAAGCTTTTTGTAAAGAGTACGTTTCGCTTCTATTGTCGTTAAAACAGTTTCGTGCAAAGAAACATATGTCATAATTGTACTAAACAAATTCTGACACCGTTCGTAAAATTCTTGAGGTGTATTAACACCCTGAGTCTGCAAAGATAAATCACTGTATAAAGCGGTCTCGTCTCGGTGGTCAGCAAAATTATTAATTAAAGCACTTCTAATACCTTGCCAATTTTCAGGAATACCATTAGAATGAATTAATCTAGCTGCAGAACCCGAAATTTTATTTAAAATTCCATTTATCAAGGCTAAATTGGTCAATTCGTGTCCGGGTTCAGTTTTAAAATAACCAAGGACTAATTGGTCACACAAATTTATAAACCGGGTTAAAACATGTGGGTTCCCGTCGAACTCGGGCAATAATCTAAGTGATTTGTAAATGGTATCGATCTGGGATTGACTCATATTTTCTTCTAAATCCCTATATTTGTCTATAATACTAAATCTACTTGCTATTCTATTCTCTATCCTAATGTTTCTTAATTCTCTCGGATGGAAAATTTTGAAAACCTATAGAAACCCTATATAAAACACACAGAAAGAAAAAAAAAATCACGACACAAATTCAAATAAAAAAAATCAAAGCAAAAAAATATCGCCAAAAATAATCATGAAAATAATTCAAGGGCAAATCCCCATATACATCGGATTTCTTTATGAATCATAAAATTTATATATTTCTAGAAATAATTATTCAATTCAAATATCTAGCAGAAAATTTACGTTTAAATTCAGTATAATACATTCAATTTAAATCGTAAGTAAAGTCGGAAAGCAATATATGTATCCTCTATTGCAATATATGCATTTGCTATGAAATTTTATAATAGTCAATTAAACAACCACTAGCACCGCAGTACGATATAAGTAGTTACGAAACTACTTTTATAGCATTTATATTCTAATAAATTTAATTCGCGAGCAAAGTCAGTTAACACTATAATTATGTATGCACTAACAAAATTACGTTTATAGAAATTATAGGATATGAACTAGGAAAGTCAGGACTGAGAAAGATTCAAAGTACTTACAACATATCTGCACTGGTATCTTGCCGAATCGATTTTTAGATTCACCTCCACTATAGACCTTGTAGATTCGGGATACTCGTACTTATATTTAGTTTTTCGAGTATCCTACCGACTGCGCCAATTAAGGTTTCTACAGTCGGAGGTCGCAACAAAAACCAAGTACTTTTACTTATTAAATTTAATTAAAAAAAGATTACAATTATAACTTAGAAGATACAAGATTATTACTCGATGTATGATATAATAATGAATTACAAAAGTAATATTTCCCACGCCTTGCTTATGGGACTGACGTCATTGGTAGCAATATTCCGTTGACGCTGCATTTTGGTACTGTATAACTTATTGCGCGATGAAGACCGTGGAAACTGCTAGCGGTGCATAATATTCCATGCATTAGGGTTCCGTAACAAGTGTATAAACAAAACATTTAAGTTAAGCAATTTCGAATGTTCGGTCTACAATCACTAGATTATAGATAGGTATACTAGGGTAGGTTCTTCAATCTGCTCGCTATTGGCGTCAATTGTAGGTGATGGTTGCTTAAATCAAATCTATTTTTAACACCAGGCAATCCTATTATTTAATAAAAATAATGTCAATTTAAAATCTATATTGTTTTCTTTCATCATCATCATCATCTCAACCCATAAACGTCCCACTGCTGGGCACGGGTCTCCTCCAAACATTTTGGAAGGATATTAGCCTACTATACCACGCTGGCCAGACGGGTTGGTATAGGGTTTTGTTTAGAGTTTTCCTTCTCTTGCAGTGGATATTGTATGCCTGACTTACTCCCTTAGTCGACTCTTACGACACCCTTCGGGATAGAAAGGGGTGGTGACATTTGTATTCTTAATGCGTCACCACACTGACATTGTTTTCTTTAGTAAGTTAATAAGACATACTATAAAAAATAAAAAAAATTGTAATAATCCATATATGTCCCACTGCTGGGCAGGGGTCTTCCCTCCTCTATCAAGAGAGCTAAGGAGTTAATCCAGTCTGCTTATACATGCAGAAGTGAAATTCCAGATATATACTGACTAGACTAGACTAACAGGTATAAAGAATTGGCAAGAATCTCAAACACCTTTTAGATTGCCAACAAGTATTTAGTTAGAGATCCTGACTCATCATCTTATTATGGGATAAGATGGCCATACAAGTTGTCTCACAATTAACACTTTTAGTGCCAAGAACCTGGCTCCCGGGTTTTTTTATACGCCATACGCCAAGAATCCGGCTACCGAGTCCATCTATAGATAGTTATTAATTACCTGTCCTCGTGCCTAGTCTTGTCGGCTACCGAGTCCTATTGTTTGTTCACAAAATAGTAAGAGTTGGTAATTTGATACTTTTCTTAAACCAATTGATTTTTGACGGAGTAAAAAGTCGGCACTGAAAGTGTTAAAATTGCAGATCTAACCGAACCTAAATTATTACTATTAACATGCAGCTGAAGATTGTTATTTTTTATAAAAATATTACATAAGTAAATAAATCAATCCTTAGTCACAGATGACAGTAATGAAAATTTGTAAATTAAAAAAAAATAAGTTTGTTTACTGATAATTATGTGAAGATGAAATGGTTTTCCTCTCTTTCAAGAGAGGAAAACCATTCAGACGATGGGAAGATGAATTGGTCGGAACAGCTGGGAAAACCTGGACAAGACTAGCACAGAAAAGACAAGACTGGAGAGTGATGGAGGAGGCCTTTGCCAAAGGGCACACAGAATAAACTAATGTTTAGTGATAAATACATCAAATAAAAAGCAAAAATTGTAAACATTCTGAAAGAAGGCTATAATAAATAAATAAATAAAATGTAAAGATGGAATAAGAGTTTTGGTAGGTAAAATTAGTTTCTCTTTGGTGAAATAGAAATCCAAACCACTTTAAAAAAGTTTATTTAACTTAACAGATTTGAATGTTTTTGCTTTCAAACAAACTTACTCTATATACAGTGTAAATATTTTATTAGAATATTGTGTAACTTACAATTAAACATTATAAACTATGTTAGTTTTATTCCATGGGAACAACACCCTCCATGGCATTTGATGAATCATCTCCTAAGTTCCAAGGGTCGTCTAATGCTGCTAGTAGTCTCGCCAAACTTCTATGACCATCTGTATCAATTTTGCTGGTCATCACTTCATTGAATGGCACATATTCATCGCACAAGACACTCTTCCCCTGCGATACACCATAAATTTCGTACCAACCTTCCAAAGGCTCATTTAATGGTCTCTTCGTCCTTATAAGCACCTCCTGATCATCCACAGTTTTAACGTAAAACCCTTCGCTGGCAGTCACTCGAGTAACCTTTCCCCATACCGTGACTTTGCCGCCATTTTTCTGCTGCAGGTTACCGGCCGTCACGTACGGAACAAACTCGTCGTTATCTGGGTACTGGTTGTCTTCAAAATCGTCGTGATCGCCCATCTTCTGTGATATTATAACTGTGACTTCTGTGATATTATATTTAGTTTAGTAAATATATAATTATTAAAACTCGCAAAATTTCCAACATCAAACAAGTAAAAACTTGATTCTTATTTCTTTTGAAAGATATAATGAATGACAATGACAGTTAAGTAACTGACACTTCCACTTCGTTCTGAAATTGATATAAAGAGGTTTGTGGAACAAGGTGTTATAACTTAGATTTTTAAGTACGCCCGATCGTAAATACAAATAGAGAAGTGTCTAGAAATGATATAATAGGAGTAGCTATTATTATTAAAATTTTTGGGCGTAACAGAAAACAACACTGGTTACTAATGTTACCAACATTCCACAGGCGGTTACTAGTGTTCGTCAGAATGGCGGGTGGGAAGTCATGAAATCGAATGAAACTTGCTGTATTGTTTTATAGTGTTTTAGTAGTACCAAGCAAAAATATTTAGTAGTATTACCAATACGATATGAAACGAAAAACAAAATCCGCCGCCAAACTGATGTTTGGTTGGCGGGTGGTAATTAAATGGCGTAAAATGCTTTAGTTTTTTATATGTCAGATTTTAACAGATTTAATATACCTACACATATTATCACAGCAATGTTACTTATGAGTGTCATTGCTATTAGTCTGGAGGAGTATTTTAAAATGTACGTTATCGTTGTTATACACTAATAAAACATAAAATAATATTAATAACACAATGATGTTAACTAATAAATGGATTTAATTTTATTGAAAAATGAATGAGACGTATTAGGTATCAAAAAGTTCAATAATTATGAGGGTAGTAGTATTTTTTTATCATCGCAAATTTTACAAAACCGTCACTAATAATAATAGAGTTCAAATTGTAAACTCGTTCATTTATTGTACTATTTCTTATTAAAATTATTATATATTATGATTTAATATATTCAATGGTTTATATTAGTGTATAACAACGATAGCATACAATCTGGAGATGTTAGGGATATTAGTCTGGAGGAGTGCTTTATAAAAGCAACTAATAGCAATGAGACTTATAAGTAACATTGCTGTGATAATATGCTTAGGCGTACCCGATGTAGTGTGATGCCTTTGATTTGTAAACTGTATCACGTAGATAAGATTTCATGTTATTTTATTTACCTACCAATATACTATTAAAATCTGACATATAAAAATCTAAAGCATTTTACGCCGTTTTATTACCAACCGCCAACCAGACATGAGCTTGGCGGCGGATTTTGTTTTTCGTTTCATATCGTATTGGTAATATTACTAAATATTTTTGCTTAGCTACTAAATACTACTAAAACACTATAAAACAATAGGGCAAGTTTCATTCGATTTCATGACTTCCCACCCGCCATTCTGACTAACAACACCAACATATACCGAGGATTTAATAATTTTGGTATTTAGCGCCACGCATAATTATTCGGGCCACGAATTAAAGCTTATATGGAGGAGGACTGCAGAAAACAATTACGGTCGAGGTTTGACCACCGGGCGACATTAATAAAACTACTTGTGCAAATTTATTAAAATCTTTATTCTCACTTATTTACAATACAATACCCTTACGAGCTAGAACAAAAAGAAGCTGCGTGACACGTGTCACTTTACAACCAAATGCGGAGCACCCCGCATGATGTCTTAGCAACATGTGAAACGTGGCATTTGAACCCTAAATAACGATAAAGGCCTACGCAAACAAGTCTTCTCTATCCGCGGCAAGGGTAGGCGCGGCGGCGTCCTCCATGGCCGCAAAGTTCATGAAATGCGCGGGCCTGTGCACCTCGTGGTAGAACTCGCGAGGGTTTCCTAGTTGTACACCGTATTTCATGTTTGGATCGTGCCGGACACCTGGAGAACAAGGAATATTACAATTATTATAGACTAGCTGTTGCCCGTGGCTCCTCCGCCCGCGTGGATGTCGGTCGGTTATCGCTGTAAATGTGTTATTCCAGACCATAATCTATCTCTGTGCCAAATTTCATCTAGATCCGTTCAGTAGTTTTTACGTGAAAGAGTAACAAACATCCACCCATACTTACAGACTTTCGCGTTTATAATATTAGTAGGATTATATAGATTGCAAGCGCGCTCTACACTTTAGAAAAATAAGCAATATCCAGTTTGTTCTTTCACATTAGTTTTTATTTCATTTCAACATTTCATAAGGCGTTTAATTATTGCTGTTTTTTATTCATGAGAAATTATTAAACTTTAAATGATCATGTGTTAACGCGATCATGCATTTACTTTGTACAAGTAATTTGAAGGTAAATAATGTAAGATTGTGTTAAACCAGGAGTGTATAATATTGTAATGAAAAAAGGGAACTTACCCATAAAGTTATAATTCCAACTGCCCTGCGATGGTACCATGAAGTATCCCAAGAATCTGTCAGACAACAACATTTGCACCCTTTCGTAATGACTGGGCAAATATCCCTTAGGGTTGTTGCCCCTGTCTGTGTTGCGCGCGCCCCATTCGTAACCACTCGGCGTCAGTTTGTAGGCGGTGAGCGAACAGGAACCTGGCGTGAACGAGCAGGTGATGATGATGGTCTTTTCACCATCCCATGATGGGTTCTCTGCCATTATCTTCGCGTGGGTCGTGATGTCCTGTTAAAAAAGTTTATTTGTAGAGTAAAAGCTTATTTTTTTATTATTTTGATCTCTTGATAAATTCTACATTTAGTATGCAAAACGCAATTCGTTTTGGTCGAGAATATACCAATGGTTTTAAATCAATCATCTTCGTAGCCTGTCGCGCGTATCAATAGTATTTATGCGTACTATTTGATACGCATGACTTATGTAATTGACGTCATTAAATCGGAAAACATAAAACAAGCGCCTGGCCAAAAGTTAGATAAGCACAGTAATAACATATAATAAGGTACCTGTGGCGATAGTTGTGGCAGTTCATTCGGTTGTGTGTGCATCCATCCTAGCGGCTGTAGATGTTGCAGTGCGGGGTGTTTGGGCAAGTGTCGCGGTAGGTGCACTTGTTGGTGAGTGCCCCACTGTGGCGCGACCACGGCGCACTGCACCTCACGAACCATTGGATTGTCCGCTGGCGAAGTACCGTAGAGGTAGCATGCGATCTGTTAACAAAAACCAAGATTTATTCAACTAATACTTACTGCTTAATATTAATATACATTTGTCACGGGATTGTCCCCAAAATTAAATTTAAAAAGTGGGAAGGACAGATTTCTTAAAGGATGGTTTGTTATAAGAAATATCTCCACTAGCAGTTTATTTAATAAATAGGATAAAGCTCTTATAAACTGCTTCTTGAGGGCTGGCAAAAGTTGTTTTAGAAAGCTATTACATGATGTAATATAAATAATAGCAATTGTTAATATAATACCCACACATATAAGACCTAGTAGTATGGGTCCTAGTCAGTACAGCTTGGCGCCTCAGACGTTCCCTCCTAATCGCATCTAAGACTGGGTTTCCTCAGAGTATCATAAAAGAGTTTTATGAACAATATTCTTACCTGTGCCCTCAAATCCGAGATAGTGACAAACTTCTTGAGCAAGTTCTTAGGTAGGATGTAGGTGTAGCCACTCTCCTTGATGTCGTCTGAACTGACGTATATGTGATTCGTACGGAGATGCAGGTTAGTTGCGGATATCGCACGCACACGCCACTCTGTCTTCGAGCTAGAAAATACACATAAAAATATTTAAATTCGGTAACTTTGTTTTTGAAAAAGGAGGTTCTCAATTCGTCTTCATATTTTTATGTATGATCAGGCATAACTTTTTGTTGTTGGGTTCCTTTTCGCATTGGGTTCAGCATAGCTCCAAGATGGATTATTAGCGGGTGTTTTTTTTTTAAATAATAATTTGAATCATGTTGTCATGGCCTGGCGGCGAGTAGAAATCTTTCAGTTTTGCTTCAGGAAAGAAGTTTTCCAGGACTTTTGTATGTATGTAACTAATAAAAAGTTTACCTGAATGTCTGCGACTCATAGTTGCTGGTGGTCGACGTAATGATCTCGTCACCATGTTTGTTGACTGTTCTTGTTGTGGTGGCAGTAAGCTGAGATTGTTCTTTGCTTTGTTTCTCAATTTCAGCGATCTGTTGTCGTTGAGCAGACGGCGCCGATATCTCCATACCAAGAATGATGTCACGGATTTCGGATTGTGTGAGGGAAGCTACGTTTACGCTGTAAGAGACAAAGATTTGATTATATCCATCTTTTATAATATAATAATATGTGACAAAATGTTGTGTCCGTTTTTAAGCACATTGCGAGACACGGAAGAGTGTGAGATCATAGGAAGAAGGACTGAAAAAATGGTCGCTTATAGTCGAATTTCGAGTACAAGGCTATACTTTTATACTGCTTGGGTAGCAAACAAGCGTTCGGACCGCCTGATGGCAGTTACCGTAGCCTGTGTACGCTAGAAATAATAAAGGTATCTCATGCGTGTTGCCAACCCTTATTTTTGTCTTTTGAGTACTAGTTCCTGGGATAGGAAGAAGTTTCTTTCTAAACGCATCCCAAAATGAGCGCTCGAGACCTGTACTCGCACAGAAACGCAAATACATCGCTGTGCGTAGTTATTTGGCTGTGGTGTTCTGTGAGATGGAGACCCTTCCCCAGTTGGGCTATGTCTGTTTAGGCGCAATATGCGTATACGCTACGCTCTGTTACATAAATATTACGTAATTTTAATATAGTTACTGTTACTTACTTGTTCTTCTTGCCATAATCAGCGAGAATGAGGTCCTTCAACTGCACCTCAACCTTGATCCAGTCGTCATCGGACAAAGTGGGCCAAATGTGATGAGGCTCTGTCAGTGTTGTCTTGTCTGGCTTCAGCAGGACTTTGGTACGTTCAGTGTTCACATGGAGAGCTCGCAAGATGAGGATGAGACGACTGAACGCCTGCAAAGTAGAACAATGATCGCATTTGTTGTTAGCTCTTTTTTATTACTTGTAATTGAGTTCTTTTTCAGGAAAGACTTTAAAATTTGAAATTTAAAAGTCTTATCCAAATACAAAATTATATTTGAAAAAATTTCGTTATAGCTTAAGTTACAAAATAACTATTAAGTTGAGAGCTATTTTAAAATATGAATAGCCTAGACAGGTAATTCTAATCCATGTTTCACACTCATGGTTGTTGTACTAAGTTCATACCTTCCTTCGATATCATTCGCCTTATGAGTAGCTTACATGATTAGTTTTTTTTATCCGCTCTTGTTTACGTATACTAACTAATATGCTTTTGTGTGCGGATATGATCAGCAGTGATCGGAGTAGGTAGATTGATTTTTGGTACTTGTATCATAAATGCACACAGAAAGAATAACATGGATAAGCCATTTTCCCGGAAAGTAATTCCGGTATTTCCGGATTCAATTAAATATTGTTAATGTTGGTAGTGATATTATTCCTACTCAATTCAAAATTTAAAGGAAGGTATCAAAACTAAATTAATTTATTATTTATCTGTTGAATAATAAAAACAATCGAATTCCGATCGAAGCTTTAATTTTTATTTTTTTATTTTTAGCCTTTTATGGCTAGAACTTTTATAGATAGACATAATTTTTTTTTTAATAATCCACCAATTCCGGAGGAATGTCCATATTAATATATACGTTTCGGATCAATGACCCCATTTCAATCTACCTACTCCGATCACTGATGATCAGATAGCGTAGTCTCAGACGTACGCGACGTAACGTCAGTGCGATCAGCAAGCGTTACGACTACGCACGTCCCCAGAGCACAGGGACTCTCTGGTTTCAGGACCCCTACGCGATTCATCACTTCATATAACAATAAAATTACGAAAGAATGGTCAGTAATGGTTATCAATCACTGACTGCTCACGGCGTATCCCGTGTTATTAGTCACTTAATTCGCTCGTTTAACTCTTAACTTAGGAAGACTTTTTCTAAGTCAGTTACTTACGGTGTAAGACGAGATGGTCTTGAGCCAGTCATCATACAGATTGAACAGCACCATCTGTGGTTCTGTAGCCTTTAGGATGAGGTCACCAAACTTCTCCACTTTGAGACAAGCCTGGAACGGCAGCTGTAACTCTGAGCCCTTGATCACGATGTTCGGGAAGTCTAGCAAGTGGACCTAAAATAAAAAGGTATTGAAAGTCTATTTTTACTTCTAAGTTTCCACATGGAATGTTGGTTGCAACACTAGTCTCTAACTGCAAAAAGGCTTATATAGTGATTGAAGTTAAATCCAAATTAAATTTGGATTTATTTTCCAGGTCTAATATGAAAATGGTTGTTTTTTTGACAAAAATACTTTATTAATATATTGCCATCTTTCAGGTCGGCTGGAGTAAGAAAAACATATTCTAGTAGGGATTCAAAGATGCTACTGATCTGACGACAACGGGCAAGGCAAGGTCATGCTCTAAAACCTGCACGCAGAAGGACGTGATGGCTGCCTCCGTCAATGCAATCGATGTCTCTGTATTTTGGGGCGCAAAAATATAAATTCTAAGAATGTTTCCTGGTGAGTTATTGTGATAAAATAATTTATTGTTAGAATTTTTAATAGACCATATTCGTTTCTAACTTAGTATATTGCTCGGAGGCTTAAATCAGCAAAACACAAGTGGTATAATAATAAATAAAATTAAACTCACCTCAAGGGGATCCAACATTCCTTTTCTGGTGACAATTATCTGCTTCGGCTGTTCTTCCACTGGAAGCGAACGAATCAAAGCTGCTACTTCTTCAGCAGTCTTCCATTTGGCGAGCTGAATAACACAAAAAAAAATTAATTACACCTTATTTTTATTTGCCTTAAATTTGGAGCATAACCATATTGGCGTAGCTATACAAGTATCATTAATTATTAGATTTTATTCATGTCACAGGATGTTGTTCAAGCTCAAGAGTATCCTCAGTCATGTTGGAATGCAGTTCCATCAGACTAATAGAGTAAAGGAATGTCCCCGTGGAATTCGCCACCGTCACCAAAATTCGGTTAGGAGGACATCATTACTATTTTATTATACATACTAAAGAATTGTAGATTTTTATTTATACCTGTCCAAGACGCTTCTGCCCTGCCCATACGCTGGTGTGAATGATCTTCAAGAACAGTTGTCCAGTGCGCGGGTTGAATATAAAGATAGCGCCGTTAATAGGCTTCGTGGTTAAGTTGCCTTCAAACGTCTTGTGGATCGTTACTCGGTATACGTTGGTGTCGTCTACGAACCTGTGATTATAACATCGCATTAAAGAATATAAAGATAGAATTAGTGTCATTGTCACCTGCGTATTATTATTGCTTTAATCATTTAGGTTACAAAGTAATTCGTAAGTTATAGATGTAACAGAAAAGTCAGAATGTCACCAGTCAAAAGAAGATAAGAATAGGGCCATGAGAAGAGCTAGGAAACACTTGGCATTTCATTTTTGTTGAAATTATTAGCCAATTTGTCTTATGACTTTAACCTTGTTATTGAACTAGCTGAAGGTAAATTGCCTAACACAGTCTATGTTACATTTATAAGTCACCTTTAAAGACTTTAATTGAAATAAATCCTGACTTTGAAAGCAAGAAAAGTTCTTATTGACTCAAATCATAATAATGATGATAAGACATTATTCTTGGTCTCTAATGCATCTTTTTATCACTTACCAAATAATTTGATTAGAGAACAGCTCTCCGTAGTTTTGACTAGACAGATACGGCTCAGTAGGTTCAGATGAGTACAGCTGCAACGCCTTACGGATGCGCTCACGCAACACATACAAGGCGGGGTTGGCCTTCATTATCTTCGCCATGGCTTGCTGGATCAGAGGTTTGCAGCCCGGGAACCAGTTACCGTACGCACTGGAAAAAGCATATATTTGTAAAAAAATATTCAAACTTTATTAATTAAGGTAGAATCTTTTAAAAACAAAATACATCATTTTATGTGTGCATTTATATATGGCGAGTTAACCACTAATGTATTCTTATATTGTGCATTTTTCATAATAATATTAATAAAAAGCAGAGTAGTTTCTATATTTGAACGCTCATATCTCGGCAATTACTAGTCTGATTTGGATAATTCTTCTGAGTAGTCTAATGAGTTCTAGGGATCAACAAACACTACATGTAAATTATAGGAAATTAGGTTTTATTTTTTCACTAATAAATAAAATATAAAGAAAATTGCTGACCTGTGCAAGTTATAAGCCAGATCGATAGCAATGAGCAGTCCAGTAGGCGACGGATATATAGACATATTATCAGTCGTGTAGTCCAGGAACTTGGCTCGCGCATAACGCTCCACGTCATGAGAATCGTAGTCGCCCCAACGTAGTTGTATATCTAACCAGTATTTCTGAGTAGTTGTGTTGTCCATTGTGTCTCTGTTGAAAAAGTGAGAATTTAATGACCACATTCAAGAGGTTTTTACAGAGATACCTAATGCATGAGTGAGTTGCAAGCATTCTTGGGCTGTGGTAACTGATTACATTAGGCTGGTCGTGTGTATGTTCATTTGTATTATTGCACGGCTGGAGGCTTATGTAACAACCACTCAGATCAGCTAGTTTTCAGAAAATAAGTCCTGCGCCAGATCTTTCTAAGGTCTTATCGATAGGCGGCCGTGAGTGACTTTATATCGTTTTTTTTTTGTGTGAGGATATGATCAGATAGCGTAGTCTCATACGTACGCGACGTAACGTCAGTGCGATCAGCAAGCGTTACGCCCACGCACGTCCCCAGAGCACAGGGACTCTCTGGTTTCAGGACCCCTACGCGATTCATCACTTCATATCTAGTAGAAAAAAACTATGTAAGCCAGCAAAATCAATACTGGTCATTATTTAGATACTATGCCTATATATGGGCGATCTTAAAATCTATCGCCAGGTTGGCCACTATCTATTTGAAATTATGTCATCTGTTAACAAATAGTTTTGTCAGTTGATAGACCTTATCATGCACCTTAAGTAGGTGTATGATAAGGTCTATTTTCAACAATGTTATATTAGGTTAGGCGCCTATCAACTGACAAAATGATCTAAAAAATAAACTTACTTAGTGTCAGCGAGTAAAGAAGGTCTGGACACATTCCACTTGTATGCAGAGAAAAGTAGAATATCAGCGCATGAAGAGTTCATTTTGTATGATTTACGTGGGTGAATAGTCTCCTTTTGTACAGTTTCGATTTCTAACGCGTCTAGCTCTTGATCAAACACCTGTGGACGAAAGAAATAATGAGTAGGGCCTCTATATACAATTTGTTTACTCAGTGACAAGAAATCAACAGTGCTTTTGTGTTTGCACCAAGAATGAACAGAAAACATGAATGTGAGTTGTTGAGCACGTATGTACGTATCTTTAAAAGAGGTAGTGCACTATTTGAGCGAATGACCCGCCTGAGCAAGGTTTGAACGTCCACCTTACAGAAGACCATAGTTAAATATATAGCGCGCGACCGCTACAACAACTTGGGCGTCCTAAGTGTTGCAAGGATCCATAGGCCACGGTAAATGAGTTCTATTAGGCTGTATGCTAGTTTGTCACCTTGATAATGTAAAAAAATCTATAATTGTTTATTAGTTACCTGACATAAATCCATGACGATAGACTCGTGGACTTTCTGCCACAAGTGAGCTCTGAATATTTGGATGAGAGAGATCTTCAAGGTAGGGATTTTGCCGTGCATGAATATTCCCGTCAAGTCCAGTTGTACCTGTGAAAGTAGTTAATTCATTAAAATCTAATACTTATCCGATCTTTAAAATTATTTTGATAAACTAGGAAGCTAAGTATTCAGGTCACCTAGTTCATAGATGGGTGACCGTTAACAAAAACACATCAAGATGTTTTTCGGAGAACCATTAGTTCTGCGCCAGATCTCTCTACGGACTTGTCGACTTGCTGCCGTGACTACATCGGTACGGCGAAAGAAGGTGCCTAAAGCGTTTTTTTTGTCCAATTTCTATCTATTTTGTGTGCGGATATGATCAGATAGCGTAGTCTCAGACGTACGCGTCGTAACGTCAGTGCGATCAGCAAGCGTTACGACTACGCACGTCCCCAGAGCACAGGGACTCTCTGGTTTCAGGACCCCTACGCGATTCATCACTTCATATCTAGTATGCAAAACTACGTATCCCAGCATAGTCAATACTGGCCATTGTTCAGATACTGGAGAATGCCCCAGGACATTTTACCTACGCCTATATGAGCGATCTGAAAATCTATCTCGAGGTTGGGCACTATCCATTTGAAATTGCCTGCAGTGGTGGCCGAGTGGAAAAGTAACCGCGACTTTAATACATAACTTTTCATCGATCCAGATAGTACAAAGGATAGAGTACAAATTTCGTTAGTCTTACCTGGAAACCAACATATACATTGGCTCTGTTGATGGTTGGTGACCACCAGAGAGTAAACCGACGGTTCGGGATCTGGTTCAAACCGGAACGCTGGGCGTTGGTCAGCTTCTTGTACTTCATCGACTCTTCAAAACCTGACGCCTTCTCCCTGCACAAGTAACTTATACTTAGAACTCAAACGGCCATTATAGACATTGTTGAATACGTCTAAGTTTCCCGTTTTTTGTTTAGAATTACCCTATGACTCAACCTAGGTATATAAAATTCTTGGGTTAGCAACTCACGAGTGATGTCGCAAATATTGCAAGTGTACCTAAGATATGACAACTTTTTACTATATGGCGGTACCCTTGTTAGTCACCTAAGTAGTATTAAAAAAGAAGTGATAACAAAAAAATAAATTGTTGAATAATTTTGTGTTATTTTAGAAAAAAAATTAATAGTGTAAGTAGACTTTGTTCTATATTAAATATTCATGGATATTATAAAGCACAGTCAATTTAGTCTATTTTTATTAATTTTTCTGAAAGAATGTGTTCGTACTGCAGCCTAGATGTCGCCTAATACACTAGACTGTGTAGCCACACAGTCCGGCGACTCAAATACAACTTTATATATGATACATTCCTTACAATCTGACAGAATGGCAAATACCCAGGTAGAAGGTAACTCATTCTGACTATTACGTTATGACTTCATTATTCGTTATCGACGTCACGGGCCCGCCACGACTTCGCGCGGCAGCGGCTCACGGCGGCGGCTAAATATGTACTAAAACCGAGCGACACCGAGCGGGGCAGTTTTAGCACATTTGTTCTCACCGTGAGCCGCTACCACTGCAGCTGCGTGTCCGTGGCTAGATTAAACCTTGAGGAACATGTTTGTATACTGACCAGAACAAACCCTCCCAGGTAGGAAAGTAAGTGCCCTTGAAGAGTGTGTGCTCGAGTATTCCCTCGACACCGCCGAGTGCCTGTATCATGTCTGTGCGGTAGTTGTTCAAGTTCCACAGCTTACCGTCGTGGCGCTGGTGCGTCCACCAGAACGGGTTCTGTTTCAATACCTAAACAGAAAGAAGAAATTGGGATTGTTAGAAAATATAAGCTGTAAATTTCAGATAACATAAAAATATACATCTACAACTGGTTTTCGCCCGTGGCTTTGCCCGCGCCAAATCCACGGCAATAGTGATTTTTCCGGGATAAAAAGTAGCTTATGTTCTATTCCAGACTATAATCTATCTATGTGCCGAAGATCATCCAGATCCTTTCAGTCATTTTGGCATTTATAATAGATACTTGTGTGGATAAACTTGAATTGTATTGTCGATAGTAAATTAGGCTCTATATTGTGTCACTATCTTAAAAAGTGCGCGCTATGTCGCGTCTAGATGTGAACTAACCCCGACTATATCCTATAAAATTTTCAAGGTATCTGACAGATAAAATATAGTTTTATTTATCTGTTAATATAAGCGTTAGTAATCTAAGTAGTAATTACTTTAAAGAAATGGTATATTACCTGATATTGCTTGAATTCGGTACGAATACGCCAACCCTTATCATAGGCGAGCGTATGCCTGTCTTTCTGGAACAGCGTGTTGATACGAGGAATGCCTCTGTCCCAGGAGTCTTCCAAATCTTCTAGTGTTAAGCGCCTATGACAAACAGTTTAGCTATAACTTTGGTGTAAGGATATCATCAGATGGAACATGTCCTGTGCCGCAAGGGACTTCCCAAACATAATGTACTACAATTCACGGAAACAAATTACAACCAGACTCAGACCAAACATTTATGGATCGCACAAAGTTTTATCGGATGGGAAATGTGTGGGAATCGAACCCGCGACCTCCGGCTTAGCAGTCAAGGTCATTATCCACTAGACGAACAGGCCAGTCAGAATTAGATATATAAATAACTATTGTATTTCTTCAATTTCAATTTCATTTTTGATACATACATTTATTTTACATTGTAAGTAAGTCTACAACTAAACAATATTATTTGCATTGTGTTTATCTACCATTGTTGAGTGTTGGCAAAGCAATATTATAAAACCATTTCTTTCCAATACCAAGTTTCACAATTCATTGTTTTTTTTGGTGAGTGAGACAATGCTAGCATAAAAATGACTTAGGAAAGTTTGCTTGGTGTTAATTAAGCTATTTTTTTCTTCAACTTCCTAAATATTAAGCCATATAACCATGTCATCTATTTTATAAGCCATGTGTATTTTGGTGTACAACAAGGAGTTATCTATCTAATAATCAAATCATCACAGCTAATGTCATAGTGTAATTATTATATTATTTTTATTGTAATTTTACCTGTTCTGTGCATTGGCTTCTTGTCTCTTCAGCGCGTACTCTGCCCAGACTCGCTGTGAGTCGACGAACTCGGCCTCCCACGGTTGTATATACCGGTACAAGTTGGGGATGAGCTGATCTTCATCGTGTGACATGCCTGATCGGAAGTGAGTGATGCCGACGTCGGTTTGTTTGGACCAACGGAGGTCAGACTGTAAAGAAAAAATTGGCAATAAATACTAGAGGGTCAGGTATGAAGTGGTAAAAAGAAAGAGCGCGTTACTAAACGCCTAGCGTTACTAGACGTGATTTTACTTCGATTACATGATTGAAATTCGGTCGTAATTAACGAAATATTTTAGTTTGTCTCCACATTGCTTTCATATTTAGGTATATTTGAGCTGATTCTGATAAGTTACTTTTTCATTACGACTGCTATTTTATCTTACCTGTGGTATCAACACGTGTCCCATAGACAACATGCCAAGCCCGCCAAGTTCTTTAGGTGTGTAGAACACGACCGGCGGGAAACGCGAGGGCATTTTAGAGTTGAGACCGATCTTGATACGGGTTTGGATTTTGTTCTCGCATTTGACGAGCAAGTCGAGCAGCTCTTGTGTGTTTACGACAGCTTCGCGGAAGTATGTCATCAGACCTGTTGGGAAAACAACGTCTTGTTACTGTTGGTCTTCTAAAGAGTATGTTGTGAAAGATGCCTACGTTTTTGATAGTTCTGCTCATGACTACAGCCTTGTCAACAAACTGGCTAAATAGGTAAATAGGGTGACATCAGCTTTAAGGCTAAGGAACTTGTTACATTCATAATTAATGGCATGCAGAAAGAAATAAGTTTTTATTATTACAATTTTACACATGTAAAACTATAGCTTACCTATATTTCTGACCATTATTCATTTAATACACTTAAGAAAATCTAGACTTGAATTTAGTAGCAAAAGATTAAAATTCGAGATTAAAATTTCAGGTATTGCTTCACCATTTCTAAAATGAATTATCATATTTTAGTCTACTGAACATCTAGTTCTCCGTGTACCAATTAGACAAATTATAATGTTGTATTGACTGACCGATAAGTGCCGTATTCCACTTGTTAACAATCTTAGTGAAGGTGGTAGAGCCGGACGCCATGAGTATCTGCCGCACGCGGTTGTGGAACCGCGCCAGGGATTCGTCATCTACGCGCAAGTAACATTGTGCGGTGCGCTCCTTAGTCACCTCGTTCTGAAGGTTCCATACTCCGTCCCTGTGACATAACTCTTCGTGTTGGCTGCGACACTGTAGCAAAACGAAACAAGAAGCTAGTTACAAAAAAATACAAAAAAGTGATTTTAATGTCTGTACTGATTTTAATACTAAACAATCGTGAAAATTAAGTAGTACTCCAGACCGATTCTGGTCACAGCACTGCGCAGGAAATGTAGTACACAAATATACTATCTATTCTATTTACTCCACTCTAGTTTCATGGAAAGGCAATCCTACACAACCGTATTTCGAGGCACGGAGGGTCCCGCTGTGATATGAAAATGGTCACCCATTTACGATCTGAATGCGGCAAGCTTGCTTAATATAGCAGATCTATCGGTCTGCGCCACTAGTACTAACTTATAAGCCCAGCCATAAACACAGATATAAAGTACATCCAGACTCAAAATAACAAATAAAAAGTAAAGTAGCATGAAACATGCATGCGTAACTAGATCGAGAGATAATTAAATAAAATGTTTCAAGTAAGTTTTTATGTCCACAATAGTGCAACAGAAGGCTAGGTCTAGGTTAATCTTATCTATAGGTACGTTACACATAGCCAATTATTGAAAAAGGTTAAGCACTTACTTTAGGCAGTATCCTGCACTCAAACCCAGCCATATTGAACAGCAAGTTGGGGTTGTCTTTAGAGTATACAGATACGAAGCTGTTCTCCCATTGAATGGTGGTGACGGAGCGCGGCAGACGATTCTTTATATCCCAGAATACGGCGCGACCACTGTCGAATAAATTTGCTTATTAGAATCGCTAATATAAAAAAAATGTTTTTAGATTGTTTTCTTTTTGAAAAAGACAACTCTTGCACTTTCAGGGAGGTAGGACACCATACAAGTACTAAGGAAGGCCATCCAGCTTACAAAAAGCTGGATGACACAGCCACATAACTACAAACAGTAGTGTAGTTATATTCCTATGCGTGTACAGGTCTCTTAGTGTTTATTTAAGGATTCGTTTTGTAAACCCTGGTAACCAGGGTTAACAAAAACAAACAGTTTTCTGTTACAGATTTTGAGTGTTCATCATGAGAGTGATACGCCTGATTTTGAACCCGTCTATAGGGTACAGAACTGCTTCTTCGGGCGTGTCGTATACTTGTTGGCCACCTAAGTAATATAAAAAAGAAAACAAGCTCGTATCGGAGAAGACTTACATAGGTATAATTCAATTCTAACCTGTAGGTTACAAAAATATAGTATATTCTAGATAGTTAATAATATTCACTTACAGATTAACGTCGTGTTTCATGAGACGCATCCTCGCGTCTCTCGGCCAGCATTTCTTATTGTTATAACCTACAATGTTCTCGTTGTTGGGATCTGGATGCTCTGTTAAGTAACGCTGGATCAGATCGCGAGCTTCTTCTGCTGTGAACCTGTTGTGTAATGAGAAAGAAAGGTTAGACATCTTAACATGATAATAAGAAAATTATTACAGCAAGGCATGATTTAAGCAAGACGTAGCGTATTTGACTATTAATTTGACGCAAAATTATGTGGGAAAGATCAATTCATTTAAAAAATGTGTAAAGTTACAAGCATGTTAATATGGATGATTAAACAGACAATATTGATTGTTTTATGACGTCATAATCCTGTATTGCTATTGTAGTTGATAGTTTTGTGGATAAGGGACAGCAATATCCCAAGTGCTATTGCATAGAGCTCTGCCTCTCCTGATTAAAGATAACCTGACCTGTATCTATTATACGAGGGGAGGTCCAAAAGTTCGTGGAATGGAGGGGATGGAGTGGAGATAGGGATGCTTGCTTAGTGTCATACTAATTGTGGACTCATCATTAGTATATAAGCTGAGTTTCAGCCTAATTGCGTCATTCGTTTACGAATACTCGCCTGATAAACAAGTCAATCCGGAAGAACATTAAAACTATGGAGAAAATTGAACACCGTGCTGTAATAAAATTCCTTACCAAGCAAGGAAAGACCGCTCAAACCATTTTGAATGAAATGGGAACCGTTTATGGGGACCAGTGCCCTAGTAAATCAATGATTTACAAGTGGCATGGTCTTTTTAAACATGGTCGGGAGTCGATTGAAGACGACCCTCGCTCAGGAAGGCCAGTTGAGGCCACCACATCAAACATCATCGAAAAAGTGGAGAAAATTGTACTGGAAGATACCCGTTTAAAGAAAAAACAGATATCTGCATTAGTTGGAGTATCAGATACCACCATTTTGCGAATCCTACATGACCATCTGGGTATGACAAAAGTCAGTGCAAGATGGGTACCGAGAATGCTCACACCGATTCAGAAGCAGCAACGCGTCGATGCTTCAAAACAATTTTTGGAGTTGTGTGGAGACGAGCCTGCACAGATTTTGGAGCGAATTGTTACCGGAGATGAAACATGGGTTCATCACTTTGAGCCTGAGTCCAAACAAGAGTCCATGCAATGGCACAAAAAGGGGACACCACCGCCAAAGAAGTTCAAAGTGTCGGAGTCGGCTGGAAAGTTGATGGCTACTGTTTTTTGGGATTGTGAAGGGATTCTACTAATTGATTATAAAGAAAAGGGAAGGACCATAACAGGAGAATACTACGCAACGATTCTAGAAAAATTAAAGGAGTCCATCAAGGAAAAACGTCGAGGAAAACTGACCAAAGGTGTTTTGCTTTTGCAAGACAACGCACCGGTTCACAAGAGCAGAGTTGCAATGGCTGCTCTGCACACACATGGCTTCGAATCGCTAGTCCACCCACCCTACAGTCCAGATCTGGCCCCAAGTGATTTTTATTTGTTCCCTAATTTAAAAAAAGACCTAAGGGGAAGGAAATTTTCCGACGACAATGAAGTAAAGGAGGCAATTTTGGCTCATTTTGCGGCAAAAGATAAAAAATATTTTTACGACGGTTTAGAAAAATTAATTCATAGATCTAATAAATGTATTCAACTTCAGGGTGATTATATTGAAAAGGAAGAATAGTTTTGTTGTTTCATTTTATTTCAAACCCTTCCATTCCACGAACTTTTGGACCTCCCCTCGTAGCTATACGTATCTAGGAGGTTACACACTCAAATCAAAACTTCACTAACCTGAAGAATATATGAATCCTATCCACATATCGGCAGTACAATCTGATTGGATGCGCGCTCTCGGTCTGTCTGTCTTGATACGATAGGAAGTCGTTCGGTAGTTGAGGCGGACCTGCCATCTCGCTCGCACGTTGTAGACCCAGCACTAACAAGTCTAGCACTAGCCCGTAGTATTGGACGATGAATGAGGCAAATTGTAGACCTCGGATTATACCGTAAGAGTTTGTATGGTTCATATCCTGTAGAAATTATTATAATATATTAATTATATTTATATATTAACCAGCCATCTCAACACAGTTGTATGAACTGCCATGTGGCCTTGAGGCAGTCGGTGTCATCACATCTGCCTAGCCCCTCTGGGGAAATAGGATGACGATATATTGTAAACAATATATCGTCATCCTATTTCCCCAGACAACTGTGTTGGGATGGCTGGTTTAACAGCTAAGTTGGGTTACAGTTACAACGCATTTTTTTCTGACAATTAATGCTAACCCAGAGACTTACATCCATACCTCATATTATAGCAATAGTCCCAACTCTATTGAAACTAAAATAACTGGCGAAATGTGAGTGCGATATACCCTACGATTTGTATTATTGAAAGTTTGAAAAAGAAATTGTACCTTGTAATTAATAATGACGTTGTTTTTAGCAGTCATGTAGTCAGCGATGTTGTGGTCTACGATCAGACGCAGCAGTCGATTGAGCAGCGTCAAATCTATCTTCTCATACAGTTTCTCAAAGCGAGACTCCAGTAACACATTGCACTCGCCTTCACCCACCTCCCATACATCTTGTAGATTGTTTATACCTAAAAAATAACGATACATTGTAGTAAAGTAGCTGTTGGCCTAGGCAAATCGGGAATTTCCTGCTAGGCAAACTTGATTTTGTATAAAGATATTAAAAGCAACAAGGTCTCAAGGGAGGCAACTGCTTTGCCCCGGTATCCCATAATAAAAAAATGCATTATACAACAACATTAATATGAAACATATAGGTATGGCAACACACAAGTGAGTAAGCCTAACTTACACTAACCTACTTTCACCTTACAAAAGATCATAGCCTAAACTGCACACAGTAGTATAGTGTTCCTGTATGTGGGTTTAGGTATCCAGTGCTTGTTTTGGAATGCATAAAGAAACTATTTCGTCTGCCAAGTTTTTGAGTCTGTAACTAGCCTAGCCTATACCTATATTGCTCATTCCCTATGGTAAATGTTTACCACCAAGCAAGCTGTGTGCTTGTTTGCCACCTAAATAATATAAAAAGAAAACATGAAGAACATTATCAAACCAGTTTTCCTTCTTCAATATTCTTCTCTCTTGCTATGATGATTGTGCAACCGACCAAGGTGAGGTTTGTAACAAGGGGATGATCAACTGGGTAGATCTCCTTTGCTACAACGCACACCCCGGGCGGTCACATTTCTTGAGTCTTCTATCTTCAACATTAAGAACAGTTAACACAGCACAAAGCCATAGACAGGCATATGATTCGACCACAATTTTGTTGTATTGATGTATATAGAAATTATTAATATCAAGTATTAGAATATCATAAAAGTATACCTTGACACCATTTGTATACCAGCAGTGGCGACGGCTCTGTATCGGCAGGTTTGACCCACGGAGGCAACAGTCTTCGTTTATCAGCTTCATACCACAGGTACTGGTCTAAGTAAGCATCTGTGATCTTCTCTAGAGGTTCCACGTCGTATACTGGTACCAGGTGAGAGTAGAGGTCCATGAATTCAATACCAACCTGGTATGATAAATACGTTATTAGTATTTTAGCTGTCCTACAGGCGAGCTCTGCATATGGCAAAGCTCTTCTATTACATTCTAGACTGAATAGAAAGTAAACGCATTCTATATAGAATAGTCTAGAATGCTCAGATGAAGCATGCACCGTGCGATCCACACTTAGAAAGGCTGCATAGCTCGGAAAGACGTATCGTATGAGATCGCGATACGGTCCTCAGCCGTGCAAGAACAACTAAGCTTGAAGTCTGCAGAGCAAGAGTGTTGTCCCTGGTATGGTATCTGCGTACCTTCAAGCGGGTGATATGCTTGTTTGATACCTAAGGCGTATAAAAAAAAATGTATATCTCACCTCCCTAAAGGTCCTCTGTGTAAGCAAATGACGTTTGATCCTAGACAAAGCTTCGTGGGGATTATCATATGCCTGTTCTATGAGCCCCAACTCTTCTCTCTGACTCTGGTTCAACCTAGACTTCACACTGTAAGCTTCTTTTAGCCTCTCCAAGGCTAAGATCAGGAGTTTCGTGTCGTGCTTGTATGAGAGAGGCGGGAATGGTATGGGAGCGAAACGACGAGATTCCAGCCAGTGGACTGTCGTTGTGTAGATGGCTACGGCTTCTTCTGGCGAGATGTATGGACCATCCTGTAAAAAAAAATAGATTGGTGTTCCATGACTGTTGGTCAAAGAAATATATTTTTTATAAAATATTTTATTCAGCCAAGAGAGTGCCCAGAAGTTATTGATACTCCGTGACACTTATAGACGTCGCTGACAAAAGCCAAATGAGACATAAATAGCAGATTTTTTTTTACTGTATTGTAGAAAGTGCAAATCTGTATTCTCTACCTACCCCTCTGGGTAACAAGCATGAGTATCACTTCAACCCATAAACGTCCCACTGCTGGGCAAGCGTCTCCTCCATACATTCGGAGGGATATGGAGGAGTATACATACACTATGTATATAATAATTATTCAGTTTCTTCTCACTCACCTTCAAATAGTTGTGCTGTCTTTCCTGTTCAGCTTTGAGGTACAATCTCGTGAGGCGTCCCAAGTTTTTCTTGCAGACAGTCTTGTCAACAGTAGCACCTCGGCGAATACGCTCGCGATTGTAGTGAGCTGTGTTGGTCCACCAATCTGCCTTCATTTTCACGTAACGGAGAATCATGTTCTCGATTGGTGTTGGTAGACCAGGCACCTGGGTGGAAAATTAATTGGATAAAGATTGACAGTTTTTTTCATATTATTATTACTTGACAGCATTCCTCCTTTCAGCATCAGACTTCTCTGACCTTCTGCATTATCTTTATTGCAACATGGCGATCTGTGTTTGACAATAAGCCCTCACGTCTTGTACTGTGTTCTTTTACAGATGTTTGTACACACAACACCCAGATCAGGAAACAAGCCGTATCTCGAGGGACTTTACAAACATACAATTTATAGACACAAGTACATCAGACGGACATATAGTCAAAACAGCTGCCTGTTAAATATCCAGTGTGGGAATCGAAACCATTACATTCAGCGCGCATTTGCGCAGACCCAACGTGCAAAACAATATAAATAATATTAGTGTTTAGTTTATAATTAAATGTATGTATTGTGGTATGTATGTTAGTATATAAGGTATATATTGTAAACTTAGCATCTTCAACGGCGTCCAAGACACAAGCTTGCGCTTAGTTTAAGGACCGAAGTAAACCTCACTATTATTATTTGTGTATTTTTATGTTTTATTAAATAAATTATTATTATTATTTAGGGGCTTGATGACCTTCTTAACCATTACGCCACATCAATGTCCTGGTAACTCTAGATATAAAGAACTGACAACACAATATGCCAATATAATACAACATAATAATTAAAAAATATGTATTCTGAACACCAACCTTCCAAGGAATGTTAGCTTTCCAGCACCTCCAAGCTTCAGAAAGATGTTGCAGGATAGTCCTGGCCTTGTTCTGCTTGATACCTTCCGGCATCATATCTACGATGTCGTGCATGACGGACGCGCGCAGTTCCAAGTCGAAGTGAGATTCGACGCGCTGTTTGGTTACCGTTTTGGCGACACCTGGATAACATTGATTAAATACATTATAAAGCACTTATATCAAATCAGAGTCCTCAGTTAAATGAAAGCTGATAATACTTCATTACAAAAGGGCAGTGTGCATCTATCAGGCCAATAGCAGCACCTCATGACAAGTGATACAAAGTTGCAACATAGACAATACAATATCTATATTCTTAGAAACACGCATTCTTCTAACATTACTATGAGAGTTTAAATGGCAGTATGAAAGATCTCACAGCCGTTGAGCCGCCGCTCGACAGTCAGTCAGTCGAAAACTGAGCCTGCATGGAGGGATACACAGCGGCAAAGTAGATATTTAATTATTTCGATGATGACTAACTTACCTTTAGAATGTCTTCCCTCGAACTGCCTGGACAGCAAGTTGCCGAGCCAACGTTCCAGCAGCGGCGTGATACCTCGCATAAAGAACAGCCATACTCGCCAACCTGGCGCCCAGAAACCGCAGCCTGGACCTTTGGATACTGGACCCTAGTATTAGGTAAAATACAGAATGTTAGTTTCGGTTTATTTTTACGTCAAATTTAAAGGGTGGGCCCGTTGGAGAAGCCTAATTTTGGTACCATAGGCTGCAATAATAGCGTAGCTATTTTTAGCAGCATAAGCTTGCACTTGTTTGAGGGACGCGGGACGATTGTAAGGTCGAAAGTTTCCTTTCCCAATCAGGCAGTATTATAAAATTCTAAATTCAGCCAATGGCATAGTGCCCAATATTTAGTAATAGCCTCACCCCATATTACATAGGATTTCTGCCTTCACCTTTGTGAATAGTTTATTGAAAGTCTAGTGTTGCGTCGTCGACACAGAGTTTGTTCCTGTAAGTGGGAAGACATAATAATCAAATAACTTACCGTATTAAATCTATAATAGATCAAATGTTTGAGATCCTTGCACATACGGATCTGTCTCATGAGCTTGTACTTGTAACGGTACATGCCAGTTAACTGTCCCACATGAGCAAATATGTACTGAAGCCCATCAGCCAATTGGAAGGAGTCCACATTATTCAGGCGGTATTGCACGTGAGAGTCGACGATCAGTTTTGTGAGACGGAGGATTTCACGACACAAGTGGAATGCTGCAAGTAAAATTAGACCTTTATTATGCTAGGAATATATAATAACGTATTTTTGTTGATAATTTTATGAATAAACATGTTTTGAAATTACACTAGCAATGATTGGTGAAAAGCCAGCATGACGCTAATGAACGAACGCAAATAAACTGTACAGTACGTCACGGCAAATCCAAGAGAATGCGAACGAGGGCTCGTCTTTGGTCATGCTCAGCTGAGTCAACATACTATTGGTTTTCACATGCTTTCACTGAATAAGGAGACAAACTCAAGCAAACGGGCGATTGTGTTTGACGAATCGTACTCGCCAATCATTACTCGCTTTGTCAACACCTAGCTTATAGTCCATACTGTCTTTTGCCAAGCAAAATTGCTGCAATATCGCCTCAAAAGAGATTGCCGCTCAAATTCAGCAAAAGTAGGGGTGCTATTTTTTACTTACCATTACCAAACCGAGATTTCTTTCTTTCCTTAGTAGTCAACGTCTTCACTGGTTTCAAGTTGAAGTTATAGTCCAAATGTAGGTAGTTCAAGTTCTTTCGGTGGATGAGGAGGTTCAGCATGTTATACCCTTGACGGCATACTTGAAGACCAGCTTCCACCCAGTCCAATGTTGTTGTTTGGAAGAACTTCGTTGATTTAAATGACCGGAATAAGTACCTTTATAGCAAAGAAAGAAAATAAGTTTATTTTAGATTCTATATTGCTGGGTAAGGCAGTGCAGCATCAGATCATCACGATCTCCTTTGATCAGTCGCGAAATTGAAGTTTTAACTATCGATATTCAAGAATGCCATTGAAGTTTTTCTTAACTCTGAATGACAAAGACAAAATTTTTCAAAATTCGACGATCACTTACGAGTTATAGGCGTTCTGTGTATTGTTATACTCAAATAATACGCAAAGATGTCATGTGCATCAGGGGGTTATCATATAATTGTATTGTAATCAATCAGAAAAGAACCTCAGTAATACTAATGTGTAACAACCTACCTCTTTTTCTGTGGCTTTGGTGGTCTATGCTTAAGTGCATTAAGCACATAGTACTTCAGAAGTTTTTGGTATGATACCCTGACTTTGACAGGCTGTCCAGGTGGGCAATGTTCCTTGTACCATGTCTTAACGAGAGGCACGTCGATAGCACGTCGCGTGCGACCTGTATGGAAATAAGTCACAGTTAAATCGTGAGAATTGTTACTTAACAATTAATTTAGACATTAAGTGTTGAATAATTCTGAATAGAACCTACAACATTTTTTTTTAACTTTTACCTCTCACGGTTATAATACCATCACAAAACTCAGGTTTTACAAATTTCACTTCTAGGCAGTTATAGTATGGTGATTGTTTACACCAGATGGGTTGTTTGCCACCCAAGTGATACAACAAATCCCCAACCTGTAAATATTGGACGAAATATATTACTCTCTAATTCTTACCTGATCTCATGTTAAATGGTCTTGGTGCCCATAGCAGAGCAATACCATTTGCGGTGTTATCAGTATACAGTGCAGTCTCCTGCAGGAATGGGCTGACATCTTCAGGCAATAAAAACTCTTCCTCATCAGGCAATGGATCTAAGGACTTCACGGAATGACGGTGGGAAATCGGGTTGATTAACGGGTCGAAGTAGAACGCAGGCAGATCAGGGTCTTCAGTTTTGATGTAGACTACATTTGGTGTGTGATACCTAATAGAACAAAAAGTTACTTTATATATTGTTCTGCTGGCAGATTTAGCCAACTATGTAGGAAATATTATAGTAAAGAGTGGAGAAACATAGTGCACTTTCTATTCCTTGACTTCTATAGTCTATAAATGTTTCCTATCTCAGGGATTCTCCATCATAAAACCCAGGTGTAAATAAAATGGGTCAGCAACACGCAAGTGATATCTCTGGTATTGCAAGCACAGTTACTACTGCTTAACATCAAGCGGGCCGTATGCTTGTTTGCCCCCAAGTCGTATAAAAATAAAAGTATTAGTATGGAAATCCACCACGACGCGGGATATGACTTTCTGAAGCATGAAAGGTGTAAGTTTTTGTTTCGTGTATTTTCTGAAAATAGTCACTCATTTATGGGCTGACTGCAACAAACTTACAAATTTAATTCTTGCTCACTTTAATTTAGTATGCATATTCGTTATTACGAGTATGACAAGAAGCAAGAAGGTATGACAGTCAACAAAATGCTAGAGGCATAAATTTTGAAAGAAAAAAGCTTAAAAATAAAATATTGTTTTGCACTCACCAAGATAACTGAACGAAATGCGGCAAATTGTTGTACAAATATGGGAATGCAATTCTGTACTCTGTCCTGATTGGCTGTCTAATAATGATTTTGTTGATGTCATTGAACTCATTCCAATCTTCATCACCTGCCGAATTGTCTTTGACAAGAGGCTCAAACTTTGGTCCACCAGGGATCGCCATATTTAGAGCCTTTGCGGTGAAGAAACTCTTCGAATCAAAGAGATAGAAGTAGTTATCATCCACTAAGTCTGTCAGTAACTGGTTACCGAGACGGTACAGTGTAGCCATTTGTGGTAATGTCAAGTTCCATTTCCTGTATGTAGATCCATTTACATGCTTGGTCCCCAATAGTGGCTTATGATCATAGAACCAAGATGCTACTGCTCCATCTTCTTCAGGATCCAACTCAATTTGAATAGGTTCTAGAGGTTCCACATCAAGAATGTTGTCAGCATAATCTAAAGGCGGTTCTTCGTCATCAAATGGAGGGAATCTCATACGCTTGAAATGTCTACGATCACGTTTCTCTCTACGCATCATAATCCACATAGTACCCCACTGAGCGATGTAGACGGGTTCAATGACCCATGGAATTTCATTGACGAATGTAATGGCGCCAGTGATGTGGTAAAGGACTTTGACGTCACGGATTTGTTCCCAAGGCATCGGCATGTTCTCGAGGAGTTTCATGACTGCATGAGGCATGTATTTCAAGGCGCCGAGGTACACACGTTTGTCGTGCCTGTATTTGCGACTGGTCATGTCACCATGATCTCGGATGATCTTACGAATGTGTTCCGGTGGCATATCCTCTTTCTGCGCGTCTACAAATCCAAATTTGCGCTTGTCGGCAAAGCGTTTCGATTGGAGTTGCATCCATTTTTGAGCTAAGAGAACGAAACGTTATATTTATTAGGTATGTAATTTTTTTTTATCAAGATAACTAGTTAACAAAAATGTTTAGTCAATCTGAATACACTAGTAAATAACAACTCTCATACTAAGGAACACCCTGTGTTGCAGTTGCAGGGGACTATTCAATCATACAATTCACAGATACAGTATTCAGACTCGGAACACAATTAATATTTGTCTTGTGTAGGAACCCACAACATTTGACACAGTGTTAGCAGTAAAACCATACAACCTTAACCATTACACCCACACATGTAGTCACTAATGATTAGTGATTCAGATAGACTAAATATTGTTTATATAATTTGTATGCAACATCAGCGTTTTCCAGTAAGTCTCATACTGGTAAGTCATACTATTGCAATTTACTATGGCCCCTTTGTTTATATTATATTTTTCAAATATAATTTAATATTCTGCTTTATGTAGAAAGTAAAATATTAATAATATTTGTAGTAAAATGAGGGCTATTAAACAGTTTGCAATGCTAGTCTAGTGTTGCAAGCGTCCATTGGCTATGGTAACTGCTAACTATCAGGCAGGCTGTATGCTTGTTTGCCACCTTGGTAGTATAAAGAGAAAAATGCGCATTATTTTACTTACGACAATTTGCAACCCAAGACAATACAAATTAGTATTTGTTTAAAACATACAATTATCTCATTTTTAAGAACAAAGCAAATACAATAGAAATAAAAATATGAGATTTCTATCATCATCAGCCTGTCGTCACATTGCACTGTTGGACATAGACTTCTCATAAGTGCACACCACTAAGCATGATGTCAAGTGCACACCACTTAGCATGATGTCTATTATCATTCATCATCTTCAGTAAGATGGTTAAGTTACCAAATGCGCAGTAATTCTATAAATAAGTGACCAAATAGCGGTATTTCATCAGAGTCTGTCCCAACTATTGACAGTTTGTTAGATCACAAAAAAGCCCTAACTATGGACAGTGGAAAGGAAAAACAAATGAACTACAGTATATAAAACTCAATATTGACCAAAATGTGATCAATATTGAGATTTATATATAGTTCAATAGGGTTTTGGATTCTCTATCAAAATACTGATCTGCTAAAAAAAAAACATAAAAAAAAAGTTATAATCATTTTTCTAAAAATTTAAACAGCCTGCTGAACAAATTGGCCAAATAGTGCTTCATTTGTTTTTCTTTTTCACTGTTGATAATTATATTGGTCAACAGGTTAGCCACTAACCAGTAAACTAAGAAGTAGATCAGTAAGACAGTTACCCAACACACATATCATCAAGCCATTCTCCCATTGGTGTAGGCATAGACTATGGACAGACACTGCTTATATCAATAGATATACCAAAAAATATTTGCTATGTTAAAGATTACTACAGATCACCATTTACATTTCTACTCGGCAATAGCTACTATACAGATCTAATGAGGGGAATACCCTATAATATTGCCAGAGTTCAACGGGAAGTTGTGGGATATTATGATTAAATAGGCATCCTAATAATGTCTATGCAGTAAAATATTATAAAAAGTTCATTGTTGAAATTCAACATCATTGACATCAGCTATTTGATAACTGAGAGTATGTGTAGCAGGATATGACAATTATATATTTAGTGAGTTGCTATCATGCATCATCAAGCAACTATATGATTGCATATTTACAGCAGAAATTGATAAAAAATTACCACTTTAACCCTTTCACTTTCTCAAGTTAGACACAATAGAAAATCTATTGTTATGTATCATGATGATTTATGGGACAGGGAACCTTGTTGTTTTGGATAAAGTGTACTCTCGCTGATTAGGGGTTGGGCCTTGAGTAGAATTGGCAAGCAACTCGAACCATTCTTTCAATTGCCGAGTATAAAATTTACAATTTAGAATGAGTTACAATATTTAGCACCTGGATACCAGCTTGGACCCTTTGAATCTATCCAAAAATGCGCTGTTAGGATTATTGACGATCCCAAGCTCACAGGCTTTTTTATCAGTATTATTTCAATTTCTTACCACATACGATAAGGTTGTGGAATGAGCTCCCTGCCAAGGTTTTCCCAAGAGACTATAGCATGGGGTTCTTCAAGAAAGGAGTTATAAAGTTTTTAAAGGGTTGGCAACGCGGGAGTGACACCCCAGGTGTGTCCATAGGCTACGGTAACTGCTTACCATCAGGCGGGCCGTATGCTTATTTTCCACCTTGGTAGTATAAAAAAAACCTTGTTGTAACCAGAACAAAAGCCAATATACCAATATATTATGTGACCAGACAACTGGTAACTATAGTAATATAGTAACATATTCTCAATGCATAAATATTATAGATAGGTATTTAAACTTAAAACATCCGTACTAATATTTTAACTTGTGTCTGTCAGTTGCCTTTTCACAAATAAACATTTGAACTGATTCATGATAAAGATTCATTTATTGCAGAACTGTGTACATAATAGGCGTTTTTGTAGACGTACAGTGTAGTTTCAACAGTCTACCAATGTCGGATATGCAATATTAATACTTATTACATTTATAAAATTAAATTATAACAGACTGATAAATTAAATTATTATATTAAGATTAATTATGTCTATTGATGAAATTTGACAAGGAGATTAATAATATTCTGGAGGACATAGGGTACAAACAAGCTAGTTCTATAAATATACCAACAATAGGCCATCCTATTCAGCTATTTACTGCATGGTTTTTATCACTTTGTTGTTGTTTCTTGTTATGAATGGTGCATTGTGCATTGTGGGACTTCAAACATTTAATTCTTTATTTTATTTATCAAACTATATGATAACTTAGTCCATTACATACATAGGTACCATTATTATATGGTATGAACCATTTTACCTATCACTTGTAATAATATTGTTCATAGTTATGTACTTAGGAATATTTATAGGGTAAGATTGATAAAAAAAATATTACAATGAAGAGACGCTTTTTTCCAATGGCACAGCTAACCTATAAATATGCTATATATGTAGGCTGACTGACCTTTTTCCTTAATTTTTTCTTCCGGTATGTGATGCGGCTTGGGGGGCTGAGCGGGCGGCACCGGAGGCGCAGCGGCAGCTGCTGCAGCATGGGCTTGCATCGCCGCTTGCTGCGCCGCCGCTAGCTGCTGCTGCGCCATCATGGTGGCCCATGGGTTGGGACCCAGAAGGTACGGCGGCAGCGACATGGCTGACCGCCTTCTACAACCAACAAAATACTCTTCAAAGTTCTGTACTCATCAAGAGTCAGGCTATCATTTCATAGTCACAAGTGTAATGCAGCGTGGTAAACAGACGCCGGTAGTCAACACGTATGTTATCGAAATTGTATTGTACAGACACTTACTTGTTCTATTTTACGGTAAAATGTTGAATAACATGCACTTTTCACAGTAAAACACAAACAATTGAATTGAATTCACAAATTAAAAAAGCAAATGCAAACTTTAGTGGGTAGCCATTTGCAATTACATTTTGATTTTACGTTATTGTTTTTAGGGATGTAGACATGGAGTATAAAATACGTAAGTTATTACGATTCGATTATCATGAAAATCGATTATATGGAATACAATCAATTATGGTATTTTTTACTAAGGCCGGATAATTTTGACAAAGATTAAATTAAAACATTTTGATTGAACACTTCTAGGCTTTTGATTATTCAATTAACCGATTACAGATTGATTCAATAAAGTAATTTTCATTCATCGTCAAACGTCACAGAACCTATCCATGCTATGCGAAAAATATTTTAAATATAATGCAATCCATTATATAATCTTTTTTTTACAATATAAAATATCTAAAAAACACGTTACTCTACATTACAGTTTGAACGAAAAAACATAATGTAGATCAAACCAATAAGGTTTGATTTACGAGTAGTATTCTTGGCAGTTAATAACAAAGTAAGAGTCTATCGGACATTATTGACCGTTATATACTAAGATCAAATCAAAAACTTAATTCTATGTTACAATGTTTTTTTATTCTATTACTGTATAAATTCAAAGTACTGATATAGATTAAATAAGAAAAAAATCCAAAATGATAATTATAATATGATACACGGTCAATAAATCAAACATGTCACACAACAAAATAAATCAAAACGTATCTTATTTTTCAAATGTTTTAGGCATCGGAAGTTGGAGCAAACGATATGGCTAAATGTTTTAAAACTAAACATTTGTAACTTCATAGTAATTATAATATATTTAAAACGCAACAAATCATTATAAATTATTTTAATAGCTTCGCTTTAGTTTTTTATATTTCCTGTGATTTTTTATACATTTATACCTTTCTTTTGAATCACTCTATCTATTGCTCTCTGCATTAAATTCCGTTGCGTAGTTTAAACGGCCTAAGCGCACAGACAGTGATATATATATATTTTTTTAATTCTCTGTATAGAGGTATGCGACTCGATTAATACTGATACGATCCAAAGCACAAACTCACATCCCTATTTTATCCACAGATGCTAAAAAAGAGATGTTCAACCTACAAAATTTAGGGTAGGAGTTTTAGTCGATTTTAAATAATGTATGACGCCTCTTTTTGTGGCTTTGTGTAGTTCAGGTTTCAGCGAATGGAACGATTATAATGCGGTTTTTTTAAATTAAATGTTTATTAGAAGTTAGTTGCTTAGTTGCGAGTCGTTGGGGGTGTATAATATTATTATACTGAATAATTGTGAGAACTTCGTTAGCGCGATGTAGCTCTCGTAGTGACTCGTAGTAATGTTAGGCAATTGGATGTGTCTGAGAATAGTGACATCTGTGTCTTCCGATTAATTATATTAAGCCAAGGGGAAAACTTATATCTTTGTATTAAGCGTTACTAATAGATGGCGCCACAGATTACCTAAATTTCTGGATTCTTCTACCTTTATGCTACCGAGTTTCTTTTTAACAAAATAATTAAACTTTACTGGTGAAATTTAAATTATGGTAGATAACTTTGTATAATCTCTAGAACTCTTAGCTTTTTGTACATACCACAAATAAATATAAATCACTATAAAATTTCTACTGGCTGCTGCACAAATGGGTGCAGCGAATTAAAAAGATAAAACAATGAAGCATAATGAATAAAGTTGTATTTTATCAAGATCACCTTTAAATAATATAGTGCAAATAATAATACGATAGCGTAAGATAGAGTATGAAAATTTATATTACTAATCTCGGAAGTTTAATGGAGGAGTTAGAACAATATTATCAACAGAATTCATTCTATTTGACAACTCTTCATTAATTTCATTTATAGTTTCACTTGCAAGCTCTTCGTCTATAGACATCAAATCACTATCGCTAGTTTGTTCTGTGGTAATTTCAGATTTATTTTGGATAGAAAACTCATCAACAATTTGTGTCAGAGCTTCTGCTATTTCAGAATCTAGTGAAGAGTTCGCCATTTCAATTAATTCATCGTCATCAAAATTTTCTTCGTTTCTTTTACTTTCGTTATATACTAAATCATTGTTATCTCTTTTATTAACCTCCGAAATCATTTTACAGTTTGCAAATGATGATATACTATCTTCGTTCATAAAATGATCTACTAGATCTTTGTTATAGTTAATTTCTTCAGCCATTTCAACATCTGAATTTCTATTCTGAATGGCTTGTTCTTTGTTAACTTCATCATTATTGATGACACTGTTAAGTAATTGATCAGAAGACTTTACTGAAGTGTAATTTGTGTCCATATCTTCATCATTATTTTGAACAAGTCTACTATAAACGGATGGTTTATTCATCACATCGTTTTCTTCTATGGATTGTACATTTCTATCGATGTTGCATTGAGGATAATTTTTACTATTATCATCAGTAGATGTTCTCGCTGCAGAATCATGTAGTAAAGAATAAGTTGAACTAGAATCAGTGCGGCCATCGCTTTTACTTCTTTGTAGTTGGATTTGTTCTATGAGCTGAGGATGATCTTCTTTGAACTTTTTAATTAATGTTTTGGTACCCGCATTTGTGATGCCATATTTCCTGGTTTCTTGCTGAATATTTGCATACAACGTGTAAAGAGCTGCTTCGTCAGTATTATGTGGTGTAATTTGTTCTTGTGTCTGCAAAGGTTATTTAAATAATTAATAAAAGGTAATTAATTCGGCATAAAAAGTATCGCTTTCTTGGATTACGAGTAGATGTAAGATGAAACCTCTCATTTTTTGTTTATAGCTCACATTATTTGACGTAAATTTTACATTTAAGTTAAAATAATTTGCTGATAAAAGAATAAAATTATCTTTTCCCCTCCTTCAATCAAGTGACTTTAGTTGTCTGGTAACGGTAGGTGTGTATAGGTATATTAAATATTTGTATAAACTTCAGCACTGAATTGCAGAAATAATAAGGTGGTAACGTGGTCACGGTACGAAGTCAATGAAAAAAAGGTGATGAATAGATTGTAACTTTTTTTTTCAGCATTTTATCGAATGATCTCATACACCCAAGAATAATGTTTTTATTAAATTGCCTAAATAGGTACTAATTTAGTCAAAATTACTTAGGATATTCAGGAAATCAGATTTTATAGAACTAATATCGACCTATTAGTATTTGATGCTATATACTACCTGTGTATCCTTTCCAATCAATTCAGCTAGTTCCATAGCCAGTTTGACTGTATGTTCTGGTAGGTTAGTCTTAGTCGCCAAAGCTAGCCCATAATTTTCAATTTTTGTGACACCTGCAGCTACTTTATATTGATACACCAATCTTTTCTGTGGATTTTCTGCTGTGCCGACGTCTTCTTCAATAACAGATGTATGCCGACTTAAATAACAAATAGGGCTTTGTTCACATATATTTATATTTTTAATTGACTTTAAGAAAGATTTGGTTATTTTTTTTTTAACGAAAGAAGCCTATTTTTTGTTCTTTTTTTTATCATTTTCGTCAAGTGGCTGGTAGCAACTGGATGCGAAAAGCCGAGGATAGGATGGTCCTACTGGATAGTCTATCTAGTTTGATCCTATCCTCGGCTTTTCGCATAGGTGGATACATACAGTAAGTTGTGATGGGTTGATAATATTGTGTAATGATGATGATAAAGAGAAAATATACTAACTTGACAACATTGAAATATAGTTCTTGCAACCTAGTCAGATACATGAAATGTGTCGTGAAGAAAGTGAACGCGTTACTCATGATAAGTTCTTCGCAAACTGCCCACGCTACTGCTGTACCCTCTTCCACACACGTTCCCCTATAAATATCAACGATTGTATTATTATACACTAACGTTTGTCGCGGTTTTACCCGCGTGAATTAAGTTATTTTTAATAAAACATAAGCTATTATAATATATAAGCTATATTATGCTATCATTATAAAGTTTTACCAAAATCCGTCAAGTAGTTGGGACTAACGAATATCCATTCTCACAAACCTTAACGTTTATAATAAATTAGTAAGTTTCTATTTCTGCTTATATTCGTAGGTACCATCTGCAAATGTTTTCATTGTACTTGCCTGCATAGCTCGTCTATTATTACAAGACTTGTAGATGTAAGTCCTTTTAGAATATGCTGAGTTTCTTTCATCTGAAAAGATAGTTTGTTTTTATAGGAATCAAGCTCTAATTGTTTTTATCCCTAATATATATATAGGTTCGTACCTACCTCAAACACGTAAGTAGAAGCATTCAACTCAACACTATCGTTAAAACCGATCCTAGAGAAAATTCTATCGCAAAGCCTAAATACGGCATTTGTTGCTGGAACGAAACAACCTAACTGAAAACAAAAACTCGATTAGTTAAGTTTCTTCCTTCTCACGCTGTACCTACTGAGATAAGTACTAGAAGTTCTTGGCGTGGATCTCCACGAACAGGATATTATTAATGTATAACAATCGACCTTACTGATACCAATATCACTAAGGTCGATTGTTATGTCGCGTCTTAGGATACCAATATCCTAAGGCGCGAAAGGTCAACTTCAAAAGACATGGGACATAAAGCACAGATGTACAAGAAGAAGTAGTCCTGACGTTGATTCTACTTCTACATTTTATCAACTTTTAACACTACAAACCTGCGCCATTACTTGCATAATAGCAATTTGTTTTATATAAATACTTTTGCCGCCCATATTCGGTCCTGTTATTATCGTGAAATTGTGTTCAGGACTTGCGAACTAAAATTTTATGAATATTTTAATACAATTTTTAAACATTTAGACAAAAAAATATACAAAGCTTTTACGTCTGAGGCCAGTCAGCTTCTCATCTCAGCCCTCAGAATTGAAGGGCGGTTAAAAGAAGAAAGAAGTTTATAATATTGTGTATCATGCAAAAAAAGATAGAAAGAAAAATACTAATTGCTCTTACAATATCGTTAGGAACTGGCATTACTTGTGAGTTGTAATCTAATAATGGATGGACACTGTTTCTTATATCCATAAAACTGTTGAAGTCTGGTCTTATGTACGAGCCAATGGAACTTGCCTGGATAAATAAATGAAGCATTTTAGGACAAAATGGTTGAACATCATCGATAATATATTACGAATTGAGCTATGAGGCGATTATAGCCAGGTGCACTCATAAGCAGTGCCGGCTTTAGCACTACCGGCGCCCTTGGGCGAAGATCTAAATCTCCCCCCAAATTGAAGGTACGCCCGGCATAGAATTTGGTAGACTTGAATTAGTTTGTCTTGATCGTTTTTTGTTCTTGGTCTTGACCAAAATTAGAGGCACCAGGCACGGGTGTTAAATGGGCGTCTTCGGCATCCCTTTAAGCCTGTCGCCCTATCGCGCCCCCCCTAAAGCCGGCACTGCTCATAAGACGTAGGTAGGTATACCTATCCTTTGTTTATCTTACTTCGTAGGTCATATTTTGAAGCTACTAGATTTCATAACTGGTTTGCAATTTTAAAAGTGAAAAAGATAGGTCTTACTTGAGCCATGGCCAGTAAGACGTCTAATTCGGCGACATTTTCACATAACGTGTACAGGCTTGACATGAAAGGACGCAATTCTTTTAACAAAGTCGATATTACTCTGCAAAGGAATACGCTAAAATGAACATCAATTTTCAAACCATCTTTTTTTTAATGCAACAGTGTAATATAGCATCATTATTTTTCTTCGCGAAGGGGTCAAGGTAAAAAAAAATACACTTTTCTAGCTTTAAAAAAGTGCCTGGTGGAAATAAAAATAGTATCTTCATCATATCTGCAAAAGACGTCCACTGCTGAATATAGGCCTCCGCCAAAGATTTTTACACCATTCGGTCTTGAGTTTTCGGCTTTTTTTACTAAGTACCTAACAAAGTTCCACTAGGTAGTTTTATCATCTCTTGCCTTAATTCAGACAAAATAGAATTATAATAAATCTAGAGGAGCATTGCATATTCAATATGCTTCAATGCTCAGTTTGATTTATAAAGTATCACTTTCTCCAACGATAAGGGACGTTTCTACGACCAGGATGTACAACTATGTTGTTATCAAAAACGATTGCATAACCTATAACTTGACTTCGTTTGTATGCGCCTGCATTTGATTCTTTATAATAAAGTAGTGTTTCTGAGAATACTAAAATTAGACGCGACCCCATTAATACAAGTCTTATTAGCAACAATGTTAATTAGTGACAAAATAACTTTTCTTATCTGTGGGAAATTCTATTAAGCATAATTCCTATCTAGAGTAATTAATATAATGTCATCATACATGTTACTCATTTTCTGTATTTCATTTAACGATTCTTTGGCTTGTTGATTTAGTACTACTAGTTCTTCTGTTGTCATTGTTACACTTGCTCCACTGTTGCAGACCTGACAAAAAGAAAATACGAATACGAAGATATACATTTTGGTGACTTGTAATATCTATTTACTGCAAGGATATGGATTGATGTATAAGGGTCTGTCAGCTATTCTTGCCGCGGACATACCCTTACTCCGTTTGCACCATGAGGGTGAAGGTATATATGTTAAAGTACAGACTTATTAGCATAAGTATGTACTCGAATATAATATTATACCCCCTAAGTAGCGTAGTGTAATAGCTCATTTTACTACTACTAGCTAAGTCTCAGTTGAGATAAACCGTGACCGAAATTAGTCCGGAGAATATTATTATTTTGTTAGTCATTTTTCAAAATAATAAATAGGTTTTGAATAACTTCTACCTGTATAAATATGGGTGGTAAATCTTCCATATTAAAATTCCTTCTGGTTTTAGGAGCTAACGTTAGTACTATATGAAACCCCTTTAACATGTTCTGGTTTAGTCTTAAAGGTAAGTCGTATGTTTCACTGAGCTGTTCCACAATCTTCTGTATATCTTCTATGAGCTCAGAATAAGTCCTTCTTGCTACGTCTAGAAGTCCATTTATATCTGGTTTGACTGCAAAACATCTTTGGAGACTTCCCACAGCTCCCTTTTCCAAGTGAGCATCATCTTGAATTATTCTTTTTATATGTTCTGCTATTTCATTATAGTTTGGATTTTCAAAATCCTGATCGGAAAGTCAAAGTAAATTTACTCACTGATAATTATTATTAGTTTATAAAGTCATTTTGATTATGTAGGCTTTAGTCGCCTCTCATCTATCAAGAGAATTGAGATAGTATAGGGGCCACAATAAGAGTTGGTAAATCAGAAATAGCTTTAGAATTTTTCCTAGGACTGATGTTTTTCTTCAGCAATACTTACATGCATATTTATATGTTTCTATTTATGCTAGTTATCTAGACAATAAGTTGTAAAATAGTGTCTACTAACTACTAAGCGGGGTAAAAAAATTGCAGCAGTGATATTTAAATCAATGTTGATACTCAAAAAGTAAGACCAAGTACCAATTTCATTTTCTTCAACCTTCCACTGATACCATCATTAAGAGCTTCTGCTAATTTCGGAACCATCTCCATAGTCACTTTAAGTAGAAGGATTTGATTCAATTGTGCCTCTCCAATTTTGTCCATGTTCTGAGTAGCTGACTCCATACAGAGGAGGAGGATTCTATCAATGTCTGATAGTTTTTTGATAACATCCTATATAAACATTTAAAAATTAAAACTATTATAAACGCTATTAATTTCATTATTTTTAATACCTGATTTACCTGTAAGGAGGTCATAAGTCCCGTTTCATTTTCTATCAAATCTTGTATAGCGTCCAGCCTAGATTGAATAAACTCTTTATTACAAGAAGGTTGAAGTATTGCAGCACGTAACGCTCTTATACCACCTACAGTATAAGTTGGTCCAAGTACTCCTAGGAGACAGCATGTTGGTCCCGCTGATGGTACTAAAGGTGCAACTAATTCTAATTGTGTTGCTGTTCCTACGTCTACAATAAAAACATTATTATTAATTATTAAGTCTAATTCTATTTTTGTTTTTATTAGGTGTAGGTTACCTATTATCACTGTGTCTTCAGACGAATGGTATTCAATCTTAAGTGATTCTCTTGCAAAAACTATACACTGGATATATTCAACGTATTTTAGAACAGCCGCTGCCGCTGTTACGGCGTAAAACCTGTGTAACAGATCTCTTTTAATGATAGGTCAACTGGTTTAAGATAGGTAACTAAATAGTTGGTTTGGGCTCGGCTTTTATAAAATTGCACATTTTCAAAAATCAAACATCAAAAGAATTTATTAGTAATATCACAAAATTATATGGTCATACACATATTATAGTGGACGACTCACGTTATGAAACAATAATCTAAAAAATAAAACTAATATTAGATTGACTTTGAAAAAGGATATTATCAGATACATTTCTAATGTATACAAAGACATCATTACACTATTTATAAATTAAACTCAAATTAAATACTAGATACAAACTTTTGCAAAACTTGAACATAAACGCCATTATATTGAGGTGCACACAAGGTTTGTATATTTTGACGACCTGCTGCGTCATTGAAGTGCCGTCGTTGCACAGTAACAATGTTAAGTAGTGGATATTTATCTTTTATCAGTTGATACAACTGATTTGGTTGCACGCCTTCGCAAAATGTGTGTGGAACGATAATCTGTAATAAGATAAAGCCGCTCATTGATATTTATTTCACCTATTTCGACGTGTGCAACAATTACCTACCCCTTTTTATTTACCTCTATTGGATTGAAGTAGTTTATTTTTGTCAATGTATGCGTGTATAGTAATGTATCGCTGAATTGACATAAAACTAAATGAGGATGTTTAAGATCTATGGCTGCCATGCCTATTTCTCCACGAGCCATGCCTCTGCCCTCAGATATAGCTGAAAATTTAAAATTATTTTTAAACACATGGACCTTATAGGGTCGTTCGTATTATTGACACGTGTAGGCTACGTGATAATCTGTATAAAACTGTCTGACTGTATCAAATTATATCAATGCACAAGAAAAAGCAAGATTTATTTAGGCTTTATCTTAGAAACAGCCCCGGCTTAGAAAATCTTCAATTGCGTATGAATTTGCCGCCCTCTGAAACTGTAACGTCTATGACAATGTGTGGTTTTGTACGAAGATCACCATACACTTTTAGGGAGGTAAAAATAACTTCTGCATCTTATTTGTCTATTTTCGCATGAATGCCAAAATACGCACCACTTCAACGACATGCTAAAATCTTAGTTTGTAAGTTAATTGAACGTACCAAGTATAACACTGGCATCAGCTGCTGAAACACTTGTAGATCTAGCTGAACGATTGCCGCTGTATCCACCTGCAAGCAAGTGGGTAGAAACGTGTTCACCTTTAGTTTTTTCATTAAAAAATATTACGTGAGGATTTCCTGGCTATGAAATTAAAAAAAGAAGAATAAAATAGATGATATAAAGTTCATAATTCAAATGCTACTTAACTAAGAAGTAAGAGGCCCTGAGAATTACATTGCCCATGGGCCTCTTCATTACTTAATCCAGCCGTATATAGGTAACTCTTACCAATTTGTTTGTCCAAATATTTAAGTAGGTATATGATCACATTCATTACATATTTTTATTTCAAACTCAAATTTACCTAATAAACCTCTTATACAGGATTTACAAATACATTTTATTGCATCATTAATCAGTCTTCTGAATACACACTATAACAGTTAATTAAAATTCTCGATAAGAATGTAAAAGGGAAATTACATAAGTTAAAATTCAATCTGTTATTGGTGGGAGGATAGTGAGGGAAAGGAAATAGTGTTTGTTTGATTGCGGTTCCTGGAACTAACCCAAGTCGGTAGTACTTTCTATCTATTTATTGAAGAATCATTTTTCAAACAGGCACTACTAGAGTGAGATCAGCCGCAGGATCAATGGATTGACGTAGGTAGGTAGGTACTTTCTGATGCACGGAGAAATCTAGCTGTGTTTATAGAAATTGTTACCTATCAACGGACTGGCTGCAACAAGAGTCTTAGCTACGAAAATTATTTATGCGCAGCTCACCTACTTACTAGGGAATCTCAATTAGGTACCTACTTACTAGCTTGCGTAATTCGTACTAGGTACTTTGTAAGAAATAATTACCAACAATTTGGCTTATAGATGTTTGTTATTTACATGAAAATAAAATAAAGTAACGAGTGAATATTTTATCATTATTGCTCTCAATATTAAAAATAGGTAGGTATATAACGTACCTACTTATTATTTAGCACTACAATGTTTTTACACAACGTACCCAACCTACTATGCTACTGTGGTCTAGAAATAAAATAAAATGGTACTGGTAATAACCAGATAAAATCAATCGCTTCTACGCATGAAGTGCGGTCATGCATATCACTTAACAAAAGTATTGGTATGAATTACACGAACAGATATTGATCTGCCACTTGACCGTAAAGAAGGTTGTGTACAATTTGTTTTTACAGCCTATAACAGAACTAGAACTAATCATAGTTCTAGTTCTAGGCAGATATGTAATGAATCCGAGCGGGGTGGGTATCAACCCATCCCCGCTCGGATTCTATACATATCTGCCACTTTAGAGAAGGGAGGAATTGGTACCGTATCGCGATATGTGTATAGGGTAATAGGGTATATAGTATGGTCCAGTAAAGAAGGCATGAGAAGCCGGACTCAAAGGAACTACCAAATGTGAGCTATGGTAATTCCCGAACCAATGTTTTCAAATATGGAAAGCAGTTCAGGATTAGGAACAGGCGCGGTCGCAGCGTGAAATTTTGGAGGGGGTCACTAATAATAATACAATATGTCGAGTAAATTATTTGAAGAACTTTTTAAATGTTGTTCTAACATTAGATACATCACCTGCAAACCATAATATATCTCAGCTAAGGGCGTTGTTATTTTTATTTTGTAAATTTTTGGAAGAATTTTCAATTTGACGTGTCTCCCTGTGACCGCCCTACCCCTTCGAACCGCGCCAGACTAGGAAGGAAGTCATTGTCATCATCTCAGTCTGATGACGTCCATTGTTGAACGTAGGCTTCTTCTGTTTCCACAATGGCTAATCTTAAGCTGCTTGCTTTCAGAGTTTCCTTCTGCTGTTTTGTCTACCTGTTTTTTTTGTACGTGATGGCCACTCCAGAAATTTACTTCCCCATCTGTTCGTGGGATGATATGTCCTTCCCATTTGTAACTGTGGTTCGTCTGCGGGAGGAGGAAGCTCAGAGCCTAGGAATCTTCCTACTCGTTTAGCTAAATGGTTGGTAATTGAATACAATTAAATATTATGGGCTTTTCCTGACAACAATAACCGTATACCTACATGAGGAAGGATACTAGGTTGATACGTAATATTCTCTAGGTAAATAATAAGTACATATTGTAATTTATTCATTGTTATAGTGACTTTGATACATACAACATTGCCCGAAGTGTTTGAAAAAAATAGTAGATAATAATAAACAAAAATTGTTGGTTATAATAAAAGTGATCTCTAAAGTATAAAAGTGATTCCAGGGAAGAAGGTAGGTACGTACTATAATACTAAGGTTACAAGCATAGGTTTATTCAGCCAGTTTTTTATTTTATTTCATTCCTTTAATAATGAAATGATGATTTGACATTTTAGTCGAAGTCAATTTATTTAAGTTTAACTGACCTATTTCAAAAAAAGGAGATAGAAGAGTATTAACTTGAGTTATAGAGAAGAAAATAAAATTTATGGTAAGGCAAGGCGTGATATATATGAGTGCACTTTTGCTGCAGACGGACTTAATACGAAAACATGAGTAAGTACAAGTATAGTACAACCTACTATAAGAATTCGTTGAGTAGTCTTTACAAAATTGAGTTACATAAGATAACTAGCTTCAGCTCACGCGACTTTACTCGCGTTGGGCGGTCTCGGCCGACAAATTTTCTATAAGTCTTCAAAGGTAGGTGTCACTCGGAAATAATGTAAGTAGAGACTTACATTATTAGTGAAAAAAATCAAATTGGGCTTCCAGGATGATCTATTCATAAAAGCTTTGCCTTTTTAATAGGTAGGTAAGTGCAGTAAGGTGTACAGTTAAGCACCTTTTTAATTACAATATGCAAATTTAGCAGATTCAGTTGAATTATAGCATGGGGTTCTTCAAGAAAGGAGTTATAAGGTTTCTAAAGGGTCGGCAACGCGCGAGTGATACCCCTGGTGTTGCAAGCGTCCATAGGCTACGGTAACTGCTTACCATCAGGCGGGCCGTATGCTTGTTTGCCTACTTGGTAGTATAAAAAAAAAAAAAAAAAAACGGTTAAAAATAATAATAGGTATAGTGAGGCTTATCGTAAATAGTTACCATTATTATTTTATAAGATACAATAGAGTGGTTACAGATAAATATATATTTGGCTAACACTACTTAGGTAGTATTAGATAAGTAGGTAGGTACCTAGGTATTATCTATTAAAATCTTAAGCCATAGAATAAAAAAAAAATTATGTTGTATTTCTTTAAATTGATAAAAGTATACAAGTAGGAAAGGAAGCGGGCAGGTATCATCCCAACTCTAGGTGCCAACCTTAGGAATTTGACAGCTTCAAGTGCACAGTTGTGTGTGCACAGTCTATCCCCATTAGGGCTTTCGCAGGCAACTTAAAGTGACGCTGACAACGACATGATTCTAAGAAGTAAAATTAAGTAGGTACCCACCTCTACTACTACTGCTAATGTACCTCAGAGCTGGTCTGTTCATTGGAGTGCACATATCATGTGAAGTGTCTACTGCAGAATCACTAGCCAACACCCTTGGCCGTACCCTGTTAGGTGACGAGTCAGGTCTTGAAGATGTTGAGTGTATTATCCTAAAAAAAATATGATATTATTATTGTTATCTCAGCCGATTTTTTTTCGGGAAAGTACTCAGACTCCGCGCAAACTGGCCACCGACCACAACCACTAGTGGTTGTTGGTCGCCACGTCCTTTGGTGTCACGCAAACGCAGGTGGTCGGTGGCCGCCATAAGTGGTCGGTGGCCGCGTGAAGGCAATTGTAATGCCTGTGTAAGTTAAGTTACACTAATTAGGTACCTATGCCGTGCCTTGATAATGTCAGTCAGTACCTAGGTATCGTTTCCTACCCTGAGCACAGAATATTTAAAAGTACAAATACCCTGAGTGGAAAACTTTGTATTATTTAGCCTTTCCACTGAAGTAACAATTTACCTACACAATTTATTATAATAACTAAATAAATACCTACTTACCTAGGTAGACTACTGAAGGAATCTGACCTTTTCGATGATTAAGGTATAAGAGATTTATCATCTATCTTATTTGTTTTACTTGTCTTAAATAAATAGATATTATTTTTACTCACCTACGTTTAGCACTTTTTGGAGGTCCCGGTGGTGGGCCCATTGAAAATATTCTAGACGTCGTATTTGAAGTTTCATCTTTATCGAATTGATATCGTGGTGCTTTATTGGGAGCAGGGATATTTTTATGTGCATTAAAAGAATTTAAAGGTAACAATGATGCACCCCTAATACCTAAAAAACAATTAAATTTATACTTTATACCCCATATACGGTTAAAACACATGACATGACGTGCAAAAGATAGATTGTTATTAGTCATTTACCAATACATGAATCTTTCCTTACAAATTCATTTTTATATTTTGCTTTAGCCTTCGGGTTAAATCTTTTTTCTCTTGCAATAACATTCATTTTGTTATTAATATTATATCTTAATATATTAATAACATTTAGGTAGGTACGTTATTTTCTAAAAAAGTTTGCAGTATTAGTAAAAACACGTGTTTCAAAACTTTTATTTTCGCGCCACACCATCCCCATAGTGCCATGTGTGCCATAGACCAATCTAAAGCTCATTGCGTTAGTTTACCAATGAATTAATCGACTAAATTGTATTAAAAATTTCTGATACTTTTGTATTTTCTTGTATATGTATATATAGGCATTTAACTACTTACATTGACTGATTTATAAATACTATTATATAGTTACATACGCATTAGTGTTTAAAATTATAAGATACCCAATTAAATAAATAATGTTTATCATTTTGTAGATCAACTTTCCATTAAATCTGTCAATGCCAAAAAACTGTCAATGTCAAGAAATTGTCAATGTCATTTTGAACCACAAATTTGAATTTCAAAATGACAAAAATTTCAGTGTTATTGTTGTTCATATTTTGGTAGGTAATTTAAATTTTGCATGTCGGGATTAAATAGAAATACCGGAACGAATCATAGCAATAATAAAATTGATACACGAAGTAGTCCTTGAATTGGTTTTATCATATAGCAAAATGATTTTTTATGTTATTTATTTTGTGATAACCTCAACTTATGTACCTTATCAGTATCTAATCACTTGAGATAACGTAATAGTGGAATTGTTTTCTAAATTAATGATAAAAAGATAACAGATTCTTCTAAATATTTACGGTTTGTAGCAAGCCTTAGACCGGTTCTTAGGTGTCTCAGGTAAGTACCTTTATTATATTCACCTTGTAAGGGAAGGTCACCCTGTAATCGTAATATATGTATTAGTGCAGTTATAAATACGACGAGGTGCTGTTCGTTTGTGGCATCATTTTTATTAGTATTTTATCAGTGATATTCTGTTGAGGTAGGTAAGTTGTGTCAACTCATCCATCAACATAAATTAGGTAAAAGCAATTAAGTTTTTAATCGCATTTAAGCAATGTTGTGTAATTTAATGCTGTGTCATACTTATCCTTGATCTTATGTAGGTATACTATGTTTGTATAGGTCATGGCATAGAACATAAATGGTAATGTCAAAAAGAAGTTCAGAAAGGAGCAAAGTTTAACTGACTGATACACAATGTGCAGCCTAATAAGCGTCAGAGACTGAAAATGATGACAGTAAATATTATTGTAGGCATCCATTTAACATATTTTCCCTAAAAGCAGCTAAAGTGTACGTAGAATTGTATTCCATGGTCCATAAATGACCCATAAAAACAACAAACAGCAAACTTGTTTGTTGTAAAATTTCTATTTTTTTAAAACCTACAAATTTTGTCAAGTCAGGTTGGACATTTTATGTTACAGGCATCAAATTAGGGATGATTTTTAAACATTTTATGGCTGAATAGCAGTAAAAATACATGTATACAAACTTTTATTTTATATGGTTATCACATGATGGTTCAGAAAGTGTTAGATTATTGAATTACACTCAAAACTGCTAAGTAGGTAAATTCTGATAAATGCAATATTTGTTTGTAAACAGTTTGGGTTTAGTTTATTTTAACTAATAATCTTGTCAATATATTTTAAGTTGTATGTTTTTATGTCATCATCTTGCGATAGTTTATGATAATATAAACAATTTTTGGATTTTTTTTATTTATTTTGTTTGTTATTTTTGCCTAATATTGCGCAATGTGCACAGTTGTAAGAAAATGAACTAACATCTATTGATTGAGTGTATACTTAGCTTTGTCCCTCTTTCACGTCCAAACAACTTTCGTTTAACACGTTATGGTATGGCCCCTATTATTTTGTTTATGAATAAATATAAAAATATTGTCACATGACAATATTTTTCAACATAATGTCAAAAATAAGCTAAAGATATAATTTTATTACATCATTATAAATCATTCCAATTATAAATGAACTGTGGTAGATTGTACCTAATGCACTCCTTTTCTCGAATTATCTACCTTGTACTGGTTATTACAATTCTGTCTAGTATTTTATACTAATTAAACTACAAGTAATTAAAATGACTTATTAAGTTCACTCATATATATATATATATATACAAAAAAATAAAATTAATGTATCTGTTTGTTATGTCAAAATAATAGCTCTAACTAAATGAATCCAAAAGCATATGCGTACCACCTTTAAAAAAAAGGCCAAAATTAGGCTGGGAGTTTTTAGTTTATTCTTTACAAACATACAAACATTTTCTCTTTTGTATAAGTTAGAAGATATAGATTTAACACTGACATGCAAAAGCTGTATGCTATGAGTATGACACAATATAATAATGATAGTAATAATAGATTAACTTAAGGTCACTTATGATTATTATATTGTTACTTATCTATAACTATTAAATGCATACATGCTAATTATTTCATATTTTATCTTTGTTAATATGAAGCAATAGAGAATACGAGTTGCTAGTAAGTAGGTATGATATAATATTTTAATCTAAATAATTTAATAATACAATTATGCAATAATGTCCTCCTAATCGAATTTCTGTTGCTGTTATAGTGCACAAGTATGTGCGCAAACATAAATGTGCTCTTTATTCCCTCACTCAGAACGGACGCAATCTAACACGACAAAAGAGAGATCAGGCTTAGGAGTGCGTAACACCAGAGGTGTACATTTTTTTTAAAATTCTAACTTCACTAGATAACAAGCTCTAGGTCGACATATGAGTCTGGACTCCAAACAACTCTTGCACTAAGCAGGGCACAAACGTTATAACTAAGCCAAATAATAATGCTAAACATCTCTCATTTGTTAATTATGGTTGCTTAGCAACTAAAAATAGCAGAAATAGTCATCCTTCAAGAGCCGCCGTGACCGAAATCCAGTTGGTCAGTCAGTCTGTGTTAGAAGATATCCTACGTAACCTCTTTCTCTTACCACTGGTTAACATCAATGTTACATACATACCTACATATCATCACGCCCGTCACCCTGTGGGATAAACAGAGACTGGTACGCCAATTGCTTCGATCCAAAACATACTTCCTTTGCCTCCTCTTCATTCATGAACGTCGATTCTGGGTACTTTTAATTTGGCCCTTTTTAGCAAATCCTCTACTTGGTCGCTGTAAAAATCAATTCAATCAATTAATATGAGGCAATAGTAGTTACAGCTAGCTTACAATAATTTAATATATATTTTTTTCTTTATCTTGGAGATAGATAGCTTCTATAAATACTTATTGCACGAGAGCGGCTCGTGGTCAAAGACTTATAAGATACGTATGACGCAAGACACGAAAGATTAATCACTGCTTGAACAATGTAATAGTGCTCAAGTTTTTCACAGCAAACAGGAGTTGTAAGGTTTTTAAAAGGTCGGCAACGCGCTAGTAACACCCTTGGTGTTGCAAGCGTCCATAGGCCATAGCCTAGGTAAGCAGTTGCATAGTAACTGCTTACCATAAGGCGGGCCGTATTGTTTGCCATTCTGGTGATATAAAAAAAAAACATGCGGCGCAGTCTTTGGGGACTACCGATGACGATGACGCGAGTTCCATGATTTTTGGTAACCCAAAAAGTGCTCAACGCGCATAAAGAAGTTTGTACTTCTATTTTTGAATTATTTTTGGTTTGTCTCGTGGAAAGCGTTCGATGACGCGAGTTCTATGATTTTTGTACTAAAAGTAGTACTCAACGTGCCTAAAAAAGTTTTCACTTTAAAAAAACCTCGATGTCTTCTCCGATGAAGTGTATAATGTGAAGATAGCCATCTTTGACCTATTTTCATTACCGGTCCCAGGCGTTCTATAATTTTAATCCCAGTCGCTCCAAATTAGGAGACGCTGGAAACGATTTTAGTACTTATTTTATTAATTAACTTATAAAATTATGGAGCTTTTAGGAATCAATGTATGGAAAACAATAGATTTGGAGCTGGGAATAATCCAATTTATGGTGTTTCTCTATATTGACAATTTTCTAGGCATAGGATATAATAAAATTGCGTTGAGCACAATAAAATTATAATTAGAATCTAAAATACTTATATTATCAGCAAGTTCAATACATAAATGACTGTAATTGTAGGCAGTCATGCGTTTAAAGCGTGAGACTTGATAACCTCATCTTGTAATGATTTTCTTCTTGCGATACTCGTGTAGGAGCCGTACCATGACTACTATATAGCGGCCACCTGATCACTAACTAGACAAAGCCGTACAGATGCCATAGTGTAGGGAAGATAGAGATTCTTCCTTACGTGCCGTGGCAGCGTGTGGATTGTCCTATTATATTATTCTTATTCTCTTTCTTTTTATTTACTTTTACGTTTTTAAATAGTTATTATAAAACAGACATTCAAAAACAGACATCTTAATCACTTTTAAGTATTATTGATATTTTAATGGCATGGATGGTGTAGTGTATGCGCTAAAGCATACATACGCTGTCTCGTGTGTACCTGTATTGGCTGTATTGGTTAACTAAACGTCACTGTGACAGTTGCACAAAAGCGCGGCAAAGGGTAAGCCACGGGCGGGTATGTGAACTGGGTGAGTGAGCTTTAAAACCGATTACCAAGTACAGGGCATTGTCGAGCCAGTGTGATAACGCGAGTAAACAACAAACACTACAAGTGGCGACGAGGTAAAGGTAATATATTTTACAAAAATCACAAGGAAGGGAAACAACCGATGTTGGTAAGTTAGTACCTACGTGCAATGGAGGTTAGTTACAAATATTTCCGTGAAAATTAATCAAAGTACTGTTTTGTATCTACAACTAATATTTCGTAATGATCTATTTAGTAAAATATGATAGATTTAACAAAATAATTACTTTACTATGTAGGTACATAGGTACTTAGGTACTTAGTTGACAATCTATTTTACTGTTTAATATCCAGGTACGCATCTGTCCTAACACTTATCAACTTTAGATTAACAAAAACTCATAATATGTAGGTTATTAAAATCATTGTAAAGTTATAACCTATGTAAACATAAGGAATTACATGATGATATAATTATTATATTAGGTATCTACTTTTGTATCATTGGGCCCAATTATTATCCTGACTAGCCAGAAAACATTCAGGACTCCGAAATGATCTTAACTCACACATACATACTTATAGAAATAGCTGTCTTGTGTTGTTAGTAGATGTTCCTAGATACATTTATAAACTTATAAACTTTGTGTTATTTCCATAGCTGCAGTAAGGCTGTAGTAATGTAATTATAATTGTAATATAAAATGTTTCAGTATTTGTTCAAAAGCTCAATAGAATACCACTCTATATCACACCATAGGTACCATAAAATATTACAAATACTTATAATATTTTATACATTTAGTTACTCATTAACCTCTAATTACATAGAGGTATTAAAGTTCAAATAACAGAACAGTCACAGTATTAAGTTAATTCATAAAAATAGCAGCCTGGAACAGACCACTCTAAGCTATAGCTGTTTACAAATTGTATTAATTTTGTATCAATTTATGCATGGTTTAAAACATGTTGTATATACATATATTATATATATGTGATGTATTCAATCACATTTATGCACACAAAACAAACAGTAACATCACACATAGTAACAATTTAATGGATAGAAGCTGAGGTCAGCTTAGAGTTGAGTTCTCTAATAGCGGGCCTCACATGGGACATAGAAATAGAATAAAGATATGCATTATATGAAGCGTACAACTATTGAGGGGAAGGTAATGAAAGGATCTTTGGATAATCATGTAAATAATTACAATGAATTATTTATTTAAAACTTATCATACACAAGAATTGATGTTTAAAGGCGGACTTTATGCCATAGGTATTCTCTACCAACCAGTTCATTATTTATTATTTTATTTTATTGGCTCACCAACAATTGTTAACACTGTTGAGATAACAAAAAAAAACTTACAAATAACTTAGTCTAGTGTCACAATTTCCCACATGGGCAATAAGTTCAACAATGGTGTGTAAGCTAACAACTAATATATACTTATATAAACTATTTATAAGTTCAAGGTGGTGCAGAGATATTACAAAGTAGGTGCATATGAAATAATTTTCTAGAGATAATAAAATGTAGAAAAGACAATATATATAACATAATATGATACTAATACTTAGGTAATTTATATTTCCAATATACCTAAATAATTGTTAGAAACTTGTTTGGTGACATTGCTAACATTATTGTTTTTTCCTATTGTTATTATAGTACTGAATGTTTCTTATACCACAATAAATAAATAAATAATTATTATTGTGGTTTAGGTACAGAAAACTAACATAATCATGCAAAATAAAGATACATAGGAGAGGACTGTTAGCTATTTAGAAAATATATAGATTAATTGCGCTGTGTACCAAACAGTATATTATAAGGAAAAACAAAGCTACATTTTGGTTTCTTTGAAACATGACTGCATACATTATAGGTGAAATAAAAGTAAAAGTGTCAATGAAGTAAAGATTAAATTGCTTACTACCTATATACCTACTTGCTAAAATTATTAACCACCAATTTAAGTTATTGAACTGGAATTGAATTATATAAATTGGAACTGAATTAATATACTTAATGATAATAAAATCTGTCTAATAAATAAATTATTTATTTGGAAGTTAACATTTAACAATACCAAACTGTAGTAGTTGTCAGTGGTAATGTTTAATTCATTTGTTAATAGAGCCATATGTGCATTTCTCTAAGATTGATTATTGGGTGGGTTATTATTTTTTAAACATAGACACAGAATACTTAATAGTTTAAGTACAGAAGGTTTACTTAGCAAAACCATTTAAATAAATAGCAACTTTGCTCCCACACAATAGAGCACAATTCAGCTCCCCGGGCTAACTAACCTACATTTTTATTCACCTACAAGTTGCCTCTCTTTCTATCGCGTATTTCTTATTTCTGATGACATTAGGGTTGTCACTTAGAGATCAATTTTGATCTGAAGTACCTGTTTGGTTTAGACACTTACTTTTGTAAACAAGTGACTTTTCAAATAAATCTGGCATGTAGGGTTAGAATGTATGAACTTAGTATTATTAGTAAGTAGATCAGATCACCTATCCTAAGAAATAGGCACAGGGACAGCATGTGGCATGCTATAAATATCTATAAAGTGTAAGTGTAAACTATCTTGGTTTGGTGTTAAATAAAGGACTGACACAAATTATACCAGACACTTGGTCTCCATCATTTATTTTCGGGTAGGTGTATAGGTGCCGCACTAGCGCGCGTGCACTGGTGCCGTCAACAGTGGCTAAGTGGCTTTATTTTAATTATCACTAGCTTATCTTTCTTTATAATATTATTGACTACGTAAAACCAGAAATACCTGTAGATAATGTTTTTTTTAATAATGTGTAAAAAAAAAAAAAAAAAAAAACGTAAGGTTATAATCCTTGTCATTATTTAAGCAGCCGAATACTATAGTATATCTTAAAAAAAGTAATGACCAAGTGGTGCTGCACGGCGCGCGGCAGCGCTGTAGTGTGCGTAAAGAAGGTACCTACGCAGGTTCTTTGAAATTAAATTGCCTTGATTTTAAATTAGATTTGTTAGTATAATCGACTTAATTGTGAAAAATAGTGTAAAGGCTTTTGTTTTGCCTAATAAAATTATTCGGCCATGCAACAAAAACATGTAGGTAGGGATTGACCACCGTCATTAAATTGGAAAACAGTCGGGAAGCTCAAATGAATGCCAGGGTTGACTACCGTCATTAAATTGGAAAACAGTCGGGAAGCTCAAATGAATGCCAGGGTTGACTACCGCCATTAAATTGGAAAACAGTCGGGCAGTTCAAATGAATGCCAGGGTTGACTACCGCCATTAAATTGGAAAACAGTCGGGCAGTTCAAATGAATGCCAGGGTTGACTACCGCCATTAAATTGGAAAACAGTCGGGCAGTTAAAATGAATGCCAGGGTTGACTACCGCCATTAAATTGGAAAACAGTCGGGCAGTTCAAATGAATGCCAGGGTTGACTACCGCCATTAAATTGGAAAACAGTCGGGCAGTTCAAATGAATGCCAGGGTTGACTACCGCCATTAAATTGGAAAACAGTCGGGCAGTTCAAATGAGTGACAGGGTTGACTACCGCCATTAAAATGGAAAACAGTCGGGCAGTTCAAATGAATGCTAGGGTTGACTACCGCCATTAAATTGAGAACAGTCGGGCAGAATTATCTGGTAAGTAGCTTGTTATTGTTAAAATTACCTATTAAATAATAATAATATTTTTATTGTTCTCTTTCACATAGACATTACAGAAAATTTAAGAAGTAGAATATTTTAGAACACCAAAGGTCATTCCGACTCTGGAAGGGCCACATTTAGATGGTGACGTCCATTGGCTACAAATGAGAAAGAAAAAGATAACCGTGGAAAAAGTAGCGTGTTAATTAGTTTTAACCCAGTTTAAGACCGCGTGGACTAGTTCACCCGCGTGGCAGTCGAGGTAGATCTTAACAAAAGAGTTACAGAATTATATATAATCTAGACTCAGGGTAGGTTCCTTTGATAAAGGGTTCGTTGAGACCGGGCTAAGTGATATGCACACACACTTAATTGGCAAGGCGACTCACAGGTCAAAAAAAATAAATAAATAAATAAATGGTTATGTGCGTCGGTCAGTCGAGTCGTATTGTTTAATTAAATACATAACCAAAAAGCAAGAGTTGAAGTGTGGGTGTTTTCCACGTGTCATCGCAGTTGTGTCAATCAAGCCTAACAAGACTAGACACAATGAAGGAATCAAAATCGAGATCTGTTAGATTAAAAATAAACTGCTGTACTACTCAACAATATAATATTACAGCCATTAGGGATATGTTGATAGAACTGCCTATAGGTGATAATGTACAACCAGTTAAATCACATATTTTGCTTACCACATATAGCTCATTGAATTGATGCCGAAATGGATCTACAAGCCTAGTATCTAATGTACATGTTCATAATGGTCGACTATAGTCTCTACAAAGAAGCCAAGGTCACTAAGACAGTGACCAGCTTCCAGATTACAAAATCACTCCAGCAGCGTGATATACTTTTGTTATATACAAGATAGAAAAAGGAAAAGAGGAGATAGGAGTGGAGCCACTTTATCGACCATGACTGAAAGAGATACAGTTGATGTCCAACACACAGGAATATAATCAATAAACTCATGGAGGATCACATGGCTCAGAACAAGTGTTGAGAATAAAAATTATGTTCATCTACAAAGAGAAAATGGATAAAGAAAAAGACCTGGTACAAGAAAGAGGCTAAGTAAGAAGATTGCAAGACTATTATAAACGAAGAAGACATCTATGGATTGTTAAGTCTAATACTTTTATTTACTAATATTAACAATAGGTTAAGTACAACTAATTAGATTTTTAAATGAAAATATTTGCACTATTTATCAAATTAGAGAAACAAACACCTAATTAATAATACCAATTAATAATATGTTATTTTGGTACTGTACAACCTGACTGGCCAGTTGGTCTGCTGGTTGGCGACCGCGACTGCTGGGCCAGCAGTTCTGTGTCTGAAATTTATTTGTCTGTGATGTGTGATTGGAGGTGAATAGGGGTTTGCTTCATTTGGAGTTGAATGGCCGTGTATGGGTGGTCCCTGGTTATCGTCATTATTACTTTGTGTGATAATGTGCTAACCATATGTTGAATAATATCATAATTATTATTTAGTATACCAGTCTCTTGGTTGTTCTTATTTTAAAACAAGGGAGGGATGTAGTGTATGCGCTAAAGCATACATACGCTGTCTCGTGTGTACCTGTATTGGCTGTATTGGTTAACTAAACGTCACTGTGACAGTTGCACAAAAGCGCGGCAAAGGGTAAGCCACGGGCGGGTATGTGAACTGGGTGAGTGAGCTTTAAAACCGATTACCAAGTACAGGGCATTGTCGAGCCAGTGTGATAACGCGAGTAAACAACAAACACTACAGATGGATTGAACCAATTGAACCAATCTGGATGAAATTAGGCACAGAGATAGATTATAGTCTAGAATAGCACATAGGTTTTTAAGCCGCGGGCGAAACGTACTAGTAGTATGGGGCACAGATTCCAAACTTATGTATTACTAGCTGTTGCCCGCGGCTCTGCCGCTCTGCCCGCGTGGATGTCAGTTATCGCTGTAAAAAGTAGGCTATGTGTTATTCCAGACCATACTCTATCTCTGTGCCAAATTTCATCCAGATCCGTTCAGTAGTTTTTACGTGAAAGAGTAACAAACATCTATCCATCCATCCATACTTACAAACTTTCACATATATAATATTAGTAAGGAAGTAAGGATACTATTTAGGGATCCGATATCCGTGAAATTGTTTAATTGTTATCACTTTCCTACACGTCATTGGCGTTACATATCAAATGTACACTACTACTGATTACTACTACCTACATATAAATAACTGACACTTATGAAGTACCATTTATTTACAGTAGTGATTACTAGTGATTTATACCTACTGTTTATGTTATGCTCAATTCATTCATAAGAAGTTAACCCTGAAAATAACTACGTAGTAAATAAATCAAGTTTTAAACTTACGACTTAGCCATAATAATCCTATTTGTTTAAAGAAATGGCAATCTAAATATGTTGAAAATATTTTTTTCCTCACCGTTTTGCGCGCCTCTATTTCCCCATTGTTTTCATTAATAATATTTTTTTATCGGAAGCATTTATCGCTTTTGCACTTGACGCAATTTGCAAAACAAGTGGTTCCACAAAATATTCCATACGCTTCTATCGCGAGAGAGCGAGATGGGTGTCGTTTCGTCGCCCCTACTCGAAGTGTTTTCTTCGTCTGGCCTATGTCTTTGAACGGAGACAGTGTTGTGACGTGGATCATAGTACGTAGCTCTCAGATGGTAGTGCTGTAGCTCGCATCACAGTTTATCTCTGGGAGGCTTGTGGATATAAGTCGATAAACGCGTCAGTGTTTTGTATTTAGTGATATCACTCTCGACGGAGGCGTGTTCTCGTTATATCCCGTGAAGTGGGTCTCTCGCTGTTGCACTATTAACCCTAACGGACGATAAGTTAATAACGATCTATATAAATCGATCATTGTGTTAGATCATTGTAAATTTGTTTATTGAAGAATACACGACGTTATTTTTGCAACAATGGCACTGTACAGGTATAATATAGAATTTATTATTTATTAATGCATGGTGAATTATTATATATTAACTATGATTTTTATAGTTAAATGTTATGTTAAATAAATTGAGTTATTAATTATTTTTGCAGTCAGACAATAGGTCATTTGTAATTGTGTGTCTGGTTGTATACTTCATTGTTAATAGCATAATAAAGAGTTCTTTGAAGTTGACAGTATCTAATAATTCATTATTCATTATACTTAATAATAAACACATAAACGCAGGCTAGGTAGTTCGCAATTATTGCTTTCACTAGTAACTTCCAGAAGATGTTAGAAAATAAATTGCTACCTGATACTTGTTGCGATGTTAACACAATACAAAGAAGTACTAAACATATATTATAATTATGGGTACCTACTAATATACTGTGATTTGTTTCTTTTAAAAGTTTTAATTGTTAAGAATAAAAAAAAAGATATTTTGTAGAAATTAATATAATAGTGTTTAATAATATAAGTACCTAGTGATACAGGGTTGATTTTTTTGAGTATTTTCAAACAATAATAATACTCGCATGTTCTAGCGAATTAATAATCTAAATCTTAATAAAATGTGATTCTTAAATAAAATATAATATGAAGTAGTAATGTAATAATAATCCAATTTTTAAGGCTGTTATTTTTTAAATTTAAAGTAATCTCCTTACGCTGGCCTCGACAAAGGAGTTAGTATGGAATGTATGGAATATGAATAAAATAGAAGTGTAAAAATACCTACGTCCTAAAATAAGTACCTAGGTCGAATGACCACAATTTGCGCACTCTTACCACAAAATAACACAATATCGTGTGCAACGATCTATTTTTCTTTGTCTATATAAGTTAGTAAAACGCATTCATTATAATTTATAACAAATCGATTGTGAAGAGCAGCTGGCGTTGTTAGCTATATTTATGTAGGTAGTCCTTTTTAATTCTTGTATGCCTGCTTTTTGGTTTTTTATGTAGTGGTCCTTACTGGTACTTTGTGTACTTAGCCTAGAAAAAAACAAAATGCAAAATTATATATTTAATATATTTTTTTTTATAGTGCAGATACTTAAGGACGGTATCTTATTTCCTTGGCCTTTTTTAAAGGTAAATAATAATATAACACAACAGGTATTTCAACTTGAAAGCAAGGGCATCGCACTCATGATTATTACGTTTTTGCCTGCACATGGCGCATTAACTTTCGTATAGTGCTGCGCGTGCGCTGCCTGTGACTTAATTTTGGCAATTTCGAAATTTTACCTTATGCAACATACCGTTTATGTTTGTTGTTCTGTTAGTTTGCGAAAATTGGAGCCGCGCTTTTAAATTCCGTTCTCTTTCTTGTGTTTATTACGAGTTGAATTATGTAAAATCCATGGCATTATTGGAAAATCAAATATTTTATCAATAAAAATTGGTCCAATATTTTGTTTCTATGGAAAGGCAACTACTTTTGTGTTTCAATAGAAACAAAATATCAAAGTGTCCCTTAAGGACCTATTTTTAACTAGTGTTTGAGACACTTGATTTGATTAACCAAATTCTTGAAAATTCAGTAAAGATTCTGTAGGATAATATGAAATTTCGTTTTATAAAACAATAGAAATCTCCTCCTCACATAGAAATAGTACAATACTATAATTAAAAATCTAATTACTGTTACTATCAAGTACGATATAAACCGACAACTTGTAATTTTTTCCTCATTCTACAGCCTGAAAAGCAACCTGCAGTACGCTACACTGAAGACTCTGTCTCTGGTCTCCATAAGCGTGATGTCACCACATCAGTCTGTCAAGGAATTGTTTCGTACCGCGGACTGTGTGTGCTTTGATGTAGACTCCACCGTAATTCAAGATGAAGGCATTGATGAGCTGGCCAAGTTTTGTGGCAAAGGCGACGAGGTCAAGAGGCTGTAAGTACTGATTGATTACTTTATTAAATAATAAATAGCTTGCCTTTATTTTTTTTTTAATAACTATTTTTCTACGCTAGTTAGTAGTTAAATAATAATAGCATTAAAACTACTTAACAACTTTTCACTGTAAAATTCGTTTTTCAAAATCGTTAATTCGATATAATTATAGGATTAACATTTAAAAGTGTTTTATTAACATTTAAATTTTTTTAAAACTAAACAGTAGTACGAAATGAGCAATTGTTTAACCGTTGAATTCGTTTTTCAAAATATAAATATATTTATCATAGATTTGTTTACGTTCCAGTTGAATTAGTGTCATTGAACAGTTTATTGTAATCGAAATAATCCTTGTTTATATCTACTATTTCATTGTTTGCTGATTTCGATTCTAGGAAAATATAATTTTTTTCAGGATGTTCAGGCATAAGTAATTTAAACATGAATTACGTTTGGCTAATCATTAATTGACCTCATTTAGGCCAAAGTTTATATTCGCATTAATCTTATCATTGCGAACGTTTATCCAAATTTAAAAATAAAACGTTCTTATAAATAACATTAGACTTACTGCGTATTTATTAAATTTGGAGGCACGGCAGTGCCATTGCCAAATTATGCGGAAATAATAGAGGTGAAATGTGATTACATCGATTTATTTACGATAATATAAATCATTTGATCCAACCATTTTATCTAGTGTTTTTGTGTTATTTTAACATCACGTGTATCGAATGACGAAGATAAAATAAAACGTAGATAGCACATAGAGTACAGGTAAATCATTATTTACTTTCAAGACCTTTTCTTATCGTTCAACCATTGTAGTATTAGGTCCTTTTCGATAGTATAATTATTCTTTGTTATCTTAACGTTTACTTATAGGGTTTGGTAGGGCTAGTGTCGTTTAAAGAACGTTAGTGAGCGATAATGTTTAGTTGGTGATTTTTTTTGCTAATGTAGCTCTCGTAATATATCTTGTTGTTTTTCTGTTTCAAATCGTTATTTGTCAGAATTTGCATCTGGCTACGTGGCTCTGTATCTGTCTCGTATCTGGCTGTGCTATGACGTCCTTATTAGTACGGCCCCTGTTTGTTTACCTAATATAATCAAAATATTTTTATATTTGGTTTTTCATATCATGTTTACTCAGAATTTCCAGTGATTATTAGTTATTTACCAATACTTATCTATATTTTTACAAACTTTTATTTAACTTACCGTGTTAGTATGTATGTTTGTGTCCACTTCCTGATGACCATCGATTGGACTCAAATTTACTTTCGTATCTTAGGTGACAATGCAATAATAACCCCTTGAAATGCGCGGAGAGCCCCCTCGTATTTATATTTATAACATTTGACAATTTAAAAGATTTGATTATTTAAAAGGGATAATTACTACTCTACAAAAAGGAGCTTGTGTTAAAAAAAAAAAAAATTAAACTTATTGTTAATATTATTTGTCAACAGGACGGCAGAGGCTATGGGTGGCAATATGACATTTCAAGAAGCGTTGAAGAAAAGATTGGACATCATCAGACCTACTGTTAGTCAAATTAGAGAGTTTGTTGACACATTCCCCATTCATCTTACACCTGGAATCTCGTGAGTATTTTAATATTTTACTTTTATTTTTTATTTATAAAACTTCATGCACACATGTACATAGGCGGACTTAATGCCATAGGCATTCTCTACCAGTCAACCACGGTGATGCAGAGATAAACGAAGTAGGTGCAATAAGAAGTCACTTCAATATCTAATACAATACAATAGATATAATATAATTATAATTAGTATAATATAATAATAATAATATACTTAATAATAATAATTTTACTTTCAGCAATCCTTGTTTATTTATCACTTTGGTCCGGAAGTACTATTTTTGCGAATTACTTTATATGTTTTTATTAAATATTAATTTCTTTTTATCAGATTTTCTCCTCATAAGTTCCCAACTGATGTACTAAATATTTACATTTACTACATCAGTTGGGGACTTATATTATACTTATATTCTCGTTCGTTAGAATCCTCAATAAAGAGAGCTGAAAGGGGCTTTCTTAATAATTATAAGAGCCGAAAAAAATTAATTCAAGTTTGAATGGTAGTTTTGGAACCAGTTCATAAGCCTAGATAACGTTTGTCAATATGACAAAATACTTAACTTCATGGTCATTTCCTTCTTTTGTAATTAGATACTGATCAAAGATAAAACTTTAACGATAGGAAGTCGTTGCATTTTTTATTAGTCTGTTCTTATTGCGTATTTTTGGAAATATTTTTTTACCTTTTCAGTGCAATTCTTGCTTTTTTAAATAATCTTACTGCGCTCAAATATATTTTGAAGCACGTGTATATGGGAGTGAGTTATTAGAGATTGCGCCTGTGTTTGTGGACACACTTGTGCACTATAATATCTCCCCGTGCTGATGACTAGTCTCCGCGGAGATTAATCGCTTTAACCGAAATTCAGTTAGGACATTTATTTTTTATAACACTTTCTAACGAAGTTATGCAAATAAGCTACTCGAAGGTATGGATTATACTAGCGATTTAGCATTAGATAAAAAAAATGGTTACGATATGTAAAAAAAAAAGTTTTGCAAAATTCTAAAATTTATTCAAAATGATGTTTACGGAAATATCTGTTACAGTTACGACAAAAATAAACTTATTTTTTTATATATAAATGTCTCCAGTTGTTTCTTGTTATTGGTTAAACCAACCGGTAAAATAATAAACGTAGAACTGGTTATCGCTGCTTTTCTGCTAGTTATCGGTAATATGTCGAACAGTGTGGCGACCTCAATCTACATCGTTTCTTGGACAATTCTTGATAATTTTGGCGTGCGTATTTGACCCTTACTATTTTTATTGTTTACATGCCAAATTGTTTTAGCTCGTATTTATATTATCCTTAAAACTTCTATAGGAACTTAAATTACATTATTTACTGTTACCCGCGGCTCCGCCCGCGTGGATGTTAGTTATCGTTATAAAATGCTTAGCTTATGTGCTATTCTAGACTATAATCTATCTCTATGCCAAATTTCATCCAGACCCGTTCAGTAGCTATTACATGAAAGAGTAACAAACATCTATACATCCATAGACGCAAACTATCACATTTATAATATTAGTAGGATATGTATTGTCTCTTAATGTGAGACTGATCTTCTATGCGTTAAGATTGATTATGACCACTTTGATAAAATCATCACATTTCTAAAGTGATCACTTTCCAGAGTGTTTCTCTTTTAAAAGAGGAGACTTATTTTCAGTAGATGGATCATGGTTCATGATGACCACTTTCTTTTAATGTTTACTTTTCTAACATTGGTAGTCAAGATGATATCTATAAAGTCGCCAATGGACTTGATTACCTTAGCGGCCCATAATTAACTTGTATTTCTTGATGTATATCCTCATGCCTTTAACTTGATGCAAACTAAATATACTTATCCTTCATTCTATTTGCTTTGATTTGCTTCTCGAAGTTTCTAGTTAAGTTCTATCTTCATAATCTTTTTTATGAGGAAATGCTCCAGCATACCGCCTCGTCCCAAAAAGCGAGGCGGCTATGACGGGTTCTCCGGGTTAGAGATGGTATGCGGCCGGTATACTGACTTAAACCCCCCATGTTCACCCACGCCCTGTCTTTTTAATCTCCGTTTTATTCCCATAACTTATGGTAAAATTATTTTTTAGGCAATTAGTAAAATCACTACACGAGCGTGGTGTGACTGTGTACTTGGTATCCGGCGGGTTTCGGTGCCTGATAGAACCTGTAGCAGAGAAGTTGGGCATACCACCTAGCAATATCTTCGCCAACAGACTGAAATTCTTCTTCAATGGTAAGTTATTTCCTTAGTATAAGATTATTTTGTTGGCCTGCTGGCCTGCTAGCCTTCCTGTTGGTCAGTGACTTTGGCTGCTAATACAAAGATCATGGGTTCGTAGCATATTACTATTATTTGCGACTCTTCCTTGTTTCGCACAGGTGTTACTTAGCTTTTCATATAAAATACAATAAAAAAAATCATCAAGAACTAAAAATATCATTCACTGACCTTGTCCTGACAATTACGATTAAAAATAATCCGAATCTGCCAAGCAGTTCTCAATTAATGCTTTGTTATAACTTATACATTATTTACGATATCTGTGTTGAACTTGGCGGATGCAGAATTTACATGTATTAAGTTCGTATTTTAAAATAAAACGAAGAATTAAAGAAAGTTTTTTAAATATATTTTATTATACATCTCAAGTTAGGACTGTCATGGACATTAATAAAACGATTTTCTTTACATTTTCAATACAAAAGAAGCCATATTGCTCTACCATAGTCTTGTAATATTCTACTCATTTTCATTTTCCGCAGAAAATTTCTTTTTTATAAACAAATTTATTAAGTACCTAAAACAGAACACGAGCGCTGTTTTGCTTGATTGCTTCAAAATATTAAAAGTATCGTTTGATAAGCAACCGCAAATACCCATTATGAGCGACACTTTCCAGTTAAAGATTTTCGGCTTGAACACAGACTTGAAGAGCGTACGTATAGAACATTTTGCGGACATATAAAAATAAGAATTAGTACAACGTCATGATAGATATTTTGAAGTGATTATTGACATTATAATGATAATATAATTTAATCTAGGTAGTAACAACAATCTCTAAGGCCAAGCTTTAAGGCTTAATTTAAATAAAAGGTGTATAGATAGGGCCGAGCTATTTTTAATTTGTTTACATAAAATGTATACATTATTTTATTAATATTCGGTATATTGATGTATTTATTTTATTATGAATTGTAAATTCAAATGTTTGTAAAAAACATCAAGCAACATTGCCAAAACACCGATATTCAAAACCCCAAAATCTGCGCAAAATGAGATGTTGCCAGCTCGCAATCTAATAGGCCTCATGTTGTCTCTAATTCACGCTAAATTGTTTTTTATTTACATTCTAATTTCAAATAAAGACTCTTCGATCAATGTGTCTTAACTTATTAATTTGTCCTTAGTCGAAGTAATAATTTATTATTTTAAATACCTATAGCACGTGGGTGGGAAAAATATATAATTACGGTTCTGTGGTTTACTCATAGACAATATCTACTTTATGATAACGTGCCAGTACTTTATTATCGCTACTGTCATGGCCAAAGGTCGCACTCTCTGTTCTTGAACTGTGACGAAATGTCATAATGGTATGGTATTATACAAGTAAAATAATGATTGGAGTTTATAACTACGTGTTTACCGCTCACCAAATGCAAGTCCACGAAGACAGCTATATTGGTTTATAAGAATAACTAGCAGCCTTGTAGAAGGTTCCTACAGAAAAAAATAAAATAATTTACTCAGAAGAAAATAGTTAAACTAGGTTTAACTATTTTCTGTAGGTTAAATTATTTTTATTTTTTCTGTAGGAACCTTCTACATGGTATTAGAAAAATTTAAAAAAAAATTCGAATAGTCGTTCTCGAGTTATGGCGTCACCAAAAGAAACAGGGACTCATATGGATAAGAGACACACCTTGACAAACGTGTCAAGATATGCCGCAGTCGACATAATAAATATATAGAAGTGTAGTTCCTTTTTTATTCTGCTTTAGAAGCAAGCACGCATACGGCTCTCATGGTGATGGTAAGCAGTTACCCTAGCCTATGCACGCATGCAGCACTAGGGGTAACACACGCGCGCTGCATACCCTGTAAAAAACTTAACTCCTTTTTTTAATGCAGTTCTTCAACTACTGAAATCTATTTCGGTTGCCATGGCAGTATTTAGTTTAAAAACAATACTAGCTACTGTCGTCAATACTCGGTTGCTATACTAACCAATATGACGTCAGAAACATCACACCACGTGCTCTCAGGCACGTCCCTGAAGCAATTGGGTCACTTCTCCGCTACATATCAGTAGTACCTACGCACTTGTTTTGTTAAGTATGCAAGCAATGCTTGCAGAAAACAATTGTTTCAAGAACACTAGGTATTATTGCGTCAATAAAAAGGCTTCGATTTATTGAAGCAAAATTATTGATGCCAATATACGGTAAATATTTTTGTATCAATATACTTCTTACACGTTCAACATCAATCAATCATCAATTTTGATTTTGCTTCAATAATGACTGTTTTAGGTAGGCTTTATTGGTAAATTATACTTATGTGATATTGTTACTATGGAAATATTTGCTAACGGTCTAGCTGTCTTAGGTATACGAAAGAACTAGACTTGGGTATAGAAGCGAAATAAGTCAGAATCGAAGCAATTTGCGTACCATAACATCGTCTTCTACGCCAATGATATGCATGCGTTATGATCATGTTGGCAATTAATAATAGAAAGTTAATATAGATTGCTTCCTAAATCCCTTTGAGTTGAATCTCTTGATACAGAAATTGATAATTTAAACTTGAAATGACCTCTTTAAACTTAAGAAGGTATTGTTAGAGAATAAAGAGTTCATAAGTTACGAATTACGTTTTGCTTTCATGACCTAAATGAAAAATGAATTATCGTTCACGTTGTATATCTATTGTTTGATAATGTGTAGTATTATTATGGAAAATGTATGCGAACATTCTTTACCTATTACGCCTATTACATTAGATGATAGGTTTATCGTGGTATCGTACGATACGAAGTATTTAATTCAAGATATCAGTTTGATTAACATTTTTCTATTATTCATAATTTTTTAAATTGGCAAATAGATGTTGTCAAGGCCTTGCTATACATCTCTACTAATATTCTAAATGAGGAATTAACTCTGCCTGCTTATTGCCTCTTCACAATTAAACGGCTGAATCGATCTTATTGAAATTTAGCAAGGGTATAAATGTTATCGACATAAACATCTAGTTGTATAATTTATTTCGTCTTCTGTTATTTAATAACATATCGTGATCTTAAAAATATCGAGAACAGACGTTGTTTAAATGGATCAATTGAACAGAATTGACTCTATCAACCAATTGACCATCTGCTGCATATTTGCGACGCAGTTTTTGCACTCATTTTAATAAACAATCAATAGCTTTATTGACTCGATGAAAAGAATATTAACCTTGTGTTTGATCCGTATTTTTTAATAATATTTTCTTCACATGAATTTAGTCTTACTGCTTTGAAAGTTAAGACTTACACGTATATTTAATACTTTATTGTACAAACATAGCTGTTTCTGTGGTATCAACAAAATTATTCAAATTTAATTTAATTTAAATCAAAATGTTTACGATTATTTTTTATGCAATACCTACCTTTGGTTACCATGTCGACTACTACTCGTATTATTTACTTTTCCCTTCGTGTTGCGAGCTGGCAACGTCGTATTTTTAAGTAGATTTCGGTGTGTATTAAATTAATTGAAAAATGTTTATTCATTAATTTTGACTACTGTGTTGACATCCTTCAAAAACTTCAGAGTCCGTTAGTGTTGCGAGCTGGCAACGTCTTTTTAACAGATTTTAGTGTTTAAATTTATGGAATAGATTCTTTGATGATTTATTAAATTATGCCAACTGATTTCCACATCGCAATTTAAAGAACGACAGACGATGTCGGTAGGCTGGTAGCCAAGGTATTTATTCCTCGAATCCAGTGCCCATGTCTTCCATTTAGCCTTGTTGCGTCCAAACCGGTAATACAGCATCTTTAACTGATTTCACATCAGCAAACATGAGTTAGCTTTTCTCTCATATAAGGCTAAATTTGTTCTGCTTGTTATTATATAATCAACAGAGATAAGATTAGGTACCTAGTGGTAGTTAATAATAGGATACCAAATAAAGACTCACCAAGAAAAATACAAATCACACAGTTAGTTAATTTTTCTACCCTGGTTTTCTTTTGTTTTATCATAGATCGAAAATTAAATCCCTATTAGACGTCATGGTACAGCCTAAAATTATAATATCTGCAAAAGCTTTTTTTTAACCGACTTCAAAAAGAGGAGGTAATCAATTCGTGTGTATTTTTTTTTTTTTTTTTTTTTTTTTTTTTTATAATGTTTGTTACCGCATTTATCTCCGTCATTTATGGACCGATTTGAAAAATTCTTTTTTTGTCCAGTTTGGTCCCATTATCATCAAATGAAAGTTCTGATGATGGGATCCATGAGGAATTGAGGGAACTCCTCAAAAGTTATAGGCACACATATAGCAATTTCAATATTTTTAACAACTAGTCAATCTTTTGCATTCAGAAAGTGTAATTTGGTGAAGTAAAACTGATGAAGAAGACCACAGATGGCCATCTGAACTTTTCAATAATAAGTATTTTACTGATGGCGATTAGATAAGTTTCGGTTATTGTTGCTAAGCAACTATTAATAAGAAATAATGACGTGAATGAATTGAGCGCGGATTGCACAGATTAAATATTGCTTTTAATACCTACTTGACCTGTGTTCAGCCCGACGCTCAGTCGATTTTATTCGATTGTAACAAACAAATATTTGAAAATTTTACAAATTGCCGTACTGAAGTCGGTTTTTTTTGTTAAAATTATTATTATTGAGAAGTTTGAGATTAAAATATATAGAGATATAAAGAGAATAAAAAGCGATTGCCACTGCCCATTTTTCCATACAAACGTATTCCTGATTTTCCTTACTGGATTTTGAGCCCAGATCAATGAAAATACTAATACAAAAAAGGTGCCTATATATATGTATTTTTAAACTGGCTACTTCCTAACTGGGATAATATTGAAGGATATGATACGACACTTCAACATCGATAACGAAACACACTGATAGGTATGCACTTCCCACAAAACAGCTGAGGATGATTGCGTTATCTGACATTTTGTTCTACATAGATAACGTTTACTTCCACAGCTTATGTGGATTATTTATGTATTTTAGTTCCAAAAGAAACCAAAATATTAGGCATAGGCGCAATGTGTTTTTCTTTGTTACGCTGTTTGTCCATTAAGGCGCTGATAACTGCCTCTGTCGATCACTGTCGATCTGCATAGGAATGAAAGAGAAGCAAATAATACAAACGAGTGGGCGCACCGCTGAAATTGACAACAGAATTGAGAAAAATAATAAATAAATAATATTTACTAAATAAGTAAACACAATACGAATAAAAAAGCGTAAGTATATCAAAAGATTGGCCATTAAATTACCTTTTAGATTGTGAAAGTTTCATAAAAATATACCTAATGGTTTTTGCCTGATTATCGCATTTTGCCAGTAAAAAATAAATTACACAATGATTTAAAAGTCGGTTAAAATATAGAAGACCGTGGCTTAATATTATATGTCATCTGAACCTTTGTATTATTTTATCTATGCCTGAACATAGTTTTATCAGCATTATCGTAAATATACTATTATCATGCCGTGTAGATACTAAATGATTTTATTTGTTACTAACGAAGGTTATTTAAAGACATAAGCAAACGGCTTTGGAATGTTTTGTGTGATTGTGACAGGTAACTTACATCGATTGTACTATTAGGACTTTTATATTTTTTATTTTTGAACGGTCTATAGACCACATTACAAGATTAAAAAGTTAAAAATATAGTAGTAGATAGATATAAGAGCCTATCTATCTACTACTTTATATATGTACCTACGTCCTACCGTTTTAATACCGCTACTTGGTCGTAAGCAAGGATATAAGCGATTTTTTGAAACTTGTTAGTTAGAGAGTACTTAGGAACTAGGAAGTGAACATTCTAAATGTCCTGACTTTTAAGTTAACCGCAAAATGATCCCACTTAACGTAAGAAAAAATAATCTAATAGCAAACTAGCCGCCAGCCCCGGCGTCTCACGGGTGATAATTCCCCTGAGTCTGTAATGTTTTTGTCAATACAATGTAGCTTATGACACTCACAAATAACGTGGCTCTCTATTGGTAAATCAATTTCCAAAATCAGTTCAGTAGATCCAGAGATTACCCCTTACAAAGTCACAAACTTTATCTCCTTATAATATAGTGTAGACACAGATGAGAGCTCATACAATTCACGGTTTTTGGAAAAAAATATCATGCGGATATTGAGTACCTTATCCTATCATATTATTTATTCTGTATCTATTTATCTACATGTGTGGTATTAGTCATTATTACTACAAGTATGTAATTGTCCGATAACATGGCGTATCACGTAGAGGAAGTAAACAATGGAAAAATTCGCGGGGGACATAATATGATTATAGTGATAATGATAAAGTTTAGTTGCTATGATCATTTAGATTAATATTTTGTGTATTTGTGCGTTATTAGCAAAATAGCAATGTTATAATATAGCTTGTTAGTAGTATAATGCTAGTAACTTTAAAAATATTGATAAAAGAAAAGACAAAAGAGGTCTGCTTTTTCGCCTTTTTGGGTTAAACTGTTTTTTACGCAAATGCGAAAGGGGTACTTATAGTTAATTTCAATCTGAGATACAATAATATATCTACAGCGACAAATTCTCTAAGTATCTTGTAAGTATTTTCCTTGTAAGTTCATATGAAGGAAAACCGTACTTATCTATTGACCGAAAGACCTTCCTTGTCTATAATATTCGAGGTAGATTAGAATAACTTTAGTTCGCAACTCCAGGTTTGTTTTTGTACCCATCTAATATGGTAAGCTATATTTTGCCAAAGTTTATTTATTAGCCTTTATAGGAATATATTAAGCAATCTACAATCGAGAATACCCTATTCATACCAATATTTATATTTGCGACATTTTTGTTTTCATTGTTAAGGGTCCATTGCGGGACTAGAGGCCTCTCCAAAAGATCTACGATATCCATGCGGGCAATGTATAATTGTATATACTATACATCGTTGGGTATTTATGCCATTGTACTGTTGTTATACTAGGTATTATTATATCTACGAAAATTATTGTTATTATAAACATGCAGTCTTATCTAGACCCCTCGCAGAGCTCGTGATTGAACATATTTATTTATAAAGCGAACTTTCTGACGTAACATTTGTTACCCCCTAGTTCAAACGGAGTCAAACGTATCAGCGTCACTGGTAGATAGATAAATATGCGTGCAATTTTTATTGTCATCAATCAATATGACCCTTATTAGAAGGTAATACGGTCCAAGGTTTTGTTGTTTATGATTATAAATTACTAGGCAACACAAACAGACTTCTGTTCGAACTAGGGTTGCCACTTTTCAATATAGATAGATAGAAAACTCTTTATAGTAAAATAAGTATTTTTTTATACAAACATTATTTTTACTCAGTCATGTGCTCAAGTGTAATGGGCGGGGCCTTATCGCGTTTTCCAGACGTTTAGTTGCTGTGACCACTGAATATCATAATCAGGTAAAACAGATCAAGCCACAAATAAAAATGCGTGAATTTCGTGCGTTCTAGTCACAGTTAATAAAATTATAAAAAAAACGCGATAATTGAATTAGGGATGAAATTATAGTAGGGAAATTTCGTACTTGGTTATTCTTCTATAATTATACATAATAGTGTAATTGGCTAAAATATAGTAAGGTGACTATATATTTTAGAACGGGTGGCAACCCTAGTTGGAACAAGCATTAATAAAGTTGTTTGTTAGGTGATTTATTTTTATGGAATTTATCCAATTGTTTTGTTTGTGAGTTTGATTAATTGTTGTTGTTGATTGATGTGATTGCTTTATAATGTTGTTGTCATTGAGACAGAGTATTAGCAATCAAGCCCTGGGATTTTACAAGCATACAATAACCTAATATTATGTAAAATAATATTGTTTGGATAAAAGTACTAGGTATTACATTTAAAAAGTTTTGAGGGAATCTCTTCTGAATCCTTCCTTTCCAAAGTCATTGAACGACTCGTCAATAACCAGCTTAGTATATTCCTTTCAAGTAAAAATCTCCTCAATCCTTTCCAGTCTGGTTTCCGTCCTGGTCATAGCACGACCACTTCCTTGGTGAATATTACGGATGATATAAGGTTTGGCATGGAAAATCGAAACCTAACTGTCCTTGCACTTCTTGATTTATCCAATGCATTTAACACCGTCGATTTCGACATTTTGATTAACATACTTCGCTCACTTAAGGGCCCCTTTTCCGAAATTAACGTTTCTAGATCGAGTTGTTTTCAGAGAAATCAATATATTAAAATTCGCAAAAAAATATATAGTACAGATACATGTTTGATCTAGTGACTTTTTTGGTTAAAAACGCAAAATTTAACTTTTTGCTCGATAAAAAAGAAGTCTGAAGTTAAGTCGATTTTGAAAGTATTTCAAGTTGTATGAGACTTGGGGGAACGCAACTTTTATGAAAATTTAACATTTCATTTACTAATCGGGTTTGACAAGGATATTATTGGATAGATTTATAAAATAGCCCTTATTTTTTTTATATAAAATAAATACGTGAAAAACTGCTCGCGCGCGACGCGCGCACCGCGCCAGTGTCCTGCCGGACGTGATCGAGGGAGGACCTACGCAATTTTTGCTCGCGACCACATTATCGTCGCCACAATATAATACGTCACAATATAATACTGTAATGTTTTTCTCTACACAGAATAGCGAAGTCAGTATGACTAGAATTTTGAATCTTTAATATCTTTAATGAAAACATTCACCTTTACATATTTATACGTACTAACTGAGGATCAGAATGGCGCAGTGGTAGTGAGGCTGCCTTACGGACTTAGGGTCCCGGGTTCGAATCCCGGTAAGGGCAAATGTGCATGGACATTTGTTTCCGAGTCATGAATGTTTGTACATAATAAGTACCTATACATAATAAGTATTTACAAAAAAAGTATATATGTATTATATCAACTATCTGGTGTCCACGATACAAGCCAACGATATTTATTTATTGACTAGTTGTTGTCCTCGACTTCGTTCGCGTGGAAATTTGAAAGAGTATTAAGAGCGTATTCACAAAATAGCGGAGCTACAGATTAGGTAATTATCGGTCGACCGGCCGTGGAGTGCGCGTGTGTGCGTGATCCTCGCACACATACATTGTTCGTGAAGTATATTCGGCACAGTGCAGGGTGCGTAAACTTTATTGTTATATTACGGTAAGATTTTTGGTGTTATAATATTATTGTTCATTTGTAGAATATGTTATTATTAGAGAAGTAAAGGAACACATTGGCATACCATATCTATTCTAATACATATTATTATTATAAATGCGAATGTTTGGATGAATTGATGTACCTAAGTACCTATGGAGCTTTTTCTTGCTTGTTTCTGCCTGGGGTTGTAAGTGCGGGCAGGCCTCCGTCACTCGCTCAAGGTCACGCGCTATGTGCCTATCGCTATGTAGCTCGTAACCGAGCCGATCGCCAGTGGGCTGCCGCACGCGACACAAAGCGCGCACAACACGTTTCCCGCTCAAAACGCATTATTCCGATATTTACGTACACTACGTATATTAAGTTTTGACTAACGACACGATGGTTGATTATTGTGAAGTCGTTGGATGTCATAGTCAAAAGAAAAATAAAAAACATACTTTTTTTCATTGCCGAAAGATGAAGAAAGGTACGTTACGTTATTTGAAAGTAGGGACGCATTTTAGCTGGCTTCAGTTAGTAGTACCTAGTAATTTTAAAATGCTTCTTGTGTGTAGGTACTCTTCCTTAAAAATTTACGAGAAAGTTAGAAAGACAACCCTACCGCATTCGTGCGATGATGAGCTTGCACGTGAGTCGCACGGCGGGCAACACAATCTCGACTCTTTGTGCGCGTACTTATGGTACATTTCTTTTCGCTGCGAACAGCAGGTACTATTATTAAGATTTTGTAGGCTATTATGGCGTAGGTATTTTGGCTTTTGTATGGGAGTGATGTATCTGTTACGTAGTAACTATTTAGTAATCTGTGGTGCGAGTGAAGCCGTGGGTGGAAACTAATGCCATAACATGGTACCTAGCCTACAAAAAAGTAGTAGGTACTACTTTTTTGTGGGCTACTTTTTTGTAGGTTAGGTAAGTACAAAAAACAAAAATGATCATAATATTAATAGACCACAGCCAAATTATTTATTTATTTAAAACTTTATGCACAATCGCACACAAGCGGACTTAATGCCATAGGTATTCTCTACCAGTCGACCTTGGGTGATACAGAGATGAACATAGGTAGTAGGTGCACTCAAAAACAAAAAAAAATTGGATAAGACAAAGAAACAAATTTAAGATAGTAAGGATATAGATTCAACAATATCTAAAAAAATATATAATGAATATATATGCTGTGGTATATATAATATATAAAATAAATATAAGTACCTACTTACATAAATAAAATTTATAAATATAAACAAAATTGTTATGAAAGTGTTAGACGTACTAATTCCGGCGATTTATCAGCGAGAAGAGCCCGAATCTTTACTTAAATTACTACACACATTGGTGTAGTTGTGGTCTTGTGTGTGAGTAGTATAAGTACTCCAGGGCTCATTTAGAGATGCGTTTTGGAAGAAACGTTTCCTATTCCAGGGATACTCCATCATAAAGCCCTGGTGTTAAAAAAATGGGTCGGGAACACGCAAGTGATACCTTTGGTATTGCAAGCGTCCATGGGCTACGGTAACTGCTTATCATCAAGCGGGCCGTATGCTTGCTTATCATAAGGTGGTATAACAAAAAAAATGCTTATTAAATTTGCATATTAGGTAAAATAAAAATAGCTACCTCACACTCCCATAGATGCTAATACGCCATAAATCGATTTAGGTATAAACCTACCTACCTACCTACTACCTACCTACCTACTACCAAAAAAAAATAGTTGACCTCCTATTCCCGAGACCTACTGAATATACATACAAAATTTCATAAGAATCCCGAGGAGTTTTGTTTGTTACAAACACTGTGACACTAGAATTTTATATATTTGATCATCGCCTGCTTTGTCAATACATTCATAACAATATAAGTGTATTAGTGTTTACAGTCAATAGTGCAGTGGACATACATCAAGCTATACGTTTTTGTTGCAAACTAGCTCTTATTACCAGCACGCCAATAATATTTGAACTACTGATTATTTATACTGTGGCGTGCTCGCCCGCCGCCATAGGTCACCGGAGTTCATATCGCAACGGCTCCTGAGCAACGCGGGCGCAAGCCGTCTCCGTGCGTAAAATGCCTAAACTTTCGGGAAAAGGGGCCCTTAACATATCTCCAATGGTAATTGACTGGTTTCGTAGTTACCTGTGTGGTCGCCGGCAATGTGTGCGCATTGAGGATAATACCTCCTCATGGTGTAATACATATGTCGGAGTACCCCAGGGTGGCGTTCTGTCTCCTCTTCTCTTCGCTATATTTATAAATTCTATCTCAGATCACCTTACTTCTTCCTACCACCTTTATGCAGATGATCTTCAGATATACTCCCAGGCTTTGGCTAGAAAAATTATCAGAGGCTATCGAAAACATTAACAAGGATTTGGTAAGCTTAAGTGATTGGAGTAGATCCTATGGACTTAAGTTAAATCCATTGAAAACACAAGTCATTATTGTTGGTAGCTCCAGGATGGTCTCTAAAATAAACTGGTTACAACTGCCTCAAGTCATCTTGAACGGTGCTTTCGTACCTTTCGCCAAGAAAGTCAAAGACTTAGGCTTATTTGTTGATACTGACTTATCTTGGGGCCCTCAGTTGCAAGAAGTTAGTCGCAAGATCTTCGCAGCCGCTGGTTCTTTAAGAAGACTGCGTAATTTGCTTCCTACTACCACTAAAATTGCGCTTGCGAATTCCCTTCTTCTTCCTATTCTTGACTATGCCGACGCCAGCTATCCAGATCTTACCGAGAACCAACTAGATAAACTTGAGCGACTCCAGAATGTTTGCATACGATTTATATTTGGTCTACGTAAGTACGATCATGTTTCAGAATTTCGTAAAAAGCTCAAATGGTTACCAATACGACTTCGCCGGAATGCTCATATCCTTTCAATGTTATACAGTATAATATTTAACCCTTCATCACCTTCCTATCTTAAGGAACGTTTTGAATTCCTTTGTGACACACATGCGAGATTCTTACGATCATCGGAAAACCTGAAGTTAAAAATGCAAACGCATTCCACGTCATTTTATGATAATTCTTTCACAGTGGTTGCTATTCGCCTGTGGAATGCATTGCCGCTGCAAATAAGACGCGCTCAATCTCTGACTACATTTAAATGTATGGTTAAAGAGCACTATCTGTTACTTAAATAATGCTCAGATAACTTATATATAATAATATTTTTATATATATTTACATATACTTATATATATATATATATATATATATATGTGTGTCGATAAATTATATAGTATGTATGTATTAGTGTTATAATGATATCTTATATAATTATGTATTGTATAGTATTTATATAATAAGTACACCACAAACTACCTTACCTTACTCTTCAAAATCCATCCAAAGGTTGTCTGGAAGAGATCGCTTTTAGTGATAAGACCGCCCATTGTACAGCTAACTATTACATCAAACTGTTTTCTAAACTGTTGTATTTTTGCTTGGTGTACAATAAAGAATATTCTATCTATCTATCTATCTATCTCTTTGTAAAATATTTTAGTCTTGAAAAGGCAATAAACAGTTCACACTTACATATTTACGTATAATATAAGGAGGGGTGTGGATTTTTGATTTTTCTTATAAACTTAGGTACCTACCTAACTACTTAGATATTGTAGGCAACGCAATTGTACCTACTGCTAGCCTGGCTCTAACATCACTAGATTACCATTTGGCTACAGAATTAATTATGCGAAAATCAGTACTGCCTTATTATTTAAAAAAAACGATAAGATCTACATCAATTTACATTATTTATGTAATAATTAAAACGGTTCACTTGTAATAACAATTATATTTACAATAAGCCAATTGTGCCATACAATAACAAGTTAATAAAAACAATGTTAGTCAAAATACCTTAATCTTATCGTGAAATACGCAGCTATTCTTTTTTTTTCTTAATAAAAGTAGTGTATGATGTAAGTGAGTCATGCTCATGCGCAAAGTGTGCGATGTTTGCGCATGCGTCGTTTGCGTGCGCGCTGACGAGCGAACGGCGCGCGTTGCGTTCCGTGTTTGTCAACTGGGCCATGATGACATATTGTTTTTGTATTGTAATGTGTATTCTTTACCTACATACCTAAGAGTGATACCTACTAAAAAAATGTGTCGCATTTTTGTGCGATGTTGTAAGTACCTATTTAAAGTTAGACATTTTAAGAAAAGGACATTTTAATAAAATGATATCTAATAGGTGCTTCAATGAATTCTAATTCAATTCATCTTACGCATAATGTATCACCAAGATCTATACTTCATATGACGTCCTGATGTCCTTATAGTCATTGTAAAATAACGCACTAAAAGGGATTTGTTTTCGATCTATTATTAAGTAATTAAAATTTTCCATAAATAACAACATTTTTTATTATTGTGCGTCATACATAACAATCAAATAACATTTTATTTACTTGTTTTGGACACAACTTACGCGCGTCGATAGCTCGACATACCTATAAATTCTATAAATAAATTGACCATTTGTTAAACATTATTTATTCTTCATACAAACACTAATAATATCTACCTGCAGAACAAACACATTCTTATATACACATAATATTATTTATTAGTGATGTGGCAATGACAACATAATTTAAAACAACAATAACTATTATTTGTGAATGAACAGCAAAACGAATTCCTATTACGATGGCAACAAGACCCATATTAGCATCGCCAGATTTGAATTGATAGTAGCGATAAGATTAGTATATAACACTTATTGTTTACTATAGTTAGTTGGGCCTGCTCACTGTCATAATTATAATAGACTATAACATACGTCTGTACTAACACGTCATGGGTTTTATTCATTGTCAAAACGCGTTGTAGTTAAATAACATGACATTCACATTATACGACTTCGCTACGTGGCGTGTGTTTGCCACAACGCGTCATAGGTGGTCACAGTCACCACAACGCGTTGTAAACTGTGTATTCGCTCAATTAGCGTGTTGTAAGTTTGAGTGAATTAATTCTATAAAACTACTGAAGGATCCAATGGGAAGCTACATTGATCCCAGAGAGCTATAGGCTATTATTATTAATAGGTACCACGCCAGCAGCTGCGGGTATTACCTATATACCATTCTGAAATAGCAGACGGACTATTCTAGAATGTAAAAAATGGACAGGTGCCTATACTTATGCATGCGATAAGGTTTAGTTACATAATATATTTGTGATGCATGAAGTATTTTCTTACTGTTGGGCATACTAGGTTTGTTAAGTTTCCGCGACAGTACAACAAGATGACAAAACTTAGAAACCTTAGGCGACCTACATGCCGCCATAGTGTTGCGAGTATCCACTATGTCGCCATGTAGCTTTCCGTAGGTGGTTTTAAGATACAACAGCTCCCAGAATTATCAACGTTCAACTTGATTATCCTAAAATACTTGAAAACAGAGACTGCAGCAGATCGAGTATTTCTAACGTGAGGAGTCTAAATATTCATATTTCATTCTAATGAGACAAAGATAGATATTATGATTTATTAGATAAACATTTTTTATTATTGTGTATTAAGTATAAGTAGGTGGTTTAGGTGTGAGCTATTTAGTGCTACAGAGCTCTGTTAATGCATTTGCACTCTTCATATACAGATTGTACGGTTAGATTTGTCGAACGTCCAATACGGTCTATAAAAGATGCTGACCTCTTTCCCATTATAGCGTAGAAATCATCTACCCTATATTCTCGGCAAACTTGCCCGACGCACTACATCGCCAGGGCAGACCCAGCATATAGAAGTAAATAATTGTGCTCTTGTACTAGTGCAAGAGTAAATCGCTTCCACCCTGCTGTGGAGTAAAGTGGTGTATTTGTAGAAATGTGACTTGGCATCAGTTTAAACAGTTCCCTAGAATTGCAGAAAAGGCTAACATCCAGGGGGAGGGAAAGCTGCACACTATTGGTTGCGCATTTCATCTTAACTTTATTTCGATTGTATATTCACCAGTATGTTTCTTCTTTCCAGGAGAATACGCTGGCTTCGATGAAAATGAGCCTACATCCCGATCAGGGGGCAAGGGCTTGGTGATCAGAAGACTGAAGGAGCAGCACGGCTACCAGCGACTGGTCATTATTGGTGATGGCGCCACTGACGCAGAGGCTAGTCCACCCGCCGATGGATTTATTGGTTAGTACCAACAAAATTATTTTAATGCAAGTAGACCCATTCCTTTTAGAAGAAAAGGTCGTTCCCACGACTTTGGCATCAATGGAAACGCGATATGGTCGAAATGCAAACGTAATACAACCGCAAGCTGTCAACCTAAATAGGTACACTACGGCTTTTTGGATTGATACAAACGCATGTCTGATTCACCAACCCGCATTAGGCCAGCGTGTCTGAGTTTAGGCCTAAACCCTGTCTCTCTTGATAGAGGAGAGGAGACCAGTGCCCATCAGTGGGCTATTATTATATATGGGTTGCTATTATTTTATTATAAAGGCGATGCAAGCATCTTGAAATCCAAAGTGTATCGTTGTAGTCTCGCGTATCATCACTATTCATCACGCCCGTCCCCCACTGGGGTAGGCAGACTATGGAACGCCAATTGCTTAGATCCAGACATACTTCTTTAGCTTCCTCTACAATGAGTGAACATGCGTGAAAAAAAAGTACATTTTCGGCAGCCTTTCTAAATATATTTTTATTGTTACAGGTTTCGGAGGTAACGTTGTTCGGGAAGAAGTAAGAAAGCGGGCTTCATGGTATGTCACAGACTTTCAGGAGCTCCTAACTTCACTGACGTTGCAGACCAAGTGAATGGTGACAAAAATCGACAGAATAAACTCACGTGTGTGGCCGTAAATGTACCCTAGTACGTCGAAATAGAGCCCAGAATCCTGCAGTAGGACAAAATTGTATTTATCAATGTTCGTAAAATTGTATTCGTTCGTTGCTATTGGTAATTGCGCTAGCGTTCGTGGTTTAAATTATGACAGTTCGGCAATTTTCGGTAGCACCGATTTTAGCCGAAAGGATCTTTTATTTTTTTGTGATATATTTTGAATGAAGTGCCTTATTCGACGTCGCAGAGTCTAGAAAATAAGACGTATTTGTTTGTGCATTTATAATATGTTGTGTGGAGTTCATTGTGATTGTACTCTGAGTACGAAATGAGTGAATACTTTTGAGTATTTAAGGGACTTAGTTCCGATTTGTGGTCTTATGACGTCATTTTAGTAGTAGTTTGTAAGTTATCTATATAAGTAATAATTAGTAAAATTTAGTTCTAATTAATTGTATAATAGACAAAATTCTAAGCCAATATTAGAGGTACCTATGCCATTGAACTGTATTATGTAGTTTATAGTTTAGATTCAAAATTTTATTCATTATTGTAGAACAATTAACATGTTAGACCTATAACCTTTGTGTTGAATGACAATTTAAGCTTTAGTTTACACTACGGTTAGTAGTTCTGTTAAGCAGTACACGAAGAAAAGAGGCAATTTATTTTGAAAAATAAATGCCTCTTTATAAATTGAAACCTAAAAGACGCATATAGAGTGCGGACAAGACATGGCAACGTAGTCCATAGCGATAAAATGTATGGAATAGTATCAACACAACACGATAGGACAGACTGCTGCTCGCACAGTCGTCAAAAAAACTTGCCTCGATAGTCCATGTGCACAGTGTTGGAGAATCGGTCAAGAGCCGTGTAATAACGTCCTTATAGCGATTGAACTTGGATTATTTGAATTTCGAACAATGACAACCTTATAGAATATAAAATTGACTAACGAATTTCAAATTAAAGATTGAATCAATTGGTTCATGGTCCTCATGTTACGGCAGTAATGTGCAGACTTTTTGTTCAATTGACAAAATGTCTTTTATATGCGTCCTAACATGATCGTCAGCTTAGCAGAAACTCTAAATCTTTAAATATTTTTTTGTGGTGTGCCTTAACCGAGTTTTATTAAAAAATATAAATGTATTTGTAAATATTAAGTTAGGTGGAAGGATACTAAAATTATTGTTGGTAGTTATTTATTCATTTAGTTACCTTTATTATCATAAAGGATATTCAACCATTGACACTAAAGAGGAAGGAGTATGTTATATAAAATTTAAAGTTCTTATATTTTAAAAAGGCTGTGTACTTCTTATGAATAGGTAATAAAATTATTATTATTAAGTGTAAAACTTGTTTTATTTCAACCAATCAATAAATCAGCCTATCGCAGTCCACTGCTAGGCATAGACCTCTCCTAAAACGCGCCACAGCACACGGTCCTCCACCTTCCGCATCCAGTCCGTCCCAGCGACATTTAGGCCGTCTGTCTACCTAGCTTACGCCTAGCTTCGCGGTCGCCACTCTATTTCTATTTAACTCCTATGAAATATTAATAGCAAACTTTTGTTGGGCCACAAGAAAATAATGTCGAGTAGGTAGGCGCAAAAGTAAAATTGTTTATGCATTGTAAGAATTACTATGGCCTATGGACTCTTATAATACCAGGAGCATGCTGTATTAGTTTTGTAGTACAGGTAATCCTGAGATAAACTTTGAGTACTTGTGTCCTGTACCATAGTGTAAGGAAAAATCTCTATCTCTCTCTATATAGTGAGGTCACTGTCACATTATGCCAAAATAAATATATACTATTTATTAATTTTGGTTTAATTAAAATTACTTATTAGGCTGTTTTAGACTAGATTGTAATTAAAATGATGTATCACTTAGGTATATCATAACATAAAAAAATACATATATACTGCGCATGATCAGCCCTTTTCATGAACTTCTTCCACTTTGCCTTATCCCTGACGTCTTCTAAAACATTGCATGCCTTTGTCTCTGCGCAACACATCGGTTCATATGTTGTTATATTCGTAATATCCTCGTAACCGAATTTCAGTCACCATCTTCGCGGGAGATATAGCGCTTATGTGGGTGCGCAAACATAGGTGCGCTCTTTATTTCCTTACTCTCATAGTCCGATGGTTTCTTTTCGAGTTACGGTGGTAAATACCACCAACTTCGAAACTTCATGCATGTATTGTAGGTACCTAATATCTATTTTTGTAATGACCAAGGTGATGATCAAGCCAGGGATCTCATGATTAGTAGTCGCATTCAACAGCAACAACCAAAGAGGCAGACATCCCTACATCCTAGGTAGTGGTCTGTCGATGTTATTGCTTTTATTTATGCCCAGGCGTTTACGGCATATTTGACATGCGAGATTTTATTAAAATTAGAGCCGCCACACATATATGGTTTTCAGAATCTGTATGTAAAAGAAACATTTGAGATTTTTTTGTATACTTACTTTTTGTCAAATTCAGATTCAGAAAAACCGAATGTGTGTCTGCCTAAAAGGTGCAAAATTGAGATTGTTTATTAGTATCGTCAACGTCAACATTGTTCTATGAATAAAAGATAAGAGAAAGAAAGAAATCGTTATGGTTAAGATATCTCAACAAGTGCTACACGCAGTAGCAAATAGGCGTAATTTGAGATCAATATCGACTTTGGTTGTTTCAGTGGCATAATATTATTCAGACTTTATGCCGACCGCAGTCTCTACCAGTCCAAAGACACTTCAAGTAATATTCGGCGCTGAGAAACGATGTAGGTACCTATCTGCCATTTTGCCTTCGTTTTCGTCATTCGAATTAGAAACTTCCTGCTAGAGCTACATATTACCTACTGTTTGTAATTCGCCAATACTAACAGATATTAAGGCCAATTTGATGGCAGCTGTCCTTGAAGGTACTCATAATTTTATTGTCTGTTTATACCAAAGAACAACAATTCATTTGTTCTGTTATACAACCTTTGTGAAAAATTCAACGACGTAAATCTGGAATGAATCGTAGAAAATAATTTATATAGTACCTAACCCAATTTTATTTGGCGAAACATCTTTATTATTTTATCCACTTCTTTTTTTAATTGCTTCGTTTAACGATAGTGACCCGAATCGTTTGGTTTGATCAAAATGATATTGGTTTTAAAATACGAGCGCGCGATGGCGAAAATAGCTCACTGTTGACTTGTCGTTTTATTGGCGACGGTAGTTGAACGTTGTGCGCATGCGTGTTACACACATTGACAGGTTCACTTTGGCGTCATTCGAGCAGCATCGTCATTTTTGGCGGGGTTTTCCGTTTTGAAATTGATTTGTGATTTTTTTTCTGTGCTTTCTGAATTATTTTGAAACGAAACTTAAAGTGTTGTTCTAAATAACTTTTATTTAAATACCAAAAAAAAAACTCTAAAAGAAACCGATAGGCAGCTTAAACATTAGTTAGAATTTCGTGGCACAATATTTTTTATTTGTATAACTTTAGCTGAAAGTTATAGAAAACCAATTACAAAACAAATAAGCCAAAGCTTTTTAAAAGCTCTATTTATTATATTATATAATAACATAAGGTATGATTTCTTATTCCTTCTGCCAAACAGCAGGTTTATATCAAACTGCCCACATTTGTACAATAATATTTCAGAAGTTATCTCCACTGTAATCTATTCCCAATAACGTAGTACGATCACGTACGGAAGCTGCGGGCGGTCATCGCATCTTGAAACAGTCGTATTTTGAACTTTAAACTCTAAAAATACATCTGTGGTGACCCCGCGCGACTCGGGCGCAGTCTCGCCGACTTCTGAAAGGTCAGGCCACGCTGTATGTGTCGCGGCACATTGTCTAAACAATAGTTAATCAATTAATTTATTCTTGAAGTATTCATTGAATATTTCAATATTCCTAATAATAAAAAAAAATGTAAAGAATTTCGTAGTGTGAAGTTTTAGTGAATTGTGATTGGCTTGTTCGGATTTAAATAATGGAGCGTTTGTGTGTTCTATTTGAGTTTGAAAGTGCAATAATGTGGATGTAACGGCTATTTTTGAATTGTCAATTGATGGATAGAATGTGAGTATCTACCTCCTTATTCGCACAAAGAAATATACCTAGTTTCTTAGATATTTCATACTGAACTCTTTCGAACAAAATGAAGTAGGTATTACGTGATTGTATTGAATGTAAAATCAGTGATTCTGTCTGTATTCGGTCTGTAGGCTCTCTACTGTTAGTATTTGCTGATTCATCGAAATTCTACAAGATGTTTTTTGTAGGTAGGTATTATTGGAGCAGTATTTGGCAGAAAACTCATTATTAGTAGATATACTTCATTTTAGGCACATTTTATTTTACTTAACACTATACACATTTAATATAAATTTAAAATTATTAAAAATAAAAAAAGTGTATGGTACTCAGAAGTTATTCACAGATTAAAGCTTCCAGGCTGTACCTAGATAGGTAGGTACTGCTTGGAAGTCGTTACTACTTTTAAAAAAGTACAATTTCTGCACTGCACTTTTTTTTTTGCTATTTGTATTTTTAGTTAATATAGGCACTAATCCTGTCTTAAAGTTTTATGCACAAAAAATATTGTTAGGGGACAGCAAAATGCTTGCGGTAACCCATCCTTCTAGTGGTCACTTTGCCTTGTCTGGCCACCCTTCCCTATATCGTGCGCTCTAGGCCATCACCTAATTTCGTCCTATATGCATGGGTCGGATCCGCCTATACATTGGTTTATTACTGTATTTCGAAAGAAATGTATACCGTTCGCGATGTGCCCTATCTTTCTCCAATTTCTGCATCAGCTTCATCGCAATCTCGTCAGGGATGCGCACTATACCATATTTAGGAAATGCTCTGTAATTCGGTTCTACGGCGTAGTTATTCTCTTTTCTTCTATATGTCTTTATTGTCATAATTTTGAAGCGCTTCTCATATTTGTTTTGCATAAAGTCTGCATCATTAGGATCTGTTGGGGCCGCAGTACTGATACTATATGTTGGTATGAATGTTGATGGGGGCGGTTCTGTTGTTGTTTCTGGTGTTGTTATTTCCTCTGTCGTTGTATCCGGTGGAATCGGTGGATTTGTTTCAATCGGTGGATCCGTTTTAATTGGTGGATCCGTTTGAATCGGTGGATCCGTTTGAATCGGTGGAGGTGGAGGCGGTATGGGTGGTGGAGGCGGTATGGGTGGTGGAGGGGTCGTTGTCTGTGGAGGTATCGGTGCTGGAGCTTCCGTCGGCGATGTCTGGTCGGGAGGCATCGGAGGAAACATTGGTGGCATCGGTAGCATTGGTGGCATAGGAGGCATAGGCGGCATTACCATTACAGGAACCGGATACGGTAGGATGATAACATCTGGCTGTGGAAATGATGATGGTAATTGCTGATAAGCATTATTTGGTGCTTTATCTGATTTACAGTGAAAGTGTCCTCCATGATTACTTCCTAATAATTCCGAACTTGTTCTTTTAATACGAGAATGATGATGATTGTGCCTATGGGTATGAACAAATTCATTGCGGTTTACTGGCTCCCCGATGTCGTAATTTTGTTGCATTTGATTATCCATGAATCGACGAGAGAAGGGGATATCTTCATACATCATATAAGATATCCCACTTTTGAGTAGGTGACATACTAGCACAGCATTGTAAATCTGAAAATATTACTTTATAAATAATTCATCTAATTATAATTTTTGTCACTGGTCCTGTGGAAAAAGGATAGCTTGAACGACATTTATGGTCTTGCAATACCATTATAGATCAATATTATAATTGTGATTATACTGGTGTATGGCCTCTAAATCATTAAAAACTTGACTGACACACGGAGCGGCATAGCTTTTCAGGTATAGTTAATGTGTGTAATGTGTTTGACATCTCTTGTCTGTCGCCGAGCCAAAAGATTTAGAACCAGGCTTTTATGATGGGGTAGGAAAACTATTCTTTAGAAAAGTATCCCTTAATAAGCACTAGAGACTTGTAATTATGCACAGGAACGAAACTAGGTACATCACTGTGTATAGATATTTTCCTGTTGTCTTCTGTAAGGTCCCCTGTCCAGTCGTCCTTGCTCGATTGTATGTGGTATTTTTCTTTTCTTTTCTTTCCATACTACATTGTGATTGTATCCCTACATCTCTTAATGTTTAAGAATACGTACCGTCTTCATTTTGTGACTGTATTAGAGTATTTATAGAATGCGTTTTATTTACTAAATAGGTTTTGTATTATTTATACTTTAACAAAGTCTGTGACATTTTTAACTAACTTATTTTACCGTCTAAGATAAAATATAAGTTATATAAGTAAGTAAATCACTCCAATAAGTACTAAAATGTATGTGTTTCCTTTATGACTATGTTATGTGTAGGTTATTGTTTACAAATCTAAATCGCAATAACAAAATACCTATACCTATACAATCAATTTCTTTTAATATTTTCATATTTTTTGATGTGGATTGATTTTGTATTTATCTAACTTCACTTACGTTTTCTATGTGCAAACATTCCACGCAGGCTATAAAAATTCTAATCTTATACATACTTACTTATATAAAATCGTTTGTGTTGACTGGCGATTAACGCAGAGCTAAACTAGAATTTGGATCATGTATTGTATACTTAACGTAATCATTCACTAAGAAAGGATTTTCGGAAATTGATTATCCCGAGCAAATAAGTAGATTCTGGATTAGGAACAAGGTGGACCGATGTTCTGGCAAAGGTTGCGGGCAGCCGATGTATAAAGTTAGCTTAAGTCGAATGCTGTGAAAATCCTTGGGAGAATCCTATGTCCAGCAGTGGATACTTTTCGGTTGAGATGATGATGAAGTTACATTAAGTGTTAGTGTAGTGTTCCTAAAGTTCTTTTTTAATATCTAGTCTGATTTGTCAAAAAATAAAAATAAAGAGTCCAGTGTCTGGACTGCTAAAAATATCTAAGTAGCTGTCAAAATTCTTGCTTGAAGACTTAATTTGGACATCATGTTGAAAGAGCTGTCAAATTATAGTTCACTAGCTGTTGCCCGCGGGTCCGCCTGCGTGGATGTTATTCCAGACCATAATCAATCTCTGTGCCAAATTTCATCCAGATCCGTTTAGTAGTTTTTACGTGAAAGAGTAACAAACATCTATCCATCCATACTTACAAACTTTCGCGTTTATAATATTAGTAGGATGATCGTTGTAAGCCCAGTTTGAAGAGAGGTAGACCACGATACAAGCGAGCATGTCCGACTGGGGAAGAACCTTTTGCAAAACATTATACACACAGTCGTTGTGTTCCTGTGCATAAGGATAGGTGTCCAGTGCTCATTTAGGGATATATAATAGCAACCCATATACGTACCACTGCTGGGCACGGGTCTAATCTCCTCTATCAAGAGAAAGAAGGTTTAGTCCTTAATTCACACAGGCTGGCCAAATGCGGGTTGGTGAATCAGACATATTTCTACAAAGACATGTGGGTTTTTTTTTCTCACGATGTTTTCCTTCACCGTTAGCAGATGGCGAATCATTTGATTAGTACACACAAAGTGAAATTCATATTGGTACTGCCATCCGGGATCGAACTCGCACCTCCTGCGTGCAAGTCGGTTACTTTCCACTCAGCCGTATTTAGGGCGTATTTAGGGATGCGTTTTACATTTTCTATCTCAGGTATATCTAATCATAAAACCCTTGAAATTATTAATGCGGTAACACGTGAGTGCTACTCCAGTTTTTGCAAGCGTCCAAAGTCTACGATAACTACTTACCATCAGCCGTATGCTTGTTTGCCACCTATCAAAGTACGGTCGGAATCTGTGGGTTTAGTCTAATTGTATAGTGTTACTAAATTCCACGGAAATATATATAATGGTTTTCTTAAAAAAACTAATCTTCATATAGCGGCCCTGTACAGCTAACTTCGTTGCCGTGTACATATACATAATAGCTTCGGAACCATAAAAAGTCATTGCAGGTTACATTTTTGTAATAATGAGTTGACAACAACCCAATTGATTTTATATCTTTGTTACAATAATCTTTTGATCATCTTTTATTTAAAAATGCAAACTTAAATAAAGAACCGAACATTTATCACAATTTTTAATATTCAGATCTAAGACAATAATAAAAATAGTATAAAAGTAAAAAATAAAGATATTGTCTAAATCGGATTAAAATATTGGCAACCTTTACGGTCGCCGTCCAATTTCTTTCATTGAACGTAACTGGACCATCAATTTATGGGCCATTTTGTCCGGTATTGGTACAATTCCAAATTTGGGCAACTTAGGTTTAGTTCTCATGTATGATTTCACCACATTGTTACGCCTGTAATCTCTGTTTGGTGTCTTAATTATAATATTAGAAAATTCATCCATAGCATTTTTGAGTACTGAGTCTAACATATTGCTATCATCTTTCTGGGATTTCAGATATTGATCTGAGAATAGTCTGTAATCGTCAATTTGTTCTTGACTTGTAGTTGGGGTTTGTGTGGTGGTTGTAGTCAAGGCTGTGGTCGTGGTCGTCTGTTCTGTTGCTATAGTTGTCGTTGTGGCCTCAGTCGTTGGTTCAGATATTTCTGCTTTGAGTAGTGTTGGTGAGTGATGACAGGGCGGTTTTGTTTGTTTACTGGGTGGGTTTACTGGTTTAATGGGTGGGTTTACTGGATTATAGGGTGGGTTTTGCGGAGGAAACGTCATATTAGGATTCTTGATAGGATTTATAATATTCGGTGGGAATTGAAAAACCATGACTCTTGGGTCTGGGTAGGGCATAGACATTGGTGGTAGTGCCATCGCTGGCATTGGCATTGGCATCATTGGCATCGGGAACTGCATTTGTGGCATTTGCATTGGTGGCATTTGCATTTGTGGCATTGGCGGCATTGGCATTTGCGGCATTTGCATATGGGGCATTGGCATTTGTGGCATTCTCATTTGTGGCATCGGTGGCATTGGTGGAATCCGCATCAGTGGCATCGACATTGGAGGCAGCGGAATAGGAGGCATCGGCATTGGATGCATTTGCATAGGAGGCATCGGCATAGGAGGCATCTGCATCGGAGGCATCGGCATTGGAGGCATTGGCATTGGAGGCATCGGCATCGGAGGCATTGGCATTGGAGGCGGCATGTTTGGCATTGCTAAAGATATTGGTGGCATCATTACTATATTGCTTTCCCTTTCCTGCTGTTTAGGGCAACTGTCGCATACTTTTTTGCAACATGGAGGTGGATCATTAGCACACATATTACAAGCACAATTGTTACATGCATCGTTGGAATCTCCAAGCCCATCATCCTGATTCTTATTTACGTAAGAGTGCTCTTCGGATCTACTGTCCGAGTACACAATATCTTGCTCATATGAATCTTCATCATTTGAAGTGGCAATGTGAATTTGATAACATAGGTGTAACAGAAATACCTGTAAAAAATATTATACTGTTAGTTATTTACATGCCTCTGACAAAAAGTAAATAGCATTAAAATTCCTTAACCGATTTTAATGAAATAAATTTTAATGATATTAGGTTTCAATTGACACCACGCTTAATTAATATCGTCGATTCCATCGACTTGGGACAACTATGGTAGTATAGTATCTAAAAAAACCACAATAGAATTGCAGACCGCAGATGGTAAACTATTTAATTAGTACAGCTACTGACAGACAAGACATTCATCTTTTCTATCCTACCCGCTTCTCAACCAATTGTATTTGTATGAAGTTTATGGTTGCGTCCCTATCTGCTCTTATAAATTAAAACTCAAATAACACATATCAAATTGTAATTATATATCTGGCGATTAAAATGAATGGCCTGAGTTTCTTGCCGATTCTTTACTTAGGCTCTACTTCTGTCTATTTATTCAGCGAACCCAGGCAAATTAGCTGACGTCTCATTTGGTTTTTTTACTCGTGTCACAGTGTGTTCCTTATAAATAAATAAGTTTGAATAGTACGTATAAATCCCGCTAGTCGGGATTGAATTTACACCGCATGTGTCGATTACTTTCGTACTCGGTTATCATTGCTTTTTAACACATTAGCGGTGGCAGTCGATTGGGAAAGTTATCGATTTATTATATGAGTTCGATCCCAAGTGTCAGTACAGTTGTGAATTTTACTTTATAGCATTAATACGTATACATACAAACAAATGATATACAACTGCTAACAATGAAAGAAAATATCGCGAGAAAACCCACATGTTTTACAATAAATGAAAGGAATATCTGATCCACTAACCCGCATGGGCTAAACCCTCTGCCTTCTAGACAGAGGAGGAGCCCAGCCGTGGGACTTAAAATATAAGTTGCTATAATATTAATACAAAAAAAGAACTAACCAATTTGAGATCCATTTGTGTATTGTTATACTCTCTACAGGTCCTCACACAATACTACTTCGAATAACGAGGTTATGCGTTACAAAATGTGAAAAAAGGCCTGTTGCTCCATTGAACAATAATTCTTATGTTACGTTACTATTGATTCAGTAAAACGATTTGTTTTTTTGGAAAATGATTATATCATTAGTATTGTATTGTTTTCTTTTGATTTTGTAACGATACTTGATTTTTTATCGACTTAAAAAAAGGAGTAGGTTCTCAATTCGTCGAAATCTATTTTTAACCGACTTCAGAAAAAGAGGAGGTTCTATGTTCAACTGTTTTTTTATGTATGTTCACCAATATCTCCCTCATTTGTGGACCGATTCTCAAAATTATTCTTTTATTTGAAAAAGTATCTATACTCTAGAGGTGGTTCCATTGGCACCAAGTTAAGATGGGATTTCAGGGAAATCGAGGGCAACCGCCAAATGTTATAGGTATTAACAATGTTTTTCAAATATTATTTACTTTTATTTTATCACTAAAAATAGAAAAAAAAAAAACTCTAAATATTAGATCAAAGAGGTTTTTTAAAATCAACAAAAATCTAAAAAATGTAAACATCGATAATATTTTTAAGACGGTTTACTTTTTAAATTGAAAAGATTTTTATTCCTTTTATCATAATTATTTGAAGGACTATACGTGTGGGCTACTGGTTCAGGTTGTCATCTCGCTACGAACAACGCGCAGAAAATTGAGGGTTTGACTCCCACATTGTCATGTCACAAAGCTTTGGGTGACATGTTTGTCCTCAGTCTGGGTATTCATTGTATCCGTGAATTTTGTAAAGCCTCCGCAACACAGGGCCAGTGCTATATTTCAGAAGTTGTCTTTAAACAAATCATCATCTTAGCTCAATGATGTCAACTGTCGAACGTAGGTCTCTGCAACTACCGATTTTTCATTTCCTGCATTTAGTTTCTTGTAATCTTGGCTCTGCCCACTTCATATTTATTTGTACATAGAATGCGATTTGGAAGCATATACTAAATTACACTTATCCAGGACAAATTAAGATCAATTATAGTGGTTTACACAACGTAAATTGCGTCAATAATATTTGTCTATTGGCGTTGAAAGGCTGTGTCAGCTACTTAACGTTCCACTAGTACCTATACAATAATAGTACAGCCAACCGGACACAAGGCGACCTTGCCAAAAGGTTTTATCTCGACAACATTGTCGCTTTGTAAATTAGACCAGTTTGCGAGCAATTATATTATTTAACTAATAGATAAATTTATCTTTTACCGCACCTGCGTACATTAATTAACTTTTAGGCTTTTTATTGGTTAGAGCCCATACGCCCCATAAGATTCGCCCCGTCAAGATTTCATGTGGCGAAGCCCATACGTCCCACAAGATTCACCCCGTCAATATTTCACATGGCGAATTGGGGTACTAAAATGTAATATGGGGCGAATCTTGCGGGGCGTGTGGGCTTCGCCTCGTGAAATATTGACGTGGCGAATTGGGGTACTAAAATGTAATACAGGGCGAATCTTGAGGGGCGTGTGGGCTTCGCCTCGTGAAATATTGACGTGGCGAATTGGGGTACTAAAATGTAATACGAGGTGAACCTTGTGGGGCGTGTGAGCTTCGCCTCGTGAAATATTGACGTGGCGAATTGGGGTACTAAAATGTAATACAGGGCGAATCTTGTGGGGCGTGTGGGCTTCGCCTCGTGAAATATTGACGTGGCGAATTGGGGTATTAAAATCTAATACAGGGCGAATCTTGCGGGGCGTATGGGCTCATAGCCCTTCTATTTTTTGGATATTAGCTTACACTTGCGGCTTCGCCCGCGCGTATAATACCACGGGAACAGTGATTTTTTCGGAATAAAAAGTAGCTTATGCAGTATACCTGACTATAATCTATCTCTGTGCAAAATTTCATTCTGATCCGTTCAGAAGTTTTGGCGTGATTGAGTAACAAACATCTATTCTATTTATCTTTCCAAACTTTTGCATTTCATATTAGTAAGAAGTAAGATGTATGTATAAATATAACAACAACCCATGCTCTACGGCTAGGGTCAGGTCTCTCTTCTAAATTAGGCTCGGCCTTAACCACACACACTGGTCCAATGCGGATTTGGTGGATGAGATGAATTTCTTCTAGAACGATGTTTTCTTTACCGTTGCAGATAAATAACTTGATGAGACATTTCATAATATCATGTGTTACAAATCTAGTATTAATATAATTATTAAAATAAAACCTACATAAACTAAACTACTTACCTACAAAATAATCAGATAATGTCTATATAATTTTTTTTATACTACCAAGGTGGTAAACAGGCATACGGCCTGCCTGATGGTAAGCAGTTACCGTAGCCTAAGGCCGCTTGTATCACCACGGGTGTCACTCGCGCATTGCCGACCCATTAAATCCTTATAACTCCTTTCTTGAAGAACCCCGTGCTATTCTCTCTTGGGAAAGCTCCCGTCGGTATATCTGACGGTAGAAAATTTTTTTTCGTATTATTCTTACCTATTTTGCAATTTAGTAGTTTATATGACTCCTCCATAATACTGGAAAGTATTGTACAATACTATGTTACCTTACGCCATAGCTAGCAAATGGAACGGAAATTATTGCATGTCTATAGCTTCCTATAATTTTATAAAACTGTCATTTATTCGCTCGGTCATATTTGTTTTCCTTATTTTCTATACTTTTACGTTGATATAACATATTATATATAACTGGCGTATATTTACCTTAACTTTATACAGTAAAACAAATATACTGGTCGACTTGAGAACCTCCTCCGTTGTTTTCGTCGATTAAAAAATAAAATAGCAATACTTATACAGGTATAACTGTAACTATTTTGTTTTGATTTTTGACACTTATTTTAGTAACACCAATACTGTTCGTACCATTCGGTGATTAGGCGACAACGTAATATAGTTTACTGCGTATAATATACGGATTTGTTCATTTATTGCTAATGGTGGCAGATAAGTCAACGGTCCAACTAATGGTAAATGGTATACACCGCTCATGGACATCAGCAATGCTAAAGACACAGCCACCGCCTACACCACCCCACACTGTCGCCTTCTTCGTATCGATTAGTTAGTAGCCAACCTGCTGACAGAGTTATTAAGATTACCAATTCAGGCCGCTGCCATAATCTCTAGTGTATTTCACATAGCACGGGTACTGTGAAGTTTAACATTCTACGATAAAAATGAAAGAAAGTGATTGAATCAACTTCTAACCAATTGGCTCATTGAATGATCAAGAGCCTAGAGTATTCAATCGATAGGTTTTAATTTCATCGTCTAACATTTTCATTGATATTTATCTTCAAACGTCACAATAGTCCAATATAATGTGACAAATACTATAACGACTACCTACCTACCTATGTAGGTAATATCGTAGCGCTTTGAATACACTACAATTGAAATTCCACGTGAGAGAAATGAACATGATATTCCTGAATTTATTATTTTTGAAGATAACAAGAATTAAAAATATATTTGTACTTTATTAAAAGAGCTCTATACAATAACACCTTAAGTACTAGTTTTTAAATTTTGTTTTGCATTGTCGGGACCTCTTGTTTAACATATTGGAATATTGGAAAGTAGGTCAATATTTTGAATAAAGCATCTACATTTTGGGTCTTTTATAATCGCTCGGATAGTAAAGTCACAGCAGAAGGGCTCCATTCTAGCCTGCTTTTACACCCGTGTAGCTAAAGATGTGACCACCAAGAAGGATCGTTAATTTTCATAGCGTAGCGGCCAGGCTCTGTTTAGCTCTGGAAGCGTTTACTAGAATTTTATAAAACTATATGCTGCTATTTTTATAATGGTGAAAACCATCACATAGTTTCGGAGTTTTGATTTCGAAATTTCTAAAGCCTGACTTTTTTGGTTAACTGGTTTAGAACCCTAAAAGAAGTAAGTGCTTCAGTATTGACGAAGGTTATTAAAAAAATATAAAACTATAATTAAACATTAATACTTAAAATGAAATATTGCTAATCTTTTTGATCTATTGCGTCTAATATCTTTCATGTCACGCATTTCTGACATTAGCTTGTGAGCCATATTGTCTGGTATAGGAACAATGCCAAACTTTGGCATCCATGTAGGCTTGGTCTTTCTTAATGACGTCAGCCTGTACCTGTTGTTACCACTGCTGGTTTTCTCAGGTGTCTTTACTATAATGTTAGCAAAGTCACCCATAGCATTTTTGAGAACCTTTTCCAATAAGCTGCCTTCACCACTGCGGTATTTAAGGTAAACGTTTGAGTTTGGTTTAAAGGTGTATTTTATTTTTTCAGTTGTTGTTGTTGTCACGGGCGGTGCTGGGCGAGGCGTGGTTGTTGACGTGGTTGTGATTCTGGCTGTCGTCATAGTAGTCGTGGTTGCGGCTCTGACGACTGATTGTGGTGTCGACTGTGCTAGGGGGTTAGGTTTCGCCATCATACTTTTAAAAAAGTTTGTAAATTGAGGTGAGAATGGAAAATAAAGGAGATTTTGGTTCTGGTATGAATCTGACAAAGAAGATGAATATGCACCTGGCATCTGCATATTCTGCATAGGCATTCGGAGATCCGGCATTTGCATCATAGGCATTGACATTGAGGGCATCGGCATTTGTTGCGGCATCTGCATCTGTGGCATTTGTTGCATAGACATCTGTTGCATAGGCATCTGTTGCATTGACATATGCGGCATTGACATTTGCGGCATTGGCATTTGCATCTGTGACATTGATTGAGGTTGCGACATCGACATTTGCATTTGCGGCATGGCCATTTGATTCATAGTGTGTGGTGGTTGTTGCGGTTGTGGCTGTGGTATTGGTATTTGTGGCATCGGCATTAATTGAATTTGTGGCGCTGTCATTGATAGCTTCGAGATGTTCTTGTTTTTTTTACTGTGGTGTAGGTGTGTTCCATGGTGTCGGGATGATCCGTGGTGGTCATGGTGTTGGTGATGGTGAAATTCTTTGTAATTCATGTCAGAATTATTTTCTTGAGACTCACTTTCCTCATTTGGATATCGGTAAAAACCATTGAGGTAGTTTGCGTTGGCATTTTGCAAGAGAAAACAGAGTTGTAGAAATAATATCTGAAAATAAAAAAACTAGTTAGCTAAAATATACCAGATAAAAAGCAGTAACAGATGAGTGTAGTCTGCAAGCCACAAATACTTGGAAAAATAACTGATAAATATGGTTAATGTAAATTTGGAGTCATCAAAATTTAAGAGAAGTAGGGCAGCATTCTAGCGAGCAAGCCCGACTAGGGATGGACCTCAGCCTTACATAAGACCACAGCCAAATAACTGCACACAGCGGTGTAGTTGTGTTCCTGTGATTGAGTACAACAGATCTCCAGCACTTAATTAAGGATGAGTTTTGAAAGAAACGTTTTCTTATCCCAGGAATACTCCATCTTAAAGCCCTGGTGTCGGGAACACGCAAGTGGTACTGTACTGTATGATACCATAGCTACGGTAGCTACAGTAACTACTTAACATTAGGCGGACCGTATGTTTGTTTGCCATCCAAGTAGAATAAAAAAATCTTAAAGGACTGAACAGCTCTTGCCGTTGACACTACAAATAGTCAATATAAAATGTTTCTACGTTACACATTTCTGATTATATGATCAATTTTGGTACTTTATTTGCTACTAGCTGTTGCCCGCAGCTACCCCCGCGTGGGTGTCGGGTACCGCGATAAAAAGAGCTATTCTAGACTAAAATCTATCTCTGTGCCAAATTTTATCCAGATCCGTTCAGTAGTTTTGCGTGAAAGAGTAACAAACACACAAAAATACAAATCTTTCCTCTTGATAATATTAGTGTAGATATACATTTATGTAAATTACATATACTCGTAGAGTGCACCCACTTTTTTTAAAATCTCATTCTCCTTAGGTTGACTACTTGAGAATGGTTTTAGCAAGTCCATTACAAGACTTGTGCAAACGGTAAACCATCATCATCATTATCTCAACCGAAAGTTAAATAAATAAATTAAATAATATATTAAAAATAATAATAAACAAACCATTATGAAACTGATCACCATCTTCGTTTAGATATATATTGTCACAAAGCTGTAGCACAACACGACTGCAAGTTACGGGGTTATGTGACAAAAAGGCAAAAAGGAACCACCTATTTCATTGAACAATTGTTCAGTTACATTACTATTGATTAATGTGATTTGTTTTTGGATTTATTTCTTAAGAACGATTATATAATTACCATTGTGGTATTTCTTCACACAGTATGCATTTGTATTTATCGTGAGCTACCTTGCCTTGTTGTGTAATATGTTTTGTTAAATTTAATATCTGATACCGAGAAATATGGATGGTTACTGTAAATTCAGGCTTCTAGTTTTATCTACAACGAAATTATAGGGGGTCGAAAATGGCCTGAACTGCTTCGAGAAAAGGATGATACGGGCGTGTCGCTTTTTTGCTCGACTTGGCGGGGGCACTGCCATGCCCCCAGATTCCTAAAATTAATTATCATATGTTCTATGACTTTGTCTAGTCGTAGGAATTTAAATAAGATTTGTTTTGCTTTTACAATTGTAGGCAGTGTTTTATTTTAAGAGAGGACATGTGACCTTATACCTACCGTCTTGTTCAGGGAAGGACAGCGGTTAAGGCTCTCAGTAACTTCAAGCCAAAAGCCACTGTACGGTTGGTCCAGTGGCTTAAGTGGTTACCTTCGTTCGATCCCCACTCAAGACAATAATTTGTGTGATAAATGCAAATGGTCGTCCGATGAAAAAAGACAACTCCCGCACTGGAAAATAAGCCCGTGTCAAGGGGGGACTTTACAAACATACAATTAACGAACACAAAGTAGGGTGTACTTACTGTCCCTTAATTTTTTTCTTTTAAAAATACAACTCCCGCACTAGAGAACAAGCTATGTGTCGCGGGGAACTTTACAAACATACAACTAACGGACACAAATTACACCCAGACTCAGAACAATTCTTTGTGGGTCACACAAAGTTTTATCCTGTGTGGGAATCGGACCCACAACCTCGTGCACAGCAGGCGCATACTGCGGCCACTGGGCCACCGAGGCAGTCAAATTGTATGTTTGTCTTTTTTTTTAACTCTCTTTAAAAAAAAAAACAGACATACAAAGACAGAGGTGATATGCGTCATACCGACTAAACCCCTCTTGTTCACTTTGTGTTAGCAGGGTCTCTGAGGTTTCCAGTCTAGCGCCTTGCCCCCAACTACAAAACGCTTACCTCGCTTATTATTAAAACGCCAACACTAGGTACTTCGATGGCTTAGCTTGCGTCAGACAAGAATCACGTTCTTATAGCTGTAAGTTGCGAAGGGTTCACTGCTGTTATTCCTGGCTTATAAGAACCAATTCGTGTTTTTGGGATTGTTACATTCCCCTGTAAGGTGAAGATACTGAAATAAACTTCCTGTCAAAGTTTTCCCATGAGAATATAGCATGGGGTTTTTCAAGAAAGGAGTTATCAGGTTTTTAAATGGTCGGCAACGAGCGAGCCACATCCCTGGTGTTACAAGCGTCCTTAGGCTACGGTAACTGCTTACCATCAGGCGGCCCATATGCTTGTTTGCCACCTTGGAAGTATAAAAAATACAATCTGGAAGTTCTAATTTGAAAATAAAAATCTCCTTTGTAGTCAGGAACTTCTTACCAGCTAGCGTGTAGACTACGGGTTTGCTGTCTTAGTGGTACAAAAATAGAAACAATGTACTGCTTACTAATTCGGTTATAGTAAGTTGGACTGACTAGTCGCTAGGAGGGAACCGAGTCCTGTCTGCCGCCACTGCGACTGCGACGACGACTCGGCGCAGCATACGCTCGAGTCGTGTCCGGCTTGGGCGGTGCAGCGCCGGGACTTCGTCGCAGTCATTGGTGAAGACCTGTCGCTGCCGGTCGACAGGGAGTGGACGGCGGTTGCATCCTTCTGCGAGGACATCATCTCGCTGAAGGAGGCGGTGGAGCGGATCACAGAGGAAAGTCTCCTCCGCTGATCCGATCCATCACCGGCGACCTGAGCGGCGTCGGCGCGCCTAAGAACGCCTGATGCCACCATAGTGAGGCTGCGGGGAGACTGGGGCAATAGAGTCTAACCCGCACCCTTCCGCGGAGTGACAGTGTCCCCGGTGCGCCCGGACACTGCCACTAGGTATGGAGCCCGCAGCCGCTGGGTGGACCACTGACGTCAGTGGCCCGGTGGGGCGGTGTGCGTAAAGCATTTCCCCTCTACAAAAAAAAATCGTTGACTGATGACCTCAAGAAACTTGCTGGCATAAACTGACTGCACGGTTGGTTCAGTGGCGTAAGTGGTTACTCGCCATTAACTACTGCGCGACGTGTTGTGGGTTCGATCCCCATACGGGACAAAAAAGTGTGTGATCCATGAATGGTTGTTACGAGTTTGGGGTACTTTGAGAGTATGTTTGTAAAGTAATACCGCAACACAGGGCTTGTTTCTTTTTTCGGGAGTTATCGTTAATAAAAAACACTGACTTCACAGTTCAGGCAGAAGATGGGGTTTTGTAGTGCTATTTAAGAGAGGGCTAGGGCTGTCTAGTGTGTCCAGAAACAGCCTAGTTGATTTTTATATTAAAACTCTGTTAGTAAATACAGACGAAATTATATAACGGCGTCATACAACGTATGTTTTGTTCTACATTAGATAAAAATATGAATACTACATTACGTCAGAGAGACCGACGAAGGTGGACAGGTCATGACCTTAGTCTAGCTATTCCTGGATGAGCCGCATATCGCCAGAGGATGGAAACGTGCCAGAATCTTCAGTTATAAGTTCGTGATATTAAAATCAATAACCAATAAAATATTGCCGTTATATTTCTTTTAGAATTGCCACCCATTGCACTGTATGTGTATTTTTAAAAACAAACTGGTCACCTATCTATGAAGTGACAGCGGCAAGTTTCCGTAATGTAGAATATCTATAATTCAGCGTAGCTATTATTTAGTTAAAAGTCACTTAAAAATTGTACATTTGATTTTCTAGCAGCAACATTATCTCTACCTAAGACTATTGTCTTCAGTTACCTATATGAATATAATATAGCCAATTCTTAATACGTTATCGGTCAATAGATCGGTATCCAAGAAAATATTATAAGAAAACACATGCTATAATTTATCCATTTATCCTCATAATCCGATAGATGGCTCTACTAGTCACAAAAATTAGAAATGAGAAATTATTATACATAACTGGGTGAAACCATATAATATGATATTGCTAACAACAAAGTAAGCAAACAAATGAATTATTCATATTATTAAAAATAGATTAGAGAGAAGAAAAAAAACATTTATCTCAAAATGCTAAACAAATGATTTACCACCTGTTAACGGTGAAGGAAACCTTTGTGAGAGGAAATTTTAAAGACATGTTAGATTCACCAATCTGCTCCGCTGATAGAGAAGAAGAAGACCGTGCTCATTTGGATGTGGTCTTCTAGAAGATGGAGTTTGTTCATATATTGTCCTATATCTTTAATGACTCAATTTGTAGAATCTATATTTAAATCGTATGAGTGTGATTTGGCCAAAATAGTAATGAGAAAACAAAAATCACGGTCAATTTGCATAGTAGAGCTTGTTGTATTTTAATCCTATTAAATATGTATTTCTTGTAATAAAGACTATCTATTGGTTAAATAATTAATTGTTTTGTAGTTATAAAAGTCCAAAATTAGAACACCACGTCGAATCAACATAAACAAAAGTTTTGGCACAAGTTGTGTCATAAAGACAAAACAAGGAAGGTGAAATCTTATTCGAGTGTATTAATAACAAGTCAATCTTTAAAAAAACCACTGAGCCAAAGCAGAATAAACAACAGCCTATATATTTTTAAAATTGGAACCGTATTCTAAGAAATTAAAACGATAAAAGAATTAACGTTGGGAAATGAATACTACGTATCAAGACGCAAATTGCTGACGTAGAATTTTACTGAACACGTCAGTCGACTGCTGGACGGGCTATGGGCTACAGTAACTATACCGTGGGTCCTAAAAAGAGATGCAAAATGCGCTTCGGAACTATAGAAGTTATTGGCTCCTACTGGCATAAAATGGGGTATCATAGATAAAGGAAGAGGTTGTTATTTAAGTAGGTAATTATTATATTGTGGTTTATTTTTCAAATGCATATTTTTTTTATAATTAATACCTTATACCAATACGTATTACAAAAATAGTAATATTATTATGTTGTCTTGTTATACCTCTATATTTCGAGTAGCGTTCCGTTGGTGAGTGCGCGGGCGCAGGGCGTCGGGTCACGACCTCGTCTCGCCGGAATTAGCCTGTGACGTCACTACGCCAGGTGCCTGCCAACTGCCAACTACTGTACACATGGAGATGACAATTCCAATAATAATACAGTTTGGCCGACTGTTCCAAGCAGCTGGGTTAAGTCAAACTTATTGGTACGCCAAATAATAGCAAATTGTGATTTTGGCAGTAGGGTACTATAAATATTTGTTTGTTTTGTTTTTAAAAAGACAACTCCCGCACTAGGGAATAAGCCCTGTGTCACGTGGTCTTTACATACATACAATTAACCAGTAAGTAGTGCAAATATACCGTTAAAGGCCCGTGGTAATGTTGCACAAATACATATTAGGATACTTCTGTCTGCTCACGGCCACTCTTTTATGATCCTCCTATACAGGCTTACCTAGTGAGAAGATCACCAACTGATATTTTAACTTCAGCATTTGATAAAACTATCACTACCTACTTTAAAAACAATACCTAATTTAATTAAATTTATTTAATGAATAAAAACTGTGTCAAAATGCTGAAATAACAATTTTTCATTTTTATTTTAACTCTCGGACCGGGCTTCCGTGGCATTTTGCGCTTAATGCCACCCTATTGTTATGCCTCTGCAATTAACGGACACAAAGTGCACTCAGACTCGGGACAACCATTAATGGATCCAACAAATTTTTGTCTGATGTGGGGATCGAACCCACAACATGCCACGCAGTGGAAAATTGCGGGGTAACCGCCATTAAACCAAACGTGAAGTCAAATTTAATCACTAACAAAAAGCAAATTATACCTCTAGTATTTCAAGCGTCCATAGGCTACGGTATCTGCCTACCATCAAGTGAACTGTAAGCCTGTTTGTCACCGCAGTAGTATAAAATAAAATGCACATTAAGGGCTGATTAATACATAGTAATCGTAGCACTCGACTTGAACAAATAATACTATCAGCTGTTAGATATTCCTCAGAACTGATATGAGTTCCTTTGTCTGTATCGTTATCGTTATCAATTGTCTGCGTGACCTGTCCTGTCTCGGTTATTGTTGGTTTTATAATTGCATGTTTCATTTACTTTTAACAGCCAATATATGTATAAGCGAGCAGCTCTCAACATGGCCACCGTAGTGTAGTAGGCTCATATCCCTCTAAATGTATGGAGGAGATCCGTACCCAGCAGTGGGACGTTTATGAGTTGAGATGAATAAATGAGTATATATAAAAGCTTCGCGAGGATCAGCTAAGTGATAGAAAGGTTGGAAGAATGGGGCGGGCTCCGTGGCACTTCATATTTTTATAAAACTCCGAGCGAGCGGATAAGAAGAGATGGTCGCAGTGGTGTGGAAGATCCACGTTTATGATCTATATATTTTGATTGGATATAATAACATTCCCATTGCTGGACATGGATTTTCTCTCCTAGATTTCCTTCACCTTTAGCAAAATAATTTAATTAGGGCATATTATATTTTTAATGTGAATTTCATGTTGATACTGATAGCCAGGATCGCTACTGATTGCTACTGATGACGTTTCAGACGACTTCAGCCACAAAACACATAGTACCTAATGTACCTACTTATAGTATTTTTCACATAGCGTGGGTACTGTGACGTTTGACATTTGAAGATAAATATAAATTAGCCTTTATAACTGAGAAAATAACAAACACGAATTTACATACAAAATGACCATCTAAACTTAAAACTATAAATTTATTTATTTACATAGACAATTAAAATTTAAAGAATGTCAGTTTGCCTTTTGGCGAAGGCCTCCTCTAACTCTCTCCACTGATTCCTGTCGGTCGTAACCCTTCTCCAATGTGGTCTTACAAATACATATATATCAATAAAAAAGATAGACGATTAAAACCTACCGATTGAATACTTTAGGCACTTGAACATTCAATTCGCCAATTGGTTAGAGATTGATTTAATAGTTTTCTTTCATCCTCATCGTAAAATGTTAAACGTCATAGTACCCATGCTATGTGAAATAGACTATAGTTTGTGTATAGTGTATTGGTCTCCAGTGTGAATTTAATAGAAACATTTCTAAAACATTTCCTCTTAAATCTGACGGCTATGGTAACTGCGAAACATAAGGGATGCCGTATATTTGCATGCCACTATAATGATAAAAAAAGAAAAAAAATAGCATCATTAAGGACATAAAATAATAGAACCGTGAACTGTGGACAAAGTTTGGATGGACCTATGTCCAGCAGTGCACCGAAAAATGACACAGAAAATTACAAAATCAAGTCTCATAATGACTAAGGGGATTTCCCTATCTATGAAATATGTGTACCTATTTGGTAAACAAAATTTTCTGATTCCTTTGCGGTATTTTATCATCGAGCGATAGTTTTATTTATGATAATATAAATGTATCGAAATGTCATTAGGGTTTTATAAACTGTATCTGTAGAAAGTATTATTATAGATGTTTTTGTTTGACTTTCTTGTGAAGGCGTAGGTACAGTTATTTCTTCAGTTGTTTTAGGCCTGATGTAATAATCAAAATTACAACCTGACACGGGGATAGAACTGAGTGAGACCTCAACAGCCTTCCCTTTGTCTTATTTTATATGACAACTCCTGCACTGCAATGCAAGCCCTGTCTCGCGGGGTACTTTACAAACATACAATTCACGGACACAAATTACACCCAGACTCGGCAAGTTCGCTGAAGGTAGAGCCATGGGAAGACCTAGCAAGAAAATTCAGGCCACTCTATTTAATTTACCAGATAGTTACAATCTTTGCAAAATGATGCAGTCAAAATACGATACTCACTTTATTGATAAGAAACTAATCGTAGAACTGGAACTGAAACATGTGTAATACATATAAACCTTCCGAAAGAAATGATTTAAATTATAGTAAATTTGTTGCTTGGTTTAGGAGTTAGCGGATAAGCAAACAGACAGACGCGAAAAGCGACTTTGTTCTATACTATTTATGGATTTATAAAGGTTATTAAAAAACCGCAACATAAGTATTTATAACAAACTTGGATGACACAATTTCCAGTTGGAGTACAGTTGGAAGGTTAAGAGCCCCTTATCAGGTGTTATCAGGCGTACCTTGGTGACGCCCCATTTGCTCGTTTGACCTGACACATAGTTATCAGTGTTACCGCGATAACCGCCGCGTCACGGTCTACCTGTTTAATACACCTTTTCAACTGTATTTTAAAAAAGGAATTTTTCGTGAAAATTTCAAACCGTTTATTTACTATAGTATATATTTACTATTTTTGAAGTTTATGGTTCGATTGGTCTTGTGTTTATGGTATTTAAAGGGTAATAATATTTGCCTTGAGGTTGTAGGTTATGCAGTATGATAAGTGTATAGAGGTGACAGTGCGTTGTGGATTTAACGTTTGGCTATCAAATATTTGCGACTAAGGTAAGGGGTATTAACGTAATCATGTATTATTTACCTTCAGATTGTTTGACGTTTTGACCAAGTTGTTATGTTAATACCCGAAGCATATCTAATTTCTAAAAATCTAGTATCGCATTGTTTGATGTCGAACTTCTCCGAAACGGCTAGACCGATTTTTTGAAATGTTTTGTGTATATTTGGTAGGTCCTATAATCCTGAGAATGGGTCGTAGGACTTATAGGCCCAGGTGATAAGGATGGCCCTCTTCATAAAGTTTTAATTGATATGGTAAAACAATATTTGCCGAGTCAGCTAGAATTGTATGTCATGCAATGCAGGCATGCGTACGTCCTTCATGCTTCCTATGTCCTTCCCAGGATACCATCTATCTCCTAACCAAATTTCATTAGTTAATCTCCGTTTTTCGTGAAAAGGTAACAAACAATCAGATTTACTGTCACATTTATAATAATAGTACCTATGGGTTATATATTTTTAAATAGTTTCCTTTTTCCACTCAACCCGATCTTGAGCTAAAATTCACCAGTCTTTTCGGTACGCATCAAGCTTGTCGCGCCATCTGAGCCTACCGCAGTTTCGTCGTTGTTACGGACATACTCGTAGTTGTGCATGGCACAAAATTAATAAGCGGTGGAATACGAAAGAAATCTTATTCTTCCTTTATTAATAACTGATTAGATATTTTGCTTACATTTAATCCGATTGCCTCAATAAGTAACTGATAAAAAAAGTCATCAAATTATTAGATTCTAGCGGCTCGTCCTGGTTTTGCACGGATCGATAATAATTTAGTTTTTAGAAGATTCCTTCTTTTTAAAATAAAATATAGCCTATGTTTATTTATTTATTTTATTTATTTAACAATTTTAGGAAAACTTACAGCTAAATTAATATTATAGACAGAGTTGAATAGAAAGAAGAAGGCCAATTAAATGTTACTCGCTGATAATGTAGGTTTCTATAGGTGAAAGAATTTGAGTTTATTAACTCCAAACATTCAAAAATACATATCGTTTCTATATATTAGGTGACTTTTGCTCTTAATACATCTATATTTTCAATAAATCAATCAAATAGGGATAGAGATCTCGATAACAAACAAAATATTTTTTGAAGTAAAATACATATATTACTAAATATCGCTTTTAAGACAGTTAAATAATTTTGTTTCTTTTTGTTAAAACAGACTAATCTTTAAAGCTATCACTCGTAGGCTATCTAATGCATAACATCTTTTGAATTTGATAGCCTAATTCTTTAGGAAGGTGATAGACTAGATATCATCACGCTTCGACTCGCTGTGTTCGTTCATTTAATGCTAGGATTAGGTACATAAGCTACAGGCACACTCGAAACCTACAATAAGTATGAGTAAACTAAACAGAAAAGGTACTGTAGCTGAAATCGGCATATCACAAATACTGTAGGAAAGCAGAGATGATACCTACCGGGCTTTCGCACTTATATGGTGCCCTACCTACACGACCTTTCAGACCTTTGTGTTATTTGTTTTTTATTTTATCTGTTTCATTGTTTTTTTTAGATTTAATTATTTATTATAAATATTTTTTTATACTACAAAGGTGGCAAACAAGCATACGGCCCGCCTGATGATTAGTAGTTACCGTAGTCTATAAATGCTTGCAATACTGGAGGTATTTTTTAGTTTGATTTTCTTTTAAGTTCCATGCAAGAATAAATAAATGTATAATGTTAGATCAACATTCTAGCGAGTATGCCAGACTAGCCCAACTGAAGAAGGAACTCCTTCTCAAGTCGGATTTCCTTTGCCACAGTTACGCAGTTTGATATCAACTATGTACGAGTAATTCAATTACATCGAATACAAGCTATATATTTTAGTTTACTTTTACAGCTAAAATGTCAATGACTTCAATGTCAGTCTGATAATTTCTGCATAAGTAATCATTATAAATAGCTAACTATAAAGGCGGTGATAGCCTAGTGGGAAAGTAACTGACTTGCACGCAAGAGGTGTGAGTTCGATCCTAGGCAGTACCAATGTGAATTTCACTTTGTGGAATTTATGTACTGATCTAATAATTTACCATCGGCTGAACGGTGAAGGAATACATCGTGAGGAAACCCACATGTCGTAGAAGAAATTCTAAAGACATGTTTGATTCACCAATCTGCATTAGGCGTGTGTAAATTAAGGCCTAAACACTCTCTCGATAGAGGAGAGGAGAACCGTGCCGAGCTGTGGGGCATATATATATAAGTTGCTGTTGTTATAAATAGGTCTTTAGTTTCAAAGCCTTCTCTTCTTTATACTAGGTACTTGTGTGGAAAACAAGCATACGGCCTACCTGATGTTAAGCAGTTACTAAAAAATCGGATCGGCAACACGCAAGTAATACCTTAACTATCACTTGCGTGTTCTCGTTTTTTTGCATTCCATTTCAACCCATTAACGTCCCACTGCTGGGCACGGGTATCCTCCATACATTTGGAGGGATATTAGCCTACTATACCATGCTGGCCAGACGGGTTGGTATAGGGTTTTGTTTCGAGTTTTTCCTCTCTTGCAGTGGATATTGTCTGCCTGACTTACTCCCTTAGTCGACTCTTACGACACCCTCGGGATGGAAAGGGTTGGTGACATTTGTATTCTTAATCCGTCACCACACGGACATATGTGTCTACATATAAATACATTTGGTAAGTCTTTACCAAATGTATTTTTTTGCATTAGGATATTATAATCGAATTTCCCTAGGAAAACATATCCCTAAATAAGCTATGAAAAACTGTACTCACACACAGGAACGCAGCTAGACCGCTGTGTGTAGTTATTTTGCTGTGGTCTTCTGTAAGGTAGAGGTCCTCTCCCAGTTGGATTTCCTTACTTGTATGTGTGACTGGCCTGTTGGTCTAGTGGTTAGTGACTCTGACTGCTACGCCGGAGGTCGTGGGTTCGATTCCCACCCAGGACAAATCTTTGTGTGATGAGCGCAAATGTTTGTTCTGTGTCTGGGTGTAATTTATCTATAATATGTATGTATTTAGAAATATATAAGTATGTTTATCAGTTGTCTGGTTACCATAGTACAGGCTCTGCCTAGTTTGGGATCAGATAGCGATGTGTGAGTTGTCCCGAAAATATTATTAAAAAAATATTATTATTATTGCTTGGGGGAGGCCTATGTCCAGCAGTGGACGTCTTTTGGCTGAGATAATGATGATGATGAGTGTATACTCTAAACTGACCGTTAAATTTAAAATAGCTTCTCTTTTTTTACAGATAAACGCGCGTCTTCAAATAAGTAATATAAAAAAGGAATACTTAAGTGTAGTGTGTGTAAATTCTATCAATATCTAGTGCAAAATGGAGGCCGTTCAGTCCAAGTTGCACACTTCAGTGAAGTGTAGTGATGATAGTGAAGTGAAAAGTGAAGTGTCAGTGAAATTAGAAGATGATGGTGATGATGTAGTCAGCAAAGGGAGTCAGCGGGAGAACCGACTGACCAGTATTATTGATCAGCTGAGGTGCCAGAGCAAGATGAAAGGTGAGTTTTTTGTTTATACTATAATAATATTACCATATATCACCAGGCAGCGCAGTTTAACACCGTCACCGTGTTTTACTAAAAGTGAAATTGTTTAAAACTAAAGAAACATCATTAATTTTTCTTTTCAACAAAGTTAAATATAATAGGTACAAATTTAACACGCAAAATACGTGGTATCAACGAGGAGTTGCGGAAAACAGCCCGATACAAATACTAAGGTACAAATACCTAAAATTTATATTTTCAACAAATAACCTTGTTGAGAGGCAAAAATGGTCTTAATTTAGCTTTATTGCCGCCTCGTCTTGGTGTTTTGCTAATACTTAACCATTTTAGATCAAAATTCAAAACATCACTTAAAAACCTCACCTCAAAAGAAACAGCAAACTATAATTTGACTCAAAAGTAGTTGAGTAGTAGTAGTAGCTCCTCTAGACAAGTGGCATAAACGGTAGTCGAATCGAATAGAATATTAAGCCAATGTGTAGGATTTGACATAATTTTACGACATAATTTGTCGTACAACACTATTTATTTTGTATGGCAGAGCCGATGAATGTGCATCGGCTCTGCCCGTGCCTACCATCATTTTCCATAATAATATTTGTTATATCAGAATTACATCCACAATTTGTTAGTACAGAGTTTATAACTACATTAGTTAACTTAATAAAAATGAAAACATACATTTGCTTTCTATTCTATTCGATTCGACTACCGTTTATACCACTTGTTAAGAGGGGCAGCTTAAGGTGAAATATTCATAAACATTGAAAATAATAGGGATATTATATTTCGAGTATGTCGCTAAGCATGTGAAATAGGAAGTTAAAACTTTAGCATACATTTTTTGATTCTATGATCTACCATCTGGTAATAGGAAAACGTGATTAGAAGAAATATCCTCGATAGAAAGCAGCTGCAAAGATCATTCTATTTTTTTCCTTTTTTCTGGATTATGTAATAACACTTAAGATTTATTCAACGGGGTTTACTTTAAAACATAGAGGATGATCGTATCAAAATTCGGTTAAAAAAAATTATATTATTGTTACTAAAGCCACATATAATAATTACAATCTCACTTTCCATTTTCAAACATACCGCCGTTTTCAACGCACATCTGTGGCATACCGTTTTAAGCACCGCTACAGACAAAATCATACCCACATAAACCAGAACTGCTTCTCATGCGTGACTCCTTCACCTTCACCCGATGGTTATCAGCATGTAAATCGCTTAGTAGATTTATAAAAGTAATTACAAAGACACAAAGGGCACGCGTATGCGAGGTACCACAATTAAAGGCATTGGCGGTGTGCGCCTTAAATCTCGACAACAATGGCCATGATGAGAGATATGTTATCAACATATCTGCGCTCGAAACTGCTCTGAATTAGTTTGTTTAAGGCTTCGTAGTGCTTTTTTGCGAAAACTTTTACAGTTTATATTGTATTTTTACCACTTTCTTTGAGAATAATATTATAAAAATTCATTTGCAATACATTCATTGCTGGACAGACCTTCTCCAAGAATTTTTCTTATCCATTTGTATAACCTACACTTTGTTGGAGGCATGCATTCGCTGCATTCTGGAGAATTGACTGGAGTTCTGGAGTATTGACCACGAACTCCAGTTCGTGGTCAATACTCCAGAACTTTCGTCTTAACAGCTATCTGTTGTGTGTCCTGCCCATTGCCGCTTTATTGAAAAGTTTCTTCAAACTATGTCGGACCCTTTAATTTTCTTGTTATACTATAATAGTCTTCTCGTTTCTGATTCAATTTCGAAGAAAAAATCCAATAATAATAACTCTCTCCATTCCTACTTTAGGCGTTTTTATAAGACTTGTAGTGGGCGAGTATATCTCAGGTCCATATGTCATCACTGGCAAGATACACTGGACAAAGACGACCCTGCGATATTTGCAACGAGAAGATATGGTTTTAAATCTACACTAATATTATAATGAGGAAAGATTTGTATTTTTGTATGTAACGAATAAACTCAAAAACGACTTGACCGATTTAATAAATTCTTTACCACCATTAGAAAGCTACATTATCAGCGGGTAACATAATATGCTGTATGTTATTGAAAAAAAAAACCCGTGCGAAACCGGGACGAGCCGCTAGTATTTAATATTCTTAAAATGCACTATTTTTACCTGTTTAGCTAAATATTGTCGCCTCTTTAACTAGATCTAGAAGTGTAACACGCCGCGCGTGTCAATTATAGGGTTGCCGCGCTGCATATTGGGAGCATTTCCGTCCTTTCTAAATAATATTGATCTTATTATTTTTGTATAAATAAAACTCTTTACTAGCTTATGACATTTGTTGAATTCGTGAAAATGTATGAATCGTCGCGAGGAAATGAATTGCAAATAGAACAAATCTTATTGCGATAGAATGCTAATAAGTACCTATATATAATATAATACTACTCAATGCCAAAAATATGTTTGAAAAAGGTTTAGCTGTCGAACTTATTGGTAACATTTAGATAATTATTTAGCCGAGTTTATATGAAATAAATACCTCGTTGCTTAAGCAAATTCATTATGCAATTATTTACGCAATCTATCTAAATCTCTTACACAATGGTATTGTAATTTAATTAGATATCTTATAATTTACATTATTTTTGTAGCAATTTAAATAGAACAATTAAAAATTACGCTTCGCAGCCCTAAGCCCCGCTACCGTCACAACAGTGCTGCCACCGGGCGCGAGCGCAATGCCATTGAACTAATCAGCGCGATCATCTCGCAGGTTCAATTAATGAACAATTGTCTTGTTTTTTATTTACAATGATGGTTACCGGATTTGTTGTAGTATTTTGTTTAAAATATATCTAATATAAGAAAAGACATACCTATAGGTGTTGCCCATGCTTGGGTTATTGTGTTATATAATATCTTATGTCCTTACCTAATTTCAATAAGATCCGTTCAACTGTTTAGTTATGAAAAGGCAGAAGGATTGCAGGCATATGGATGAGACACCGAAAACATTTATCTAAGCTCTTCTGTCCAGCTTTAAAATCAAGTCATTTGTTATTGTGATGTCACAAGTAAACGATAGTTTCAAAAATTCAACAAAATTTTGTGTCTGCATAAATTATAAAGCAACATTCTCCTTAAAATCCCGTAAACTTTCACATTTTAAAAGCTTTGCACAGAAGCGGTAGTAATGGCATAATTAATCCATCGGTTAGGGGTCGTTTAGTTAATGAATGAATAAATCGACGTCATCCTCCCTCCCCCATCCACCTCGCACCCCCCTCGAACAGATAACGTTAATCGGCGCTCTCAATTTATGTACCTTCCGCGCTGAAATACGGCAAATGGTAGTCAACTACGACCACATCTTGAAAAAATACTCTTCATTTTACCTGCAAGTGAATTCGAACTTTATCTTTTTAGTATAAAGTTGATAGTTTGCTGTGAGTTTGCTGGGTGATAATTTCTATCGGTCGTGAGCAAATATAGAGAGCAAGCGCAGTGATGTATAGGCGGCGCACGCGCAGCTATCGCCGGCGTAATGCAGTCATAGATGAGATAGGCCATAGACTGTATTTGTAAGAAAGACAATTCATGTTTTTATATTTTGTTTTTACCTTTTTTTTGGAATAAGTCATACACGGCCGTGTAATCTTAAACTAGGCAGAGCCTTTACTATAGCAACCATATAATTGATAATTGGCAAACGACTTTAATCAGCTGATAGTTTAGTCGGTTCCATAAACAGCATGAAGTACCGGTCGCTATAATGCGCACATTTGCATACATTTTCATTCTGATTAAGAATCTGACTAAACCATTGGCTATTAGAAAATCTGGAGTCTGCGGGACCTGTAAGGATGAAGAGGAGGAATAGCCCCTGCAGACTGCAGATTTTTTGAGTGTAGAGAGATGTCACCTGTGCTTACTCCAATAATTGGTTTACGAAACCGTCTTCTCTCTTTCTTCTTCATCCACCTTTTTAAAAAGACAACTCGTACTAGGTAATAAGCTCTGCGTCGCGGGGAACTTTACAAACATACAATTAACGGACACAATACACTCTGACTCAGAACAACTCTTTGTGAGTCACACAAAGTTTGTCCCTGTGCGGGAATCGACACAACCTCGTGCACAGCAGCCGCATACTGCACCAACTGGACCATCAAGGCAGTTTCATTGGATCATGCATTTAACAAAAACACTTGAGATCAGTCCCACGTAGTGGATACTTAAGGTTTAACAAATCAGTATCAATTGTACGATAGCTGTGCACGATAACAGTAATGCATATTCCGTGACTACTCTTATCATTACATTGACGTATGTACCTAACCGATTATGAGTTCACTATGCAGTCTTACCCACTTTGTATTATTTACTATCTTACTGCAGATATATGAAATTAAAAGCTTGACTTTACTTGTCTTTGAGTTTAGATTACATTTATTTGAGAGGGCACTAAACAAACAAGCAAGCAGAACTAAGAGAGGTAGGGCACTGTATTAGCGAGCAAGCTCCACCTTACAGAAGACTACAGTAATAACTAAACACAGTGGTGTAGTTGTGTTCCTTTGTGTGAGTACAGGTCTCCAGCGCTCATTTAGGATGCGTTTTGAAAGAAACGTATTTCTATCCCAGGGATAGTTCCATCATAAAGCCCTGATGTAAAAAAATGGGTATACAATACCACGCGTACAATTCCACGGAAACAGGGTTTTTTTTCATAATAAAAAGTACTATATGTGCTATTCCAGACTATATATTATTTTTATCTCTGCGCCAAATTTCATTAAAATCCGATAAGCCGTTTTGGCATAATTGAGTAATAAACAACTGTTTTTTATTTATTACTGTTTATCACCACCAAGGAGGCAAACAAGCATCCTGATGGTAAGCAGTTACCGTAGCTTATGGACGCTTGTAATACCAGGGGTATCACTCGCGCTTTGCCGACCATTAAGAAACCTTATAACTCCATTCTAGAAGAACCCCATGCTATAGTCTCTAGGGAAAACCTCGGCAGGGAGCTCATTCCACAACCTAATCGTACATCATTTCTCTACTTTCGCATATAATATGAGTAACCTAAAGGTAAAGATTTACTAGACTTATAACTGCACGATATCCCTTCTATAAAAACAAATCATACTTAAAATATATTATGCGTGTCTACATAAATAAATTATAGTCTATGACGTGGGGTCGCGTGCGCAGGCGCCGTTACCGCGCCGCCCGCAAATTTATAATGATCGATATTCGCTCGCCGATGGACCTTGCTCTGGTTACGCGGGTCGTGGCCAGTGTTGCTAGGCTTTATTATTTTTATTATTGAGATAACTGACTCTTCAAGACAAAAAACTGGAATCAAGACCTAATGCATATGTCCAGCAGTGGACCTCTTTCAACGACGACGATGGACTGACTTCTCAATATTTATCGTATGGCATTTTAAAAATTAAAAAAAAAACTGTCCGGGTTCCTTGAGAATTCTTCTTGAGCCACCTCATCCTACCTTTGTCAGCAAATTGGTTGTGGGTAAAAATACTGACATCTAAGTATTGTTTTTATGACAATTATAAGTATAATGCACTAGAACTAAATTATTTTGTTTTTGACTTTATAGAAGTGCAATTTTAATACATTAAAAAATAAAGAAAGTTAGAGAGCTACATGGGCATTAGGTTGACTAGGAAAAGAAATTCATTCATATTATCATATTCATAGAAGACCACAGCTAAATAACCACACGTAAGTAGAGAATGAGAGCAGGGCACATAGCTCGCAGAACCGATGGCCGTTGGGGCAGAAAGGTTCTAGAGTGGCGACCACGAACTGGAAGACGCAGCGTGGGCAGGCCTCCAACAAGGTGGACCGACGACCTGGTAAAGGTCGCGGGCAACCGATGGACAAGGTCAGCTCAGGATCGAATAATGTAGAAGACCCTGGGGGAGGCCTATGTCCAGCAGTGGACGTCTTGTGGCTGAGATGGAAGTAGAGAATAGTCGGAGTTTGTCAGAGTTTACTTACTATACTCTGACAAATACTACTACTCTGACATATAAAGATGAAGATCAATAAAAATGATGGAATATTAAATTTAAACCTAGTGATTGAATACTCTAGGCTCTTGTTCATTTATTTAGCCGATTGATTAAATTATTTTTATTAAGTAATTTTCTTCGTAAAATGTTAAACGTCACAGTCACAGTACCTACCTATGCTATTTGAAAAATACTATGGTTGAGTTACGGTGTGTTATTTAAAATAATGTTTTTGTTATCCTAGGGTTTTTTCGGGACAATCCACCCACATCCTAGGGTTACCATATATAACACTGGCTTCATTCTAGGGTCGACAAATTAATAAGAGTGTTCCAAATAACCCTATAAATATAATGTTTGTATCAAAAAATTTAATTAGTCTACAATGTAGAGTTTTCTATCTACATCTATCTTACCCTTACCCGGCACGGAAATCGATTTCAGAACCTTATAATCGGCTACAGAATATATAATGAGCTTCCTGCCGAGGTTTTCCCGAGAGACTATAGCATGGGGTTCTTCAAGAAAGGTTTCTAAAGAGTCGGCAACGCGCGAGTGATACCCCTGGTGTTGCAAGCGGCCATAGGCTACGGTAACTGCTTACCATCAGGCGGGCCGTATGCTTGTTTGCCTACTTGGTAGTATAAAATATATATATATATATATAAGCGCCGCAGAACAATGACAGAAAAGCATCATACCTATATATTTTTAATTTTTTGTAATAATTTACACATTTTAGAATATATTACAATGCTATAGTCAAGCAATTCTCGTAATCTCACAGCCAAATGCATCATACACTAAATCTTGTAGCCGTATCATAAAATGAGGTTCATTATTTATACGGTACTATTGGCCCACTTCGAGAAACACGGGATGCATCAGTTCAAGATGACGTATAGATAGATAACATTTTTTTATGCCATTTGGTAGCACCCAAGCTACCACCTATTATGATGCATACCACCTATTATATGTACTTTATATATTATATGTATTATATGTGCTTTAGGAAACACATACAGCCGTAGGTCCTGCACTAGGGAACAAGTCCTGTGTCCTGCCTCCACCTTACAGAATTGTAATTGTAGTTGTGTATTAGTACAGGTTTCCAGCGCTCATATAGGAATCCATATCTAGAAAATGTTTTCCTATTCCAGGGTACATTTTAAAACCCTGGTGTAAATCTGGTATTGCACATATCCATAGGGTACGGTAACTGCTTACCATCAGAGCTTGCTTGTTTGCCACCTAAGTAGTATTAAAAAAATGCCAAACCTGAAGAAGTTCCTGTCATATATATTATATAGTTTCTTGGGAAACCTCTATAGGCACATTCCTCAACAGGATTGTAGACATTGCTTATTGGCTACTCTGGGACATTAGTAAAGTTCTCATATTGATTGATTGGCCTCATTTAAGGTGCTCATGCAATTTTAAAAGCGGTTTTGGCCGAGTGGGAAAGTAACCGACTTGCACGCAAGAGGTGCGAGTTCGATCCCGGGCAGTACCAATGTGAATTTCACTTTGTGGAATTTATATGTACTAATCAAATGATTCGCCATTTGCTAACGGTGAAAGAAAACATCGTGAAGAAACCCACATGTCTTAGAAGAAATTCTAAAGGCATGTCTGATTCATCAACCCGCATTAGGCCAACGTGTGTGAATTAAGGCCTAAACCCTCTCTCTCTCTTGATAGAGGAGAGGAGACCCGTGCCCAGCAGTGGGACATATATGGGTTGTTGTTATATGCAATTTTATAGAAACTTTTTCCTATCCCAGGCACACCAGTTGGGATCGAGCACAAACTTCTTGTGTTATAAGTCGCTTAATTTTGCACACCTCCTTTTCTTTTCAGATAATTGTTCAAAATAAAAACATACAAGGTACCTTAATATGTAAGTTATGTTTGTCGAATCGAAACTTTATGATATTACGCTTCGTATGTGTGAATTAGTGCGCGTCAATCCTTGTGAGATGGTCTAATTATTCGCAGCTAGGGTTGTCACGTTGGTGGTCAAGTCTTAGTCTTCGATAAAACCGGTATTGGTTTTAAAAATCTTGCATCGTCATGATTATGTTGTTTTGTTAGTTGGTGAATAATTTTGACGAACGCATATTATTTATGAATGGCTGTATTTATAAGGCTATTCTATTTTTTTTTTGGCAGCTGAATGTAATATGGTATTCTGGAATGGCGAATCTATTAAAAAAAGGCTTATAAGAAAACAAAGGATGGGTATTTTTTATAATAGTAACCGGATTGTCTACCTCTATTGGCAATAAAAAATATTTATTTATTTAATGCTAGATTTGGTTTTTAGCTTCGTCCGCGTGGATTTGCTTATATAACTTCTATGTAGTGTTCTGCTATGTAATCTATAACAATATAAAGTTTCATGGATCAGTCAGTAGTATTTCCACGAAGGAGTCATCCATATATACTCACAAACTTTTTCTTTTATAATATTATTATGATGTCAAATTTTAAAATGCAGAAATGTAGCAACCCTATTAACTTGTGTTTCGCGCTATCTCGTGCAATCTTTACTTAAGTAAATTAATTTACTTCACCTCATACGATGAGAGATCAGCAGATAATTCATTATTATGAACATCGGGTTATTACGGCAAAAAGTATTTACTTAATTATTTGTGTTCGTGCTTATTAACTTAGCTTATAATTATAATATACTAGCAAGCTGCCCGATTTTGCACGGGTATTATTGAATTTTTCATGCACACCACACATGAAAATACCACAAAAATTTCCAAATTTTCTCGTGTTTTTTTAAATGTACTTCGGTTAACCTCATCCTGGCCATTAGAAACACAATAAACCTTCGATATGTTTTCCTTCACCATTATCAGATGGTAAATTTTAATTGAAGTTGTGAATTAGAGAGCCGAGTGAGAAAGAAACACGCAAGAGATGTGAGTTCGATCCCCGGTAGCAGTACCAATGTGAATTTTCACTTTGTGGCATTTATATGTACTAATCAAATGATTTGGACGCTGTTAGAAATTTGGTAAAAATTATGTTAATATTAACTTAACATTTTCGTACTAATACAATAAAAACGGTGAAGGAAAACATCGTAATACAATGGCTTAGAATAAATTCTAACGACATGTCTGATTCATCTCACCGCATTAGGCCAGCGTGTGTGAATTTAGGCCTAAACCCTCTCTCTCTTGTAGAGAAGATCCGTGCCCCGCTTACTATTATATTTATACTAGCTGTTGCCCGCGGCTCCGCCCGTGTGGATGTCGGTTATCGCTGTAAAAAGTAACCTATGTGTTATTCCAGACCATAATCTATCTCTGTATAAAATTTCATCCAGATCCGTTCAGTAGTTTTTACGTGAACGAGTTACATCCGTGAAACATCCATCCATCCATCCATACTTACAAACTTTCGCGTTTATAATATTAATAGGATATTATTATATGAATATCGCAATGTGAAATTTATATTGGTTTTGGCACCTGAATCGAACTCATACCTCATAATGTAATGGTTTCTTTCTCACTGCTCGCATTTTTATTAAGAATGGCCTCTTAAAATTATGATCAGATAACATGCGGTGTGCTGGGTTGGCTACTTAGGTAGGTGTATATTGTATTTTTTACGTAACCCCGTAAATCATGGCGTGTTTTTAACTTCTCCAGAAGTGTCACTTGCCGCCATAATCAAATTTTTAATCCGATCAAGTTAAGATAATGATGGCGTAATATTAATTATAACTTTCTGTTCTGTGTAACAGTACTAAATGTCTTACAAAAAAGAAACTGCTTCGTTGGAGTAGTGCCTGTTGAGTGTAACTGCTGATCATGAGGTCCCAGGTTTGATTGGATAGAAATAGATGTTAGATTTATTTTGTTTCCACCCACTTTTATGTCAGTCAATGTAAGTAGGATAGAATTGGGGCTTCTGCATCACTCACCTCGCTGCGCTCGGTTCGTAATGCAGAGCGCCCCAATTCTACCCTACTAACATGATTTGCATTCCGTCTGATCCACAATAAAGATTTAATATGCTTTCGTCGACGCATCTCCGTACTGATACCATAGTAACAATGTAACATACTTATATTTAGTTTTACTGAGATTCAATATGATAAAAAACCCTCCCTCGTGTATGCATGTTGCATCTAAGGCTCTTGATAAATCTTTCAATGACCAATAACTTATCATGGTACTTGATCAGTTATTTTATTTTTGAAACAAAGGAAGGAAAAGGAACTACATTTACTGATTTAAATAAAATAAAAAAAATATTTATCAAAAAAGTTTATTGTCAAAACACCATTTTTTTAAACATATAACATTTTTTAAAGCACATATTGTGTCATGATAAATACAACTATACAAATCTTCAGAATACTTATATCGATCATACAAGCTTAACAACTTAGGACAACTTTTATCTTCTAAATTAATTACATTATTGTTTTTTAAAATACTTTTTAACCATTCTACTTTTTCTACACCTTTTGTGTAAACATACTTATCTTTTAAGATATCTGAAATAACTAACTGATAATTTGAATAAGGTATAAACCCTTCACTCCAATATATTTTTCTGTTACGTTCAATCCAACCAACTTGACGTCTTTCTGCTTTTGTCAGATCATAAAAGGGAAATGGCTGTTTAATTAAGAACACTTGCAATTTTTTATCACACCATATAGCAATTTCTTTTAGTATAAATTCATTTGCTTCTGTTTTAAAGCCTTGAACATCTACAATGGCTGTCATGATAATCGGCGCACTATGTTGCTCAGTGGTTTGTATTCCACAAGTCGATCGTTTATTATTAAACAATATGCAGTTGTGTTATCTAATATTGGCACTGAACATTCAATTTCCAAACGAACGTCTACTGGACCTGTTTTTAGACTATCGTTTTGCCTTGAACAATCTATGATGAACAGTGGAGCTTTATCTTTAAACTCCTTCAGATTAAGCAAGGGATCTGCGGGACAGTTGTAATACGACTGCCGAAATTTCACATACATTTCATATAATATACTGTATCTGTTCTCAGAAAATTTTAAACCTAATGGCTCATATGGATAATATTGCGAATTCAAAAAGAGCGTAACGTTTGTTACTTCACAATGATCAAAGAGTGAACTATCTTTTAGTTTATTATTTTTTTTATTAGTTTGTAAACAGAAAATAACGTATCTAGGCTTTTCTAGTTGTGATGCAGTTTTAACTGACCATGAATGTTTTGTTGTTTTTGGTAGTAAAGGATACTCATACAAATCCCAATTTCTAAATGCTATTTGAATAGGCCTATCTTTTTCTAAATGCTTTAAAAGTGTTAGTCTTTCTCGATCTGATACTTTTATGTGTGGTACTCTCCACTGTACTCTATCGAGATTTACTTGGAAGTGAGAAACGTCATCTGTAAGTATAACACTATTTAAATTAGAGTTACTCCTATTTAGTATAAGTTCATGTTTACAATTTATTACTATTTTGTTATAATCTTCTGCAAAGCCCAATATCTTATTTAAAGGTATAACGGCGCTAAAGTGACTATCATTTTGAAATCCGTTTAAGTTCCAACCCCACAAGGCAGCAACTTTACTTTCGGATTCATTTAATGAAACGTATGACTTTACTGTCGACGTTATCCCCGAATTTTTAATGCGATCTATTTCAATGCCGTTTATTTCGTATCTGATGTCTTGAAACAGGAACAGCACAGAATTATTAGTAAGTTTAACAGCTTTCTCAATCGGTTTTCCATCTTTTCCGAACAGCTTTGTGTGACCCTCGATGTAAATTGAGCTGGCTGATGGCAATACATATATGTCTTGTTGGTGGATGGGTATTCTGATTTCATCGTTTTCTCTAAAGCAGTTGTTGTAGGGATTGTAAGAATGAATCTCATAACTTTCGATAGAAGTATCGAAGTGCGGTAAATCGCTGATATGTAGTATATTCATACTTTAAAACCCAACGCTTTGAGAAAGTCTTTATTTGTTTTAGTCAATTTATTAAATTTTTCCTTACGTCTATTCACCTTACTGACTGTAGAAGAATTAAGATGTTTTAATTTGAGTGGAGGATTTATATTGTATAATATCATTTTATTTCCCTTAAATGAAGTCGTAGTTGAATATGTTCTATAAAAGGTATGCTGCAACCGAACTGATCAACAACCTTAATAGATATAGATGTAACTATATTTTTGTTTACTGGGAAGTAAATAACGTTCCGAGGTGCTTCTAAGTAATGATGTTCGGCTGTAGTATCAGCTACAAATTCATGAATAATATGAGTTGGTATACCGTTAGTGTAAGAACCATATATTAAATCACATTCAATTCTGATTACAGGCAGAGTATTTTTAGAAAGCACATTTGATACAGGGTTCAATATTGAATAGAACAACAAACCACATTCATATTTTTCAGATAAGCTAAGAGGTGGTTGAAAATACGACTCTAATTCTGATTTATTTCCAGAGATAGTCACAGTTATAGACATAGTTGCATACTGAACGCTTTTCAATAATTTTGTTTATTATATTCTATGGCTTTTCCAAAAGTTTGTTAAAAAATTTAAACATAAATGGCCGCATTTATAAGGGTGATCACCTTGTATATTTTCATAGTTATAGCGGATCCTTGAGCCTAAGTATTTTATTAGCTCCTTTGAAGGCTTTAGATTTCCATAGCTATCAAAATATTCAATATAATCATTGTGTTTTGCATAGGCTACCCAATGAGAACCAGGATTCTTAGAACTATCTAAATTAACAACTCCACATTCATTTTTATAAGGATATTCAGGGAGTTCATCTCTCATAAAGACACCTCTAAAGTAGGGAATATTATTTCCATATTTTAAAATGTCAATATTAGTTAAAGCTCGTTTGGGTAGCCGACGTTTTAGTTTTTTTCTTTTGATACAAAAATTCCAAGTCCATTTTTATGTGGTTTAAGATGTAGTCCTTTTCCAATGCAAAGAGCCTCCATTTTTTCATTGTGTCTCTTCGATTCTTCGTACAGTTTTTTAGCTGCCTTGAAATCATTTATAGTTTTAGCAATACCAGCTGCTCCACCTGCTAAAGCTCCAGTGGCTGACAATCCAGCAAAAATTGGAATCAAAGGTAAAAATCCACCAGTTTTTGGTATTGGAATGATCCTAGGAAGTTTAATGGATGAAGCATCAGCGAAGTCCCTAACAGCAGCCATAGCTAATGTTATAGCAGCTTTTTTGCACTTTGGTTTTAATTTTTTTATATGTTTTTTTGCAGCAGATATAACACTTTTTAATTTCTTTTTAACACCTTTTCCACTGGTAACTTTTGGTGAAGAGTTTTGGCGACGACTTTTTAAGCCAGTACCAGATTTAATTTTTGCTAACATAGCATGCCTTACTAGACGTGCTGCAATTTTTTCTCCTATATTTGCATCAGAAGCATGTGTTCGTTTTTTTGCCATTTTTAATAGGACTAAATCAGCACTGTGACGATCTTTCAAGTTTGATGACTTGTAGTATGCAATATCGTGGTCTTTACAATATTCATCTAATTTATTAATGCCTTTGTCTCCACGTGTAAGTCTCTTAATTAATTTTGTTCCAGGACCACAATAATTATATCCCGGTAAATGTAATTCAAACGGTAGGTGGTTTATCAGCCAATTAAGAAGACTACTCTCTCCAGTACACATAATAAGACTGAGCAATTAAAGTCTCATCACTTTATAATATAAGGAGTTTTACAATATCATGTAAGTCATAACACGTTTGTCTTATCTATCCAGCTATTTTCATCTGAAGATAAACCTAGCCATTTTACGAAAACTCTATTCCCTTTCCTTTTAAGAACTTTCTCAACAAGATATACATTAGGATGTTTTGTCTTTTGAAGTTCCTGTTCATAAAATGCTCCTAAGATAGGCTGTCCTCTGATAGTATCTTCAATCAAGTAAGTGGTAGGAGCAGTATTTTGTTTGTATCTAATTTTAAATATTTCTGTTGACCAATTGGGAGTATAGCCTTTTTCGAATGTTCCTTTGTACTTACTAATACGAACATAATCACCCACTTTAAACTTACATTTTATACTCTCTTGTTTTTTCATTAATCTATGAAATCTTTCTAATATTTCTTTTTTATTTACATTATTGACATTTGATGGTATTTCATTAATCGTTCGATGATATGTATGATTGTATTTATGAACAACATTGTCCAGAGTATTTTTTATCCAATTATAATTACCTTTTAAACTAAACTCTTTGTACAGTTTAGATTTTAGTGTTCTAATAAATCTCTCTACAATTGAAGCTTTTTTTGATGAAAATGTTGAATAATGATTAATATTATAAGACTTCATAAGATATTTAAATTTATTATTGTAAAATTCTGTGCCATTATCAGTTTGTAAATTCTTAGGAACGCGATTACCATTTAATAAAATCATAAAAGCCTTATACACCTCATCTTTGTTCTTACTTTTCAAAGGAATCGCCCAAGCATATTTTGAAAATGTGTCAATTATAGTGAGAATATATTTATTATTATTATTTTCCCTCGAAATTGACTGCATATCTATTAAATCTGCTTGCCATAGATCATCTATATCCCTCATAATAACATGTCTTCGCGGAAAGTTCACCCTCACACTTTTATGAATTTCATTTATCACGGCCGCTTTGCTCATTTTAAAAAAAAAACATATTTTATTTTATGTAGGTAGACTATATTATATATTTATAATATACAACGCTCCTGCTTATTCTTTATTCATAATGAATGACTCTGCAATACTGAATGAAAAGTTTCCTAATTATCAGTATTTATTCTTTTATTATATTAGCTTCTTTTAATTCTTCAATTATTGATAAAATTTCATTGTCATGGTTTGTATTACCCGCATCTCTTGAAGCTACTAATAATTTTAATCTTTCAACTAATTCATTCGGGTCGTCCCAATATACTAAGTCAGTATTATTTTTATAACATTTGAGCGTAGGCAAACTGCCTCCAATTTTATTCTGTTTGTCTTTTATCGAAGTCTCAGCAAATAATGGTCTGATTATTTCTCGATATTTGAGTCCTTTATCACCTTTTATTTGACCTTTAGGATTAAAATCCCTCTTATGAGCGTTAGTGTAATGTAACATATCTTTGTATACAAGTCTATCGACGTTAGTTACAATTTTTAAATCGGGTTTCTTTCGCAGTAACAGTTCTTTTAGTCCAGGAGTTAAATCGAAACTTTTATCTCCAATTTTAACCAAAACTAAGCTATCGCCATCAACATTTTCAATTTTAGAAAATGATACTATTGAGTTACCCATCATTATGGTTTTATTTTCGATTCTTATTCCAAATGGTATATTTATACCATCATAAATACCGCAAATGTCTTTACTTTCCAACGAAGTTTCTAAATTATTTTTTACTCCTCTATTAGGAGTGCTTAAAAAATTTATATCAGCATCATGAAATTCTTCACAAGTGCTTGAACAATTTGTATCTGATTCAATAGGTGTAAAACTTTCAGGTTCATTTTCATCATGCTTAATATTTTCAATAAATCTTTTAGAATTTATAAGAGTTTTCAGAGGATCTGAAACTGGTTTGAACATTTTATCTAAAGATAAGTTAACGTCATGTTCTTGATTTTTCATTTGTTTTATTTTATTTTTTATGGAGTCTACAGAATTCATTAATTCTACCTTAATATTTTTCTCCATTTTTGTAATCACAACTGTGTTAAACTATGTCAGAATTAATACTAACAATGTTTTTGTACAGCATTCATTTATATGCACATATAAACATGCTATTATCCTTTAAATTTAAAAAAAATATCGAAGTTTTGTCTGTACCTTCCATTATTTAACGATGAGTCTTTGTTAATAAGAAGAAAGTTATAAGGGTTACTCCAAACAGTTTTAGAAATATCTTTGAACTGATTCCACGTTAGGTCAGAGTTGACATGTTCTTCATAGATATGCTTTAAGTTCACATCATCTTGTTTAAATATTATAAGAAAGTTAGCATTATCGCGTAACAATTGTTTAGGGATTTTTGAATAGGTTTGCGTTAAATAAAAGCAATCAATTTGCTTATGTCTACCCATACAGAAATAATTACGGATGTTTATTTGATTTTCACATACGACATCATCAAATATAAATACCGAATTTGGCAAAGCTTCGCTAGGAGATACAACATCTTTACTGTCACTGAACTCGTTGAATTTTATCTGAGGTACTCTTTTTAATACTTCTCGTAAAAAGCAATATTTTGGCTGAAAAGTAGTCTTCGAGTAAAGGTAAATGTTTTTAAATTTGAGCCCATTTTCATGCAACAACATACTAATCATAACGTTTGTTTTACCACAATTCGAGGGACCGCAAATTATACAACGAATCGTATTTGGCAATAAGGCGCTATGTCTAATCTCTTGAGAAGTCTCACCAAGATTTATATTTTTAACATTTAGTGATATAGGTTGTTTGATCAACTTCATCTTGTCAAATAAGTTAAATATTGCCTCACATAGCTATATAAATATATATATATATATATATATATATATATATATATATATATATATATATATATATATATATATATACTTTATTTTAGTACTGTAGTGACAACTATAAAGTTAACTGTTTGAACTAGTCACTACTTGAATAGTTTTATTCTCATCTTACAAAATAGGTATGTATAAATATGAGTTACGTTATGACACGTGTTACACATCATATATCAAGTAATTTTGCATGTATGCATTAAAACTTGTCACGACAGGAATGTTTCTTTTCTCAAGTTACAGTATAGGTATGGATGCATATGAGCTACGTTATGACATGTGTTACAGACCGTATATTAAATCATTTTGCAAGTCAATATAATTACTTCACAGCGTGTTCTTTGCATAAGCAGACGGTTTTGTCTAAGATTTTGTGTTTTCAAGGTAAGTCTTTAAATCCTTTTAATTTATTTAATCTATTATGTAATAATAATAATAATGTAATAAAATACCTTTTCTTTTACAGAATCATGTCACACTCACCGTCTTACAGTCCTGTTATAGATATTGCAGACAATATACGCACGGTAAGTAACAATTCAGGTTCTCTTAAATCGTATCTACATTATTATAAAACTTCGTTTTGTTTTTAGTTCTAATATTAATGTGCTTTTTCTTTCAGAATTTGATAGAAGATTCAGACCCCATATTGAATCCTTTTTACCATGCTCAAGATAGAGAGAGCTGGTATGCTGAAGTAGCGGCAAAATCACGCGAGGAGTATCAACAACGAAAAGCTGAAGAACAAACTTTACAAAAAAAGAAAAAAGGAAAATCTAAAACTTTCAAGAATAAATCCTTTGTAATGCGAAAGGAGTCAGAGCATGTTCATCATCTCATAATAATTAATATACATGATATGGATGGTCGTAATATGGAGGACATTAACGTAGAAACTGATAATGCAAGTGTAAATGTACAGTATTTAGTAACTAGTGCCTATGACGATATTATGAATGAAACTGAACATTTAGTAGGTAAAATAGTGCAAAAATTAAGCAAACGCACTACGTACTCGTAAGTGTTTTTATTGTACATGTTTTGATTATTCTTAAACTAAGATATTGGATTAAATAAAATAAACAACTGTTATTTGAGTTACGATTGTTTTTTATTCCTACCTGTTTCGTAAAACGCTATAGTCTATAAATAAAAACACAATGATTTATACTCGATACAAGTTTATTTCATCTCAAAAATAATATTTTATTACATAGTTACTTATAAATTAATTACTAAACTAAATTAAATACATTGTTTATGTACTAAAAGACAGTTTTATAATGGCCCCAAGGTAACGTCTCATAATTATCTTTTAAAATTTGTCTCTTATCGTCATCTCTACTTAATATGAGCTTATTAATTTTTTGAGTGAAAACATTGTGGTTTTTTGACTTAATTATAAACATATTTTCTCTTAACTGTTCATTAAATCGTAAAACTTTTTTATAATTCTCAATATTAAGTTTATTAGTAACCGACTTTTTAACACCTTTTGCTTTTTTTATTGAAGTGTCTATGGAGTTTATACAATATAATTTAGCTCGTAAACCAACAAATTCAGATATTATATCACCACCCATTTCATCTTTAAAAAAACCTGGTATTTTAGCATTTACTTTAGGCATATCATATTTAGCATTCTGAAAGTTACTTGTGTCAAAATACTTAATATGTTTTTTCATATCCTTATAAAAATCATCGGTGTTTATTAAATAAAGAAGACTGTCAGTATCAGTATAACAAAGTTTGATCGATTTTTTATATATACGTTTCATTATAGAATAATGAAAATGATACAAATGACTCTTAGCCAATTCCAAAATTGAAAATCCTATGTAAATTGGACGATCAAGAACTATTTGTGTTTGTTGTAACTGTACTGCCACTAGTGATTCTGATAAGATTGCCAAATTTTTGAAATTCGGAGCACTTATGTATTTTTCTGCACCACAAATTTTATTAGTCTTATTTGATGTATCTTTCCAAACACTAACAAGTTTCACATCAACTTGTTTTCTTTTATTTTCTATTGTTTTACCAAAAATTGAATTATTTTGTTTTTTAAAAAAATCTCTTTCAAAATCAGAATTAGCTTCTTGCCGAAGTTTAGTGTTTAATAAAATATATGGTGCTAAAAATGCTTTTTGCTCAAAAGTTAATACTCTATAAATCTTTAGTAAAATAAGACCCCTTTTTAAACATTCTTTTAAATGAATATAATGAATTATATATTTACACTTATCATATAAGTTAGCTATTAGTTTACAATTTTTACTGCCTGGTGGCACAAATTTTTCAGCAGCAAATGGTAAATCAGAGTGATCATTATGTATTTCAGGTGGATAGTGTAAGTCAACTTCTAGAATATAACCACAGTCATTATCGTTAGAAACATTCATTACATCAAATTGATGGATTTCTTGATCACTCAAAAATTTAAAATTTCCTGCTGGTAGTTTTTGCATCATTGCATACCCATACAAATTTACACAATCAAGATAAACTAGATAGCTATTAGGTTTTTCTTTATTATAATGTTCAAGATATTTGTTATTCGCTTTAGCATATCTTAAAGAACATTGAGCAAGACCTCCCCTTATACCCTTTTCCAACATTTGATACATTTCAATGTCTGTAATTAAGTCTAAATTAATATTTGTGTACAACAACATGGCATCCCAACTTAATGATGGTGAAGATACATAATAACAAGGATCAAGGTTGTAATATTTCAAGCTCATAGCTCTAAATTTTTCAAATACGTCGCATAAAAGTAGGACATCACTTTTTAGATATAAATCAGTATATTCTCCCAGATTAGAAATATTAAAGACTTTCCAAACTTTTAATGCATGCTGATAATCATCGTCAGAAACAGTCTGAGATGTTAGAGTACTGTAAAAATTAGATTTTTCGGGTAATTTTTTTTCTTCGTAACGATCCCATGAATCAATATATTCGTAACAGTAAATACCTTTTTTGCAAATTAGTTTAAATAAGTAATCATCTTTGAAACATTTTCGCAAGCTATAAAAATCCTCAGGTTTCATTGATTTGACTAAATTATCAAGGCTTGAACTTAAAAAATTAAAAGAGTCTAAAAATTTTAATTGAGCTACATTTTCACTGTCAATTGGTATAAATTTTGTAAATGAAATATATTTTTCTTTATTTTTTGGAATTAAATTTATGCGTCCACAAATAGTAGAAAGTTCTTTTATAAACAGATGACAATCATAGCCAGAAAGATTATGGAATATTATTGGTATAAATTTACATGTTTTAGCCTTTAAATTACATTTATTATGTGCAGGTCCTCTATATTTTCCTGTAAAATGATCATGATCTGCAACTTTTGCATCTGTATCACTTATTTTTTTCTTACACAAATAACATTTATTTGCATTATTAAAAGATTGGCGTTCATTTTCACTGATAATAATAGTCTTGGATTCAGAAATTATTTCATGTAACCTTATTACATCTTTGCTTATAGCTCTAGTAAATTTTTTTGCACAATCTGGTCCTCTGTACGATACATATTTATTTAGTTCAGGTCTAGAATGACAAAAAATATAATATGCAAAACAACTTGCTTCGTGAACCTGTAAGTTTTCGACATATTTAGTTTTATTTTTGTCAGAATATTCTCGTAACAAGCTCTCAAAGTCGCCGTAAATAACTATAGGAATTCTTTGAGTTCTTTCGAAATTCGAAAAATAAAGTTCAGAGTTATCATCAGGAAGTATAGTTTTTACTCTGGCACAGTTATGATTAATAAGTTTCTCTGGTGTATTAAAATATGTGAAACACTCATCACATAAATGTATCTTTGACTTATGCTTAGTTAATTGTTTATGCACAAGTTTATCAAATTGTTTTATTAAACAGAAATGATTTTTACCGTCTTTATTGATCCAAAGTAAGTTAATGTGATGTAATTTTCTTTTTACAGTTTTATATAGCGGTCCTGTCACTCGATTTTTTGAATCTAAGCCATAAATGTTTATGCTCAAACTCGGATTTAGATTTTCAAATAATTTAATATCTGTGAAACTCGGTGGAAATGTCATTTTTGTTATATTCAGAAGTTTGGAGTAATGTGGGTATGAAGTTGCTCTATTTGGATTGTTTTTAGTAGGATACAAATGAGCTATTATACACCATAGAAAACAATGTTCGTCTTTATTAACTATATTCAGACATGATTTTGTTTTTCGAATATTGTCGGGCAATGGAAGGTATGAACCAGCTCTTAAGGGGTTGTATTTTAAAATATTAATTTCTAAATGACTAATTGACTCAATTGTCCAGCCTGACTCACAAAGCTCAAATTCAGAACATTTGTTAATCATTTTTGAGGCACATGCATTGTAAATGGATAAAATATCAGAGTTTGGAAATACTACTTCATACCTAGTATTAAAAGATTTTAGAGATGATTCATTATTTTTAGGTAAAATATATGAAACGTACAATTCAAAACTGATCTTTAGTGATTTATGTAGTTTTAGTTTCTCATTGATAAGTTTACGACATATAATTGAAATATCATTTAAAAATAGTTCAGGTGAAATATTATTCTGGTTTGGGGGTTTAATTTTGTAACTGATGATTCTATTTTTGAAAGCACATGCAATTATATGAACATTTTCAAATTCAGTTTGCAACAAACAATTTGATTTATGAATATTGGATTTCTTGTGTGAAGCATTGTTTTTGACATATGCGTTACAATGTTGACAGAAAAACATGTTTTGCAGTAAATATATTTTGTCTTTTTGGAGCTACTTGTGTATAAAATATTTATTCTTATTTAGGTATATTGTATGACTTTCGAGTTTAATGTTTTTGTTTTAGGTTCATAGTTTTTGTTTATGGTTTTGTTTGGGCTGTAAGAAAAGACTTATTATTATAATAAATGCAGAAAATTATATATTATTACCGGTAGATTACACAATATAAAAAATAATAAGAATATAGAATACTTAATTTTTAGTTGGGTACAAAATAGGAGTAATATGTTGATACTCTTGTTTAACCGCTGAAACCAACTGTGTAACTGCTTTCCATGTTGGCGTCTTCTCATCGATAGCAGTTTTTAAACTGATTAATGAATGTTTCCAGCGGTTTTCAGTTTTGGCCTCCAGTTCTCGATAGTTAGAGATGCGGACTTCAATGTAGTACTCGCCTCGCTTGGTCGGATCACTTTGATGCGTAGTACCAGTAGCTATACGTCGCGACAGGTAATTTTTCAATACTGCAGCTCGCGCAGGCTCAGGTTCATCTTCCTATGAAATTAAAAAAATATATACTATAGTTATTATTAAAACAATGTTGATTTCCTAAATACCGCCGAATAAAAAAAATAAAAAACTATATGAGACATTTATATGTATACGTAAGTATCCCTAATATATACCTAGCTTAACATTATTATGATTTCATTATCATTGTTATGTTAACAGAAAAATGAAAAAAATATTATAAAAACTCATGAACAGCTCTGATCCCGAGGATCGAACCCAGGCTCACTTATTAACAAACAATAACAGCTCATGCCCATTCTTAAAAAAATATAGATCATAATTATTAAATAAGTAAGTGCCTACAGTAACTACAGTTAAAATTATAGCTTACCTCAGAATCTAGGCAGTAGCTGGTGCGTTTACGTTTCTTAACATTTGATGGCGCTTGATCAGTGTCCGATGAATCACAGTCGCTACCAAACAATCCTGCTGGTTTCTTTGACTTGGAAGCTTCACGTGTTTTCTTTGATTTTATTTTATTTTTCGGCCGGTCATTTGTTTTCTTCTTAGTCAATGTTGAAGGCGCTTCAACGTCTGAATCAAATGGATTAGGAGACCTAAAATATAGAGAAATAAATATAAAATCTAATAGAAAATTTGCAAGACAAAAAAAATATTAGCCCATTAACAAACAGAGCAGAATTGCCTTGTCTGCTGAGGACCTAAGTGATACATACATACTTGACAGTGTAAAGAATATCCACTCCAACAATTAATACTTAATGTAATGACATATCATAACGCAGCTTCCAATTTTATACCCTAATATTATAAAGGTACGAACATCCTTACATGTTTTCATTTTTTGTTTACGTAGCACTTTAAAACGATTGATTATTGTGTTTAATATTAAGCTTTAATTGATAGATTATATGAACCATAATTGCATATAACATACTAAAGTTATGCACTCAAGTGTGAACACGTCCCTTACCAAACCAATATGGAAGAAATATTATACCAGATGATACCATTGTTGCAATTTGAGACAAAATTTTTATAAGGTAATCGTATGTACTTACTCTATCTAATAATTAATCAGACTTAGATCAACTTATAATGGTTTTCCAATGTATTAAATGACGATCCAATTTAAATTGATATTTTAAGTTAAAAATCTGTAAGCTTAATTAAACCGATATAAATAAACTTATTCACGCGGCACTAACAATTAGGTAACAAAAAAAAATATTATATCAATATTTTTTTAAATAATATTTATAAAATATGCATACCATTTAAATTATATTATTTGGAGTAAACAAAACATCATAATTACATGAAATTACATCTGTTGTTACTAAACACTTGCAGTCAAATTATAATTAACTAGTGTTACTTGTACGTCGAAACCTTGGTTCCAATTCCCAAGTCGGAAATACATTAATCAGTTTTTTTTTTAAATACAATAAAATTCTAATTGTGTAAAAAAATAATTTATTAGTTTTGTCGTGGACGATAGAAATACGTGGGTATATACTCGTATTGTGTTTCTACATATATTTACTATAAAGTTTATTTAAAAAGCAAATTTTTTTTGGATAATACTTATATTATCTAATAAACAATGTTTATAACATAACAATGTTTGTCCAATCACTAAAGTATGTATAAAAAAACGTATGTGTGCAATGTCTGTCTAACGAATCTCCGCACCTGGCTAACACATAAAGTTTCAAGTTCGATTTCCATCGAAGTAAATTGGGAATAGGCCACATATTTATGTGTAAGTAAATCAGGAATCCTATATATATATATGTATATATATATATATAATAAATTAATATGTAATAAATATTATAATAACATACTTACCTACCTACTTTATATTGATTACCTGAATGTACATAGGTACCTAGGTACCTTTTTTTTTTTTACCTTATTGTTTATTTAAGAAAAATACTCACCGATTTTTTTGCTAAGTATCTTCAAATGTTATAAATGAAATGTTTTAATTATTTTTTCTGTTAAATTGTAAGAAAAAATCGAATGACATGTTTCTACATGTTTAGATTTTATGACATAGTAGGGCAGCGTATTACATCATAAATTGTTACAAAATTCAAATCTTTGCACTCAGTAAATAGAGTTCAAATTAAATTATATATAGCTCAAACATCTTTCTTACCTAATATAGAGAATGGCGCCACATCGTCGCGGATACCTGAGATGAAATTCTAAAAAGGAAGTGGTATGTACTTTTGTTCGTGATAGCCTAGTAGTATGAATGTTCACCTTCTATGTAAGCTGTTGCGAGTTCGAATAAAGTCAACGGCTCTTAGAATCTTGTACACTGGTATAGTTTTTAGGGTTCCGTACCTCAAGGAGGAGAAAAAAATAACATTTTATACGAAAAAACTTTTTAACAGTACGTATTTGTACCGAACATTCGTCCAAATGTTTGGAGGAGACTCATGCCCGGCACTGGGATGTTTATAGGTTGAAATGATGATGATGTTGATTTATACGGAACCCCCAGCGTGTTAGTCGGTAGACCGGTTTTTTTTTTCAGGAATAACGGTGAGAATACTATAGAAAGGGTTCCATACACCTACTAAACATATATTCCCTAACACAAAAATATATATTAGAACTGAACCCTCGTCTCATCCGATGTCCACGCACTCAGTAGTCGCAATTATAATCACTAGACCGATAAGACAGTTCCCTTACTTCTACTAGGTACGTCTAATATCTACAATTATTTTGCACCAATATCTTTATTATTATTTTTATGTTTTACCCAATTTTATTTATAAATAAAAAAATTACATCTTATTTTTTATTTAAAGATATTTATACTAAAAAAAGTACACATGAAAATTTTGCTCGTCTAGGACTTGAACCTATGGCCTCTCATCAAAACGCTTAATTTTTTGCACAAACTCTTAATGTTTGACGACAGATGCATCGATGAATGAAATAATATTAAATCTCTATTGCGGATCAGACGGAACGCAAATCATGTTAGTTGTGTGTTATTAGAGCGCTCTGCATTGCGAACCGACCGAAGCGATATGATTTATCATATTCTAATCTCAGTAGAAACTAAATATAAGTATGTCACATTGTTACTATGGTATCAGTACGGAGATGCATCGATGAATGAAAGCATATTAAATCTTTATTGTGGATCGGACGGAATGCAAATCATGTTAATAGGATAGTATTGGGGCGCTCTGCATTACGAACCGAGCGCAGCGAGGTGAGTGATGCAGAAGCCCCAATTCTATCCTACTAATGTAAGGTTTTTAAAGGGCCGGCAACGCGTGAGTGACACCCCTGGTGTTGCAAACGTCCATAGGCTACGGTAACTGCTTACCATCAGGCGGGCCGTATGCTTGTTTGTCACCTTGGTAGTATAAAAAAAAAGATGGGAAGGCGACAAAGTATCTACCCATTAAGAAATTCACAATAGATGCCTGAAGTTTAAAAACTGATAGCGTTTACGTTTTTTTTCCGACGTGACTCGGAAAGCATGTAAAGTTTTTCTTACGCCTTAGTTACTCCCCATGACATCGCGTTCAAATCAGTCTAACAGTTGCGAAGATCAAACAATCAGTCAGTCAAACAAAAATTGTATGGAGGAATAATGTTTGGAGCAAGCACTTGGCACACCATAGTCTCTGCCTACCCCAATGGGAGTTTTTTTTTTTTTTTTTATACTACCAAGTAGGCAAACAAGCATACGGCCCGTCTGATGGTAAGCAGTTACCGTAGCCTATGGACGTTTGCAACACCAGGGGTATCACTCGCGCGTTGCCGACCCTTTAGAAACCTTATAACTCCTTTCTTGAAGAACCCCATGCTATATATGTAGATTGCGATGATATGTATATGTGTAACACGCTCCATAATAAATGACATGCGTACGCACATATAACGGGAAAGCGTGACCGCTCGTTACAATTAGCCATATCTCGAGGTGTCTGCCGACATCAAGATAGTCGAGGTGAAATGCTATCGTTTGTATTGCACACAATAGACTAAGGGTATATGTAGCATTGTTATGTTCAAGTAGGAAGTGCTATTTATTTAGTTAAACGTTTTAGTATTTTTATTATAATCGCACTTTTTCAAAACATGTTAATTTAGGCGTGAAAGAGATTAATGCAGAGGCCATTTTTTTTTTCAATCTTTATATATGACTAGCTGTTGCCCGCGGCTCGGCCCGCGTGGATGTCGGTTATCACTGTAAAAAGTAGCCTATGTATTTTACTGTGCCAAATTTCATCCAGATCCGTTCAGTAGTTTTTACGTGAAAGAGTAACAAACATCCATCCATCCATCCATACTTAAAAACTTTCGTTAAAACTGTTCCTGTGTGGATTACAGGTCTCCAGCGCTCATTTTGGGATGCGTTTCGAGAGAAACGTTTTCCTATGCCACGGATACTCCACCTTAAAACCCAGGTGTAAAAATATGGGTCGGGAAACTCTGGTATTGCAAACGTCCACAGGCTACAATAACTGCTTACGACAAGGCCGTATGCTTGTTTAATCGTATAAAAAACGAATACCCCAACCTTGTAGACATCAATGTGAACAACACCTAAAAGTCTACAGCTAGAGTCTACCTTATCTGCATCACTTTGTTTATTGTCTAGCTTAGAACAGTTCAGTTACGGCGGTGAATGTGCCAAAACAGCGAGCACGTGTTATCTACCTCCTATGTCTCTTTATCTGTGTATTATAATATCAGCTATCTTTACGGCACTTTCTTATAAGGAACAGAAGAAGCTTCGGTAGTGCTCTGTTAATAGGGTCAGGGTATAAGATTACTGAATTGTTAATGCTAGTACTAGTGTAGATTTTATGGTGTTCTTAGCTTTTATCTGTAGTAGGAATATTTACCAAATTTGTTTGTAAATTTTATGCTATTTCTATTTTAATAGACAAATAGCGGCACAGGTGGATATTTATTTAGATCCCTTATTTAAAAAAATGCACTCCGGGAGTGCCAACAGAAATGAGAACACTAGGCAAAACATTTGTTATAAATTTTATAGCAAAAAATGTTTTTTTAAATTTATGTACACGCGTTCGCGGTCTGCTATATGTACATGGCATATCGCCTCTTTGCTTTAATAACGTGACAGTCGAAAAATGATTTTTCGGATATGTCAAGGTGCGTCTCGTAACGGTGTCGTGAATCCAGAGATTTAATCTCATCTAAAAATTTGCGAACCGTGCTAAAAGAAGTTTTCGCTTAAAAAAAAATAGACTATGTTACTCGTTGAGAGAATTTTGAAATCGGTCGAATAGCTTTCGAGTTAAATCTTAAATACAGTGAGACCTCTCCGTGCCTTCGAATGCACGTAAAGCCGATGATCCTGCACATGATCTCCCTTCGGTCTTGTCGGATTGCCGTCCCATCGGACTATGAGAGTGGAGGTTTAGTGAGTGCACCTAATTAACCTTGCTAATTGCCGTTGAGATTGGCCGCCGTGAACGAAATCGGTATGGACGTCTATTATTATAATATTCACCTTCTGGAACCTTCGGTATAGCGTGATAATACCCAGTTATCTTACGCACTTGTGTTCATCCATACATAAGAGTTGTGCGATCAAGTGCATCTAGTTTTTATATAATTATCTTTTACGCTTGTTACGCTACATCTCTGCTTGTACTGTTATGGGTAAGTCGTGAATGAGAGCGTGTTCGTTATCGATGACAGGCTTTTCTTTTAGGTGGCAAACAAGTATGATAGCAAATGATGGTAAGCAGTGACCGTAGCATATGAACGCTTTTTATAAACTTTTTTTGCTTGATTATATGCTAGTTAGTTATAAGGTTCTAACACTTCCCGGTGCTAGATTGAACTAAAATTTGGTATCTTTGGTGACAATAATAATAATATTTTAGGACAACTCCAACACCGCCATATGATCCTAACTAAGCAGAGCCGGTACTATAGCAACCAGACAACTAATAAACATAGTTATATATTTCTAAATCAAATTTCAAATCCAAATTCAATCATAGAGCTGGTGGAACAGTTGGAACGTGGCCATTGGAACTGTGCAAAGAAGAATAGATCCGTGATGATCTGGCTTGTTGTGGATTTGTCTATATTCCGAATTTGTCGAAATTTTCCGAATTTACGAAAATGTTTCTTTCACAACGCATCCCTAAATGAGCGCTGGAGACTTGTACTCACACACAAGGACACAACTACACTGCTGAGTGTAGTTATTTGGCTGTAGACTTCTGTAAAGTGGAGGTCACTTCTTAGTCGGGCTTGCTTGCTAGTATGGTGCCCTACCTCTGTTTTCTTGCATCCATTTCCTAGTAAGTGATGAATGGCTATATAGTTGGTTACAAGCTCACATTCCTAGATAGTCGTAGGTACCTATAGAGTACAATGCGACTGTCATCGGTCGATATATTACACCCGCTACCGGCCCGGCACGCGGCTAATATTTTATATGGGCGGTCTTCATTGCAATACGGACCTGTTGTTAGTGATGTCACTATGCCATTATCGATAGTTTTTTGAGAGATTTTGATGCACGTCACACAAAACCTTGATGTCAACATTTTGAGCAGGTAACAAGTTGTTACCTCTAGTATTGAAAGCGTTAATAGGCTACAGTAACTGCTTACCATATCAGGTGGGCCGTATGCTAGTTTGCTACAGATGTATTAAAATAAAATTGCATAACTATTAACCCTACTGTTTTCAAAAGTGTAACGCAGCGTATACGTATTGAAATTACCCACAGACGCAGAACTAAAAATCGCGTTCTTTACACAAAGATTATTCCTGGAAGGGAGTAGAATCGAAGAACTCCAGCTAAGCAACTTCGCCTCCATCCGTGTCCTGCCAAGGTTTTCCTTAGATTATAGCATGGGGTTCTTTAAGAAATAAGTTATAAGGTTTTGAAGAATCGGCCTAGTTTTCCAAGTACCTGTAGGCTTCGGTAATTGCTTACCATCACACGGGTCGTTGCTTGCTTGCGTCCTTGGTAATATGATAAAAAAATATATAGGATAATCAAATGTTAGAGAAAAATAATCCAATTTCCGTGTACCTTTGTATTTCTAGCTTCTTTGTAGATTGTATGTATTTGTTTTGAAAATAATTTATTGTAACACTAGTTGTTGCCCGCAGCTCCGGCCGCGTAGATGTCGGTTATCGCAATTAAGATGCCTACGTGCATGTGTAATCTATCTCTGTGCCAAATTTCGTCCAGATCCGCTCAGTAGTTTTTTGCATCAAAGAGTAACAAACATCCATACATTCACATTTATAATATTTAAGTAAGGATTCTTAACTAATTACTTTAGTAAGTTACTTTGCATTATAAATGATTTTAAAGAATGCAAGTGTATTTGCAATGTGTATCTATATATCTATACCTTGTTTCATACCAAACGCCTATTATATTGTTTGATGATATAAGGCAAAAATAAAATAAAAACATTATCGATAATTGTATCCCATCCCTAAAAGTCGAGTGAAAGAGGCGTGCACTGGTTGCTCTCATTAATCTTTCATTTCTACGTTATATTATTAGAGGAACGGGTTTGCACGGATGCTGTTGAAGGAGGCGGCGGGGGAGGGGGGCGTGAACCCGAGTGAACCCTCAGTAGCACCTGCCGCGTCCGGTCGACTCTAAGGTTGCCAGGGAACAGGGTTCTGGACTATAGGTATTTATCAGGAGATTCGGGCGTGAAATTTATGATGCTGTTGAAGAAGCTACGTATAAAGCCAGTTGTTTTTGTGTAAGGTGATTTACGTGGAGGAGAATGGATGTAAAAATAGATTACGTTTGCTGATAATATTTTATTGTAATTTTTTTTTTATTATGGTCGATGGTTTTTTATTTAATTTAAATAATTAAGATTTTGATTTGGCGAGTGATAGTTTGCTAAGATTTAAATAATCAACTTAATGTATTTATAGAAAACTTAATCTTATAGATGACCATAGCCAAATTAATTACACAGCGGTGTAGTTGTGTTGTGTGAATACAGGTCTCCAGCGCTCGTTTAGGGATGCATTTTGGAAAGCATTGGTGTAAAAAAATGGGTTGGTAACACGCAAGTGATACCTCTGGTATTGCAAGCGTCCATAGACAGTACCTAACTGCCTGACATCAGGCGGACCGTATGCTTGTTTGCCATCCAAGTAGTATAAAAAGAAGAATAGAAAAGCTAAAATAAACAAAAGCAAAATTTATTCATGCAGAAATTTTCTAAAACTGATATCCGATCATTTGACAACCCTACTGCAACCACGAAGGTCGTAAAAGGTGACTTTTTAATGGCTGTCATAATACTGTAATCGTATTCAGCATTTGAAGTTCGTTTTCTTATTTCGGCTGTCAGTTTACAAAGGTATTATACCATGGCCAGCTTAATCTGTACTGTGGATAAAAAAGGAACTAAATAATCTCGTACATTGGTCATGCTATGACGTCTATAGTGGCGCCATTAATGACTTTATGTTTAAGTTGATTGTATGTGTATAAACAATGACATTGAAAGGTTGACACATTTATGAACAGATAAAAAGACAATACAGAAAATCCTTTGTCCCACTAGCGACATCTGATGTTAGTTGTGAGACAATAAGATAAGAAAATGGTCACCTAGAAAGAATTATTTATCATTTATTGGCACACTGAAAAAAAAAACATACAGTGACAAAAATATTTGCATGCCGAAGGGTTGACAAGCTAGGGTATTGTTAGCTGTCATCGAACACCTAGCACTGCTTTTCAGTTATTTCTAAACAAAATTTTGTAAGGTTAAATAACAATTACACTCATTTATTAACCATTGCCACCTGGACCACGACCCTGAAACCTTATCTGCCTTGCATTTTTTTAAAGAAATTCGAACCTGTTCGTAAACAATAATGTAACACTAGTTATAATAGACGTTTTATTGTCATAATGAATATTATTGACGTTAACTATCCTAGAACTATCCTTTCCGGGTATCCCGAAGGTGTCGTATGAGTCGACTAAGGGAGTCTGTAAGAGAGAAGAAACTCGAAACAAAATCCTATACCAGCCAGTCTGGCCAACGTAATAATTATAGTAGGCTAATATCCCTCCAAATGTATGGAGGAGACCGGTGCGATGTTTATGTGTCAAGATGATGATGTACTGTTCTAGAAAGTGTTAATTTGTTGATCGTATTATTATTTATTTAAATAATTTAATTTATATTTATAAATTTGTTTACTCAATATACACACCCTTTAGCTATGTCGTGCAGAATGAGTTTATGTAGAAAAACATAAAAATATAGTGCATTTAATTTTATATTCTGACCATGATTTACAAGGCTATATTCTAACATAAGAGCAAGGCTATATTCTATGTTCAATAAACTAGGTTATAAATTGTCTACGTAAAGCAGAAGTTCGGGGTCAAAGAGTCACGTATTATATGCAATGAATAGGAAACTTGGTTCTCCAAGCGTTTGTATGTTTCTCTTAATACAAAATTATTATTATTCAGGTATATCAAATGTCTGACTGCACGGTGCGTTTAGAGGTTGAAGTGGCTACCTTGCCATTTACCACTGCGCGGCGTGTTGTTATTTCGATCCCCACACGGGATAAAAAATTGTGTGATCCATAAATGGTTGTCACAAGTCTGGGTGTAGTTATTTTGTGTCTGGTAATGTTTGTTGTATGTGTATTACATATACTCTATAATACCACTGCTTACACCACTTCAAACTCAAACCCCAAAAAGACCCGTTTCGTCTCTGTTCCCTCCTTTTTTATGTCTTGACAGCGCGCGCAACTTACCGACGCGTTCACACTACATATTATGTTGCCAGTGTATAGAAATAAGTAATCTACCGATATCTAGTAATAATTTTAATCGTAACACCTAACATATGTTTGTAAAGTCTCCCGCGAAAACAGGGCTTATTCCCTTGTGTGGGAGTTGTTTTTAGCGATTTATTTTCGATCTTGTGTTAGAAGTCAGAGTATAGTATAAATTGTTTGCCCCTGCTATTCTCAGTCGCTTCCGATAAATTATCGTCCTATAAGATTAAAAAACTGAGCACACTTTTTACCATAATAAGATACTATACCTAGCGCAAAAGTATAGTTGCTATTTTCCTAAATTCAGCCAGTATCACTATTATTTTTAAGAATCTGAGTATGTAGGACCTACTGTCAAGAAAGTCGGGTAGACTGTGTATTTCTTGAGAAATGGTCATTATAATTCAAGAGTTATCTGACGAGGGTGACCATGCTGTAATTATATCAGGTGTCCTGAGTTCTAAGACTTGTATACAATGCTATTCTTGGTAGGTATAATAAAATACCGAAACTCACCAAATCAAGATGACAGTGTCGAGGGCTCGACTTCTACACAGGACAAAATGTTGTGTGATCCATAAATGTTTATTCTGAGTCTCAAATATAATTTGTTACCGTGTATTGCATGTTTATAAAGTCTGCCGCAACACAGCGCCTTTCATACTACCACGTTGATAAACAGCCTACATATAGCCTAGATGCCTGCTACGCCAGGAACATTACTCGTGCGTTGTCGGCTCTACATTTTTGTAATAACAGCTTTGTTATTTTCTTGTTTCCAAACGTGGAAAATGTTCTTTTTAAATACATATATGAAGTAGTAACAATAGTAACACATACATATAATGTCCTACTGCAAGCTTTATCACCTCTATAAAAAAAGAAGAGAGAGTATAAGCTATTATACTAAAATTTTCCACTCACCCTCGCTGGCTCAATGTGGGTTGGTAAATCAGAGTCAGTTTCCTTGCGATGTTTTCCTCTACCACGAAGATAGACTAAATCTTCTTCTTGTCGTTTGGTTAGTGCCAACCCGGTGACAGAGTCATTTAGATCAGCCATACCTAGGCCTCTGTTGTCAATTAACGACTATTTACAGTCGGATCCGACGTTTTAACGTGCTCTTCAAAGCGTGACTAAATAAGGTTAAAGGTCAATCGGGACCTTTTTCAGTACGAATGAATTCATAGCCACCCTAGTCATATCGTAAGTGTTGAAGCGTCCACCAATTACCGAGTGTGAAGGGTATGTTCATGATAATTGAATATATGGTTTATGGACCAACACTTGTATCCACTCGCAATGAATACGCCTATTTCTTAGCTTTACAAATGTGTATATATGTCTAGCGGCACGTCCTGGCTATACACGGGTGGCAATTTATTTCGTATGGGGGTCCCCTAAATAAAAAAAAAGTATAACCTGGGTTGCTGATAATGTAGCTTTGTAATGATCAAAGAATTTTTAGTTTTAGTTTTTGAGTTAAATCGCAACAAGCAAACAAACAAACATACAACAAGGCGAATAGCTAGGTGCACTCGCTGTTCGGTAAAGGATCCGTGCTTCGGAGGGCACGTTAAAAGTCGGTCCCGACTGTTAACAGTCGATAGATCACGACAGAGGCCTAAATATGGGCGATCTAAATAACTCTGTCACCAGGTTGACCACTAACCAAACGATAAGAAGAAGAAGAACATACAAAAATTCAAAAACACAAGTCTTTTTTCTTTATAATTTGAGTATAGATTAAAACATATCAATTTTAAGTTGAAAATTATTAACTGATGACTATACATAGCTGTATCTTAACAAAAAAATTTAATACTATAATAGACACCTGGTCTAAATGGTGTAATATTTGGAAGGTTTCAGGTAACAAAATGTATGAAACATTTTGTTACCTGAAATTTCGGTCAAATTACACCGACCGTGGTCACGGGTTGACTGGTGCAGCGTCAAAACTAAATTCGATATTAAGTTTCAGCGTTTGATCGGCCAAATTGGTCTCACCTAGAATAAGTCATAAAGTTATTCAAAGGCCAAAACTAGTTATTGATTTGGACTTTGAATGCAGGCATTTCGTAAGATCTGAAGTTTTACTAGCCAAACATAGAAGCGCCGGAGCTTCGATGCTCGACTATAACATTTCAAATAAAAATGCAAAGTAGCGTAATCCACAGAAATTTGAACTTGTACCTGTTTTTGCTTGATTAATATATTACAACATTTAGATATAATCAATTTCTTGCGCAATAATAAAATATAAAGAAGTATAAACCCATTTATTGTAAACCCAGCAGAGCGGCGCGTGCGCAGGTCACTAACAACCTTTGCACTGAACTGAGTTGTGACGTCATAATTGTTGTATTGTTACCTCCTTTGTTGGTTCTGTTGATTTATTTGTTATGATATACTATTTGTAACAGCATGGTTGGTTCAGTAGCTTAAGTGGTTAACTTGCCATTTATGACTACACGGCGTGTCGTGAATTCAATCCAAAAACGTTTTTTCTATCCCAGAGATACTTCATCACCAAATCTAGTCCTTTTTAGGGTTCCGAAGTAAACAAGGAACCCTTATAGTTTCGCTATGTCCGTCCGTCCGCCTGTCCGTAGCCTAGCAACTGTGCTAGCTAGCTAAATTACAGCTTTCTAGGACTAAGGGTCACTGGACCCTTAGTCCTAGAAAGCTGTAATTTGGCTCGAATATATTGTAGGTTACCTTTGTTTTCATTGATTCCTGTTTTCCTTTATAATCTATTCTCCTTTGAAATGTCCTCGTAGTTGAAAATGAGCTGTATATTAGATTTTTTACTTATACTACTTGAATGGCAAAATAGCATAATTTGTAAAAGTATCACTTGCGTCCTGCCCACTATTTTGTTTACACCAGGGCTTTAAGACGGAGTATCCCTGGGCTAGGACAACGTTTCTTTCACAACGCATCCCTAAATAAGCGCTGCAGACCTGTATATAACAGTAAGAGGTGAAACTATAGTCGTTTACTCTTGTACTTTATAGAATCAGGTTGTAAACAATCTATAACAGTACCCTTGGCCCTTAAACCAGTTATTGTTCTTTGTATTATTTATTCGACCAAGATAACGGGGTATTAATTAAAATATGCTTAGTTTTGTACTTGTATAGTATCTTATTTCTGACAGCTTTGAAACACGATTGGTAACAGCTTGGCTGATTTGTTAGACTGGCCTGTTGGTCTAGTGGTTAGTGACACTGATTGCTAAGCTAGAGGTCGTGGGTTCTATTCCCAACTAAGACCAATATTTTTGTTTCATAATTCCTTGTTTTGTGTAGCTGGTCAACATATACGTTGTTTTGTATTGTCTGGCAATCAGGAAGCAGATTCTTATCGAAATTTCAGAAAATGTTCGGGTTGACTAGCGAAGAAACGAGTTTAATGAATACAGTTTTTTTTAAGGTAACACCGGATAAAAATAAAAAGAAGCAATCCCCTTCATATTTTCTAGAAAAAGCATTACAAGCAGTTAAACTATTAGCAACTTCAACTGTTTTTTAAATCATTAACAGTAATTATTTCCTCTACAAATGATTAACCATTCTCGACAACGGTTTAAAAACATAAATCATGATGGCTTCCGTGGCCATAAAGATCATTGCATAAAAAACTTTATGAACATGAACTTTTATATCGGTTCAGTATAGGGTTACTAATATAGGGTCACTTCGTCATCAGATGTCAGACAGGACCTGACTTCCAGACTTTTTACACATTTGCCAGTAATCCGGCTTGACTTTGAAAGGTCAACCTGACTTAGAAAAGTTTTATTGTTAAAAGTGACATATAAGCCAGTGCCCCAACTGATAATTAGATGATGAACTTTATTATTTATCTGTGACCTTTCAGCGTGATTGCTGCAGTACATATGTATATAAAATCGCATGCAAGAAGTCAGGACTTTGCATTATAGTCAGGTTTTTCCTCAGGACTTTTCACTTTGACATTTGGTAGCCCTAGTATGAATTGTTCCGGGAGAAAGAAAAAGTGGGTAGAATAAAAAGTGGGATCGCGATAGGTGAGGCGCATCGGCGCGGGCGCAGCGCGTGGCGCGCGCGTGCCCGTCGACCAATTACACATCTTTGCCTTTATTACAAGACCGCTCATTAGATGCAGGTTGAGATTTATAAATCAATTTAGATGCGGTATATTTAGATTGTCTTTGTTGTGGTGTTTCGGTGAACAGGATGATTTAGTACCTAATTTTATAAGCTTTGATTTTTTAATACTACTTGAGTGACAATGTTATGTAGCAGTATGCTTGTGCATACGGCTCGCCTGATGTATTACTTGCGTGTTGACAATCCATTTTTTGACACCAGCTCTTTAAGATGGATACCCCATATTGTATTATTGGTGTCTGGGATAGGAAAGCTATGTACTCACACACAGGAACACAACTTGTGTGTAGTTATTTGACTGCAGTCTTCTGTAAGGTGGAGGTCATTTCCCAATCGGGCTTTCTCGCTAGTATGGTGTCCTACCTCTCTTGATACTAGGTACATAAATAATATTACCTATTTTTTAGTTGCTACATTTTTTCTGCTCTGTCATTATTCTGTTTGTTCCGAGTGTAAGTGTAATTTGTGTCCGTGAATTGTATGTTTTTGAAATTCCCTTGCACACAGGGCTTGTGTTCGTTAATGCAGGAGTAGTCAAACAAAAAAAAATGTTTTGAGAGATAAGATAGCTATTGTTAAAATTGCCACATCCAAGTATTTGTTACTCGCAGATTACGATTGAGTATGCGCACCCGAGTGTATCGCCTGCCAGGTCAACGCGGTTAGTTTTTACTCGCGAACTAAGCGCGCCTAGCGGCTTTGCTCGCATTATTTTACCCGATAGTTACTGATCGCTTGACCACAACCACTGTTTCTTGAAATTACTCCATATGTCTTCAGCTGTCAGTTTTTGTTATAATTTATATTGTACTTGCGAGGTTTTTATTCCTGTTATTTTATAAATATTACTCTCGTTCCATAGTAATTGTGTTGTTGGTTGTAATAGATTTTCTTTTGATTGTTTCTTCGAGGCGCTTATAGCCAGTTGCACGATTTGTTTGGTAAACGATCAGCGGGTTAAGCAACCAAAGACGCGGTAAACGAGCGTCTCAGTGCTTGACATGTTTAAAGTCAGTCCCGACTGTTAACAGTCGTTAAATCACTATAGAGGTCTAAATATGGGTGATCTAAATAACTCTGCCACCAGGTTGGCCACTAACCATACGATAAGAACGAAAGAAGATTCTCCATCTTCTCTAATTCGTTTAGGTTTACAAATCTACGTCATTGTTCCAGTGGTTGTTGTGTGCCCGGTTGCCCGGGTCTGGCCAAAATTGATACTTGCTTATTAGATGATGAGCACAAGTTTTGGTTCTAGGTATTATTTGTCTACAATATATACATACATATACATATGTTTACCAGTTGTCTGGTTGCTAAAGTACAGGCTCTGCCTTGTTTTGGACCAGACGTCCGTCGTGCGTAAGTTGTGTTTTTATCATTTTAAGATTTTGATTCTGTTTTATAATAAAAGTAAGGATATTCCTACTAATATTATAAATGCGAAAGTTTGTAAGTATGGAAAGATGGATGTTTGTTACTCTTTCACGTAAAAACTACTAAACGGATCTGGATGAAATTTGGCACAGAGATAGAATATGGTCTGGAATACCACATAGGCTACAGGCTATAGATATTTTTACAGCGATAACCGACATCCATGCGGGCGGAGCCGCGGGCCACAGCTAGTTTTATAATAAAAGTAATGATATTCCTTTAAAAACATAAATTTCCTCTAAAATCCAGTTTAAAAATGGCTTGACCGACTGACAGACAGACCAGCCATATTCTAGCATGCGACACACGCGACGTGTAGTTTAACTATGATTAGCGGTTGACAAAAATTATAAGTTCGATGTGCAGCGACCCGAAGGTCCTAAGTAGCGTAAGTAGGCGTCGAGGTATACACGCATCCGCCGTGACTTGAAAAGGGGTGATTTATTGAAGTCCTAACTGGCGTAGCGTGTCTTGTCGGGGCCCCGTATAAAAAATTTGCTTGGAGGCCCTTATATGGGGGTAAAGATTTTTTACAATAAAAAAAATATTGTGAAATGAAATATTTATTTATCATAACATAATTTAACCATTTTACAAATAAAAATTGCCTAAAAAAAAGTAATTGCTTTATAAAATTTTGTCATTTGTAAAATAAAATAAATTAGAAAGTTTTTTTTCCTTACACACTTTGGGGGCCCTAGTGGCCGGGGGGCCCCGTATAATTGATACGGCAGATACGGCGGTAGCTACGCCCCTGAGTCCTAATCATAGTGACGTTTGTTAGGAAATAAATTTTAGAGTGCATTCCTTTAAAGACAACTTAGCGAGTCCTGTTCCGTGGAACACTTTACAAATTTGAATTTCACGTACGAAAGGTTAACCCAGACTCGGATAAAACATTTATGGATGAGACAAACTTGTGTACCACGTGGGAATGACAACGGTGTTAGCAGCTAGGTGAAATTAAGATCTAAAATAAATTGTTACAAGGACGGTCATGTTACGGCCCAAGTAAAGCGATGTAGGATCGGTAACGTGTTACTAATGCTCTTAACCCTCTAGACAAGTGGAATTAACGGTGATTCAATCGAATGGAATAGAAAGCAAATAAAAAAAAAAAGAAAAAAGATATAATGTCGTAAACTATTATCAAACCTCATATATTTGCTTTCTTCTAGCATTTATGCCACTTCTTTAGTGTTAATTCCACTCACCAACACGTAAATTCTATACTTATTTGTTACTATTATAATAAATAGAATACATAAAAAAGCGGTGGTGGCCGAGTGGGAAAGTAACCGACTTGCATGCAAGAGGTGCGAGTTCGATCCCGGGCAGTACCAATGTGAATTTCACTTTGTGGAGTTTATATGTCCTAATCAAATGATTCGCCATCTGCTAACGGTGAAGGAAAACATCGTGAGGAAACCCACATGTCTTAGACGAAATTCTAAAGACATGTCTGATTCACCATCGCGCAATAGGCCAGCGTGTGTGAATTAAGGCCTAAACCCTCTCTCTCTCTTGATAATGGAGAGGAGACCCGTGCCCAGACATAGATAGCATAAATACTGTACTGTGTTAATACATTTTAGCAGCTTTAGACAAAGATAAGTGGAAGGAAAGTAAGAAAGCGTTTGACCTCCGGTGGTACAATACAGGCTTATAATTATTACATTTTGACAGCGTGTTCCATTCATTTAGACGTGTGCAAGACATTTTTAATTTGTATTTTTATTTTTTTATTGTATTTTTGTCTGTCCCTTACGCGGACCCGCATCGTAAGTGTCTTATCTGATTTTGACATGTTCGCCCAAATTAAGGTTGACTTATAAGTCACAATGCATTTATGTAAACATGTCAAATTAAATGCCTGATTAATATTTAAACATAAATTTAAAGAGCGGTAACAAATGCTACGAAGTCCGGCTGGGGACCTCCAACTTACAGACTACAGACACAAATTAGACCCAGACTCAGAAGAAACATTTATGAAACACTCAAAGTTTTGTTCCGTCTGGGAATCGAACCCACGACCTCCAGCTTAGCAGTCAGGGTCACTAACCACTAGACGAACAGGCCAGTCAATTTTGATCTTAGTTTGAGATTCGTCAGATGACAACTTAATTACCTAGCTTTAAAGTTGTCATTGTACGAAGTTCAAATCATGATCGAAAAGAAATCATTTTAAAAACGTCATGGTATTGCCCATGTTCTATTATAACGTTTGCCCGTTATGATAAATAACTAATAAAACTATGTCAATTTGATACCAATTCTTACATCATTAATCTTACAAAATATAACAAGAAAAATAAATCTAGATACAAATCAATAATAGCTATTGTTGACATAGCTCCATCTAGTGATCAATTTATGAATCAACGTCTTGACATCTTTATTATGTTTCGGACCGTTTATTTTGACAGAACATGATAAGTACATTGGATGGTTCCGTATTTTTATAATTAATAATATATAAAACTAAAAAGTTTGTATTTTTGTTTGTAGGAATTCGGCCGGCTGATTCTCTAAGAAACAGCGATGGCAAAATGACAGTTGTGATCGCAAACTGACAGTTGTGAATGCACGGCGATGGCACAATCTATTGACTGAACGTCAAAAAGACTCGGTATTCCGTAAGAGCAAACCTCTTACGGAATACCGATTTTCAATCTGACGGCCAGATTTTGCTCGGTTTTTGCTCTTACGGAATACCCCTGCCGGAATCTCTGAAAGTGCCAGTCCGATTAGTTATTTTTTTGCATTTGACAGAATAATTCTTGAGGAAGGTAAATAGGCTGTCGACATCATGCAACGGCCCAAGGAGGGATGGCAGTAACAATAAAAGTGACACAGGGCAAAATCCAAATTTAACGCGGGTAAAACTGCGGGGCGCCGTTAGTTTTTAATAATTTTACTTTACCGTTGTAGATGATGTATGGTCGAATGAAATGGTATTGTTCATTATTAACCGTTGGATTGAGAGATTTTGAGTTTGTCAGGCGAAACGACCTCATGGTTAATAAATGGATGAAGTGTTCATGATATTTGCAGTGAGGACTGGAAAAATTTTGAATGTTTATATGCGGCTAAGTAATAGATACTTATTTAATTTTAATCTGTTTTGCAGTGAAACCTAGTTCAGATACCAGTCTTGACATTTATTAATACTTTTTTTAAATATTTTTACTAGCTGACCCAGCAAACGTTGTTTTGCTACTAAAATAGTAATATCGCTATTAAAAATAGGGGTTGATCGTAGAGGGGTGAAAATTAAAGGTTGTATGTATTTTTAATGCTGAATTAAACAATAAAATTTAGGGGTTAAGGTAAGACTACCTTTAACATTTAGGGTGGTTAACCCTTAAAAATAGTTGTTGTCCGATTCGCAGACCTAACCGATATGCACATAAAATTTCACGAAAATCGGTCGAGCCATTTCAGAGGAGTTTAGTTACAAACACCGTGACACGAGAATTTTATATAAGAAATGCAAATTTTTTATAGTGTGTTTTTGTAGTTTATGGGTTATTCATAATAGATATCCATGTTATATCTGACGACCCCAAACGCGGCGCAGCTATCTTGAATGTTTTGTTGAAGAGTTCCTATGGCTAGCTTCCAACTGCATCATCAAAATAGCTCCATATTATTGCATTATCAACGAAATTACGTCGGTACACCAAATTTCAGCTCAATTAAAGATCGAGAAGTGGTCCAAATTATGCTTGCAAGATTTGACCTAAACAAACAAACTAACTAACAATGCAAGCATATGCTAGTAAGCTGAATAAAAGCTTGTAAAAATATACATATTAAGACACAAGCACAATCCAATTCAATTCTCATTTTATTGCTTGTTAATACAAGGTTTTATTACGAGCATGCTCGACTCGAAGTGGCAATGGGCTGGTTACATCTGCAAAAGAACTGAAGGCCGATGAAATGCCACCTGTGCGAAACCGGGGTGGTCGGCTAGTATATTATACAACAATAAACAGGCTGAGAAGAAGAAGTACTTTGGCTAGAGTAGGTAATTGATTACCATCGAGCGAGCCGTAGGTATGCTTGTTTGTTGAACGTGTCACTACAAACAAATGAAAAATCTTATTTGTAAGCAACATTGCGCTAGGTGTAGTAGATACTGCCTGCTCTATTATGTAGCAGATTCTTCGCAAACAAAGCCTGATTGCGAAGAATCTGTTAAGTGTTAGCGGCGCGATTCGATAGATCTGAAAGGTTAAGGAAGGTTGCCGCGGTCGGTCACCATTTCTGCCTCGGCCTTGTGCCTCGGAAAGCATATAAAGCCGCAGGTCATGCGCCTGATCCCTCTCCGGTAGTGTCGGATTGCCATCCCATCGGACTATGAATTACGTATTCTGGCAAAATATTTGGCCGTTAGAGTATGAATAATTTGATTAGTATAAATAAATTTTACGAAGTGAAAGTCAAATTGGTATCACCACCCAGGATCGTACTCACACTTCAAGACTGTTATCAGTCGTTAGATCACGACAGAGGCCTAAATATGAACCAAACGATAAGAAAAAGAAGAAAGTAAGCAAGACTCGACTACCACTCGACTACCACCGCTAATTAATTAAGTAATTAAAAATTACTACAAATAGCGGTGTGCAAGTTCAGGTTTCCAGCGCTTATAGGGATGCGATTTTAATAAAATGTATTTCTCTACCAGGGACTAGGGAATCTATTACAAAACGGTAGTCAAATCGAATAGAATAGAAAGCAAATTACATAAATTTACGATATAATGTCGTATACTATTTTTTTTTCTTGAAAAAGACAACTCCTGCACTAGAGAACAAGCTCTGTGTCGCGGGGGACTTTACAAACATACAATTAACGGACACAAATTACACCCAGACTCAGAACAATTCTTTTGTGGGTCACAAAGTTTTGTCTTGTGTGGGAATCGAACCCACAACCTCGTGAACTGCAGACCCATACTGCGGCCACTGGACCACCGAGGCAGTCTATTATACTTACGTCAAATCCCTTGCATTTCCTTTGTATTCTAATCGATTCGACTACCTGTTCATGCCTATAAGGACTGGTGACAAATTTTTTTTTAGAATAAAACCTCTAGTATTGCAAGCTTCCATAGGCTAAGGCTTTTCATCAGGCGGGCTATATATCTACTTGTTTGCCATCTAAGTAGTACAAAGAACTATGATGAAGACAACAATCTCTATTCTACCTTTCCTTACCTCATTGTCTACGGTAGTTAGCCAGCAATTTGGGCAATCATTGTTAAGTCATGAGTGATGTTGTAGCGGTCGTGTCATATGCGCGCGCGCACTTTATTAGTGAACTACGCACCGGAACAACTAACTGTAATGATACATATCACTAATTGAATTATTATTGCTTTTATATTAATATAACTTCAGCTTTTGTCTTTGTTCGGTTTTTTAAGTAAGTATTATTTAGGTTCTAAGAGGAGAAGGATCTTCACCTTACAGAAGACCACAGCCAAATAACTACACACAGTGGTGTAGTTTTGTTCCTGTGTGTGAGTACAGGTCTCCAGCGCTCATTTAGGGAAGCGTTTTCGAAAGAAACGTATTCCTATCACAGGGATACTCCCATCATAAAGCCCTGGTGTAAAAAAAATGGGTTGGCAACACGCAAATGATACCTCTGGTATTGCAAGCGTCCATAGGCTACGGTAACTGCTTAATTTTAGGTGGGCCGTATGCTTGTTTGTCACCTAAGTAGTAAACAAAAAAAAAGTTTCTTTTATTTTAAAATACAGCTCCTGCACTAGGGATCAAACCCCTACAAATGTAAATCATGGACTCAAAGTACTGAGTAAGCTGACGTCACTCCAAGACGTAAAAAGCGGTGGCCAAATTCGAACTCAACTGCTTACCATCAGGCGGTAAATAGGCTTGTTTGCTACCTAGATACTTAGTAAAAATAAGGTGTTACACACATCTTTAACTTTACGGGACTCAACGTATCAATTTTCTCATAGATAAACCATAGTAATATAAACAAGGTATCATTTTCCAAATTACACGGTGTTGTGAAATGAAAAGCTGCGCGGTTCCCGGCGGGAAGACGGTCATTTTTACAAAACACAGTCTTACTAAGCAATTACACCATAAATGCATATATCACGGGGGGACAGAAAGATATGCGTTTTCCACTGCGTTCGACTTGCTGTTTTTATAGAATTTATATTTAATTTTAAAGGTTTTCATACCTTTTTGTTTCCCGACGTATCGCACCGAATTGCACCGACCCAGTCAACCCGTGACCATTACGCGATTTAGACCCGTTGTCCATTATAGTTATAATATGTGTACAAATCGTAAAAGTTTAAAAGAATTTTATTTATATTTTGTTCAAAGCATAGTACAAATTTTATATAGTTAAAGGTATTTATAGCTAGGTGCATAGAATATAAACTTAGATTTCTATAAAATCCTTAAACGGATCAAATAAATAAATAAAACATTGTTGAACCCGGGCAAAGACAGGGTAGGCTGCTAGTCTAATATACAATGACCACCTGCTGATGTAAATATGCTTATTTCTGAACGTTAAACAATATTGAGCGCAAGATTATGTTAATAAGTAACATTCATATTCGTTATCCAATTATCACTCTACATGACGCATTTAAATGTAATTTGTATAATATTATGCCACTAGCCTGTTTGTCTAGTAGTTACCTAGTCATTCTGTCGTGGAAAACGTTTCTTTAAAAGCGCATCCCTAAATGAGCGCTGGAGACCGGTACTCACACACAGAAACACAACTTCACCACTGTGGATTGTTATTTGGCTGTGGTATTCTGTGACGTGGAGGTCTTTCCTCAGTCAGGCATGCTCGCTAGTTTGGTGCCCTACCTCTCTTAAAATTCAAATTTCTTGATTCCAATGCTTTAGTCACGTTTTTACAGTAACATTTACTTCTACTTCAGTACCCGCAGTGTGAGCTAAACGAAGTTTGCTTCATTTCCCTTGTTCCCAATATAGCCTACACTTTACGCAGCTGTACTGGTTTTCAGTTCGTACTTTGTCTTACCTTGGCCATTACCCACTGCTCTTTCACTCCTCTACTTTTTATCGATTCTAGTTACCAATATCGATACCGATAAACAGTTAAGTAGTAAACAAAATTGTTATCATTACCGTATCAACGTCGTGATATTAAAGTGATCAATGATTATGATTCACTAAAGTGAATGCGATTTCAACTTACAAGTTGAAATCGCATTCGATGTGTAGGTACTTTGTACGTTTATTTATTTATTTCGAATTTTGAAATGGAGGGCTTAATGTCAAAACCATCAGCCAACCTTAGGGTGATGCAGAGATAAATGAAGTAGGTTCAAGATTTCAAATTGAACTAAATTAGTTTTAGGTATGTAGGTAGTAAAATGTATATATGTGATTAGTGTAAAAATATGTATATTGTTTCTGTGACTAAATCAGAATATTTTAAAATGTATCTATATAAATACTCAAATAACTATTACATAAACTGCATGTAACACTAACTACATAAGTTGCTTTTTTGTACAGATTATACATAACGTGTTTTATACAGTATCTGAAATTTGAGAAATTATTCTTGTAAATATCTCATGAAATAAATTTGATTAAGTCAACGTGGGAACTAGAATTAGATAACTTCCTAAAGATTACTTTTAATTGTGAATTATGATTGTCAATATATTTTACGAGGTGTGTCGACAGTCATGGAGAACTACTAGGCTCGTGAGAACGTTCGACTGTCCGGTTTTCTCAAGCGGACAACAAGAACGCACTGATTACCGCGTGTTTGCAAATATAACGTCTGCTACATTATTTTTGAAAACAAAGTTGTTCGCGTTGTGAATGGAGTTCAGATATGTTAGGTTTATGTTGTTGAGTTTTTTTGCACCGTCAAGGAGACAAACATAAATACGGCTCGGCTGGATGGTCAGCAGTTACCGTAGCCTATCGACGCTTTCAACACCAAGGGTACACTCGTACGTTGCTGACTCTTTAGAATCCTTTTGAGTTTGGTTTTTTCGCAATTTATAACTTTATTTGGGTCATAAATGTGTCTTTCAGGTCTGCTCGTACGTTTGCCTATAAATAATTTTATTTTATTTAATTTTCTCTACTTTTTATTTTATTTTTACTCGTCGCACTGCTGGAAATTGCCTCATTGCGTGTGTCTATAGGCTACCGTAACTGCTAACCTTCAGGCGGGCCGTATGCTTGTTTACCACCTAATTCATTAAAGTACCTACTATAAACAAAAATCTCTCAGCTTTTTCTTTGATTTGTTTATTCGCTATTGCTTTAAATATTGAAATAAATTATTAACTCTCGTCACTACTTCCTGCGTTTGTGTGTGCATTATTGCTAGTTGTGGTTTATGCTCCCGTGCTTCGACGCATGCGCGTTCTCCCATGACGCCATCTTGCTGTTTTGGGCGGGAAAATATAACTTTATAATGTCTACTTTAGAATTAGCGGTTAGAATTTTTTATTCATAATAGTTTACGTTTCTGAGATATTTTAAGCTATTATTAGTCCGAAACGAGCGGATTGGTTCGTAGTGATGGCAGGCATCCTGATGGCATGACTCTCGTTCCTCGAATCATGGCAAGTGCTTTAGTATGGGATGCTACCCATGTACCTTGGGCGCCTTTCTATCTTTCATTGACTGGCATTTAACTGGGTTAGGCCACCACTTCTGCAGAGTGTCTCAAGCGGTGCAGATACGAAAATCTCGTTGAGACAAACTGTATCGTGAGATATCTATTTATTTATTTATTTTTATTTATTTAAAATTCTGCACTTACTGTACAAAGGTGGACATAATGCCTTAGGCATTTTCTACCAGTCTACCTTAAGGTGGTGTAGAGATTTCCAAGGCAGATGTAAAAAATAGTCTAGTAAAATAATAAGCTAAGATATTATATTATGTAACAACAGCATAAACAAAAATCTATGTGTTTAGTCGGGTCATCTCACGATCCTAAGGCTGGCCTTTACTTCTTTTTTTCTTGCTTGGGTCAACGCATAAGCCTTGCGATCCTCTTTAGTTTAGGCATCTTTCCTCAGAACTGCGACCTCAGAGACTTTTATTTTAAAAATTATTCTTGTAAATATCTAAGTCCGTATTTAATATTTATTTATTGTTACTATAATGCATAATGGTGTAGTATTTTGAAGTTTTTTCGATCGTTTTCCGATGTTTCGATTGTATATTATGATTGTGTACAAATCGTGAATGTTTGGAAGATTTCTATTTTCATATTTAATTTTATTTTCAAAATTTATTTAATTTTATCTGCTTATGTTATTTAGATCATAGGTGGCAAATACGCGTAATGCCCGCCCAATGATAAACAGTTACCGTAGCCCAAAGGTGCTTGCAATACTCGGGACAACATTCGCGCTTGTTACACTCGGGTTTTGTGATATTATTATGTTATACCTGAGATTGAAAATTGTGTCTTTAAAAACACATCTTTAAATGAGCACTGGAGATTTGAAGCCGTACTATGACGTCTTTAATATAAATTCCGATTAATGACAACCCAAAAGTTAGCTAATAAAGTCGACATGACATTTCAAACTGACTTCCCAGACCACACACCTTTTCACTTAAACTCAAAATAGAGCTACAATTTCCATATGTCACGCAAATCAATTGAGTGAAGCAGTGACCGTGCCAAATGATACGTTTGCATTTGTAGTATTGTACGAAGCATAGTATGGTGACCCGCCCCCATATCTCTGCCACTTCCTCTGTGCCTTGTTTACGCAGGTTGAACCACGTAACTGCTACTTAGAAAGTATCCATTGCACTGTATTGTAGGAGTCATTCGTCAACACGCTGAATACCTATTTTGTAGACTTTAGAAATGTGCCATCTCGCCAAAGTCTACGAGTTGACGAATGAGTATATTGTAGTACAGTCGAAATATTATAGGAGGATAGTTAACATGTGTTCTTTATTATTTTTTGAAGTGAAAACTTTTATTATTATTTTTTTATACTACTTGGGTGGCAAACAAGCATACGGCGCACCTGATGTTAAGCAGTTACCATAGCCTATGGACGCTTACCATACTAGATGTATCACTTGCGTGTTGTGTTTTACACCAGGGCTTTATGATGAGAGTATCCTTGGGATAGGAATACGTTTCGTTCAAAACGCATCCCTAAATGAGAGTATACTCACACACAGGAATACAATTACACCGCTGTGTGAAGTTATTTGGCTGTGGTCTTCTGTGAGGTGGAGGTCCTTCCCCAGTCGGGCTTGCTCGCTTGTATGGTGCCCTACCTCTCTTAAACTTCTTTAGGCACATCCTAAAGTAAAAGCACTGGACTTGCGTGACAGTCACGCTCAGATAGATACCCATATAGAGATGTGTGTGTTTACAAGTTCACGAAGATAAAAAAAAAACACTTCTGACTACGACTGACAGTTTTGTTATTACTAAAGATAGCAGACAAGCCAGCAGTTTAAGCTATGCATGAACTTCAGCAATATTTTTTTGTTTAAAAAAAGATATGCCGCTCTCCAGATACACTGTAGCAGGTTGTTTATTCTAGACTTTACACGACATATAATGATTGAGAATCTCGGAACGAAAAAAAATTGTAATAAAGTCAAACTCATTTATTCATTTAGATCAAATACATGATACTTATGAACTTCATAAAAACAAATGCCAGCATACTTTTTTTCCTACGGCCAATTCGCTGACTAGGGTTGGGCCTCGAGAAGAATTGGCAAGAAACTTGGGCCACTCTTTTTAATTGCCAGAGTATAACATTTACAATTTGGTATGAGTTACAATATTAGTGTTAACAAAAATATATATGGAATATAATAAAATGGAAACGCACATACTAATAGAAGAGAAAACGGTGTATATCGCGGCGACAGTGTCACGCCCGCTACACGCGACCCGTGACGAACGGCGACCCGCCCGCTGTCACTCCGTCATCATACTAACTGTCGCTGTACCGTTCCACTACACTATCATATTGATTATATGTACCTAAACGATGCATAAAGCATGTGTAGGTAATCATTTTTATATCAATATGTTGAAAATTGGATACAGTATTTATGTATATAGAGCACACGGCCACGTACCGCATTCCGCCGTAGTTCGTCGTGTTCGACCAAACATTTTGTATTTAAAAGAAAACGAAGCATGTTGTCATGATTTATTGAATAAAAACATACTTAGAACAATTATAATTATTAGTGGATCATATTTTTTCTTATTTTATTTTCTTTTTAAAAAGACAACTCCCGCACTAGGGAACTAGCTCTATGTCGCGGGGGACTTTACAAACATACAATTAACGGACACAAATTACACCCAGAATCAGAACGATTCTTTGTGGGTCACACAAAGTTTTGTCCTGTGTGGGAATCGAACACACAACCTCATGCACAGCAGGCGCATACTGCGGCCACTGGACCACCGAGGCAGTCCATAGTTTAAACCATAAACGTCCTATTGCTGGGCATGGGTCTCCTCCATAAATTTGGAGGGATATTAGCCTATACTTCGCTAGCCAGACAGGTTGGTATAGGGTTTTGTTTCGAGTTTTCCCTTTGCAGTGGATATTATTATTGTCTGCCTGACTCATTCCCTTAGTCGACTTTTACGACACCCTTAGGATAGAATGGGGTGGTGATGTTTGTAAATCCGTCCGGAGGTATTAGTGAATTACATGTTTATTTTTGACAACTCCCGCTCTAGGGAACAAGTTCTATGTCGCGTGGGACTTCACAAACATGACAATTCTCTGCACCATACTCGGAACACACATTAAATTTGTCATCACTCAAAATCATAATATTCCGTGTGTGTATCAAACCTATGACACTCGGTGCGGTGTTACTGCCAATTTGATAACTAGATCTTACGCGCAGTCAATTAATCGTACGAACCCCAAATTAAGCGAAAGCAGCCACTGGAAACTCTTTGGCCTTTGCCTAACCTTTTGAGAATCAGGCTTGAGTATTTTATATGTATGTAAATAAAATTACAAATATCACTGTTTCGCACCCAAATCGGCTCTTAACAAGTGTTTTTTTTACACTTAAAAGGGTCAAGATAATCACACTTATTTAACATACACTACCTACACTACTAACATACACTGTACACTTATCTATCATTTTACATATCATAAATTGTAAGACCATTACAAAAATAATTAAATTTTTATACGAGTAGCGAAACATGCATCTATCATTAACTTAACTTCCAATACCATTAATTTGAAGAATGTAGTTTAAAAAATTGTTACGGTATACGATTGGTCAATTAATTATAAGTTCATAGTCAATTACAATTTCTCCTCATGATTTGAGCAATTCATGTTTTACTGGTTTCTCACCGCGGCTCCGCTTGTTTTGTAGGCTGAAGATAGCTCATATTAGAAGTATAGACTAATAGAAAGCTACATTCTTCTTTTCGTTGGGTTAGTGGCAAATCTGGTTACAGAGTTATATATCGCCCGGATCTAGGCCTCTCTCGTGATCTGATGACTTTTAACGCACAGAGACGCTCGAATGAAATACCACTATGTGGTCACCCATTTATAGGGTTACCGCGCCCTTGGTTGTTTAACCCGCTGATCGTTTACCGAACAGCGAGTGCATCTGGCATTATTTTCTATTAGTGAAAGAATAATAAGAATTGGATCAGTATTTTTAAAGACTAACCTTTACATTCAAACTTACAAATTACTTTTTTTACGTGTCTTGGCATGTAACTTCAAAATTTTTAGACTTTTCCCAAACGCCTACTTCAAAATAGGTTTAGAGAGACCCGCCATTTATGTTCGATGTAATGTGAATCCGTGAATTGTATGTTTGTAAAGTCCCCCGCGACACAGAACTTATTCTTTAGAACGGGAGTAGTCTTGTTTAAAATAATGATATTTCAGTCCAATACAATTTGATTGTTCCAATTGTCAATAATGATCGAACCCTCCGCGCGCCAGTTATCGCCGCTGTGTATAGTAGCCCTTTTCTAGAGCTGCAATTTGTATCATGGCTGTTGTTTTTTCCGAGGTATCTTTATTATATATTGTAAAATTATTTAAAGCAAATAAAAAAAAAAGCCTACCTGTTGATTTTCTCTGCTAGATTTACATAATACTTACAATGTAAAACTATTTAAAACAAATGAAAAAAAAACCGACGACATAGACCCCGACACCATATTCCTACTTGCATCTAGAGTTCTAGACCGCTGTCGCTTTAAAAAACGCGGCCTCACCATATACCGAACGGAAATGTCCATCAACACACGCACCTATCATTATTACACCTCACCGGATAACACGACAAAAAATAGCAGCTACTAACTGGTTAGTATGTTGGTATGAAAGTCGAGCTTCCGAACGCAGCCGGTTAATTGCTAGCACGAGGCAAAGTTGATATCAAACTTTAATGGGTTGTATTAAATTCTTGATTGGATTAGAATAGAAAGTGTAAATAGTTGATGATTATGATTACTTTGTTAGAATTAATTATAAATGTTTGGCGCATAGTTTAGTCGTTAGTGACGTACGACTACGTCACTAACGACTAAACTATGTGGGTTTAGTTTACTAGGATCTAATTGTGTGCCTGTGTGTTAGTTCAGGTATCCAGCACTCATTTAGGGATGTATTTGGAAAGACACGTTTTCCTATCCCAGCCCCTCTAGACAAGTGGCATAAACGATAGTCGAATCGAAAAGTCAAAAAAACAAATGTATGGGATTTGACGTAAGTCTACGATATAACTTACGTCAAATCCCATACATTTCCTTTGTCTAGAGGGGCTGGGATACTCCTGTTTATCATCAGGCAGGCGCAGGCCGTATGCTTTTATACTACTTAGGTGGCAAACAACCCAAGTAGTATAAAAAAAGTGTGTATAGTACCCACACAGAGTTTGTTACCAGCGCGAGTGATCCTTTTAATTTAAAAAATATAACGCCAATAAATAATGAAAACGCTTGCCAGTAAGTTGTTCAAGATTAGTAAAGGTAACTGATCTACTATATCTTATGTATAGAAATGCAGTATTAGTTGATATAGTCGTTGAGTTTTATGGTCGTGTAACTAAGCTGTACTTGCTGCTATTAGACCAAAACGGACGAGCGCAGTAGGGACCATGTATCTGTATATATTTTGTTTTTATTTTATATTACTACTAGTCTGGTTATACATTTTTTACTTAAGAGGTTAAATTTAAAAGTATCCTACTGTGACAGCAGGGTTACTGCAGACCTGAGGGGGCCAAACGAAGAACAATTCAAAAATATACAAGATGGTCCTTTTACCTAGATAAGATAAGATAAGATATATTTATTTGTCATAACATGTGTACAATAGTTGTTACAAAAAATATATAATTTACAATACAAATTTTAATGTAAAAAAATTAAGTCAGCATCTACTAAATAGTTACAAATAAAAGCCTAAATAATAACCTAATATAAGGTATTGATAATAATCATGCTTAATCGAGTATACAGATCTGATTCTACATTTTATTGGATAGTTATATCTTATGCAAAAATAGTACTGGAAAATTAAAGGGCTTTCAATCAAACGTCTCGTCGAAATTTCACCTTACATAAGACCACAGCCTGTTCTGTGGATGATACAATTTTTTTAAATTGTCGGTGTTTACACTGCCGTGTCTCAGAAAGCACGTAAAGCCGTTGGTCCTACGCCTGTTACCCTGCTGTTGCGAATACACTTGCGCACTATAATATCTCCTAGGCAAATGGCTAGTTTCCATCAAGATTTACTGCCGTGACTGAAATTTGGTAAGAAGAACATTAGGAAACGTCCAACGACATCCCGGGGCCCAGACTTATTTTAGCGCAGGATCGTATTGACTGGAAAGAGGAAAGGAAGACCTTTGACCAGTAAGAAAACACAGGCTGAAAATAAGAAAATAATTTAAAAAAAACTTAAGTTATTCAAACGGCATCTACATACTATAATTGTTGGCCATTCACCCTATTATAGCAATATTCAGTAGTTAATACACGTACAATTATATCAGTTAGCCAAGACAGTAAGACAGCACCAATCAGTCTGAAAGTGTATCGCGCGCGCTAATGGCCGCGCAGCCGCCGATAAATATTCATCGCGGCAAAAACTCTGCGCACGCGCCGACCACGGACAGCGCTTTCTTCTCAACGATCTAGGAATAGGAAGAGGTGGCTTGTTGATTATATTTTAATTTTACTGATATACAATCAGTGTAATATATGTGGCCGCGGTTGTGACCGAGTGGGAAAGTAACCGATTTGCACGCAAGATGTGTGCAAATCGGTTACTAGTATAGTTAGTTTGGTCTCGAGTGGCAGTGCCAATGTGAATTTCACTTTGTGGAGTTTTTACGTAGGTACTAATAAAATGAGCATCTGCTAACAGTGAAGGTAAACATCGTAAGGAAACCCACATCTCTAAAAATAAATTTTAAAGACATGTCTGATTCACCAACCTGCATAAGGCCAGCGAGCGCGTATGAATTAAGGCCTAAACCCCCCTCTCTCTATTAAAAGAGGACAGGAGACCCGTGCACAGCAGTAGGACATATATGGGTTGCTATTATTATTATTATACAGAATCTATTTTTCGAGCTAATTTAATATATGGATGGTGAAAATTAGTTATAATACACACACACTTGTGCACTATAATATGTCCCGCGCAGATGGGTGATCTCCGCTAAGATTCGCAATCAAAAGAGAGGTAGAAGAGAAGCGAGCAAGACCAATTGGGAAAGCACCACAGCCAAATAACTAAACACAGTTTACATAATAGGACGTTTTGCCGAGGTTGTAAGGTTTTTATAGGGTCAGCAACGCCGAGTGATACGGATGAAAGCATGAAGGCCCATTCATGCCTTGCGCCCAGGGCCGTCACCCTACTGCCTAGGGCCTCTTTAAGTTTGGTAAAAGTCAAGAAGAAAAAACGATCAAAACAAACTATATCAAACCGACCAAATTCTATGCCGGGCGTACCTTTTATATTGAAGGAGAGGAAAGGGGGCATAGATCTTCGCCCAAGGGCGCCGGTAATTCTAAACCCGGCACTGGCATTTTTAGATATACCTTTTAGTTGTCGTATCCACATATTAGTAGTTCCTCCTTGCCGGCTAGCTTGGTATGCTCTCGATCGGCACAGGTCAACGCTAGAAAAACTTTGCCGATACGCCGTGCGCCGTCTGCTTGTCTGTGTGTGCGTGCTAACACAACTCCGTTACATCGTTTGTACGTACAAATAGATATAATACTTAGACTGTTACATTTTTGCACTTACGTTTAGCATAAAAACTTATAGTTAAAAGAGGTCCACCAATGGGCACACGAATAACTACACAGCGGTGTGGTTGTGTTCCTGTGTGTGAGTGCAGGTCTCCAGCGCTCATTAAGGGATGTGTTTTGAAAGTTTTTTTTCCTATCACAGGGATACTCCGTCTTTAAACTTTGATGTAAAAAAAATAGATCGGCAACACGCAAATGTTATACCTCTGGTATTGCAAGCGTCTATTGGCTACGGTAACTGCTTAACATCAGGCGGGCCGTATGCTTGTTTGCCAGTAGTATAAAAAAATATGAAAACTAAAGTTCTTATAGGTCCCCCCATTCCTAACAGTTTCATTTGATTTACTTAGCTATATATTTTCTTTTTGTTTAATTAAAATCTTTGCAGTCTGTTTTATGCTAATAAACATGAGTTGTACGGTTCAATAAAAGTGCGATATCAGTATTTTTTTTGTGAAGAATTGCGTTATAAACGGTTCATTGTATCTCGTTAGAATTGTTAATAGTGTGCACGCAACTATAAAGTAAGAAAGAAAGAAAGAAAACATTTATACAAACATATAGGTATAGAATAAAAGAAAAAATTGAAAATTTACAAATAGGCACTCAACTTCATAGGAAACAAACATGATCTAGATAGCTTTATGAAATCTATGAAAAGTTAAAGAATATCCATTCTGACATCGCACAACTAAGCCTGTGCGTATATAGGTCTAAATGGTGAAATTTTCATGCTCATTAGGCCTAATATCTTCTTGAATAGTAAATGTGTAGAGATAAGTGGGAGAGAGTGATGAGATGGTGAGAGAGTATTTGGAAAGCCAGGTCTGGCATAGCCAATAAACGCGTAGTTGTGAGTCTATGTCAGCAAGAGCTGGCCAAACTGTTGATACTTAGTATGTCATTTTCTCGTATCTGCGCGGCGCCACCACTACTTTAAAAAAAACCGACTTCAATACGGCAAGTTGAAGAATTTTCAAAAAACAGAACGAATTTTCATACAAGCTCTAATCTCACTTTTTCTCCCTTAATGCATTATTTTTTTAAATCTAATCATTAACAGCGAGTGCATCTCATGACCATTCAAAGAAGACCAAACATGGCTAGATTACATTGTTTAATTATGGAGTTCCGTTGCCTACCTTCCAGCTTCATCATCAGTTAATTTCAATTGTACCATTTTAATTTTCTAAATTACATTTGCTTAGCAATAGTTGCTTAACAACCTTAATCGAAACTTATGTAATCGTCATCCGTAAAATACTTATTATTGAGAAGTTCACATGCCCATCTGTGATCTTCTTCATCAGATTCACTTCACCAAATTATATTTTCTGAATGCAAATGTATGATTTGTTATTTAAAATATTTAAATTGCTATATGTATTCCTATATTTTTTGAGGAGTTCCCTCAATTTCTTGTGGATGCCATCATCAAAACTTTGATTTGATAAAAATGGAACCAAACTGGAAGTATGTCCTCTCGGATAAAAAAATAATTATTCAAATCTGAACCGATTTGAATAATTATTTTTTAAATGACGGATTTCTGCGGTAACAAATATTAAACAAAAATACACCCGAATTGATAACCTACTCGTTTTTGAAGTCGGTTAAAAAACAATAGTTCCCCACGAACGAGTTATTAAAATTATTTAATAACTAATTAACCTCTTTTACATTTATAGTACTGGCAGTTTAAGAATTACGTTTTTTTACTTCCCGCCAAAACATATACGCGGCAATAAAAAAGGTATGTACCTCAGACTAATAGAATAAGATAGACGGAGCGTGTAGAACTCGCGCGTGAAGCCGCCAAAAGCAATACTAAATAGCAATGTCATACGTTTTCGCGCGCAGTCGATTTGAGCCGCTAGTGAGTACGCACGTCTAAACACGTTCTGACAAAATATTATTATAATGCCGTATTGTGTAGTAAAACGATGTAAAAATACTTCAGCAAATCTCAAAAAGAGTTCTGGAGTATCGTTCCATAGGTAAATAATTTTAACATTATAGATTTCTTATTGTTTTCGTAAATATTTTAGTTACACAAACTAGGAACACAAAACCTCTACCATGTTCTACAGTGTTGCCATTCTTAGCATATCTTTTTCCCTAAAATATTTTGCAACGTGTTAGTGGGAATATAAAACAATATTAATCAGTCTATCGATATACTATTTAAAATAAATCTGAATGATAGTTGGGGATCCACGCGAAAAAAAAAAGAAATTGTTGTTTGCATTTAGCGAGTAATTCCGTATTTTTGTAGTGATTTTAAGAGGTACCTAGGTAGGTACTTAGATAATGTTTTTCTATGTTATTCAGATGATGATCAATTAATATTAATATAATAATAATAATTGATCATTTAAATTCATAAAATAAGTAGATATGTTAGGTTTATGATTTATTTAAAAAAAAGTATTTACATCCTAACCACGGCTGTGAGCGGCGGCGGCGAGCGGTATGAACAAAATTTGTTCTTACCGCTTGCCGCTAAATATTTAATTTTTTTTATACTACTTGGATAGTAAACAAGCATACACCATATATATACATTTTTTTAGATACAATTTTTGCCAGTTTTGTTTTACGAGTAATATGTTTTGTATTTTATGTTTGTTTCTTTAATATAATATTGTATTTTGTCTTGATATGTTTGTTAACAGAAACCTTTTTTTAATGTAACATAATGCTAAGATGTATGATGTTATATTTAAAAAGATTTATTTTATTCGTCAGAAATTAAAGCATGTAGTTAGTGTTTATTGTTACCTATTTATTTTAAAATATTAATGTAAAATAATTATAAATAATAACATTATTTAAACAAACAATTTGAAGTATAATTTTTAATATTGATATTGCATATTATTATCACGAGTTAACAGTTTTGTTTCAACTTTTGTTGGGAGTATTTCATTTGCTGGCAACATCGTTTTCCACGTCACACGACATTGACAGCGCTTTGTGGCTTCAAAGATTTGTTCTACACGCTCCGTCTATCTTATTCTATTAGTCTGAGGTATGTACTTAAAATTAAAATTGACTCTCAAAATTGATTCTTATTACATTTCCCTCTCTTGCCTTTTTTTATTCAACCCGATCTTGAGCATTAAGCTCATTCCGCGATCTGAGCTTGAATCTACTGATATTTTCTGGAACACACATTGGTAAAGATATTATAAAAATATAATTATAAGATTAATGGTCAAGGAAACAATCATAATATTTCTTGCATTTAAAATGCCAACGAACCGATTATCAATGAATATTGAACTCGTATTCGTACGAAAACACCTAATCTATTCAAGTGGCTAGTCGTAAGGGTCGCGACATGAGCGAGAGGGACGCAAATACATTAACAACAAAAGAATAAAAAGGATGGAGCGTCGCCGATGCTCGGGTCATATGTCGACCGATATGTCATAACCTGTTTAAGTGAAAGAGGAATATACACAATACAGTGTGTAAGACAAAGATAGTGATGACAATGACGTGAAGGGTTAAAAGTCAAGCAAAGTGTCGCGGCCTGTGTAAGCAGGATGCAAATATGTTTTTATGAGGCGTTGGTGAAGGATAGCGGGTTGAGGGTCAAAAGACGAGCGTCGGCAACCCTGACCTCTCCAGACAAATCGTGGGCCGTACTCAGGTTTAACAAAAAAGGTTTTATTGGGACCTGAATTTTATTATGGAACATTGTTAAAGAATTTATATATTTAGTAAAATTAATTCTGAGACATTTTATTTGTCATGATGAATATTGGTCGATTTCATTAGTATTATCTGGCTTAGTTCGTGTTCAACTTAAAATTTCTTAATTTTTTTCTAATTATTAAGTATATAATATTTATTACTTACAAATTATTTTATCCCTTTTAAGTATTGATGGTGCATACTATGTGGTTGAATCGGTTAAGTACAGGTTATTATCTTTACTAAAATACTTTATTTTGTATTTTAGTAAAGATAATTATAAACAGAACAAACAATATTATTGACTTAATATGGCTTATTCCCGCCCGCTCCACGATTTTGTTCCCAAGCGCTTGTTACATATCTAGATGATAAGAGTAACTATATGATCAAATGGCACGTAATGCACTCTGACGCACTTCACCAGTTAAACAGCGAAGTCTACAGAACGTGCCCAGAACATCATACTGCTTATATCACGTCATGCTATATTCGCACATCACACCCGGAAACAGCGAAGTCTACAGAACGTGCCCAGAACATCACGACACATTCCTCCAATCATCGATCACTACGATCGATGCCCATTACTATATAAGATTAGTTTATAACATAATTAGAGCACTCTTGATTCTAACATCGGTCATTTGTCACTATATTATAATTTAGTATTAGTTAAGTGATTCCGTATTCTAGCATTGAATCAGTTTCACACCTTATAATTGTAATTTCTTTGTTTAATTAAATTAATTAATAAGTAACTTTGGTTTTTTTCGAACCTTCGGCTGCAGTCGACGTAATTGGCGCAGTCGGTAGGATTCTCGCGGGTCGGTTCGCGAGCGGTTAGAAGCATCTCACATTGATAATTCGCGTTCGCGGGTCGCCCGGGCGGCTATCAAGCCACGGTACGAGAATCCAGAATCTACGAAGCTGCAGCGCTGAAAGGAGAATCCAGACTTCGATTCACGAAGAATAACCAGAGCCAGAGATGAAATATTTTATGTAAGTACACTTGAATCTTTCTCGTGTTGCTTCCTATCCGATCCTTAGTGTTTTCAAGATTTTTCGTTTAGGTAAAAATCATTCCCGGGATCCTGCATCACGACAGGCTCGCCGGCACGTAGTAGATAACATTAGACAGTTAGATAGTGATTTAGATTGCGATTTGAGTAGTTTATTTGAGGTAAAAATGCCTTACGACCCAGACGTAATCTATAAGGCCTTACGCCTTGTACCAGATTTCGACGGTAATCATAATGTATTGACTAGATTTATTTGTATTTGCGATCGAATTGTAACTCAGTACGCTAGCTCTGAGCCAGGAAGCGAATTAGGTAATCTATGTTTGCTTAACGGAATTTTAAATAAAATCACAGGGCCCGCCGCATCCACTATTAATGCGAACGGTATCCCAGAAACATGGACAGGCATTAGGGTAGCGTTAATCAATAATTTTTCAGATCAGAGAGACGAAACTGCGTTATATAACGACCTTTCATTAGCTCTACAAGGTAATAGGTCCCCCCAGGAGTTTTACGAACAATGTCAGACATTGTTTAGTACAATAATGACCTATGTGACTTTGCACGAGACTTTACAAACGACTATCGACGCTAAGCGAATTCTTTATAAGAAGGTAGCTATGCAGGCTTTTGTACGTGGTTTAAAAGAACCCCTAGGATCGCGTATACGATGCATGCGTCCTGATTCAATAGAAAAGGCTTTAGAGTATGTGCAGGAGGAATTAAATGTTATGTACCTGCAACACCGCAACGATGGTCTAAAGCCGCATAACGCCCCTAAGGCAACTATACCCTTCAATATACCGCTAAATACTCCGAGTGTCCCGCGACACCCTGTATCTAGTTGGCCAGCCCCGATGGCACAGCGTCCGTATCAGCCGCCTAACCAAGCTTTTAAATTGAATACCCATAACCAACAGCAGAACAGGTTCCCTACACGAACCCAGCAAATGTTCCGTGCACAACCACCTAATTACCATACCCAAAGTAACATGTTTAGATTACAACCTAGAAATAATCCTCCACCAAACAATGGACCAAAACCCATGAGTGGTGTTCATCACTTCACCCCACGAGCATTACCCATGATGTCAGGTCATGATTGGCGAAAAGCTGGTAATCCACCACCTAATAATTACTTCAAATCACGCGAAATAAATGTTAATGAATACATGTTGCCCGATAATGCCTATTATTCTGCTAAATATTGCTATGAGCCTGAATATGAATGTCATACAGACTCTAATGACTACAATGACCCCTATGACTACGACTATAATACTAACACGACTTACAATGACATGACTTATGATAACCAAATAATGCACGACATGGAGCCACAACCAGGGTCTAGCCGCGCAAGCCAAGATCAGGATTTTCGGTCAGACAAGACATCAAAAGAGCAAAGATAGACATTAACTTGCAAACTCAGAGACAGTTACCATACATAGAAACTTCTTGCCCCCCTTTAAAATTCTTGATAGACACAGGCGCTAATCAATCATTCATAAGCCCTGAGGCTATACAAGCTTTCTTTCCTAATCACCGACTTAACTATGACCCTTTTGAAATAACAAATATACATGGTGTTAGCCGAAGCGACCATTCAATAACGTTACCAAGTTTTAAAGAATTTAATCAGAATGATAATAATAAGTTTTTCGTATACCGGTTCCACGATTATTTTGACGGACTGATAGGTTTAGATATATTGTCTAAATGGGAAGCCAATATAAATTTGAAAGATTTTAAATTAATAACTAGAAACGCAACTAATCCGATTAAGTTATATAATTCTCGCAACATAAATTTGTACGAGGACATCATTCCAGCTAGAAGTTCAAAAATAATTAGAATACCTATTAACGCCCCCGACGGCGAAGTTCTTATAGATGAACAAACCTTCTGCGGGTGTATTATACATGAATGCCTTACCACAGTAATTAATAGTCGAGGTTATGTAGAGATAGAAAACCCATCATGCAATGATATTATATTTTATTTAGATCAGCCGGCTCGTGCAGATATATTTAACTTGAAATGCACACAAACTGAAAATTCAAACCGTGTAAATGATGTATTATCGCGATTGCGTACTGATCATCTTAATGAAGAAGAGAAGGCCAACCTTATAACATTATGTAGTCGCTACGCTGATGTATTCTATATCGACGGGGAACCGTTGACTTTCACGAACAAAGTTAAACATAGAATCCGCACAAACGATGAAGTACCCGTGTACACCAAAAGTTATCGTTACCCCTTTTTTCATAGAAAAGAAGTTAGAGACCAAATTTCAAAAATGCTACAGCAGGGTATAATTAGACCTTCCGACTCAGCATGGAGCTCACCCATTTGGGTTGTACCCAAGAAAATGGATGCTTCAGGCAAACAAAAGTGGCGTCTCGTAGTTGACTTTCGTAAAGTAAACGACAAGACAATAGATGACAAGTACCCCATACCTAATATTACTGATGTTTTGGACAAGTTAGGTAGATGCCAATACTTCACAACTCTAGACCTCGCCAGTGGCTTTTACCAGGTTGAAATGGACCCCCAGGACATACCTAAGACCGCATTCAATGTAGAACATGGGCATTTTGAATTCCTTCGAATGCCTATGGGTTTAAAGAACTCACCATCAACTTTTCAGAGAGTAATGGACAATGTTCTCAGGGGCCTACAAAATAGCATGTGTTTAGTTTATTTAGATGACATTATAGTATTTAGCTCATCGCTCCAGGAACACCTGGATAACCTGGAACGTGTTTTTCAAAGACTTAGGGAATCTAACTTCAAAATTCAGATGGATAAATCAGAATTCTTGAAGCTAGAAACAGCATACCTTGGTCATATAATTAGTAGAGACGGTATTAAGCCTAACCCTGATAAGATCTCAGCCATTGATAAGTATCCTATACCAAATACACCAAAAGAAATCAAACAGTTTTTAGGTCTACTCGGTTATTACCGGAAATTCATACCCGACTTCGCCCGTATTACAAAACCTCTCACCATTTGTCTCAAGAAAGGTAGTAGGGTGGTTCATAGCCCTGAGTACGTTAATTCTTTCAATAAATGCAAAACATTACTGACTAACGATCCTATATTACAGTACCCGGATTTTACAAAAGAATTTAATCTTACAACCGACGCTTCAAACATCGCTATTGGAGCGGTGTTATCTCAAGGACCCATAGGGTCTGACAAACCAGTGTGTTACGCTTCTCGTACACTAAATGAAAGTGAACTAAACTATAGCACAATAGAAAAAGAATTGTTAGCTATAGTCTGGGCTACGAAGTACTTTAGGCCATACTTGTTTGGGCGAAAGTTTAAAATATTAACTGACCACAAACCATTGCAATGGATGGTCAACTTAAAAGAACCAAACTCACGTTTGACCAGATGGCGACTAAAACTCAGCGAGTATGACTTTACAGTAATTTACAAAAAAGGAAAATTCAACATCAATGCTGATGCCCTTTCACGAATAGAGATACATACCAATGAGATAGATGAAATTAACTCGTTAATTGAAAGCATTGAAGAATTAGGCTCAATGATAAATAACCCCTCCGAACCTTCAATACAACGTGTTAACCCTTTGACTGAACATACTAGAAGGGATAACCCCAATCCAATACCTGCTGACCCGACTAATTCATCGACAGACACCATACATACCAGTAACGAACAGCCTATTTTAGAAGTTCCTATTACAGACGAGCCACTTAACAAATTTCAAAGACAACTTCACATTACAGTAGTTGGTGACATAAAACGAAGACCAGTAATGACTAAACCTTTCGAAGGACACATGAGAACTGCTATTCAGATTTCAGAACAAAACTTAGAGTCAGACGTTATCAATGCCATTAAAGAATATGTTAACCCAAAAGTTAAAACGGCTATGCTAATAAATCCACCTTTAGCCATGTATTCAATAGTACCCATTATACAAGATAAATTCAAGAGTTCCTCTTTTAGACTAGTGTTAACTAAAGTAGAGTTAGAAAACGTTAGAGAATACCTGCGGCAACAGGATATTATTAAACACTATCACGATGGTAAAACGAACCACCGTGGTATAAACGAATGCCATTTAGCTCTTTCGAGAAAATATTACTGGCCAAAAATGAAAGAACAGATCGCCAAATTTATTAACGAGTGTACCATCTGCGGCCAGGCAAAATATGATAGAAACCCGGTCAGACCATATTTTAACATAGTACCACCAGCTACAAAACCCTTAGAAATTATTCACATGGATCTATTCACAGTTGAATCGGAAAAATACGCAACTTTTATTGATACTTTTACTAAATACGGTCAAGCATACCACTTACGAGATGGCACTGGCTATAAGTATAATTCAATCGTTACTAAAATTTTGCACTCACCACGGATTACCCATTACTATTATTACCGACAATGGCACAGAATTCACAAACCAATTGTTCTCTGAATTCACGCGTATTCATAATATAGTTCACCATAAGACTCTACCCCACTGTCCAAACGATAATGGCAATATAGAACGATTTCACTCCACATTATTAGAACATATAAGAATTCTAAAATTACAACACAAAAATGAACCAGCAGTCAATCTCGTGCCTTACGCCATAATAGCATACAATAGTTCTATCCATAGCTTCACCAAGTGTAGACCATTTGACTTACTGAATGGACATTTTGACCCACGAGATCCGACCAACATTGACCTTACTGAACATATCCTACAGCAATACGCGCAGAATCATAGACAACAGATGAAACAGGTGTATGATATAATTAACGAATCTTCTCTTGCAAATCGGACAGCTCTAATTGAAAATAGAAATAAATCACGCGAGCCTGAAATAGAATATATCCCTCAGCAGCAAATTTTCATAAAGAATCCCCTCGCCAGTCGTCAGAAAGTAGCACCGCGATACACACAGGACACAGTTCTAGCCGACCAACCTATTCATATATATACCTCGAAGAAACGTGGCCCTATTGGTAAGTCGCGGCTAAAACAAGTACCAAAAATCAAACCATTATTACAGGAGCCTGCTACTGCTGACAATACCAACGACTCACCCTCAAGAAATAAGACTTGAGACTTTAGCCGACGGACCAGGATTATTGCCATATAAACTAGGACCAACCAGATTAACGACTCATTATCATTCCTTTGTACAATTTATACAGTTGACTGACATTGAGGACAAGGTAGAATCAGTACGAACCCAACTTGAGATGTTTAAGACCAGACTTAGCGAAGGAGCATACACTATTTACGAATATCAAGTCGATTACCTTACTAATAAACTTAACAAGGTATTAAATCGAATAAAATCCCTGGAACCTGCAAGAGCTAAAAGAGGCCTGATAGATAGCTTAGGGTCAGTAATTAAAAGTATTACCGGCAATTTAGATTATCAAGATGCCCTAAAATACGATGAATCCATTAGGAACTTGCAAGAAAATGAAAATAAGTTAGCATCAGAATTTAATAAGCACATAAGTTTGAGCAAGGAATGGATGTTACAACATAATACTGTTTTAGAACAGTTGGTATCAAATCAAGCAAAAATCAATGCCTCCTTAGAATTACTTTTAGAAAGAGATGCCCTTAAGGATTATAATTTAGTAAGATTCACGAAGGTTGCCCAAACTTTAGGTATAGTTACTAATAACGTAGAAGAAATAATGTTAGAGATAATTAGAATAGAGAATATTTTAGCGTTTATACATTCATCTAGTACACATCATTCAATGATAGACATAAAAGTCTTGAAATCAATGATAGATAAATTAAGATCTTTATATAACCCAGATCAAGTTATAAACTTAGAATTACGAGAATACTATGACCTGATCAAACCAGGTTCATATTTTGTTGGAAAAAGAATAGTAATAGTTTATAAATTTCCTATTGTTTCCCATGATATATATGATTTATATAAGTTATCCATAGTCCCTAATGAAAAACAATTAGCCCTTGTACCTCCTACTCCCTATATAGCAACAACCGAGAAATCATTCGTGTACATAGAGGCTGAATGCCCGAAGTACAGCAGTGTATATCTCTGTGAAAAGAAGATAAGCCATCAAATCCGGACTGAACCCGATTGTATCCAGGAATTGATCACCAGACAAAACCTGAAGAACACCTGTCAGTTGACCAGGATTTCATTAACCAAAGAAGCAATAGAGAAATTGGACGACCAACACTTCGTGCTGTCACTACCGCAACCTACAAGAGTACAATTAACCTGTGGCAGAAAAGACTTCAACACGCTACAAGGCAGTTATCTCATTACCATTCCTATGGACTGCTATATCCGAACACCAGAGTTCACTATAATCAATGATGGGAACGAGATAAAAGGTCAACCGCTCAAATTATCCAAGATCCCCTACGATCAACTAAATAAAACTGAAGTCTCCGCTCATATTGGATCCAGATCAGTAAATCTAGAAGAACTTCACAGTATCCAGAACAGAGTCTTATTAGAGAAACCTATAAAGCTAGAGAAGACTCAATCATCATCACTTTACCATACAACGATACCACTTTATATTATCGTAGTATGTGCAACAATCATCGTCATATTCATGGTATGCCGTAAATACAGATGTTGGAGTATAAGTTCAGAAAACAAAGAAAACCAACGAAGCCTCAAGATCCACACGTGCGAAGAAGTAACTGAGAACCATAAGGAGACTCCAGCATTATTTTCTCTTAATATGACAAAATAGTTGCTGTTCTGAGGGTGGAGGTGTTACATATCTAGATGATAAGAGTAACTATATGATCAAATGGCACGTAATGCACTCTGACGCACTTCACCAGTTAAACAGCGAAGTCTACAGAACGTGCCCAGAACATCATACTGCTTATATCACGTCATGCTATATTCGCACATCACACCCGGAAACAGCGAAGTCTACAGAACGTGCCCAGAACATCACGACACATTCCTCCAATCATCGATCACTACGATCGATGCCCATTACTATATAAGATTAGTTTATAACATAATTAGAGCACTCTTGATTCTAACATCGGTCATTTGTCACTATATTATAATTTAGTATTAGTTAAGTGATTCCGTATTCTAGCATTGAATCAGTTTCACACCTTATAATTGTAATTTCTTTGTTTAATTAAATTAATTAATAAGTAACTTTGGTTTTTTTCGAACCTTCGGCTGCAGTCGACGTAATTCGCTCCAAGACTAAAATTAAATATTATTATCATTTATAAAATCGTTCCCAAGGGCTCCAAAAACTTATGAAAGGTTTTTTCTTCAAAACTTCTTATCTCCATACATCAATTCCCAGGAGCTCCAAAATATAGTACATTAATTAAAAAAGACCCACATAATACTGTGTTCCCAACAGCTCCAAAACAAAGTGTACGGTTAGCAGAATTAAAACATTTAATTAATACTATAATATTACCTTTTTATTAGGTAACGGTGAACATGGTTTAATATAGAAAGTAGTAAATAAAGAGATTATGTTTTCTTTTATAAATAATAGGAACATATTATTTGCTTTAAATGATGTATTAAATTCAAATGATTTAATACATAATTCATAGTCAATAAGTCAATTATAGTATTCAAACTATACCTGTTTGTCATCACAACCAACATTATGTTTAACGTAATTCGAATAGTATCAATTAAAAAAAACAGTTTGGGGTTATCACAATCAGTCTTAAGCTATTCCGATGAGTATAGGCTGGAATGTGGGGTGAGACAAGGGGGGCTTACTTACACGGGCCTTTTTAGCCTGTACATCAATGAACTGATTGAGGCACTCAGCAGAACTCATGTCGGATGCTACATTGACGGCGTATGCGTCAACAACATAAGTTACGCTGATGACATGGTTCTGCTGGCCCCCTCGGTCAGTGCCTTAAATTAACTATTAAGGATATGTGAACAGAAAACGCCTCCTTACATGGGCTCAAATATAATTCACAAAAGACTGAGATTTTGATATTTAATGCTGGCACAAAGAGACCCAGTGCGATTCCTACGATAAAATTAAATGGGGCCGCACTCAATGTTGTAAAATCCTTTAGGTATCTAGGCCATTTGGTTACGGAGGACCTAAAGGATGACCTGAATATTGAGAGAGAGCGCAGGGCGTTGGCGGTTCAGGAGCAACATGCTGGCCCGCAGGTTTGCTAGATGTACGGAGGGAGTAAAAATCACTTTGTTTAAAGCGTACTGCCAATCTTTTTACGCGAGCAACCTGTGGGTTCAGTACATGCAACAACGCCTTGCGTGTACAATATAATAACGCTTTCAGGATGCTGTTGGGGCTGCCGTGGTATTGCAGTGCGTCACAAATGTTTGCTCACACGCGTGTGGATGGCTTCCACGCAATTATGCGTAAGAATGCGTCACTGTTTCAAAGATTGCGTGACAGCTCTAACAGCATTCTGGAAATGATAGCTTCCCGCAGCGATTGTCCAATACAAGCTCACTGGGTTGGGATCGTTACGGGGATAATATAAATCATGTTTTATGTACTATTATTACTAACATAGTTTTTAAGAACATTGTTACTAACACACTATGGAGTAGGTTTTTTTTAATCCGAAATAAATGATTTATTATTATATTATTATAATTACCAAGTCGTATATTCGTAATGCACAACTTCTGAAATTATTTGAATGGCAAAATAATCCAAAAAAGGCATGATGTAAAAACAATACATGTTTAGTCCCAGAAGTATATCTCTTAAAATCCTTATTCTTAATCTATGCTCAAGTGTGGGCGTCAAATTAAATCTGCCAAATCAATCTATAAGTTCTTTTTCTGGCTATCTGCTCAGATGTAATAATAATAATATAGTTTATTTCTCTCAAAAAGGTAAAATACATTTGAGTTGTCTTATAATAATAGTATACAATTTGGTGAGAAACCTTAGTGAAAGCTGGAGTCTTTACTAGGTACGGAAAACACCTGTGTGACAAATCTCTAGGCTCTCTCGTTTGGTAGAACTAAATATATGGAGACATGGAGTGCACATTTAAGAAAGAAAAACATATAAATGTATCTATCTAATCAAGGAATGAGAGCACAGTTAGATACGAAATAGATCATATATTAGGAGTGTTGTGTGAGTGCATATGGGTGTGTGTATTTGAGTGAATGTGTGTGTATGTCCAAGTGTATGAGTGAAGTAAGTTTGATTATAAATATAGTGTGCTTGTGTGTACCTACTATTTATATGAGGGTTTAATTGATCATTTCAGTTTCATCATAATCTAAATCTTTCATCCAGTCAGTGACTGCTCTTTTACATTGCACCTTTGTCATGGGATACAAGATTAAGATTTTGTTTACCTTATTGTAAATATAGCTTCCAAGGTAGTAGTAACAGCGTTGGGCTAGTCTTGTTCTAACCGAAATAACAGGACACACATTATGTTTTCGACGCACAGAATCAAATTTAGAAGGGACATAAGGAGTTTGTGAGTGAGTGGTGATAATTATGTTGAGGATAAATAGTTTGCGAATAGACAGGACATTACATATTTTGTACAATTCCGATTTGGGAAATCGGTATGGTAGCCTCTAACCAACCTTAAGCACTGCTCTCTGAGCACGCTCTAGTTTTAAAAGATAGGTTTTATCTGTACCACCCCAAGCAACTATGCAGTATTGAGCAAGAGATTGGCAAAGAGCAAGGTAAGTAGTTCGAAGGATATCAGAGTCAACTACGGGCGCGAGGGCTTTAAATAAAAATATGAGTTTGCGTATTCTTGAGGCGAGGTTATCAATATGCGTGTGGAAGGAGAGAGTGTTGTCAATCTGAATTCCTAAATACTTAACGCAGTTTGTACGGGAAAGGGTAGGACAGTTGCAATTAAGTTCTGGAAGGCGATTACAGAAGTGCGCTGTAAGGGAGTGGGATAAGGAGGGGATTTTACCAGGAGACGTCAGAGAAAAAGTGAGATAATTAGTTTTGCTAGCATTAAGTGAAAGTAGGTTTCTGGTAGATGTAGGACTAAGATAGCTGTATGTGTGTGTAAGAGCAGCTCTTAGTTATATCTGTATACTGACATATAATTGTTGTATCTCTCTTATAAACATTAAATGTACTTACCATCTCCAACAACGATATCAAATTGTTTAGGTGTGGAGGGACCGGCAACTGCGTTATTTTGATTATCACACATCGTGCACGACTTACTTTAAATTATTATTTGTGAAAGATGGACGTACGCATTGCAAGGGCGCAAGGTCAACTATTTATTTTGCACATCATTAGGCAAAGTTAGATTGCAAGGAAAAGGTGCGGGGTAGGGGTGACGCGACAACGCTAAGTGGACACACTGATAGATTTACTATTACGTTCGGGATTGTTTTGCCTACGTTACTTTAAAATCTTTGGAGCTCGTGGGAACGATTTTTATATTGAAGAATTGACTTTTTTCTTGGAGCTGCTGGGAATAAAATCTGAAAGTACCTAGACAATGTTTTGGAGCTCTAGGGAATGAAAGTGGTAAATGTGGCTTTGTTTATTATTTTAATACAAACATCCTTGGAGCTCCTGGTAATCAATGTATGAAAACATGAATTTTAGAGAACAATAGATTTGGAGCGCACGGGAATAAGCCCTTAATATGTCTGCATTTATTTAGTGGATACTATAAATATTTTACACATTTAGACAAAAATTACAACGAACAATTTACTGGTCCTATTTTTACGATGTACGATGAACAGTGAATAACGGCTTTGATTAATGCAAATTGTGTGGTACTCATAAAATAACTGAAAAAAAATACAATTCATTTCTTTAAAGAGACAAAAAAATATCAGCAAAAAATAAGTTCGCAAGCCGCCCCTGAGCTCATAGTGCACTAATGAATCGGGACAGTCGGCATAATTAAACAGTTGGCGACAATCACCCCAGTCGATATTACACAAATATTTCGTGAGACAGTTCTGTGTGACACAATAACACGCTTATGACGTATAGTACTAATCTTACGCTTAGTTTCAAGTTTAGAAACAACGAAAATTTAAATTGGGACGTAACATTCGAATTAAAAATAGTACCAAGTTAATTTGAAGAAAATTTAAGTTTGGAACGAGTGTTGATTGTGAACAGTGTTTTTTTTTTTTAATCTTGTGCGACCCGTGTTCCAATTGCATTTTATTTTAGTTATTAGGTTTAGAACGTATTTCGAATTTTTAAGTTAATAATAATATAAATATTTTAAGTGCTTCAGTGTTTGCGATCTGTAATTGTAAATTGTTTTTTTTTTGTTCTATTATATTGTGGCCAGTGTTTTGTTTTTATGTGTCACGAAATGTTCAGACCGGAGTTTCATTTTTCAAGTAAATTGCTGGAGTTATTAACCAGAGGTAAGCAGAATAAGTGAGTGGTATGTTATTATTAATCAAGTTAAGTTTTAGTTTTTTTTTAATTTGTATTTTTTTTTATAAAACTTCATGCACACAAGTACATAGGCAGACTTAATGCCAAATCTATTTTTCATTAGTCAACCACCGTGATGCAGAGATAAACGAAGTAGGTGAAATAAGAAGTCATTTCAGTATCCAATAGATACTTAAATACTTACAACGTAGATTTTAGTTGTTATAATAACTAGAGATTCGCTTTCAAGGTATATTTTTAACTTTTGCGTAGTGAATACAAAAAAGTGTTGTGTGTGAAACAAAAACAGTATCAGCGTCTCAAATATAAACAGTATTAATCGTCTCATTTTTGGGATTCCGAAGTCCGTCCGTCTGTTCGCAGCGTAGCTCAGAGATCCTTAGGCCCTTAGTCCTAGAAAGCTGTGATCTAACACGAATATACATATTAGTTATGCCGACAAAGTGGTAAAATAAAATCTTGAAAACTATTTTTTTAGCTTATCTCATGTAAATTGTGAATGTTTATTTTTTTCTCAACTACCCCATGGTTTTGGGTATCGTTGAATAGGTCTTTTGAAAATATTGTAGGTTTGGTAACATATATAGACAGACACAGACACAAGATGTCCCCCCCCTGCCAGCCAATGGTGGTATTTGGAAATGTGAAATAAATCACGTATAACGAAATTAAAAGGAAAACTATCACAGCTAAGTAGACTTACAAGTTTACGAGTAATACCCGATTAACTAATAAATGTTATTGGATAAGTTAAAATTAGATTGGGACTGAGTTATAGAAATCTGTAACTGTGGGGTTTTGTCTCAAGCCTTTCTATAATTATAATCCCCCTTTTTTTTCGTAAATAAAAAAAATACGAAAAGTGGAAATAAGAATGTTTGTAATTTTCGTAGTCTGTAATAGATTTAGGAGTAGAAATACCTGACCATATTAAAATAGTCAGTAGGTTAGGTTAGGTTAGAACTGCGACCTCCTACGCACACGCCGATCGCGATCGAGCGAAGTGAGCGTGCCGCGGCAGCGGCCGGCGAGTGCCAGAAACGAATATCATGGTAGGTACATACGAACAAGAAAAAACATATTAGGTATCATATAATTTCATACCAACCAAATTTTAAAATTTCAACATTCTATATAAAAAGCCGCTGGGCGGAGTGGCACCTCTCCCCCGCGACCCTTTTAATGCGATTTATTTCATGACATTACCAAATATGTTACCATTGTCCTATGTTCTCAGAAGTCATGAATGCTGAAACCATAGATACCTTATTCTTCGTCCGCATTATTGGGAATGGATATTTCGGAACCCTACATCGTGCGTGACCCGACATGCACTTGGCCGGGTTTTTTATATAGTATACAGGACCATCCTTGCAAACCCCTATTGAGAAAATGTTTGAGGCTTCATTACGATATGTTTTTTCTTATTATTAAAAGTGATAAAAGTACCTTTAAAATTATTGTTGTGTATCTGCTAACAAAATAGTAATTAAAGTTCTTTTCTTAAAAAAGATTTCTGCTCTATAGAGTACCTAATAATTCTAGACGCTGAAATTATCTGCTATGATTGTATTGTTTTTGTATTTAATTTTTTTTTTCTTTCAGGCAACATTCAACGAGACGCTTTTGGCTTCCCTACTAGTAACGGTGAGTACCTACCTAGAACCTATATCCAAAATATTACTGTAGATCTTTTCATATTAACTGTTCAACCAATAAAATGGTGCCATACCATGATGTTCTTACGTCTCAACCCATAAATGTTCCACTGCTGGGCACGGGTGTCCTCCAAGCAGAGGGATATTAGCCTACTATACCACGCTGGCCAGACGGGTTGGTATAGGGTTTTGTTTCGAATTTTCCCTTTTTTTTTTTTCTTTTATACTACTTGGGTGTCAAACAAGCATACGGCCCGCCTGATGTTAAGCAGTATCCGTAGCCTATAGACGCTTGCATTACCAGAGGTATCACTTGCGTGTTGCCAACCCATTTTTTTACACCAGGGCTTTAAGATGAAAGTAACCCTGGGATAGGAATACGTTTGTTTCAAAACTCATTGCCTCTCTTGCGGTGAATAACACTAACTCCCTTAGTCGACTCTTACGACACCCTCGGGATGGAAGGGGTGGTGACATTTGTATTCTTAATCCGTCACCACACGGACACGATGATGTTCTTATAGCTATTTATTTTCGATCCTAATATGAATTTTGTACATAAAATGTAGCAGTAGGTAGTAAAGTGGATGCATACGTCTGTATCCGTGTGGCGACCGATAAAGAATGCAAATGTCACCACCCCGTTCATTCCCGAAGGTGTCATAAGAGACAGACTCGTATGTCACCTTCGGGATTTAAGGGAGTACAAAAGATTGTAACTATCTGGTGAGTGAGAGTGACCTGAGTTTTTTGCTAGTTCTTCTCAAGGCTCCACGTCAGCGAACTAGACGTAGGAAAATTTAGCTGACATTATCTTTCTGGCTTATTCATAATTTATGACCTTCACAAGTGTTACTTTGTAACCTAAATGAATAAATGAATTTTGAGTTTGATTTTGAGTAGTCAGATAGACAATAACCACCGCAGGAGAGGGAAAACTCGAAACAAAACCCTATACTAACCCATTTGGCCAGCATGGTATAGCCACAGTATTAATACAGCAGGCTAATATCCCTCCAAGTGTGTAGAAGTCCCGTATCCAGCAGTGGAACGTTTGTGGGTGGAGATGATGATGAATAAAATTAACTTCACGACCATTGCACAACAGTGACAAGACAGTCGAATTAAGATAACCGTTATATATTTAACTAGGGGTCCCCGCGACTTCATCCGATTTACCCGATTTTGCAACATATCTCACTACTGCTCCGCTCCTATTGATCGTAGCGTGATGTTATATAGCCTATAGCCTTCCTGGATAAATGCACTGTTCAACAAAAAAGATTTTTTTCTAATCGAACCAGTACTTTCTGAGATTAGCGCGTTCAACCAAACAAAGCCTTCAGCTTTATAATATTAAGTAAAATACATATAAAATAAATAAAATCTATATGTATCTAACATTTAAGTGAACAATTTAGATGATAGGATTCTAATATCAATGCCACTTACAAGCTAACACAGCATTCGTAGTTTAGACGATAAAATTACGTTAAGTGTTTACAGTAATTTTAAAATTAGAAGAAGAAAAAAAAAGAAAACAAAAATTAAATTTGGATATAAAAAAATTACAAATAAGTATAGATAGAGTATATATTTGACTATTATGTATGTATATTGCGTCATTATACGTACTTATATTAATCACATGCAAGTTCGTGTAATAAAGCAAAAAAGGAGATTTCCAGATTGGTAAACGCAATGCTCTAGATAGAGAGGTGCGCACGCGCAGGTCCGTCGCGTGACACCACAATGATACCTTTCACCCGTTACCTGTTCGCCATTTACCTACCCACCTACCTAAATCATTTTTGATAGCTATAAGTTAATATATTGTTGACTTGATTTTTAAACTAAATAATTTAGATGAAGATCGAGAAATGTCAAATATTCTTTTCTTTTTGACTCATCTGTGTTTAAGTGACCCTGCGTGTGTGTTTATTATGGTTATGGGTTTGATACTTACTCGGGACAATTTGTTGTAGTGTGCAAGATTATTTTTGTTGATGATATGTATAATAATGTATGTATTTAGGGGGTATTTGACGCACCTATTTTGAAACGCACCTAAAGTATTCCTCGAAACGCACCATCTAGGTGCGCTAAGGAAATCATAGCGCACCTGAATGGTTATTTTCAAGGAATACTTTAGGTGCGTTTCAAAATGGGTGCGCTTCGATGAATACCCCGTATTTAGAACTATATAAGTATGTTTACAAGCTTTTTAGATGCTTTTTTATACTACTTAGGTGGCAAACAACGGTCCGCCTAAAGTTAAGCATTTACCGTAGCCTATACACGCTTGCAATACCAGAAGTATCATTTGCGACTTGCCGACCCATTTTTTATACCAGAGCTTTATGATGGGACTATCCTTAAGATAGGAATACGTTTCTTTCAAAACGCATCCCTTTAGGAGCGCTGGAGACCTGTATTCACACACAGGAACACAATTACACCGCTGTGTGTAGTTATTTAGCTCTGGTCTCTTGTAAGGTGGAGGTCCTTCCCCAGTCGGACTTGCTCGCTAGTATGAGTTGTAGAAGTTGTCCACAGCGAGATAACGAAATCTACAATTATACGTATCAAATCGCATGCGAAATAACGCATTACAATATCAGTTATTAATAACGACCCATACTGCATTCAAGCAGAGTACGGGATCGTAAATTATATTTTATTTTTAAACAGGGTGTGTTAACAAGTAGTCGTTTGCGAGTAATTATTTGTTATCAGCTGTCTCATCTTGGAACATTGTTTTGGCTGCGTGTATGTTATAAGTAACCGGTTATTTATATTGCGAAACATTTTGGTATATAGTTCGTTGTGTACTGTGCAAGTATCGGTTGTCACTTGGATTTTATAGGGACCTGTTTTTATTAGTCTGCTAACGGTGAAAGAAAACATCTTAAAAAAAACCCAAGTGTTAGAAGAAATTTTAATGATGTTGGTTGTCGTCTTTAATTTTTAATCATTATTTTGCTGGTTTCGTTCATTTATTATAGGGACCTTGTATTGCTAGTGTTTGACTCTTTTGATTTTTGATCGATTGTCATGCGGCAGATAATAATAATAGCGTGGCAGATTTTGAAGTGTTTTTTAAACCCCCTATCATATATTTTTTCTAAAGATATAATAATGCTGTAGCTATAAGAAAATATAATATTCTGAAAAGGGTTTTCAGAAAAAAAAAACGCTTATTGATTCAGAGAACTAATACTGCACTTGCAACTTTAAACTTTTCTTAATGTTTTTAATTTTCAAATTAAGAACTGGAATCCCTACATCTAAATTTTGAACAAGCCAAAGAGATCGATGACAGTAAATGTAATGCCTTTGCCTTATTATAGAACATTGACAATTCCAGAAAAAATTTAAAATGTCAAGCACATATCGCATCTTTTATCAAACTTAAAAATTTGCTTACACTTATTCAGAACCTACTAAACGTGTTATCTCGTTGCAATTTCGTGGAAGTAGTCAATTCTCGCAAGAATCTGAACTCAGGAGTTCTTCTCGTATTTTTTACGAGTATAGAGGTCGCTCCCAGTGTCGCGAATTAATTCCTTTGCGCTATCTTCATTGGTAATCTTAACGTAAATTTTATAAACCACCGTTTTTAACATGAATGTGTAGTTGTTAAGAAGTTCTGAGACTTTTTGACTAGCTTTGGGGAGTTGTATTTTAAGTTATGTCAAGAAATTCCTGTGAAAAATATACCTGTGTAAAAAGGTAATAATAATAATAATAGTTTATTTTTCCAAAATACATAGCTTGACAGTAAAATGTTGTTGTAAGACGCAAATCTGTACAATAAAAGTATAACCCTGCCTCTCAAACTAGGGTATCCTGTATCTTGAGAGACAGTGTTCAGCCTTAAAAATTATCTAAACAACAAGATTTACAACTAATACGAGTAGACTGTATCGATCCATAAATTTTACATTTTTATTTTGAAAAAAATAAAAAGGTATGATAAAAATGATTTTTTTTTTCAAATCGCTGTGCATCACCCGAGCAAATAGCCCATTGGTCCTAACTGAAGTCCACATCAATCTACAGATAAATAACTACACAAAATACACTGTGTGGAGTTATTAACGAGCTATACTTACTCATGCACAAGAGTGAATGAGTATAATAAAAGCCTTCAGTACTCATTTCACGAAAAAGTTTTTAAACATTACCGTTTTTCTTATTTTACCCATGATATTTAATATTGATTTTTATTCCTTGGGGTTACAAGTAGGTAGTAGGGTCGGCAACCCGCTATTATAGTACGTAATGTCTAGTCCGTAGGCTACGGTAACTGCTTACCGTATTTGTTAACCACCGTATGTCTGTATATATAAAATTCTCGTGTCAAAGTGCTTGTAACTATACTCCTCCGAAATAGCTTGACCGATTTTTATGAAATATTTTTGTGCGTATGTTTTATTTATACCCCTAAATGATAGGAGTGGCTCAACCCATTTTAAAACAAACACACTTTTTAAATTTTATTATGATTTGGCATTATAACATACTTATAACTCTACATTTTCACACTTCTATCAACAGCCCTTATTTTTTATTAGCGTTATTACTATTTTTACTTTATATGGCATGTCAACGTTTGCCGGGTCAGCTAGTAGTACTTATCTATAAAATAAAGTATAGATGTACTTAGTAGTAGAGAAAATTATATCAAAATGCGGAACACATAACGCGGCCACACTGTACATGTAAATGTCTGATGTATTAGATATGACAATCAACTTTATTATGAAGCTATTTAAACGCAAGAGGTACAGCAGATGCAGTACTATTATGTCACTTTATGTGCTTTTTATCACCGTGTAAATGTCATGTGTGTGGAACCGAGGATTTTAAGGTCACGTGGTGCAAGCATAGTATAAATAAGTAAGTAGTATAGAAATTTAGTAATGTCAATTTAAATAAATCAAATAAGAAGTAGTTTCAGTTTAAAATGTCAATCAGTTCAAAAACCGACTTGACAAATATTTTTATTGATAAAACAATAATTATATTAAACAATTGAACAACTAGCTGGAAATAGCAATTTAAAGGCATTTATCAGTTGATTCTACTGCCTGTTTGATAATTATAATAAGTGTCTACCGCTTAGCCCCGATTATACAATACAAGTATATCGGTTTTTTTATTGATTTATTGATATATTTATTACGATATAATTTCCTATAATGACAATAATAGTAAGTGCCCATAATACCTATCTCATATAAACATAAATGGTCATTCAATTATCATCATCATCATGAGCCTATCACAGTCCACTGCTGGACATTGGCCTACCCAAGAGTACGCTACGTGGCACGGTTTTTTTTACAACTATTTGCGTTACGGTCACGAGGTTTACAGGGTAAGATGCGCTCTTGGTATTTATTGGTCGGCTTTTGCTCAACTTTAAAGGATTTTAGTTAAGTTTTCCTACTATCATTCTTTTTCCTATGGTGCAAATATAAGTAGTTAACTGACTAGTAGTAACTTTTTAATGTTGAGTAGAATGTTTCTAGGTTTGTAGTAATAGACTTGATGTTTCAGGATACAGAAAATAAATTTTCTTTAGATGTAGATTTGAAGGTGGCAAACAAAATCAATTATCGTCTGGCCAGCGTGGTAGAGTAGGCGGTCCCTCTAAGTGTATGGAGGAGACCCGTGCCCAGCACTAGGACGTTTATGGGTTGAGATGATGATGATGATAATGATTAGTGGGCGGCAAAAAAAATAAGAGAAATTATTTTCAGTCATTGCGTTATAGCCAAGAACCATCTGTATGTTACAGAAAGTAGACCGAATACTGGTAGGTACTATTGATAAAGTTGACGCTCTACCAGTGATAGAATACTAACTTTTAAACTTTCTTGTTGCGTAATATATGTACATTAAAATATATAAATCAATCTAAAGGTCAATAATGCATGATCATGTTAATACCCTATGCTTATATATTTTGTACTCTTATCGAATGTTGTTCGATTTCAATAATTATGGTAAAGATTATGTAAAACAATGCAAGATTGCGCATGTTCTTCGGGTAAATGAAGTATTAAGCAATTAGGGTCAGAAACGCTTGGCTTATGGTAAAGAGGGCCGTAAATGTTATTAATGATCAAGCAACTTTGTCTATAGTACAAACATGTGTGCACCTGCCTTCAATATGTTCGAGAGGACATATTATGTTCATATATAACTTTCAGTGAGTATCTAAATCCCATATCCTACATTCACACCGATACAATTCCAATAGTATCAGCAGTCTCCATCTTCAGGCTATTTACGCGTTTCTTACACCATTGATGCGATGAATCGCTCCCATTAGCGGCCGAGAACATGCTACAAGAAAACTATAAGGTTAACTATGCCCAAAAGTAGTAGTAGATATGCCATACAATTTGTATGGAACGACCCGCAGACTGCGGTTACTAGCTTCCAGATCAAGATAACGCGACCGCTGCTGCAGCCCGACTGTTGCGATTTTATCTCCACGCGCAATATATACCCTGCGTTGGACGCTACAGCGCATGCGCGATTGATGGACCAATAAGAACAATGCGAATTAGGGAATTATGCGATAGTGCGCGTGAGTGTTCAGAGGTCTTATTTCATGATGACAGATCTGATAACAGACAAACAAAATTGATATTCCTGATAGGTAAGCATGTTTAGCGATGGTCCACTCAACCTTTGATTTATTTTTAAATATTTTGCAACAATAAATGAAGTATCTATAATGTTTGACTGGGTTACTCGTCGACTGGTTAGTGACGCTGATTGCTAAGCCAGGTAAGTCGTGAATTCGATTTCCACCATGGACAAACCTTTGTGTCATTAGTATGATTTTTTGTTCTGTGTATGTATGGGTGTAATTTTTCATTATTTGTTTTGAACTTTAGTTGTTGGTATAGTTGTTATATGTTGGAATCAGATGGCAATGTGTGACATAATTTAAGTTATTGTAGGGATCCCGTAATTTAAAAAAAATAAAATGTTACCCACCGATAATGTCGCTTTCGAATGGTAAACGAATTAAAAAAATCGGTCAAGTAGTTTTTCAGTTAAATCGTATCAAAGAAACAAAAAAACAAATCTTTGCTCATTATAATATTAGTCTAGATTCCTAATTGTTTTATTAACTAATACATAGAAGTTTACAGATTTTAATCAGCCGAATTTTTAATCGGTTGCCAAAGTATCTACTATGAAGAATTAGTTGTTACATTGTGCGCACTTGCTTACATCTTCATACTGATTATGAATCTAATCAAACTACTATACCCTTGCTTTTGATCTGAATTTTGATCTGCAAATGACTTTGACTGGATTGATCACTTTCAAAAATGCCTCTTACTTACAATATAAGGAAGTAAATCAAAAACCGTTACTTGAACTTTAATACCATAAAAAGAAGTAACAAGTTACATCACGTTTATTTTGACATACTACCGACATGTCACGATTGAGATATTTCACAGCGAGCCACGTCAAATTATCGTTATAATCGATCCCTACTACCGCGATCTCATTTACCTGCAGTTGCAGCGACCTGCACTCCAAGTCTCCAAGTTTAATTTTAGCGATAAATCATGGTCGCCTTTCCCCGAAGTTGCGCGGAGGCGGCCGAGCGCCCCCGACCGGTTACTCCCGCGCAACCTCATTTAAACTGTAGCACATTCCTTTACTTGACCAGTATCTATAGTCACTGCGATTCATTCGGAAAAAAAAAGTAAAATATAAATATGTTTATTAGCTTCCGCTGTGCACTCAGAGATAGTGTAGATAGGAACTATCGCCTCGCTTTAAAAAAAAACATATTTCCATAAAAGCTTCAAGTTCTCTTCAGTCCCCGTAAACCCTGAAGAAGGATATAGTATAAATTTCTTTAAATTCGGTAAAATTGCAAGCAAAACTAGTGTCACCGGAAGGACCGCCGCCGCTGCCACCTTCATACAGAAGAGCGAACCAAATAACTTCTAATACATAAAAATTATAAACTTCAAGCAGCTGAGTAAATATTAACCTGGTTTGCTACCAATCAAGCCTATTTTTATTTGTATGATCGATCAAGTAGGCCACTCTCAATATAGTAGACCACTCTTTATACTTTTAATCTAGCAATTTTGAGCTCATCGAACCGAATTGCTTAACTATTTTTTTTTAATGATTTTAGTGTTTAATCCTACTTAATATAATAAATATGAGAGTTTATGTTTGGATTTCTGTCACTCTTTTACGTAAAATCTACTGACCGGCTTTGGATGGAATACTTTTTATCGCTATAACCGACATCCACGCGGGCGGAGCCGCGTGCAACAGCTACGAGTGTATTTTACGAGTGGTCGAGCGCCCACTCAGCTGATCGGTACGATCACACAAAAATTCGGCGTGCCATAAAGTCTTGACTACACATACGAATCGCGTAAGTGCAGATCCTCTTTTATCTCCCGCGGTACGAGCTCACTGTCATATTTTATATGTTTTTATCAATAAATATCTCTTGTTGTAATTACAGTTTATGCAATAACAATAATTATAAATTTACCGTTAAATTTTGCCCTACATGCTTTTAAGATACGAGTTCAACGGATGGAGATATAAGTTTAAATATAAGATGGTAATGGTCAAGCTACTTAACCTATATGGTTAAGTATCATATTATTGTAAAAATATCGTATATTTGGTATTTTATATAGAAAAGTGTTTCGAAACTGTCTCGTTGGTTCCTTGCCTTGTAATTTTATACAGTATGGGGTTCCTCAAATAAGGAGTTATAAGGTTTTTAAAGTATCGGTAACGCTAAAATGATAGCCCTGGTGTTGCAAGGGTACATAGGTCACGGTAACTGCTTACAATCAGGCGGGTCGTATGTTTTTGGTAGTATAAAAAACAAATACCAAAAACAAGCTATTATACAATTAGCATGGAGTCAGAAAAACACAATTCCTCATTCTTTAATGAAGACCACAGTCTAATAACTGCACACAGCGACGGAGTTATGTTTCTATGCATGAGAACAAACCTTAAACAAAGCTTTATATAGGGAGGCGTATTCAAGAAAACGTATTTCTATTCGCCATCACAAAACTTTGGTAACTTACTGGGTTCAATCAATTGCGTTTCTGTACAAGTGATACACTTGTACAGAAACGCAATTGATGCTCCGGGAATAGCAACCGTCCATAGCAAGGATTGTCAGATTGCCCCTCTCCAAACCAAATCCTCCAGGATTTGGTTTGGAGAGGGGCAATCTGAGCTCATTTCGCTGACTTAATCTTTCAGAAAAGCGGTATATAGAAAGCAGAAGGGCAATTGCACCCATTGCCCTCCCGTCGAAACCCCGCCTGGTCATAGGTTATAGTAACTGCTTACTATTAGGCGGTACCTATACTTGTTTCCAACTTCAGTAGTATAAAAAAAGTTTACTAAATAAATTGGCCTTTCTTTTATTTCTGCATAAGTAGTGGTTACGTACCTCCCACTGCATAGCCAAAATAACGGTCAAATCGGTTCTCCTGAATTAATTATCTGAAACTGTATCACTTTGAACTTATCAATTACATTTGTATTCGTTAATTAAGGTCGGTATCCTGGCCGCATGTACCGAGTCACTTAAGAAATAACTGTCGATTCTGTCGTAATTAATGAGTATATATATTCGTTTGAATTAAGGGAAAAAGGCAGGTTTATTTGGAACTGACTGTTTTGTTGCCATGACTATACCTGTGAAGTACACATTTCAATGAATCAATAGCCTGTTTCAGTCCACTGCTGGACATAGATTTATCTTAATTCACGCCAAAAACCGCTCCCCCGTCTTCCGCATCCAGTCAACCCCAGAAATCTTCTTAAGGTTATCAGAGATCGAGTTTCTTGCCAATTCTTCTCGAGACCATAGAAAAAAAGCAGACATAAGTTTGTATGAAATTCATAAGTATCATGTATTTGATCTAAATCTATACTAATATTATAAAGCTGTAGAGTTTGTTTGTTTGTTTGGTTGAACGCGCTAATCTCAGAAAGTACTGGTTCGATTAATTTTTTTTATTGGATTAGTGAATTTATCCAGGAAGGTTATAGGCTATGTAACATCACGCTATAATCAATAGGAGCGGAGCAGTAGTGAGATATGTTACAAAATTGGGGAAAATATTCCAAATTACCACGCGGACGAAATCGCGGGTGACCCTTAGTGATTAAATAAGTTTGACTTTGATTGTCCTACCTTATGTTTACCAATTCGCGGTCTCCACTCCATTAGTCGCTTGCTCCAACGACCATCGGTTAATCAGCAGATACAATCGGTTGCCACTTCTGTTTGCTTAGCCTACACTTCACGATAAATGATGTCTCAAGCAGTTGGCTACTCTCCTTTGAGATTGACCGCCATGGCCGAACTAGGTCTAGACTAATTACGTCGGCCAGGATTATTATTATCTTTTTTTTTCTTTTACTATTTAGGTGGTAAACAAGCATGCGGTCTGATACGGCGGTGTAGTTTTTGGCTATGGTTTTCTCTATCTATATCATTTCTTTAATCCTAATATCCTACTAATACTATAAACGCGAAAGTTTGTAAGTATGGATGGATGGATGGATGTTTGTTACTCTTTCACGTAAAAACTACTGAACGGAACTAGATGAAATTTGGCACGGAGATAGATTATGGTCTGGAATAACACATAGGCTACTTTTTAAAGTGATAACCGAAATCTACGCGGGCGGAGCCGCGGGCAACAGCTAGTCAATCATATGTTTTTAATAAAGGAACGGTAAACGAGTGGAAAAGTAACCGACTTATACAGATGAGATTTGTTCAATCCCGAGTAACAGTACCAATGTAAATTTCACTTTATATGATTTGTACGTTTTAATAAAATTATTTGTCTTCTGCTAACGGTGAAGAAAAACATCGTGAGGAATCCCATATGATAATGGAGAGGAGACCCGTGCGTTCAGTGGGACATATCATCTCAACCCATAAACGTCCCACTGCTGGGCACGGGTCTCCTCCAAATATTTGGAGGGATATTAGCCGACATATATGGATTGCTATTACTAGGTATACATTAAAAATACAAAAGACTTAAGAATATAAAGCTCAGGAACAAAAACAAGTAAAACTTTAATTTTACATAACCCTATCAATATTAACTGACAGTATAAAGCCCAATTTAACCCTTAACTGGCCTGTACCAAAACAGGCATAAACCACGCAGGTGTGAAAAGCCAACTCCATAATATAGCCAACTTACATATTAAATAATATTTATCTGGTTGAAACAATGGGATTTACTTGAAGCCAACGTTGAGGTCAAGAATAGCTGGCAATTTTACAGCATGCGATACGACAACGACACGATATTGTCATCATGCTAACATTATATTCTCCTTACACATTCCTACGGCTACAACTAAAGGGTATTGTATTTATTTTATTCCAATACTTCAGGTACGAGTAACTATCGGCCCACCCCGACTTCACCCCTCGGATAAACTATTTTTTACCCGTTTAGGGATGAAATTTCTGAAAATCCGTTTTTTGCAGATGGTAACGTTATAAAATAAACTTAAGTCCCGAATTCCACCTTTTTAGACTTAGTAGTTTTGGCTGTGCATTAATCGTCAATCAGGACAAACGATTTTATATGTACCTATGAGATAATAACAATTTAGTAAGGTGTGGGTTTGATTCCCACCTAGGACAAATCTTTGTATGACGAGTATGATTAATAATATTTTTGTACTTCTATGTGTTCAGATATATAATATGCGTACGTTTAATAGTCGTACTGGTTCTCTTCGTGTATAATTCGTCCCGATATATTTAACAAAAACAGGGTCGGCAACACACGAGCGATGGTAGTGTCCATAGGCTACGGTATCTGCTTACCATCACACAAACCATAGCTTGTTAGCAAAAGCAAGTTTTTTTTGTCTGTAACTGCATAATGGTTCAGTTATCTTGCCATTTACCATTGCGTAGCCTATTGTGGGATCAATACAACAACAAAAAATAGTACCGTAATCTGTAAATAGTTGTTCCGTCCAAGTCTCGGTGTACTTTGTGTTCGTTAATTATAAATGTGTATGTCCCCCACAACACAGGGCTCGTTAAATAGTACCTATGAGAGTTCTCTTTAAAAAAAGTAAGTAAAATAATAAAGTCGTGTCGTAAGGTGTCATACGGCTTTATGTCGTGGTTCAGTATATCTACATTGTATGAGATTCGTTCCTGTAACAATAGTAAAGATTTCGACCTCGAGCCTCGAAGGTATTTGCGATTTCAGGAAGCTTAAGAGATAGGTAAAGAGATGAATCAATAGGAATACGGGTGCATGGGAATAGGAATACTGTAGTTTGTGGTCGTACAATACGTGTATGAAGACGTTATCGTTTGTTTCATACTTTTGTTTGTTTAAAGCGGTTACGCTGTTTTGTTCATGCCATTGTCACAATGAAAATGATGAGTGTGATTTAGCAAAGTTTTTTTTTTTTAAAGACGTGGATATAATCTGAAGAGATAGAGCTTAGTTGTATCTCTTCTGATTATTTGCAATTCAAACTGTCTTTTTGGTAAAGAGTATGTATAGTTTGTTCTTCTAATCTTGTTATGAAGAAATGATATAAAATATAATTCTCTGTATAAATGTACACTATTACATTTCTGAAATATGAAACTCTTCTAAGTTTTTGTTTCACGTATAGATATTTATTGATATGTTGGCAAACCATCACTTAACACCAGGCCACTAATGACCCGCATTATGGTAAGTATCCTTTTCGATTATTAGAACAGGTTGGATTTTATCAGGAACCGCTGACCGGCGAGAAGAAACTACCATAGACATTATTGCACTTGCACTTAGCGACGATGTCGCCGATGGGTAGGGCAAGGGCGCTAAAGCGCAAGGCTTCAAGGTGCGCCAAAGACGCTCCAGCGTGGCGCTTCTCATTTTTGGTGAAGACCAAGAACAAAAAACTGATCAAGACAAAGACAACGAAGACAAGACTAAACGAAGCCTACCAAATTCTACGTAGGTACATTTAATTTAAGCTCGAAATTCATTTAGGTTACAAAGTAACACTTATGAAGGTCATAAACTATGAATAAGCCAGAAAGATGATGTCAGCAAAATTTTCCTACGGCTAGTTCGCTGAAGTGGAGCCTTGAGAACAACAGCCAGAAACTCAGAGCCTCTAGACAAATGGCATATGCGATAGTCGAATCGAAAAGTCAAAAAAGAAAATGTATGGGATTTGACTTAAGTTTACGATATTATATCGTAGACTTACGTCAAATCCCATACATTTGTTTTTTTGACTTTTCGAGTCGACTATCGCTTATGTCACTTGTCTAGAGGGGCTGGGCACTCTTTTTAATCGCCAGATAGTTACAATCTTTTGTAAAATACAAGTATGATAGCACGCAAGTTGATGCAGTCAATACACGATACTTACTTTATTAGTAAAAGAAACTAATCGTACTTAGTACTGGTAGTGCGAGGAAAAAAAAGTATGGTGTTAAAGTCTGCTTCAATTTACATATTTGGGGGCCGGTAGTGCTAACGCCGCATTGGTCTCAACACATGCATCCTATGATATACGTCAGCAAAGAGAACATTTCTAGCAACCTGTTCTAAACACGAATCTATATTATAAAGGGCTAACGGTGAAGTCAGTGGAACAAGCAATAACTCGAGTTGGCCGCTGTGGGCCGCCCACTCAGCCACCCTGGCGCGGCCGCTGTCCGTGTAATATCTGCATGTCGGCCGACTGTCACTCGACTCGACACACACCAAACGATAACAGATATTTAGAATTAAACTACACTTTCTGTGTTCATGTATAGGTAAGAAAGTATATTGTATAATAGACCCGAGGAGATATATATATTGGTAGTAAGTATCTTTACATAGTATAAAACAAAGTCGCTCCCACTGTCTGTACTACGCTTAGATTTTAATGCAGTTTTCGGTAATAGATATAGTGATTCAAGAGGAAGGTTGGAATGTCTAATAGATAGCATATTATAACAGAGAAATTCAAGTAAAACCGAAGCAAAGCGGAGGTGGGTCACTAGTGAATAATAAATAACTAACCTAAGTTGTCCGTGTGGTGACGGACTAAGAATACAAATGTCACCATCCCCTTCCCATGGGTGTCGTAAAAGTCGACTAAGGGAGAAAGTCAAGCAGATAATACCCACTGCAAGAGAATGAAAACTCGAAACAAAACCCTATACTAACCCGTCTGGCCAGCGTGGTACAGTGGAATGTTTACGGATCGAGATGATGAACCTTAGTTATGGCGGCTAAACTCGACAGAGACAAGCCGTCTGCGCGACCTCAGATGCACTTTTTTTACTCTCTCATTGTCCGATGGGAAGGCAAGCTGGCACGACCGGAGAGAGAGCACTCACCAAACAGTAGGACCAACGGCTTTACGTGTTTTCCAAAGGTGTAAAGTAGTGCTGATATAGTTAGTTATCAAACTTCAAGCATCCACTGAATTCTTAGCGGAAAAACACAATATCTATTTTTGGATCGACTCGACCGACTTGACCCGATTTTCGTGATCATCAACGACCTCTAGAGTATAGACAAATCACTGAACGAATCAGTCTCAAAGGTTAAGCCTACAGTAATTGCTTATTATCAAGCAAGCCGTATGCTTGTTTGTCAACTAAGTCATTGTGTAAATTGCTCTTTCTTCTGTGATAGCATCAGACCGTGAGAGAAAATTAAGAGTTCACCTGTGTTTAAGAAAACACTGGTGCACGATAGTATTTTCCGCGGCTAGTTTCCATCGATATTTGCTGCGGTTGACCGAAATTAATTTAATACAACATTATTAATATCTATCTATATCTATATCTACAGTAATATTACAAAGAGGAAAGATTGTATTTTTGTATGTAACGAATAAACTCAAAAACTGCTCGACCGATTTTTATCTTTAACCATTAGAAAGCTACATAATCAGCGGGTGACATAGGCTATAACCTAACCACATAGGCTATAACCTAACCTGACCCAATATTTTCATATACCTACTAGAGTTGTAAGACTGAGCAGTATCCTTGGGACAGGAAAACGTTTCTTTCAAAACGCATTCCTAAATGAGTGCTGTATCTATTTATGTGGCTGTAGCCTTGTACTCACACACAAGTACACAACTACACCGCTGTGTGTAATTATTTGACTGTGGTCTTCTGTAAGGTAGGCTTGTTCGCTAGTATGGTGCCCTACCTCTCTTAAAACTCACTTTCCTAGCCGTACTTTCGAAGTTATTGAAAACCCATTATTTGGTGAATGTAAACAAATATAAACTGGCAATATCTATAACAGTAAATATGCAGTTAATATCTAGTGTAGTGTAATAAGTATAACGTTTTCACCTCGCCCATTTTAATAGTTTCAATCAGGGTGAGTGTTGGGCAGCCGCGATTGGGCGGCACCAGGTGCGACCACAGATATAGATACATCTATATCTGTGGGTGCGACCGTTTGATGTACGGGGAGTTTGAAAGTACGTGGCTTAATATATTAAATGCATATGAAATTAAATATAAATTTTTCAGTTGTCGAAAATATAAGGTATGCGTTTTCAAAGAAACGTTTTCTTGTCCCAAAGAACTGTCCATCTTACAGCCCTGGTATAAAATAATATTGGTACACACATCTGGTATTATAAGCGTCCATAGGCTACGGCAACTGCTTAACATCAGACCATTATGTAGTGGCCAAAAAAAGTAGTAAACAAGATAATTAAAAACACCACCATTGAGTTGATTGGCAGAGAATTCAAGCATTAAATCCGCCTTTATACATCAGTTATTGTGTATAATTTTTAATTAAAGTTTTAAATAATTTAATAGAGGTAAGTCTTCTTACAAGCGAGCAAGACCGATTGGGAAAAGACCTTACAGAAGACCACAGCCATATAACTACACACAGCTAAAGGCCTCCCCCTGGTCTTCCACACTTCTATACTAGATTTCAAATCTATCCAGTCCTCCGCAAAGGCGTCTTATCAAATTATTTATTAAGATTTTATTTATTAACTTGAAACTTGCCAATAATAATATGCCCTGAGCCTCTAGACAAGTGGCATAAGCGATAGTGGAAACGAAAAGTCAAAAAATAAAATGTATGGAATTTGACGTGAGTCTACGATTTAATGTCGTAAACTTACGTCAAATCCCATACATTTTCTTTTTTGACTTTTCGATTCGACTATCGTTTATGCCACTTGTCTAGAGGCTCTGTACTTTCGTACCCACCATACCTGCGACCCACACAGAAGCGGCGTGGAGATTAGATTTTCTAATGGTCAGCCAAGTTCAGCGCTCTCAGGTCGTCATATCCGACCCGTTCTAGATGTCCACTTACCGCCTACATAGCCACCTTACAACACGTACCTCCAATTAGCCGGGTTATACACCTTGCTTCTTTCACTGTTGATCGAATTAAAGTGGTTTGCTTTCTTTGCGTTTATTATCATTGGATGTCAAAAGGGAAATCTAGAAGGTCTAGTTTATATTGTGGTGGCTGTTTTATAAGTTCATAGTCGAGTAGAAGTTTTCCGTGTGGTGACGGATTAAGAATACAAATGTCACCACCCCATTCCATCCCGTGGGTGTCGTAAGAGTCGACTAAGGGAGTAAGTCAGGCAGACAATATCCACTGCAAGAGGAGGAAAACTCGAAATAAAACCCTATACCAACCCGTCTGGCCAGCGTGGTATAAGTAGGCTAATATCCCTCCAAATTTATGGAGGAGACCCGTGCCCAGCAGTGGGACGTTTATGGGTTGAGAAGTAAGTAAGTAAGTAAGTCGAGTAGAATGGGTTTTCGTTTTAGTTTTTTTTTTAGTGAGTAGTACGTAGTCACCTTCTTGTATTATTGTATTATCCGACTACAGAGAAACAAAGAAAGGGTAATTAATTTGACTGCCATGTATGTATATGGGTTCGATTCCCACACAGGATAAAACTTTGTGTCACCCACAAAGAGTTGTTGTGAGTCTGGGTGTAATTTGTGTCCGTTAATTGTACGTTTGTAAAGTCCTTCGCGACACAGGGCTTTTTCTCTTCTCTATTGCGGGAGTTGTCTTTTTCAAAAGAAAAGAGAAAGAAAGAAAATATATATTTAAAATATCTTTGAAATTGCAACATGCGGATTGAGCCTATTGCAAATAATACCCAACAATTACAAAACAAAACGGAAACACACAGGAAAGCTCCAAATCGCAAGTCACACGGCAAATCTTTTAAAAGTTCAACATTTAAAATGTCGACATTTTCCCGGTTCCCACATCCTACTTGTTAAATTTATATTACGGAAGTGACGTATTGTCGTTTTTATATAAGGAAGGATATGGATCAATCTTAACAAGGCATTGCCACACTGACCGGACGGCGAACGTTAGCCTGATGTGGTTCCGGCCTTATTCGGATGATTATTGATTTGGCTTCTTGATTATAGTTTATTAAATTTAAATTAGTATACGCATTATAGTTTTTTTTCTGAGGAAACGGATGCTTGATATACTTTTTTAAAGTACTTATCTTATTTTATATTTCGTATATCTCGTTTGTCTTTTTGGGCTTGTTGCTAAATAAAAGAAGCGCGGATCGATAGATCTTAATAGAGGTAAGAAATAAACAAATAATCCCGATTGAGGATGGACCTCCACCTTACAGAAGACCACAGCCAAATAACTGCATACAGTGCTTATGTTGCTTAGGTGTTTTTATGACTATAGTGCTAACATTTTACGACTTAGATGAAAGAAAATGATTGAATCAATCTCTAACCAATTGGCTAATTGAATGATCAAGAGCTTACAGTATTCATTCAAATAGGTTTTAATTTAATCGTCTTTCATTTTCATTCATATTTATCTTCAAATATCGAACATCACAGTACCCATGCTATGTGAAAACCTTACTATATATTGGGTGTGTTTAGTACTCATTTAGAATTTTTAAAAGGAAAGTTTTTTTGTCCCATTTACGTCGCTGTTACTTATGACGCTAAAATTTGGTGGCAAACGTCTAAAAGCTTATCGTGTATTCTTCTTTAATTTTGCTCATCCTCACATAAGATGTTGGTGCTATGCCTGATCTCTTTTCTGATGTGTCCGATTGCTCTTTTAACTATGAGAGTAAAGGAATAACGACACGTGTGTCGATTTCCACACAGGACAAAACTTTGTGTGATCCTTAAATGTTTGTTCCGAGTGTTGTAATTTGTGTCCGTGAATTACATGTTTGTAAAGTCCATTCGACTCATGAAGTGTTCCCTAGTGCGAGAGGTTTAACAAAAAAAAAATCAAACTTTTAAATTAAGATATCCCAAACATACTTTCAATTACATTTACATAATTAGAAATTAAGCTTTAAATACATAATAAAAGTAAAATTGAATTCATTACATACAACTATATGAAACAACAATTATGTGAAACATAAACTTTATATTTTAATGACAGCTTTCATTTTTACTGCGACCGGTAATGACGAACAAACAATAAAACAGTTTCATAGAACATTAAAGATCTTTCGTCACTAGAAAAAAGAAAAAAGACGCGCACAATTTCCTGCGGTAGCTGCGCGTGAGTTGAACAATGCCTAGGGATGTGATGTGTCGATATAATCTATCGACAGTTATTGCAGATTATGGACTCAATATCTGGGGCATTGCTCGCGTATTGCCTACGCTAACATATTTTACACCAGTGTTTTGATTTATAGGTCACTATGACAAAAAAAAACATCCCTAAATACGCACTGGCAACCTATACTTATGCACAGGCGCGCAACTACAGCACTGTGTGTAGTTCTTTAGCTGTAGTCTTGTAAGGTGAAAGTCCTTTCCCAGTCAATCTTGCTCGCTATAGTGCTCAACCTCTTCAATTAGTTGGTCACTACAATCAATTAATCAAAAATACCAACATATTCTTCTTCTTCTTATCGTTTGGTTATTGGCCAACCCGGTGACAGAGTTATTTAGATCGCCAATATTCAGGCCTCTGTCTATTAACGCGCCCTCCGAAGCAGGGATACGCTCAGATGAAATACCACTATTCGGTCACCCATCTATAGGGTATATAACTATCTACCCACATATTAGAACGTTTGTAGATAGTTCTTCCAGTAGTCAGATGAAAACCAAAACGCTCGAGAGGCAACCCTATTCCATCGATATTATCGACAACGCATCACCCGTCATCGTCACTCGATACCATCCACAATTAGTGTTGTGCTATCGGTAATTACAATCAGCTATCGATAGTTGTTTACGAGGGCGAGATGAACGCTCTTCTCTTGTCTTGCTATTAATTGGATGTGTAGATCGGTATTTACTAGGAAAAGATATGGTAGGCTGCGGATTATCCGCCATGTACGTGTTGGTTGTAATCATTGTGTACCGCATCCTACATTGGCGCAAGAAAAGAGCTAGCCTACGTCAATATAGTTATTTTGTTTTATTTTTCCTTTTTTCTAGAAATCTTATCGATCGCCCAGTGGTCGAAATTCGAGCAAAACTCATGTTATTTTAAACTCTATAATCATTCATTATACATATTTTAAATTTTGTTCTGTAACGTCGAGTCTATAAATACTCCATGTGTTTGACATTGACAGTATCTAAAAATGTATTTGTAACACATATTATAAATGTTTAGTTTTCTGCACTCTTTCTTCCTATAAACTTACTATACTATACTGGAGACCTGTATTTTATACGAAATTGAATACAAGTACACCACTTTGTTTAGTTATATGGCTAGAAGGAGGCCCTTCTCCAGTCGCTTGTAACTTCTCATAAATTTATTTATGTTTAAGATTATTTTATTCATCCTACTACTACTATAAAGTGAAAGTTTGTGAGTATGGATGTATGGATGTTTGTTGCTCTTTCACGTAAAAGCTACTGAAAGGATCTGGATGAAATTTGGCACAGAGATAGATTATAGTCTGGAATAGCACATAAGCTACTATTTTATTGCGATAACCGACATCCACGAGTTCGAAGCCGTGGGCAACAGCTAAATATAATAAATGATTATCCATGTAACACACTATACCAAAACAGATACAGTAATTTTGGAGATCATCGCAAATATGCGGACACAGCAAGGAATTCGGATATAACGAATCTCGATGTTACAACATTCGAAACAGCTGATTATCATATAATTAGCATTTGCTTAAGCAGGAATGTGAGCTTAGTTGTTGGCTGTAGCCAGTTGAAGGTAACTCAAGGCCGCATGCCTAGATGATTTGAATGATTGTTATTGATCAATGATTAAGTTACAGCTTGCTGTGGCCAAGATTTCAAATAGATTTGTTTGTTGAGGTTGAGTAATTGTGTTGTTGGAATTTGATACTAAGTTATTTCAACTGAGCTTAAATCAGGCGGTAGTTGTGAGTCGTAGGTCGGCAACTACCTCATTAGTCTAGTAGTTGTTTAGCCCGACTACTGTTCACGAAGTCCCAGGTTGAAAATGAAAATGAAAAATAATTTATTCTCCATAAGAGGGCAAAGGCATAGATAGGGTACTAAGTACAACATTTTTTTTTACAAATTGCTAAATTTAATAATTTATAGGTTCAATTGTTCAATAAGTAATTCACAATTGATTTAAGATTAAAAATTGAAGGTCTTCTTCTTAGCGTGTCGATGGCATTCTAAATTGTGTCAGCCCAAAACCTAGCTACGAGTTTTGGTTTTCAGTAGCGCCCATAAGCTCCTCTAAGTTGCAGGTATCAGGGCACGCGGGACATGATATCAAGTGCCCCATGGTTAGTGGCTCAGCACCACATTTACAATGGGAGGTATTAACACCCTTATGCCTCGGACAATATGCAAAACGCCTGATTCTTTTCAGTCATGCCTTCGCATTAATCTTTGGGAATGAGGATATAAAGAGTGCATCTGTGATCGTGCACATACTTGTACACTATAATATCTCCCGTGCAGATGGCTAGCATTATTATCATAGTAGTATTAAAGTTAAAACTTATTTAGGCGCGTTGCGCACTTTTTGGGTGAACAAAAATCATGGAACTCGCGTCATCGTCACCGAACGCTTTCCATATTCAAACTTTTTGGGAAAACAAAAATCATGGAACTTGCGTCATCATAAACGAACGCTCTCCGTAGTTTGAAACAATAATCTTATAGCTCGACGATACAAATAACAAGTTACTTAGTTCTCATTCTCATTTCTATCGGCAGTCGCCAAAGACTGTTACCCATGCTTTTTTTAAAACAAAGGTAGGGCACCATACAAGTAAGCAAGTCCGTCTAAGGAAGAACCTCCACCTAACAGAAAACCACAGTTAAATACACACGGTAGTAGTAGTTTTCCTGTGTGCTGTGTGTCCTTATTTACGAATGCGTTCAAAAGAAACGTTTTCCTATCCCAAAGCAAATCCATCATAGAACCCTGGTGTTTATTTTGGTGTCGGCAACACGTAAGTAATACCTCTGGTATTGCAAGAGTCCGTAGGCTACGTTATCTGCTTATAATCAGGCGGGATGTATGCTAGCTTGCTACCTAAGCAGCATAAAGATAATAAGCACATTTGTTATTATCTCTTAGACTAAAGTTTCTTCCATAGTAAAACAAGTTGCAATAACCAATAAAATCCATTGGTTACTCCAAAATAAATCATGATATCAATGCATTTCACATTAACTATGACTTATATTGTCAAGTGCGAAAGTTTAACTTTCACATATAATAGAGTGACAGTTCATAAAGCTATTAAAGTAATGAACTTGTTTTCAATCTAACTCAAAGTGAATTTGATGTTTTCATCAATCAATATGCATTTAATATCCATCAGTGATCATTACGGGTTATCTGCTATTTCTTATGTCGAGGCTTCCGTGAACACACATATAGATATAGTACGCACTATCAAACAGTGAAGGAAAACATCGTGAGGAAACCCACATGTCTTAGAAATAATTCTAAAGATTTTGATTCTGATTTCACCAATCCGCATTAGGCCAGCGTGTGTGAATTAAGGCCTAAACCCCTTTCTCTCTCTTGATAGAGGAGACCCGTGCCCAGCAGTGGGACATGTATGGGTTGCCATTAATAATAATTAATCAAAGTAGGCCGATCTGAGGTCGTACGGTCCGGCGTTCCTGTAGCGGTTTATTTTCGATTTTCGTAAGGAGTAGTGTTGTTTCCTATGCCAGAATATCTTGTTCAGGCACAGAAACACGGTCGGAAAAAGGTCCCATAACGTCACAAAGGTACAAGGTCCCATAAGGTCACAAGGGAACGAGGTCCCATAAAGGGTGGCGTTTTTTTAAGAAACTTTCCTATCTCTGTATATTCCTCTGCACAAAATTCCTGACGTGAACAACATGCAAGAATTAGCCCGGATACAATGTACGGTAAATGCTTAATATTATTTTGTTTTTTTCTACTTGGATGGCGAATAAGCATACGGCTCGCCTGATGTCAAGCAGTTACCGTAGCCTATGGACGCCTGCAATGCGAAAGGTATCACTTGCGTGTCGCCGATCCATGTTTTACACTAGGCATTTAAGATAGATACCTGTTTTCACACACAGGTCTTCAGTAAGATGGAAGTCCTTCCGTAGTCTTGCTTGATCGCTAGTATGATGCCTAACATCTCTTTAAAATGCAGACTCTACCTACCTTTGACTGTTTACCACCTAAGTAGTACCAAAAATTGGCAACGCCCCTCACTCTATCGTCTGAGTCATTTTATTTTACACGCACAAATTACTCTCTCTTCTTATGGAACCTATTTCGCTTATCCACCGTAGCATCTTCATCATGTGTAGTGTTGAAATATCCACTTATTATGGCGAATATATAAGTGTAACTAGTACGGAAGAGTGCGAGGAAATCAGACGCCAATTTAATAAAATTACTTTAACGCGATGAACCAGTTATTTTATAAAATTTTATGATAGACTCAGCATACGCCACGTTTTAAAACTGTAAGATAATAAATTTAATTAATAAAACGTGTAAAAACAATTTATTACTTATATTTTTTAAAACATGTATCGTTTATTAATAATTATTTATTTCTAGAACACAGTTTGACTTAACTATGCATAAAAATTAACAGTGTCGTCTATTTTTAGTACCTAACAATGAGGAGTTCGAACAATTGACAAAAAGCTAAAAGACAACTCCCGCAGCAGAGAAAGAGCCCATGTGTCCTGGGAGTCTTTCAAAACACATAATTCACTGACACAAAGTGAACCCAGGTTTTTTTTTCGATGTGTAGATCGAATCTGATTGAAAGTTTTTGCAAAACATATATTTAGCAATCCTTGCTTCCTTGTTTATTCCTCCACCAATAAATATACAAACAAGTTAAATAAGAGCGTTAACTCATAAACAGATGTCGCAGATCAATATATTCCGTCACCACATAACGTAACCTAACAATGTTTATATTTATAACACTCATTGTAACATGTAACTAGCTATGTCGACGGACCACAGCGGAGCACCGATGTGTTTATAATATGGCGTGGCGTAACGTCATTGTTTTATAACATTGTCACATTTTACGTAATCATTTCAACAGTAATAATATTAGCTTCCGCTTTGTATGGTAGCTGCTTATCAGGTGATTTGTATGATTGTTTGTCACCTTTCAAGAGAGGTAGGACATCATACTAGCGAGCAAGCCCGACTAGGAAAGGATCTCCACCTTATAGAAGACAAATAAATACACACAGCGGTGTAGTTGTGTTTTTGTATGTGAGCACAGGTCTCCAACGCTCATTTAGGAATTGCGTTTTGAAAGAATCGTGTTTTAGAGCTCTGGTGTAAATCAAATCAAATCATTTACTCACAGAAATATGGGTAGACAAGATGGTACATGATAATAATATAATCCACATATTAACCATCACTGGCATGCGAGATTTCAGAATACTTATAACAATAATAATAATTATGGGTGTTGTAACTTATAGGTCTATAAAATTATTTAGAATTAATTAATTATATTACATTTCAACATTTCTACATTATAAAGATTTAAATTATTATTTATTAACATTCATTATTATTGTATTTAAATTATTATTTATTAACATTCATTATTCAAACATAAGTAAATAAATTATACTGTACAATTACATTTTCATTGCAATAACATGTCATAGCCAAACTTGGATGTCAGACTTAAGTCAGTAAAATACTCCTGGATGCTATAATAACACTTGTCCTTTAGCCACGCGTATAACTTTTATGGAAAGTATTTGTGGGTAAATCTTTCAAGTGATCTGGTAACCTGTTATATATTTTGTTAGTCATAGGGTAACTGTTTCTTCTAAATAGTTCTGTTTTTATGTTTGGTTACAGTAATCTATTAGGATGACGCGAATTAAAACTACAACAGTCACCAAAAGTTTTAAGCAAATATTTGTGAGTTTTGACAAACTTACAACATTCAAATATATAAACTGCTGGCAGGGTTAAAAGATTTAAATTTTTAAACAATGATCTACACGAAGTCAAGGGATCTACATTACATAAGGCCCGAATACACTGTTTTTGTGCTAAAAATAGTTTATTGAATTCTACTGAACCACCCCATAGTAGAATACCATATCTTAAGTTAGAAACCACATAACCATGATATGCCTGCAGTGCAGTCTCTTGGTTAGATATTCTTGTAAGCCGCCATAGCGCATAAACATATCTATTTATTTTTGAGCAAGTTGTATCTATATGCGTTTTCCAAGAGAGTTGGTTATCCAGGCACATCCCGAGAAATGTTACATTTTGCGATTCTTTCAATTGACTGCCATTGTATGATAAATTCAAAGTACTCATATTTTGGGTTCTCTTTCTGTTATAAAACTGTACATAAGTTGTTTTTTCTACATTTATTTTTAGATTATTACTCTGCAACCATTCGATGATTTTACCTACTGTGTCATTTATGTTGTTACTAAATTGATCAAAGGTCTCGTTTTTATTTTGTGTAATGACTAATGCAATATCATCAGCAAACAGTGTGCAGTAATAAACTGTAACATTAGGCAAATCGTTTATATATATGAGAAACAAAAGGGGCCCCAGTATACTCCCTTGTGGAACTCCATATGGAACATGTGCTAAATTTGATTTATAGGTCACTTCTTCATTTTGAAGAAAAGGAATTAGAGCTATGGGTCTATAGTTATTTGGCTCTGTATTGTTTCCTTTTTTAAATATTGGTTTGACAACCGATATTTTAAGGCTGTCCGGAAAAACACCCTTCGTTAGTGACAAATTGAGAAGATAACATAAAGGAGGGGTTATTGTTACGGCAGACAACTTTAGAACATCCGTTCATATGTTATCATAACCTACTTCTCTTGTATTTTTTAACGATAATATTGTCCTATGAATTTCATCACACGTAACTGGAAGTAAAAATATACTTGAATCATTATGTTTTACAAGGCTAGTTGAGCATTTTACTTTATTTTTATCAATAAGGTTATTTTTTGTAAGATCGATGAAAAAATTATAAAAATGTGTCGGCAACACGCAACATCAGGCGGGTCCAATGCTTGTATGCCGCCCAATTAGTTTAAACAACACCTAGACAACTGTGGTTAGTCATTTAGCTCTGGTTTTCTGGTCCTTCCAAAGTCGGGCTTTCCGACTTGTATGGTGCCCTAAAACTTTGTGTGACCCACGAAAAGCTGTTTGAGTCCGGGTGGAATTTGTGTCCGTTAATAGTATGTTTTGCAAAGTACCCCGCGAAACAGAGCTTGTTCTCTAGTGCAAGTGTTGTATTTTTTTAAACACAAAAAATAAATAATAGCTTTGGTAATTGAAGTAGGTATAACTGGTGATCGATACCATTTATTGTTTCGTCTATGTTCCGTTGTTTTATTTTTCTGCGTTTACAATACAAAAAAAATACAAATCTATTCCTTTTATACTCGTAATATTAGTGTAGATGACTGTTCTCAATAAAATAAAATAAAAACAAATTAAACTTGCAACAGTACACATAAAACTAAATTGAACGAACCAAAGTGTATTAAATAAAGATTAAGTGCAAGTTGAATGCGGATTGGACGAAATTCATAATGCTATCGTAGCCGCTCGTGCCATAGTATCGTTACATTAAAAGCACATTTATTACGGGGACTTAGAGCTAAATCAGCGGGGCTAAGATGACGCTCCAGCTATTAGGGCAGGAAGTGATACATATTAAATATTTTTAGCACTTTTGCTGTACAATTCATCATCATCGTCGTTCCCTCACTGCTGAGGATCGCGACCACATACGACGCGTCTCCAAGCTATGTGGTCTATTGAAGTGTAGACCGCACGGTACATGCTCCCTCCACTCCTCCTTCTTAATGACGTCTGACCATCTTGCCGGCACTCTGCCTTGAGCGCGTTTACCTTCTACTCGGCCCAGAATCAAACTCAAACACAAAATTCATTTATTAATTTAGGTTACAAAGTAACACTTATGAAGGTCATAAATTATGAATAAGCCAAAAAGATGATGTCAGCAAAATTTTCCTACGGCTTCTCAAGACAGTCCATGGAATTCTTAGTAGCCTCCGTCAACACCACATGTCGAAGGCGTCAATGTTATTAATATCACGATTTTTGATGCACCATGTTTCCGTATAAAAATATAGAGAACAATATAACCGGATACCCCGGTTTTTCCAATTTTTTTCCAGCTTGGTCATCACTTTTAGTCATAATACGACGGCGATTCTCTTCAGTATACAATTAGCTCAAATATATTTTACACTCACTAGCAATCAAGGTTTTATGTGCTTTCCAAATTTTAAAGATACGGAGAATGAATAAACCCTTCCAATTTTTAAACTTTGGATTTCAATTGTGAATTTTTGGTGGAAAACCCAATTTAATTTTTATTTATTACAGTGACAAACAATGGTATAAACTTATAATCGTTGGCATTGCCGTAGCCTATGGACATTTGCAATGGAGCAATGGAACTGGAGCATCCGTCATGTGTTGTATTATGAACATTGGAGACGTACTCATGCATAACTCACGAACTGCAAGGTGCACCGTACCGTACCGTACCGTATATTCGTAGTACCCTCCTCTATACTTAACTCTTTTTGTTTTGTTTTCAGGTAAGTGTTTGCAGAATCTTTTGCATCTGAAGTAACGTACTGTAAGTAAAACTATTGTTTTTTTCTAAATGATTTAAAGATTCATAAGTATTCAATAAATCAATGTTTTTTTTTGTATTTAAGTTTAAATCAGTTTTATGTATAAACATAGGTAGTTTTAAAATAAATAGTTAATACGAAAAAAAATATATTATAAAATAACATACGCAACCTTCATACTGAGCGGCGCAGCGTTCAGTTTTGTTCCCATGTTGTGGTGCGTATTTGCTTTTAGATTTCAAGTATGTAAACGATACAAAAAGAGAAGGACCTACCTATTCTGTAAAAAAAGAATCTTAACCTCAAACTTTTATTATTTGTATTATACAAAAGTAGCTGTTGCCCACGGCTCCTACCGCCTGGATAATCGTTATCACGTTAAAAAAACCTTATTTAATTACTCTAGATATTAACTATCTCCTTGCTAAATTTCATTACGATCCAAAAAGAAAACAGAGTTAATTTCGTATATATTAGGTAGTATGAATAGATTTTTTGCTCATAACCGCCCACTGATCGAATAATACTTGATTCGAATTTAATATGAATATTAAATAAACTGTGTCCTTATGCGTCGACTTCGATAACATTTATTTGTGTATACCTAACATAAATAAATATACATTCTACTATAACCTAAAGGCAATATAAATATTACATTATCACACAAAATTAAGATATTTATTGTAACCAATATGTTTATTTATACAAAAGGTACTTTATAAAATTTATGATCGAACAAATAAATTATTTATTAGCAACATTTTAGCCGCCCAACTAAGTTACTGCGGCCACTGCGCACGCGCCGCTCCCGCCATCTTGTTTAATCTAGTGCCGTTGATCGCGGAAAAGCGCGCCAACCTTCAACGACCTTCGCTCTCCGACCGTTCTAACGAAGTATACATGGTATAATCAGCTCTACATGATTCATAATTCGAATATTTCAAGTGTTACTGTTGTTTGATACTTGTTTGGTTGTTACGTCGTTTTGTGTATGATATAAACGACCCTGCCCCATGTTTTGTGTTCTACAAACACAGGATTTAAATTCTAGCCCCGGGCCTATAAATTTATTGCAGGTAGATTTATTCTGAAGTGATATTTTGTCACATTCATTGGAATAATTTTAATATGTCACTATTTATGATTAGAATTATGTTGGTATTTTTGCTTTGCTATTTACTTTGTTAGAGCTTATTATATTTATTATTACAACTTGGAACATCATAGTTTTGTGTATTATCTATCATAGGTATAAGTTAAACCTTTCCTTTATATTACCGCCAGAGATCTAAGTTTATTCTCTTATAGGAATACACCTACGAATTGCTTTTCTAAGTACAACTTCCGCACTAGGGAATAAGTCCTGTGTCGCGGGAAACTAACGGACACCCAGGCTTGGAACCATTCAACCTTCACTGTGTTTTAGCTACCCTCAATCATGCATTTGCGACTCATACAAAATTTTGAACAGTTTAGGAATTAAATCCACAACACGCTACGCAGTGGTAAATGGGTATATTTTCTACTAGGTATAAAAGTTTCCATGTCAAGTTGTTTATTAACGAAGTTATTATTATTATTTATAATAATTAAGTACCGTAGGTCGCATATAAGTATTATGTTTGCAAATAATCAATATTCTATCATCGACTATATAATTATACTATGACATAGTTACATTGAATTAAATTAAAATGACATGCGTACCTATCCAATAACATTAATACGTAATGCTAAGTATAGATGTCGCTAGTAGTTCAAGCGAGTAACAATTAAAATTGAGGTATTTTCTAAATAATTAATATAATTTTAATAAAATCGGTTATACCGTGACGTCCTTTTAGCGATTTACTATCGATCTCATATGGAATTTGAACGTTGCATATTGCTTGTCTATACTAATATTATAAAGTTGAAAAATCGGAGAAAATATACCAAATTACCACGCGGATGAAGTCGCGGGCGACCCCTAGTCTTTGCATAAAATTAAATGTAAAATCAAAAATTATAGTAAAATGACTCCAAAAAATATATTCCTAAATATTAACAACAATATAAAGTAGTACCTACTGAATAAACATAAATCATAAAAGACATACAAAAAGCGGTCTATAAATATTGCTTTGTGTGTAACTTATTTAAGACCACAAATATATATAGAGCAGCGCTATTTAGCTATCGCCAGGTATCTCATAGCAACAAATAAATCGCCCGCAGCGTAGCACACGTATCATCACGAGGCATGCCGCGGTATTTTTCATCCTCAGCTTCTTCCGCCATGTTGATTTACTAGCTGCCAGATAAGGCCAATCTTTAGCTAACCTGCACCGGCTACTTATTGCTTATAAAGTTTGTATAGTGTATTAAGTTGTATGTAGAACGCTTATTTTGTAAAATAAGTTGCTCTTTGATAAACTATTATTTTTGCAAAGTAATAATAGTGGGTTATAGTCTTCCAGATTTCTCAATGAAGATTAGCCAACTGTGCAGAACATAATTAGTGTAAAATTGCAAACCCCAGGTGTTTCTGTTGTTGTTTCCAATTCTGCTAATTTACGGATGGCTTACTTGAATCTAAATTGATTCTCAATTGAATCTTAGTAGCATTTTTGGTATTCTGCTAATAAATTTAAGACCAATATTTGGAAAACTATTGGTCTTAAATTATTAGCATTTTTGATATTACATTATTGGTATTCCGCTAAATAGTTTAAGACCAATGGTTTTCCAACTATTCGTCTTAAATTTATTAGCCGAATACTAAAAATACTACTGAGATTAAATTAAGAATCCATTCAGATTCAATTGAGCCATCCGTAAATTAGCAGAATTGGGGCCCAGGAGCACTCACTATTCCTTCAGTCTCATAGTCCGATGGTACGGCAATCCGACAAGTCCAGAGAGAGGTCAGGTGCAGGACCAACGGCTTTACGTGCTATACGAGGCACGGAGGGGTATTGCTGTTTTTAGAAAATGGTCACCCATCTATAAATTGACCGTGACAAACTTGCTTAACGCTGCTAACAATTATATATTACCCGCTGATAATTTAGCTTTCTAATGGTGAAAAAATTTTAAAAATCAATTTTGTAGCTTTTAAGCTCAGACTAATAGAATAAGATATTATTTAAACTACTCATCTTCTATCATGTTATGTATTAGGATTTTTTGTGCAAAATAAAGATTATTATTATTATTATAGACGGAGCGTGTAGAACTCGCGCGTGAAGCCGCCAAAAGTCATACTAAATAGCAATGTCATACGTTTTCGTTTTCGCGCGCAGTCGATTTGAGCCGCTCTGAAGTATTTTTAAAACGTTTTACTACACAATACGGCATTATAATAATATTTTGTCAAAACGTGTTTAGACGTGCGTACTCACTAGCGGCTCAAATCGACTGCGCGCGAAAACGAAAACGTATGACATTGCTATTTAGTATGACTTTTGGCGGCTTCACGCGCGAGTTCTACACGCTCCGTCTATCTTATTCTATTAGTCTGAGCTTTTAAGTTAAATCGTAACAAACAAAAAATCTAATCTTTCCTCTTTATAATGTTAGTTTATGTGTCCATGTATTTTGGAATCTTTGAAGTAAGATTGCAACTCCTTCCTGATATCGGATTGAGCTGCAATTTGGTATAATTTAATTTCAGTAATAGTGTAATAATCGATCGACTTAGTGTTTTCATAAAACGTATTATTATCCTGTATCCTTAAGAAAGGGCCCCAATCTCTTGCTTGGGGTCTTTTTTCAGATTGACCTTCACTTAAACTTATTTATATCTATATCTAACTCACAAATCCCCTACAAAACAATTGCGTAACACACAATACTAACTAAAGCACCTAACTTACAAACGCACGTACATTATACACATTTTAATCTTTCCAAAACGGGCTGCGTATCGTTGAGGGTACCGCGACCCGATACAGATAGCCGACTTTAGCACTATTGTCGCATCGGGCCCTATTGTCCCACAAACAGGCCCTTAATTGCCACTCCGAATAAATTAAAACAAGAATGCTATCGCTTGCCATGTACCGCTTAGACTTACTAATGTTTGTTTCAAAGATCTTTGGATAAACGCGGTTTTTGGGTTAGGAAGTTGATATAGAAATTCCTTAATGTTTCAGTAGAATATTTGATATGGTAATGTAAAAGTTTGTTTTTTATACTAATGTCTTCCAGATTGATTTCGGTCAGGGTGGCAAATATTAATGAAGATTAGCAAATTGTTCCGGAATAAATTTTGTTTATAATTACAATTATAACAAATTTGTACGCAAAAAAATAGTTCCGATGGGACAATAATTCAATACGATTGAAGATTATCTTTCCCCTTAGACAAGTGACATAAACGGTAGTCGAATCATCCTATCCTTCTAATATTATGAACGTGAAAGTTTGTAAGTATGGATGGATGGATAGATTGATGGATGTTTGTTACTCTTTCACGTAAAAACTGCTAAACGGATCTGAATGAAATTTGGCACAGAGATAGATTATGGTCTAGAATAACACATACTTTTTACAGCTTTTTATTCTATATAGCCGTTGACCGCGGGCGGAGCCGCGGGCAACGGCTATATAGAATAAAAAGCAAATGTATGGGATTTGACATAAGTTTACGATATGATGTCGTACAGTTATATCAAAAGCAAATATATTTGCTTTCCGATATATTCCATTTGATTCGACTACTGTTTATGGCACTTATCGAGAGGTAGGCGCATTAACAGCGTATGAGATTGAGGGAACAAAGAGTGCACCTGTGTTTAGGCATACACTTGCGCACTAAAACATCTCCCGCGTAGGTAGATACTCGTAGTAACCGTCGAAATTTGTAATTTGGTTAGGAAGACATATAGCAACATAAGCAAAGAGATCAAAAATAATGAAAAAATTGATAAATCGTACCAGTATTTTTTGAGTTTATTCATTATAAAAAAGAGTACAAACCTTTTCTATATAATATTAATTTAACAATAACTTAACATCAATTTATTAACAGCCAAAGCTCATTCATATAAAACAATAAATTTGAAATTGGAAGTAGAGTGGGACTCTACAAGTTCGTAGCTCGGCAACAAATCCTGCGCGCGCGCAGATATAGAGCCTGTTGTTCAACTTGTTGTTTAATTGAAAAGCGTGTAAATATTTGTGGCGTTCGCTAGAGGTGGGTTGAGGTTATGAAACAGCCTTATTAAGGCTCTGTTGGTACATTGTGTTTGGTTTATAGTAGATTGGTTAAGTTTAGATCTTGACTGATTTATTAAGAATAGTATTATAATTAAATTTATTAAACAACTCGCGGCCTGCCCAGACTTTGCTTTGGCCATTTTTTTACCTGTTTAATACTTAAGTTACTATTATACTTGTAAAGTATACTTACTTTACACGTATAATAGTAGGTATACATATAGAAAATTGGCTAGGATTATATTAGGAAAGTGCTATACTTTTATTTGTTAACTAGTGGCCTTCCCTGACTTTGCCCGGGTTAAGTCATTTTTAGCCACTTAGGGATTCGATTTCCAAAATACCGTTATTAGTGCTTACTTAAGTCATTTAAAGAACCCTTGTACAAAATTACACACAGTTTAGAGAGCCGAGTCTGGATCGCGCTTAGACGCGTGTATTTGTAGAGGGTCAGTTCCAAGTCTTTAAGATGGGCTATCCCTGGGATAGGAAAACGTTTCTTTCAAAACGTATCCCTAAATGAGCTGTACTGACACACAGGAACACAACTACACCGCTGTGTGTAGATATTTGGCTGTGGTCTTCTGTAAGGTGGAGGTCCTTCCCTGTCAGGCTTGCTCGCTAGTATAGTGCCCTACATCTCTTAAACTGCTTATAATAATATCTAATAATGATGCTGTCAAAAGTATTCCGGTCATAAATAATAAAATAATTAATTTTATTTAAAACAAATAAAATAAATATTTTTAATATAAACATAATTAGCATTAGGTACTTACTTTATAAAATAAGTCGTAACTTTTGCTTTTGCTGTAAACACTTTTGTTATCGTCTGTACATTCAAACAAAACGCAATAACTAGTTACGACATTTATGTCAACTGTTCACGTATAACCTTTATTATTTAAGTCGTAAAAACTATATCTACGAGAAAAAAACAATTGTCAAAGTAGGCGTAATAAAATGAATCGATACCCAAACACAATAGTAATGTAGCTATCAACAATAGGTCGAATTGTCACAGAAAACAACAAAAAGAAGTACAGTCAAGCCTTAAGTGCCTCGCACTGCCATAATCAATCTAGTTTTACATCTGATTAGGTGCAAATTACAATACAAATAGACCAGTCACGATCGAAATGTTTGACAAAAAAAATGACGTAACTTTTCATCGTACGTTCTTCAAAAATAGACCTAACAGTGTATAAAATAACCGTCAGAATCGTTTGGAATACAGCTACAATTCATCCGTTTCGCCCCAAATGAAAAATTTGACGTGAAATAACTTAACGCATATTTATTACATAAGTAATTTTTGTATCTATAACTGGAGCAGTAGAGTTCAAAATGTCATTTTTAAAATACGATAGTTACGCTTATTTGCGTCGTGTAACAACAGTGTCTTTGCGCTTACGTCAAGGTGACATGAGATGTTAATACCTATTGTATTAGTGCTAAACATCCGTGACCTTACGCTGTACAAAGTTCACTAAGTGCAGAAGGCACGATTTACCCACACATAAACAGTATAACGCTACCGAATTAAATAATCGGAAAATTGTCGGAAAATTCGTCACGCGCGTTATCATCTGCATTTGTCTGTGTAAATATTTAATGACTGGTATACTTATAGAGTACTGTGTCAATGTGTGAGTAACATAATTGGCCATCAAAGGTCAAATTTGGACAATAATAATACAAACATACATCTGAGTTCCGTCAAAACAATGGTGAAGATCGACGTATTAAAAGCCGATACATTTTGTGAAGAGCCCTAAAAGAAACAAAACTGATAAGTTGCGGAGGCACTACAGGTAGGCACCATACATACGCACATGACATGTGACCAAGTGTGATTACTAACAAACACAGAAGAGCATCACCTGTAGAACGGCACACACGCAAACGTCTCAGTAATAAATCAGTACAACACGAACAAAATAGTCCACGCACACATATGTGGACAGTTCACCTGAGTAACCTCCACACAAGGGTCGCGTACGAGTTCATTTGTTGCACACTGTTGCGTTTTCACCTGTTGAGCGTTGCGCGTGTGTTAGTAAGAATAGTGTTTCAGTCGGGCGGTCTGTTCGGCGCGCTTTGGTCGTATCGTCCCACTTCGGACATACAGCATTTCGTACCCACGTGAGTGTACTGAATGCTAATTGACTGTGCTGATAAGTGTGCGCTGACATTTGACTGCCGATAACATTGTGCCTATGTCCTGGTGAAACCATTGTTTTGTAAAAAAAAATTTTTTTCGTCTTTTTGGCGACAGATTAATCGTTAAGTGGACAGTGATAGAAAGTGTTTACAGTGACTTTAGACGTTTCGTTATCCAAACTGAGGAATATTTCGACGGAAGAATATATTTGGAAATATATAAAAGGTATGTAATTTTTTTTTATATTGTTCAAAGAATTCGGTCCAAGTTCTTTATATATTTATTATATAAATAATAAAGACGCATTAATCACATTTATGTGCGTTATTAAAGGATTAGCATGTATTTGATCCTTTTTAAATTACGACTGTGTATATAAATATGACATTAATTATTATGTTTCATAGAAGTAATATATTAAAAGCTTATATTTTAACAGTAAGCTGTCTATATAGCTATTAGAATAATTTTGATCGTGTTAAGGGTTATCTTATTGGTATTTCTATGAGTTCATACAACACAAAATAGGCGGCTACAAAGTTTTTTTTTTAAGAAAACGCTCGCACTAGGTAACGAGTACGGGATTTTCTTAAAAAAATGTGTTTTAAAATCTATAGACACTATGTCTCATGATTCAGAACAACTATCTGTAGATCACACAAATATTTGTCACGTGTAAGAATCAAACGCTCAACACTTGGCGCATATCACCTTAACCACTAGACTACACATACAATCAAATTTTGCCCTTAATTCCCCTTGGATTGACATACAATTTAATTGCATTAGCCGGCTTTGAAACAAGTAGGAAGTATCTGGTGTAAATAGTTTCATGTTTTTATTTATTGATTAAAAAAAACTTTAACATTATGGTCTAGTAAAGTAGGTAATTAATGAAATCAAATATTGAGATGCCATATAAATATTAAAATCAAATGTAAGTAAGTAGGTCGTATATCGTTGTCAGGGGTAAAAGGTTGCAAGTAAGATTAAAATTTACACTCGGTATTTTTTATGCAATTGTAACCATCTGGCGATAGAAAAGAGTGGCACAAGTTTCTTGACGGTTCTTTCTTTAGGTTCTTTCCTCTGTCTGTTCAGTCAGCGAACCCGGCAGTAGGCAAACTGACTGATAGGCCTGAAGGAAAAATGCCGATTTTTGGGGCATCCATATAAACAGAGGAATTCTGCATAACCTTAGTAGGGATTTGAAAGGCAATTTTAGTAGACTTACTCAATATTTTTCTTTAATAATATTTATGCCGAGGTTTCCTCGCGAGACTGTGAGACTCTTTCCTTAAAGGAGGTTCATCAAGAAAGACTCCTTTCTCTAAAAGGTAAGGTTTACAGAGTCAAATGTAAAAGGCAGCACTTAGAAAACTAGATATATAGATTTATTGCACGTTTAGAGGAAAAGGCTAATGATGAAATATTCTCATTGGATATTTTTGGCTTCTTTTTATAACCCAAGATATTAGGCCTTTTATTTGAATACAAAAATTAATTCGTTTTTTTAACTCTATGCGCTACATATATTGTTTAAATTATGCCTTAAATCTCTATCAAGGTTTGGTATGTTGTGGGTTCGATTTGATGGAAATACATATATTTTCGAGTCTGGGTTACCCAGGAGCGAGAGTTGTATAACAAAATAGCAAATGATGGTGTTAAATCTTACTACTTTATTTTACTTCTTCAATGACATTACCGGGTAAAGCCGTAGGATATATATAGCTAGTTAATTATACAATAAAAATACATCATATTTTCCACTGTTGACTAAAAGTCAGCCCTGCTAAAAAAGCATACGCACTACATGATACTTACATATACATATATCTACAGGAAAAACGCATCTCGATACATAACTATAGATGCGTTTTTCTCGAATCTTATTTCCATTTATTATCGAATTATTTAGCTTGACCCTGTACGTATGCTTCAAATCCTGCGACAGCATTTTCATTTGCTCTAGTCTCAAAATCCAGGAAGAAAAATCAGGAATACGTCTGTATGGAAAAATGGGCAGTGGCAATCACTCTTAAGTACTTTTATTAAACCGATTTTAATTAAACTTTGCACACATATTGAGATTCATGAAGGTGTGGGTCAGGAGTTGAACGGTGGAATAAATTAAATGAAATAATACTACTACTACGTATTTTTTTATTCGTTAGCAGGACAGCAGTAACTTACATATGTAGCCAGTCTAGGCTAGAACCCGAGAGGTACAGGTTAGAATCCTGCTCCGGGCTTAACTTTTTTCACATTGCTTTAAATATTTAACTACATACGTAGGTATGTTAGAATGAATTTACAAAAGATTTTCCTCACACATAAACTATCGATACATTATGAAGTTATTTCTTTTACGTCATTCTATCGATTACATTCGTAATTGGTTGTAATTACAATTGTATTACAATCGTTACAAGTATGGCGATCGTCGGCGTGAGAATACTTACAATTTTGTATTTTAAGTTTTAATAGCCAATTAGTGGAACAAAGTGTCATGTCAAGTGCTAAGGTGATGATGAATTGTCATGTTTTGTAAGAGATAGAAAGAATGTTGTTGTCTGCCCTGTTGGTCTAATGGTTTGTGACTCTGACTGTTAAGCAGAAGGTCGTGGGTTCGATTCCCATACAGGACAAAACTTTGTGTGATAATAAGGTTTTAAGTCCACCTCTATGCATATATTTTGTGTATTATAATTAAATAAATGTTTGTTCCGTGTCTGAGTGTACTTACCCTACTTTTAAATTCATCCACGATACTTACGGTCTTGTTGCGTGGTGCGAGAGTTGTATTTCAAATATTGTGATATGTCACATTTGTTATTATTTTTACAAAAAATATGTTAGTAAAATCTGCACTTGTTAAAATGACAAATTAAAGCAAAATCTATAACTGAATTGCATAATGAAATCATTTCGTTTAGGTAGTGTTTCTTATCTAGTGATTAAGAAACAATGCAATTAATTAAAACCAGATCTTTACCTATTCTGATAAGATAATGACTTATACGCTTTCAAGTGACGTGTTCTTATGACGTTTATTATTGTGATCTCGTTTTTTTTACTATTGCCGCACTAAGGAATATTCTCTGTATCGCGGAGGTTTTACTACGAGTAGGATTATATTTTTGCGGCGTAGAAGAACTATGGACTATGGACGCTCGCAATACCAAAGGTATCACTTGCCGATCCATTTTTTCACCAGGGCCAGCCATTTTTTTAGGATAGAGTGTCTCTGGGATAGGAAATCATTTTTTTCAAAACGCATTCCTAAATGAACATTGGAGACCTGTACTCACACACAGGAACACATCTACACCGCTGAGTGTGCTGTGGTCTTCTGTAAGGTCCGTCTCCAGTCGGGCTGTTAGTATGGTGCCCTACCTCTCTTGTATACAATTTAATCAAAGCCGTCGTAATAGCTACTAAACAAAAAGAAAGAAAATCGGCTGACACACAAAGAAGGATGAAGTACTAAACTCTATATTTAGCCTTTACAGGCAAGTGTAAATAGGCTTAGGCTTATCGATACCTACTTCAACTTCATATTTTTATTTTTTTATAACCATGCAAAGCTCATCGCAATAAACACTTACAAGCCATTAACAGGCTGTTCTTATTGCTTATTATCGTCAGGGCCGGTCACGCTCCATCCCGGAAGTGACAACACTAGCTCATTGACACGCCGTGCGCGGGAGTGACACGAGTGTCACCTCCCTAGCGCGTCTTAAATATTCAAAGGTTAAGGGTGCGTCCTGATGTGAGCGATTGTATTGAAATTGGAATTAAAGTTGAGTAGGAGTTGATGGGTAAGTGGGGTAGGGTACTATACAAATAGAAAAGTCCTAGTGAGTAAAGACTTAAAGAAGCCAAATAGCTAACAGTTTTGTTATTGTTGTCCTGTGCGTAAGCAAAGTAAAAAAAATATTTAAAAAATTGACGCACTCTGAGTACTTCGACGAACAGTCGAAATCTCCAGTGCTCAGCAAGAGATTATAAAATGAGCACTAGAGATGTGTACTTACGTCTCTAGTGCTCATTTTATAATCCCTTACTGAGCACTAGAGATTTCAACTGTTTTACATGGCTTACCACCTTTGAATTATTTTTCCTTAAATCATCCTTACTAGGTAATAATCTGGTGTTACTGGGAACGTAACAAACTTTGCCACGTTGCAATGCTGCCAGTCTTTTAGGCAAGTTTCCAGTAGACGTCGATGCGGAGAAATTTTATTACGCATATAAAGCAATGCTCCTTTTTTGCGTATTTTCTATCATATTGTTATTTCTTTTTTAATTAGTGGAAATTTGGTTTTATTGTAGTTTTAAGATGTATAAACAAACATGTATTTGTTACAAACAGATTCGAAACAATAATTTGTCGATTGCAGTTTTTTTCCTATGCATAATAAAAAGTGACCACTAAGCTAAACGTCTAGCTAACTTACAACTGTTTAAGATGATGATGTTAAATCATTTCAAGTACATTCTACGTCATAAAATAGTTTGTACCTACGTCACTCAGATAAAATACGAGTAACAGCCAATTCGTAATTGATTTTCTTTATCGTGTATTTTGCGCGTAAGTATTACACTATTTCTACCTTGAAATTATGTACATATTATGTATACAAGGTGTAATGTATAGGTGAGGTCAAATTTATTGCTTAGCAAAATATTATCAACTTTGGGGTACTGCAATAAAGTCTAGAATCAATCAACTATGACTAAGAGACCATCAAAGCGAGCAGAAGCGAAAAATTACTATGTAAATATTTTATACATATATTTTATACCAGAGATATGCTCTACTCAACATTTTCTTACAGTGACCCAATAATACTTTGTCCGAGCCGAAGTTCAGACCTAGGACGTGACGATCCAGCGTATGTAAATTAAGGCCGCCTCTGTCTGGGTCTAAAACGATGTTTGCTGGTTTGCTGGCATGGTCGTTGCTGGCTGGAGTGATCGACTAAGACTTGCGGCAGGTCTGGGCTGAACATAGGTCCATTTTTCAGGATTACCAATATTAGACCATTGGTTTTCGTTTGTTGCTCAGTTGAAAATTCGTCATTCATTCAGTGATCATGCAAGACTGTGACTGTTTCAGGCACGAATATTGATATGTAAACAAAGTATGCAATTTTGGCTTTGTAAACATTGATGAAGAAAATAATGTAAATAATGATATAATAGCAACCCATATACATACATAATAATATGTCCCACTGATAGGCACGGATCTGTTCTCCACTAGAGGGTTTAATTCACACACGCCATTGTGGTGGATAAGACATTCCTTTAAAATTTCTTCTTAGTCATCATTATAATTTGATCAGGACGTATACAAAGTGAAATTGTAAATTAGTACCTACTGTGATCTGTCATATGTGTTCAAGGCTTCCAGAGTTTTATATATCTACCTAGATTTAATTATGTATTTATTTCCAAAATTATTATTTATTAGTTTTCGCCCTCTCGTTCAATCCCGCAGGAACAGTGGTTTAACGGGATAAAAAACTTATGTGATATATATACCAGACTGTATTCTATTTTTGTGCCAAATTTCATTTAGATCCATTAAGCCATTTCGTTGTGATTAAATAATAAACATTGATACATCCATCCATCCAAATTTTTGCATTAATAATAATTTTCGGTATAGATTTAGTTTCATCTAGCTTTTTAATTATTTTTTTAAACATTTTTATTAAGACTTTCATAAATACTGTAATTATGTGCCAATTACAAGATCACTTATTTTATGTTATACTAATATAAGTATATTTCGTATATAAATAAATGCGTTCTTTTATATCGGGACCAACCTTTAAAATGTGTATGTTAGAACAATGATACGTTCGGGTCGGATGTGAGACGCCTGTGCGTGTTTTATACTCTTGTATTATTATAAAATGTATTGTTTCCAATTTATTATAATAAATAATAAGTTAATGCAAAAGCTGCAGTTCTTAATAATATTTTTTTTTTCTATAAAAAGACAACTCCCGCACTAGAGAACAAGCTCTGTGTTGCGGGGGACTTTACAAACATACAATTAACGGACACAAATTACACCCATTGTCTGACACCTATTTCGAATTCTTATTTTCAAAGTCTTCTAAATTCAAATAGCTGCAGTTTTTGGTTGCTAAGCTATTTATTCTCAATTTAATATTTCAAATCGTTCTAAATTAGAATTCTGTTTTTTTTTAAATATTTTTTAAGCCAGGTTAGCTAAACAGGCACAAACCTACGTAGTTCGTTTCTAGAATATTATAGTCAATTAAACTTCTTTCGATGTTTTTTCGAACTACTCTAACTAAACCCTCTCTCCCGTGATAGAGGACAGTAGACCCGTGTCCAGCAGTGGGATATATATGAGTTGCTATTAATATTATTTGCTTCAACTTTACCACAATATAACCTATTTTTACCTTTCCTGCTACCCTTCTGAAGCTTTTCGATACAAGACGTCTAAAGCAGTGTGGTTTTGACTAAAAGTACAACTACGATGAGGTTCTTAAGAAATAATTATTTTGTACATGGCTTCAGCAAATAATATATTAGTCAATATTATTAACCTGGCTACGAAAAAACACGCCGAATACCTAAACAAAACGACAATGAAAGATACCTACTTTAAAAGTGACCAAATATTTTGAAAATATACTACCTATTTTTTTTATAGTCAATAACCGAACGGGATGGCTTATTATTGGTATAAGAACGGCAGGATATTTAAAGCCCCTTATTGATACCAATATGGGACTTTCATTTACATTCGATGAATGAATGTTTCACAAATTCGGCAATACGACAGTTGCTCCACAACTGTCGTCTTGCCGAATATTCCTTTCACTCCCAAAAAAACTTAACCACAACTGTACACATGTATAGAACAGAGAATGGCACATGTCACAGGTTCGAACCACGAGGTATCACTTTACACCGCATTACACAAGTTATGTTAAAACACAACTTTATTAAATGATTTTGCTACCTCACTTTATTTTGCATCTTTTACGCACATATTGGTGACAGAATGATGTCGATCAACGTGAAAAAAGGGCGTAAGGCGATACATACTATTTGGTAATTTGAACTTTATGACATTAAACTTAATGTTTAGATTGAAATCAAACTCATGCCTGATTCAAATGAGGATGCATGTTAGGCGATCCGCGAGGAAAAAATGCGTAAGAAGGAGACCTATCAGTTTGGTAATTTGAATCTTATTTTATTAAGCTTAAAGTTAAAATTTACAAGTGGCAAATCAATGCAAAAAGGGTGCGATGTGTTAGCACTCACATTATTGATTACATAGTGGTTAGATTTGCCATCAAAAATGTTGATCTTAATAATTATAGACTTGACGAAAGTAAAAAATAAAAAGATAGAAATCCGTAAAATCATAAATTTAAAACACCTCTGGACCTCAGTTTAGCTGTTTTCAATAGTCAACCTAGGTAACATTATTAAAGCACAAAAAATAATAGTACTTACGAATATTTTAACTGAGTAAGTACTATTATTTTTTGTGCTTTAACAATTTTATCTAGGTTGACTTGTTAGATGTGTCTATCTGTTTCTAAATAGTGAGTTTTTGGTCACCGTTTGAAAACAGCTAAACTGAGGTCCAGAAGTGTTTAAAATTTATGATTGTACGGCATTCTACCTTTTTATTTTTTACTTTTGTCAAGTCTATAACTGCCACGCACAAAGGCCCACTTAAGCGGCCAGGTGCGGAAAAGCCCCGCCAAACTAACTAACTAAGTCTATAACTGATCATTTGCATGTATTTTTTATTTTTCGTATTTTATAACCAATTAAATATACGGTGCTCTACCTTAAATGTGTGTATTTGTGTCTATAGCATAATATGTCTAAAGCATCGTAGCGGTCAAAAACATGGTCCGATTTGAATACTTTATTAAAAAGAAATTATTTTATTATAAAAGAAATTTATTTATTAAAAAAATTAATGAATCTGAATGCTATTGTAAAATAAACAGTTTAGCTTTTCTTAAGTTATGAGCATTTTTGTCGAACACTAAAGACATTTTAAGGGTGCCGATGGATTTTTTTAAATTAAATATTATTTGAGAAGAACTATAATGCCATTGTGTTTGCTAATGCATTACCTGAGTTTGACTCTTTTGTCATAATACTCACACAAATATACTTGTCTGTATCATTATGACGTGTACATAAACGTAAAGCGGTTGTATGGCAGGGTTCAAACCGCGAAGTATCAGGTTCCACCGCACGTTCCGAGTAAAGGCACAACTTTATTAATATTAAGTTTTCGCTACTGTACTGAGAAATATACTGTCATTTGATACTTAAGGAAAAAAAAAATTAATGGCACTTGTTTGGTTTACATATATTGTGTCTTCACAAGCCAGGAACCTCAATAACTTTTTCTAAAATTAATCGTACCTGTTATAAAAGCTAATTTTGTTTTCTTACATTATAAGCATAAATGGGAGAATACGAGCATACGTTGTTTTCTCCCATAATAATCCATTTGATGGTACTACCTATGTACTCTTGTAAATATCGACTAACACGCTTGTTGCCAACCCAAATATTTCTAACATCAAAATCTATCAAGATCAGATCAAGAGCCCATCACTAAATTTTGCGGTTAGAAATATCTGGGAATTTTCGGGTATTCTTGGGTTTGTATCGTGGAGTTATTTCACTGTCGTATTTTATAAAGTGGTTCTCTCTAGCTGGGCTTGCACGCCTGTGTTTCTCTTTTATGCTTAATTTATAGAGCACAAGTAAATATCTACTTAAGTAGGTATAGTCTACAGTCATGTTGTGTACTCGAACTGAATCCGAATTCACAAGTTCACAACTCATTAGACATGCCAAACCACAGAAATTCAATCAAGTAGTCGTATGAAAATCTCGAAATATATGTACCTATACGTAGATAGATTTGAAGTCGTTTGTCCTGATTGACTACATCAACACGAAGTCAAATCGACAAAGTCCAGAAAAGTAAAATTAAACAAAGAGTTTTCTACCACAGAAATTCAATCAAGTAGTCGTATGAAAATCTCGAAATATATGTACCTATACGTAGATAGATTTGAAGTCGTTTGTCCTGATTGACTACATCAACACGAAGCCAAATCTACAAAGTCTAGAAAGGTAAAATTAAACAAAGAGTTTTCTATCTAAAATTTGGAAAATACTTTTTTTAAATGTAAACATCTGCTAAATTCAATCCCTAAACGGGTTAAAATATATTTTAACCCGCACAAAGTCGTATAAAAACTTCGATATATCGTATAATATTGTCGTCCGATAACGAATGTAAAGTAAAACATTCCTCGGGAAGGTTCGACCTCGCGCGTCGCTTCTGCATGCTGCTCACGCGCACTGGCATCCGCATAACCTTAGACGACATGCACTACTGTGTCTAGTGTTAGAATGACCTTAGTGGAATGTGTGCGACGAAAAACTCTCTGTACCCAATTAGATAGTGTTCGATTAATAAAATACTGATTTTGTATTTTTAATGTACTGTCCTACCTGTTTGAATATAATTCTCGATCTCTATTTGGATACTGTTTAGCATTTTGAGAACATAAATTAAAATAAATAATTTGAAGAATTAAACGAATATGTCTTATGTACTTGCCTACCCATTTTAATAATTTACATCGACTTCATATTTTGTGTGATCCATAAATAGTTGACTTAAGCATGGGGTCTCATCAGGAACAAATCAAAATTAGTACGAATAAATACCAATAGATGGAGTTACATATATCGATTTGTAATTTACGTTTATGTAAAATTCAAATCTGGAAGAAATATAGCTTGAAACATATACGTACATATTTTAAGAAATCCTACTAGCATAGGAAAATGAAATAAAGGGCTCATAAAACAAAATTACAATTATATATTTACAAATTTCAATAATGTCGCCGTAGTCCTGGCGGCAGTATTTTGTACTACTAAGAAGTTGAAACTTGCGAGTGACTTGTGAGTAATGCCGCTGGCGCTGTATGCATTTTCAGATTTTTATAAATTAAAATACCTACCTCGTTTTGAAGTTTAATGTTGGGTCATACTACTTACTCGAAGGTATAAAAATATATAAAGCTATGTGAAACAGTGACTTATGTTAAAAATAAATAATACGGGCATATGTTTTTTTCTTTCAACAAAAAACTTTAAAAATGTTTTATGTTATCAAAATTATCAACAAAAATATTGCATCCAAGATATATAAAATATTTATAATAAAATATTTTAAAAACTAAACAAAAACTAAATACAAAAAATGTATCCGAGGTTGGGATTCGAACCCGGTTCGGCCGGTTCTACGGCCGGTACGGTGCAGCGGTGCTACGGTATCGTACTGTGGGAAAATTACCTATTTGTGAATTCAGACTGATACTAAATAATTACTGTTTTACTATATTTTTACAAATAATTCAAAAAAATATTATCTGATATAAAAACCATCTACAAAAAACAAATTTCAAAAAGTGGACATGAATCTGGGATTCGAACCCAGTACCATCGGACTGTTGGACTAATACCACAGGTTACTAAATAGTTACTACGTAACAGATACATCACTCCCATACAAAAGTGAAAATACCTACGCCATAATAGCCTACAAAATCTTAATAATAATACCTGCTGTTCCCAGCGAAAAGAAATGTACCATAAGTTAGCCAACAAAGAGTCGAGATTGAGTTGCCCGACGTGCGACTCACGTGCAAGCTCGTCATCGCACGAATGCGGTAGGGTTGTCTTTCTAAACTTTCTCGTATGTTTTTAAGAAAGAGTACCTACACACAAGAAGCATTTTAAAATTACTAGGTACTACCACAGATAATATAATACTAGTACAGATACCCCATCCCATACAAAGAAATGGTTCCCCGCTAACTCGGGCTAACCTTCGGGCTAAATTTTAATTATCTATCTATCTGTAGATGTCTGTATCCAACAGATTACGTGCATACACATAAAATCAACAGATGGCGACACTTTATTTAAAATTATATTTTTCACAAGATATAGTAGGCACCTACTTCATCACTCACATAGATCTACCGACCATAAAGGGTAGGTATCACTCATTGTCTCGGGCTCGGGCCACGTTTGCTCGCTCAAGGTCACGCGCTTTACGAAATATACTTATTTTGATTGTTTGCTTTCGTATTTAACTAGCGCTCCGCCCCGGTTTCGCCCGGGCTAAACAATTTTTTCCCGTTTAGGTATATTAAAATGTTAATATACCTATTAACCTAAGTTTATTTTTTTGTTGATGGCTTATATAAGGTATACCTATAATATAAATTGATTTATTAAAAAGAATATTCGTGAAACTATAATAAGCAATTAATTTATCAGTGCAAATAATCTGTTTGAAGTGATAAGGGTCTGTTTGAATTGTTTCTGTCTTAGTCAAATTAGGTTAATTATAATATTTTGTGACAACTCACACACCATCTAAATCCAAACTTGGCACAGCCTCAGACGACAGACAGAGCATATCACACTAAGATTGGTCCAGAATGGGAATCGAACCCTCATGGATTAGATTCACTAACCACTAGTTACGTAGTAACTCTTTAGTAATCTGTGCCACTAGTACAACAGGCCAGTCGATGTCATTAATGGATGGAGTAAATTATAGCATTCTTTGGTATTAGTCCAACAGTCCGATGGTACTGGGTTCGAATCCCAGATTCATGTCCACTTTTTGAAATTTGTTTTTTGTAGATGGTTTTTATATCAGATAATATTTTTTTGAATTATTTGTAAAAATATAGTAAAACAGTAATTATTTAGTATCAGTCTGAATTCACAAATAGGTAATTTTCCCACAGTACGATACCGTAGCACCGCTGCACCGTACCGGCCGTAGAACCGGCCGAACCGGGTTCGAATCCCAACCTCGGATACATTTTTTGTATTTAGTTTTTGTTTAGTTTTTAAAATATTTTATTATAAATATTTTATATATCTTGGATGCAATATTTTTGTTGATAACTTTGATAACATAAAACATTTTTAAAGTTTTTTGTTGAGAGAAAAAAACATATGCCCGTATTATTTATTTTTAACATAAGTCACTGTTTCACATAGCTTTATATATATTTATACCTTCGAGTAAGTAGTATGACCCAACATTAAACTTCAAAACGAGGTAGGTATTTTAATTTATAAAAATCTGAAAATGCATACAGCGCCAGCGGCATTACTCACAAGTCACTCGCAAGTTTCAACTTCTTAGTAGTACAAAATACTGCCGCCAGGACTACGGCGACATTATTGAAATTTGTAAATATATAATTGTAATTTTGTTTTATGAGCCCTTTATTTCATTTTCCTATGCTAGTAGGATTTCTTAAAATATGTACGTATATGTTTCAAGCTATATTTCTTCCAGATTTGAATTTTACATAAACGTAAATAACAAATCGATATATGTAACTCCATCTATTGGTATTTATTCGTACTAATTTTGATTTGTTCCTGATGAGACCCCATGGTACTACTAACTGAAGCCAGCTGAAATACTTTCAATACTTTCAAATAACGTAACGTACCTTTCTTCATCTTTCGGCAATGAAAAAAAGACAATTTTTTATTTTTCTTTTGACTATGACATCCTACGACTTCACAATAATTAACCATCGTGTCGTTAGTCAAAACTTAATAATATTAACTTAATATAGGTACGTAGTGTACGTAAATATCGTATGCGTTTTGAGCGGGAAACGTGCTGTGCGCGCTCTGTGTCGCGTGCGGCAGCCGCGGCAGCCCCACTGGCGATCGGCTCGGTTACGAGCTACATGTCGGTAGGCACATAGCGCGTGTCCTTGAGCGAGTGACGGAGGCCTGCTAATACCAAAGAATGCTATAATTTACTCCATCCATTAATGACATCGACTGGCCTGTTGTACTAGTGGCACAGATTACTAAAGAGTTACTACGTAACTAGTGGTTAGTGAATCTAATCCATGAGGGTTCGATTCCCATTCAGGACCAATCTTAGTGTGATATGCTCTGTCTGTCGTCTGAGGCTGTGCTAAGTTTGGATTTAGATGGTGTGTGAGTTGTCACAAAATATTATAATTAACCTAATTTGACTAAGACAGAAACAATTCAAACAGACCCTTATCACTATTTTTTTTTTTTTTTTTTTATACTACTTAGGTGGCAAACAAGCATACGGCCCGCCTGATGTTAAGCAGTTACCGTAGCCTATGGACGCTTGTAATACCAAAAGTATCACTTGCGTGTTGCCAACCCCATTTTGTTTTACTCCAGGGCTTTATGGTGGGAGTATCCCTGGGATAGGCATACGTTTCTTTCAAAACGCATCCCTAAATGAGCGCTGGAGACCTGTACTCACACACAGGAACACAACTACACCACTGTGTGTAGTTATTTGGCTGTGGTCTTCTGTAAGGTGGAGGTCCTTCCCCAGTCGGGCTTGCTCGCTAGTATGGTGCCCTACCTCTTTTAAATATATTATATTAGCTTATTATAGTTTCACGAATATTCTTTTTAATAAATCAATTTATATTATAGGTATACCTAATATAAGCCATCAACAAAAAAATAAACTTAGTTTAATAGGTATATTAACATTTTAATATACCTAAACGGGAAAAAATTGTTTAGCCCGGGCGAAACCGGGGCGGAGCGCTAGTTAAATACGGAAGCAAACAATCAAAATAAGTATATTTCGTAAAGCGCGTGACCTTGAGCGAGCAAACGTGGCCCGAGCCCGAGACAATGAGTGATACCTACCCTTTATGGTCGGTAGATCTATGTGAGTGATGAAGTAGGTGCCTACTATATCTTGTGAAAAATATAATTTTAAATAAAGTGTCGCCATCTGTTGATTTTATGTGTATGCACGTAATCTGTTGGATACAGACATCTACAGATTGATAGATAATTAAAATTTAGCCCGAAGGTTAGCCCGAGTTAGCGGGGAACCATTTCTTTGTATGGGATGGGGTATCTGTACTAGTATTATATTATCTGTGGTTAAAGTTATTTTTTAAGATGACCAGTGAGCAAATTGCGGATGACTAAAATCATATAATTTACAAATACTCATATTAATTGTTCCGAATGTCTTTTACTCAAAATTCAAAGTTACATTCTTGCATTCTAAAGACGTCGCGTCGTGACGGTATTGAAGTTCGTTTATTGACAGTTATTTTTCTACTAGGTAAATAGACATATTATACTTTATCTATCAGCACAATATATTTTTCCAAAATGCCATAATATTTTTAGCACCGTTACTTATTAAGTTCATCTTCTTTCATATAAATACATATAAGTAGCCGCTGTTTATACTAAGTTTTTAAACAATAGCGTCAGAAATTTCAGGTTCCCATCAAAGTTCTGAGTTTCCTGTTTTTCTGACCGATATTACTCATCGTCAACAAACAATTTAAGATTTTGAATCAAAACGAATGCAATTTTTTGTTGGTCGATACAAAAAATGATCGACTTGATGAACTGTCTCGAAATAAGAACAAAAATCAACATTTTGTGGTGGTAACTCGATCGGTTTTTTACCAAACGTTCCGGCCGGTCGGACTTCGGGTAGCGGAGGTCGCGACCGCGGTGCGACGGCGACCGGCGACCGCACGACGTGACCGACCGATGGGAATGGTGCACCTGATCATGGCTTCCTGGTTGCACAACAGCAGGACCAAGACTTAAGACTTTTTGTTCAACTTGGTTTTTGCTTCGTAATCGCATGAAATTATTTTCTAAAGATTGGTTGATCTAAGAGTTGAACGGGTACATTTAAATACCTATTTCTGACTGTTAGTCTAGTCGTTAAAAAGTAGGTAAGACATTTTTAACCTATGCGGTTTTATTTCGATTCTATAACTGTTCACCTCTCCTGACTTCATCATCACACTTTAGTAAATCCATCATAATACTATATTGTCACGGGATTTCAATACGCGTGCACAGTTTCAAAAGAATCGGTTTATTAGAAAAGCAGAAAAAGCTGTTTCAAAGATTTGAAGCATATATATATACGGGGTCAAGCTAATTACAACCGTACAAAAATATCTAATAAGCATGATCAAATACGTTATAGTTAGCTCAAGTGGTTTACACAATACAAATTGTCAACACACATTGTCTTTACAAAAAAACGAATGAAGGTCATATAATATGGAGTTTGTTCTATTTTGTTTGTCGATTTTGTTAAAGCTTCTATAACACCTTTCAAATTAAATAATTTTCGGTTCAAATAAACTATAGTGAAGGTCAAACCAATAACTTTTTCTTATTTTACCTTACCTTTGTTGGAAAGTATTATCAAAAACGTGACAAAATCACAATCGGGACTTTTTATCCCTTCAACTTTTTGTCCTATACGACATATTTGAATGTCCCAAACAGGTGCGGGTCACGTTTTGCTGTCACGAAGATCTCTGTCATCATCGACAAGTGGCATCGCGTTTTTGTGGAGAAAAGACATTTTTGTGCGATTAGTCGCGGGTACAGGTGGAGGTCGCGACAAGTGCTACGAGTCACGAGCGACGAATCGCTGATGTGCCGGTAACATCGCGTCAGGGTTGTTCTGGATAATTGATTCGGAACGAGAATAGGATTCAAGTTTTAGTTTCTTCAGTCTTAGGATTTATTAATGATATCACCGAAATAGATGCTGTTTTTAAAGATAAAGAAAATATAATTTATTTGTCTCAACCCTTATTGTACAAGGTATTACAGAAAGTTATTAGGTAGCTACCTGCCGAGGTTTTCCCGAGAGACTATAGCATGGGGTTCTTCAAAAAAGTAGTTATAAGGTTTCTAAAGGGTCGGCAACGCGCGAGTGATACTGGTGTTGCAAGCGTCCATAGACCTACAATATTCTGTCTTTAAATTACTTATCATAAATTCTACTTGAATATATCAATTCTGTGCTGTAATTTTTTTAAACATGTTTAAATTTTTCTTTCAAGACCTCAAGACTTCTTACCCTGAGAGGTAAGTGACACCTACACGTTTCAAATGCTACAAGTATGTTAGTTCACATGTAATAGGGATCGAACCAATTTAGCCAAACGTATTATTAAAAGACCAGTACTTAAAAAAACATACTTGATCCAATTTTTAAAAATGTATACCAGTTTACTCAAAATTAATTCCATCCATGTTTTTTGTACAGAACCAAAAGAAAAGACCAGTACTCGTTATAGTCTTTTTACGATCTCTCGAATTTCGTGTGCTCTTTGAACTGGTTTGATCGAAACTTCATAAAAAATGAGTGAGACATACCTACGGTCCAATCGCGTGTCATGGATCAATGGTTCGCGCTCTATTTCATTTTATTACACTTAGATTACACGAAACACTGTGAGAGAATATTGGATGGTTAAATAAATAGAAATAGGATTCTAAGTTCACAGTTGAATGCCTTTGAAATTGTAGCGAGAAATAAAATAACTGAGGAAAGATATTTTGTTCATTTTGTTTACAGCTAGCAAATATATTGAAAGCTAACTGATATAGATAAAATAGAAGTCAAGTAACTTCTTTTACGAAATATACAAGGCTTATGTAGAGAAGATTGTAAATTAGTCAGTAGATAACTTAATATAGTAGACGATGACGTTATTCCTAACGTTTTTTTTCCCCATCTATTTATCTATTCAGCCGAAATACATCCACTGCTGGACAGTATTCGGTCCTGAGCTATAGGCTATCTGCACCCATCACCAGATCGTTGGTCCACCCTATTATAGACCAGCCCACGCTGCTTCCATTATTACCATTCGTATTTGTCACTCCAAAACCTAAATAAAATAAACATTACTAATTGCTTAGTGGCAGTATTGCGTGGGAATACTTACTTAGGTAATATTAGCCAGTAATTTTTGGATAAATCTACAATGTTAAGAAATATCTTCTATAATATGATTGATGCTTTCCCTTGCATTTCATAGATTTCATTCATCATTTATTATGTTTATAAGCGCTTACTCATGATTTGTATGACCTGTGCGCAATCGTATCTCACGAGCAACGTGATCTTATTGCTATTTAGTGTTCCTATCATTACAATCTGCAAAAATATATTCACCTTTATAAATCAAATTAAGACATTATTTGAAGATAATATTCTTAATTGAACTTTAATTGAAGTAAGATTAAAATTTACTTTTAAATTCCTATCTGATGACGAATTTGTTAACTAAGGAGCTATTGCACTATTGCTAGATACAATCTATTTGTCTGTTGCTCAATAAAATTCTTAAGTGCATGTTTGGACCTCAACTTACTCCTTAAGGAAAGGGAATGTGACCATTAAGGCCACTTACTTCTGGGTTCAACCAAACACGATATGAGGTCGTTACATAAATTTAATAAAATATCGACGGAAACTGGTCGACAACACGAAACATTTTTTTTTGAAAGTTACCGCAGTCAAAACAAGAGCATTATGAGATTACAAGACGTATAGAGGTCGAGAAAAATCAGAGCGAAAGTAGTGTGAAGTGATTGGCGGAACTCGTGCACTCGACCCAGGTAGACTGGATCGAAGGCCTCATCGAAATCATTCCAAAAATGGATGAGAAATGAACCAATAAATATTTCGTTTTGTTGCTACTGATTACGTCACCCCACCTTATTGTAAAAATAATTACGATAATTTTAAAATGGTAGTTCAATTATCTCAAGTTATTTGTCGCGAGTTTTAATTAGTGTAGTGCTTAGGTCACGTTTAGATAAACGATAAGCTTTAAAGGTTACTCTGTCTAAATATAGAGCGACTGTTTTGTGGCTTTATACTTATTAACTAATTTGTCCTAATATATGTTTTATTTTGTATGTTTAACAGGATGCTTAGTGTTTAACACCATTAAATCTATTCATTAAAATATTGCCTTACAAAAAATATGTAAAGAGGTTTGATTTCCAGAAATGAATATTGGGTTTTGCTGTTAATAAATTCATAATAGATGCCTGAAGTTTGGAAATTAGCTTTGTCTGCAACTGTGCATTGGAAAGTAAGTAAAGCCGTTGTTCCTGCACCTGGTCTCTCTCTGTTTATGACAGATTGCCGTCATATTGGACTATAACTGCAAGGAAATAAAGATTATTATCATTTTATAATGAGTTTTAAAATCATTCTGCAAACTAACACACATAAAAATTAGTAAAATTATGAAACCTCTGACATGACTAGCTTCAACAATAAAGTAACATATTCATTCTAAAACAATGTAACAACTTGACAAACAAACGTCGCGTGCTAGTAGAAAGTATTTAAAAAACGCAATTTCACGGGGAGTTGCATGGAGACCGCCCAATTCTATTGTGATTCTGTAATGGCAGACAATTATCTACACATGGCCCATGTCACCGTCGTCGAGACAGTTATATTTGATGGACTAACAGAATTGGCCGCTTCGTTTTATGAAGGTAATCGTTTGAAACCTAGCGATTCTATAAAACTAGAAACCGTGATTGCATTGTTGATTTTTAATGGTTTTTGTCGTAGTTCAGCTTGTACAGATTATGTTTGTTGTTCCCTATTGTTTTTATGCTTTACCTTATCTGCAATAAAAGTTTGAGTATTTAATAACGGTTTGGTGTTTAATTATTCGCTGTTAGGTGCTGAAACTATTTCTATATTCTTGTTTAAATTTTACAGCCTTTGTTTTAAAAGTAAAGTAAGTAAGCCCGAATAGGGAAAGGACTTCCCAATTCGGGATCTTACAGGAGACCGTCATCTATTTCATACTGTAATGTAGTTGTGTTCCTGTGTTTGAGTTCAGGTCTCCAGTACTTATTTAAGGGAAACTGTTTTTAAAATAACGTATTTCTTATCCCAGGGTTAAGCCATAAAGCAAAATTTTTACAAGATGTACAAACCACATCATGTGAATAATGGTTCTGGTAATGCAAGCATCTATAGGCTACCGAATTTGCTGATCAATAACCGTCCTTAGACATTTTTGTCATTTTGGTAGTATAAAAATATTACATTTTACTATTTTTACTTTATCGGCATGATCAAAATAAGTCTAATTTTATAACTTAATCTTTGGAAGGTTGTTTACTTACCGGTCATTACCGCCACAGTTACCATCTGTATTTTTACGATCAAAATAATAAAGTTGTTCAAATATATTTTTAACTAGAAACTTTTTTATATCTTGGGGTATAAAATTTATATTGTCATACTGTCACAACATTTGTATTTTTTTACTATAAATCGGATTATTGTGAAGGTTTCAATGTCTGTATAACTTTTATGTGCTACTGATGTTTATAGGTATGTTGTAAAATGCTTTGATATTGGGCAAGACGTATCATTAATAAATATTTTCCGCTTTTTATTTGACATTGTTCTTTATTTCACAGTTGAAGTTTTTCAAAAATAATGTAAGAAGGTCAGTTCTGGGTAATTTAAAACAATCTCCTCTGATCTGAATTTCGGTCACAGCGACTAATTTTGATCATGACTAGCCATCTGTGAGGGAGGTATTGTAGTATACAAGGGTGTGTGGATAGTAGGTTGAGACAAACTGGAGACCAGAGGATACCGATCAGGCGCCAGGCAGATCAATGACTTTACGTGCTTTCCGAGGCACGGGGGTGTAAACATCTTCAATTTTCTAACTTGGGGTATATTTGTGAATTGTTTAACAGAAAATTCAGTATCTATAGGAACGACCCGGGAACCGAAGCCGGGACATCGTATTTAGAGCTGTTGAAACATACTTATCATGCACAATTAGTTATAAGATTGCACATTATTTTAGATAGGTCGACGACCTTATTAGTCATGGTCCGGTCATGATTGAATAAGGTCCATACCATGCTAATACCTACCTACCGCCGATAATAATGTAACAGAGATCTGAAAAAATCTTATTCATTGTAGGACCAATGAACAGGATTTTTTCAGATTGCCTTACTACGAAGACATGTTATGTTGAAATGTTATGTTTTTTATATAAAAAGGTAGAATTACGATAAGTACTTACTTCCAATTACCCTTGTTTACCATTACCCTTGTTTATCATTACCCTGTTTGACCATAAATGGAATTGTTTTTACAAGTTTTTATAAAGATGAACTTTAAGCACTTTACATTCTAAGTGGATCTTTCCATTTCTAGACCAATCAAGAAAATATTGTTGCCTTGCAACATGTAGGACTGATTTAGTGTCACGATTAGTCGACTTCACCCGGTTCACCAGTTTTCTTAGAGCTTACTTACGTCAAAGAACTCTATATGCAACTGTCAGTTTGTAGCCCCAGCGGCTTAAGCTTTGCATTGATGAATCAGTCAGTACAAGTATTTAAAAAAATATGTATTACTAGTTGTTGCCCGCGGCCCCGCCCGCGTGGATGTCGGTTATCGCTGCAAATAGTAGCCTATGTGTTATTCCAGACCATAATCTATCTGTGAGCCAAATTTCATCCAGATCCATTTAGTAGTTTTTACGTGAAAGAGTAACAAACATCCATCCATCCATTCTTACAAACTTTTACATTACTGTCCCACTGCAGGACAAAGGCCTCCCTTTCATTCTTCCATTGGTCACGGTCGAGACATCTCACTTGCCAGTCAGCACGGTAGGAGTCTAGCTCACCCCGCCATCTTTTCCTGGGGCTGCCGCGCCGTCTTTTAATGTTCTGTGGCAGCCATCTGGTTGTGGTCTTTGCCCACAGATCGTTGGACATATTAGATATAAACTATAGTCTATTAACGTAAACGTACGTTAGAAAAAAACATACGTACTGACGAACATAGAATCTCCTTCTTTTTTAAGTCGGTTAAAAATTATGACTCATCTTTGTTAGCTCGCCTTAGACACGCCCCTTGACCAATTAGATCATAGTAAATTAGATGACTTGCCTGTTGGTCTATTGGTTAGTGATTCTCACTGCTAAGCCGAAGGTCATGGGTTCGACACCAAGTATAATAATAAAATAAGTAATACCTTTAGCATCTTATCCACCACAAGAGAGGAAAAATTTGAAACAAAACCCTATACCAACCCGTATGGCCAGCGTGGTATAGTAGGCTAAAATCCCTCTGTTTGGAGGAGACCCGTGCCCAGCAGTGGGACGTTTATGGGTTAAGACGTTAGCATTACAAGCGTTCTTAGGCTACGGTAACTGCTTTTCATCAGGCGGGCCATATGCTTGTTTGCTACCAAAGAAGTACAAAAAATGTAAAGAATGTCCTTACTGTATTGCTCTATATAGTCGGTCGTTTACCTACGGGTCAGATCGAGGTCGCCATGTCAGCGACACGACGCAACTGACCAGAATACCTAAGCAACTTTTGCTCGCATTGCACAAAACTGCGTACGGTCATTGAACTAATATAGTTTCTCTTGCCTCTTCGTAAGAGAATGTTATTTTGCTACGGTTTATTGTTTTCCAATATAGTAGCTATTCGGATTCTGTAATTGGTCTAATTACTTCAAAAGTTTAAATTATTAGTTGATTGCTATGGTTGGGTTGATCGCTGGATTCGGTCTATCCTACTAATATTATAAACGTGAAAGTTTGTAAGTATGGATGGATGGATGTTTGTTACTCTTTCACGTTAAAACTACTGAACGGATCTTGATGAAATTTGGCACAGAGATAGATTATGGTCTGGAATAACACATACTTTTTACAGCGATAACCGACATCCACGCGGGTGGAGCCGCGGGCAACAGCTAGTTATTAATAAAACCAACGCATATAAGTCCCACTACTGGACATAGATCTTTTCTTCACTATCAAGAGAACAGAAAGGTATTAGGTCTGCTGGCGATGCGGGTTGAATGGAATATGCCTTTCAAATTTCTTTACTTTTACCGTTGGTTGATGGTACGAGTATATCATTTGATTATTTTAAATTTGACCTGCATGCTCCCACTGCTGAGCAAAGGCCTTCCCTGGATAGACGGGATTGGAAAATAATGTCTTCCAATCCGCAGGGGTATTCCGTAAGAGCAAAAACCGAGCCACCGCAAAATCCGAGCAAAATCGGTATTCCGTAAGAGCCTTTTTTGACGTTTAGTCAATAGATTGTGCAGTCAATAAGCAATCACAACTGTCAGTTTTGCGATCACAACTGTCAGTTTGTCATCGCTGTTTCTTAGAGAATCATCCGGCCGGTCTATCCAATGCCTTATTCCACCAATCTTCTTCATATGCATCTAGGTCGTCACGCCAGCGTTTTCTAGCCCTGCCTTGGCGGCGACGCCCATCTTTCTTTAATTAATACATAGGTATCTTTAAATTCCACAAAGTGATATTCAGATTTCCCACTCAGCTCTGCCTAACAAAGATTTGGTTCGAAAAGTCGTAAAAAAATATTTGCTAAAAAATAGGGTATATAGGTACAGTTATTTTTATTGCGATCCTTTTATTCGTCTAAACTAGATCAGTATTTTCTTTAACTTATTTCATTTTATAGCATATTTATAGATACTAGACTTCATTAAAACGACATAATAGCCTATAAGATCACAAATATTAGAGATTTTTGTTAATGAAATGTGTTTGAACCACTCATTTCGCTTATATTTATTGCCTATAACTTTTATGATAAAATATTTGCCTAACATTTTTAAATATATAAAATTTTAATGACAAATACATAATGGTTTTATAGACAGAATTTTGGAAGAATCGTCAAATTTAAGTATATATGAAATGTCATAAAATTGAACGTAAATAGCTGATGATATGTCTGAGGAGAAATAATACCGGTTGACAGGTATTTTATTACTTATCTGGGTGGTAAACGACTTCATTTACGGCTCTCTACATGGAGGAAACTTGACTGGAGAAGGACCTTTACCGTATACAGTACACACCTTACGCACAGTGGGAAAATTGTGTTCCTGTGTATGAGTATAAGGCTCCAGCAGTGCTAATTTAAAAAAAACTGTTTTTTAATTTATGTTTTCCTGCAGGGGTATTCCGTAAGAACGAAAACCGAGCAACCGCGAAAACGGAGCAAAATCTGGCTGTCAGATTGAAAATCGGTATGCCGTAAGAGCGAAAACCGAGCCTTTTTGACGTTTAGCAATCGTGTGTGCCGTCACCGAGCAATTACAACTGTCAGTTTGCGATCGCTGTTTCTTAGAGAATCAGCTCTCATTATCTCATCACACAAAACTGTCTAACAAAATGTAGTCTCGACAACGAGCAAGTAATACCTACTCCTGATATTGTAAGCATCCATAGGCTACGGTAACTGCTTACCATCACGCGTAAGCAATTACCATAGCCTATAGATTTCTGCAAAACCAGCTTATGCTTGCCTTTCAATATGGTATTATAAAAAAGACTCAAAAAATAAAGTCATTAAACAATCCGTCAAAATCAACTTTGACATTTAACAACCATCCATCTTACTCTCGTAAAGGTCGCCTCATTCGATCCAAAAACCAACACATTACAACAAGGAACAACACAATTTACTTTTTGAACATGAAGTAAATGAGACAGCTCGCGTCATTTAAGACTGCTAGTGTCACCAGTGTTGGATACGAAGTCGTTAACGCGAACTCGACTAAATTGGTTTGAACTAGATGCGGATTGACAGGGCTTATTTATGAGGGTACGTGCGACAATGGGTCTAATTGACGTTTAATCGCGATGATAGAAGTAACGAAGAGACCGGTCGTGTCACCTGGATGTGGATAGAAACATGGATAGATTGCAAAACTGTATTGCACTGACAGTAGAAAAAAAGCATATGTGTAATGAGTGTGTTAGGAAAATTTTATCTTAAAATTATTAGTTTAAGATCGAAAATAGCCTAACAGTTTTAACATTTTACGATTTTTCCGTTAAAAATGCTTACTGAACGTGGATAAATTGATTCAAATAAATATTTGAAATAGTTATTTTGCTTCTATAATGTGTAATTAATTAGTGTATAATTATCGTATTACCTTATAAAATATTGATTACCTTTGAAATATATAAAAACAAATAGACTGTAATTATTAATTTAATAAATAGCGTCCGGTGGCCATTTCCTTAGGCACTTTTTTTACTACCACGGTGATAAACAAGCGTCTAGCCGGTCGCACTCCCTGGCGATAAATATGTACCTAGTTACTGTAGTCTATAGGCGTTTGCAATACCAGGATTATCACTTACGGTCTAGTGGTTAGTGACCCTGAAAGCTAAGCTGGAGATCATGGGTTTGATTCCTCCCCACACGGGACAAAATTTTGTGTGATTGGAAATCTGTACTTACGTTCAAGAGCAAAACTTTACTACACCGTTGTATTTTGTTACTTGGCTGTGGTCTTCTGTAAGGTGAAGGTACTCCCCAATCGGGCTTGCTCACTCGTATGGTGCCCTACCTCTCTTAATTTTTTTGTTATGATACATACGAGTACATAATTATCATCACGCATGTCTTCCTCTGGGGTAGGCAAATAGTATATTAATATAGGAGTATAAAAAATATCATAAAAATATATCTACATTGAGGTAAACAGTTGACCTCAATTAACACATAATTCTAATCGAATAAAAATATCGATTAAATTGTCCGTAACGCGACATATCGTTTATTTAATGAATTTGTTTAAAACACAATTTGTTTAGCGGAAACCATTAGGTACAGGACACATAAATATTGTTTATTGCATTATTTGACATTTGTACTTATCGAAATAAACTAGTTTGTGTGATAACTCTAGAGAGCAAATCAAATGAAGCAAAATTTGTTTATAAGTTACATTTACTTTTTTATTAGCAATTATTCCAATTATCATCATCATCTCAACCCAGGAACGGCTCACTGCTGGGCACAGGTCTTCAACATACACGTGGTTGGTATAAGGTTTTCGAGTTTTCTCTCTCTTGCAGTGGATATTATCCGCCTGAATTATATTTTACACTTTCTGGTTTACACTCCTTGTTACCCGAAGTTTTGTAAGATTGGCGGTGTTTACGCTTATCGGACTATAAGAGTAAGGGAATAATGAGTGCAAGCCCGTGTTTGCACACACACCTGTGTACTATAATATCTATCGAGATTTATTTCTGTCGAGAGATCTCAAAGTTTCTCATATCTCTATCTCTCTCTCTCTCTCTCCCTCTCTCTATATTTCTAAAAGCCACCGTGCAAATTGGTTAGGAGGACATTATTAATAAAATATAGCAAAGCACTAAAATACAAAAGAACAAAAACTTCACACTTAGAACAAAAGATTTAAATTACGTCCTACATGATAATATCTCACGCGCACATTTGCTTGCTTACGTACAGTGAAAACGTAACATTCCACAGTGGACATGCGCGTGCGCAGGTTTGTCAAACACACTGGATACTTGCGTGACCTTAACGGGTATTTAGGCTTGAGTTACACTAGCGGGTGAAAGGGTTACGTTGACGACTCTGTCAACGATGTTGTGTAACTAACTTTATGATGATCTGCTCATATCATAATAGAACAGAAATAAGCCTTCTTCTTCAAAAGGGTAGGCAGTATCCCCTGTAATAGGGGGCGAGCCTATTGATACATACCATAAAATTCTCAAGATTTTTTTTTTTAAACAGAAAACTTTTCTTAACTCGGACATCGGACCTCAGGACTAGACCAATAAGACAGTCAAAAAGTTCCGCACCGACTTTTGATGTGCCTTTCAAAGCACAAAGACGCTCAGATGAAATACCACATTGTGGTCACCCATCTATACAGCAACAGAGCCCTCTGTATATTAACTCGCTAATTGTGTACACAAAACTAAATTTATTTACAGGTGTCGCTAGTCCGTCTGTCGCCATTGACAATAAAAAAAAGGGATTTTCTGTCATTCCTATAAGAAATCGCGGGAAGATGTGTTGCTAGTCAATCTGCCGCCATTAGCAATAAAAAAAAGGATTTTCCGTAATTCCTTTAAGAAACCGCGGGATTAAACTAGTTTTATTTAGCTATTCAAGTTTATATTCCCCACAGTCGCTAACCGCTGTCATTGAGACGCATTCCTCATAGCACAGAGTAAGGCTAGCGAGACGATAATTTATTGGGTAGTTGTCTTGAATGAATCTTTACGCTCTTTTTGTTCTTCGGTATGTTGAGCTGTTACATTTACGATGATTCAATGTTCAATGATCATGAGTTGCTTTGGTTTTTGTATTGTCTTGAGTGACTTTGTGAGTTTCATATTATAATATCAATTATGATGAATTACGATTTTTTCTATACTACTATAGTGGTTCATAGGCATTCGGCCAGCTTTATGGTAAGCAGTACCGTAGCTGGACGTTTGCAATATAAGTTGAATTGAATAGAATAGAAAGCGAATGAAGATGATTTTGACATAATTTTACGATATAATGTCGTAAACTTACGTCAAATCCCATATATTTGCTTTCTATTCTATTCGATTTGACTACCGTTTTTGCCACTTGTCTACACGGACAAGAGATTTAGCTGCGTGTTGCAGAACTTTCATCTTGTTACAACATATTTATGCTACTTTCAATGTCAACACAATAACAGGTGCACTCTTTATTCCTTCACTCTCATAGTCCAATCAATGGTACGGCAATCCGACACGACGGGTGAGAGATCCAGATCTCTCTCCGGTCCTGTCGGATTGCTGTACGCAGGCTCAACGGCTTTACATGTATTTCGAGGCACGGAGGGGTCTCGATGTCGATTTAGAAAACGGTTATTTTTACCGCGACAAGGATGCTTAACCTTGCAAATCTACCAATCTGCTAAGATATTACTTAGCTACATTCAAGGTGACCTGTACTTATGCACACGTACAAAAAGTCATGTAGTTTTGTTTACAACTACACCACTTATTTTTGAATCACTGGTTGTATAATTTTAGCCCTATAAGTAGCAGCCCACATTCGGCTCTTTAGTTAACTGATCCCGCTCTAAACTGGTCCCGTGGGATGAGTTGACTAAATCATGAATTTTATTATTTTTCTTTGGTCGACTGGACCCGCTTTTAAATCAGGCAGAATTTTATTGTATATGTGTACAAGCGTGCGGAAAACTTTTAACGCATTCAACGCCCAGTAGAACAAATTATTTGTTCTCGTACCCAAACGCCTCCATCTGCCTTGACTTGAATACAATGTGTCTGTGTTTTGGCGATATAAACACTTTTCTCGGTAACTATACAAATTATAAAATTCATGAAACGGGATCAGTTGACCAATTCGAAATATACATTAGGTCAACTGAACCCGCGGGATCAGTTTGAGCGGGATCAGTTGACTAAAGAGCCCCACATTCAACACCTCCCTGCGTATCCCTTTTAAGTAAAATGTGAGATGTTTATATATGTTATATTTAACATTTGATTCTTTAGCTTGGAACATTGATTTATTTAATAACCTGTTTTAGATTATGTCATGTTTCTGGCACAAGTCAGTCGTATGAGATTTATTAAAGAAAGGTCAATGAATAATATATTAATTATGTATTCAATTCATAACATTAAGTATAGTGACTGATTAGATGTTTAAAAGTTCATTACCAGTTTATATCGAACTAACAACTAACACCTGTCATGTTATTATAGTAATAATAATGTCCTTCTAACCGAATTTCGGTCACGGTGGCTATTCTTGACGGAGACTAGCCATCTGCGCAAAGGATAATATTTATTATAGAGCAGTGCATGGGCAAACACAGGTGCAGTCTTTTCTTTAGTCTCCTACTCCGATAGCGAAAGCTTTAAATTCTTTTCGAGGCACGCAACACCAGGAAAATCACAGCTTAAGTTGCCGAATCTATAAAAACATTTTACTTCTTTGTTAAAAATCTCCGTGCTATAGTTTCTCGGGAAAACCGCGGCAGGGAGCTCAATCCACAACCTTATCGTACGTGGGAGGAAATTTCTCTGAAACCGTACAGTACGGGACGATACAAGTTCTAAGATGTGAGGATGAACTCCCTGTCGATGGTGGGAGGTGCGTTGATAAACCGTGGCCGTGAGCATCACATCAAAGAATTCCTCGGAACACAGTCCATGTATGGGCGGTAGAAACGAACCTCGTATTGCTCCTAGCGGCTATTAATATTTAAGACGAGAAAGCAGCTTTATATAGCATCATCATACCTACATATTTAATTAAACTCATTATTTTTCCATCATGTATACTGACAGCTAATTATCGACTGGCATACTATGACAAGTGGCAATTAGACCTCTGTGCGGTGACCTTGCCAACGTGACCCTGCACTCTATAGGTCAAATAATGTACTAACTATTATGGTCAATTGAATACGTGCTATAGTTTCACGACTTTTGTTAGTTGTAAGGGCCTTCAAAAGCAAGTGTTTATTAAATCCTGGCCACGTGACCTCTGTGAATGAATGAGATTGTAATGTATTGAGATAGCTCCACCATAGTATAAAGAAAGGATTTATCAAAATAATTTGGGACAACTTATATACGACCAGGGCCTGTAGGTACTACGGCTACCAGTCAACTGGTAAGAAACATACTTATATATTTTTTCTAGAAATAACATGATACCTTCCTTACCAACTTAGTAAACTTACATTTGTTTAGTATTCAAAATACAAAAACAAAAGATAATTGTTACATGATACAAAAATGAATATTACATATTCTTCCTGAATATGTCCTGAGAAGGGCTACAGCGTATTAAATGTGGAAGAAAATTCTATAGCTTTACAGCACGGATAAGTTAATTACGGGGTGTTTTCTGCACTTCTGGTCGCTCAATTGGGCCTTTGTGTGTGAAGTTCTTTGTGGCTATTCCATCCACTCTAAGTTCTTCTAGAAAGCCAGCAGGCGGCCTAAGTCGCCGCAGGCTTCCAGGAGCTGCAAGCCCGTTTACTTTAGTGGTAGAATTTCAGAAAAACGGGTTCTCGAATCTCGATTGTAAGAGCCTAGAAGATATGGTCTTCTACGCTCTTACATTTCAACTGGACATGAGCGGGTCCTCAGTTTCCATGCAGGGGCTGCATGTAGACTGAGTAGACACCCACGGTGTGGGCTGTCGGTTAGGCCTAGTTTGTGAAAAAGTCTGTTGAATGGGCAGTGTCCTGTAAGGACCCCCACTATGATCCTGAGGTTACACCTGTTTACTGTTGATGGCTTACCCTTAGAAATAAGGTAGCTTAAGCGTTCACAAAGATACTCGTATGTGGATTTAAGATATAGATTAAGATTATGGCGTATAGAGTAAAATAAGGGGAAGTTTAATCTCAAAATTGTTTTTTTTATACTCTTTGGTGGCAAACAAGCATACGGCCCGCCTGATGTAAAGCAGTTACCGTAGCCTATGGACGCCCGTTAAACCAGAGGTTGCATGTAGCCTATGGACGCCCGTTAAACCAGAGGTTGTATGTTGCATCATCCCCGGAAAGGAATACGTTTCTTTCAAAACACATCCCTAAATGAGCGTTGAAGAACTGTACTCACACACAGGAACACAACTACACCGCTATATGTAGTTATTTGGCTGTGGTTTTCTGTAAGGTGGAAGTCTTTCCCCAGTCAGGCTTGCCTGCTAGTATGGTGCCCTATTGTACTTAAAAATATTCTTAAACTCATCTAGGCATTTTCTTACAAGTCATTTAGATATACAATACAAAGTAACGGCAATAAATAAAGTATTAATTCGGCTTATTCCCGCCCGCTCCACGATTTTGGTCCCAAGCGCTCCAAGACTAAAATTAAATATTATTATTATTTTATAAAATCGTTCTCAAGGGCTCCAAAAACTTATGAAAGGTTTTTTCTTCAAAACTTCTTATCTCCATACATCAATTCCCAGGAGCTCCAAAATATACTATATCAATTAAAAAAGACCCACATAATACTGTGTTCCCAAAAGCTCCAAAACAAAGTGTACGGTTAGCAGAATTAAAACATTTAATACTATAATATTACTATAGCTTTTCAACCTGTATGTAAATGAGCTGATACATGAGCTTAGCGGTGCCCAGGTCGGATGCTCAGTTGATAATGTTTGTATGAATAACTTTAGTTACGCTGACGACATGGCGCTGCTCGCTCCAAGTGTCAGTGCATTGAGAAGACTGTTAGCCATTTGTGAAAAATACGCAGGCAATCATGGCCTCATATATAATTGTGCTAAGAGTGAATACCTGGTCTTAAAGGCCTCCGGTAAGTGTCCATCTGTTGTGCCATCCATAATGTTAAATGGGGTTGAGTTAAGGCGTGTTCAACAATTTAAATATCTAGGCCATTACCTTACCGAGGACCTTGATGACCAAGTGGACATTGAAAGAGAGCGCAGGGCAATGGCGATCAGGAGTAATATGCTGGCCCGCAGGTTTGCTCGCTGTAGTAACGATGTTAAAGTAACTCTATTCAGAGCTTACTGCCAAACGTTCTACACGAGCAGCCTGTGGGTCAAGTATACCAAGAGATCGCTTAATGTGCTGCGCGTACAATATAACAATGGCTTTAGGGTGCTATTAGGGCTGCCCCGCTTTTGTAGTGCATCTAGCATGTTTGCGGAAGCTAGAGTTGACGGCTTTCACGCTATCATTCGTAAACGGGTTGCCTCACTACTTAATAGACTGCGGAGCAGCACTAATGGCATCCTTAAAGTTATTGCAGATAAGTACGACTCCTGCATTATGAAGGAGTTCGTAAGAGTGTTGCTGGAATAGATGTTTCCGATTTTACTAACATAGATTAAGAATAATTGTTACTAACACTATGGATTTTATCTGAAAATAAATTATTATTATTATTATTATTACCTTTTTATTAGGTAACGGTAAACATGGTTTAATATAGAAAGTAGTAAATAAAGAGATTATGTTTTATTTTATAAATAATACTAACATATTATTTGCTTTAAATTATGTATTAAATCATTATAGTATTGAAACTATACCTGTTTGTCATCACAACCAACATTATGTTTAACGTAATTTGAATAGTATCAATTTTAAAAAAAACAGTTTGGGGTTATCACAATCAGTCTTAAGCGATTCCTTAAAAAATCTAAGTTCACAAATATTAAAAAATCTAAGTTCACAAATATTAAAACATCTCAGTTTTTTAAATAATGTAACAAAGTTTTCAATTAAAGTTTAAAAAAGTAATAAACAATAAAAAACACAGTTTCTGTACTAACTATCAGTCAGCTATTCCTACAACAAACAAAACAGAAACTTTAAAAATCTAAATTCACAAATATTAAAACATTTAGTTTAGGTAATAAAGTATCTATCAAAAGTTTTTCAATTAAAGTTTAAAAAAATAACAAATAATAAAAAAAAACAGTTTCTGCAGTAATAATCAGTCTTAAGCTATTTCTACATAAGGTAAAAGCACTAATGCCCGACATTGAACTAATAGATGACATTTTCGAAAAAAAACTTTTCTTATTAGAAAACTAATCATTTATATAACAATGCTACTGATCTTATAGACACCTAGTGCTATCCATAACACGTGTTCAAAAGCTTGCGTACATTGTCAAGCAAATTTTAAAGTGGCATCAGTTGACAACAAACAATATGAGCAGGTTAACATTATGCGTGTAATCCTTAGCGTTTTTCTTAAGGCAACTGACTTTTAACAGGTATGATTTTGTTTTATATATATGATTATTGGCTACTGTTGGTTTCAATTATAAATGTATGAAATTATTGATTTATTAGGAATATTTCCTTGTTATTTTGGCTTGTTTTTGTATAAATTTTATGTGGTGTTTACTATTAGTACCAGAAATTAATCAAGACCTAAAAGATGACACGTGTGTCTTCTACTAGGGTAACATTGAACTGAATTTGTTAGCTTATTTTAATGCAAATTTAGCCTTTCTGTTGTAATAATAAAGTTTATGTCTGAGTTTTGTTTGTTTTACACTAGCCTAACTAAAAGAAGACAGTGTCAACTATTAGGTTATACTAGGTGTCAACTATTAGAAGACAGTGTCAAATATTAGGGTATACTAGGTGTCAACTATTAGTATCCATTAATTCAGAATTCTGATTTCTACCTATTAGATGTAAAATAGGAAGAAGCTGTTATGTGACTGAAGATGTAGAAAAAAAAAGAAGAAAGAAAAAATACCCTCTGTTGTCTCGGTTTTTTCCAAGCAATGGTTGTTGCCATTGCTTAGAAAAAACCGAGACAACAGGAATTATATTATGAAAACAAGGAGGGAAAAAAGAATGAATTGGAAGGAAAGAAAAAAGGAGATTAGAAGAAAAAATAGAAGAATGAAGAAGAAAGAAAACTTAAAGCTGCTCAGAAATTAGCTAAGAAAAGTCAAAAGGTTGTGCAAAAGAAAACTAATTAGACTGATATCTGGAGATAGCTTAAATGATCTAACTGACGAGCGTGAGATTGACAATGAAGAAGAAAATTTATATACCTACAGATGACGAAAATTACCATAAGGAAAATAAGATCACACCTGGTGATTATAGTGATGTTATTTATAGTCATTTCTACTATTAGTGCCAATTGATGTCTATTTTTGGTGAATTTGATTTTTGATGCTGTCATCTTTTAGTGTCTACAGTGAACCTAAGAAAAAAGATTTTTTTTAGCTAAAAATACGACAATTTAAAAATATTTTATATGAAAAAGTTAATTTCTAAATGTTATTCTAACAGTAAAAAAAAAATGTAACTGTAAATTTACAATAGATACATTTGATTTTTGCGAACAAAGCTAGATTTGTCCTTAAAGTGTCTAGCATTAGTGCTTTTACCTTAATATTAAAAACAATAAACACAACAAAACAAAAACTTTAAAAATCTAAATTCACAAATATTAAAACATTCAGTTTAAGTAACAAAGTATCTATTAGAAGTGTTTCAATAAAATTTAAAAAAAATAACAAATAATAAAAAAAACACAGTTTCTGCAGCAACAATCAGTCTTAAGCTTTTTTACCATCAGGCGGGCCGCCGTATGCTTGTTTGTCACCTTGGTAGTATAAAAAAAAAAAAAAAAAAAAAAAAATTAGGACTGAGATAGTTGTATGTGTGTGTAAGGGCAGCTCTTAGTTATATCTGTATACTGACATATAATAGCTACACCATCACATATTTTAAATGTTCTGGTCAATCCTGCCCATCCTAAGGTTGCCTGGAAGAAATTGCGCTTAGCGATAAGGCCGCCCATTATACTTTATTTTCTGTATGTATCTAACATAAGTTTTGTTATGACAAAACTTATGTTACATACACCATGACATATCATTACACCATGATATGTCATGGTGTACAATAAAGAATTATCTATCTAATTGTTGTATCTCTCTTATAAACATTAAATATACTTACCATCTCCAACAACGAAATTAAATTGTTTAGGTGTGGAGGGACCGGCAACTGCGTTATTTTGATTGTCACACATCGTGCACGACTCACTTAAAATTATTATTTGTGAAAGATGGACGTACGCACTACAAGGGCGCAAGGTCAACTATTTGTTTTGCACATCATTAGGCAAAGTTAGCTTGCAAGGAAAAGGTGCGGGGTGGAGGTGACGCTACAACGCTGAGTGGACGCACTGATAGATTTCGTACTTTACTATTACGTTCGGGATTGTTTTGCCTACGTTACTTTAAAATCTTTGGAGCTCGTGGGAACGATTTTTATATTGAAGAATTGACTTGTTTCTTGGAGCTGCTGGGAATAAAATCTCTAAGTACCTAGACAATGTTTTGGAGCTCTAGGGAATGAAAGTGGTAAATGTGGCTTTGTTTATTATTTTAATACAAACATCCTTGGAGCTCCTGGTAATCAATGTATGAAAATATGAATTTTAGAGAACAATAGATTTGGAGCGCACGGGAATAAGCCATTAATTCTTGTAAGAACTAAATAAATGTTAAATCAATACTGGCAGTAATGTTCTAAGATTGATTATAAATGAAAATATAATTGATTTATTTATGATTTAAGTTCACGTCTAGTTTTTACGGCAATACCTTACAAAGCGAATGCTGAAGTTATATTGATATGTCTTTATAATCTTTATATGGCTGTATTCAATATTGTGTACTCTTTCATATAATATAATATAATTGCATCTATTTATCTTTTGTACAAAATTGTTATCTCTACAAATTTTTATGTATGTACCTACCAATAACTTATATGTGTGGTGTATACTGTTAATGTAAGTTGGTAATAAATAAAATAAATAAATAAATAAAATATTCTGTGAATACAGCTCGAGGTGGAGGTTCTTCCTAGTTAGGCTTGGTCGCTTGTATAATGCCTTATGTTACCTATTTTAATATATGTATAACTTTTTTTTTTAATTGAACAGAAAATATGATTTACAATTTATTTCATAAGATATTTACATGAATAGTTATAAAAAATAAAGTAACCTAACCTAACCTACTTACAAACAATCAGATATTGTATTTAAAGGTATTAACCTATAAATAAAATATCTGATTGAGATCGCAGTTCTGAGGAAAGGTGTCCAAAAGACTGGCCACATTTCCACGCTGGATTGCAAGGCTAATACGTTGACCCAAGTAAAGGCCAGCGTTAGGATGTATAACTAGCGGGTATTTATTTAGTTTTCAGTGGGATCCCGTTTTGAAAATAAATTAAACTTACGCTGAAAACGTAGCTTTCTATAGGTTAAATAATTTTTAAAATCGTTCGAGTACTTTTCGAGTATAAGTATTCGCTACTAATACTAATAAAAATTCAAAAATAAAAATCTTTTCTCTTTCTAAAATTAGTTCATAGAGGAAGGAGTTCTTTACACTGTGATATTCTTCTTCTTCTTATCATTTGGTTAGTGGCCAACCTGGTGACAGAGTTATTTAGATCGCTTATATTTAGGCCTCTGTCGTGATCTAACGACTGATAACAGTCGGGACCGACTTTTAACGTGCCCTCCGAAGCACGGAGACGCTCAGATGGAATACCACTATGCGGTCACCCATCTATAGGGTTACCGCGCCCTACTGTGATATTAATATAAAATAATGTTGAATGAAAAATGAAAATGAATAAATAAAGTAATACCTGGTTCATTTTTAATTCAATTTGAATTCAAAAATAAATAAACGTATTTTCAAAATTTATGAATTTATTTCATACATGAAGTAAATATGTCAGTAGTATATTTTCAACGCGTTATTCTTTTTTTTATAACAACCCAAATCTAAGGACATGCTGTAAATTGCTGTCTGACTGTATGACGTCACGATGAGCAGATTTAAAACGTTTTTAGTTACGTGAGCGCATGACCTGTCTGACACAAATAACCTTAGATGAACATTGATATAATATATTGCGTTTTTTTTGTTACTGTATTATTTCGCTAATTGCAATTGGTACTCGTTAGGTAGGCATGTATATGTGTAAAGATAATATTAATAGTAATAATACATATATGATTGTTGTGGCTTTTGAAAATTAGAAGATTCAGCAGCTATTATTGTTTTCCCTCTCGAATAGATTGCTATGACGTAAAGTGTGACAGAGACAACAACGAATAGTCACGTCAATTCCATAGAAAATGTAGGGCAGCTGGAGTCTAGATTTGTTACGAAAAATAAGACTAAGGTTGTATACTTGATTTCCTGGCTTAGCAGTGAGCAGTTAACGCGCGCGCGCGCCGTTCAGTTACGCCGCCAATTTCCATACCTCAGACTTCTGTAGGAAAAAATATACTGACATTAATTATAATATATGTTTTTCATGACGTTTATTTCATAAGATATTTACAAGAATATTATATATGAAACTATTTTTTAACTTAAAAGTAAAAAGAAACGAAAAACAAAAAGTAAACAAAACATACAGTATAAGTACTTAAATATTAATGCAATGTGGAAAAAGACGAGCCCGCAGCAGGACTCGAACTTGCGCCTCTCGGGTTCCGGCCCAGCGCACTACCAACTGTGCCATCCGAGCTTCTACTCCAGGGTTCGAATTTGTCCACCGATTTTTTACGTCTTGGAGTATGTATATTTGAGCTTTGACTGCAAAGCAAAAATGCTAAAAAATATTTAATAAAAAATACAGTAGTATGGGCGTCAACGTATTCCTCAACATTTCCTCAACTCTATCGGGAACGTGCCGAGAAGGAGCCCAACATTATCACGTAGGAAATTGATGTAGTTATGTACCATGCATTTGATCTAAATGAATAAATAAGTTTCACTATTGTTATTATATTATATTAAGCAGATCGTACTATAACGGCGTTACATTTAACAGTATTAATGTTATAAGTTACATTGAATCGATTCAATTAAAATTTTATAACTTTTAAACTTTATTGCGTAAATTAATGTTACAAATAATTAACTTTCTCTTACTTTCATCTCGGTTACTCTGATTTAATGTAACTGTTAACTGACGATGTTTATTATTGTAGTAAATATCTTAATTAGATCACTATATGTATAAAGGAGAAACTGGAGCTCGCTACCAATACACATCTGTTTTATATGTGTTACTGTAAAACTCGGACACGGTTAATTTTAAGATTTACCAACTATCGAGGGGTAAAAGTCCAAAATGAGTTTTTTTAATCGTTATCTTTACAAACGAAATCGAAGTATTCCATATTGGGCACCCGTTTTAATGGCACCTGAGTAAATGGCACCTAAGGTATTCCACATTGGGCACCTACCGATATTTTTCGCAGGTGCCATTAGTGGAACATATCGATATAAAAATATCGGTAGGTGCCCAATGTGGAATACCTTAGGTGCCATTCACTCAGGTGCCATTAAAACGGGTGCCCAATATGGAATACTTCACGAAATCAAATCTAACATAACTTAACCTTATATTAACAAGTACCTATTAATAACGGTTTTGATAAGGAAGGCCGGAGTCTCCAAATACAGGCTATTGTAGCTTAAAAGGAGGTTTTATTCACTATCTAGTTTATAAGATCAAACTTGTTAAAACTAATAAATCATTATTCATTTTCATTTTATTTCATACGTTCAATAAATTGAACTTCAAATTCGAAGTGAAGGACGTTGAGATTTTACCAATCTAACCAAGTCTTTATTATTTTATACTACTTGCATAAATTAATTATTAACTATATTAATGATTGGTATTCAAGCTTGAGCCTAAACTTGGTTTCGTAACATCCGTTCTTCGCTCTATTTTATGTACTAATAATGTAATTAAAATTCTTTACGAGGTTAATATCAAAATCGAATGTAATTAATATAAAATTGTTAAGAAACATTATATACCCAGTAGCGCTCACCGAGTGACGTAACGCTTAATTTTCTGTCGATTGGTACTCCACTGCACTGTCACTGAGGTTACATTACAGCCTTATTAATAGACGTGGAATAGAATAGGTGTCAATTTTCGCGGTTAAAAAACACCATGTCCTTCTGCCATCTATCTCCTTGCCAAATTTCATTAAGATCCGTTAAGCCGTTTAGTCCGTAAAAGGTAACAAACAAACTAGCAAATAGAGTTACTTTCGCGAATGGGAAAATTTAGCTAAAGTATTAAACTAAAATGTATGGTAAATGCATACTTATCGTATGTATAATACCACCAACCAACCTTGACCACATTTATACATAATATATCAACGTATATTTTACATAATATGTATGTATTTTGTGCAATAGTGATAATTTAACAATGTATGTAAATGCTCACTCCCAATTACCTACTTAGTTTAGGGAAATTAAATTAGTAATTACACTTTTTTTTTATTCTAAAATTGGTTAAATGTTTGCGTAATTATTTTATCATCATCTCAACCCATTAACCTCCCACTGCTGGGCACGGGTCGCCTCCATACATTTGAAGTGATATTAGCCTGCTATACCACGCTGGCCACGAGTTTTCCCTCTCTTGCAGTGGATATTACCTGCCTGACTTATTCCCTTAGTCCACTCTTTCGACACCCACGGGATGAAACGGAGTAGTGACATTTGTATTCTTAATCCGTCACGGACCAATTCTTTTTAAATTATTTCTTATTAGAAACAAAATGTGATGATATTATTTGTATCATCACGCCTTGTCTCTCAAAGGGATAAGCAGAAGTCGAAACCCACTCATTCGCAAGCAATGCTAGGTTGGATTAATTTGGAAGAAAGTCGGCTTGATACGGAAAAGTTTATCGTCAGTAAAATATTATCTCTATAATGGACAATGGCCGGCTGATTCTCTAAGAAACAGCGATGGCAAACTGACAGTTGTGATCGCAAACTGACAGTTGTGATTGCTCGGTGACGGCACAATCTATTTACTAAACGTCAAAAAGGGCTCCTACGGAATACCAATTTTCAATCTGACTGCCAGATTTTGCTCGGATTTTGCTCTTACGGAATGCCCCTTAAATCGCGTAATATTTTGAAGGCTTCGTCGATTTAGACCCGTTGCCCGTTCTAGTAATAATATGTGTACTAATCGAAGAATTTATTGCTAGAAAAATTTATACCACCTTAGAATTGGATCAGATTTGAGACCTTAACGTGCATAATCCGAACGCATTACCATAGATTGTGAAGATATATTTTTTTTAAGTATTTTACGTAAACTGTATTTTATTTAACAAAATGGAGGTTGCTATGAAAACTACATAAATATCCGACAAGGACGGCTGCTAAGTAATCAATATTTGTATTACGCAAACTAAAAAACTGGATCATTGTATATAACAACAAAGACACATGGTGACCGTAATGAAGACAAATATTAAGTTAGATGAGGCGTACAGCCTTCGACTTAGGAGCAAGGTCGCGACACAAAGCCTCTACTACCTCCACTGACACCACTCTATTGTGTTCTAGCCGTTAAGCGTTTCATACTAGTTTCAATATGTAGAAATTAATGTTTTACTCAAGTATCTTAACATTACATAGCAAAAGACATATTAATAACATTGTGAATTCTAGTGATAATTCTATACTTGCTTTTTCTTTATTTATTTAGTAGCAAAACGTTTAATTTTCGAATAAAAGTTGTCACTATTCACATATTGCCTTATTCCTTAATAGCAATAATAATAATATGTAAATTGAAGCAGACTTGTGCACTATAATATCTCCCTCGCGGATGACTAGTCTCCATTGATATTAGCCACCGTGACCGAAATTCGGTTAGGAGGAAATTATTTTACAAAAGATTGTTTCTATCTGGCGATTAAAAAGAGTGGCCTGAGTTTCTTGCTAGTTCTTCTCATGGCTCCACATCAGCGAACTAGCCGTAGGAAAATTCAGCTGACATCATCTTTCTGGCTTAGTCATAAATTTACGACCTTCATAATAGTTACTTTGTAACCTAAATGAATTTTCAGTTTGAGTTTAATAATAGCCTGGTGTGACTGTTCCTGGCTATGAGCGTCTTGCTAAAGACCCGTACTTACTCTTAGAAACACAACTACACTACTGTGTGTAGTTATTTGCCTGTGGTCTTCTGTAAGGTCCTTCCCTGCTTATTCTGTGCTTGCTTATTACTTTATCTCTTTATCCTACTAATATTATAAACGCAAAAGTTTGTAAGTATGGATGGATGGGTGGATGTTTGTAACTCTTTCAAGTAAAAACTACTGAACGGATCTGAATGAAATTTGGTACAGAGATAGATTTTTTACAGCGATAACCGACATCCATGCGGGCGGAGCCGCGGGCAACAGCTAGTATTAGTATACAAAGGGCCGCACATCTGTTTGTTTGTATATCTAGTGACGATTATAACACAGTTTTGTTTGTTTGTTTACTTCTTATATTTGCAAACACATCTTACATTTTGGCAGCTCAAGATTACGTAAGCTGCAAAGATGATTCATCGTGTTACGACTGACGGTCACAACAAATTGAATAATTTTAATCTTAATGTGTTCTCTTTCCTGCCCTTTTAATTTCAATGTTTATAATAAGGTCCTTATGCTGCAGGTAGGATTATCTCGTTAAAAGGAGACTAATTGACTGCATATTACTATGTCGCGGCGTGTTGTGGGTTTGAACGCCTCACGGGACAAAAAAATGTCTGATCCATAAATAGTTGTTCCGAATCTGGCCATATTTTGTGTCCGTTAATTGTATGTTTGTAAATTGCCCCACGACACCGTTTATGTTTGTAGAATATTGTAATTAAACCATGGAAAATTTTTGAAAAACAGTTTTTACGCCTTTTTGCACCTTTAGTAAAAGTCAAGGTCGTATCATAAAGGAATATCAAAAAGATGGCGCAATGTTGATCCAGTTGTCGTTTACTTCCTATAACTTTTATTTTATTTGGATATTGAACCCACAACACGCCTGACAGTGTTAAATGGCAGCACACCAACCGTGCAAATGGGTTTGATGCCCACTCAGGACAAAAATTTGTGTGATTAGCACGATTGTTTGTTGATTGTGATTGTTCTGTGTCAGGGTGTTATTTATCTATAATACTCGTATGTATGTAGATATTTAGGAATATATGAGTATGTTTATCAGTTGTCTGGTTGCCATAGTACAAGCTCTGCCTAGTTTGGAATCAGATGGCGGTGTATGAGTTGTCCTAAAATATTATTTTAAAATTTTCTTTATTTATTCTTTTAACATGTTGATAACATTTTTAAATATAACTAAGTAAAATAACTATTTTTTTATATTTTAAAATATATAGATTTTTTTTAAATTGTTCCTCACCGGTATCAAGAACGAAGTCCAAACTACTGGCGGTTAGGGCTCTAAAGGCAGAAATCTCCTCAGAATACTTGCGTCGAGGAGCACTGTCTTCCTCCATCCTCCTAACGCGAGCCTCTTAAGATTTTGTTATTATTGGTGTTATTAGTTTATGAATTACTAGCTTCCGCCTACGGCTTCGCCCGCGCGTATCCCTCGGGTACAGTGATTTTTATCCGTGATAAAAAGTAGCCTATGTGTTATTCCAGACTACAATCTATCTCTATGCCAATCCAGATCCGTTCAGTAGTTTTTGCGTAAAAGAGTAACAAACATACATAATATTACAAACTTTCGTTAAACGTTTATTATATTAGTAGAATTTATCACTTTTGCCTACAATAACATCATATCCTACAAATATTATTAACGCGAAAATTTGTAAGATGAATGGATAGATGGATGGATGGATGCTTGTTACTCTTTCACGTAAAAACTACTGAACGGATCTGGCTGAAATTTGGCACAGAAATAGATTATGGTCTGGAATAACACATAGGCTTACTACTAGTACTTTTTACAGCGATAACCGACATCCATGCGGGCGCAGCCGCGGGCATCAGCTAGTATAATATATTGCTTCAATACATCATATTTATACGCCACACAATTTCTAACAGCACAGGTTATTCTTTTGTCACACAAGTCTATTGTGATAATTGACATTGGCAGAGGCCAACGTTTGTCCGTACGACCTTTCAGAACTAATTGCCGTGATATTGTCTCTTATTAAAATATGTATGTATGTTCATATTTTTTGTTGTACATTTAAATAAGAATATAAGTGGGCCGTGCTTTAATGTTATTGTGTTTTTATATTGTTTTATCTGCTTGAAAAATTATATACAACTAGCTGTTGCCCACGGCTCTGCCCGCTTGGATGTCGGTTATCGCGATAAAAAGTAGTCTATGTGCTATTCCAGACTATAATTTATCTCTGTGCCAAATTTCATAAAGATCCGTTCAGTAGTTTTTACGTGAAAGAGTAACTATACATCCATACATTCTTACAAACTTTCGCGTTTAGAATATTAGTAGGATGTCTAGGTTGAGGACGTCACTTCAAGACGTAAAAAAGCGGTGAAAAAATTAGAACCTAGGAGTAGGAGCTCGAATGGCACAATTGCTCTGGGCCGGAACCCGAGAGGCACAGGTTTAAACCCAGCTCAGGACTCGACTTTTTCTACATTGCTTTCAATATTGAAATATATAGGTACACTAAGTATAAATTTAAGGCAACGCTACTCCTTATGACCAGCCATTGTGGAAACATAATTATGGAGAGGTCTAGGTTTAATAGTAATGATGATGGATACGGACTTCGGACTTCCATTTTACAGAATACCACAGCCAAATAACCACAAACTGCGGTGTTTGTGTTTCTGTGTACAGCCCCTCTAGACAAGTGGCATTTACGGTAGTCGGATTTGACGTAACTTTACGACATTAAATCGTTAACTTACGTCAAATACCATACATTTGCTTTTTTGAATTTTCGATTCGATTATCGCTTATGCCACTTGTCTAGATGGGCAGGTCTCCAGCGCTCATTTAGAGATGCGTTTAAAAGAAAAGTTTTCCTATCCTAGGGAAATTCCATCATAAAACCTTGCAAGCTTCTATAGGCTACGGTAACCGCTTAACATCAGGCGGATCGTATTGTTGTGTCTTGTTTGCTATCTATTATTTATTTATTTATAACTTCATACAATGGTTTATATAGGCGGATTTAATGCTTAAAACATTTTCTGCCAGTCTATCATAAGGTGATGCAAGGAGATAAAGAAAGTGGTGTATAAATAAAGTTACTTAAAGAGGTGGATAATTAATATTTTCAAACTATTTAAAAAAAAATATAACATTGACAATAAAATTTAAATTTTACTTTTTGATTTTGTTATCTGTATCTCGGTAAGTAGGAAGCAACATTTATAAGTAAATTTATGTATCTATAACTAATTCTACGGTCTCAGGAACTAACTACATGTTCGACTTGTTACATGAGCAATGGTAAGCTGTCAGGTAATAAACTATAAATACTCATATTAAATAGTCCTCATTATACTTCATACAAATATGAACTTAAACTTATTACGAATAAGATAAATTTTTGACCAACAAAATATATTCAAAATGTCATATCTCAAAAGGCAGTTGTAATTAAAAATGGTCTTTATTATAAAGAAGCGTAGACTTATTTTTGTAGATAACGTTTTTCTATCTTCTAGTGCAGGCAAGTGAATACTTAGTAGTACTAAGTAAGACAGGTGGTTAGATGCTATAAATTATGACCTACTGTAAAATTGTTTTACTGCTGACGGTCCATAGTAAGATATTATACATTTTATAGGTACGTACTATATATCTAATATCATCTAATAGTATCAATTAACAAAATTTATAATCTATACTAATACTAGCTGTTGCCCGCGGCTCTGCCCGCGTCGATGTCAGTTATTGCTGTAAAAAGTAGCCTATGCGTTATTCCAGACCATAATCTATTTCTGTGCCCAATTTCATCCAGATCCGATCAGTAGTTTTTACGTGAAAGAGTAACAAACATCCGTCCATCCATCCATCCTTACTTAAAAACTTTCGCGTTTATAATATTAGTAGGATTATAAAGCTGAAGAGTTTGTTTGTTTGGTTGAACGAGCTAATCTCAGAAAGTACTGGTTCGATTAGAAAAAAACTTTTTTTGTTTAATAGTGCGTTTATCCAGGAACGCTATATAACAGGCTATATAACATCACGCTATGATCAATAGGAGCGGAGCAGTAGTGAGTAGTGAATCCGCGGGCAACAGCTAGTATGACATAAACCCTCCTATTCACTTGTCCTAAACTTGACATACCATATCCGACGATAGCATGATTGTCTCTGCCCCGGGTTTCTTTGACTCATGGCCATCTCATAAGTATTAATAATAAACAGAACCTAAATATTCCATCTTTATTTCCCACGCGTTTATCTGTGACAACACATCGATCATTTTATCGACTGACGCTAAAATATTGTTTGCACGACGCCATGTCATATGTCTGCAAACCGGTGCATAGTAAAATGACATATTTACAGTTGTGTCAATATTATACGTCATAGTACTTAGTAAGGCTGTAAAATAAACAGGTTTTTGCTTCAATCATTAAAGTAAACAGATCTAGATGTTCGATGTCATTTTTGAAACATACAATCTATACTAATATTATAAAGCTGAAGAGTTTTTTTTTGTTGAATAGTGCATTTATCTAGGAAGGCTATAGGCTATATAACATCACGCTATGATCAATAGGAGCGGAGCAGTAGTGAGATATATGTTGCAAAATCGGGGAAAATATTCCAAATTACCACGCGGACGAAGTCGCGGGCGATCCCTTGTTGATTAATATGTGCAATTGATTCATTTGACTGCATTGTTCAGTGGCTTAAGTGGTTACCACTGCACAACTAAGTGAAATAGATACTCACACATAGGAACACAACTACACCACTGTGAGTAGTTGTAGTAGTGTTGGCTGTGGTTTTCTGTAAGGTGGAGGTCCTTCCCCAATCGGGCTTGCCCGGTAGAATGGTGCCCTACCTCTCTTACCCTACTTATTTTTAACTCTGATGGAAAAGTGTTTAAAAAGCCTAAAATAAACAATGTCACATTATAAATTAGCACACGATGTTTTTTTTCCAACAGATATACTTTGGCTGCCATCGAAATACTATAAAACACAATCATATACCTAATAAAGTGTGGTATTTTTGAAAATTAAAACAATAATCACAATTTGCTGTAAAATTCCACACAAACACAATGTCATCACTCATCATATAAGTACCTTCCATTTACAAAAGCATAAAATATTCGAGTTTTTCCGTTTTGACCTCTACGAATAACTCTTATCATATGACCTCTTTACCAACCTCTGACATCCAAATTACAATAGTCTAACTACCGATAGTAATCATTTGAAATCACACTTTAACTTCTTGTGCTTAAGGTCGATTTTCGTCTGAGTAGCCGTCGTATCGTTTTTCCTTCTTATCGTTTTTCGTTTTAGACATTTCAGTTAAATGTTTGTAAGCAGGTTCAATTGTTCGTGTTTTATTTAAATGTATGTACTTAAGGTAATTTTCTTAGTTTTGTTGTTGAAACTAGAAAAAATAATTGTCTTTTATAAAGTGGCTTTGTGTTATCGTTTAAAATGCTAACACTACGATGCGAAAAAAAAATATAGATGATTTTTTTAAAGACAGGAAAGAAGAAAACTGCGATTCGGGGGAATCTTTGTGTGATGAGCACGAATGTTTGTTCTGTGTCTGGGTGTAATTTATCTATAATATGTATGTATTTAGAAATATTTAAGTATGTTTATCAGTTGTCTGATTACCATAGTATAGGCTCTGCTGCCTAGTTTGGGATCAGATAGCGATATGTGACTTGTCCCCAAAATATTATTATTATTATTATATGGACGGAGGGAAACCTGTATCTAGGAGTGTTATGAATGGAATAAAAATTAATAAAATAGAAACAGCGATGGTGGCCGAGTGGGAAAATGGTTACTTTACTGCACGCAAGAGGTGCGAGTTTGATCCCGGGCAGTACCAATGTAATTTCACTTTGCAGAGTTTATATGTACGTACTAATCAAATGATTCATCCCCTGCTAACGGTGAAGGCAAAAAATCGTGAGGAAATCCACATGTCTTGGTATTATTATACTAGGAAAAAAAAAACAACAATAACTTTGATTTAGACCTCACTAAGAGTAATTCACACAAAGTTTTGTCTTTGTGAGAATCGAACCCACTGGACCACCAAGGCAGTCTACTAAATACATGTCAACTGTAGCTCATGTAAATATTAACTATTGCTAATATCTTAACATAAAACGACCGAACAATTCCCTCACAATTGAGCAACAAACATACAAACAGCGAACCCACACGACGTTCACCGAAAATACACGAAGTACAAAAAGATTCTTATTTATTATTTATTCTTATTATATTAAGTTGTATTTAGACAGTTATATGTATAAGTTTAAATATAAGAATACCTTCATAGTGTTAGGATGAATTTAGATTACTATATTAGCATTGTTTATTGTGTTTCTTGTACCTATGGTGGTCCAAGAACATGTTAAGATAAGGTTATATATGGAATTTGACACTTAAGAATGATTTTTGTATGTGGGTGGGTGACGACTTAATAAGTGTAGGCTGGCATTGTCATTTATATGTGACTGATAAATATCTTACTATTTTTATAGTGATTTTGTTGTTTTGTCTTTGTGAACTGCTGTAGGTCGGTGTTAGTAATTGAGATGTTGAAGATACGTCTAGCGATATAAGTTTGGGAGAGGCAAACAAGGATACGGCCCGCCTGATGGTAAGAAGTTACCGTAGCCTATGGACGTTTGCGAGGTAAACGCGAGAATTGAAATTTGTTTTTTTTTTTTTTTTTTTTTTTTTTTTTTTTTTTTATAATGATTTACTAAAAGTACATCATTAGAATTACAATCTAGCCACAAAGCTAATGAGTAATTTAAATATAACCTAAACTGCTAAGTAGAGTAAAATATAAGTTATAAGAATGTGTCCATTAACACTTTTCCTAATGTCTCTATTAAGGCGAAGTCACTTTGTTCATGTGTTCTTTACAGGTAGCACTCACATTACACACTACATTACACTAGCACTTTATGAGACTAATTCGAAGGGTTTAGTTCTTTTCAGTCTTCTCACTAAGTCCGTGTTGTCGAGGAGCTGGATAGCTTCGACGTTCACATGATGATGAAGCCTGCGATGATGGGCTTCGGCATGTTTTTGAACAACGCTAATTACGAAATCCATTTTAAGGTCCTTATGGAGATCGTCATTTCTAATATACCAGGGCGCATTAACGATACCTCTGAGTACTTTGTTTTGAAAACGTTGTATAATTTTAATATTGCTGTGTTTGGTACAGCCCCATAGCTGTATACCGTTAGTCCATACTGGCATGAGGACTTGCTTGTATAATAGTAACTTATTGTGCACTGACAACGAAGAATGTTTTCCAAGTAGCCAGTACATCTTTTTGTAGCGCAGTTCTAGCTCGTTGCGTTTCTTTTTAACGTGGGCCTTCCAGCGAAGCTTTGCGTCTAATGTCATGCCTAGATATTTGGCTGTATTTTCGTACGGTATCGCTTTGTTATTTATGTATGCCGGGTGATAGCTAGGTCTTTTATTTGTAAAATCTATATGTGATGATTTTGCTTCATTTAACTTTATTTTCCATTTGAAATTTGAATGGCAAAATTTTAATTCACGCTCTGCCCATCTTTGGTGTAAAAAGTCTAAAAAGAGGCGAGAATTGAAATATTTGTTAGTAGGTACAATATTGAACTTTATTGCTCTAAGAACAGAGTATTTATTTACTTTGTAAAACAGGTATACAAATCTCGCAGCGGCCATCTAGGATCCTACTAATTTACACCCATCCAATCCAAGTCCTGCCTCGCCTCGGCGTTGTAAAACCACCTTTAGGCACTACACAAGCGGACAAGCCAGAATAATGAAGGACGGACACCTTACAGAAGACCGCAGCAAAGTAGTTACGCACAGTAGTATAGTTGAGGCCCTGTGTCTGAGTTTAGAACTTCAGTGCTCATAAGAAACGTTATTGTGAAAAAACGTATTCTTATCCCAGAGGTATTCTTAATACAAAACTCTGGTGCTACAAGAATTAAGGTTGGCATTACGTTTGTGATGCTTCAAGTTTTGCAAGCGTCCAATAAACAATAAAGGAACAGCTGTTCGTATTGAATAGATAAAAAGAAAATGTTTACGTTTTACGTCAGTTTACAAAATAATATCGTCAACTTATGTGAAATACATTTGCTTTCGATTCTATTCGATTCGACTACGTAAACAACAGTAAAATAACTGATAATATCAACCGGGCTGTGTATTCGTCACCGTAGATAAATAACGGTTCTTCTTCAGTCTGTTTTGATAGCTTTGTATGCTGCCCTAACAAAATTGCAAAAAAGCTGCAGTGTTTTAAATCGCGCTCGCTTATATTTTAGCCCACAGTCAGGCACGAGCCAAGCGTGGGGCATATCGTGGGCGTCCAAATAAACATGTCTATGTAGTAGCTCGTAAACTGTTCCAGCCTATCGACTCTAGCCCACTAACCGCGACATTTTGGCGACAATATTGCGATAACGTCGAAAAGTGTCGCATTATATTGTCGCCTTTTTGTCGCCTGATGACTCATACAGGTTTTTATATTGTTACACTGTCTAGCGATATTGGAACTGCAGATAGGCTTTGTGGTTTAAGTAATCATCTTGTCGTTTTAGACTGTGTAGCATGTTTAAGTCGCGTATGGGACAAAGATTTGTATGATTCACAAATGATTGTTCCGAGTCTAGACACCATAGTCAAATAACTACACACATTGGTGTAGTTGTCTTCCTATGAGTATTGAAGTGCTCATTAAAGGGAAATTGTCTTTAAAATAATCTTTTTCGTATCCTACGATACCTATAAGTTGGGCTTGTTCGCTAGTATGGTGCCCTACCTAAAATGCGCACGTTATTTGAGGTAGGGCACCATACTAGCGAACAAGCTCAACTGGGGAAGAAATACTCCACCTTTCCACCTTACAGAAGACCACAGTCAAATAACTACAAACAGCGGTGTATTTGTGTTCCTGTGTGTAAGTAGGCACAGGGCTCGTTATAGAAGAAACGTTTTCCTATCCCAGAGATATTTCATCTTTACGCCCTGGTGTAAAAAAGTGGGTTGGCAACATGCAAAAGATACTTCTAGTCTTGCAAGCGCCTACAGACTACGGTAACTGCTTACCTTCAGCCAGTCTACACGCTTACTTATCACCGTAGTTGTACAAAAAAAAGGTTATAATCTTTGAACTAATTACATCCAGCCAGTCATATCATATCAACCTATACAAACACTTTTATATTAAAGTACCACATAAGCAAATTAATAAAAAAAAACAAATATTGACTGCTAATATCTGTTTGACGACCACAAACATACATGGCCGCAAATATTTTCCAAGCGTTCACCAAGCTTGACTTTAGTTAACCGATAAATTATAATTAAATAACACGATTTAAGAGAGATAGGGCACTATGCTAGTGAGCAAGCCTGACTGGGGAAAAACCTCCACTTTACAGAAGACCACAGCCAAATGCCCTACAACACGCCACGCTGCGCTGTGGTAAATAACAAGATAAGAGGTTTTCCCAAGAGACTATAGCATGGGGTTCTTCAAGAAAGGAGTTATAAGGTTTTTAAAGGGTCGGCAACGCGTGAGTGACACCCCTGGTGTTGCAAACGTCTATAGGCTGCGGTAACTGCTTATTATCAAGCGGGCCGTATGCTTGTTTGCCACCTTGGTAGTATAAAAAAAAAAACACTAAAGCCACTGAACCAACCATGAAGTCAAAACATGTCTTAGAACAATTTCTAAAGGCATGTCTGATCCACCAACCCGCATTGAGTCACTGTGTTTATTTGAATAATGGCCTAAACCCGTAAAAAATCCCGTCTAAGTAAGTCTATCTACTCGTATCTATTCTATATTATAAAGAGGTAAAATTTATGAGTCTGTGACGTTTAGGGGGAAATCTCTGGATCTACTGAACCGATTTTGAAAAATCTTTGACCAATAGAAAGCCACGTTATTTGTGAGTTTAATAGGCTATATTTTATTAACAAAAACATTACGGAATCCCGAGAAATACCATTTGTGCAAAGCCGGGGCGTGCGGCTAGTCGTAAATACGTTTTTCCTATAGCTGTTACAATTACGGTCATTCTTAGCAAAGCGAAGAAGTTTTCTATACAAATAGCATCAAAATACTAATTTTGCAGCAAATCTCTGTTAAGTATTTCAATAAAAGACAATATAGTATTATATTTCAAATGTTAGATATAACCTTAGCACATACATAAACGAGTCCAGTAGGTATATGTTACTGTGTTGGGTTAAGGCCGCGTGCACACGAGCTAGCACCATTGACATATTTTACACGGTTACATAACAGCGCCGGCGCATCGTAAGCGCATCCGCAGTTGCTAACTGCAGTCACAAGGTGTAAGCGATCGACTGAAACTTTATAACATGGTTCGCTCAGTAGTAACCTCGCGGAATAAAAAATTGTGTGATCCGTAAATAGTTGTTCCAAGTCTGGGTGTACTTTCTAGCCGTTAATTGTGTGTCTGTAAAGTCCTCCGCCATACGGACTTACAAGACCTTTGCCTAGAAATGGGACATAAATCGATTAAAAAATGTTTCAATTTGGTACTTTTTCACTTGGCCATTATTTCATTTTACTAGATGCATTGAAATCACAAACACAACTCCCGCACTAGGAAACAAGGTATGTGTCGCGGAGGACTTTACAAACATACAATTAACGGACACAAATTACATCCAGACTCTTTGTCGGCAACAAAAAGTTTTGTCCTGTGTGGGAATTGAACCCACAACCTCGTGAACAGCAGGCGCATACTGCGACCACTGGACCACCAAAGCAGTCTTATTATAGTCATTATTTTGTAGATCACACAATTTTATTGTACCATGTGGGGATCGAACCTGGAACACCACCTTAAACTACAAATCCCACTTACCAATTTTACCATTATATTTACCACTAGCAGCACTTGCTAACCAGTCATGAAATCCAAAACAAACTTAAACATAATTAAAACTATTTTAATACAATTATTGCTCGCACGAAACAAACCAAATACCGTGTCTAAGGAGTGGCTCTGATACAATAGTTAGGCTATTTAAGTATTGAACTTATGGCCTTTCGATAGTCAATCGATATCTAGGTACGTACTCGAACTACGAGTACGTACTGGTAATAATACACTCGCAATACTTTATATGCAAATTGCTTACATTATAAATTATAATATTGTTTCTTTCGGCTTAAGTTATAAAATACTCTAAGTTCTTAAGTTTTTTTATTTACCAAGGATAACTTCATTGGCATTATAAAAATAAAAAAACAAGCAAACGGCCTGCATAATGGAAAGCATTGACGCTAGCAACATTTGGAGTATTCGCGTGTTTGCCGTCTCTTTTTAAATCTTATAACTCCTTTCTTGAAGAACCCCATGTCAAAGAAAGACTATAGCATCGGGTTTGTCAAGAAAGGAGTTTTAAAGTTTTTAAAATACAATGTTTGAAAACTGAGTTATTCTTTGGCTTTCTTTTTGAAATTCATAAGATGTCAAACTACCTAGCTTTAAGGTCTTTATTTGTTCTTAATTTGAATTATAGTTCAATAATAAATCTTTATTAGGACGTCATGGTATAGCCCCAGGACCAGGTTGTGCTTCCTTATATCCTTCGTACGGAAGCCTAGTTGTTTCAAAAAAACAGACAAAATAAATATTCTTGCTGATCGCTTTTCCTTTTAAAAGTCGACGTCACCAGGCACCTTCAAAGCTATAACATTTTAACTTTTATTTGTTTCCAAATAGTTTATATTTAAAGTCAGACCCGCTATCCGCCTATGACTTGTCCACACAACCATAGTCCGCGTCGCCACGACCTTCGCCCGCGGGTCGTTAGGTCGCCGCATTTTCCTCCTGTGTACCAATAAAACCAGTACAAACACAGTTCATGGACACGAGCACTCGTGAGCGAGTACTTAGGAGGCCCTATTTAACGCCTTGGACAAATCAAACGTCACGATGTTTGATTGGGTGCGTGCGATATCAAGTTATCGGCTGATCAGACAATGGTAAATCGTTGTAAAGCCTACACACTAATGATAATGATTATAGTTTTCAGGATAGTAATAATATTAAAAGGTCTGACCTTTTATGATTATTAGAGAGGCAAAAACTGATTTATTCGTGTTACGCAATTAAACTAAGGTAATATTATATATAATATTTTACAAAGAATATTATTAGAAGTTATCTTTGCTAAGACTTTTTGTTATAAAAGTATCCATGACTAAGTCTTTTCGTGTTTAACAACAAAGTATTTAATTTAATATCAATTTCCATAAAACACAGCTAAACAGATAATAACAATTCTAATTAAATAAGCATTCAAAGAAAGGAAGCCGCATTAAAATCGGACCATCCGTTTGACCATTGCAATTCATTAAAAATAGATTGTTTTAAACTTTTCGATTAAAATAAGATCTGAAGGAAGTTTAACATACATGTTGTTTTAAAAATCTATCATAAGCATTATGAAAATCCTCGGGGTAGCCCAAGGATTTTCACAGATTTCGGTCCTGAGCTGCTCACATCACCTACACCAGGTCATCACGGACCATTGGAGGCCTACTCATAGCAATGTCGGTCACTTAGTTTCATCTCTCCACTCCTCGTTTCTGATTGAATCTTAAAGGGAAACTCCCAAAATAGATCAATAGATTTTTTACTATCATTAAAAAAGTTTCACAAACTACAAAAAAACAATTTACGTAAATAAAACTGAAGTACATATAATCACCGTCTCATTGATTATATAATGCATAATTAAAAACGCTTCAAGCATCGTTTATCGCAGAACTGTAAACATTTATTTTCAGTTTGCCTGTCCTTGCAATTATATCGAGGAGGTCACAGGAAAATGTAGGGCATTGCCTTCTGAAGTATTCACAATGCATCTACTTTATCATCGTACGTAAATAGTGCATTATGAACTTGTGTAGACGTTTATATTGTTTTAAATAATACTTATACGTTCTATACGGTGACGTAATCAAGTTGTTTTTTTCTTTATTCTTCTGGAAATATAACTCGCGCAATAGGGAACAAGCCCTGTGTCGCGGGGACTATATAAATATACAATTCACTGATACGAATTACACCCAGACTTGAAACAAACAATTATGAATCACAAAAATTGATTTGACTGGCGTGTTGGTCTAGTGGTTTGATGGATTGCTAAGCTGGAGGTCGTGGGTTTGATTCGGACACAGGGCAAAACTTTTTATGATTTATAAATGTTTGTTCCGAGTCTGGGTGAACTTTGTGTCCGTTAATTATATGTTTGTAAAGTACCTCGTGACTAAGGACTTGTTCCCTAGTGCGAGAGTTGTTTTTTAAACCAACCAACAGGTATGTAGATGTGCACCCGCGCGTGAGTACAGGTCTACAGTACAGCATTTTCAAAGAATCTTTTTATTATTCTAGAAATATTCCATCAGAAATCCCTAGTCTTCATTTTTTTTACAGTATCTAAAAAGCTTGCCATCAGGCGGGCCGCATTCGAACCAATTTAGAAGAATTACAAATTTTAAATTAAGGTCTAAAATTTATTGTTACTTATATGGACATCATGGTACGGCCCTAGTAATAACGAAGTGTTCAGTCGGTGGCGGTCGGTGCAAGGTCGGAACACTCAAGTTTTATACTTAATGCATCTATTTGTGCATTGTTTGTATTATATACATAGGTATAATGTATATGTGTATATATGCTCGATTGTTTTTTATATCAATGCAAAAGCAGGTGGGTATACTGCGATTATAATATTATTTTAAAAGAGGTAGGGCACCATACTAGTGAGCAAGACCGACGGGGGAAGGACCTTCACCTTACACAAGACCACAGCTAAATAACTATACACAGCAGTGTAGTTGTGTTCCTGTGTTTGTGTACAGGTCTACAGCGCTCATTTAGGGATGCATTTTGAAAGAAACGTTTTCCTATCCTAGGGATACACCATCTAAAGCCCTGGTGTAAAAAAATGGATCCGCATCATGCAAGTGATACCTCTGCTATTGCAAGCGTCCATAGGCTACGGTAACTGCTTAGCATCAGGCGGGCTGTGTGCTTTTTTGCCACCTAAGTAGTATAAAAAAAGTTTGAGTTTGATCATCTCGCGTTTAGAGCCTATAGTTTGTGCTCATTTTCAGCTCTATAATATTAATAAATGATAGATATAGATAATGTATTTTTGTCATGTTCCATACCTAATATCCACGTTACATTCACGCTTAAATAAAAATATTATAATGTGCAAAACAAAAAGTTTTCTAGAATATTGTGAGATGTTTTTCCGCAAGGTTGTCGTAACTATAACATTGTTTCGTCCCGAGAAATCTGAACTGAACCAAAAGTGTGTTTGCATGATAAAGGCGACCGATTCACAATGGTGCCGCTAAAATGTTACATACAGAATAATAATTAAATTGACGGCACAAAAGTGGTAAAAATATATTTCTGACCTTTTTTGTATTCAGAACAATATCTAAGGTTGGTAAACAAGTTTTTATGTATGGTAAGTGATATCGTCCAGACCGATTAATCTGAACGAGGATTAACTTACTGCACGTGAGATATTGTAACACACAAATGTTTGCGCAAACACAGATATACTCTAAATTAGATGGCATGGCAATTCAACCCAATTGGAAAGCGCCGAGCTCTTTTAGTTGATTCAATGTAATGATAGTAATCAATATGAATGTTATAATCTTATTTGACATTTACTTTGAACGTCTGTTTTGCAGAAAAGGCACAGCATTATCATAATTATCATTTTTTGATTATAATTCATAACTTCTATAATAACTTTGTTTGTATTTATTTATTTTGCTATTTCTTATTAATTTTTATTTCATCTTAAACTTAAGAATAGACTGACCAGCGGTTTCTTTTTGTAAAACTTATCTAAATACAAAATTTGATCCTTACTGTTCAAGCCATTTCCGAGATACGCTACTACTCGTCTAAAGTTTTTAAATGCGGAGTACCTAAGTATTTATGTTATTGCCAAATACATTGTATAATCTTACTTACAAAGTCAATAATATAAACTATGCAGCATTTTACAACCCAGCCGGTGTCGTGCGTCAAGTGTTCGTATTCAATGTAAGGCTTTGTCCATATGCTAATGGTGGATGGCCGGTCACCGCCGCGACCCGTCAGGATCGAAGGTCGAATGTAGGACGCACACCGCAGATGTCACGCGAAGGATTGCAAGTTAAACGTGACGTAATGTGCATGGGATTTTAGACTTTATATGTAGGGTAACGAAAACGAGCCTGACTGGGGATGTATCTTTTTCTTATATACAATGTACTTATACTTTTGTGCCCAAGTAATGGTCTCTAGTGCTTATTTGAAGGAAATAGTTTTTAAAATAACATTTACTTTATCTCGAAGTTACTCAAAAAACATAAAATTCTGATGTTATTAAATGTGTGTGGTATTCCTATAGGTATTCCATGCGACCATAGGTGACTATAACTGCTTACCATCAGCGGGGTATCTTTAGGATAGGAATAGTTTATTTAAAAACGCATCCTAAAATTAGCACTGAGGACCTAACCAAGGCCTGGACCTAAGGTTCTTTGAGATCATAGTTGTAAATTTCGTTATAATTTCTATCAGTATATTGTAAACTTTCGCATTGTAATTATAAATGTATAAACGATTCATCATTATACATTAATCACCTAGAGAACGCTTGACGTTTCGACCAGGTTACATTCAGGCCGTAGTTACAATCTGACTGTTTGTAAACTGGTCAAAACGTCGAGCCATCTAAAGGTAAATAATGCAAAATTATATTGATTTTATAACGTTTTTCTTGAACCTGTAGAAAAACGATGTAATTATGTGTTTTCATGACTAACCTACATAGCGTTCTGAGGAACAAAAGGCATTAGCCGGCGTTGAACCTTGGCCTCCTCGTGCATCCTCGCTCTACATGCATTGTTCCGGTCCTGTGTAGGTGATTATTTCATTTATTGTTATATCATCTTTAGTGAAAATACAAGGAGTATTTTAGGGCAAATGAGGCCAACGTGTGTCGATTAAAGCCTCACCTCTCTCAACTTGCTTGATACTGGAGAGGAGCACGTGCCCAGCAGTGGGACGTATATAGGTTATTATTATATTATTATTACTAAGGGTCGCCCGCGACTTCGTCCGCGTGGTAATTTGGAATCTTAATCCCGACCATAGCGTGATGTTATATAGCCTACCTATATAAATGCACTATTCAACAAAAAAATAATTTTTCAAATCGAACCAGTACTTTCTGAGATTAACGCGTTCAACCAAACAAACAAACAAACACTTTAGCTTTATAATATTAGTATAGATTGCCCGTATATTATTATGTCTCACTGCTGGGCACGGGTGTCCTCTCCTCTATCAAGAAAAAGAGAGGGTTCAGGCCATTATCCACACACGCTGCACTAATGCGGGTTGGTGAATTAGACATGGCTTTAGAATTTCTTCTACGATATGTGGGATCACCATTAGCAGATGGTGAATCATTTGATCAGTACATGTAAACTTCACAAATTGAAATTCACATTGGTACTGCCACCCTGGGATCGAACTTGCACCTCTCGTATGCAAGTTGGTTACTTCCCCACTCGCCCACCTTCGTTTTTTTGTAGAAATGGGTTGCCATTATAATATTGCAGGTGGTAAACCATGAACTGCTCACTGCTAAAAACATTATCTAAGATAATATATCTACAGGTTCTATTGTAGTGTAATTTGATATTATTTACTTAATAATCGATATCTATGCAAAATCTTGAGGCCAATGTTTAATATTACCACAGATATTATTAAGATAAATATATTTGACTGGCCTGTTGGTGTAGTGGTTAGTGACTTTGACTGCTACGCCGTAGGTCATGGGTTCGATTCCCACCCAGGACAAATCTTTGTGTGATAAGCATGATTGTTTGTTCTGTGTCTCGGTAATATGTATGTATTTAGAAATATATGTATGTATAAGTATGTTTATCGGTTGTCTGGTTACCATAGTACAGGCTCTGCCTAGTTTGGGATCAGATAGCGATGTGTGAGTTGTCCCGACAATATTATTATTATTATTTGATAGCATTCACGCACTAAATTCATGAACTTGTTATCGAAATTTAATAAGTTTAATAATTAAGCGATGTCATAGTTGAGAGTCCTGTGGGCTCTCTTGTCAGCCCACTTCAGATAGCCAACAAAGGCAAGCCGGAGACGAAGCCCTGACCGAATTTCTGGGGCATTCAGGACCGCAGTGTCGCTACTTACATTCAGCCCGCCACAAGCTGCTCTGCGGTTTGTTTCCTTTTCAGATAACCTTTGGACGTAAGATGTCCACATTATTATCACCACATTTCACAGGTTTTCAAAATTTCAAATAAATGCTTTTTTTTAAGCCTACTCCCGCACTAGAGAATAAGCTCTGTGTCGCGGGGGACTTTACAAACATACAATTAACGGACACAAATTAAACCCAGACTCAGAACAACACTTTGTGGGTCACACAAAGTTTTGTCCTGTGTGGGAATCGAACCCACAACCTCGTGCACAGCAGGCGCATACTGCGGCCACTGGACCGCCAAGGCAGTCAATTTGTATGGTAACATGCTTGTGGTGCCTAGGCTGTGGTAATTACTTACCATCACATCACATCTGCTTGTTTGCCACCTAACTAGTATAAAATTTCCTAACAAATCTTTAGATTAAACCAGCCACCTAAGAAGCAAATCTCTTACGCAATCTCTGCATTATCATTAACTAAAACGGCGAGTAATAACTCATTTCTTTAAATGAACTTGTTATAAAGAATAATCATACATGTCTTAATTACTATTCTGAACTAAAAGGCTCTATTATACGTCTCTGTTGTAATCACTCTTATTTCAAACGAATAAAAATCATTACAGATTTTGTGGTTATCAAAATATTCGGAAAGATTTTAAGGGGTATACGTACAAATTGACTGGCTTGTTGTTGAAGCAATGTAGAGTAGTTCGTTATTTTGACTACTAAGCTATAGTTCGTGGAGAGCTGGATCCTTCGCCAGTCAGTAATTTTTAAAAAGTTTCATGGGTCGGCAACACGCTAGTAATACCTCTAGTAGTACATCCATAGGCTATGGTTATCATCAGGTGGGCCGTATGTTTGTTTACCACTCAAATTAGTATTAAAAAAAGGAGGTATGGTACTCTCTTTAACAAAAAAATATACAATTAAAGACGATTGACTAGTAATAATGATATATGAAACTAATAAACCTTGTCTTAGAGTGTCGCCATATTACTACCATGCCAAATTTCATCCAGATCAGATCAGTAGTTTTTACGTGAAAGAGTAAAAAACATCCATCCATCCATTCTCACAAACTTTCACATTTATAATATTAGTAAGGATTTTTTGAATAAATAATTTCACCCACTAGAATAAATTAAGTCTTCACTTTCAACCAAAACTAAATGTTTTTTGATAGCAAAACAGTTCTTAAACTTCGCCTTAATACCGTAAGTAATGACTACTTTCTTCAAATTAATGATATATCAAAGATATCATTATTAATTGGGTTAAGAAACATGATTAAAGTACGTTTGTCTTTCGTACGTCCATTTTGTACTACTACTGGCATCAATCACACTAATGACAGTTGTTTTGTTCAGTCAATGTGCGTAACGCCCGAGTATTATACAAAATAGTTAATTACAGGTAATAGTGAGTAATAAGAATGTATTTTTTGTGTTAATGATGCCCTTAAGATATCGGAATGTATGATGGGATAGGTTGATAGTAGAATGATTTTATAATTCGAATTTTATTTAAAGATATATTAAAAGAGTTAGGTATCTGTTTATTTAGGCTTCAAGCATGACTGTGGAAAAATCTCCACCTTACAGTAGAACCACAGCCTAATAACTACACACAGCTGTGTATTTGTGTCCTGAGTGTAGTTTTTCTATCCCAAGAATACTCCATCCTATAATCCCTGGTGTAAAAAATTGGGTCGGCAACACGCAAGTGATACTTTTGGTATTGCAAGAGTCCATTGTCTACGGTAACTGCTTAACATCAGGCGGGCCGTATGCTTGTTTTCCAGCTAAGAAGTATAAAATATATATATAGTTATCGTCCAAGGTGGTCCTAATCATGCATCAAGTGAACATGAAGTTTGATAGCAATTTATTAACATTGTAGTAGTGCTACAGGTCGGAGGTAAGCGGTAAGATCAAAGCGGGTCAGTTTGCGGGCGGTCGGTACATGATTGACTAACTTGTTACTTGATGCTAGTTATTACTTGCATTAATATGTGAATTTTGATCCGTATTGTGATGGGTTAAGAACACAATTGTCATTAACCTATTCCATCGGGGGTGTCGTAAAAGTCGACTGAGAGAGTAGGTCAGGCAGACAATATCCGCTGTTAATCCTAGCTCACAGGAGTCACAGCACAGCGGGATTGTCCCGAAAAACTCGAAACAAAACCCGACACCAGAGGATATTGTCTACAATGGGATGTGTAGGGGGTATGATTATGATGATGGATATGATTTTTTAGATGGAGTATCCCTGGGATAGAAAAACTACACTCAGCAACAAACTATACTTTATCATCGGCGATCAACAATTTTGCGACTGTATCGATGCTGCATCGAGATTCGGCGACTTTCTGCGTTCAGTCACAGATCTCTCGATGCAACCGGCATCCGAATTTGTACGATTTGTAGCGTTCATCGATATGAGCTTTCGAAATCGAATCAATCGCTGCGTTTAGCGTTTTTAAGTGTATGGTATCGAATGTTTGGTCATTTAGCTTCTAAAAAGCGACTAAATCGCAGATCACCGATGCTAACAGTAACATATCTACTGTAGCCCTTAGGGTTAGCAACATGTGAAACCTAAAAGAACAAAAACAGTACTGCAAAACTTTATAGCCAAAGGAGCTTTAACATCCCTATTTTTCAAGATGCTTTTAAATTTATCTCATCGAATATCAATCATTCAGGAAGATACCCTATACCTTGTCTTCTCTTAAAGACTAACGGGAGAGGGAAGGTAATGAAATGCATCGGCAGGGTTCCTAACAACCTGCTATAGTAGCAACCACTTGTGAGGGCCAATAGTGACGCGACATATGCAAATACGAGAATATATTACAATATATCGATAGATAATATCGACCATGTGTCGACGTTTATTTACGAAAAAAGAAAAAGAAAGACTTATCAAAATTGGAATTGTAGTTTCAGAATTAACCCTTACATCTATCTTTACAATCTTTACCTCTATATTAGTATAGATAAAAAAACATAACATAAATTTGGACAGCGATATTATCTTTTTAACCTGTTGAATAAACAATTCGGATATTATTATAGCAGTATTTGCAAGATTAATGTTTATATGTGTATAAACAAATAAATCTCCTAAATAGGAGGATTAATTTTGGTAATTATTCAAGATTTATAAAACATCTTGTTATATAAAATGTCTTCGTTTTTTTTCTGTGTCGTAAATTAGACAATCATATAAATTATCACATAAAAATAAAAGAATGTTATAACATTTTATTTGAGTTTAATGTGATTTAACTCTATCTGTCTACGTTATTTTACAGTTATTTTATAAATAAATATTATTTCTCTTATTATATTTATCTAGTTTATCATAACTTAAAAGTGGCTTTCGTAAGCACATTAAAATTTGATCCCTATTGTCAACAGTAGGTAAATCACGATAGGTCACTAGATTGGCTACTACTAACCTAACCACTCGATAAGAAAAAGAAGTGGCATAGAGCAAGGCATATAACTCGTAGACCCGAAGGACAATGGGATAGAAAGCTTCTTGAGTGACGACCACGAATGGAAAGATGTAGTGGCGTAGGCAGGCCTCCAACAAGTGAATCTACTTCCTGGTGAAGGTTGCGGGTAGCCAGTGAACAATGCCTGGTGAGGATATTATAATACCAGCTTTCAATTTAAAAGTCGGTCCCGACTGTTAACAGTCGTTAGATCACGACAGAGGCCTGTGTATGGGCGATCTAAATAACTCTGTCACCAGGTTGACCACTAACCAAACGATAAGAAGAAGATTTAGGTGACAATAATATCTGGAAAAACTCACACACAACATTAACGCTTTACTATAATGATATCGTTATCGATAAAAAAATTGGCAAAAAGTCACTACATCCCAGCACTATCAGTCTGAATGTAACTCCGAACCTACCGCGTTGGAGGTCTCATTCATAAATCTTGTTGGAACAACACCGTTACATCCCTAGCAGATATCGACTGACTGATTTAGTCGTGAGTTCTACTCCACTAACGTTTTATATCGATAAGATTGTTGGTTTAAATATATTCAAAAGCGAGGGTTTAAATCCTGTATTTATATTATATTTTTGCATGCAATTGATATAATTTGTTGATACTTGTTTTCTTCGCAATTTAATTCATAAGAAAATTTTGTTTACAAAAAAGATTATGAGAGGTGACGTGAAAATCGAGAAAGCCGAGAAGCAAATCAGCCCTGACTACCTGTACTATTAAGTATTCTGTGCCCTGACTGAGAAATGACATTCACCTTATAAACGACACATCCAAATTACTACACTCAGTGGTGTTGTTCTGTTCTTATATATTTACCAATTCTCAATTTAAAATAAACTATCCTACTTTAATCTTCCTATTCCAGCATTATCCAATCCCAATTTTTTTTTAAATATTTTCGAGAATACACGTAAGTTATGCCCTAGTTATTGCGAGTGTCTTTGGGCTACGATAACTACTATGCTTGTTTGTCACTTAACTATTATTTATAAAATAAAAGAATAATACAAATCAACCCGAAATTTAACAAAGAAACAACTCTAATACCAACATAACCTTTTTATATAAATTTGGATAAGATTCAGGCATACTAAATATGTTCTTTGTCGCACTCCTGCTTTCGTTCAGTAGCTCTATCCGCGATAAAATGTAAATATTTTCACACTAAGGATTGAGATGTGGTGATAAGACAGTGCAGAGCAGTAGCCACAGTTATGGCCCGGTGGTCCGTCCGTCGGTCAGTCAGTTTGCTACGTAATTGCTACTTTCTATACGTCTGACGGTATACAGCGTGTTTCTGTTTTAACAGCTGTCAGCGGTACGTCATTCGATTACTGTTTGTTTGTAAACAAAGGTTTGTTTACCTTTGTTGTGTTAACAAACTGTTGAACTGTTTTGTTGGTTTAGGGGTTAAGTGTGTGCTGATCCCAAGGTTTTTGATTTGAGTCGCGGATCAAGCCAAAGATAGATATTAGGTTTTTTTTTTCAAGAAATTCGTAATAAATGCTCGAAGTTTGGAAATTGGCGGTGTTTATAATTTCGTGTCCAGAAAAGTATGTAACGCCGTTGGTCCTACGCCTGATCTCTCACCAGTTATTTTGGATTGCAGTCCCATCACACTTAACCATGAAAGTGCACCTGTACCTATTTGCGGACACACTTATGCATTATAATAAAAATCTCCGTTGAGATGAGCTGCAGGTACCGAAATTCGGTTTGTTAACAAATTGGATTTCACTTTGTGATGATTATACGTACCTGCTAATGAAATGAATATGATGAAGGTAGTTACGGTGAAGGAAAACACCGTGGGGAAACCCACATGTCTAAAGAAAATCTATATCAAAGCTAGAAATATTCAATATATTACAGAAAGTAGTTTAACATATTTATAAATTAACTATAAATCTCAACAATATAAATAAAAACATGCTGTACGTTTGTATGTCACCTACCTCGCGTGTCGTCTCTAATGGCGGCCTCAGAAAAAAGCCTCAATTGCGCGCAATTGACGGGCAGCGAGTTACCAACGATCTGCGCACGACGCTCGCACCTGGCGTATGCAGGGTTGCCACAGAACAGTATTCAACCTATTTTTCCAACAGATTTATATAATACTATATTTTTTTAACGTAGTGGTAGTATACGATTGACATGCGAAGAATTCAGGTTCGATCTACGGGTCGGATATTGCGTTTTCCGTCTTGTGGCCAGCGTTTTTTTTCATACTATCATGGTTATAAATTGACTTTCGGGTGGCCTGATGGTTTTTAGTTACCGTAGCCAATGTAATAATGTAAAGCGGGGATAATTAAAAATGTTATTTTCATTTTATAGTAAGTTGTTAATTTTTTTTTAATGTACATTTATTATTATCATTATTAATTCAATACTTCTGCCAACCCTATTACAAACAGCTCGCGGGCATAGACACGGCGCGGGCGCGGCGCGTGCGCTGAACACGCCCAACGAAACTAGAACGAACGCCAGCCATTTAAATTTGACCATTGTCACGGAAACAGAGGCTAGACATAACTATATATATATACTCAACGAAATATTGACTCGGACTTATTTTGGACCACTAAACCCACACATACAAAAACTTATTTTTAAAATTAGAGTTGGAAAATGGTCGGTTGTTTTTTATGAGATCATTTGTTTACGATGAATTTATTTAAAAAGTTCATTTAAATTGGAATAGAATGTAGTTTGAGTATAGGTTAAGTATGAATGTAAATCAGGCTAATACAGTCCTCTTTTCTTCTCTTACTAGCTGTATCTCGCGGTTTTACCCGCGTTTAATTTGTATTTCGTCCTGTGTCACGATTATTGTTACTGACGTGATGTTAAAAAGCCATTTTTTTTAAATCTAGAATTGGGCTCTTAAATTTAAAAATATTTTTTGGTTGTGGTCTTCTTCTGACTGAAAAGAAACCTACACCTTACAGAAGTAAGGTGATGGTATCTTTTCAGTCAAGCTAACTTACTTAAATGATACTTTACCTCTTTTTCGTCAAGAATTAAAAAATCGTAACTTTTTTACACAGTATCTACTTGGTTGATGTATCTATGGATCACCTAGAACGGCTTCTAAAAAGTTCAAAGTTTTTTAATTAAAGTATCGTAGAGGTCATTACCCTATAGTTTGGATGTCCCTATAATTGATTATATCGGCGTGAAATAATCCATCTAGTTAAGGAACTACAGTATAAGACACCTTTTGCACTTGACCAATTTCTAATAATAGTGTATTAACCTCAAGTGGCCAGCATCACCAAATTATCTGAACCGTAAACGATCGATTTTCACGCGTTCCTATCTTGTTTATTACGGTTTTTAAGAAAAAGTTTATAACAATGATTTTGAATCAGAAATAAGTTGTTTCGTGTGCTGCAACAACTTTGCTAAGGAGTCTTCGGATTGGTGACCATCTGACCATGTTGGTATTAAATGAGTTCGGTAGTGCAGTGTATAAGTTAAGCAACTTTGCTAAAGCCTGCCTTTGATAGGTAACAATGTTGGTAGTTACTTAGTGAGTTTAGTAGTGCAGTTTGAAAGATACTTTGCACAGAGTATCTTTCAAACTGCACTGTTTGCATAAATTTTTCGTTTTTTACGTCATTATTCAATTTGCTCATCACTACCTATGAAACTCAGCGAAAAACATAAAAGTGGCCTAGGTTACTTACTAGTTCTTTTTATGGCTCTAGTAGGTTAATTGGCTCATATTTTTGTCTTACTTGCTACATATATCTATTATTAATGACCTTTATAAGTACATATAACTGAAATAAATAAATTAATTTTGAGTATTAGTAACCAGCCACAGAAGTGACCATTTTATTGGTACAATAATTCTATGGTGGGAAAATTAAACATTAACTACTTACCTACCCATCAATTATAATTATTAAACTTACCTATCTAATAATTTTATATGCGAAATGTTGTGCAGTAGCAGCGCACGCGCATGTCGATCTAAACGAACTTGGACCGAATTCGACATAAGTAGTTTTTAATGTGTTTCTAGCATGTTATGTGTTTGCATCTAATTTGTTCTAACATTGATTAAAGACCTTCACCAACTGGCATTAAGTCAGCGTCTCAGCTCTCTTGATAGAGTTAGAAACCTGTGCCCAGAAATGGGACAATATATCCCACTACCGGGTAGGGGCACAAATAACATATGGGTTGTAATCTCAAATATTACAAGTAACTACATATTTTATGGGTTGTAATTTAGTATTAGAAACCTTCATTTTGAATAGCAGATTGTATAATGTTGTCAGCGTAAAAAAATACGTGTCTTTAAATTATTGTTTGTTAGATTTATGTTTTATATGTGATACTTACTTAACTTTCTTACCTTCGATCCATAAAGCACCGATTTTCCTTTAAAATACTTCAACCTAATTTGATCTCAAATTATCTTCTCAAATGATTGAATTATCACGCAGCACCACGTTTGTAATAACACTAATATCTAAAATAAATGTTCAGTGTCTAACGTTTTAAATTCAAACGAGCCAATGAGGCATCAGTAAATAACGGGCCAATCCCAATCCGCCACGTGCAACCTGTCAAGTGTATGATGTCAATTTGTAGGGAGTTGCGATGGGGCGGGGAGCGGCGGCGGTTGACATCCAGCACTGATGCTTGCCTCGCTGTCTGCGCGCCGCGACCTGGACGCTGAGACGCCGGTCGTCTGGCCCGCATGGTGCTACTCAGGTATTCAAATCAGGCATAGTAGGTAGATAAACTAAAAGCCTTTCGTAAGACAAAGGTGAAGTAGAACAAGAAAATCCACGCATATCAACAACAGTAGTTCTCGGCTCTGCTTTTATTATAGATTGACACTTGTTGTTATAATTTTTATTGTAGTTAGTAAAAAAATTATTACCGAAGGTGTCACCAAAGAATCTCAGCTCATTACAAATCATATATTAAAATATCATGAATAGAACTGTTGACGCTACTCATGCGTGTGCTTGACGGGAATTTGGAATTTGGAGCAATTTGAAAGGGCCAAAAACTGAATAGAATTTCCTAGCGACTTACAACCTTTTTATAATAATGTCTTCCTAATCCAATTTTGATCACGGCGCGGCTTATCCAATCGAAGATAAGCCATCGGCACAGGCGATATAATAATGCTCAAGAGTGTTTCCAAACATGACATCACTATTTATTTCCTCACTTGCAAAGTCCGATGGGACGCCAATCCTACACGACCGGGAACAAAAGGCTTTACGTGCTTTCCGAAATACGGGGATATAAACGCCAACTCCCAGACTTAAGGCTTTTATTGTAGATTAGCTGTTCCCTGAGGTTCCACCCGCGTAGATGTCGGTTATCGCGATAAAAATATCCTATGTCCTTTCCATGGAATCGACCCACTCAAAATCAACAACACTCAATGACCACTAGACCAACATTTACAATATTAACTCAAGCACATTACTTACATTAGCACTTTCTGACAGACAAAGATGCTATCGTAGCTTCAGAACGTGTTATAATCCAGAAGCAACAACCATAAACTTAGTTTCTAGGTTGTAAGTAATCCCTACTTCTCTACTAATATTATAAACGCGAAAGTTTGTATCGATGAATATTTGTTACTCCTTTATTCAAAAAGTACTTGACTGATTTTAATTAAACTTTACTATGTTCAAAACAAAGTTGTTTTTCGCAACTGTCTGCCTGTTTATCCGTTAACTCCTCCAAAACTATTCAACAGATTTCGATGCGGTTTCTACTATCATTTGGGGAATTTCTTTCGAAAAAGTTTAATTATATGTATTAAGAGAAATTAAATAAACCCAAAGCAAAACCAGGGCAGGTTGCTAATAAGCTATAATTAATCCATCCATTAGAAAATATACTCGGGCAATGTGCGGGCAAAATCTAGTACAAGATATTCTGAAATAGTAGGGAGTTCTATTTGTTAAACAAAACTAGTTTTATGCACCTGCACCTAAATCAGCGAAGAAATTCAAGATACAATACAAGGTTATTAAAGAGAGCTTTCTATGTTCTGGTTTAAGCACGCACAAGTGTGAAAGTTGGTACTGTTTTATTATGTAAGGATAATTTTGTATTTATGACAAGGGTGAGTAGCCAAGTGGGTAAATCAACGACTTGTGAGTGTTAGATCGATCCCAGGTAGTATCACACTTTCACTTTATTTCAGTATTTATAATAATTTCTCATCGCAACTAGCGCACGATTTTTCTGATCCTTAATTAGACAGAGCCAAATAACTAAATAAATATATATTTCTAAATACACATGTCTTTATAGATAAATTACACCCAGAGGCAGAACAAAGAATCGCGCTCATCATATAAAGATTGTTCTGGGTAGAAATCGAACTTACGATCTGTGACTTAGCATGCATAATTGTAAGAATTAACTGTATCAGCTGGAAAAAAAAAGGTTGTAAGAGGACACCTATCTACTATATGTATATATTTAATCTATACTATATTAAAACCCTCTCTCTCTCGCTCTCTCTCTTCATAGAGGAAAGGAGACCCGTGCTCAGCAGTGGAGAATATATGGGTTGTATATTATACTAGCTGTTGCCCGCGTCTCCGCCCGCGTGGATGTCGTTTATCGCTGTAAAAAGCAGCCTATGTATTATTCTCTCTCTGTGCCAAATTTTATCTAGATCTATTCAGTAGTTTTTACGTGAAAGAGTAACAAACATCTATCCATCCATACTTACAAACTTTCACGTTTATAATATTAGTAGGATTATAAGGAGGTAAAGTTTGTGACGTTGTAGGGGGTAATCTACTGAACCGCTTTTGAAAATTCTTTTACCAGTAGAAAGCCACGTTATTTGTGAGTGTCATATGCTATTTTATTGACAAAAACATAACGGGGCAAGTGCGAAGCCGGGACAGGCGGCTAGTATTTTATAAAACTTACGTACCTATTTGGTTATCATTAACATATTCCATTCATGAGAACTTCAAAGGCACTTACAATACTAAGTCATTCATGAAAACAGTAGTCGTGAAAAATAAGTGTCCAATCAGCAGTAACAGGTAGTTAGGTAGTCTAACTAAGCAGTCGTTTATCTCAGCGCTGTGGGTGGTTTGACAGGTGCGCTTGCGCATTTCCATACGTCTTCCGATCACGCCTGAACGACGCTCGGACTTTTTGTGACTCCTCTAGGAAGAATATTGTGTAGGAATATCAGATTTTTAGTTTGATTAATAGACTTCTTGGTATTTGTTTGTTTTGTTTATAGATTTGCTATATATATATATAGCGCTAAAACGCGATGCAACATCGATGCAATCGCAAATCGCACGATTCCGATACCACGTCCGCACGTCGCAAAATCATAGATTGCCGATGCTTGAAGTAGCATGTCTGCCTGAACCTTTACCGTGGGACAACAACAATCAAACTTTGTCTAGAATATTCTATCAAAACATTTCTATTAATACTACTTACTACAATTGCCATGAAATTACCGCCAGTCATCAATTACACAGAGTGCCACCACATTGACACTGATGTTCAACTGTTACTGGTAATGACCGGTAATGGCTTCTCACACTATTACCGCTTTACCGATAGCAATCGTGACTGAACTCGGTAAAAATGGTAAATTATCTCGTTAAAGAAATTGTTTGGGATTTGGTCTATAAAATTACTCGTTATGGACATGTTTGGGAAAAGTTAAGTTTTAAGAAATATAGAAAAAAGAAAGAAAACATGTTTATTTCGGTCTTAATGTTAAATGTAGGTACATTACATACCTAGTAATATGCCTGATGCTACCTTATGGTGTGGTGACGAATATTTTTGATAGGCAAAAGTGGTATTTGCTTCTACGCCGTACAACGCAACAGCGTTGGTACCTTTACTACTATGACCAGTCATTACGTCTACGGATGAAAGCTATACTTAAGTATAGCTTTCATCCGTAGACGATAAAAACAATAACTAAATACAACCAAAAAATATATATATGGCACTACATCAGCGAGCAAGCTCAACTGGGGAAGGAGCTCAGAGATACCTTCTCATAAAAGCCTGGTGTTATAATTTTTTGGGTTATAGGCATAATTGCTTTACCTTTATTATACTACTGAGGTGACAAACAAGCAACTGTCTGATCATTATTCTTTCAGATCATCCGCCGTGAAAATATTGAAAGCTTCCTATATCCAAGTATCTCCCTGTACCTTTGATTAGGTCGTCAGTCCATCTAGCAGAAAGAATGGCAGGACTGGGAGATCCCACAAGTACGTGGTCGCCACTAGAGCAAATTCTATATCGTAATAACTTGATTATATTATCACAAAATTAGTAATACTCAATCTAATATTCAATATCCATATTTATTCATAATAACATTATTATTTACGAATAATTTCAACACAAAATATTGTAACTAACTCTGTCTAGGTTTAGTTTAACTCAAAGCTAATTTGGTACAGTTTGTTTTATGACCTAAAAGCCACACCTGTTTGAGTATTTATTATATTTTCAACTAATCTTTAGTAATAAAGATAAAAGATTTTTATTTAGTATGTTTCTAATGAATAAAATCAAAAGTAGTTTTTGATTTTATTCATTAGAAACATACTAAATACAAATCTTTCGGACTGATTTTAAAGATTCTTTCACGAATAGAAAGCTACATTTTAAGCGAGTCAGAATATATTTTATTTTAAAAGGAATTAACGTTCCTCTACAAGAACTAAATAAATGTCCACCCCCAAGCCGGGACGTGTCGCTCGTCTCAGTAGGTAGACAATCAAAACTCAACTTTATTAATAGGTATTAGTAAAGTTGAGTTTTGATTGTTTACCAGTCAAAAGGATTAAAAAAAATCTTTTTTGCATTGAATAATTCCTTGTATGTTGAAAGAAAGAAAAACAATTTATTTTGCACTACATCTATGTCGTATTTATTCCGAAAGTAGGTACTAACAGAGATCAAAATTAAGATATTCCTAAACCTGCTAAAATATAAGTTATATTTTGTGAATTTATGACTTCCAATTTATGGCCAATAATAGATTAAATGTCAAATAGATAAAATGTGACGTCATTGCCTGGCAGCCAATGTGCTTTTGATGGAGTTGTCTGGACAGTTTCCTGTGGCATACGACGTAATAAAACAAAATAATATATAATGCCATTATGCACATTTAAAAAACGTGTAAAATTCTTTACCATTAACTCAGCCCAAAGACGCCCTCTGCTGGACAGAGGCCTTACTAATGACTGCCGATAGAAGTGAAAACTAACAGCCTTACAAATAAAAATCTGTTATATCACATTTATCTCATTCTTATACGAGGTATAGTTATACGAGTTATAAATTAAGAACAAGTCAAAAATATTTTTTAACAAATAAAGCAGGTATTACTTTCGTATAACTATTTATCCGTTATGTCAAATTGCACGATTTGGCAACAGCACCACCAAAGAGAAACTTCATAAAAAAACATATTTTGTCTATGACAACTGAATCTATTTGTCAACAAAACTTTTTTCGACAGTTTTTAATTTTTAAATCTCATTGAAATTTCTCATAACATGAAGATGTTCGTTTATAGTATGTGGCATGTAAATGTCATCGATTTTTTTAAAATCGATGACATTTACTTTAATATAGACTGCTGAGTCAAACCGTGAATGTCCACAGCATCTTCTTGCACTTGAAGGAACAAGGAACGAGTAGGTAGTTAAATTTGTGAAACTGATAGAACAGATTTAGTTACATGTGTGAATATCCAAATGTTTTTACCTGACGGGGACGTAACCCCATATCTCAAAGCAATCATCAATAATTGTAGAATAGAAGATAATCCGGGTGGATTACCTTCTATTTTCCATATTGAGATATCTACCAAATAATTTATCCAAAAACATCACACCACTTTTAAAAAACCGATATTTTATTTGACTTATCTTGCAGCCTGTATTAAAACAATGACGTTATTTACTTGTTCTACTTCTTCTATTGCTTTTAAATCCATTTCTTGAAACTAAAAAAATATAAAACACGTAAATAAGCCTGAAACGTGGTATTTTTATGATTATACTAGGTTTATACTAGGGTACGGGCGCGTATAACTTCGACATAACGATTGTATGGACAGAAGTGTCAACGCTATACTTGGTATAAGCTATACTTTGTTTATTTGTAGACATTTTGCTTATTCTCGAGTATAACTGTTATACCACGTTTATTTGTAAGGCTGTAAGTATCTAGTGAATTGTATCAGTAATTCAATACATCAATGTATTAAAACAACACAATCGATAACTGCATTTCTCTAATAAAAACATATATATTTAGTAGCATGTTACAAAACTAATCAATATTAAAACTTCGGTTCTTTCAAAGAGAGATAATCTCTATATATCCTATTGTAAACAATGAGTAGAAACTTTACTAAGAGACTGACTGCGACTAGTATAAAACTTCATGTTTAATTGATATATTTTCACAGTAACTACTACTGTATTAATACTTAATGTTTTCAAAGCGATTCACTATAATGCCAGTTCTATAGCCTACTATGGGGATTTAGTCTCATCTAGAGGGAATTTCCGTGCATTTCTGCCATACATATTATAGCAATCAAACTTAGCTCACTTAGGTCCCGTAGTTTAAGGTCCTCCGTGGTGCTCCTTTTCATAGGTTACAAACCTATACAGATTTATTTTGTCTCCCGCTTTGCTATGGAGGGAATTGGAAACTTTTCTTTCTAACTCCTCCTATTTACTTCTGATTAAATTCGTTGCGGGATCCAAGACAGTAGGTTTAGTTGTTCACGGGACGCACGAGTGTCAAAACTCGGTGTATCAGTTGGTTACTCCGCTGTTAATCCTGGCTCACAGGAGTCACAGCGGTGGGCATGTGGGTGGGATTGTCCCGAATATGATGCCAGTTCTACCATTTTTTTATACTACTTGGTGGGCAAACCAGCATTAGGCCTGGTGTTCAGCAGTTACCGTAGCCTATGGACGCTTGCGATATCAGAGGCATCACTTGCGTGTTGCCAACTCATTTTTTTACACCAGGGCTTTAAGAAGGAGTTTACGTTTGACAGAATAAAAATCCGCTTCATGTTGGTATACCTATATAAATGTAGCTCATGACTCCGTCTGTGTGGATGTCGGTTATTGCGATAAATAGATCCCCATGTTCTTAACTAGGAACCATCATCTGGGTTGTCCCAAAATAATATTATCATCTATATTATATATAAAACTAGCGGCCTGCCCTGACTTCGCCCGGGTTTAACTATTTTGAGCTCAACTTTCATTTATTTTTTTACATAAGAACCTTCTTATGACAATAACGAACATAGTAAAAAAACAATTAGCAAAATCGGTTCAGCTGTTCTCGAGATTTGCGCTTAGCAACACATTCAGCGATTCATTTGTAAGTTATAGATGAATCCCTATTTCCCCACGCCATAACTTGAAAATGAATTAATCGAATTCATTCATCTTTTTTTATGTTAAAAAGAGAATAGTTTAGCCTTTGCGTAGTCGGAGCGGGTTGCCAGTTTTTAATTAAAATCTCTATATTTATATATTTAAAAGCATATTTACTCGTCAACGTTTGGATTATACAAAAGAAATCAATGTAGGTGAAAATTGACTAAACCAAATAATAAAACAGTAGGTACTTATATACATAATATAATATAAATTTATTATAAATATTGTGATAAATTAAATCAGTTCTGATATCTTGATATCAATACTGATTTACTTTAGATACCTATAAAATATGCACGTTTTCGAGTACGGCATTATTAAAAGGTTACCTATTAGCATAATACTAGAATGAACTACAGCACCTAATTTACTTAAATTCAAGTATAACCAAACACAAAAGACTTAATGTACTGATACGAATAACAAAATGGCCACCATTAATATATTTCACGTTTATATTAGTAACTCCCGTTAACACTAAATAACAATTCGCATAATACTTAGATCTGTAACTAGGGATGGGATAACTCAGATTGAACGAGCGAGCGATCGGCGCAGCTACAATCCTGTGTATGTATGAATGCTTGTTCAAAGATAACTCAACTATTGCTGATTAGAACGTTTTAAAATGTGGTAAGGAAATGTGAGACGATATTTTTTTAAGTACATACAGAAAATGCATTACCATTAAACGTGGCAATGCCGCTAGCTTTCTTGGCACGTTCGTTAAAATGTATATCATCATCTTTATCTTAGCCAAAAGAAGTCTACTGTTGGACAAAGGCCTTATTAAAATGTAATTGTGTAAACTTGTAACTAAATCTTACCTTTTTTAAGTCTGAACATGTGTCAACGGAGGCGCAAGTAGACGGTTCAGAACGAACTACCAGTAATACTTAACGGCTCAAAATCTTTTATCTTTTGGAAAGACTATACCTGCATACATACTTTTTCGTTTCACACCATCAGTGAATCCTTACGCGATTCACACCGTAGTGCGAAACTACGGTGTGAATCACATAAGCATCCTTTTTGAATAGATTGTTTCATACCACTGGTATGTATTGGAAAATGTAGTTTTAGTAATTCCTACCATGGTTTGAAATAAAGAAGGACTCTTTTAGCTTAACCGAGAAGAAACATAGAAGAATTAATGGCGAGTTAGGATCACAATATTGAACAAGCCTTGTGTCGCGGTAGACTAAGAGCCGCCTCACACATACAGTTTTCTGAATCTGAATGGAATAAATGTTTGTAAAAAAATGTACGATGTTTTTTCAGGTTCTTTTTTTTCCGTACAGAATCATTCGTTCGTCAAATTCAAATTCAGAAAACCGAATATGTGTGACAAGCCTTAACACATATAATAGATCACGAACACAAAGTAAAGTTATAAAATTAATATTAATTACTTATAACAACGTCAACGTATTAGCCTTGCAATCCAGCGTGGGAATGTGGCCAGTCTTTTGGGCACCTTTCCTCAGAACTGTGATCTCAATCAGATATTTTATTTATAGGTTAATACCTTTAAATATAATATCTGATTGTTTGTAAGTAGGTTAGGTTACTTTAATTTTAATAACTATTCATGTAAATATCTTATGAAATAAATGTATAGATTACTTATATTCACTTATATTCAATCGCGGTACTTCACTATTACTGTCGTCATCGGCACTACTCCTTTAACTCGATTTGTATTCACCTTCAGCACTTAATATTAATACTTGTCCGAGCCTCATGTTGAGAGCATTAAGTTAATAGGAACATATTTAAAGTTATGAACAATCATAGATATAGATTATATACCAAGTACTTGAATAACTAAAGTTACGAGGAATATATACGAAGTCATTTTTATACAACACTGGTTTCAGCACACGGCGTTGCTCACATTGTATGTTCGGTCGGACAGCATATTAGTCTGTTAGTTTCATGCCTGACCTTACTCCATTCGTGTTGGATTGCCGTCCCGTCGGAATTTGCAAGTGAGGGAATAAAAACTTATAATATATTCTAAGACGATGGCAAATCTTGAGACTTTCAGAATCGATTCAGTAATTACCCCTATATCAAACTAACAAACTTGAGTTCCTTATAATCATCTCAGCCGAAACACGTTTACTACTGGATGAAGGCCATACCTATTGTAATAAGTATTAGTTTAGATGTATCAAAATAAAATAATAGATTTTATTCAAAGTAAACAAACAATGGACTGGACGCCTTTGTAGAGGACTGGGTAGATTTGGCATCGAATAGAGAGGCGTGAAAGACCATGGAGGAGACCTTCAACCAGCAGTGGGACATAACGGATAGAAAAATAAACAAACATCTCATACAAGTAATATTTCTAGCATTATAAGCGTCTTACTGCGTTAGAAACTTATCATCACGTGGGCTGTGTGTTTGTTTGCCACCTTAGCAATATAAAAAAAAACGACCTGTCACCTATACAACACCTAAAAGACCACCAAAGCTTCTTTTATACATCGCCTACATTCTGTCAAAAAAATCTCCACATATTTTTTCAAAATAAAAAAACGCCTCTATCTAAACTGGATCCAAATGCGCGTGATATTTACATTGTTAATGTTGCGTGGGCTGCGCACGCGCCACACCTGACGCTTTATTTATTGAGTGACAGTGTCAATGGAAAAGCCAAATAGTTCCTTCGATAGCGGTCAAGATTTTAGAGATCTGTAAGCTGATGATAAAAATTAAAATGTATATCTGGCCATATGTAGTATAATAATATGGCGTTATTACTAGAACCTAAAGTTTTTACCTGCTGACAAGTCATACAGTATTAGATTTGGGTGACATGCAGGGCTGATGGTAACTGGTGCAAAACCAAAATTTAAATTCAGTAATGCAAAAAACACAGCTAAGTTGCTGCATAAGTACCGTGACACGTCATAAAAACAAATTAAGTACGTTTTTGAATTAAAAATATTATTTATTTCATATGATATTTACATGACTGGTTATTAAAATAAAAGTATGTTGATAGAGGAGAGGAGACTCGTGACCAGCAGTGGGACATATATGGGTTGCTATTATGATTATTTAACCTAAACTACTTACAAACGATCAGATATTGTATTTACAGGTAAGAAATAACCTATAAATAAAATATCTGATTGAGGTCACAGTTCTAAGAAAAGGTGCCCAAAAGACTCGTCACATTGCCAATATTATTTATCTTCACGGAACCCATCTTTCATCTTAGCCTCCATAATATACATATAATAATTTACACTGTCATTGACACTCAAAACACGAACGAATGAATGAGTGAACTGTTATTTCATAACACTTGACACTTGACAGTCTGAACGAAGTGCTGCGACACTTCGTTCAGACTGTCAAGTCACTACACTAAAACCATTTTTATCATAATGTTTGATTTCTTGAGTTGAGTTCAAGTATCTTTTTAAATTGCCAATGGTAGCATCCGAGTCAGTCGCCTAAACTCACGACTTAGTGGATTTGTCTACAGCGGGCAATCGGGCGGACAGCGGGATATTGGACATATTTACCGAAGTTTCAACTTAAGCGGCTCTAGATAGAGATTTGCCCCACTGGCAATGGTAGCATCCGAGTCAGTCGCCTAAACTCACGACTTAGTGGATTTGTCTACAGCGGGCAATCGGGCGGACAGCGGGATATTGGACATATTTACCGAAGTTTCAACTTAAGCGGCTCTAGATAGATATTTGCCCCACTGGCAGTCTTCTTCTTATCGTTTAGTTAAGGGCCAACCTGGAGCAGTGGTTTTGATCGCCCAAATAGGCTTCTGTTCTAGTGCAAAACGGGGATATAGTAAAAATAAATAATAACAAAGTAATCAAATAATAGGATATTTGACTACAAAGTTCTCTCTTATCTTTATGAGCAATTATTTTTCGCCTGCGGATTTGCTCGCGTGTACCATCCCACAGCAATAGAGTTTTAGTTTTAGATAAAAATAGCTTTTATGCTATTACAGACTATTATTCTATCTCTGTGCCTAAACAGATATTTATCTTTCAGATCTGTTAATCCGTTTTGGAGTGATTGTGGAACAAACCTCCAAAGATTAATATTAATTAATTAATATTAGTATAGATAACGAATAATTTACGTAAGCATTCATACAAACGCGCTATGCGACATAAAACAAAAAAAAAACATGTTTAACCAAAATCAATAACAAATACAACAATAAAAAAACTGAAGGTGTAACTGTTCTTGCAACTGCCCGATAAGGTTAATCGAGGTTATTCTGATATTACGATAACATACGAATGGTCGGTACTTAACAGAAAATTGAAAAATTCACAACTTACATTAAACAGTTTCACCCGGCATTACTTTTTAAAATATTTGGGCAGTAAAAATTACGAGACGGTTAAAATTTGTGATCTGTATTTTTCATTTTTTATTTTTGATAAAATGTTAAGCTGAAAATTAGTATGTTTGTAAGCGCTAATCTCTAAAACTGAAATCCTAAAAGAATTTACTGTCGGATTCAGTAAATTCTAAGAGAGGTAGGGCACCATACTCCTCCTTACAGAAGACCACAGCCAAATGACTACACACAGCGGTGTAGTTGTGTTCCTATGTGTAAGTACAGGTCTCCAGCGCTCATTTAGGAATGCGTTTTGAAAGAAACGTATTCCTATCCCAGGGCTACTTCCATCTTAAAGCCCTAGTGTAAAAAATGGGTTGACAACACGCAAGTGATACCTCTGGTAATGCAAGCGTCGATAGGCTACGGATACTGCTTAACATCAGGCGGGCCGTATGCTTGTTTGCCACCCAAGTAGTATAAAAAAAAAAAAAAAAATCTTTTAGGATTTGGTAGCCCAATTCTTAAAAAAACTTTTGGACTTCATAAAATCGCTACGACATCAAGTAAGCATGGTAGTAACAATAATCGTGACAAAGAACACGCCAAATTCAAAATTTACGCGGGTGAAACTGTTGGAAACAACTAGTGTTTGATATAATTTGAGTATCTCACATTTGGTATTTCGACGTATTCGCTCGACGTCTCCATTTACGAAGTAATGTCAGTGTTTACGATGTTTAGGGATCAGTAACAGGTAAGTGTTCTGAATTTTAAAATGGCCGCCATAATTTTAACTACTGTATTTTAATGATTCCTTTTTATTTTCCGGTTCAATTTGAATGCAGTTGACTTAGTGCTTAAGTCAGCTGTAAAATGTACTATATACTTAAAACCTGACATTTGTTTTGTAAGAGTCTTTAGGTTTTAATTTTTAATTTTACACACAAATGAACATTACCATAATACTTAAAAATATGATGTACAAAAGCGAGCTTGACTCATAATGAGTTTTTTACAAGCAAACCTAAAAGTGACTTAGGAAAAGAAAAGTGATGAGAATTTTAATTTTACGTTTACGGATCTTCCAAATTATAAACATACTTAAATCATTTATGGAAGACCCAAGCCAAATTACGAAGTATTCCTCTTTCGGCACCAATTGTTTGAGCACCAATGGTTTCGGCACCTAAGCTATTCCACTTACAGCACCAATAGGTGTATGGGCTTGGATTCAGCACTAGGCCCATAAAGAGTGCTGGAAGAGGAATACTTCCAAATTACTAGTACTACTTTCCTTTCAGTGGTGTGTAGTATTTAATTGCACAGGTTTACCTTTAACACAAAACGATGATCACAAAACTATGGTCACAAGATGTAGTTTCGACAACGCACGAATATTGTTTCTGGTATTGCAAGCATCCATAAGCTACGGTAACTGCCTATCATCAGACTGGCTGTAGGTATGCTTGTGTGCCACCTACGTAGTATAAAAAGAGGGGCTCGTAGCCAAGTGTTAGAGGCGCAGGTCAATAGATCGACAAGGTTAAGCAAGCTTGCCATGTTCGGTCCGTAGATGGGTGACCATTTTCTAAAAATAGCATGACCCCTCCATGCCTCGTAAAGCACGTAAAGCCGTTGGTTCTACACCTCATTTCTCTCCGGTCATCGGACCATGAGAGTGAAGGAATACCTAGTGGGTGCACCTGAGTTTGTGCAAACGCAAGTGCTGCAAACATCTATAGGCTACGGTAACTGCTTACCATTGGGTGGGCCGTATGCTTGTCTGCTAACAAAAAATGGCCTAAGCATTTTGCAATTATTATTAGCCTATTAAGTTTCCTACTGCAGGGACTTCCTTTATCCATGATACGCTATATTTTGCCAGTTGGGACCAATCCCATTTATAGGCGTCAAGGTCATCTCGCCATTTCCGTCTGGGTCTACCACGTGGCCGCTGCCTGTTATTTGGGACCCACTGTGAGCATTTAGTAATGTTTAAACTATATCAATTTATACACGCATGTTATACCAGAGTGGCGGAAACCCGAATTTAACCCTAATGACCTCTACAGAACCCGTTTAACGTTACGCGGACGCGCAGCTCGGGGGCATTCCTTTTACTTTGCAAAAACATACTGTTTTGGACAAAGACTACCTTTGTTTTTTTGCAAAAGTTAAATATCGATAAGTGTTGGAAGCCGGCCATTTTTGTAAGTTAATATTTTGATGCGATGTTAAGAATTTTGCACCCGTTGTTGGTGGTGGAATTCATAATATGATAACTGGCTTTTGTACACAATTTTGTTCGCATCGAATTTTCTATGAGTATACATGTCACCTTATGGTAGGTATGCGGTTACTGTGGCTTATGAGCACTTTACAAAATATACAATTCATGGTCACAGTCTCCAGACTGTCTCGGAATCGAAGTCACACCATTTAATGAAAAAATGAAAAATGAAAAAAGCATTTATTTCGTTTTTATATAACAGAAAATACAAATTTTAAGACTTGAAACCAAACTGAATAACAGTTTGTTGGCAGATGTAAACTCCCTTAATATTTTGATTAGGTGGTTTCTGAACTTATATACTTAACATTAACTTACTTAAAAACTATCATTTTTTATTATCTAAACATGAACTAACTTATTTCTATATTACTATTATTTATATAACACTATATTTATGTATGTACTTAGTGTTGCTATTATATAACTACAATACTATTGGCAATTTTTTCTAAAAGATATAATTTTAATTTATTGCTAAACAGTCGTTGTGTTTCAATATTACTAGAATTTCTTAATTCCTTAGGTAAATCATTATAAATTTTTGGAACTAAATACTTTCTACTTCTCTGGCCAAAATAATTGTTACAGGAAGGTACTTCAAGATACCTATCCCTATTCCTTGTAAGTCTATGTTGCGGTGCATATACTCGTATTTTAAACTCGTCACAACAGTACTGTTCCACTGCTATTAACAACACTACCCTCTCATGGACTGGCAGCATTTTACATTCTATAAATAGATCTTCATAATTACTATTTTTACAGCGTATTTTTATCAACCAATAATTTCATGTATCGAATCTGTAATGATTTTACTTTGTCTAAATATGAATTAAATGTACGACCGTAGCTTGCCAGACCATAAGACAGCAGCGAGTCTACCAGCGCATAATATACAGTATACAGGGTTGCCCTATTTAGTACAAAACTAAGATGGTGAAATTGCACAAGTACCGATCTTAGTTTATCACATAGTTTTAAAATGTGTGCGTTCCATGAAAACTTATTATCTATTACAAGACCCAAGTACTTGTACTCTTCCACCACCTCAATGATTGCGCAGTCGCACGATATACTAGGGCTATGCAAACATTCAAAAGTGTGCCCAACAATGCTCGGCCGTTTAGCTATGTTTTTAAGGTAGGGAGACCTTATATTCATACATTTAGTTTTACTTATATTTATTACAATACCGTTATCGTGTGCCCATTTTATAACATTATTGACATCTTCTTGCATTTTACTCTCAATTATATTTATATCTTTGTCTGCGTATAATAGACATGTGTAAAGCGATGTCAGTGGCAAGCTGAACCTACTAAACCACATATTCTGTCAAGTTAATTTGAAATTCGTAAGATGTCTATTTTACTTTATTACCTAGCGTATTAAAGGTTGTCTTGTTGAAGACAAAGACAAATATATTTATTGCATTAACTGTGTACATTGGTATTAACAATATCGTATCAATAGCTTATCAGATCGGGCATTGCAGTGTAAACTAATGTAAAGCAACATCACGCAAAATATTCTTTCAGATTAGAATACAGAACAAAATCGCACCCACAGAATAATGGCTTTAGAAGAGATACGCCTGTTTAGCAATTTTCATCTTGTGCTTTATTACTCTTAAGGTTTATAATTGTCTTATGGCATTTCTCAACTTACGCCTCTTTATCACTGATGATGCGAAATTGAATCAGCCAAATTAGGAAAAAAACTTTTTATGGATGACAGTGGTTTCTTTAGAGGCTCTGTAATTATTTTTGAGTGATAGTGAAGCTGTGGTCGTGAGGTCGGAGCATCGAGACTCTCATCTGCCCTCTTTCGTGGAGGGAGTCCGCAAAGTCAAAGTCAAAAAACCCCTTATTGTATCAGGTTATAAATATTGAGACCTATTATGTAGTAAATATAGTTAAGTAAATTATTTGCAATATAACATTATATTCGGTCTACATTAGTGGAAACAATAACAAAAAGTATACTAATTAAATGATTTTCCATCTGCTAAGGGTGAAGGAAAACATCGTGAGGAAACCCACATGTCTTAGAAGAAATAAATATAAAGACATGTCTGATTTACCAACCCGCATCAAGCCAGCGGGTATGCATTGAAGCCTGAACCCTCTCCCTCACTCTTGATAGAGGAGAGAAGACCCGTGCCCAGCAGTGGGACATTGGGTTGCTATTATTATTATACTCTCAACACCTTATTGGAAGAATACCTGTTTTACTAGAGTCGCAACAAAGTAACAAAGTGCAGATATCATGGAATGTTTGTTACAATCGTTTAACTCGCTTTTGTTGAGATAGTAAGTAATATAGTGCTATTATGTAGTGGGTGTAAGCAGATGTATCAGTATTATGATAGTAATAGTAGAGTATTACTGGTGTCATCCTAAAGGATTGTTTTATAGGAAAATGGATGACATAGATGCAAGTATTCACTATAAACTATAATTATACATTAGTTGTGCATTTTTGAAAAGTAATAGGTATTAGTATTTAAAGTAATAGGTATGTATATTTTTATATAATACTATTGGCCCGCCCCGACTTTGCCCGAGTTAAACTATTTTCAGCTCAACTTTCTTATTTTTTTTACATAAAAACCTCCTGACAATAGCGAACATACCAGAAAAAGAATTAGCGAAATCGGTTCAGCTGTTCTCGCTTAGCAATACATTCAGCGATTCATTTTTATATTAGGTATATAAGGTATTATTATTAGGTATATACCTAATATAAAAATGAGTCGCTGAATGTATTAAACTCGAGCACAAATTTAATTTAGTTTTCAAATTCCGAAGAAAAAGTTAGAGTACTCTAATTTCTGTGGATTCAATGTTTCTGTAATTTCTGTGGATTCCATTTATAAATTATCTTATTACAATTAAAAGTAAAATAAGTTGGCGCTTTTTTACTTTTAAAATTGTAATAAGATAATTTATAAATGGAATAAGGCAATGTATAGACGAGATTGGAGGATAATAGGGTAGACCTTTGCTCGGCAGTGGAAAGATACGGGCCAATATTAAAAAAGAAGCATTAGGCAATATGTAAAGATTGAAGGACCAAAATTTTAAAGCAATTAATTAGTGACTAGCCGCCCTGGCTTCACACTGGAGGTATTGCCCGGGGTCTTACTGATTTTGTCAATAAAATATAGCCTATGACACTCACAAATAATGAATCTTTCTATTAGTAAAATATTTTTTTAAATCGGTTCAGTAGATCCAGAGATAACGTCACAAACTCACTAACTTTACCTCTTTATAATATCATCATCTCAACCCATTAACGTCCCACTACTGGGCACAGGTCTCCTCCAAAAATGTTGAAGGGATATTAGCCTACTATACCACGCTGGCCAGACGGGTTGGTATAGGGTATTGTTTCGAGTTTTCCCTCTCTTGCGGTAAATATTGTCTGCTAGACTTACTCTCTTAGTCGACTCTTACGACACCCTCGGGATTTAAGGGGGGTGGTGACATTTGTATTCTTAATCCGTCACCACACGGACACTTTATAGTATAGTAAAGATAAATAAACAAAATAGTCTTGCAATTGTTTCCTATACAATAGAAACGCATCAATATTTTAACTTTCACTTTATCCCAATACAATGAATTAAGAACAGACTTCTTAAGTGGCAACAATTATTTCATTAGTTATCTACGATCGAAATATCATAATTGGCACATGTAAAAGCACTTTTGTATTATATCAAATGTAAAATAAAAAGGTATGTTGTAATAAGAATAACTATAGATGGATATCTATAGAATCAAATATTTAATAATAACTATCATTTATTTGTAGACCAATGTTAGCTCATAATGATAATGTAAAAGGTTCTCAAACTTATTTTATCTACCGCCTAGGCGCACGTTGAAAATCAATTATTTTTCGGCGATCCCATTTTTTTACATTGAGTATGTTTTTTTTATTTTAAAAATTATCTGATCTCATTACCACCCCTTTCCTCGACCGCCAATGCCTAGAAAGGACCATTATCGCTCACTTTGAGAAAGAATGACGTAGATCAATAGTCTCTCAATAGACTGTTACCAAAACAACCAACCAACAAAAATAACAAAAAGACTTTATATTAAAAATAATATGTATCTTCAATAAATATTTAAGAGAGTTATTTGGGAGAAGCCTTGGGGGGAAAGGACGTCAATCTTACCAGCCCCACTAGACAAGTGGCATAAATTTGACGTAAGTCTACGACATTACGAGTATATCGTAAACTTATGTCAAATTTGCTTTCTATTCTATTTGTCTACCGTTTATGCCTCTTGTCTAGATCTAGATCCATCTAGACTGCCACATTTATAATATGAGTAAGTTTAAAGAGAATATCCGAGGACCTAGAGAAGTAGACAAATAAGAGATTTATCATCATTATAAACAAAGGCTTTTAGTTAATTATTAAAATCTTCAAGCACCAAACAACTTTATGCAACAATAAAACAAAACTGGTCCACATCTGCACAGAGACATACAACTCGATACTAATAAGACGAAAATGAAGAAATTACCGAGTCAGTAACGAGCCGCGGATTACAGGTATCGATAAAACGCTTTTATATTGACTTTTATGTCAAGCCCTAACGGTCGCCGTAAATTCGATATGTTATGACCCCCACTCATGTGTATACAGCTTTATTAATGCGTAGTGAAGTGCTTTGTTTACACAGTTACGATTATTTCTAGTGTCGCGTCGTCTCGAGTAACATTTGTTATCGTAACACCCCGCACTGTTGGCGACGTAAATTTAATTTAACTATTGTAGTAAACGGTGGTAGACGTGTGGGAAGAAACCGACTTGTACGGATGTGGTTTGAGTTCGATCCTGGATACCATAGTCAATTTCAGTTTTGTGAAATTTATACGTCAAATGATTTACCATCAGCTGCATTAGGTATATTTAGCATTAGGTAAAGGAAAATATCGCAAGGAAACCTACACGTCTTAGAAGAAATTCTCAAGCCATGTCTAATCTACCAACCCGCATCAGGCTTCTCTCTCTCTCTCTCTCTTGATAAAGCAGAAGAGACCCGTACCCAGCCGTAAGATATAATTGGGTTGCTATTATTATTATAATATATGTATATTATAACAATTGTTTTGTATTGAAATACAAACCGTTAGTTTTATATAGTTGATGTTTGTTTTAATGATTACACGTTACTATAAAGTTTTATGGTATGTTAACGCAAATGAAGTTTAGGATTGCGGACGTATTAAATAAGAGAAGAGACAGTAACGTAGTGAACTTTACAAGCAACCGCGGTGTAGGTAAACTATTTTGCGGTGTACTAAACTGTGCGCTGAGTTATTAACTGTCGTTACGTTTTCTAGCAATAAAACTTACGATATGTGATCCGATTTATCGATAATCGTTTCAAGTGATATCGATTTATCGATAAATATTGTGTAACATCACTATTTAGTGTTCTATTTTTTGTTTTGCGAATTATTGATATTAATATTGTGCTTGTAATAAGGTGTTTTTTGTTGTTGTTGTAAAAACACACTAGGGTTGACCCTATAAGTTTTTACGATGTGAATAAAGTATGAAAGTTGATCTTTCTTCCTACGTCCGTAACCTTGGTGTTGTAGTTCAGGTTTTTTTTATTGTGTATTGTATTTTTAAATGTTTGAGGAGATAAGTGTGTGACGTGGGATTGTTTATTTGTATTGGGTGTGTAGTTTCACGTTGTAAGTAACTCTCGACGTACGCTTACAAACTGTTATATCTTAATTTTTAAACTAGGTTCCGCCCACGGCTTTGCTTGCATCGTATGTTAATACAATGGTAACCCACTAGCACTTAGGAATAATAAAGTTTTATTAGGTGAAAGAATTATCAGAATCAGATTAGTAGTTTCAGAGATTTAGTGTTGCCAGCCCTTTTTTACACTAGGGATTTAAGATGCAGTATCCCTGGGATAGAAAAACGTTTCTTTCAAAACGCATGCCTAAAAGAGCGTTGGAGACCTGTACTCACACACAGGAACACAGTGTAGTTATTTGGCTGTGTCTTTCTGTAAGGTGTAGGTCCTTTACCAGTCGGGCTTGCTCGCTAATAAATGCATGGGATTTGACATTTAACGTGCCCTCCAAAGTATGGAGACGGTCAGATGAATACCACGATTCGGTCACCCGTCTATAGGGCTACCACGCTCTGTGTAGCTACTAACAAACAGAGAAGAAAAATGTACTAAACTCTTTTATTCCTACCTATTTATGTGATGATATAACAAGTTTATTACATTGTAATGAGGTTGTTTTATAAACAATCTGTGAAATTTGTGTTATGAGTGCATTAGGTTTATCTTAATGCGCGTGTAGCTAACATGAAGGTCAGGTTATAAGTCGTATTGTTTTTATGAACTGTATGTATGAGGTTTACATACATTTTGGAGAGTAAAAATTGAATTATACTATCACAGGTCAATTCATACATGGCTATCTGATCTTAAACTAGGTAGTGCTCGTATTATGGCCACTAGATAACTTGTAAACATTTTATATATTTTTAAACTAGGGGTCGCCCGCGACTTCGTCCGCGTGGTAATTTGAAACGTACATTTCTCAGATTTTGCAACATATCTCACTACTACTCCGCTCCTATTGATCATAGCGCGATGTTATATAGCTTATAGCCTTCCTGAATAAATGCACTATTAAACAAAAAAAGATTTTTCCAAATCGAACCAGTACTTTCTGAGATTAGCGCGTTCAACAAAACAAGTAGCCTATGGCCGTTTGCAACACCAGGGGTGTCATTCACGCGTTGCCGACCCTGTAAAAACCTTATAACTCCTTTCTTGAAAAACCCCATGCTATAGTCTCTTGGGAAAACCGCGGCAGGGACTCATTCCACAACCTTATCGTATGTGGTAAGAAATTCCTCTGGAATCTTACGAAAAAAAGAAGAAAAAAAGAAGTTTTCAGAATTGGCGTGAAGGATACCGCTGATGTTACCATACTTACATACCGACCATAGCCTAGTAACTACTTACTATCAAGGAGACTGTATGCCAATTTCCGTCCTAAGCTAAAACGAAAATAAAACGAAAATGCCACTATTCTGCATTCTATACCAATTGCTGTTAGCAGTGGTACTTGTCTCGACAACATATTTCATAATATTCCCCATTGTAGAAGTTCAAATATAGAATTGGCGCTCTCTGACCATATGGCACAAATATTAAGCTTTTGTGTAAAGAAAACAAGTAGCATTCCTTTCTGGTATATTATGAGCCGTGATTACTCAAAAGATAATATAATTAAATTTAAAAACTACCTAACGAGCCTACAATTTAGTGATATATATGCTGCCAAAAATCCTGATATTGCCTATAATTTATTCCTAGAACAGTATAAGTTATTCTATGATTTGTGTTTTCCGGAATTAAGAATAAAAAGAATACTGTACAAAAAACCCAAATGGGTCTCACGTGGTATTAAGCTATGTAGTAAACGTAAAAGACAGATGCTATGGCAAGCAAGGCTATCCAAAGATCCTAAACATAAAAAACAATATAAAATCTACACAAAACAATATAAAAAAATCATTAACTTAACACAGAAAGCCCAAAATAATCATTACATAAATACGTCTGACAATAAGTCTAAGGCAACATGGAAATTAATTAAGGAAAACCAAATAGAATTCTATCCTATACAAGAAATTGAACGAATTAGACATGGTAACAAAATAATTAGAGATTCTAAAGTTATGTCTGAAACATTTAATAATCATTTTATAGATAAAGTTAAGCCTAGTAAATCAAATACATATAAACACACTGTGACATCTAATAATCCAAATTCAATTTTTATATCCCCAATTAATAATTCTGACATCGTAAAAATTATTATAAACCTAAAAAATACGAATAGTACTGGTATTGATGGAATAACGACAAAGGTAATTAAACAGACCTCACAAATAATAGCACCAGTCCTAAGCTATATTATTAACCTTTCAATAGAATGTGGCGTTTTTCCATCACAATTAAAAACTTCGATTGTGAAGCCAATATTTAAAAAGGGAGAAAAGGATTCTATGGATAACTATAGACCTATAGCCATAATACCCATATTTGCAAAGGTTTTTGAAAAAATTATACATAAGTCCATATACGACTATTTTGAGATAAATCATATATTTGTAGCTGAGCAACATGGATTTAGAAAAAACAAAAATATTAATCTGGCAATATATGATATGCTACACAAAGTGACGACTAATCTTGATAAAAGAGTACCTGTGTCTGCTATGTACATGGATTTAACAAAAGCCTTCGATTTCGTGGACCACAATATCCTAATGAAGAAACTGTACACGTATGGCGTTAGGGGTAATGCTTACAATTTGATAAAATCGTACCTTAATGATCGACACCAAGTCACACAAATAACTAAAATTGACACAAGACTAAAATATGAAATAACACACACATCTACACCTAGAAATATTATATATGGAGTACCACAAGGCTCAGTAATGGGACCTCTGTTGTTTCTGATTTACATAAACGACATGCCAAAGGCTATTAATCAACAAATTATTCTTTTTGCCGATGATAGTACGGTTTTATTTGAGGGCCATGAAATTAATAAATACGAAACAGAAATGAACAATACATTACATGAAATAGTATCTTGGCTTAACAATAATAATTTAAATCTCAACCTCAAAAAAACTAACATTATGCATTTCAGACAAAGAGAGAATAAAAACGGTATTGATCCTCACGTAACTTATTTGGGGCAAAAAATTGAAAAAGCACTCACAACGAAATTTTTAGGAATTCATATTGACAGCAATCTTACATTTCATACCCAAATTAATGACATTACTAATAAAATATTGAGATTCTCGTATGCCTTATATAAACTTAGTAAAAAAGTCAATCAAAAAGCTGTAATATCTGCATATCATGGTTATGTAGTGTCAATATTAAAATATGGAGTAATCTTCTGGGGAAATGCTACTGGTAAGGAACGCGTATTTTTAGCTCAAAAGAGGTGTATACGGGCAATATGCCACCTACAAAACACAGCTTCGTGTAAACCACATTTTTTAAACTTGAAGCTACTAACTTTCCCTTCAATTTACATATATGAAGTTGCCATATTTGTCAGGACTCAGTCACATCTTTTCGAGAAAACAAGTAGAAATCGCAACAAAGCACGTCTATGTGTAGTTCCTTCAAGGACAACACTTATGCATAGTAGCGTATTTTGTATGGCTATAAAAATACACAACAAACTACCGACATCTATAAAAGAATCTGAAAACTTAATAACCTTTAAAACTAATCTACGTAAATTTCTAATTAATAAAACCTACTATACTATAAATGAGTTCCTAAATGATACTGTAAATTAAATGATGTACGATTTTGTGATACTATCTTATTAATATCTATGTAAATTTAATCTAAAATTGACTAATAGTTATATATTTGATATGGAATGATTGCTAATAGTTATTGATATTGTATTTTTATTTTCTATTATAATTAAATGAATATGTCTTAATGATATCATAAAATGTACCTATTTATACCTATATAATGTAACATTTGCACACCAGTGTCATGGTAAAATGCAGAGAACACTTTTGCTTTGTACCAACCTTAATAACCTGTATTTGGCAAATAAAATATTTGATTTGATTTGATTTGATTTGATTTGATTGCTCTAATACTCAATTGTCAATGTTTAACACAAAAATGCGTTACATAAACGACAAAACTCTTCCTCATTTCAAAAGTGATTTATGTGGGTGATTTTGTTTTACGCGTTCATCGCATTATTCACGCGTGATTACAAAACGGCGCACGCGCGCGACAATCGCTCGGAACGACGGACGCGATTCGTTCAAAATTGTCCATTCGTAACACATTAAATTGATGCGGGCATCGATATATCATGCATGGTTTAACCTTTGTGGTGAAAATAGATGAAAGGAATATAGATATATTAAGTATATTAGTTTGTAATCGATTATAGTTCGCTTGTAGATTAGAAAGGGTGGTGGGAATTGCAGAGATTGTGAATTAGGTTTGCTACATACTTTTTTAATACTACATAAAAACAAACAACCATATTGCTCGCCATATGGTAAGCAGTTACCGTAGCTTATAGACTGTTGCAATACCTTAGACATTGCTCTTTTACCGACCCGAAAATAAAATGAAAAACATAAAAATATATCCTTAGATGAACACTGGAGGCAGTTACCGTAGCCTATGGACGCTTGAAATGGCAGAGAAATAACTTGCGTGTTACTGACCCATTTTTTAACACCAGAGTATTTAAGATGGAGTATCTCTGGGATAGGAAAACGTTTCTTTCAAAACTTATCCCAAAATGAGCGCTGGAAACCTGGACTCACAAACAAAAACACAACTACTGTATGTAGTCATTTGTCTGTGTTCTTCTATAAGGCGAAAGTCCTTCCTTGATCAGACTTGCTTGCTAGTATGGTGCCCTATCTCTCTTATAATCTGTCACATTGATGCTAACAAATTGTGCATCATTTGTCGAGTTAATCTGTTAAAAGCTGCACATCATATTTAGGTAATAACATTCCTTTGACACTCGATAAAGGTAATTTTTGTTTAACGCGCTCACATCGCGTTCGCCATGGGAGATTAGTTCGAGCAGCACGCGTGACCACATGTCCCTTACAACCAATTCGTTCAGTACCATATCTCTTCACATTTGCAAGATATATATTATTTTATATGTGAAAGCGTGGATACTAACGTGTACTTATCTAGACAATATATACGTAATTTTTGAAATTTGTATGAATTTTAATAAGAGAGATACCTACCTTGCAATTAAGCAAGCCCGACTGGGGAACGACCTCCACCTTACAGAAGACCACAGCCTACACACACACAGCGGTGTTGTTGTGTTCCTGTGTGATGAAGGTCTGCAGCGCTCAATAGGGATGCGTTTTTATCGACACGTTTTCCTATTTCATGGATACTCATCATCATACATCATAAAACCCTGTTGTTAATTTTTTGGGCGGCTACGATAACTGCTTGCCATCAAGCGGACTGTACATTTAATGGTCACCGTGGTAGCTTGAAAAAGGCCTCGAGAGAAAAGCGTTTTCTTTCATTACTATTTTTAAAATATAATATAAGTATGTACTATAAATTTATTTACAGAAACAATATACATTTTTACACTTTAGACATAAAAAATAATTTTAAAATTACAAGTTAAGAAATACATCAAATAAAAATAAATAAAATAGGAAAAAAAACTGTCGTTTAGGCGTCAAAATATTCCTCAACATCACTGTCTATCGGGAACGTGCCCAGAAGGCTAGCATGCTTATTTTCTGTGCAAGAAATAGGCAAGCCCTCTGATCACGCGAAGCGTTGATTGAGTATGTACTGGAATAATACTTCGCAAGGCTTTACGAATATTACATTTCAGCTTAGACACAATATCGTACTCAAATTGCATATTTTGTATATCAATACAATGCCATAAACTTTCCCCATATCACTATTCTCGTCATCTTATATTAAATCCTTCGAAGCAAAAAGATAAACCTTGTTGCAAAGTAATGCTATAAAGGTGGGTTTACACTGTGGCGCGTTGGCGGCCGGCTCGTTACCTAAGATTAGGCGCGCCTCTCTACAGCATTTGAAGCGTGAATCATGCTAGGTGGCAGAATGTTATGTTGATTTTGTTATTTAAATTGAATTTGTTTGGAATTTTGTTTGTTGTTGCCTTACCATAAAGTCCTTATTGCAATTTATTTTCGATCGTCTACAAGCTAACTGGCATGTCAGTCAAGTGGTTAGTGACCCTGACTGCTAAACCGGAGGTCGTGGGTTCGATACACGGGACAAATTGGTTCCGAGTCTGAGTGTAATTTGTGTCCGTGAATTGAATGTTTTTAAAGTCTCCTGCGACACAGGACTTGTTCCGTAGTGCGGTTTTAATAGTAAGAAATTACTATCTTAAAATTAGCAAAGAAAGTTGTAATTTTACGAGAAATTAAATGTTATAGGGACGTCTTGGTACGACCCTAGAAGGGAATATTCCTCTTTTCTAAGATTAATCTTGTACTAGGAAACGCACATCAACCTAAAACCCTTTTTGCTCTTATTAAAAGAAAGCAGCAGTTTTGGAAATTTTGAAAAAATCTAAAATTTTATTAATATTGGGATTACACTTGTGATAACGGTAACGTCTAGGTCCCACTGATGGCCACGGGGGCCAAACAAGCTTCAAGTTTTAACCTCATCGACAAATATGATGCTTAAACCTCCTTGTACCTTTGGACCTTTTCAATTTCAATTTAAAAAAAATACATAATTTAAGTTTCAATACTGAGTTTTTCTTTGGCCTCAACTAAGCTTATGCTTGTGTCTTGGGCGCCGTTGAATTGCACAGTAATGAAAATTACATAATATATAACTAAATATTTATAACATTATACAACTAAACACATACAGACGTTAATACAATCAATACAATTGTCTACTAATTATAATATATATTATATGAAAATAAAAAACACTATTACATACATATGTAATAATAATTTATTTTTGTAATTAGTTACAAACAACTAACATTTCATAAATTTAGTAAATAAAATCCTACTTATAATTATAAACGCGAAAGTTTGTAAGTATGGATGGATGTTTGTTACTCTTTCACGTAAAAACTACCGAATGGATCTGGATGAAATTTGGCACAGAGATAGATTATGGTCTGGAATAACACATAGGCTACTTTTTACAGTGATAACCGACATCCGCGCGGACGGAGCCGCGGGCAACAGCTAGTCGAATATAATTTTTCTCTTCACACACTATCATTCTTTGATCATTACAATCCAAAATAAAGGTCACCGAGTTCAGGTAACGGCTGCTTTACTAAAAATCAATTCTATCTTTAATAAATTACATCAAAATTATAGACTACAAGAAATATTATTGCTTGCAATACAGTAGCATTGTATATACGTGACTAGCTTCTCCATACGGTTTCACTTGCGGTAAATTTATTTTAAAAGTATCCCGTGTCACATTTATTGTTACTGCCATGCTTGCATTGGGTCGTAGCATGATGTTAAATAGATTATAACGTTCCTTAATATTTGGGCTATCGACATTGACTGCTTTGGTGGTCCAGTAGTCGCAGTACGCGCGTGCTGTGCACGAGGTTGTGGGTTCGATTCCCACACAGGGCAAAACTTTGTTTGACCCGCAAAGAGTTGTACTGAGTCTGGGTGTAATTTGTGTCCGTTAATTGTATGTTTGTAAAGTCCCCGCGACACAGAGCTTGTTCTCTAGTGCACGAGTTGTCTTTTAAAAGAAAAAGAAAATGAAACAACAAAATATTCAGCTTTATTTATTAGTTATATACTAGCTGTATCATCAGATGTTGTCCTGCAGCGCCACCTACCGGGTCCAATTTTAATTCTAAACCACCCAGGGCCTGATTCTAACACACACAAATTTCATTAAAATCCGCTCAGTTGTTTAGTGACATACATACAAACAGAAGAATTATAATATATAAAGATACTCGTAGATATCTAACAGAGCATTGCAATTTTGCAATATTAAAAAAAAAGAAATCAATCTAACCATGATATAGTTTTATTTTAAAATTGCAATTGACCCACTTGGGCCAGGTGTTGCCAGCCTAGTAGTCATCAAATCACTATCATTAGTGATAATCATTCGTTCTGTACGTGTGCCTCCTGTTATTAGTCGTGTGTTTTTACTTTTGTAAGGCTGGCAATACACAGTAGGTGAATTAGGCGAATTAGCTTTAGGCGGTGTTGTTTGTTTTGTTGTGTAGTAAATGTAATTTTAATTAGTTATGAAATTTCTACATGTATTTTTTGTTGCAAGAACAGTGTGTCTGTTAAAATTCCTTCTTGTCCAGAATAGTAACAATATGTGTACATATTGTTACGATTATGGACAACAGGTCTAAATCAATTAAGATCCGTTGTTCATCTTAGTAATAGTGTATCTGGATGAATTTGGGATAGATATATCCTCAGCTTTGGGACAGCATTAGCTTATATCAATTATAAAAAAAGATATATTTTTAGATTTTCCTGTCGTAGAGCACAGATTATTATCAATATTAACAAATCTAAGTTTCTTAAAGTCACGCAAGGTCTGAACGACCCTATTTTTGTGTTTAGTGAACAGCGATATTATCTGTAAAAGATTTATTTCAATTAATTATTATTAATTATCTACTTTTTTATGAAGACGAAAATGTTGTCTAAAAGATACCAAGAGTGTAACTGGCAGGAATGCCATTGCTTGTTTATAAATAAATCAAGAAACATTCAATAAAATTAATTGATATAATAATTAATTTGTTTCATTAAGATATTCTGATTTGATTACAAATCGTTGATCTGAATGTGGTTTGTACTAATATGGAACATCAAACGACAAACTATAAACATTTACTTGCAATGACTAGCATGGCTTTAATTGGTTTAGTTATCAAAATATTAATAGACTAGTTGTCGCCCGCGGCTCCGCCCGCGTAGATATCGGTTATCGCGATAAAAAAAACCTATATGCTATTCTGACTATAATCTATGTCTGTGCCAAATCTCATCCAGATCCGTTCAGTAGTTTTTGCGTGAAAGAGTAACAAACATCCATACATACATTCTTAAAAACTTTCGCGTTTATAATATTAGTAAGGATATTAGTTTGAATTGACAATGACCAAAAAATTTAATCGATGATAGCTTTATTACTTAGTTTCAAGAACAGAAAATTTACTGACTTGAGACGGACATGTTACATCCAGTTTTAACATTCTTTGATACTTAGTTCTACATTTTGTGATGTTATGCTTATATTAAGTGCATCATACAGTCAGTATACAGTATGTATCACTTAAATCGAATTTTCGTTTCTTAATATAAAGAAATACAATCCAGGTCGCTACCCAAAACAATGCTGGTGTTATTTTGCAGTGGAGTACGATAGGCTGATGATGATGTACAGTGGAGAACGAAAGGCTGATGATGATGTACACGCAAGTGGTGTTCTAGGTATTACAAGCGTCCAAAAACTACAGTAAAAGCTTCAATGTTAAACATCCGTATGCTTTTTTAACCGCATTATAAAAAAACATACAATTTTTTTAATGTACAACCAAAATTTTAGTAGTATAATATTAAACTACCTACTAGTCTTTTGTCGCTATTCTGTTCTACACTTTACAATAATACTATAATTATCTAATTGCTGCTACTGCCACTCACTGGCGTGTCGCGACTTTCGACACTGTCAATTGTTTTCAACAATGAACACACTAGTTACACTCCGTTGTGTTTTAGCCTTAGGGTATATAGAGCTCAATGGACTCATGGACGTAGAATGAGTATTATTGCATAGCACAAATAAAAAGTAGTAATTACTTACTTTTGTTTGTTCTGTATAATCTTAACATGTTTTTTTGTATATATAATTGACTGACTGATTCATCAACGCAGCGTAAACCGCTAGGGCCACAAACTTAAAATGATGCACAAAGGTTCCTTGACGAATTGAACTTCCAATTTTTTTTTAAAGACAGCTCCCGCACTAGAGAACAAGCTCTGTGTCGCGGGGGGCTTTACAAACATACAATTAACGGAGAAAAATTACACCCAGACTCAGAACAACACTTTATGGGTCACAGAAAGTTTTGATTGAACCCACAACCTTGTGCACAGTAAGCGCATACTGCGGCCACTGGACCACCAAGGCAGTCAAATAAAATTCCTAAATGGATAATTTTATTTAACGCGGGCGAGATTGGGGTGGCGTACATAGTACATGATGGTGTTGGCGTAGGGTATACATAACATAATAATATCATTAGATATGTATTCATCTTTTTTTTAAGAAGGATAGGTAGATATAAAAATATATAAAAAATTGCCCATAGAAAAAAAAATGCTGGCATTTGTTTTTACGTAGTTCATAAGTATCATGCATTTGATCTAAATGAATAATTAATGAATTTGACTTCTATCTAATCACAATGCCAGAATCAAGTCGAATACTCGTACCGAAAATTTCATAATAAAATTCAAATTTTAAAAGTAAGCATCGTTATAGAAAACGAAATTATATGACGTATTACATGTTCTAGAAAGTGCATTCAAATTTCATTTTTTTAAGTGCACGTTTTATATTAAATACTCAAATTATAATGTTTGATATTATAACGATGAAATTACTTTAGTACACATAATATTATTTTAATTACTGTTTTGATATTGTGAGCAATTAAAATTGGTTCATTTCTGGTTGATTGGCTAACATTAAGATAAAATGATACGTCAACCAAATTAAGTAATGCCAATTTCTTATTATTATGTAGAGTTGATGAGATAATATTACCTGGCAAAGGATTATAAAAACGTATTTATATAAAGAGGTAAAACTCGAAGCAAAGCCCTATACCAACCCGTCTGGCCAGCGTGGTATAGTAGGCTAATATCCCTCCACATGTATGAAGGAAACCCGTGCCCAGCAGTGGGACGTTAATGGGTTGAGATGAGGATGTAAACATCCTTACTAATATTATAAATGTGAAAGTTTGTGAGAATGGATGGATGGATGTATAGATGAATGGATGGATGGATGTTTCTTACTCTTTCACGTAAAAACTACTGAACGGATCTGGATGAAATTTGGCACAGATATAGATTATGGTCTGGAATAACACATAGAGATATGTACATAATTTTTGCAGCGATAACCGACATCTACGCGGACGGAGCCGCGGGCAACAGCTAGTATATTATAATTATACACAATGCTATTCTGGTTTTGCCTATATTGGCATCTATTGGCGAAGCCTAAAAGTAGTTTGAGTACAATCATTTTTAAAACATGTTTTATTTTGTCTTAATAAAAATTGAAAATTGTTTAAAGAAGAACGCCCATATTTTAACGGGCCATATTTTAATTTTACAAATGCACAATACATTATGGATTGTACTCTGGGACACGCGGCTCTAGCGGCGCGTGAGAGATACGTGCCTTCCGAGGCACGGAAATTAGCATACAAAAATAGGCATTGAAGACCTGTACTTACGCAAAAGAATACAACTACTGTCCATCTCAACCCATAAACGTCCCACTGCAGGGCACGGGTCTCTTCTATACATTTAGAGGGATGTTAGCCTACTACACCACGCTGGCCAAAACCCTATACCAGGGTTGGTATAGGGTTTTGTTTCGAGTTTTCCCTCTCTTGCAGTGGATAGTGTTTGCCTGACTTAGTCGACTCTTACGACACCCTCGGGATGAAACGGGGTGGTGACATTTGTATTCTTAATACGTCACCACACAGACAACTACTGTGTTCTTCTGTATACTGGCGGTCTTCTCCCAGCAGGGCTTGCTTTGTTGTCCTGTGCTCTGCCTCTCTTAAAAAAAACATTAGATTCGACCATAGTGTTTTATACACTCAGTGACCAAATTACAGTTTAGTACGTCCATATGTAGTAAGTATTAGTAGGCTTATGCAATATAACATAATTCCTTTGCTACTGTTGCAAATAAGAACGTATCAAGGTTGTTTCTTGGTTTATAATAAGTAGAAATGTAATGTGTTGGTTAATTTAAAACTATTGTTTATGTTTCAAATAAATTTATGTGTTTTGTTTTGTTTACAGGTAAATATTTGCTGATGACTGGCTGATTTGTAAGTTAATTAATTGTTACTGTGAAATGAAACTGAACTTCTTAAGGAAACAACTCCCGCACTAGGGAACAAACTCTGTGTCGCGGGGGATTTTACAAATAGACGATTCATGGACACAAATTACACCCAGACTTGTAACAAACATTTATGTATCACACAACGATTTGTCCCGTGTGGGAATCGAACCTACGACCTCCGGCATAGTAGCCAGGGTCACTAACCACTTAATCTCGTAAAATCGTCTGGAGAACTGGTATATTATAGTTGATACAAAACTGTATAGTTTCAGAGATCAGATCAGAGATTTTTTGTGATAAACACGCGTATGACCCTCCTTATATTGAGGAGGTAACTGCTTGCCGCTAGGCCGGCTATGTGCCTCTATATTGTTTTAATAGTATGAAATAATTATAAAATACTGGCGTAGGCCTTTGCCTCAATGAGAGACGGGTGTGAATATATGTATGTAAAATACGCTGGTCAAATTGCTTCGCCTACGGATCTCCTCGTTTCTGAATCGATTCTGATCTTGCAGGGAATTATTAACATAGGTAAATTTACAAAATTATAATGCAGAATGCTTCTACCATCTTTATGTTTATGCAGATTACAGAACAAAGTACCGCAGCCATTTACATATTATCTGTTGCCAATTAATTTTACAATATATTGGGTATTAATTGTTTAACATTTATGCAATGAATTTGAATTTTAAATGGACTTTCTGCTGAGAATCCTACTAATATTTTAAACGCAAAAGTTTGTAAGAATATATGGATGTATGTTTGTTACTCTTTCACGCAAAAACTGCTGAATGTATCTGGATTAAATTTGGCATAAAGATAGATTATTGTCTGGAATAAGAAAAAAATCTCTGTTCCTGAGGGATTCTACGCGCGGGCGAAGCCGCGTGCGAAAGCTAGTTTAACATTGTTTTATATATGTAAGCTGTGGTTGCCTGTAACTGGGAGAGCACCTGGCACGCTTTCTGTTCTTTTATTATGATTTTTTATGTGTAACTCTTGTTGATGATATTAATCCTAAAATAAATCAATAAATAAATATTTAGAACAATGTAGATGGATATAAAAATATACTATATAGACAAGGAAGGCGAGCAAGCTCAACTAGGAAAGGACCTTCACCACTCAAAAGACCACAGCTACATAATAAGTGCACACAGTGGTGTAGTTGTATGAGAAAATTGAAGTGAACCCGTTCGTTTAATTAACGTTTTTGAATGCACATTTAAGGGTCGGCACATAAGTTTAACCCACAACAGCCGGGGGAACGGTACCTATTTATATCCTTAAGCCTTGGAAAGCACGCAAAACCATTGGTCATGCACCTGATCTCTCTCCAGTAAAGTCAAATTGCAGCTTCATCAAACTACGATAATAAGGGAATTAAAAATGGACGACAACGATATCTAGCAATTATGTTATCTGACGAAAGTTTTCAACCAATGCGTCCTGTCCTATCTGTTATGACGTACGGTGCCGAGACGTGGACGCTCACAGTGGGACTAGTCCACAAATTAAAAGTCGCACAGCGGGCTATGGAGCGAGCTATGCTTGGCGTCTCTTTGAAGGATAAAATTCGCAACGAGGTCATCCAACAAAGAACCAAAGTTACCGACATAGCTCGCAGACTTAGCAAGCTGAAGTGGCAATGGGCTGGTCTCATCTGCAGAAGGACCGACGGCGACGGCCGAGACCGCGACTCGAGACCGCGACTCGATAAGCGTAAGGTAGGACGGCCCCCAGCTAGGTGGACCGACGACCTAAAAAAGGTCGCTGGTACGGACTGGATGCGCAAGGTGGAGGACCGTGTGCTGTGGCGCGTGTTAGGAGAGGTCTATGTCCAGCAGTGGACTGCGATAGGCTGATTGATTGATTGATGTTATCTGAGTTTGCAATAAATATACTTTTTAATTTACACCTTTCAACAAATCGGTACATGATAATTATATTGATTTGTTTGATGCACTTTGATATTTCTCCCACCATTATTAGCAGGCTACAATTTTCCAATTAAATAAATTACAATACTAGTCACTATATACAATTATTCATCATATTTTGCTATTATAATTGTTTTGTCCTCTAAGCCCGGTTAGTAGTCAGTTAGCAAGTAGTTTATTAACGACTAGCTGTTACCCGCGGCGTCACCCGCGTGGATTTAAATATTAAATGTATAATTTGCGTGTTGCCCACCCATTTTTTTACAACAGAGATTTTTTTACATGGGGTATCCGTGGAATAGGAAAACGTTCCTTTCAAAACGCATCCCTAAATGAGCTCTGGAGACCTGTGCTCGGACATAACACAACTTATTTGGCTTTTGTCATCTTTAAGGTCCTTCCCCAGTCGGGCTTGCTCGCTAGTATGGTGCCCTACCTCTCTTACTTCTTTCTTTTTTTTTTTGATTTGCTTCCCTAAGTGAAAAAGAAACAGACTTGCTATAACTAATTCTAGATTTGAATTTCATATTCACTTATACATAACAAGTTTTAATCAATAATCTAGAATATTTCTAAGGCTTGATAAGACAGAATGCAAACTACTGGTTCATACAACCTTGAAGTGATGTTAGGTACGGATAACACTGACAGCGCCACCTGCCGGAGACGCTGTTACAAAGTCAAAGCATACGTAATTTTAAATATGGAATACCATTTTAGTCGCGACATCTGTCACTTTGACTTTGAATGATTTTACCGTATTCTTCAATAGATTGGTAGCAATTTATAAGAAATAACTTTAAACCACTGAATCAACCGTGCAGTCAAAGTTAAATTTGGCTCAGAAATAAATGGTAGCCTGAAGAAGGACACAAGGTACATTATGCATTATATATACATTATTATAATTATAATTCTTATTGCACTGCGCTTTCTTAAGTCAGCATCAAATAATTAATTCTTGTTTTCTATTCCTTTTTTCTTCGACACCCACGAAGCGGCGCCGCGGGAAATATTTAACAAAAAACTACCATTTAAAATATCATTTATTTCACATAAACTACTACATAAACAAAACCTCGACATTTTACATCGGTACTAAAGTCTAGATCATAATTTTACTTAGGGCTACAACAGAGATGCTACTTTAGAAGCTAAATGCTGCGACTAAACATTTCACACCGGACACTTAAAAACGCCAAACACGGCGATTGAGTAGCTCGGCACAGCAATGAACACTATACTTCGTACACTTTCGGAAGAAGGTCGCATCAATTTGGTTCAATCTACACATATTGTTATATAATTTAAACAAAATAAAACCGACTTCAGTCCGGCAAGTTGCAGAATTTCAAAAACTTTTAAAACGGCTAGATTACCTTGTTTAATTATGAAGTTCCGTTGCCTAGCTACCTTAGCAACCATAATGGAAACTTATTTAATCGCCATCCGTAAAATACTTATTATTGAGAAGTTCAGGTGGCATCTGTGGTCTTCTTCATCAGTTTTACTTCATCATATTATACTTTCTGAATGCAAATGTTTGATGTGTTGTTAAAAATATTGAAATTGCTCTATGTGTGCCTATAATTTTTGAGGAGTTCCCTCAATTCCTCATGGATCCCATCATCAGAACTTTCTTTTGATGAAAATGGGACCAAACTGGAAGTACATATGTCCTCTCAGATAAAAAAAGAATTTTTCAAATCGGTCCATAAATGAGGGAGTTCTGCGGTAACAAACATTAAAAAAAATACACGCGAATTGATAATCTCCTCTTTTTGAAGACGGTAAAAAAACGAAAAGGTAACATAGGCTATATTTTATTTTAAAAAAATACGGGATAAATGTCCACCCGTGCGAAGCCGGGACGAGCCGCTAGTATTTCATATATCGATAGTATAGAATTTAATATTTTAATGCCAAATGTATCAAGCTTATACATTTGGCATTAAAATATTAAATAATCAAAATTTTGTAATTATTGTCTTCTAGACCATCGATATTACGAAGATATCCGCGACTGAACGCACAGAGTCGCCTAATCGCGATGCAGCATCGATACAGTGACAGAAACGCACGATTCCGATACCGTGACCGAATGTAGAGAGTCGCCAAAATGTCGTTTTTTTTTTAATACTACCAACGTGGCAAACAAGCAAAATGGCCCGCCTGATGGTAAGCAGTTACCGTAGCCTCTGGACGTTTGCAACACCAGAGGTGTCACTCACGCGTTGCCGATCCTTTAAAAACCTTATAACTCCTTTCTTGAAGAACCCCATGCTATTTATCGCCGATACTAAACGTAGCATGGCTGCTAGGTATTACTGTCATAGTTAGCGACTAAACGTTCAGACAGTACTGCCAGACTATTCACACATATCCAATGTATACAATTAAATGCCTAAGTTTATAGCCTAGGCAGTGTTTGACCTAAGGCCCACTTGTAAGCGGGATGTGAAATTTATGAATGGAATTCTTGTAATTCCCAGTTGGTTCAGTGGCTTAAGTGGTTACCTCGTCATTTACCTTAGCGCGAGTTGTTGTGAGTTCAATCCACACACAACAAAAATTCGTATGACCGATAAATGGCGGCCTCGAGTCGGGTGTACTTTGTGTTCGTTAATTGTACGTTTGTAAAGTCACCACAAACACAGAGCTTTGCGGGAGTTGTTTAATAAAAACAGCCAAATGCATGTTGGGTCACGCGCAATGTAGGGTTCCGAAATTGCCAATCACAATAAGACTAAGATCAAGGTACAGTTTCAGCAGCTAATAACTTCTGAAAAAATAAAAAGATGGTAACGATTTTGGTAAAATAAGATGCCTTAAAAGTTACGTCTACGCTTACTACTATAGCTATTGATAGCTAGCTAAGCTATGTGCATAATTTCAAGTTTGTAACCCCAGCAGTTTAGGCTCTGTGTTGATGAATCAGTCAGTCGGAACAAGCAATTATATCTATACTTAATATTATACAGCTGAAGAGTTTGTTTGTTTGTTTGGTTGAACGCGTTAATCTCAGAAAGTACTGGTTCGATTACAAAAAATCTTTTTTGTTGAATAGTGCATTATCCAGGAAGGCTATAGGCTATATAACATCACGCTATGATCAATAGGAGCGGAGCAGTAGTGAGATATGTTGCTAAGTCGGGGAAAATGTTCCTAATTATTACGCGGACGAAGTCACGGGCGTCCCCTAGTACATACTATGTATAGATAATAATATAACATCACATTATCTTATGATTGTAAGGTGCTGTCCATTTAGGAAAGCAACACTCTTAGCATAAACAAAATCACGAAAAAATAAATAATACCTTCAATACTTAAAGCCTCTAATTTCCTTCAATTAATTTTATAGCCTATAAAATAAATGTTTCTACCTACACCGCACTAGCATTTCTATCCTCCGCTTGCAATAAGACCGCGTCTATACATAAAATATAAAATAAGTCTTATTCCCACGAGATAAGGTGCACATATCAACATGTAAGTCGAGGAAACATCCACATAATTCAGTCTCCGGACAAAACACCACAGGAATACATAGTTCCTTTCTCAATAAAATTGCAATAGTTTCTTTGTTAAATACATTAGAATTTGTTGTAAATAATACGACTTTCGCCTGCAAATGAATGGAACGATTAATGTAAGACAATATACATATTTTGAATGCGCAGGATTGGTATGAGAGCGCTTAGTGTGGCGGTACTTGCGGTTTACGTACAATGTTAGAAAACATTCTTTGAATTGAAATAAAATTACACTGTCTTTCACTTAAGCAACTGTGTAGTATTTTTATTTAGTATGTCTTGTAGCTAAGTACTAGCCATGTGGGTTGATAGATCTTTGAAGTAACTTATAAATAACTATTACTAGTTGTTGCCCGCGACTGTACCCGCGTTGATGTCAGTTATTGCAATACAAAAGTAGTCCGTCTCTAGAATGCTATCTATGTCATAGCCAAATTTCATTGAGATCCGTTTAGTAGTTTGGCCGTGAAAAGTTAACCAACAAACGTACATACAAACTAAATTATTATCGCATTTATAATAAGGTATGGATTAATTAAGTAGTATTTTGGTTTTCATTATATCATATTTATTTTAATTTTCTGTCATAAATCCTTTATTGCATATTTTTTGCACGGTTTTGCATTTGGCGGGCGTCCCGTCCCGCGAAATGCAACGAAACCTCTCCATTTCCCTGAAATTACGTGAAAAAAAAACATTTTTACCTGGCGTTTACCATTTGTGTGGGAATTGAAACCACAAAATAAGATGCAATCTTATAGGGCAGGTATTGAGCGTCTCTGTAGGATGGAGTTACTGCCCCAGTTGAGCTTCAATACTGCGTCATCTTTTTATAAAGATGCCATATTTTGATCGATAATAATGTGTAACAAATCAATTGACCATCATTGACTTATGCAAGTGTAACACAATTTTACAGTTACAAAGACGGAAATATTTAACGTTACGTAACTAATAGGAACGTCGTTACGTTACGAACCACTTTACTTGAAGAAAGCAGATTTATTATGATTGCAATGTATTTGCATTATCGGTAAATATAATTAGAGGTGTGATAAATGCTGCACGACATGCAATGAATAATTATAATCGATACTTTTCGTAACTTGTTGCATGTTAATCGATTTTAATCCGATTGATGATCGATTTGGTGGTTCAAATGTTTTATCTAATACTTAATATTTATTAACGTAATACATATTGGCCAATGAAACTCATGCACAGGAATATAACTTTTTCGCTATGGTCTTATGTGTGTGTAATGTGTGTATCTGTCGATGTGGTGACAAATTAGAATAATTTGTATTCTAATTTGTCACCACATCGGTGGTGGCTGGTGACATTTGTATTTTTTTATGTGCTTTTAGGTAGCTAAATGCTACCTTGCTTGTAACCTATACATAATAACTTGTAACTTGACTGCATGAATAGTTCAGTGACTTAAGTAGTTACCTCACCATTTACCACTGCGCGTCGTGTTGTGGGTTCGATTCTCACACAGGACAAAGACTTGTGTGATTCATAAATAGCTATCCCGAGTCTGAGTGTACTTTGTGTCGGTTAGTTGCATGTTTGCAAAGTGCCATGCGACACAGAGTTTGTTCCCTAGTGTAGGAGTTGTCTTTTTTTTTAATGAACATAATTCCTATACTAACACAAATTGTGTTACCAAGACAAAGTCATGCAATCTAATAAATCGATCACCTTCTCTTATATCAGTAAAAATGGTGGCTACACCCATAAATACAACAACATAGATTCACAATGTAAACTTGATGATATCGCTAAATTATACTTACGTCTCAGCATGGTATTAAAAGCTATCATAAAATTATATTAAAAGTTCCACAGGTGTTACGGCCATCGTATTTTACCCATGCCAACACATACATTAGTTTCTAAGAGAATGATAAGAACACTTTTCTCTTTTTAAATAATGTTGATTGAATTCTTTTAGTAGTTTTATTAATTTACGATTGTTAAAATAATTAAATTTAAACTTTAATCTTAACGGTACAGTCTAGCATTAAATATAATTTTAACACAAACTGTCCGACAACCACTAGTAGGTCGTTACTATAAGGAAGAATAGCGCAGAAGCACTGCGCCAATACTTCACAGAAGTATGACATTTTACACAGAAGTTCCTTAGTAACTAAGAAAATAACGTGATCGATAGCAAGCGTTATAAATTAAAACAACATTCAGAAAAAAAGGCAAAAATTAAAAACTCACTTTTTTCTCGTATAATTTGACCCGCCCTGGCTTCGCAAAAGTGAACAGAATTGAAGAAAACAAACAAACCAACAATCAAACCAAACAATTACCTTGAATTCCTAAACGAGTAAAAATTGATTTTTAATTTCCGGGTGTAGTCGGAGCTGGTCACTATTTGTATAAATATAATATTGTCTCTTATAATTATGGTGAATCAATGTATTTGATAGCTAGCTTTATTGACCATCATCCGAACTTTTAACATATACCTTCGGCGAGTTCTAAGTAAAGGCTAATAAGACAGGCGCTGAGGGCGGAAGGCGTACGTCCCTGCCTGATGAATATCTGCCATCCTGCGCGCTTGAGACGTGCCTCCGGTGTCACCATCTACCGTCCCGACACTGAACTAATTTACAGTACATCTACACGCCGTGTAATGAGCTTTTTATGGATACTTTTATATTAAAATAAGAAATTATTATCCACATGGATTGATGGAATGGATTTCCTTCTGATTTCTAGTAGGTAATGTGAATGTTTGTTGGTTTTTGATGAGATTTAGCTTTTTTATTTATATTTATTATGACGATAAAACATAAAAAGTTTTTCCTTATTGTAAACAAAAATGTATTTTTTTATATTGGGAAAAATGGGATATTTGACTAGCTTTTTGGACTAGTGGTTGGTGACCATGACTGCATGCACAATCTCCTGCATAGCTGCCAAGCTCACTTACCATGGGTTCGATTCTCACCTAGGATATATTTGTGAAGAACACAACAATTCAAGGACACAAAGTACACCCAGATTCGCAAATAGTGAGATAACCATTTAAATCACTGAACCATTCATAAAATCAATCATCATAAGAAGATCATTTTCTTTATGCACCAAACAAGCAAACATTTAACAAAGATTAACTTATTATATTTAAATGTAATTAACACATTAAAATTAACTACCTACCAATAAAACCATTTATTAAATACAAACCAAATCAAAAAAAATCACGCGAATCAACTTCTAATATCGGCAAAAACTAATTAATGACAAACAAAACGTATGAATGCGCCCGCGCAGTGCGGGGTGGGGCAGGCCAACGCACCTGCGGTAGCTCCAACAAACGCCGCACTAAAAATACGTTATTAACGCGGCTACTTTTATTTTTATATGCGATAGCCGCGAGCTAAAGGTTATGACAGGGACGAATTCGAAAATCAAATTCCGATTTTGAATTTTAGTCGTTAGAATTCGAGAATGTGGTTTTATAAAATACGAATTGACGGTGCATTTGCAGAAACGTGGAAAATATTAAGTTTGGAATTGCTAATACAAAAAAAAACCATATTATCGCTTTGTATTGTAGTATATTTATGACGAGGCAAGCGTAAAACCACGAGAAAAACTAGCTTACTCCCTTGAGAAGGCTTTTTTTACAAGTGTAGAGTCAACTTTACACTTGTCATCTAACGAGTCATAGGCAAACCAGATATTATTCTGGTTTGCTTTTTACATTTATAATTCTGTAACCTAAAGAAATAAATTAATTTAGAGTTAAAAGAACTTGATCGTTGCAGACAGCAGATGGACAACGTCGTCTCAAGATTATTGGCTGCGATAATAATGATGAATCATAATAGACTATCTTTTAGATTAATAGTAGGTACATTAGGCAACCAAAGATAACTTTAGAATAAAATAACGTCTCTTTTTTTCAAGTCAACCTCCTAAAAATACAACAAGTTTACAAACAAACAATTCAGATAAACACAGTACACTCAAGCTAGATTAAGTTGTTTAAAAATACAATAAATCCTTATTCTCCAAGTTTTTCTGTTTAAATACAAGTGTATTGTACTAAAACTGGAATTGATTAAAGTTATTCAACTGTGTAGTATAACCTCTATGCAATTTGATATCGTTCGACCTGTAGCTTTGGTGTGTGTGTATATTTGATCTTCTGTGACCTACCGTGCAGAGTTGTTGGTATCAAGTTGCATATACTGATCGATAAAGTACTGGACGAGGTTAACCAGGTGAAGTGAGGTCACTTTGTGGATGGACGATGGGGCATCTGATTTGTGTACATCTTTGTATCCTCAGTGGTGCTGTGATTTTGCATACGATTGTTTTACATAGATCCCGAAATTTGGTTACCGGATTTGTTTTCTATACTAACACAGTGAGGAGTACAGTCCGCCTGATGGTAAGCAGTTATAGTAGCCTATGCACGCATTTCGTTACACCAGTTTTAAGAAATAGGTTTTATGCTATAGGAATCAGGCGTCTTCTGTAAGGTTCTTCCCCATTCCGGCTTACTCACTTGTTTGGCCTTACCACTCTTGCTGAATGAGCGTCACTCCTGGCGACACTATTCTCTTAAGACATTTGATTGCTTTTTATATATTTTTAATTAATATACACACGAATTATTATGAACTCCTAAATATTTTATAAGTAATGATTCCTGTAGGTATCAAAAATAAGTATTATATACACTACAAGCAAAATTGACCATTATTGCTTATCTGTTTAATAGTCGTAGAGGAAAATTTTGTTAAATGACAAACGTCCTATAATATCAATAATATTATCGTCGACAACTATTGATTTTAAAGTTATTGAACTGTATCATAGCTTGACCTATGCAAAGACCTCGAATTATACTGCCAGATGTTATTAAGAAAAATAAATATAGAAGAGCAAAAAGTACTTTGCATACAGATTAATTTAAAATAAGAACATAAATCTGGCTGTTTCCGAATAATTCAAATTTGAACACGATGTTGTTAAAATTTTGAATTATAATAAAAAAGTTTGTCACAGATAATGTATGAAAATGTAAATTGATAAAAATCGTTAATTTCTATAAATTTATGAATTTAAATTATGCTTCTGATTTGCTTTTTATATAATATATTATTAATTAGGCAGTTTTGTTTATATAGATGCCTGTTTCTGATGTGTAAATGACCACTATTCGTATCTATAATTATGTTAATTTACATTTAGTGTCCTGTGGTCGTAGTTTTTTCGATAATTCGTGTTTATGTTGCTTTTAATTTAATATTATTATAATGACTACTTTTTCCCTCTATATGATGATTTAAATGTAAAAAGTTCAGTTTTGTATCGATAATTGTGACGACCTGGATGCATACGAGAAGGATTGGTATGAATAAGGCAATGGACAGGCGGGAATGGAAGTCAATGGGGGAGGCATTTGCTCAGCAGTGGGACAATACAGGCTAGTAAAAAAAAAAGACAATTGTAAGGAATAGAGACACCGAGCATTCACGGATCAAATTAATTTATCAGTACCTACCCTGGCCCGATAAACATGCAGAAAATAATTTTGCATTTGCATACCATTCATCATTTTATGGTAGAAAGTGAAAAGCATTGTTTAACCAATCACCAACTACTGTTTAATTTTTTTTTATCCTATCGACTCGCCCTCGCTTCGCTTCGGTTTTCTAAGCTTTTCTGTACTATAATATGCATGTACTATATATGTATATTACCTTACTCTTAAATCCCTATTTTTTGTACTTCCAAAGCGCCTGATAGTAAGCAGTTACCGAAGCCTATGGACGCCTGCAACACCAGGGGTATCACTCTATCTATTGCTGAAAACTCCATTATAACCCGTTGCGTAATTTAAAAGTCTAAGCATACAGTCACCGGGAGCGAATTTACTTTATATACTATGTAAAGATAATACGTACATACTAAAGAGTGAAATAGGCTTTAGTATTATTATTTAAACTTTGAAATCTAACACTCGGCAAATATCAAACACTTCTAATCCGTGCCTGGCTGATCTTTCGGCATCTGGCCGGTCGGAGGCTGCGATCTTGAGATAGCCCAGGTCACTGTCCCCACACACACACAGCCTACTGCTCACACACACACCATGTGACAAGCTTGAAACTGGAGCGTGTATATTTTGAAACAGTCGTAATTACACTTCAATGAACTACATGTGGAAATGGATACGTCATTCGGGTCCCAATGTATCATGTGGGGTCCAAATTTTGAATAAAGAATTGGGCTGTAGGAATGTGTGTATCAGATTTGTTTGATTTAAATTCGGTTTGTTGGGTTGGTAATGATATGCAATGGAATGCAAACTTTTTAGTGTTTAATTATTTATTTGGTGTGATTGGTAGATCTATAGTTAAGGTATGCGTCAATCCAATAAAAAGGTATCTAACTATGGTATTTGACGGAATGTGTGGCTTAGTATTAATTTTTGTGGATTTGATACCCATAAAATACATACATTTCGGTAAGCAGAAAGTAATTGCTACGTTTTCTGCCAAGTTTTTCTATCACGAAATTCACAATGGATGATGACATACAATTTTCTCGATGATACATACAATTTTCTCACTCGATAAGAACCTTGATGGCTGCCATTTTTTGCTATGTTGCTTATAGTATATATCTTTTTCGACTACAAAATATAATGTTAGCATATTTTTTTTTTTTAGTTCGTTGACCAAATGATTTTTCTCTCTGATAATTTGTTTCTAAAATTCAAACTTGTTTGCTTTTAATTAATCCAAAAAAAAGTGACGTAATTTTTTTAAATATGATTTATATGATTTTTTTTTATTTTTAAATATATCCATAAAAATATTTTTTTACCAATTTCAATTGTTGCGTAATAGTTATGTCGTTAATCGTATGTAAATCGTTAAGCTGTAAATCGATTAACGATGAAATGTTTTACCATCTGAATCATTTTGAATTCTTCACCATTATAAATCAATGTTTGCAAATATTATATTAATTAATATTATGTATGTAAGATGCAATGGTGGCCGATTGGGAAAGTAACCATGATGATTTCGATCGAAGGGTCTATAGGCTACGGTAACTGCTTAACATCAGGCATGAATGCCACATAAGAAGTATAAAAAGAAAATCAGTATTTAGACAATTATATGTATCTTGTCTTCTCGTCACTAATACCACAGAGTCTAAAGTACGCCCTACGAAATGTAGGACAAATACGGTTAATTTTACGTGAGGCAAAACTTGGTGAGGCAAATGCGGAACAAATCACCAGTTCGGAGACGAAGACACCCACGGTACGGCTCGGTCACAAATTACAAATCGCTCAGCGAGCTATGGAGCTATGCTATTAGGTTAGGCTATATAGAGAGACACTGTCTCTGAGAGACCGAAGTCGGATCGAGGTGATATGACAGAGAACCAAAGTTATCGACATAGTTCAAATAATTTGACTGGCCTGTTGGTCTAGTAGTTAGTGACCCTGACTGTTAAAAAAGGAGGACGGAGGGCGTGAGTTCGATTCCCACACGGGACAAAACTTTTTGTGATTCATAATCAATGTTTATTTCGAGTCTGGGTGTCATTTGTCCGTGAATTGTATGTTTGTAAAGTCCCTCGCGATACAGGACTTGTTCCCTAGTACGGGAGTTCTTTTTTTTAAAGAGAAAAAAATAGCCGGCTGAAGTGGAAATTTAGGCCACATTTTCAGCTTTAGCATTAAAAAGAGATCTCTGTTTCTATGACGTCAAAAGAATGTATATTTGTCATGGTTACGTTCTAATCCACGCGCCATTCAGCAACAAAAAGCTGCCAGTCTGGTCAGTAAGCGTGTTGACAGTAACAGGAGCGTACTGATTGTTTTTATCACCTGCTGCGCTATGTCGACCGACCTCGGCCGTGTCGCAGAGTTGAGCGACAAAAAACAACAAATTATTCTATTCGACGTCAGTAAGGTGACCATAATTTTGGGGTTAGTTATGGATATTATTTATGGAACTGTATAGAGGTAGCTCATAAGGTAGGACGTACGTTCTAAAGTCGTGGCACTAGAAGTTTGATTTTATTTGCATTTTAGGAAAGTTAGGGCACCATATAAACGAGTAAGCTTGACTAGGGAAGAACCTCCAACTTACAGAAAATCACAGACAAATAAACACAGTGGTGTAGTTAAGATCCTGCGCGTTAGTAACGGTCTTCAGTGCTCTTTAAGAATGCGTTTTTAAGTTAATGATTTCCTATCCCAGGATACTTTTATTAATTTATTAAGTACTAGTGGTTGCCCGCGGCTCCACCCGCGTAGATGTCGGTTATCGCAATAAAAGCCGATAGTCGCCTATATGCTATTCCAGACTATAATCTACCTCTGTACCAAATTTCATCTAGATCCGTTCAGTAGTTTTTGCGTAAAAGCGTAACAAACATCCATACATCCATACTCACAAACTATTACATTTATAATATTAGTTAGGATTTGGGTCAGTAACACGCAAGTAAAATCCTGTGTAATCAAGTGTCCATAGGCTTCGATTATCGCTTACCATCAAATGGGCTGTTTGCTTGTTTGCAGTAGTATATCACCTGACCAAAAAAAATCCTCTGTTACACATTGGACTCCTCCAACGATTGCTACAGTCAATCAATCTACTAATAGCATTATAAGTGCAAAAGTAGCGTAAAAAAGGAATATTATGAACTAGCGGTACGTCCCGACTTCGCATGGGTGAATATATTTTAAGTTTTCGTAGGGATCCCGTAATATAGCCTATGTTATCAGTTGATAACGTAGCTTTCTAATAGTGAAATATTTTTTTAAATCGGTCAAGTAGTTTTTAAGTTAAATTGAAACAAATAAACAAAAAATAACTTTTTTATAATATAACTAGCCGGCCCCCCCGACTTCGCCCGGGTTAAACTATTTTCAGCGGAACTTTCTTAATATTTTCTTACATAAAAACCTTCTTCTGACAATAATAAACACAACAAAAAAAGAATTAACGAAATCGGTTCAGCTGTTCGAGATTTGCGCTTACCAACACATTCAGCGATTCATTTTTATATTATAGATATATATAGTTTCGATATCATGGTCACCTTAAGTATTAGTCATATTACAGTTTTTACTAAGCTATAGCTGTGTCCACTACACACTACCTACGGACCGGCACTGGTCAGTCGTTTTTTGTTTCAGCCTCCATATCAGTTTCAATAGCGCGCACGAAACATGTACTAGGATAATCATCTATGCTAAAATATTATTAACATACATACATACAGAATTTGTTTGTTTAAACGCGCTAATCTCTGGAACTACCAGTATTGTAATTATTTTTTGCTTTCGATAGAACAATTCATGAGGAAGTTTAGCTATAGTTACGGTCGGCAACGGTGTAAGCTGTACAGCCCCTCTAGACAAGTGGCATAAGCGATAGTCTAATCGAAATGTCAAAAAATAAAATGTATGGAATTTGACGTGAGTCTACGATTTAATGCCGTAAACTTACGTCAAATTCCATACATTTTCATTTTTGACTTTTCGATTCGACTATCGCTTATGCCACTTGTCTAAAGGAGCAGAGCCTCTAGACAAGTGGCATAAGGTCGCTGGGGCGCACTGGATGCGGAAGGCGGAGGACCGTGTGCTATGGCGCGTGTTGGGAGAGGCCTATGTCCAGCAGTGGACTGCGATAGGCTGATTGATTGATTGATTGATTACGACATTATATCGTAGACTTACGTCAAATCCCATACATTTAATTTTTTGACTTTTGGATTCGATTATCGCTTATGCCACTTGTCTAGAGGCTCAGGGCCGCTATATGAAGATTAGTTTTTTAGGAAAACCAATGTATGAATGTGTGTGAAATATATTTTTATCTGTAGATTTAGTCTAATCGTACACTGTTACCAAATTCCACAGAAATATATATAACTATCTGCTGCCCGCGGCTCCGCCCGCGTGGATGTCGGTTATCGCTGTAAAAAATAGCCTATGTGTTATTCCAGACATTACAAGACAAGATAATTTATCTCTGTGCCAAATTTCATACAGATCCGTTTAGTAGTTTTTACGTGAAAGAGTAACAAACATCCATCCATCCAAACTTACTAACTTTCGCGTTTATAATATTAGTAAGAATGGTTTTCTAAGAAAACGAATCTTCGTTTAGCGGCCATGTACAGCTAACTCCGTTGCTGTGTGTACAATAGTGATAGAGGAAATACAGCAAACCAACAGTGAGACTGAGTTTACCAATCAGGGAGTACACTCAGCTACGAGCGCCCCATCATTGCTTTGCAGTACCTAAGTTCTAAAATACTTTTTCTTTTGTTTACAGGTAATTTAAAGTTCAAAATGATGATAAAACACAGACCGATGTTCGCTTCAATATGATTGTCAGTCCTAACGATTGTAACTGACAAAGGTTTGATATCAAACATGAATTGTTTTTTTTTGTACTACTTGGGGGATATACAAGCATATGGCCCGCCTGATTTCAAGCAGTTACCGCTACCTATGAATGTTTGCAACACCAGAGGTATATCATATGCGTGTTGCAGATCCATTATTTTACACTAGGGCGTTAAGATGGAGTATCTCTGGCACAGGAAAACATTTATTTCAAAACGCATCCCTAAATGGGCGCTGAAGACCTGTACTCACACACAGGAACACAACTTGCCTAGTCAAGCTAAGCTCGGTAATTTGACGCCCTGCCTCTCTTATTATGTCTCTATTATTCTATAAACAATATTTAAAATTGTTCGTTTCGTTTCAACGTCTGCGTCTTAACAATTTCCTTTTTATTTTCGTTTTTTTAGTATCGTATCCCAATAATAAGAAATTTACTTCTTTGAGTGACTAGATATTTGTTTTATTACTAAATCAGTTCTAACCCTAACTTACATCATTTCAACCCATTAACGTCCCACTACTGGGTCTCCTCCATACATTTGAAGGGATATTAGCCTACTATACCACGCTGGCCAGACGGGTTGGTATAGGGTTTTGTTTCGAGTTTTCCCTCTCTAGCAGTGGATATTGTCTGCCTGACTTACACCCTTAGTCGACTCTTACGACACCCTTGAGATGGAGGGGTGGTGACATTTGTATTCTTAATCCGTCACCACACAGACAACTGAACTTACATATCTCAAACAAAATATTAAATTACATATGACGTCACTAATCTACGAAGAGACCAGTTCGCGTCCTAAATCGAAGGTAGCTAATAAATATTCATTGTCCAAAATAAATAATAACCAATTGACACAAAGGAAGAGGTTTAATTAGAGCTGCGCACACGCATGACATTCACTGCGATGCATTAATCACACAAACAGGTTTGCGCGACAGCTGTACATAGTACAAAAACTGTTAGTTATGATTTTTAGAGCAGATTACTTCTGGTTCCGTACGAATAAAACTTTATAAAAATATTAATTACTAGTTTCCGCCCGAGGCTTTGCCCACGCGATCCTACGGAAATTATATTTTTTAGAAATAAAATGTAACTATTCTAAATTATAGCTAATTTATTAAATCTCTGTGCCAAAATTTTATCCAGATCAATTCAGCCATTTTGGCGTGAGTAACAAATATTCATCCATCCAAATATTTCGCATTTATAAATATTAGTATTAAAAAATAAACATGCGGCTATGCATTACAAAAACAGCTTACTGTACGGCGGGCTGTACTCTCAAAAATAATGGCCGCACATTTGTTTTTCTAATACTCATGTGGCAAATAAGCATTAGGTCCACCTGATCCGGGGCATCATTCGCGTATTGCTATCCTAAAACATTGATGTATTATTTTGGTACAAAAAGATTTGTTCCGTGTGGGCATCGATCCCACAACCTCCGGCTTAGGGTCCTCCGGGTCGAGCAAGCGAAGTATATCTTGGGAAGTATTTCCCAAGATATACTTCGCTTGCTTGTCCTACCTCTCATAAAGTAATACTCGTAAGTCTGGACCAGCAATCCTCTCATGCCAGTATTATAACCAAAAACAAATAAAATGCTCAAGGCCTTTGACCATCAAAACAATTAACAGAACTAGGTCACCATTCTATCCCTAGGCATAAACTAATAACCTGTCGTCGCCTATTTTATTGTCATTGTCCTTAAACTTGATATCGTTTAATAGAATCCCCGAAGGCACAAAATAATGAGCTTTGTGTTCTGTGAGGCAATTTGATTGACTTCCTATTGTTATTTTCTTATTATTTGAAAAATGAAAAGGGGATTCTTGCTTAGTAGCGGTAGTTGAATTTTCTTTTCCCAAAATAAAAACCACCTGCTATTGCCTGCGACTTTGTCTGAGTATTTTTTAATGTTTGTTATAGCCTGTATGTTATTCTGATTTATAAGCTATAACATTTTAAAGTTTTAACGAAATCTGTCTAGTATTCTTTGAAGTAACAATATCTATTCAACCTCACGAACTGTCGCGTTTATAATATTAGTAATCTAGTCTATTAGTACAATATGATTTGTGTCGTCTGCGATACAGATTGTCTTACGTATTTCCGCAAGGAACCCTAATAACCCAGTTAGGAGAATGCTCCGACAGCTACACCCACCAATAATAATTAGAAGTATGGCGGACGGTAATGTCAAATGTCAAATAAATGCCAACACATAAAAAGTCATCGGTCATGCTCATACGCGGCTATGAACCTACTTCCGTAACTTAGACTATGTGACAATTCCATTAGATTTATTGCCTGGTTGTAATGCGTTTTTATGGGCATTTAAGTCAGTGTAAATAACGTGAAAATGTATGTAAAATGATGTATTACATCGTAAATTAAATGTTTAATATGATATCTGAATTCTGTTGAACTGTTAAATGGGTGCCAGTCTCATTGAACAGCGAACATGCATTTATGAACAAGTTAAATAAGATCTCGTTATTTAACCTTATGTGGTGGTAGCTGAATGGGAAAATAACAGATTTCTAACATTTGAGGTATGCGTTTGAAACCCACTGGTTGTACCAATTTAAACTTTACTTTGTGGAATTTATACAAACGAATTAAATGATAAACCATCTGCTAACTGTAAAGGAAAACATCGTGAGGAAACACACATGTTTTAAAAGAAATATGTCTGATCCACAAAACTGCATTAGACTAGCGTGTGTGAATCAAGGCCTAAACCTTCTCTGCCCTGATAGAGAAGCAAAGACCTATACGGATTGCTATAAATATAAAACCTATAAAAATAATATCAAAATAAAAAAGTGACAGAATACAGATCAGCAAACACGTAACAAGATTACAAGATTCACGGTAATATAAAGAAATAAATAAGGAACATCAAACAACAATCAGATAAGCGATTACGCATTTGATATACTTTTATGGCATCAAATAAAGGACTATTACATGAACGTTACAGCACGCGTGCGTCCACCACGGCGTTCAAGCAGGAAGTGACATCGAACGAACCGCGCGTCGATTTCTCTTGCCCAAGCGCAAGCGATAAATAACCGCGGGTAGTTCTAATTCTGCGCTATATTTACGTGGTGCGCCGCGACAAGCGTGGGCGGCGACACCGCAGAGTAACCAAACAGTTGCACTTAGATATCATTTGCATATGACCTTCTTAATTACAGATTATTTTGCATACAGTTTTGGTCTGTGAACTTTGATTTAGAATTGTTATTTATTATATTATTCATAAAATAAATGGACGGTTATGTTTTTAAGATTATAGTCTATAAATATAAAAAAAATTCAATCAGATTTTTTAAATCAGTCCAAAAGACTTTTTGAGTTTATTGATTACCAACAAAAATACTATTTCCCACAGAGGTAGGCAGATACTAATACGGATTATCTGTAGCTTAATTCATACTCATAACATTCTTTAATATAGGAGTTCACTGCTGCACATAAGCCTCTCCAAGTTTACGCCATTTCACACGATCCTCAGCTCGCATCCAGCATTCCTCATGCATGCTCGTATTTCGCCAGAACTTTAGTTATTTACTCAGTAAACGTTCGATGTAGTTCCCTTTTAAGTGTCTCCACTTACACTTATCTTAATAACAAAATAGCATCACAAAATATCTTCTAAATAAATCGCCCACACAATTTAATGGACCACCCATTAAATTCCAATTGCAATTCCATTGTCCGTTAAAATGCATAGATGAGTTACAGACCAGAAATCTTGACTACGACAACCGTAGAATTGTCCAAATAAATTCTCTCTTCAGTACATTAATCTGTACCAATCCGAGACCTTTATCTAGCAGACAGGACTTGCTATTGTAGAATCAAGTGCTAAATTATGATAGGACCTGAGATTTCATGGGAGAGATCATTTTCTTACTTTCCCTTCTTTGATAGCGATCAAACTGATTATAAATACTTCGATTTGAAATTCAAAATCGCGGTTTTAGCTTGGTGTAAATTATTGTGCGTCTCGTTAAACCGGGTACCTGTTACAATGCAGCGTGTTATGTAAGCCAAGGAAATGTTTGCAGAAATTGTAGTCGTCATTTCGGTTTATTATGCCTTCTGTCTGTGTAAGTTTGGAGCTACGAAAGCTTTGCTAATAGTTGATATTTTGGCCATTATTTAAGTTTCAGTCAGTCATTCACTCCTTGCCTTACCCTCTGCACAGCAATTGCATGTATTACCATTACATCCTAACTGAAAAGCATCGACATAAATAAAATAAAATTCGAAAAATCACTTCTTAAACCGGGCACGCTTACGTATATAAATAATTATATTTACTAGAGGTCACCCAGTGATTGAAATTCACCCTTAATTCAATATGTCATAACTGTAATTCTGAAATCGAAGGGGCAAAGAACCAGATGTTACCAATTTTTTTCACAACACTAAAACTCTTCAATCGCTACAAAACAAAAAGTAGAGAAAATCGATTATCAAGCAAAGAAGAAAACGGTAATCCATTGTTAAGTTTTTACCTATCAATTAGATTAACTGCTTCTACGCAGAATCAGAAACCGGTAAAATACAAATACAGATAAAGTATGATATACAAATTGTGCTCTATAAATATAGGTACCTACTAAACTAAAAAGCTTAGAGTATCTTCGACCACACTTTCCCTTTTTTCACAATCTAAAGAACTCCCTCCATTTCTTCTTGGAGCGTCATATATCAGCCCTACAGCCAGCTAACATAAATCCATCGCGTTACCGATGTGTTTCGCGCTATCTTACTTGTTATCACCCGGATACTTAGCGATACAAATCACAGCTACTGTTCGATACTGTGCCGTCGGACAATTGTTCGAATTGTGAGTTGAATTTATGGGGAACAGGTGATATTGTTGCAATTAGGGCTGTCGTTAGAAATATTTTGATAAGTCCAACGTAAAATTTAGTAACTGCTTTTTAAAATTGATATTTCATTACCACTGGTGGTGGATACAAAAACTCCACCAAAGTACAGAAAGTCTTTTAAATAAAAATATTTATTTAATAGGCAATTTTTCCCAGCGGTAAAAACCTCTTTGGGTCTACCCCTCTAGGAAAAATGGTGAGTCTATAGATCTCCAAAGATTTACATATACCTATGTATGGACTGATACAGACTTCATTGTTGTAAATGCTAATAGTTTAAAAGTATATCTCTACTTTGATTCGGTTTACTTGCCCGTCAGTATAAAGTATTTTAAATTAATAGCATTGAAGCCCTTTATAGTCTTTTAATTTTTATTCATTTCAGTTGGATTACAACTTTTTAAGGTATCTGTTTAGAGTTCCTAAGTCTTTTTCATAAATTTGTGTTTGGTCTTTTTATTTTGTAATACGTTATAGAAACCATAAAAGTGGATATTACTTGTGTAATACCTTTATGGTTTCTATAACGTTGCCTATTGCAAAGGTAAGTACGAATTTACCTTTGCAATTTTTATTAAGGTAAAAACTATAAACGTTGAAATTTATCGTGATTGACATTCAGTGTATTTACCTGTAATTTTCGACGCCCAAAAAAATTAAACTCGAAAGTAAAGACATGTAATTAGATCAATCAAGTATAAAAACTTTCCAATCAGTTTATTTTTACATGTTCTTATTTGCCATCCCGCTTCTGTTAAAACGTTCCCTGAGGGGATGTAAGCAGCTATTCTCAGTAAATAGACTCCAGATCAAAATAAAGTACATATTCACATATTATAATTCCAGTCTGTTGTATAAATGTTTAATATTTTCAAATAAATTTGCGTTATAAACCAAAATGGGTAAAGTGAATGTAGACATGTAGATAAATTAGACCAATCAGGATGATGTCGATAAATATCTTGGATAAATATTTTCATTGTACTATTTTTGAACGATCGCCTATCGCAGAGGATTTGTGTTTGATCTTTGGATCGGTAGATAGTGGTAGGTATTGAATTTTCATCCCCGGTCTAAGGTACTGAGGTAAGATAGATAGATGTAGTGATAAAGCATATAAGGGAGTGTTCTGTTTCTGGAGACGATGCTGAGAGCAGAACGAAGAGAAAAAGAGAGAGGCGGAAGGCTCCACCACCATGGCGGATATATAGCCAGGTAAAAAAGAGTTATTGATTATCCTTTTGATTGAAATACTTCAAAATATTGTCACCAAGAAAATTTCGCGAAATTTCCACATTCGCGACATAATTTACTAGCGAACAAAGTCCCGTAGACTGTCGACTAGAGAATAGTGTGCAGCCACGCCTACGCGCCGCCGCCGTGCCGTTCGCACAAGGTGCAGGGCCCCCGGTCAGCACATTACTTACCTAACATAACATGTGATCTCCGATCCCGACCTAGAACTACACACCCGACCTAAGGGTAATATGTCCAACAATAAAATTGTCCGCGAAAATTTATGACGCGGATATTCGTTTTTACTGCGAACACTTCGGTATTATCTGTGGGATTTATCTTGATGTGTAGGTCTAGTGTATTTATGAGATATGTGTTTATATTGCTCCAGGGAACGTTTTATACAGAAATCTATACATTAATAGCTACATGCGTTTTTTTTTCCTAAAACGAAAGCGTTTAGCATCTATGTATTGCCTATATTTTTTATACTTCTTAGGTGGCAAACAAGTATTTCGCTCGCTTGATAATAAGAAGTTACCGTAGCTTATGGACTCTTGCAATATCAAGGGTATCATTCACATATAAGCTGCCCAAAACCCGCCAAGCTTTTGGGATATAGTAGGTATCCCTATGATAGGAAAATTATCTCTAGTTGAAGACAATTACAACAGTGTGCATTTCTTTGGCTGTGGTCTTCTGTAAAGTGGAGGCCCTACCTAGTTCGGCTATGCAAAAATACTATGCATACAATTTAGAAAAATTCCTTTAAGTTTCTATCTTGGCATCAGATTACGTATATAGATACTTTTTACTTCTAAAGTTAACAAAACCAGAAGCTGTTTTAGATCTAAAAGCAAACAAATGGCTTTCTAAGAATTTATTTTGCCAAAAGCAAGACATACGACCTCTATTAACGCGTTCACAATACCAGTTCCAAATATCAATTTTGAATATCTATAAAGTGCAATTGAATTATTGATTTAGATATTCATCGATTCAGAACAATGGACATAATCGAATAACTTTATCGATTCGAGACTTGACTTAATAATCGTTTAGCTGATGTTATAAAGGACGTGACAGCTGGCCGTTTGGAATATTCAATATACTTGTTTGGTAGCCATAAAAAAAACAATAATATGATTTAAATATAATAACTTTATTGTCTAATGTTATTTTAATAATATAACCTAAAATGTGTCATATATGTACCTATATACTTTGATATAGGTACTTAGTTATACATATATATGTGTTTTTAACCTCATAAGGGGCAAAGCGGCAGTGGTGGCCGAGTGGGAAAGTAACCGATTTGCACGCAAAAGGGTGCGAGTTCCTTCTCGGGTGGCAGTATCTATGTGTCTTAATAGAAATTTTTAAGATATATCTGATTCACCAACCCGCATTAGGCCAGCGTGTGTGAATTAAGGCCTAAACCCTCTCTCTTTCTGGATAGAGGAGAGGAGACCCGTGCCCAGCAGTGGGACATATGTATATGGGTTGCTATTATAAGGGGCAAATAGGTACTTTTATTACTTTCCTTCTTAAATCAGTTAACGCAATAGGGAACACGTTAGACGTTAAAACATACAACGCTCGGACACAAAGAAACACAAATGCATTCCCTATTTCTTTACTCTCATAGTCCGATAGGACGGCAATCTGACACGATCGGAGAGAGATCAGGCGCAAGACTAGACGGCTTTACGTGCTTTTCAACGTACGGAAGAGTTTTGGGTCTGATCTACCGATCCGCGCCTGCCAGTTCTCTACAAGACCCTCAAACGACTGCAATATAATAAAGTGTGTCTCGTCTACAAGATGTTTGCCGCATGTCAGACGAGTTGTGGGCTAAAATACCACTATGTGGGTCCCAGAAAATGTCCAACGGCATCGTGGTAGGCCCAGAGTCAGATGGCGGGACGAGCTTAATGCGTACAGAAAGGCCTGGCCTATTTTAGCACAAAAACGGCCGGCTGATTCTCTAAGAAACAGCGATGGCAAACTGATAGTTGTGATCGCAAACTGACAGTTGTGACGGCACAATCTATTGACTAAACGTCAAAAAGGACTCTTACCGATTTTCAATCTGACAGCCAGAATTTGTTCGGTTTTTGCGGTGGATCGGTTTTCGCTCTTACGGAATACCCCTACGGGTTCAGTGGAAATAGGTAAAAGGAGGCCTTTGCCTTGCAGTGGGACAGTACAGGCTGAAAATAAATAAATAATCATCTACAAGAACAAGTAGCAACTAATTTACATAACGACATTAACATACACATCTACTTAAACATTCCGCAACAGTCATCAAGTGCCACCTTTACCAAACTACCCAATTACTCAGCACCACAGACATTTGACAACAATACCGCCTTATCATCAATCTATCGCATCAAGGTAAGCAGACCATGTAGCCCGTCCGTCATCTAAAGGTCTAAGCCGATCACTTTCAAAATTCGGATTACTATCCAAATGTCAGAAGCAGTGACATTTTTATATCGTAGACATTGATAGGTCGCGAGATATAGTCCAACCAATTAGAGATTAATTTATTTTTGGGCGTGGGATAAAGTATGTGAGTAAATATTATGGTCTCTTTGGTTTGTAGATGGCTTTTGAGGGTATTTAAAGTGTCTAAACATCATAGCGTGACTTGATACTAGTTTTATCGTGACAAACGTGTCTTACTTTAGATTGAGTAGGAAAATAAAGTCTGTTATACCTTCTGTGTTGTCTGTGGGTTATAGCTTGAACTAGTGCTTATGTTTGCGGTCGATCGTGAAGTTCTGGGTTTGATTTTGTATGTGGTTCTTTTTTGTTTAAAAATTGTTAAAAGCAGCTAGGAGTGTAAAATTGTGTCTGGTATTTGGTATTGTTGACGAGATGTGGATGTCTGACGCTAAGTACACAAGAGAAGGACGTTAATCAAGTGACGATGTCCTAAATCTAGATTTTACTAATTTACGATGGTAACAGAGCGGAAAAGAAAAACACGACGTGTGATTTCTAATAGCTAAAACCATGCATTTGTCATTGTAAAATTCCAATACCACCCAACCCAGCAAACGAACCTGGAACTCAACAATAACCTGCAACTGCTCCACCAATGCCATCACTCTTCAAAAAGGAAGAACAAAAGTAGTGGTTTAATCTTAGTAAACCACGTCCACTTACGAAGGTATTACATAAATCGAAATCTAAATCTACACCAAGTACTCGTATTGAACCACATTTTATCACAATGTATCGTCAGGAATACCGTGTAGGTACAACAAAGTACTCGGAGCCATCCAGTTCGCCTACAAGGCTATTGTTTGATGATATAAGTCGTTCGAGCATTCCATTTGGCCCTCACTGATAATCAGAAACTAGTTTACACCATCGGTTTACTTACAAATGTAGTTGAATTATGTTTTTGTTTATAAGACTTAGGTGGCCTGGTGGTAAGTGATTACCGTGGCTCATAGACGCTTGTGATACACTTTTTGAGTCCAGGGTTTTGTGATAAAGTACAAAACCCTGGACTCAAAAAGTGTCCCAAAAACCCTCTCTCTCTCTCCCTTGATAGAGGAGAGGAGACCCGTGCCCAGCAGTGGGACAAATATGGCTTGCTATTATATATATTTTTGTGCGTGAGTACAGTCCTTCTAGACAAGGAGCGTAAACAGTAGTCGAGTCTAATAGAATAGAGGGCAAATCCATGTGATCTTAAGTAAGTTTACGACATATATCGTAAACTAACGTCAAATCCCATACATTTGCTTTACATTTTCATTTGCATTTGGGCTCGTCCCCAATATTCATTAAGGTTACAGTATCAATTACCACGTATGTTTGTTTGTCTCCGTGGTATATAGTATAACAATATAGCTGGCGAAGCGAGTACCTATGTAATGCGTCTCTACCCATCCACTTCAAAGAAAAGGCTTAATGCTATGTTATATGTATGTATATGCAAGTATAGTTTCTATACGGGTTGACCCTACAAAACAATTACATTGAACCTATTTATGTATAAAACCTGCATTGCTCCTTTATTGGCGAAACATAAATATATTCTTCGATTGTACCAACTGCGCATACAGTTATTAATTATAGTTAGGTATTTTTTTTTTTGAAAAAGTAAACAAGTAGTTTTTATTATAATCCAGATGGTAAACATTCCTTTAACCCAAATAATAATTATAATTTAGTCCACTGCTGGACATAGGCGGTTCCGATAGAGATGAGGCGTGAATTACCTCATCTTTATAGCAACATTCCGAAGAACCTATTCAAGGTCATCGGTCCATCTGGCTGGAGGGCGTCCTACCTTACGTTTACCAAGTTGCGGTCTTCACTTTAGAACTCATTAAATTTCGCGACCATCGGTCCTTGGGCAATAGTTGAATTCTTGAACAAACAGTAAATTCTTAGCATCTAATAGGTACGCTGGTAGCACGACGTTTGAAATTGCTTTCTACAGTCCTTCTCTGTATGAACTATCACCATCATCATTATCATCATCTCAGCCTGATGACGTCAACTGTTGAAAGTAAGCCTCCACAATGGCCGATTCTGAGCTGCCTGCATATACATGTGCCAAATCTCTCACTTCTCCGTGCGCCTAATGTGCTTAAAAGTTTTTCTTCGCGTAGAATTTTAGCGGCACGTCCCAAGTTTCACATGATTCCCTTAATTTTTAAAAAATAAAATATAGCCTATAGGCTATATTTTATTTTTTTTAAATTAAGGGCTTTAAAAAAATAAAAAAAAGCTATAATAAAAAAGATATTAAAAATTAAGGGCTTTTTTTAATTAAGGGTAAAAAATAAAAAAATAAATATAGCCTATGGATATATTTAACTTCTTTTTATATTAAGGGAAGAAATTAAAAAATAAAATGCTATATTTTATTTTTTAATTTCTTCCCTTTAAAAAAAAGCTATAGCTTTTTTTTATTTTTTTAAAGCCCTTAATTTTTAATATCTTTTTTATTATAGCTTTTTATTATAGCCTACAGGCTATATTTTATTCTTTTAAAATTAAGGGACTCCTACGAAAAATAAAAAAATGTCTACCCATGCGAAACTGGGACGTGCCGCTAAAATTCTACGCGAAGAAAAACTCACTGAGAATGTAGCTTACTATAGGTGAAAGATTTTTAAAAATCGTTTTAGTAGTTTTTAAGTTTATTCATTACAAACAAAAAATATAATATCCCAATGTGCTTAAAAAGGGGCAAAAAGTTTGTTCACGTATTTATATATAAATAAGATAAAACAAACTTTCTAGTACTACCCAAAGCCATCACTGTAGTATATTTATCCTATAGTATGTTTACGCTCAAGACAAAGACGATTGAAAGTAACAAGCCGATACCATCGGCACCTTTCACCGAGCGGCAATCGCTTGGATTTTGCTCCAAATAAGTGAAACTTCGATTGTGTCGCATTAAAGTTGATATCGACCGCTCTATATATGACGTAAATATTGTATTTACGTAACTTATGTTCAAAATCAATGGGTACCGCTTCCGGAAGAGTTTTGTGACGTATATAATGACGGTAGCTGTACTCCTTGGTTTCATTTACGATTAAATTAAGATTAGAGCGGTGCTAGCCGAATCATGAACCGCGAATTTCATTTTGTGGAATTTATATGTACTAATCATATGACCATCTGCTAACGATAACGGAAAATATCATGAGGAAACCCACATTAGTCCAGCGTGTGTAATTTAAGACATAATTAAACCCTCTCAACTCTCTTGATAGGAGAGGAGACCGGTGCCCAGCAGTGAGATATGACCCGACTCGGGAATGGAACCCGGTACCTCATGATCACTAAGCCACCGAGGCAGTCACCTAAGTGGTGTTAAGAAAGAAACAATTATTTATTACTGGCTCGTATATATCGGTAGAATAAAGTACTCCTTTGTCCTTCCTCAGGATACCATCGATCCATTTGTCAAATTTCACTATGATTTGTTCAGATATTTAGTCGTGAAAAGATAACAAACTAACAAAACAAACAGTAATAGTATGGATAAACGTTTTTATATACCATGGATACTCCACATCTTTTGTATTGGCAGCGCGCTCGTGATACCCTAGATATCGCAAGCGTCCATAGTATAGAGTAGCTGGTTACCAACAAGTCGTATGCTAGTTTTCTACCTAAATAATATAAAAATAGTTACCTACTCTAGCTGTATCGATAAGGTAGGTATACCAAACACACTCGTATCTTAATGTTGGCGTTAAACGAAAAGCCAATATACTTATCGATTACTAAAGCCTATATCGATTTCAATTTCATGCCAGATACGTAAACAATAAGTAAAACTCCTCATAAAATTTAATACGAAGATGTTAGTATATATAGAGCATAAAATTTTATTACAAACAGATTAACCTGCCAATTCAATCCACGTAATATGTTTATCTATAGTGTTACCAATTTATTGTTGCTCCCATTCATAGTCTTGGAATTATGTTTGCTTCTAAGTGAGTGTGTGGGGCCGTTATTTGACACTTCTTTTTTCAATAAACACATTTAATGTCAAGTGTCAATTTCAAATGACATTAGAGAATGGTTGGAAGTCAAAATCAAGAAAATTAATAGACAATATTTTGGTCAATTTTATTAATAATATTGTAATACTTCTTGGTTTGTCAGGTAAGTAGCATGCCAATCGAGTGACAGAGTTATTAGATCGCACATATAAGCCTTGTGATCCTATGATTATATCCCATGAAGAGATGTCGTGTAGCGACGAATATGTTTCTTAGAACCAATAGAATCGCTTTATTTAACTAGGGGTAGAAACACAGTCTATATCAAACGATTTTTATTCAAAAATTACATTAAGTAAAAAGTTCAGAATTTTACCATTTTAAATTTAGAACGTATTATGTTAATGATCAAAGGGATTTTGATATGTAACCTATCAGAATACAAGAGGGACAACACATCTATGCGCGCGCGCGCGACAAATGTCTTCATTATTCTGCCCACGCGCAACTAAGCTTAGTTTTACCATAGAGTGACTTTATTATAGCAGATACGACAATTGAATTTATTATGATAGACTTTAACTTGTAGGCGAGGGACGAGATAATAATAAAGTAGGCACTAATTTGATTATTTACTTTAGTTATCTGTTTTATTGTTGGTCTATTTTATGTTTTCATTAACAATGCATTAGAGGGTTTTAGATTATGAAAGGTTTTATGCAGCGATGGCAGCGTGCGAGTAATTCTCGTATTGTTACAGCCATCCATAGGCTACAGTAACTGCTTGCTTCATTATTATCATAATCTCAGTCGAATAATATTCACTACGGGACATATTGCTTCCTCCTTAAATTTTTGTTCTTTTCTTTTTTTACAGTACCTATAATAAACAAAATGTAAAACGAACTTCTTCAATGATAATAGAAGTATGCAAAACAAATTAAGCTAAACACTATTTTAATATAACTTCAATAACTTACTCATTCATTAAACTTTGTTTTAAAGACTGCTCCTGCACTAAGGAACAAGCCTTGTGTCGCGGACAATTTACAAATATAATTAACAGACACAAAGTACACTCAGACACGATACAACCATTGATGAATCACACAATATTTTGCCCCGTATGGGAATCGAACCCACAACTCGTCGCGCAGTCAAAGACCTACATAAAACATAGCCCGAAATGATTATGAAAATAAATTCCATGAGCAGCGCTCCAATGACGTACATATACATAATGCAATAAGTACAAACAGGCTCTATTGATCTATGGCCAGGTCACGCCCAGGGCGGGTGTCGCCCACGCATCCCAAAGGTTACACCTATATCTGAACAATGCGTGGAGCAATGATCGAGTGGTTGTCACCTACGAGGTCGTTCTCCTTTGATTCATTACTTATGTAATTTTAGATGTATGATCATCTGTTTAGTGACGAGATAAAAAAGGTGACATTTAAGTGATCGATATAAAAATTTTGCGTGGGAATTAATGATAATGGTGTTTTTGCAGCTCTAGCCCTAGAAACTTAATCTATTTTAAAGATATATACAGCCTTAATATACGTAACTTAGCTCACATAAGTCCCGTAGTTTAAGGTCCTCCGTGGTGCTCCTTTTCATAGGTTACAAACCTATACAGATTTATTTTGTCTCCCGCTTTGCTATGGAGGGAAGTGGAAACTTTTTCTTTCTAACTCCTCCTATTTACTTCTGATTAAATTCGTTGCGGGGTCCAAGACAGTAGGTTTAGTTGTCCACGGGACGCACGAGTGTCAAAACTAGTGTATCAGTTGGTTACTCCGCTGTTAATCCTGGCTCACAGGAGTCACAGCGGTGGGCATGTGGGTGGGATTGTCCCGAAGCCTTAATATACCTCCCAGAGAGCGTACGATCTTAAATTCGTCTTAGATTTCTAACTGTTGACAACTTGCTGCTTTTGCCTGTATCGATAGGGTGTTTCCCCCCCCATAATGGGTAACCTTTTAGTGGAAATCTATCTGGGCAAGTCAACAGTCAGTTTCAGACTGTCAAATCACAGCTATAGCTTGAAATCTGTCTCTAGGTAGACCCACTTGATAAGATAAAATAAATGGGTAATAAAAACATCAATCATATATTTTCTAGATCATAAAAAGATTTTTTTAAATGACAAATACGTCCACTTCCTTCTTTACCACTTCTCAACCTCCGTGCTAGACAAAGAGGCTGTGAAATTACGAATCGACCTAATATATGACATTCAGGAACAGCCTAAATAATGTGACATTAATTACCATGACGTTAACATTATTTACCAAACAAGATAGGCCATAACATTCGCTCATTGATGATACTATTACCTCACGTTTGTTATCTTATTTGGTAACATGTTTTGGCATTTTGGGCACACACGGTAACAATTATGTCAATATGTTTTGACAACAATCAACGAAAATTGTTTACATACAAATTCCTAATTGAATCATGGAGATATTTCGTGTTTATAATGTCAAGGTGAGAATAGAATCTGTATCTATCACTGGCCTGCATCGTCCTTTACTACTGCGCAGTTTGTTGTGGGTTCGATCTCCACATGTTAAGAGAAGTAGAGTGCCATACAACTGAGCAAGCCTGATTGGGGAAGGACACAGGCAAATTACTGCATACAGCGATGTAGTTGTGTTCCTGTGTGAGAGTACAGGTTTCCAGCTCTCATTTAGGGGGACATTTTTAAAGCAACATATTCCTATTCCAGGAATACTTTATTATAAATCCGCGGTCTTATTATTTTTGGGTCGGCAACGCGATCAAGTGGATATCACTTGCGTGTTGCCGACCCAAAAATTTTGGTATTGCATTCTGGTATTGCAAGCGTCCATAGGGTACGTTAACTGCTCACAAGCAAGCCGAATGCTTCTTTGCCATCTAAGTAGTAAAATAATATGATTCAAAAATGATTGTTCCGATTCTAAGTGTTCGCAGAGCTTGTTGCCTAGTGCGGGATTTATCTTTTTTTAAACAAAACTACGTAGAATTTCTTCATGTTATGTCGTTTCTCTGGGTAATGTATGTATGTTTTCGCGGAAAATGTATGCGTCTGAGATGTGATTTTGATTCTGGAAAAAAAGAGATACGTAAACGATGTATCTGGAAGCTTGATTATATGTTTTAAACAGGATGTTTTGTCATAACTTCCCCATTAAGTCACCAGTTCATATCTCTTCGAGAAAAGGTACATCATAGAATTTTTAAAGGTAATTCTTATAAATGCGAGAAGCCGAGGTTCGTGCTAAGTTACGTGCACTTGGGTGGCATATGTCCAGGATTGGACTGAGATAGGCTAATGATGAGGATGATAAATTCTCATAGTGTTATTATCAAAGTCTATAAAACATTTAAATTGATAATTACAGATAAAAAGACTGAATGGGTGGTTCAGTGGCCCAGTTGTTTTTTAAACGCTCTAGTGTTCAAGCCCTGAGTACCGAGGAACTGTTCTATACCTCCTACTCTATTGTAGGTACACGCCCTGTGTTGTGAGGGACTGTGAGAGGAACTTTCATCATCATCATCTCCACCCATTAAACGTCCCACTACTGGGAACGGGTCTCCTTCATACACTTTAAGGGATATTAGCCTACTATACCACGCTGGCCAGATGGGTTGGTTTCCAGTTTTCCCTCTATTGCAGTAGATATTTAGATATTGTGTGCCTGACTTTCTTAGTCGGCTCTTACCATACCATCGGGATAGAACGGGGTGATGACATTTGTATTCTTAATCCATCACCACACGGACCTTTGCAAACATATAATTCACGGACACCAATAACACACACTCGGAACAAACATTTGACTGGCCTGTTGGTCTAGTGGTTAACTGACTGCCAAGCCGGAGGATGTGGGTTCGATTCCCACCCAGGACAAATATTTGTATGATGAGCACTATCGTTTGTTCTGTGACTGGGTGTAATCTATCTATAATTTAGTATTTAGAAATATATAAGTATGTTTATCAGTTGTCTGGTTGCCATAATACTTATAGGCTCTGCCTAGTTTGGGATAAGATAGCGATGTATGAGTTGTCCGGAAAAATATTATTATTATTTATCAATCGCACTAAGTTTTTATCCAGTGTGGGAATCGATCCCACCATATCCGGGTTAGCAGTCAGGGTCACTAACCACTAGACCAACAGGCCAGTCACGTGTGATGCATTCGATTACTACATACACATAATATATATTTGTGACCCACAGATAGTTGTTCCGCATCTAGGTGTACTTAGTGTCTGTGAGCTATATATTTGTTAAGTTTCCAACGACACAGGGTTTTTACCTAGTGCGGAAACTGTCTTTCCTTAAAGAAAATAATATTGCCCTCTAAAAGATATACGAGTACCTATACAAAGAAAAAACTGTTTAGTTTTTGTTTGTTCATAAATGACAGTTCGATATTTAAACTATCATATATCATATTTATTAAACATCATAATACAAATCTTTAAGAAAAACAACAGCTGCTGAATAATGACTGCCTTGGTGGTCCAGTGGCTGCAGTATACGCCTGCTGTGCACGAAGTTGTGGGTTCGATTCCCACACAGGACAAAACTTTGTGTGACCTACAAAAAGTTATGCTGTGACTGGGTGTAATTTGTGTCCGTTAATTGTATGTTTGTAAAGTCCTCCGCGACACAGATCTTGTTCTCTAGTGCGAGAGTTGTCTTTTTTAAAAATAAAAAAGCGCATTGTTGTTGTTTTTCTATGCATATAATTTTCTTTTAGGAAACACAACTTCCGCACTAGGAAAAACTCATGTGTCGCTGTAGATTTTATAAATATACAATTCACTGACACATGTTTTGTTCATGTATTTTCATATTTAGTTTGAGTACTACCTACCTAACTTAGTTGATAACTCAATAGAAACATTCAAAATGGGAGTGTGGCTAGCTCGCTAACTGTAAGCGCTGGGTAACCACACATTGTGTAATGAAACAATCGAACACACATTGCTAGGAACTGATGTTTCTATGTGTAGGGTGAATATGTTAGTGGAGTTTTGAGGACACTAACTTTTTTGGATTACTTCTTTCATCGTCTCAACCCATAAACGTCCCACTGCTGCGCACGGGTCTCCTCCATACATTTAGAGGGATATTATTAACCTACTATACCACGCTGGCCAGACGGGTTGGTATAGGGTTTTGTTCCGAGTTTTCCCTCTCTTGCAGTGGATATTGTCTGCCTGACTCCCTTAGTCGACTTTTACGACACCCACGGGATAGCACGGGGTGGTGACATTTGTATTCTTAATCCATCACCACACGGATCATTACTTCTTTAAATGCGAATAATATATTACATGTGGCAATATATAGGTAATATTGCATCGTGGGCGATTTGGTGAAGTTTACCAGTATCCGATGGATGGGGGCAGTTCGAAACCGAATACTGTAGAAATCCAGTGTCTGGAAATTACATAATGGATTTTAGAGTGTATCAGCACTGTAGCGGCATTCTATGTCTATCTAGCCGAAAGATTGCCGCTGGTAGACCTAGGCCTTTGTGTAATCCATAAATGGTTGTTCCAAGTCTGGATGTGTCCGTGATTTGTATGTTTGTAAAGTTCCCCGCCTCACAAGGCTTGTTCCCTACACCTGGCGTAATCTTTAAAAAACTTGTCCCTGAATATGAATATAATAATTCCAAACAAACCTTCATTTATAACACAAATAAAAACCAATAAATAGTTGTATAAAAAATAGATACAAACCTTAACAGACTTATCCCATTATACCCAATAAACATGGTAACTGTATTATGGTTACTGGCCATATATTGTACGTTGTTCAGCACGCAGGCGTAACCTCAGCTAAGGACTAATTTACAATGGGCTTATTGAATACACCAATACACCTGTACTTACTTGTTGCCACGAACAGATCGTAAATACAGTAAATACTTATATTGTGTTGAATTAACTATATAATATAGTAGTTTCTGCCTGTGCGTATAAACTAGCAGTCGGGGGGCAAAAGGTGCAATTGTCCCCCACTAGCTTGCAATCAATTCTTCGAAACTTTTTATATATCACTTTTTTGAAAGATTAAGTTAGTGAAATGAGCTAAGATTAAGAGTCAAAAATGGCTCTAGGATTTTTCATGTAACTTAACAATATTACGCATTGTTCAGGCTTTGTCAAACTAAGAAACAAAAAGAGCTACTTTCGCATTTATAAGTATAAATATTGTATTACAGTATATTAACTAAACCTAAATATGAAAAACTAATTAATTAAATAAAAGGCAATAGTTTAGGCGTCATAATATTCCTCCGAATCACTGTCAACCGGAAAAGTGCCCAAAAGGCTGGCGGCATTGCCACGTTGAATGGCAATGCTGATTCTCTGTGCAAGAAACAGTATTGATATATACAATCATCCTGTTTTATTCCACTGCTGGACAAAGCTCTATCCTTATTCACACATATATAGTAATACGAATCTACTAAACATAAAACTAGCATTCTCACCCGAAGAAAGTCTCAGATAATAGTCACTAACACCACTTAACTAAAGCCACCGCAATATCATTGCACTTCAAGAAACAAGGATACAGATTACAGGCATTAGAATAGTTCTAGTCTAGTCTAAAAGCATGAGTAGGTACTAGCAACTTAGCAAGTTACGCAACTGCTTCCGTTATTATAATCTGACATGCGCCTCTAGACTAGTAGCATAAACGGTGGTCGAATCGAAAAATTAAATAAGCAAATGTAGATTTGACGTAAGTTTACGACATTATATCATAAACTAGGGGTCGCCCGCGACTTCGTCCGCGTAGTAATTTGGAATATTTTCCTCGAATATTTTATATAAAAATCAAGCAATGACAGACAACCCTAATCGTTTACCGTACATCGTAACATCTTACGTATTTTAAATTAAGATAAATATAACAGGTCATGTTCTGCATATCTGATGGATTTTCCAGAATTAAAATGGGGAAATAAAACACATTTTCAAATCAGAAACAGTGTCGCTACCGTATCGTCTAATATAAAATGTATATATAGGCATTTTATATTCAAATAATCACAATGTAAAAACTGGTTCACCTTTTAAGAAAAGTTCAATCCAACTTCCTAAATAATTTATATGCAATTTACAGTATGGACGCGAGATGTAATAGCAGTTTTATCTTAAATAGTTCAGCATTTACATAAGTGGCAATTTGACGCTCTATATTTTACAATTTTGACTTTTTTTAAATGTCAAATTGTAATATAAAACATTTACCCTATCGTTTCACTTATCGCTTTTATAGCTTGATAGAAAATGGATGTTGTGTGTTTTGGTTTCTAATCGGTTTTGCTTTTACCAAGTTGTGCCACTGCTGTGAAATGTAACTCCATCTTAACACACATTAGAAAACTTTCCGAATAACTAAGTATCTATCTGTACCTGTACCTATACTATGTGAGTAATAAAAAAAACGCACAGGAATTGTAAGTGGGTAAGTACGGAAAATAAAAAACTACGAGCGGAAAATTACAAAATGCGGAAGGAAAATTCGAAATTGAAACATTGAATTTCTTGACTATAATATTTCTTAGCAGGTACCTATTATTTTTTCTTACCTTAAATTATAGTTACAGGGTTTTTATTGTAAATTTAAGATTAAAAAAATTAAACAGCACAAAATTAATAAAAACGTGATTATTGAAAATATCTAATTATCTTTCAAAACATTTTTAGTGCCGTATAAGTACGAGTATTTTTATCGATAAACTATTATAGGCTAAGAATGAGTTTGACTATAGGCGCTTAGTTCAAATTCAAGAAGCTATTTTCAATATGATATAAAAAAGTTAATTACTATTATCTTCATTTATATTCAAAAACTACATTTTGGTCCTGTAAGTAGGTATATAATAATCCTATAAGATAGCTACTTCAATAATAATTTTATTTCAATTCTTTGTCAACGCTTTAATACCGAACCGCCCATATACCTCACAAACTAATAAACTAACATTAATTACATATTGAAAGTAAAAACAATCCAAATAAACCGCCCCGTAATCTGAGCCGAACTATTCCGCTTGGGGTCACTGTCCTGTTGACATTTGACACGCGAATGTCAAGGTGCTCCGGCGCATTTCCGAGAAGTTAGCCCGTCATCTCGGGATTTAAGTGCATATGATACATCGAGACATTTTTCTACAGAAATGTCAAAGTTATTATTAATGATTGTTTAAGAGGTACGATAACTATAACTTAGGTTATAAAAACATTAGAAGAGACATTATTATCCAAATTGAAAGTTGTAGAAATATTCTTTCTTTCAGCAAAACATAAATATAATTATATATAAAAGTAACTGACCAACTACTTCTGGAGCTAATAGTACCTATAAATATCTAAAACTTTAACACTTACGTAGGGCTGTCACTAAAAAAGGATTTAACGAAATTGCAACAGAAGGTGCAAAAAGATATCGCGTATGACAATGAGTAGCAGAAATGCTACGTGAAAGGCTATCGAGCCGTTTTTAATAATTTTTACATCTAAATCAACATTGGAAAGAAAGTTTTCATAGTCATGAATTTCACTTTTAAAATAAGATTAGAACACATTTTTAGAGATGAAGGATACTATAAGCAAACAGCCTACCAGAGGAAGAACCTCCCTCCATTCTACGGTAGGTACTACAACCGAAATAACACGCCAGAGTTCTCCAATATTCAGTTAAGGACAACGCTTTTAAAAACCATTTTTCTTGTGCATCGTAGATCCTCTAAAAACCTCTCAACTCCTTTCTTGAACAACACTAGACGAGAGTAATCAAAATTGTAACCGTACAATAACCTTAATATTAAATAAACGTTTACAAATCGTTAACCTCTAAAAAAAATTCCATATAAAAGCATAATCTATCAAATACGAGCATTAAAAACTAAGAACCTACGATTATCAATAACCTTTAAAGGACAAATTTCAACAATAACCTCACGTCATACACCATTAAGATAACTGTGAAATGGTTCCAAATCAAGACATATTAGTGAACACAAAACAACTGAGTCACTGATGCAAAACAACGAAATATCTAAAAAGAAACATCTCAATTTCCATCCTTGAATCCTACACGATGATCGTTTACGGAGTTTAGGTGATTATATAGGGCTGCCTCAGGTTTATATTTCGACAATACTTTTATTAAACAAAGTCTCGTGCATGTAAATTTCGTGTTGTTGATGTAACCATTAAGCCATTATAATGCGTATGCATATACTGATGGTAAGCACTTACTATACATCTTGTAACACATACTCGTAAATACGTTTGTTTTGGCTTGAAATATTATTTAAAAAACATTGTCAGAATTCTTATTTATTTATTTTATTTATTTCCTTAAAGTCATTTTTCTCTTTTTGACTCTTTCTTTTTAACATCTTTCTAAAAGCCCATTATTGTTAAACATATAAGTAATAAATATAACGATGTATACTTACGTACATTTTTTTATAAATATACATATTAAATTAATTTACTTACTAAGATCTAACAAACTTATATACACTGTACCTAATGAACTACAATATAAATGCAATTCAGTTTTTACTTTTTGACTAATAGCTCAGAGATTATTAGCTCTCATTATAAAACAGTACAAAATTATAATAATATGTATCGGAATTAAAATTTATTAAAGTGGCAGCCCTGTCCACCTCTAAGTCGTCATAGCGCGCACGTGGGCCGCGGGCATGACATTTGCCCCACGATTGCACTCTGACGTCATCGCGTGAATCAATGCGCATGCGCTGTAAACACCAACTATATCGAATACACTGCTAGTAATAGGCGAGTTCTATAGCATACTGCTATTCGTAGGCAACCTATACTGTTAGTATACTGCTGGTCGTAGGCGATAATGTTTTAGCTTTATTATCACTTGTGTTGGTAAACGCGTAATGGTTTAGCAGTTAGGAAAGCTTTGTGTTGTTATTTGTGGAGAGATCTGGCAGTTTAATATGTACCTTTGTATTTTTAAAACTATATAAATTATATAGAAATAAAAACATATTTTTTTAAATTATTTCGTATTTTAAAAATCTCTAATTGTCAACAAAGAATTTAGGCTAAAGAAAAAGTAGATAATTGATTTGCCAACTTATTTATGAATCACGTCTTGTAGTGAATTCATTAGGAAAATACAAACATTTAATTATCAGATATTAAACTTTAAAACTAAATTCTCGATTCACCATCTGCTAAGTGCTACCGGTGAAGGAAAACATCCTGAGAAAACCTACGTGTCTTAGTAGAAACTCTAAAGACAGGTCCTGATTCACCAACTCGCATTAGGCCAGCGTGTGTGAATGAAGGCTCTCCCTCTCTCTTGATAGAAGAGAGGAGACCCGTGCCCAGCTGTGGAACATATAATAGATTGCTATTATTATTAAAAACTTTTAATACCGTTTTTCAGTTTCTAGACTAATCTTTAAATTCAAATTATTGATTTTGCTAAAACATGAGTAATTGTTAGGTGTTAGTATACATTGTCTAGTCAATGTTTTACCATGTTGGTGTGCAAATATTATTAATAATAATATTTGCAATTTTGCAAAATATATTCAATATAAGTTCAGTATATTAAGTCAAAGGCTAAAAGCGCTATTGGTCTAGCCAAAATGACATTTACTATCGCAATAGAATCGAAATGACAATAAAATATATGTAAATGATATCTGAGTCAACAGTTTATGTCAATCCAACACATTTTATTGCTGTTATTATGTTATATTGTGGTCGTAGAGTGTCATATTGACCTCTGTTACTAGCTTCATAATCTTCATTATCTATTTTATTTTATCAAGAGAGGTAGCATACAATACTAGCGAGCTAGCCCGTCTGGGGAAGGGCTTCCACCTATTAAAAACCACAGCCAAATAACTATATACAGCGGTGCAGTTGTATTCCTGTGTGTGAGTACAGCTCTTCAGTTATAATACTCATTTAGTTTGCGTTTTGAAAATAGTTTGAGTACGTGGTCACCACTCCAGTACCTTTCTGCCCCAACGGTAATTGGTTTTACGAGTAATATCCATAGCCACTGCAATAACAATAAAAAAAAGAATGCCTATAAAAAGAAAATATAATCTAATAATCAAATTCTAATTGAATTTTAATTTAAAAACATTTATACAGGCCACACAGTGATATTTTTCAGGTAAAAAAAAATGCCAAATGTGACATCTTTGACATGCCAAATGTGACGCTTTTATCTTAGCACACTGGCCTAATACAGTTCTTTGTGGATCTTGCCGTTGGAATTTCTTTTAATTATTTCAGAAAATCTTAACTATCCATTCGGTTATTAATATAATAAACAACGGGTTTAAATCGGGTAAAAAAAGGAATGAAAACCTTCAAAATATTACGCGATTTAGACCCGTTGTACATTATAGTAATAATATGTGTAAAAATCGTGAAAGTTTTAAAGATTTTCTTCATTCAAATCACACTATGAACTTATGTAGGTCAAAACATACAACATATAGGACGTATAGCTAATTGCATGCTTGTCGAAAACAAAGAATTTGTGATAACAAAAATACGACTCTAATAACATACGAATAATCGAATAACAAAACAACCAATTAAGTCCATTTAAGGCAAAAACACTTAAATTAATAACACTTAAAGTCGCAAATCAGTGATAATGTTTGCAGACATAAAGGTTGGAAGGCACCGGACAGTTTAGACCGCATTAAGATCTGAATGTGTTGCGACCGCCTACGCAGTGTCAGACCACTAAATTATAATTGTCGACGAATTGTCGCGATCCGACTAGATACATAGTTAGTATGTAGGTAAGTTTATCTATACAAATATTACAAAGAGAAATTGTTTGATTGTAAGTATGATTGTTTGTAATGAATAAAGTAAGTAAAGTAATGAAAAATCTTTTATCTACAGCAAGCTATAGATCAGCTTAAAATCAGCGAGTAATATGGCTTTTTTGTCTAATTAGGTAGCAAACAAGCATACGGCAGTTACCGTAGCCTATGGACGCTAAATTTATCAGAGGTATCACTCGCATCTTAGTTAGTTAGTTAGTTTGTCGGGGCGTTATCCGCACTTGGCCGCTCAAGTGGGCCTTTGTACGTATTTCCTTTTGGCTATTCCATCCAGCCCAACCTCGTCCAGAAAGCCAGCAGGCGACCCAGGTGGCCGCAGGCTTCCGGCAGAGAGCCCGTTTTCTTTAGGGTCCGCACCCTATGGTCTTCTACGCTCCTACAGTCCAGAAGGACGTGGGCGGGTGTCTCCTCGGCCTCCAAACAGCCCCTGCAGAGCGGGCTGTCGGTCAGGCCTAGCCTGTGTAAGTGTTTGTTGAGTGGGCAGTGTCCTGTTAGGACGCCCACTAATGTCCTGAGGTTAGACCTGTTTTGTGTTAGGAGGCTGCGCGAGAGCTTCCGGGTAGCGGATGGTACCGCTTCCTTGGTTTGTCTGCAGCCCCCGTTGCTCTCCCATTCCTCTCTGTGTAGTTGTGCTGTCCATTCCTTGAGCCAGGTGAGGGCCTGGCTGTGTGGGATGGGGATTATTGGTTCCGGGCCCGCGGTTACAGTGGTGGAACCTTGTCTCGCCAGTGCATCCGCGGCGTCGTTACCGGTTGAGTTGCTGTGTCCTTTGATCCACTGCACGGTGACTTTGTTGGTGTTTGCCACGTCTTGTAGCGCCAGGTGACACTCTAGTACAAGACTGGATGTCTTCTTGTTATGTATTACTCGCATCTTGCCGACCCATTTTTTCAGCCCATTTTTGAACGAAAAAACTAAGTTCCCTTCATAAAATCTATACTTTTATATTATAAAGCTGAAAGTTTGGTAGTGTTTGGTTGAACGCGCTTATCTCAGAAAGTACTGGTTCGTTTTGAAAAATTGATTTTTTTTGTTGAATAGTGCATTTATCCAGGAAGGCTATAAGCTATATAATATCACACTATGATCAATAGGAGTGAAGCAGTAGTGAGATATGTTGCAAAATCGGGGAAAATATTACAAATTACCACGCGGACGAAGTCACGGGCGACCCCTAGTTGCAACGATAAAATTACAAACCAATACAACATTTTGCAAAAGTTTTAGGAGAAATTTGATAAAATTAATTATCATGCTAAATTTTAACAGAATCACTATTCATTTACGGATTCGTTTTGCAAGAAATATTTTCTTATCCTATTACTCATAACACAAAACCATGGTATAAAAAGTTTTTGGATCACAAACACGCTTCTGATGCAAATTCGCAAGTGTAGCAGTTGGCATCAGAAGCGTACTGCTTCGGTAACAGCTTACCTTCAGGCGAGCCTTATGCTTGTTTATCGTCAAGATAGTGTAAAAAAGTCTGAAAGTAAGTTAAGAGTAGACTTTCTTGCCACCATATTAGCAGTGACAAATATATATAATACTAGTTTCCACCCGCGACTCCGCCCGTTTGTAGAATCTCACGGGAACTGTGAATTTTCCGATGTGATGAGATAAACATTAACTGTTTACCAAGAATATAGCATGGGGTTCTTCAAGAAAGGAGTTATAAGGTTTTTAAAGGGTCGGCAACGCGTGAGTGACACCCCTGGTGTTGCAAACGTCCATAGGCTACGGTAACTGCTTACCATCAGGCGGGCCGTATGCTTGTTTGTCACCTTGGTAGTATAAAAAAAAAAAAAAAAAAAGAATATATTATACTATGCTCATGTCCAGCAGTGGACATTTTTGGCTAAGATTTTAACTATTAATTTTCTAATATTTAACTAACTACTATCCAAGAGAGGTAGCGCACTATACTAGCGAGCAAGCCCGACTGGGCAAGGATGGTGGTCTTCTGTGAGGTGGAGGACCTTATAGAAGACCACAGCCAAATAACTACACACAGCGATGTAGTTGTGTACCTGTGTGTGAGTACAGGTCTCTAAAGCTCATTCGGGGATGCTCTTAAAGCCCTGGTGTAAATAAAATGGGTCGGCAACACACAAGTAATACCTCTGGTATCGCAAGCGTCTATAGGCTACGGTAACTGCTTAACATCGTAGTATAAAAAAAAACATTGTAATATTTTATTTATAATTATTTATAAATAAATACCTTTAAATAAAATATATGATTGCTTATAAGTAGTTTAAATTAAGTTACTTTTATTTTCATCATTATTCTTTAAATATTTGATGGTTAAGACAAGTCTTCCTAGTGCAGCCAGCCTAACAGTCAACATGCAACACGACCGTGTCTAAACACGTCTGCGTGGGCGCAGGTCAGCGCGTTAGCGGCTTATTATGTCTGTCGCGAATAATAAACTATGCTGAATTATGCTAACACCATCCATTGTCCGCCATCTTTTATTATTGTATTATTTAAAGATTATAATTTACAAAAAGTAATGTCCAAAATCAGGACTGTCAACCAAAAAATCACTGACAAATCACAAGATATGTCGTTTGAACCTTTAGGTTTTAAAAGATCACCATCACCAGCACCATAATAGTGAGTAAGCCCGACTGGGAAAGAACCTCTACTTTATAGAAGATCACAGCCAAATTACTACAGACAGCGGTGTATTTGAGTTGTAAGTACAGATTTCCAGAGCTCATTTATTAACGAACGTTTTCCCGGCTTATTCCCAGAAGCTCCAAATCTATTGTTCTCCAAACAATTTTTCTCCATACATTGATTTCCAAATCTCCATATATTTATTAGTTAAATAATAAAATACTAAAATTATAGAAGAATAAGCCGTTTTTCCATCCCAGGGAAATTCCATGAAAAAGGTTTTTAATTTTTTTTGTAGGAAACACAAATGATACCTCTTGTTTTGCAAGCGTTCATAAGCTGCGGCAACTGCTTCAAGCGAGCCGTATGCTTGTTTGTTTGCCACCCAAGTAGTATAAAAAAACATGCGAGCAGTCTTAGGGGACTGCCAATAGAAGTGAAGACTAAGTAACTTGTGAATTGTATCGTTGAGCTGTTTTTTTTAGATTTGGTATTAATTTCGAATATGGAATTCTGTGACGATGACGCCAGTTTCATGATTTTTGTTCACCCAAGAAGTGCTCAACGCACCTAAATAAGGTTTTACTTCAAAAAGTGTCCCCTGCCCATCGTCACTGAATTGAGGCAATCCTTCGAGCCGCAATCTTAGGAATACTCCGGTAGAATACTAATACTACATTATCCAAATCAACATTTTATATTTACTTCCTACACTTAACTTTGTTTGTTTATTTGAATTAAATAACACAAGTTCTGTCCTTCATAATGTACCTAAACAATATAATTTAGGGACAGCGTGGGAAAGAGGCCCACCGCTGGGTAAGGTGACGTAAGGCGATGTCAAACAGGGACGCGACCGGGGATCCCACGCGTTCGCGACTTCTGACCGCTGCGCCTACGTGCGAATCGCTTATAAGCATCTTATAAGTTTTGTAAATATAGATGTAGTAAGTACAAACATCTCTTGTTGGTATAATTTGTTAGGTTTTATTAAAGATTATGTGAGAGTAAAGGTGTAAAACAAATGAGTAGTGTTTGCTTGTTATGAAATGTAAAAAAACGAATACTTTGTTTCTGCTTTGCTTTAAAAAAGACAATTCACGCACTAGACAACAAGCCCTGTGTCGCAGGGGACTTCACAAAAATAGGACAGTTAACTTTAATTTTTATAGCAGCGCTCTTTATTCCCTCACTTTCATAGTCGGATAGCACGGCAAAGGCTTAAAAAAAGACCCGCCCCTCTAGACAAATAGCACAAACGTCGAATCGAACAGAATAGACGTAGTATAAGATATTACATCAGTTTATGATATTATAGGTATAGTAAAGTAATGTTAATTTGATTAATGAGCAGGAATAGAACAAACATCTTTTCAGCTGTAAGATCACTGTAGCGAACCATCTTAAGACACTTGATTATCAACAAACAGAAAACCTACTCACACCGTGTACATAATACCTTACTCATCCCCTTTCATAGAATAGACCACACACAACTTCAGTCGACTGCCTTACATACAATCATTCATCATACAATATACCTACTCATTCTCACAACTTCTTACACTCACGTACATACATTCATCGCACACTCCCAACCTCCACATCGCATACACTGGTACCCACGCAGATCTCTTTCTTTCTTTCTCTATGTTTCATACTTTCCACTATCTAGACTAAGTATTTTTGTCCATATTATTATTAGTACCTAAGTAATATTAGTTATAACAAGCTGCTTACAATAAAGTTTATCTACATCAAAACCGCGAGAGGGGCCTGGTGACGTGTAACACAGATTTATTTCTAAATCTACGACATGCACCAGTCTCTCACAAAGTTTTTAAAGTGTACCTACCAATGTACTAGCAATAAGTTAAGAAGCTTTGTTAAGAGAAAATAAATTCATTTTTTTATTTTATTTTTATTTATCTTTAGGTATTTTTTGAGGTAAGAGGGTGTAAGCACCGCCAATTTCTAAACTTCATGCATCTATTACGAAATTCTTTATAGAAAAGCCCAATATATATTTCTTGGCCCGTCCCAGCAATATCCCGGGTTTCATATGCAGCAATTGCATTGAACGACCACTAGACGAACGAAACAACCAGCATGCACCAGAAATCCTCTTCCATACATCTAAAACTCCGTATCAAGAAACAGTTATATTCACCATACTTGGTCCTACTACATAGGTGGCTTCGCTCCCCAGGACTTCAGATAATTATTACCTCCGTGAACATAATTTTCCGCCTAATGAAATATCTTATAGATTACAGAAGGCAAGAACATTGTAATTGAATATTTTGTTCGATAAAGTAAGCCCGTAACGGGAGTTAATTGATTAGAACAATGTTTTGATATTCATTTTAATGTGTTTATATAAATTTGTACTTTAAAGAAATGTAGATAGATAGATAAATCTTTGTTGTAAACCAAAATACATATTGCTTACATAATTTTGTTTAAATAGTAATGCACAATGGGCGGCCTTATCATGAAAAGCATCTCTTATAAATAAACAGCCTTAGTTTTTTTTAATAACATATATTTTTTTAAATATTTATTTATTTATCTTCCACAAAGGCAACTAGTAGTGTTTCTTTTGCGGTAATGTAGTTAGTTTTTTATACTTCATAGGGGATAAACAACCATACGGCTAGCTTGATGTTAAGCAGTTACCGTAGCCTATCGAGCCAATACCAGAGGTAGCACTTGAGTGTTGCCGACAAAAAATGAAGTCTTTCCTCTTTATAATATTAGTTTAGATAATAAATGGTATGGATATGTTTGCAGTCGCGCATACCGACGATTTCTATGCAATCCATCGTAAAAAACTATACTCGCTGCTATCAAGAGCGCGGTCGAGTTCCAACGGTATCCTGAAAATGTTAATGGAAAAATTCGATGCACCATGGCTACGCCATGCTATAGCTCTGTTGGTCAAACCGGCATTAGTTTTTTAGGAATTTGTGTTTCAATTTATTTTTATTTACTAACATTAGAATTAAGAAAAAAATGTTACTAACAGATTGGGCTAAGTTACCATTAAAAAATAAATGTTATTATTATTAATAAGAATAGATTAACTTGTTAATTCTAGTAGAAAATCTATTACTATTCAGGCATTGGCTCACATTTTTCTTAGAAGACAATAAGCGATGCGTGTTGAATCTTATTAACCTTTGCAACCGTAATATACTCGTATATTGTGTCCACAGTAAGTAGCTGCGACAAACCAGGTTAAAATTTGACTAAAAGAAATCGAAGTACTTGTTGGTATTAGTTTTAAGAGAGGTTTGACTTAACAAAAGCGAGCAAACCTGATTGAATTTTGTTTTTATACGTTGGTCCGCCTGATGGTAAGCAGTTACCGTAGTCTGCCGCTTGCAATACCACAGGTATCACTTGCGTGTTGCCAAGCCAAAAAAATGAACACCAGGGTTTTGTAGTGGAATTACCCTGGGATAGAAAAACGTTTGTTTTTAAGTTCTTTAAAATCGTATCCTAAAATGACCACTGGCAACCTGTACTTATACACAGCTACACACAACACTGTGTTTAGTTGACTGTGATCTTCTGTAAAGTGGAGGTTCTTTCCCAATCGGGCTTGCTTGCTTTTATGGTGACCTAGCTATCTGCAAGCACAGATTAAATAATAGTTCTACAAGCGCATGTTCCTCAAACACTTCAGGTACTGCATGGATTAACTTGCGATTTTAAGTCGCGTTTATATAGATGCAAAACGCCATAATGTGTAAGACGTCTTTAGCAGTATAAAATAACCTAATAATAATAATGTTCTCCTAACCAAATTTCGGCCACGGTGGCTAATGTCAACGAAGACTAGCCATCTGCGCGGGAGATATTATAGTGCATAATTGTGTGTGCAAACACAAGTGCACTCTTTATTCCCTCTCTCTCATAGTCCGATGGGACGGCAATCCGACACGAACGGAGAGAGATCAGGCGTAGGACCAAGCTTTACGTACTTTCCGAGGCACGGGGGTGTAAACACCGCCAATTTCCAAACTACGGGCATCTATTGTGAATTTCTTGACGAAAAACCCAATATCGATTTTTGGCCCAACTCGGGAATCGAACCCGCGACCTCGTGATCAGCAGTCACGCATATCGACTGAGCCACCGAGGTAGTTAAAATAACCTAAACTGTATCTAATCCAATATAAAAAGAACGAACAAAAAAGACAACATTTATCCATCGCTCGCTTGCTCAATTTTAAAATTGACCTTTACTTATCGAACCGCTAATGGAACGCTATCAACAGATTATCTTCACATTAGCATAATCCTTCCACCGACCTGTCAAACTTTCACTCTGATATTTGTCAAGTGGTTTAATAAAAAAAAATAGAATCGATGACCTCACTCGCGAAAGTAAATTAAGAATAGGTTAGTTTTTGTTGGTCGAGTTTTTTAATCGTGTATATAATAGACGAGACGATTTTATGGTGAAGAAGGTCGCTTGCCATTCAGCGGGCTTCGGTAGTAAGTACTTGTTTGTTACCTCATTCTCTTATGACAAAGTCCACTACCGTGCGTCCATCTGCAGGATCAAGCGTCGCGGAGCCCTGTCATGTCGAGGGCCAGGCGTACCACCATAGTCCGGGTAAAGTTGTGCAGGCCCACAACTTAGTCATACAAAAATAAACGAGCTGTTCTACCACTTAACGGGTCCTCATGAGTCTAATGCCTAACGACCTAAATATTTCTCTTTTAAATAAAAAAAGAATTTTGAGAATCGGTTCATAAACAACGAAGTTATCCGTGAACAAACATAAAAAAGCATATATACGGTCGAATTGAGAAACCTCCTCCTTTTTTGAAGTCAGTTGAAAACAGAATGCTGTATTTTACCACTAGCCTTTCATTTATGTAACACTCTCTTTCCGCACTTCACTCTATCCTTCACGTCATCTTCCGAAACATTACATGCCTGCATATCCCTGCTAACACATCAGTTCACGTGGTCTTGTCTTGTCCGGTGTTTGTCACAGTAGCTATATCAAAAAAGTATTCGGTGTGTGCGAAGTACATAAGTTAAGCACTTATATATCAAATAAAAATAATTTGGGACTTTAATTTGTTTGACAAAGTCAAACTCATTTATTCGTTCAGATCAAATACATGATATTTATGAACATCATAAAAACAAATGCGAGCATACTTTTTCCCTACAGCCAATTCGGTGACTAGGGAAGAATTGGCAAGAAACTTGGGACACTCTTTTTTTGTATTTTGAATTTGAACTTGTTTTATAGTGTTAGTGTTACCAATGCTAGACGGATGATGTGATAATTATTGCCATTATTTCGTAGCTCTTGAACAAATATTACCCTAAATTAATTTATGTTCTTCCATAACAATTTAAAGTTAGAAACTTATATTGTGGACTTATAATGTACTTTCAAACCCGATTTTTATAATACAAATTGCAAAAAAACCATGTATTTTTTTTAAGAATTTCTCCTAAAATTACTATTTGTTGACTTTCTATGTATAGTTTAATAGGGGTCGCCCCCGACTTCGTCCGCGGTGTAATTTGGAGTATTTTCCCTGATTTTGCAACATATCTCACTACTGCTCCGCTCCTATTGATCATAGCGTGATTTTATATAGCCTTCCTGGATAAATGCACTATTCAACTAAAAAAGTTTTTTTCTAATCGAACCAGTACTTTCTGAGATTAGCGCGTTGAACCAAACAAACAAACTCTTCAGCTTTTAATATTAGTATAGATAAATAAAAAATATTCAGGACTGTGTCGTTTTTGTAACATAATCCCGAATAGTTGCGGATGCTAGATTGCGCTACTGTTGTGCACATACCTCTAGCCTACCTCTTTAAGGTAGCAAGCGTAATATGATTGTGTATAGTATCTTACAGTATTTTATTACAAAAATAAATAATATTTATTAACCGGATTATGTATATGTGTATTAATAAACATATTTTAATGATACAATCTTCAGTAAATTATAACCATTCACCTTTAGTTAGTACTATAAAAGTTCATCTATTCGTTAACATTTGAATCGTCAAATTATTATGTACCTTAATTGAAATCATAATTAATGTTGGACCTTAAAATTATTTGTGGTTAGTTTATTGTTTACTAGCTTTCGCGCGCGGCTTCACCCGCGCGTACAAAACCTGGGGAACAGAGATTTTTCCGGGATAAATAGTAGCCTATGTATTATTCCAGACTATAATCTATCTCTATGCCAAATTTAATCCAGATCCGGTCTGTAGTTTTCGTGTGATAGAGTAACAAACATACATTCATACATTATTATAAACTTACGCGTTTATAATATTAGTAGGATTTGCCAGTAATTACTAGCTGTTTGCCGCAGTGTCACCTAAAATTTAGATTTGTCTCATAACACGTTTATTGTTCTCGATATCCTTCCATTGGAACGCTGCATCTATCCATCCATATCAGCCAAAAGACGTCCACAGCTAGACATAGGCCTCACTCAAGGTTTTCTTCAGCACTATAAAGTAAATTTCAACATTAAAATTAATACTATCTTATTCGTAAATATTCGTTTTTAAATACCAGCCTTTTATGAACTTGACTGCACTTTTGCAGTTCTTGCTTTCACTCTATATCAAAAGTTAAAGCCAAGTAAAGTGTTATTAGATTTTAGTTTCATGAATTCTTGAATGGCAGCAAGAAGTAACAATACACCTCTGTACCTCAAAAAGCATAAAGCTGTCGCATTGGTCCTACACTGATCTCTCACCACAGTTTTGTCGAATTACCGTTTGATAAACTATAGGGAATAGAGAGTATATTTGCGCATATACTGTGCACTATGATAATACACGTCCTGTGTCGTTGGATAGCTATCGTTTAGAATGCTATGAGGCAGCCAGAAGTACTATTTCTTATAACAGGATTGCAATAAATAATTTGTTGTTTCTTTTTATTCCAGGTAATAATTTGGGACTTTTTGGAGAATTACAATGCTAAGGCTTAGACGACCGGTTATTACAGTAAGTGATCTAGTTCTTAAGAACAGGAATCAATTGTTCTCATGAGGTAGCTCTAGACTATTTACTTTTTTTATACTACTAAGCTGGTAAAGCAGCATATTAGCGCCCGCGTGATAGTAAGTAGTCTATGATCGCTTGATATATTTGAGCTATCGCAATCGCATTGCCAACTAAAAAATTACAAACTGTATCATTCTTATAACACCGGTGTTTGATGTTATGGATAGCCCTGGTATATATAATATATATAATAGCAACCCATATATGTCCCACTGCTGGGCACGGGTCTCCTCTCCTCTATCAAGAGAGAGAGAGGGTTTAGGCCTTAATTCACACACGCTGGCCTAATGCGGGTTGGTGAATCAGACATGTCTTTAGAATTTCTTCTAAGACATGTGGGTTTCCTCACGAAAATCATTTGATTAGTACATATAAATTCCACAAAGTGAAATTCACATTGGTACTGCCCGGGATCGAACTCGCACCTCTTGCGTGCAAGTCGGTTACTTTCCCACTCGGCCACCACCGCTTTGCCCTGGTATAGGTAAAACTTATTTTAAAAATGTATTTTTTACTACGAAGGTGGCAAACAAGCATACGGCCCGCCTGATTGTAAGCAGTTACCGTAGCCTATGGACGTTTGCAACACCAGGGGTGTCACTCACGCGTTGCCGACCCTTTAAAAACCTTTTTACTCCTTTTTTGAAGAACCCCATGCTATAGTCTCCCGGTAAAACCTCGGCAGGGAGCTCATTCCACAGCCTAATCGTACGTTACATCTAGCTTATCGTAGCTATAAGTATATACATCTAGTGTAGATAATTGCAAACGTTTAAAAATAAATATCAATATAAAATATGTATACAGGAAACCAATTTCCTTCAATATTTACAAACTATATACAATTTATTGCATCAAAAAAACAAAACAAAATCAAGGAGCAAAAACATGCGTTCAACAAACCAGTTCGGAGCCCGAAATGTCACGAATCACGTTCGGCATTCCTCGGCACGCCTAGCCTACGCACCCCGCGCGACCTTCTCAATGCTAATCGTCGCCCGCGCACAATGAGAGTATGAACCAACCACCCGCGGACCCGGAAATTATGTTGACCTTATATTTTAATAGCAATGTAAGTGTTGTTTATTAAAAAATGATAATTAATGTGTCGAATTTAATCCTGTTTGTACCCACGATGGGACAGAGAAGGTGGTTGTGTTTAGGGTCAACATGAACAACCCCGACTTAGCAATGGCCTCCACGATACAGTAGCTAAGCAATGTCTTTAGACAGTTGCATGGGTAGGCACCATACAGCGAGCAAGCCCGACTGGGGATGTATCTCTACTTTAAATCAAAAACCTGGTTAAGTCATCAACAAACAACGTCCCAAGGTTACGGGTACTGATCAGGCGGGCCGTAGGTATGCTTATTTGCCATCGAAGTAATTTATAAAGAAATAAATAAAAGAGGTTTAATTACAAGATTTTTTTAATACAACGACGCTTGCAATTCTAGGGGTATCATGCACACGTTGTACGTAAACCTTTTTATACCTTTCTTAAAAAAACTCATGCAAAAACACTTTGGAAAATCGCAGTAGCTTATTTCTTATTTAATCGTACGTGGTAGGATTCCTTTGAAACTCTTTAGTATTTAGGTGAAAAATCTTTATTTATCTCATCATCTCAACCCATAAACGTCTCACTGCCGGGCACAGGTCTCCTCCATATATAAGGAGGGATATTAGCTGTCTATACCGCACTAGCCAGACGGGTTGGTATAGGGTTTTATTTCGAGTTTTTCTCTCTTGCAGAGTATATTGTCTGCCTGGCTTACTCCCTTAGCCGACTCTTACGACACCCTCGGGATTGAACGGGGTGGTGACATTTGTATTCTAAATTCATCACTACGCGAACTTCACTTATCTACATTACTAACAATTCAAGTAAACTAATACATTCAGCGGCTCCAAAGATGGAGTCCTTTCGAAGAAGGTCTCAATTCCCCGTAAGGTATACGCACTGAACGGTCGCCAACACTTATTGTTCAGATTCGCCCACCACATTTACGTATATCCAAAGCTCTGATACCCGATAGTATTGTCTATTCTCTTGCGCAAGTTTACCTTATATCCAATAAGGATTTGGAATATAAGGTCTTAATTTAGAATGTAATAATATCGTAAGACTCAAGAGTAAAAACGGGTAGTATGAAATTAGGAGATTAGGTATTACTGATTTATTCCTGTCTCTGTCCTGTATTTCTACTCAAAATATATAAATCCCTGCTTTATGACAGCGTCGTTGGTCTAGCGATCGATGAGTGCAACTGCTGATCACGAGGTCCCGGGTTCGTTTCCCCGGTCAGGATCCGAAAATAGACTTGGGTATTTTTGTCAAGAAATTCACAGGAGATGCCCCAAAATTGGAATTTGGTAGTATATACTCCGCTGTGCTTGGGAAAGCCCATAAATCAGTTATTCGTGTCGGACTGCTGGGAGTATGAGAGAGAAGGAAGAAAGACTACCTCTGTACTTGCGCACACACTTTTGCATTATAATATCTCCAGCATTGATGGCTAATGACGTCGAGATTAGCCACCAATATTATATTCGATTCAGTAACAATTAAGAATCAACTTCACACTTTACGACAATACTCATCCCATAATCACTTTACACTTGAAACTACAGGTCTTAAGTGTAAAGTTCTAAAAGATATATCAGTAAAGCGATCATTTATTTGCTTTACGACTGAACTGTCAAACAGTCTATTTATTTCTTCCTAACGCCTATACATTCGCCATTATCAATTTTAGTTTCAATATTATAAAGTGTAAAGTAACTATTATTGTCATAAGATTATCATTTGACAATTTTATGATCAGAGTTAAAACATAAACTATTTGATATGCCCTATGTAAGGTAACTTTAATAGTAAGGAAAAAGTGTTGGCGTGATGGATATAGAATAGAATTAAAAGAAAACAAGCTACGGGATTGATATTTTGTCGTAAACTTATGTCAATCCCATACATTGCTTCTTAAGTTATATGCCAATGGGCTATAGATAATTGTGTCATGATTAAACGACTCCCCGCGAATCTTTCCAAAGTTTTCAGTGCTTATTTAGAAATTCAGTTTTTGTGAAAGTAAAAACTTATCAATCTAGAAGCTTGTACTTTTTTTTGTTAATCGAACCTATAACACGACGTTCTCTGGCAAATGTAGAGGTAACCACATAAGTCAATCATAATTCAAGAGAGGTAGGGCAACATACTAGTGAGCAAGCCTGTCTGGAGAAGGACTATACATCTGACATTTAAAGATTAATATCAATGAAAATTACATTAAATTAAAACCTATCGAATGAATACTCTAGGGTGTTGTTTATTCAATTAGCCAATTGGTTAGAGGATGATTCAATCATTTTCTTTTATATGCTGTGTAAAATGTCAAAAGTCACAGTAACTACCGATGTTATGTGAAATATACTAAAGTAGTGTTTCTGTGTGTGAATACAGGTTTCCAAATCTCAGTTACGGACACTTTTCCAACAAAATGTTTTCTTATTTGGTGTTAAAGTTTTCGTCGGGTTGGCAACACGCAAGTGTTCTTCTTAAATATTCTTCTCATTCATAAAAACTTATTAAACTTTAAGTATTTCTCTTTTACATATAAATACGATTTAAGTCATTGACGATCCAAATTTGGCATCTAAATCCGGATCCAATATTCACAATAGATTCAACATATACTAAATAAAATGGAATTAAGATCATATGTTAGGCTTAGATGAAAATGTTTCTGTATTTTTCTAATGTATTCAGATAAAGATATATCACTACATCAATACCTACATGATAAGTAAGTATTTGAGTACAAAAAAAAAATATATTATACTAGTGGAACTGGCAGACGTCGTCCTGCCTGAAAAAGCTGATATACCGACGGCAGCGCCACCTACCGGGTCCAATTGTGAATCTAAACCATCCGGAGCTCTACCCAAACACACACACAAAATTTCATCAAAATCGTTCCAGCCGTCTAGGAGGAGTTTAGTGACATACACACGCACACAAGAAATATATATAAAGATATATTTTATGTTAAACCATGAAACGTACACGTCCTAGAAAAATTCTAAGACATTTAGGTATATCAGGGTGTAGTTTCAGATCTCTCCGCTACCAAGAGACCAAAGAGGATTTCGGTCTTAATCCACTGACTCTAGCCTAATTTGAGTTGGTGGATCAACATGTCTTTTAGAATTCTTAATAAGAAAGCAAGAAAAGCATTTATTCGAACATACACAGGACAACAGGCATAAGACAAAAAATAGACACATAATAAGAATACAAAAATTATCCTGTGTGGTGTCAGAAAGGGTCCTAATCTCAGCTCTTTGCTGCGGCATTTTTTGCTGTATTGATTTTCTGATCAGGCCTTAGTGAAACTATTTAAGACATTTTAGTTTCCTCACGATGTTTTCCTTCACCTTCAGCTGATAGTAAATCATATGATTTATACGTATAATTCCACAAAGTGTATATCAGACGAACGATCGAACTCGAACTTCATATAACTCACACTTCATATAAGTTGGTTCCTTACTATTTGGCTGCCACCGATTCTTTACTTCAATAAAATACATCATTTGATTCCTGGTCCAGTTATTGACCTCATAGTTTTATTGTATTTTGTATACCAATTGTATAAACTACACAATATAAATTCTATTCAAATTCTCGTCTTGTCTTTATAAATACTAAAAACACAATTGGCTATCTAAAATACTTTCTTAATCTAACGCCTCCACCAAATTTGACAGATATGTCCACATTAAGAGCATTTTAAAAATACCGTGGGGTCTTAAATGAGCGATTTTTGTATTAAAACGCTTATGTTGTCTAAACGTGTTGTTGTAATGCTCAAATCGCTACTAAACAACACATCGAGAGTATTTAAAAAAATCTAACTTTAATTAAATGTCATTCATCTCAACCCATAAACGTCCCACTGCTGGGCACGGGTCTTTTCCATACACTAGGAGGGATATTAGCCTACTATACCACGCTGGCCAGACGGGTTGGTATAGGGTTTAATTTCGAGTTTTCCTTCTATGGCAGTAGATATTATCTGCCTGACTTACTCCCTTAGTTGACTCTTACGATACCCTCGGGATGGAACGGGGTGGTGATATTTGTATTCTTAATCCGTCACCACATGGACTACAAAATACGGTCAATAAACACGGACTATAAAATGTTATTGATGGATACAATATTGTTGATTTTTCTAAAAACCGCTTGACCATTTTCTATAAAATTAAAATGAGACCATTTAGAAAGAAAAAGCTCCAAATCGGTTCAGGCGTCATCGAATAATATAACATACTAAAAAAACTATTTTGGCGAATCGAGAACCTCCTCGAAATTTACGATATATAAAGAAAATATCATGTACAAAGGCGAGTTTAACTCTTTTTTTACCAGCAAAAAATGGCCCTGCATTTACGTCATAAAACGCGATAAACTCTTATGAAATCCGCTGACTTTTTGGCCGTGTCTAAGGATTCTTTTGGCATATAAATATTTTGTCGACCTCTAGGAACTTTGCTCAATTCAGAAAGAATCCAGCTATATTAATATGTTTAAGACCTTAATAATATTTGTCACCTCAAACATTGCCATAATTAACGTTATTTACGAGTTTTATAACAAATTTAAATTTATAATGTTGACAAGTTATAATTCAACCAAATTTAAGAGTCTCTCGAACGCTCTAGTTTCTATTAGGATTACGATAATTTTGAATAAGATTGCAGTTAGTTATATGGATTTGCAAAAACTATATTCTTTCTTATATCAATAAACAAAGCGATAATAATGTCCTCCTAACCGAATTTCGGTCACGGAGACTAGTCATCTGAGCAGGCGATAGTATAGTACATGGATACTTAAGTGAACTACTTTTATAGTCCAAGAGGACTGAAGAGCGATTAGGCGTAGGATCAATGGCTTTACGTTTTTTATATCATCTGATTATTTATCCGTACTATAATATTGTAAATGCAACAGTTTCTCACTCTGTGTTTTAAAATACAACTCCCGTACTAGAAAACAAGACATGTATTGCGGGGGACTTTATAAACATACAATTAACGGACATAAAGTACACACAGAACCCGAACCATCGTTTATGGATCACAGAACACAACTTTTTTGTCCCGTGTGGGGTTCGAACCCCAACACCACGCGCACTAATCAATGGCAAGGTAACCACGTAGCCACCGAACCAACCGTGCAGGCATAGAGTTACTTTTTAAAAAAAAAACTACAACTAGATGGCTGAACGAATCTTAATTAAGTTTGGAAAAGATATAGATTGTATCCTCGAAAACATACATACAAAAACCCGGACAACTAAAAAAAGTTACATTGGTAAAGATTATCCGAGCCGAGAACCGACGTCTTATGTGTAGAAGTCGGTTATCATTCGGTTACTATCGCTTCCTTAAGCATTATGACAACAAATCTCACCTAAAACTAATGCCCAGTATCTAGGTAGACCACTCTTGGACACGGCTGGACATAACAAAGCTAGAAAATATAGCCGCCATCGTCGCTTACTAAGAGTAGGTTTATTATAGTGCAACAAGTTTGTGTTTGAACCTACGACCTTTCGTGGGCCATCAACATTACATCCGTTAAGCTATTGTCACAGCAAATTGTTGAGAATGTCGTCTTGCCTTCTTAGTTTATTACTTAGAATTTATTTTGATTAAATCGTGTAACTTAATATTAGATATTCAAAATATATATATATGGATTGAAATCATTTAGATTATTAATTTGCTGGTCATTTCTAAGTCTTCTTAAAAAGCAGTGGTGGCTGAGTGGGAAAGTAACAGACTTGCACGTAAGAGGTGCGCGTTCGATCTTGGGTGGCAGTAGGTACTACCAGTAAATTTAAATTTCATTTTGTGAAGTTTATATGTACTAATTAAACGATGCACCATATGCTAAAGGTGAAGGAAAACATCGTGAGGAACTCCACATGTCTTAGAAGAAATTCTTGACACATGTCTGATTCACTATATTCACTTCTCTCTCTCTTTCTTGATAGGAGGAGATGAGACTTTTTACACGTCACCTCGTAATAAAAATGCAATTATTTTTTGTTTGTTTTCGCCAATCTCCCCAACACCTGCACGGATTTTAACGGGACTTTCACTAGATCCTTTTATTTTAGGAAAAGAATTGTTGTCTAAACAATTTGAAAACGGACAAGTATATAAGACAGGGCCCCAGCAAAGCGTGGCAGAGTTCATCTAGTATATAATAAACTAACTATAAATGTAGAAGTACTAAATAATTAAAGTTAAACACAATAATAAAGCAATTACGTCCAAATGCCACTGGTGTAACACCTTTGACCTTTCCAACAAAAATTATCCACCCATAATAAATTCGCGTACAAAATAATTATTCATATTAAACGCTTACAAAAAATAACTGGCCATTACTCAGAATGATTTAACGATATCAAATTTTTGCATGTCCAACTATTATTGTGACCAAATTAAGCAAAAAACCGATATAATTTTCTGTTTCCTTGACAAGTCGTGGAATGTGTCACGGCGCCCACGCTCTAACCTATTGTGAATTAACCATAAAATGCCAATATAGAACTATATATATACTTAGTATACGCCACGGTGATATTGTGAAATTTATATCACAAATAAGAGACTAACTTAACAGATTTGAGAGGAATTTCCCAAAATACCCACGAAAATAAAAAAATAATAAGTTTACGTATTGCAGAACATCCGTACTACGTCACGAGGAGAAGCTAGTTTAAAATCATCATCATCTCAGCCAAAAACGTCCACTGCTGGACATAGGCCTCCCCAGTTTAAAATACATTAACGCAATTGGAAGCTTGATTACTATATCAATGCGTGCTTAAAAATTTAAAGTTCATTTAACTTCTGTATAATTATCAAGTGAATAAACAGATGAGAATCTACATGTAAATTACCAAAACCTATTTAAATGATCACACATCGATACTGGCTGCTTCACTTAACGCAGTGTTTCTCAAAGCAGTTACGCGTACCACTTGGGGTACACCAGCTAATTATTGTGGTTTACGCGAAAAAAAAACGTAAAGACACTAGCAAAGCTGATTTGCACGTGTAATAAGTATGATTGTTATTAAGCAAAATTCCACGGAGAATTAATACCATTCGGTCTAATAAAAGCTCTTTTATCTCTCTAAAGCTTAATAATAAATATCCTATAGTATTTGTTCTATATATAGTCTGTTTAATAATTAAAGAGCCATGCTAATAGGGGTACGTGGAGTCGTAAGTTTGAGAAACCCTGTCTTAACGTATACTCAATATGCTATCTTATATAAATCTATAGGCAACGTTGGTAACTCAGTAGCAATACGATTGTATACATTATTAATAATGAATAATTTAATAGAATGTCGACCTTATTAGGTTTTAAATTATTACCCTGATTTACGAAATTAATAACAATTAACACCTAGTTAGTGTTATTCTGATAGCAAACTAAAAATTAATAAAAACAAAGTTTATTAATTTCGATTTTATGAACAATAAATGTCGACGGGGACTACTTACTTTATTGTAAAAATATATTTACATATAATTGCAGTTATGTCAGTTTTTATTATATTATTGTATATTTTTTAGCATTGGTCGTGCAATTGGCATAATAATAAAATATTGCATAAGGATTATTGTACCCACCATTCTTATGTATTTATATTTTTTAAAGACATTTCCCATATTCACAAAGAACTTTTAGAGCAAGCTTTGTGTCGTAGAAAACTTTTTAACATACGATTGACTTTGTGGATCGCGCCATTTTTATCCAGTGAACTTAATTGCTTTGTGGGCAACTTTGTTCACGTGGTATGTCAATAAATAGCACTCAGGGTTATTGTAGCTACCTCTTAGTGAAATAATTTTCAGAATTGGATCAATAAATAACAGAAGTTATCCACTACATCACAAGCTTTCAAATTTTAGAAAAAAATAATAAAATGTATAGAGAGATACACACACTTGTGCAGTACCTTTTTACCCGACCATGGCGAATACAGAAGGAGGGTTATGATTTTAGCCTGTATGTGTGTTTTACATCTAAATTATTTTCAACGCAGTTGGTTAATTTCGGATACCTAGTTCATGATAGAGACTAAAAATACATAAAAGACATGATTACACCCTTTATTTAAGCTTACAAACTTTAACAACAAAAATAAACTATTTTTTTTATCGAAAAATAACTATAGCATACTGTAGTACACAATATAATTAAGAAACCAACTATGATTAGTAATATAAGTCAAAAGGGAAGTATCAAAATGACATAAAAATAATTAATTGATAGAAAACTACGTTGAATATTTTACCACATTTTTACTTTTAAATAAGCATTTGTAACGAAACGAGCTTTTCTTTAACTGTCAAAACTCAATGAGTTATAAGTGCGTACTTAATATAATCTAGGCATAACCTGAGTCGAAGATATGTTAACATGTTCGTGACATTGCATAAAAATGTAACATTAACATTATGTATTAACTTATATGTGGATGATTTATTTATAAATAAGCTTTTTTTTTCTTATATATCTTACTATCTCGCATTTCGTGGCAATGACTTTCTAAACACCTAATAAATACGTACATTTTTTTATCAAAAAAGATTTAAATATAAACGTAAATAGTTTTTTTTTTCATTCATAAAAAAAGTCCAAAGCCAGTAAAGATTTATTGTGTTTAATTATTTTTAATTACCACAAAAAACGTAAGGTAACTTACTCAAATTAAATTCATACTATACTAATTAAAAGTACCTTACGAAGCTGAACAAAACACCACGTGAACGCAAGTACTCAGCCGTCCAAAGAGGCACTCCGCACTACCTGTTGGCTTTTTTGTCAAAGGTCCAGTTGTCGGGTCGGGCCAGTGCTAGCGCACACCTCGGCTCGGTCGCGCGCTTCTACGACCGCTCGCTTTTAAACACCGGTATTACATTACGTACTACCCATAATAATAACTACCGAATTTAACACTACCTCCCTGAATTAAAAAGTTTCGTTCTTTAGACATAAACGCGTTTTCTAGTACTGTTTATTGTAAAAATGTGGGATATTTTATAGTTTAAAACTGTGTTTGGACTTTATTGTGGTGATAAATTTAAATGTTTTGGATTTTTTGGACTGGTTTTAGGGTTGTGACCTGTGACGTTTTTTTTAACTGTAAATGAAGGTTGTGATAAGCATTTTGAGTGTTAAATGACTGTTATTTTCACGAATAATTAACAGTTTTATCGAGTACTTTAGTGTAAAAACAATTATTTTTTGATATTTCTATGTGTGAATTTTGTGAATCATAGTAATGTACTTGAAAATGTATATTAAATCGGAGAGATTTTATCAACAACCTGACAATCAAGCTCTGAAAGAGGACAGGTGCTTTTCAGACTATGAAGAGGAATTAGATGATCGTAAGTACCTTTCGTATTGATTACTAATCTCCAGTTTATTTAAAACTTTTCTTAACACACACATTTATCATTGTGTGTTACTAACTATCATATGCTTGTATCTACTTTTTTTGTAAATGCAAGTGATGCCTCAGGAATTGCAAGCGTCAGTACAGCTGCGGTAACTACTTACCACCAAGCCGTATGCTTATTTGCCACATAAGTAATCTATTTATTTATTTTACAGTTTAATATTCCTAACAAATAAGTAACAAAACCAACTAAAACATGATTATGTTTATTAAAATTATAATTTAAGGAATTTAGGGAGTTGAAAGGCATAATATTAAAACAGATTTAAGGCTCTATAAAATAACCATAATACGCCGGCATAGTTAAATTAGCGGCGTTTACGAAAGTAAATTAGAAAATTGAGTAGGTACTTTACGGTCCATATACATTTAACTACTGTTGATAAGTAAACTGTTATTTATATTTATAATAAATATTAAATTATTGAAGTAATAAACTTAAATAAGTTAATAAATGTAGTGATTTTTCATTGCATTAAGAGTAGCAAGTAATGCGCGCGCGTCGATGTCTTCTGTATGAAAAATGTTGCCGACGGTAAGCTGTGTTTATTAACTCGACATTTATCTCACTTGTTTAACTTTAATTAACTCGGAATTTATTTCAGTTGTTTAATTTAAATAAATTCTGAACTTATTTCACTCGTTTGAATTTATTAAAATTTTAATTTATTTTACATTATAAATTCAGTACTTATTACACTTATGATAATTATAATAATATTAATAGCAACCCATATTATATATGGCTCACTGGGCTTGGGTTTTCTTTCATTTATTAAGAGAACTGAGAGATTTTATCTACCTTAATCCATACACGCTGGCCTCATACGAGTTGGTGGATATACTTCAATTGTTAAATACTTCTAGTCATTTTTATACCACCCACATATATTATAAAGTGCACTTTATAGTGTAGCTAACATCGCCTATGAACTTCATCATCATCAACTCAGCCAAAAGACATCTACTGCTGGATATAGACCTTCCCCAAGGATTTCCACAACTCTCGATCCTGAGCCGACATTGTCCATCGGTTGCCCGCAACGATTACCTGGTCGTCGGTTGCTATGGACTTATATAATGACGAGAATATATCTGTAGACATTTTCTACTCCCAATAAAATAATATTCTTTCAATAAGCTCGTACTACTCTAAGAACAAAAACATCACTTGACTGCCTCGGTGGTCCAGTGGCCGCAGTATGCGCCTGCTGTGCACGAGGTTATGGGTTCGATTCCCACACAGGATAAAACTTTGTGTGACCCATAAAGAATTGTTCTGAGTCTGGGTGTAATTTGTGTCCGTTAATTGTATGTTTGTAAACTCTCCCGCGACACAGAGCTTTTTCTCTAGTGCGGGAGTTGTGTTTTTTAACAATAGAATAGAAAACTTACCAGAGTAAATATTGCACTAGTTTCAGTCTTATACCTACCTACTGGTGGCATTTTTCCAAGTTTGGTTGCTATAATTTTAACAAAAAAAAACCGACTTCAGTACGGCAAGTTGTAAAATTTTCAAATATTTGTTTATTACAATCGAATAAAATCGACTGAGCGTCGGGCTGAACACAGGTCAAGTAGGTATTAAAAGCAATATTTAATCTGTGCAATCTGCGCTCAATTAAAAAAAAAAAAAAATTCATTCACGTCATTATTTCTTATTAATAGTTGCTTAGCAACAATAACCGAAACTTATCTAATCGCCATCAGTAAAATACTTATTATTGAAAAGTTCAGATGGCCATCTGTGGTCTTCTTCATCAGTTTTACTTCACCAAATTACACTTTCTGAATGTAAATGATTGATTAGTTGTTAACAATATTGAAATTGCTATATGTGTGCCTATAACTTTTGAGGAGTTCCCTCAATTCCTCATGAATCCCATCATCAGAACTTTCTTTTGATGATAATGGGACCAAACTGCAAGTATGTCCAGTCAGACAAAAAAAGAATTTTTCAAATCGGTCCATAAATGACGGAGATATGCGGTAACAAACATTAAAAAAAATAAAAATACACACGAATTGATAACCTCCTCTTTTTGAAGTCGGTTAAAAATATGAAAGAGATATCGAGTAATCCCCAATCTGTCAATTGTTTTTCCTCATCATCATCTCAGTCCGATGACATCTACTGTTGTAAGTTTATTTTTCCTTATAAGTAAGTCTATTTAACAAACGACAACAACAGCCTGTAGGAAAATTTAATGAAATATAGCGGGAAAGACCTATCTTTACGTAGTGTAAAACAAAATCGCTTCCGCAGACTGTACGCTTAGATTTTTTAAACTACGCAATGGATTTGAATGCAGCTTTTGGCAATAGATAAAATGATTCAAGAGGAACCGTTTGTATATATAATACATGCATGTAATATTTATATAAAATGAAAAAAGTTAAGCGAAGTGAGACCCGGCCGCTAACTTTAACATGGTAATAAATAGATCTTGGTTCTACACCTGATCACTGCGGTCGACCTGACACCGGTCGCGTCGTGTCGAATTGAAGGGGTTTCTTTCCAATTCTTCTTGTTTCCTACCCTTGTCAGCGTATGGGCCGTAGGAGAAACGAATGACATCTATTGGTATTTTTTTCATTGTATTACATATTTGATCTAAATAAATAAATGAGTTTGACTTCGCGTGAATGCGAAGTGCGAATGAAGAATAGAGTGTAACTGTGTTTGTGCTCACCCTTGTGCATTATGATATCTATATGTCCAATATAGTCATGACCAAATCTGGTCCAAACTGCATTAATTTATCTATTCCTTGGCACTAATCGTTTTTTCCAACATATTAAAAAACATAGTACCTCGTTTGTAGCAGCATTCGTAAAGTATAGTCGAATGTAATATAATAAAACTTACATAACGTACAAACCCAAAATAATCCCAATAATGTTCAAATTTAATAACAATCAGGTAAACGTACCAAATCCCTTATGGTCAACCCTTATCCGGAGAAATGTACAAAGGGTCCTTTCGACCCAACCAATTAGGGACAAAGAAAGGTCCAGGTATAAAAGACCCAGAGAGATTAGTTCAAGAGTTTGCTAAACAATAGGGTCAATTGTTTGTGAGATTTCGATTTCCTGTACCAATGTTGGGACCCTCCGCTAAGTTGGCGATTTTACCGATCGATTGTACCCATAAGCCCCCTAATTATTGAGCACAGGTATTTTTGAGTATAAAAGCGCCATCTTCAAAGTAACTACTACTACTAACTCTTTTCCATCAAACTGTAATATTTTAAAAAGGTTCTACAATCGGTAAGTTAATCCTTTTTTTTATATTTTCAGGAATACAATCAGCAATATTTTGTTAAAGCTGAGAACAATTGCTACAAAGTACAATCAGAAACATTAATAGCCAATTCGAGAAAAATTACGTACTTTAAATACTCCGTAGTCGCACACAAAAACAATCATATCACGTAATCAAACTTATTTGACTGTGGTCTTCTATAAGGTGGTTTTGGCTTTGGCTTGCTCTCTTATTTGGAACTTTACCTCTCTCACAGAGTTCGCATCTATGCAAAAAAAAACGCGTCTCAAAAACGAGCCTGCGTTAAGTACAGGGTACAATTCGATGCAACCTTATTTCAAACCTTCAACTTTTGGTTATAAGTGACACCAAAACCTTCAATATTTTTTGCAAAACATGTTCTAAGAATCCCTATACCTGACTTCAAAAAAACAGGTACGCTTACCTGAAAAGTTTTTTTTTTAAATGGGCAGGAAATCGCGACAATACAGGCAACGGTCATAGCTGGGATAAGTGCGCATGAGGTGCGCAGGAGTGGAACAATAGTGCGCAAAGATCTATTGTATGCGCAGATTGAATCGTAAAACGCCTTTTAGGAAATGAGTCATGCTGCTAGGCTGTATCTAATGGAATGTGTTTTGTAAGTTTTTAAATAACAGGAGGCTTCTGTAGGTGGTGTTTATTTAAATAACAATTTTGAAAATGCTTTTAAGTGAATACATAATATCGTATTCAAAGAGATCTAAGTCACTGGTTTATGTACTACATTTAAAAATCATGTCATATTCCTCAAATGGCACTTTGGAATCACAAAATATGAAAATTGATTCCTCAAGGCGCGGTGTTAATGTCAGACCATCCTAATGACTGGATAATCTAAGATTTTATGACACAATTCATAACTCACAATGACACTTAAATTAAAGTCATAACATTCATAATATAATTAATAAAGATGTCTTTATAATGATTGCAATCACAAAGTTTAAAGTGCAATAAAATCATAAAAAATTAACTTGTCAAATTATAATTTATCTTATTATTTATTGTATGTTTATATATTAATCGTTGAGGACGTCTTCTTTTCCGACACAATTATACAATTATAAATTCATGTAATGTAAAATCATTATACAGTTTAAAGGTAATTTAATTATGATTATTATTTATAGTAAGTTTGTCCATTGAGTGCAATTCATCAACGTAATGTCAGGTCCCCAAGTTTAACTTGATTATTAATTGAAAATATTTGCTGAATCTGGGTTTGATTTATTATTCTTATTTATTGAATTACTAAACACATTAAACAAAACATTATAGGTAAAAGTACCACTTAAGTTACCAGAGTTTGTGTGTGGAAATAACCTTCCATCGCTGACGGCGTATATTTTAAGCGTCTATAGGCGTACGGTAACTGCTTACCATCAGGTGAGCCACATATTTTATTGCCAGCCACCTCAGTAGAATAAAAAACTACAAACTGATTTTTTAAGTTTTTTCCCATGGCATCTTTGACCTAAAGAACAAAGTCGTTTAAAAAACTTCTTACAATAAAACAGCAATAAATAACATCATTTAGACGACGTCAACAAGATGGCGGTCAAGGGTAAAAGGGTAAAGGGTCAAGAGACGAATGTCAAGAAAACATTATTTATGTATTTGTGTTTATGTTTGTTTATTTGCAATGCATTATGGCAATCACTAATCAGACATAGACATACATATAAAGTGTTAACATTTTTTTTAAACATTTTGCAAAATAAAATATAAAGATGAATGCCCAAACATCACCTTCAAAAACACTTAAACATCGAACTAAACCGAATAAGGACAAATTTACTAAATTGTCATCTCAAAATCCTAATCAAAACAACCACACAAAAATTATGACAAACAACGATAACACTTCTATCAAATCAAAATACTTTATCCTTAATATAAAATCATAATAATACTCGTATATGTATGTAAATAAAATGGTAGAAACGTAAAAATACTTAGCAGTGAAGGTGAGGGTCACGGGCAATGCCAGGGGTCGAGAGATGAGCGTTGATTCATTCCGGCCAAAGGTTCTGCACCTCTGACATTAAATACGTAATCGGTTAACGGTAGTGCCATATAATACGCATGGTGACTTGAAGAATACTAATTACATGTACTATTGCAAGTAGATAATATATTTTTATTTGTAACAAAATCAGGTATAGAGTTTACCAGGTGGTAATTGGTATTTATTGATTAAAAATACTTACTTGCCTACTCTAAACCATTGTGAATCTAAAAAAAAGACTAGCTGTAGTACCCTTAAAACCGAAATGAGCACAAAATACATAATGCTAGGAGCAGCACAAAAATATATAATACTACGTTGGGATCCACTTACATGGCATTTACAATAATAGAACTAAAAGACAACAAAATATACAAAATAGGATCGTATTAGTCATCGTACTAGTATTATTTGAAGTCTTACCTCCTCCTCCAACCACAATTTAATATAGATAATTTTTCGCGCAAAGTACGATGACAAAAAAAGTAATGATTCAAATATTTTCCTTTCTTAAAATTTTAATTTAATTAAAATCTGGCCTATATATAAATAATTCATCAAATTAGATTTATTCTACTGAGGCTACTTTTAAAACGACAAGGCCAAATATAAGTTGTTAACTCTATAAGTATCAAATCCCATCACACCCCGCCATTAAATTGGATTTAATAACAAATTTATTGCAGTTTTTAAATTAGTACTAAGAAAAACATGTGTCTTTGAATATTTAAATTTATGTGTTAAGATCACATTATACCCCATACAGTTTAATGCATATTAAAAATCGATTTTAATAAAATGTGCAGTCCAAAAACAACTTTGTTGCCATCACAATTAATATTATTTTTAAACGTTGTATATTTGTTACTTGTATATTTATTTATTTACACAAAGTCATCAACTGAGTGCCAAGGTCAGGGTCAAGGTCAAACAGGTCGTGAGATGCGAGTTCGACGCCTGTAGATTCACAGCCGGTCGAAGGTTGCCAACCTCTGACATTTTAACGTGTAACGTCATTCTGTTCGCTATACTGCCAATGAATAAACACTAATTTATATGAATAGCAAAATTTCATATATTTTTTTATTATATTTTCTAAAAAAACTCATGTGATATTAAGGTGATATACAACGAATTATATTTCGATCTTTATATTTTAACTCGCTTTTTCCTGTGACTTCGTTTGCGTGGAAATATCTGAGTTTGCCTAAAAGCTACAGCTACCATTACCTAAAAGCTTTAGTAGTTTTGGTTGTGCATCAGTTAATCAATCACCTTCTTTTAATTTAAGAAAATATAACCATTTTTTTCTCTTTTTGAAACTCTAGTTGGATTGATATTAGTGGAATATATAGGTAAAGGATTAAAATCCTATACCTATATATTCCACTGCTGGGCATGGGTTTACTTTTCACTAAGGGGGCTAAGAGCGTTTAGGACTTAATACAGACACGCTCTGGACTAATACGGATAACCAACATTTAATATAAAACAAACGCATCAGTTCAGTTATTTTTAAGTTATGGGCTTACCAACGAGCAAACAGTAGGATTCTATAATTTCGTAATGTGTGGATGATCCCTATACTATAACTGTATATTTTATTTTTTATGTAAATCGATAATGGCTTAAAGTTTAATGCCTTATCGTGTGTTTGAATGTTTTTATGTTTAATATTTACATTTATTTGTTTAAACAAACTGTAATCTACGTAATAATTCGTTTCTAAACGGTCACCCATCTTAAATTGGTAAGCCATAGGTTAAATACTCATTTTAATAGTAATATTTATTAATAAATTAGCTTCCAAATGTTTTAAAGTTTGTGTACTTTTCTAAATGGCCGATTGAAGTTCTTATCTGTGAAGTAAGCACAATATATTATTGAAATCTAAGTGAATAATATGAGACATAGATTAATAAGAATAACTTACTTCAAATAGCTTTTAAATAAATAAATTTTAATTTAATTACAAATATAGTGATAATAAATACATGTTTACGCACGCAGCTTCTCTCACAAATATGTCAATAAAATTTATTTTGAATCATACTATGCCGATAGAAAGTAGCTTATTGAACTGGGGAATAATCAAACTTACTATAATTAAACCTTACAAATTCAGACACAGATCAGTTGTTTAAGAGAAAATGCCCTACATCCAAACTAACAAACTAACTCTTTATAATATTAGTATTGTTTTTACTATACAAAAACTAACAGCCATTTTATTTAGTTCCATCATCAAATCAATAGTTGAAAGGCATTGAAAACCTTATATTATTGTAATTTTGCTAAGAAACAAATTACTGTATAGCGCATAGTTTCAAACATCCATAGACTAACAGTAACTGCTTAGTAGCATAAAAAAAACATGCGGGGCAGTCTTTGGGGACCGCCGATAAGAAGTGAAAACTAAGTAACTGGTAAATTGTATCTTCGATCTATTATATTATTTTGAATAAGCGTTCGGTGACGATGATGCGAGTTCCGATATTTTTGTTCACTCAAAAAGTTTTAATATGTAAAGGGCTCGGTGAAGATGACGCGATTTCCATGATGTTTGTTTACCCAAAAAGTGCTCAACGCAACCTAAAGAAGTTTTAACTTCAAAAAATCTTTTAAAAAAGTTTTTCCCACTGACTTTAAACACGTGTCTATAATATTAAACATTTGCTAAATATCTAACACCGGCCGGTGCGATAGACAGGTGACACTGAGGTCGCCAACTCGCATACAAACGGCTCAAGTTAAGCCAGCGTCACACAGGTCGTCGGTTCGAATGCTAATGCGGGTTAATTGCGGATTCAGAACGACCCCGCCATAGAAAACCGATAGCTGAGTTGAATTTTAACTCGTTGACGGCTGTTTTTGTCTGTGGATTGTTTTTAGGATGTGGCATTATGTTATTTTGTATATGCTGAGTTTATTCTACAAACATTTAGTCTACAAGTACCTACGTCAATAATATCAGGATTTTTTTAAAAGACAACTCCCGCACTAGGGAACAAACCTTGTGTCGCGGAGGACTTTACAAACATACAATTAATGGACACTAAGTACACCCAGATTTGGGACAATCATTTATGGAACACATATTTTTTTGTTAGCAGTTTCCGTAGTCTAATGGATGGTTGCAATACCAGAGGTATCACTTCCGTGTTGCCGACCCATTTTATAACTTTTATTACTTAGTCGTGACACCCAATAAATTTCGTAAACTATTTAACGACGAAACTTTTTTCTCACGGCAATTTTTATTTTAAAATATCAGTCAAACTTCTATACTGTTTGATAACTTGTATGGAGAGTGTACCGTAGCCTGGAGACCCATACATACGCTACTACACGGGTGTTCACTCATTCGGTCGAGAGGTGGACCCTCCAAACCCGAGGCAAATGTTTTTCCACTGAGAATAAACGTTTGGTCACACGTCAAGGGCACTCCTTATTAAGGGCCTAGTGATGGGACGATTTTATTGACCACTCATATATTATTTATTTATTTAACATACAATATCGTATAACAATTCTAGATTACACATGTTTTACTTATATTTTAACCCTAAAATGCGTTATATCGCTATACACCAATATAATCATACTGCCACTGCAGTACTGCCACTGAGTGTTCTAATAACCTATAAAAGCTCGTTAAAATACAGGATTTTTAAAAAACATTACAATATTTTCTTTTTTTTTTGCTATTACTTATATACATTTGAACCCTTAAATGCGTTATGTCGCTATGCGGCAATTGAAAATTATATCCTAATTTAAAATTCGCCGAACACCTCAAAAATACCATAAATGTCGATACAAAAGCAATAATACATACTTTATCGACATATATCTTAGAGCTACAACACTATTATTGAACCGTACGATGAATCTTAAAGCTGCTAACAGTTTAGCAGGTGACGTTTGGACTCAGAAGTTAAATGTTTGTATTGTGTTACATTAGTTTGTGTTGTTTGTGTACTCTACTCTTTGGGCGATAGTATATGCTGCAGCATGTTTTTGGAAGCTGTTGAGAAGTAGTTGTGCAGCCTAAAGACTTGAAAAACATAAACATATTTTAAACTTTGTGTTTACTCTATGAAAGTGCACTTGGTATAATTACTATTACTAAGTATATGTAAGATAGATAAGGGCAACAAAAATTGTAACAAAATTTTATTTTTTATTTGTATAGAACCTGCAAACTTATATAAAGTAATATTTATCTACTTTGGAGTAGATAAATATTACTTTGTATAAATTTGTAGGTAATGTTTTAGTTAATCTATACAAATAAAAATAAAATTTTGTTTCATTTTTTGTTGCCCTTACCAATACAAATGTCAATTTGTGTAGTAAGGGCATGACTTGAAAACGGCAATAAAAATTTAGCTAAATTAGTACCAATTTAGCTATTTAATAATTAGTTTAAAATAAAATTGGAAAAGAAACCCAAAAAATAAAAACAGCTTGAACTGAAAGTGCTGTTTCCTACGGATTTTTTGTATGCATTCTTGAATTTGAAATAGCACAGCGTCTAAAATATCTTATCTTTAAATCCAAATACTGTTATTCCATTACTCAAAACTCTTCCAAATCAATCTTGTTTTTGTATGAAATAATTTCGGAGGCCTTCTGGCCGCAAGGCCGCAGCCAGCCACAGCGACGCAGGTGGTTGACGAGCAAACATACTGTGTTTGCGCACCGGCCCGCCCGCACACACAAACAACAGGTGAGGACTGACCTGAAAGACATGCGTGTACATAAATCTTCATAATACGTGGAATACCACCAACTTATCGTTTAAGAGAAAATCATATAAGCAATGAAATTCCAAAGTACCTACTATAAAATTATGATAAAAAAATAGAAATCAAATTGCCGCAACATATGGAGCAATTTTTTATTTTGGTTATTCACAGGGTTAAATCTTTGAGCAAGGCAAATTAGTTATTTGATGGGTTTTTCTTTGTCATATTCTGAATGTCTTATTAAGCCTTCCAAATCTTATGCCATGTCATGTCTGGCTTTAGTCCCACCGTCTTTATATTTTCTCTTCATTGTTTTCATCCAGGGTGGTTATGCCAACCACCCTGGATGAAAACGGAATCTTCCATTTCCAAGATAGATTTTATCATGTGACTTTTTTAGCAACACATGACATTTGCTGTTAAAAAGTATCGACAAATCTAATATCGAACGATTTGATTAGTTTCTAATTTTCTAGTGATGTCATTAAATGAAATCAATCAAATAAAAATAACATATCGAAATGAATGTCTTATTTAGCAGAGTTTTTTAAGTCTAACGACTTCATTTACTAATAGTTTGACGCAAATTAATATGTTATCTTTATTTAATTTATCTGTGGAAAGACCAGACTAAAAAAAGTAAACGGATGATCTGTCAATATTTTTTAATTAATTGGCAACATTTTTCATATAATTGGTACATTAAAAATCCCACGATATTTATGTTATACATCGATTAATTACTCCAATATTTTAAAAACGTGTAGAAATATAGAAATTTCTAAACCAAATGTGTTTAATCTTGATAAATTAACTTGTATTAAAAGATAAATAAAATCTAGATACTTGTTTAAATACTAAATTGTTAACTCTGGCTTCGTTCTCATGGTATATTAATCAAAAGTAATTTATGTCAACAGAAGATATAGCTATCGACCAGTGTTTTTTTACTACGACTAAAATCATGTAAACATACAAACTCTTTAGTTTTATATTATAATAATTATATTATTATTTTTAATTCGCCTCAAATGTTTTAAAATGTAGGTTTAGCTCATTTTCACGATGTAGGTATCGCAAAGCCAATTTTATATAGGAATGCTTTACTTTTTTGCGACATTCAATAAGTCTTTGGAGTTGCAAATCTGCATAGGAGCTAAATTGCTGCTTCATTTTTTGATTATTAATCTTAATCTATTAGTAAATAAGTACTAAGATGGGTATTTTAGAAATATTGTCTGGGTAAAAAATCCGGACAAAGTTAGGGCGAGCCATCTATACATTACTTAATAAATATAGATTGTTTACCGTGGATCTTCTTTTGAAGAGGGTATTCTGAGAGTAATCCTCATTATAAACAAACTACTAAAGGATGATAATAAAGTTTAGTATAACCTCTTTAAGACACATTTAAATACAGTACACAACGGTTGGATGCACAAGTCTTGTCAAATTAAAGCTCGTGATGTGTCAACCCTAAGTCATTAGAGATCACGTGTTTACCCCACCCACGCTGAGACGCGTGTGGCGAAGATAGGGTTGTCAAATCTATTGGACGTGGAAAATCAAGTGTGTGTTTATATTTTCTGTGTGGGTGGTACTTATTTTCGAAAAGAAAGTACTTAGCTTTGCTTTTAAAAAAATTATGTTGCATCGTATCAAAGGGTTTCCAAGTTCGCTCCTCGGATCGAATCAACTAGGATTGAGATTTTCTGCCGCGAAAAATGACCAGTATCAACTCAAAGTCTAGAATACTTGGTATATGACAAGTAGATCACCTCTTAAACAACTGGCAAAACGTGAATGAGATGCCTTGCCTACTTCTTTGAGGAAACAGACTTAATGCATATCCCAAAATAGTACTATGATCTCCAGTGATTGCATGTGTCTCCTGTTGATAACCATGATGCATTTTGTTACAATGAACACTATCTAAAGTTTTCCAAAAAGTACAGTTGGTAAATTACATTTCGCAATAGCAATAATTTGTAGCAACCCTAGAGGCGACGACCCAGGTGCGACACGGATGCGACTCGACATCGCCAGCCTTCCACAAACAATCTTTAACAGTCGTCAATATACCTAGAACGCGCCATGTTGATTTTGTGGCAGTGCTTCGAATTACGATGTCATAATCCCTTACCTATGTAATGTATTGAATAAATATGCCTAGTGTTTTCTTTTATGATTGTTTAGACACCTGATAGAGGTGTATTGGAACGAAGTTCCTTATCGCGCGTTGTGAAAGGGGGCTAGCCGGAAAAAATTCTTACGAAAAGTTGTCATGACACTTTTTGCTGTACGCTTGTTTGCCAACCAAGTAGTATAAAAAAAAAAAAAAAAAGTAAGCTATTGTAAGCTGTGCGGCGTGCGCATGTTTCTCTGTCTGACTGTCTCTCTCTCTCTCTCTCTCTCTCTCTCTCTCTCTCTCTCTTATAGAAAGCAAGCTAGATAACATTATAATAATATACTTATATTAAAATATTAATATTATTAATTAAATAATAATTTAATTATATATTTAACATAATAAAAAAAATAATAAAAATATGTGTGTCATGTGGAACTTCGTTCCATCCGGGTGTCCCTTGACACCTCTCAAGTTTTTTTCTTTTATTATTTGGTCTGATTGAACTTGGGAATTGCAGTGAAACTTATACTACAAGTTATTAATAAATTGCAATTGCAATGATCTTTTGTTTTGTATATGGAATTGTTTTGATTTTCTTAAACCCTATCGATATCTAAGTCCGTGTCCTCATTTTTTCATTGTTCATTTTCACAAATATGTTTTTGAGTGTAATAAGTATATCCTTCGTTGGATTTTAAAGTGTCATCATCGCTGTTACTCCCGGTTTACAGGATTTACAATAGTGTGTAGGTATGTGGGTGGTATTATCCCGTGTACCATATACATTTTCTAGTCTTTTGCCACCGTCATTCTTTTTATCATCAGCAGACATAATTTCGTCATCAGATACTTTGGTATGATATTATGTCCCATACTGAAAAATTGATATAGTACATTTATTAGCATGAGGTTGATGAATGTAGAGTAGGCGAAGGAAGTATGTTTGGATCGAAGCAATTGGCGTACCTTAATCTCTGCCTACCCCACTGGGAGACGGGCGTGATGTTATGTATATGTATTAACATCAAAATTTTAACGTCGTTCCTTATAGTAATTTCTAAATCATCATTATCTCCGCTGAAAGACGTCCACTGCTGGACATAGGATTTCACAGCATTCAATCTTGACCTTGTCTAACGGCTACTCGTAACCTTTACTAGGTCGTTGGTCCACCTTATTAGAGGCCTACCCACGCAAAATATTTAATTTCTGAATATTTTTAATGAACCTTTTTTACATACTTCGCTCAATAATGTCAATATTAATTATTGTGTTTTAGTTTTGCCGTTAGTTTGTCTGTCTCTTAAAGCTGTTCATTTCCTGGAACTGGCTTCGGTTCACCTGGCATACAGCCTCTCAACTTCTGTCAACAATTATTGTCTGAGCCGAATTGTTTGACCAACGTAAAACATCTTCAACGATCGAGGAGTTATAAATGTGCGTGTGCTTTTGGATGTGGCTCTTGAGTAACGATTAAAAAAAACATAATCACATAGATTCAACAAAAAATAAGATTTGCTTTTGCAAATTGAACTTTTTGGATGCTTGCAGTACCAGAGTACCCGTGAATTGCCTAAACAAAAATTTTAACGGTTTTATGATGGAGTAATTCTGGGTTAGGAAAACGTTTCTTTAACAACGCATCCATAAATGTCAAATGCCAATATTTCACACACATAAACTTATCGCATTGCCAAGTGAAATAAACATAAATACCGCATCTATTGTTTCACGACTCTTCCGAAGATGATCACGTTCGTCCCATGCACATATTTGTGAACGGTACCGATCACTTAGGCAGTCTGTTTGGTGGCCGCGCGGCGTGTAAGGTGCGCTGCCAACGGTACCTTGTTTGACGACTGCTGACCCTACCTGTGTGCCGCAAATTAGGGACGGCCACGACAATCTATACTAATATATGCATAATGCGAAAGTTTGGATGGATGTATATATGTATATCCCTCCAATTGTATGGAGGAGACCCGTGCCCAGCAGTGGGACGTTTATGGGTTGAGATGATGATGATGATGATATATGGATGTTTGTTACTCAATTACGCAAAAACGGTGGAACAGATCTGGATGAAATTTGGCACAGAGATAGATTTTAGTATTTATTAAAACATAGCCTATCCTATCTCGAAAAAAAAACACTATTCTCGTGGTAATTTATATTAAAAAAAAAACATTTTATCAAGATAATCTGACTTCAGTACAGCAGCTAACTGAGGTCGGGTACAGAGATAGCCCGAAATAGTGCCTAGCGCTGTGCTATGACTTTAAATTAAAAAAAAACGATCAATTACAATCCTAAAACTAGACAACAAAGTTAACATCTTTGAATTTCAAATTAAGTTCATTGTTTATCGACTATGTAAATTGTTGAAATTTTATCCGATCAATATTTACCAGGGTATATACATACATCTAAACTGAATTGATGTGAGAACTTCGATATAGACTCTTGTTGGAATGTTAGGAGATAACGTGTTACTGAGAATAGTGACAATTGTGTCTTTGTTACAACTTTACTTGAATATAACATCGAAATTAAACTGATAAATGGCATTCATATGTATGCCATTTATTTTTACTTCTTTCGTTTCATTCACACTAATAACATTCTTAAATCATATTATTATAGTATTATCTGTTCCAGGTATGCAGTAACTTAATTAACCACATTAGCCATTTTACTTTTTTATTTTTTTTTCTTCTGTTTTTAATTATATCTTGCAATCAGTCAAGTAGACTATAAGCAGAAGAAACAAGTGCCAGTAATTTAGTAGTAGTTATGTAATATTATTATTTGCCTATACTGTCCCACTGCAGGGCAAAGGCCTCCCCTTCCTTTTTCCATGATAGTCTATCTTTTGCCAACTGTAGCCAATCCCTATTATAGGCGTCAAGCTCATCTCGCCATCTCATTTTGGGTCTACCACGTGGCCGCTGTTTGGTGTTTGGGACCCACTGCGTCGTTATTTTTGCCCACAGGTCCTCCGGCATGCGACTAACGTGACCCGCCCAGTTATGTAATATAAGAAAGAAAAAAGAAAAGCATTTATTCGAACATACACAGTATAACAGATAACAAGCAAAAATCACAAAATCGATTTTAGCATAAAATCGCCATCGCTTGTACATTAGACCAAACATGCGGTACTTAGGTGTCAAGTCAAACGCTTCGGTAACAATGTAGGTGTTACACGGCGCATTACTGACGTTTGTGTTGAACTAGAGGTTAATTGAACCTTGTTCTCCATTTATTGGTTAACTATAGTTAACTACGGTTAACTAGCCCCCCAATGAAGTTATTCAATTGTATTCTATTTCATTTTGAGTGATTGTTATGAAGGTAGTCACCGTATAATTACGTAGATTGATTCATGGGTGGAATAGGAGATTGTGAGGCCGATTATAGTTTAGTTATAAAAAGAGAAAAACCGAATGGAAAAGTAACAGATTTGCATGCAAGAGGTGCGAGTTTGATCCCGGGTACCAATGTAAATTTTACTTTGAGTTATATGTACAGATCAAATGATTCACCATCTGCTAACGGTGAAGGAAAGCATCGTGAGGAAACCCACATATCTTAAAAGTAATTTTCCAACACCAACACTCATTAGGCCAGCGTGTGTGAATTCAGGCCTAAACTCTCTCTCTCTCTCTCTCTCTCTCTCTCTCTCTCTCTCTCTCTCTCTCTCTCTCTCTCTTGATAGAGGAGAGAAGACCCGTGCCCAGCAGTGGGACATATATGGGTTGCTATTATTCTGGAAAAGAGGAAGCGCACTATACGAGCAATAATATATAGCCTTTACACACACAACGTGACATTCCAGTGGTAAAAAAAAATCAAAATTGATTCAATACTTCCAGAGATTACCCCCTACAACCTCACAAACTTAACCTCTTTATAATATTGGTATAGATTATTTTATATACGATTCTGATTTTAATAACCTATCTAGACATTTACACAAACTCCGCTAGTTGAAACAAGAAAAGTTTATAGACAGATAACTTCCACGATTACTTGAAAAGGTATGCGCATAAACACAGACTGTAGGAATGGGGAAGACTGACGGATATGAAAACTATTAAGTAAGACAACATCATAAACTTATATATAGTGGTATAAACTTCAGGATACCTACACAATACGTAGCGACATAGTCGTACACATCTTGTATATCTACTTATTCGAAATGCCTCATCAAAACACACGAGGGGTGTTCAAAGTCAATCAATCAGTTTATTTATTTAGGTTTACTAATATTTGTATACTCAATGATCTTATAAATACGTTACAAAGTAGATTTAACCAAGTGCAACAAATAATTATAAATAAATATAGCATTTACTAAATATTTACAGTTCAAAATACATATTGAAGTAACCTAAGAAGATACGATTTTATCAATCGGATTCATTTTCTTACGCCAAATTCGCTGACTCCCTAGTCAGGGAAAAAAAATAGGGCCTCAAAAAATAATTACAGGTCAGCTCAGGATCGACAGTTGTGGAAATCCTTGGGGGAGGCCTATGTCCAGCAGTCAATCCATACATCCAAAAAATCGCATTTATAATATTAATATGGATAAACATCCTATGATGTCTTTGTTTGTAACTTGGTTATGAGATAAGAGGACAATTTCTTCTTAGATAACTGGTTACAAAACACAGTTACCATGGCGACCGAAAGGGAGTAGTCGACCGCCAACTTCTCCGATGGTACTTAGGTACTGGAATAAATAATATTTAACTTCAAACAAGTTTCTTCACGGAAACCTAATTATTCATATAAATAGCTGACACAATGTCCTCACCAGCTCACTACTGTCAAAGCGAATGGCTTCCTTAATACACTTTACACTGTGTAATTAAAATCAACTTGTTTTGCACAATCTAGACCACCTTTCACATTTAGTACCTGATTATAATATCCGCAGTTGGTTGCTCCTCAACTTTATCCAATACGGCTCAGTACTGAAATTATATGGACTTACTATAATAAAGTTCTTTTGGAAAGCGACTGGGAGTAGCTGGATGCGGGCAGCCGTGGATCATGCTCTGTGAAGGTAGGGCACCATGCTATTGAGCAAGCCCGACTGACGAAGACCACAGCCAAATTACAACACACAGCGGTGTAGTTGTGTTCCTGTGTGTGAGTACAGGTCTCCAGCGCTCATTTAGGGATACGTTTTGAAAGAAACGTATACTTATCCCAGGGATACTTTCATCTTGAAGCCCTGGTGCAAAAAAATGGTTTGGCAACACGTAGGTAAGTGATACCTCTGGTAAAACAAGGGTCCATAGGCTACGGTAACTGCTTAACATCAGGCGGGCCGTAAGCTTGTTTGCCACCCAAGTAGTAAAAAAAAATACGACGATGCATCCATGTCAAAGTCAAAAATTTCACACCACTGCCACTGGTCAAAACAACGCTCAAATTGAATACTGCCCATATTCTGCTTACACATTCACATGGTTAATTTATTTGATCAATAAGTTGACAAGCTCTGGTGGCCACACAAGGCTACTAGTGCTACTACACTAACGGTACATATCCTCTCATTATACTACATGTGGCTACGCTTACAACGGAAACGGAGCGTTCAATGATCGTACGTCGTAAATACCAATCACTTCCTGCAAATTTTTAACATATTAAATGTCTTTTATATTTTTCTCTAGATTAGATTAGGTTAAAATATATGTTTAAGTAAAAAAGCGGTAAACAAATTCGAAGTTCGGAGTAGAAGCTCGGATGGCACAGTTGGTACTGCGCTGGCGACCCGAGAGGCGCAGGTTCGAATCCTTGAGATTTAAATACTTGAGCTAATTCCATACGAAGATGCTTAAATATTGAATAATATATGTCTAGTTCTCTAGGGTAAAAATTATTTGTTTATTTGATAGTCATAAAATACGAATGTGGCAACTAAACCAGAAAGATGATGTCAGTCAATTTACTTACGACTAGTTTGCTGACACCTGTAGAGTGGGTATCATCATTGTGAGGGTGCTCACCTAGTGCTCTCATTGAGTAGACAGTCAGTCAGTCAGGCAACGATCAAATTGGCTCGCGAGGCGAACCCGTCTCCACGTCACTAGGCTGCTTCGCGCGGCAGCCTCGTTATGTCGATACCAGTCTTCAGAACTATCAAGAAAGTTAAGTCTCTTGAATGAAGTAAAAGGTTTTTAATTTTAAAGCTTATTTTATTACAAATTACATTTTTTCTCTTTTTTAAAAAGACAACTTCCGCACTAGAGAACAAGCTCTGTATCACGGTGGACTTCACAAACATACAATTAACGGACACAAAATACATCCAGACTCAGAACAACCCTTTGCGGGTCACACAAGGTTTTGTCCTGTGTGGGAATCGACCCCACAACCTCGTGCACAGCAGGCGCATACTGCGGCCACTGGACCACCAAGGCAGTCTAAATTCAGATGTAGCAATCAAAAATATAAAACTGTAATAAAATAGGCAGATACTTGACCAAAATCTGATCTTCATCTTGGTTTACCTAGTTGGATAACAAATCAAACGACGCGACGTACCCAATATAATAACATACATATTTGAAGAGGGCCTCAAAAAGCAGACGTAAACCACTCCATCCAAAACCCCATATGGAAACTGATACGTATATAATCTCGTCTAATCTTAAAAAAATCTGATTTACAACAACAAGTTTCTATTGTAGAACAGGAAAATACGACCATTTGCAACGATCAATACATAGAATCCATAATTTTAACCCACGAACTCCCACCTTGTTCCATGTCCGAACGAATTATGAACAGATCCGGTCCATATTTTCTAAAATATCTGTTATTTTTTATCAACGTATGTGGTCTATAATCTCTTTATAAATATCATGTTATCATTACCCTAGTATATCATACAATAACAAATGTTACGCCTACACAAGTAGCAGGTATTTCTAACAAAAAGATTCTACTTATTATAATTTTCTTGTAAAGCGTTATGTTATTGAGGCACTGTGGCTGGTAAATGAGCATATTATAATATCAATGGACCACAATAGTGGTATTTAGATAGTATATGAGTATTACTTAATAAGAATCGGTATTATTTATGACGTAATCGTCTGTGTAAGCTAGTAGTAAAATGTATAATTTATATCTCACTTCTATTTATACGAATCAACAAACTATATAGATATTATTATAAATAAGGAATATTATATACCTATTATAATTTTTCTCTCAATTTGCCGATTTATATAAGTTTTAAGATTATTAACCTAACTAGTGCAAACGAGATATTGATATATATGTGTTCCACTAGATGAGCAAAGGGCCATGTTAGGTATCTCTCTGGTGAACCGGATACCCAACATAGAAATTCGATGTAGGACGAAAGTCGAAGATGTGAGTAAACGGTTGACTAGCATGAAGTGGAGATGGGCGGGACATCTAGCTAGGCGGGAAGACGGAAGGTGGACCAGAGCAGTCACAGAATGGTGGCCGCGAAACGGAAGGCGATTGCCGGGTAGACCACCCGCCCGATGGTCAGACGATATAAGAAGGACGGTGGGAATCCATTGGATGAGCTTGGCACAGGACCGAAACAGATGGCGCACAAAAGAGGAGACCTATACCCAGCAGTGGGTGGATAAGGGTTGACAAAGAAGATGAGCATTAACCGCGAAAACTTGCTAGAAAAACAATGTAAGATTTAATTAAGATGGCATTTGCCCGAGCGTCTTTTGTTTTTCATATGGAATGCACCACCTATCTTTTCGATGCAAGTAGTATCACTATTTCTGTCATATCGCATTATGGCATCGTGCTAACGAACTAGAGTAAAAGAGATAGATATATGTTTTCGAAAAACCATATCTACTCATTTAAGTTAAATATTTATTTAATGACCTCTAACCGAAACAACATAAATTAAAACTAATATCACCGTATCACATTAAATTGCGACTTTTCTCACATAAACTTTACGTTACTTTCTTTTTAACATTTTATCTAAAGTTATTTCCAGGTCAATATATCACGTATGACATGCACACCGCATGCAAATCCTCGTGTTTACCTACATTAATAATGACATTAACATTATCATAATTGCCATCAAGAAACAGCTGTTGAAAGTTAAGGCCGAAGGTAAATTTTGCCGAAACCAGAACCGAGTTTCGGTTTCGGCGCCAACCGTAAACAACGATAGAATTTATTTAGTATGTAGTTGGTCTAATGGTTAGTGATCCTGACTGTTAAACTAGAGGATGTAGGTTTGATTACCACCCAGTACAAATCTTTTTGTGGTGAGCACGATTCTTTATTATTTGTCTGGTTCTTATTTATCTATAATAATGTCATATACATATTATAGATAAATTAAACCCAGACACATAATAAAGAATCGTGTTTACCAATGGTCTGGTTGCCATAGTACAGGTTCTAACTAGTTTGAAATCAAATAGCCGTGTGTGTTTTCCCAAGATATTATTATACATAAAATCCTTTAGCTAACAGACAAAACGACATAATAGAAAAACAATGTATATTAGAGCACATATAATTATGACCCAGGAATGTATTTTTTAGACAAACATCCTGTGGATATTTGCAACACCAGGAGTATAACTCACGCGTTGCTGACGCTTTAAAAGCTTTTAACCCCTTTTTGAAGAACTCCATGCTAGAATCTTTCGAGAACAACTCGGCAAAAATTAGATTTAATTTATATTATACGTAAAAAAGCTTTAAATTCAACTAAATAAATTTTGGTTTCGGCCGGTGAAACCAAGTTTCGGCAGTACACTAGATAAAATTATAACCTACCTGTTACGAGTAACAGCAGTGAAACTGTTCCGTAAAAGGTGTGATTAATAACACGTATTTTGTTGACAAGTACACGAATATTCACACCGTGAATCACAACTGATTTATCAGTGCGACTGAATGTGACAAGCTTGCATAATCACTGTGACATTATTAATTAAGTATATTTTTGTTTGTTTGATGTTTTTTTATATGTACTACCATGGTAAAATACAAGCGTGCTGCCCGCATAAGCTTTTATCCTATGAATGCTTCCAGTACTAGGAGTACTAATCGTGCGTACATATTGTAACATTATTTTTGTGTTATGTAACCCTGGTATAAGTAAAACTTAAATTTCCCTTATATGAGCACTGGGTCTATACTTACGCAAAGGACCTGGCAAAACTACAGTGTGGATGTGGTCTTCTGTAAGGTGAGGTCCGCAAATAAAATAAAATGTTTTTCTTTCTTTCTTTATTTTTTTCTATTCAAACGGGCTTGTGTGCTTGTATAGTGCCCTACCCCTCTTAAATAAGAACAAATTTTTGTTACAAATTTGTAACAAAATATATTTTGTATTCAATATATTTAAATGATAGCCAGAGAATTGGATTCTTTTTACATACCTATTATAAAGCTAGCTTTAGTCTAAAGACCCGCACAATGCATTATAATCAGCCCCACTTTTCAAAGATTCCCCATAACAAATTTCAACAAAATTGTCTCAGTAATTTAGTTAATATGAAAGCCAAGATATTTTATTTCTGCATTCACGATATTAGATATCAATAAATTCGGATTAATAACATGGATATAAATTATAGCGTTTCACTAATCTCAAACTATCGCATTTAAATGCCAAATGTATTGCCAAATACTACTTTTAAAAAATGTATAACATTACATTGGCAATGTTGCCAAAGAATTTACGAAAAGCGGCGCGTACGCTTAGTGTTGACAGTTCACACCTCGCTCATTAATTCTGTAGATCGTTGAGATCGGAACGAAAGCACTGGTTTCGCACTCCGGCTGAGATCAAACATGCCGACAGATTATATCTGAATGCCGTGCCTCAGATGCCATAGCCAGTTTTTGACACCTTCGAGTTCAATGCTTGAATATAAGAGTACTAATATACTTTGTATATGTGTTTTTGTTTATATAAAAACAAATAAGAAGTTTGTAGAAGCGCGTACTATTTGTGACTTATCCTACTAATAGGTTATAATAAATGTGAAAGTTTTGTAAGGATGGATGTTTGTACGTAAAAACTACTAAACGGATCTGAATGAAATTCGGCAAAGAAATTGATTATAGTTTGTAATAGCGAATAGGCTAAAGCTTTTCATCGACCGACATCCACGCGGGCGGAGCCGCGGTCAACAGCTAGTATGGTATAATTTTGAAAACAACCGATAAATACTTGATTCTGTTTAATGCCCATTCCTAGCAAAATTTAGTAGGATTGAAAAGGTACCTACTATCTGTAATATAATTTAAAACCAATGATATTTTAGTAAGGAATACAAGAAGAAATTGTAGGCGTCAACAGTAGCTAAGTTATTTAATATATCACTGTGTCTTTCTGTATCATTACGTTTCGTATTATCTATCGCATTCATACTTGAAATCTAGGAGCAAGTACGCACTATAACATAACACAGGTTAACAAAACTGAACGCCACGGCGCTCAGTGTAAAGTGAAGGTAGCTTATCTTTTTTTATAATATCATTGTTTATAAATGTTATATTAGGATTATTTCTTCTTTAAAAACAATGCCTGCACTGTTTTCATCATCTCAGCCGAAAGACGTCCACTGCTGGACATAGACCTCCCTCAAGGTTTTCCACAACTCTCGATCCTGAGCCGACCTAGTCCATCGGTTGACCACAACCTTTACCAGGTCGTCGGTCTACCTTGTTGGAAGCCTGCCCACGCTTCGTCTTCCAGTTCGTGGTCGCCACTCTAGAACCTTTCTGCCCCAACGGCCATCAGTTCTGCCAGCTATGTGCCCGGCCCATATGTGCACTGTTTTACAAACATACATTTAACGGACAAAACGTTCACTTAGGTTTAAATCTAGATCACTTTAACATAGCTAAAAATAATTTATAGTAAAACAAATCAAATTATTATTTATCGGTAACAAAATCGCATTCGAAGCAACTTGTCCATTTTTTTTTTATTGTTCTCAAGTTCAAGTTCTACTATAGCTAACCGGATTTGTTGAACATATTCCCTCGTACTAATTGTCCACGAGATTACAGAGGTTTTATGTTTTGTCTAATATTATTATATACTAGCTGTTGCCCGCGGCTCTACCCACGTGGATGTCGGTTATCGCTGCAAAAAGTAGCCTATGTGTTATTCCAGACCATAATCTATTTGTGTGCCAAATTTCACCCAGATCCGTTCAGTAGTTTTTATGTGAAAGAGTAACAAACATCCATCCATCTATCGATTCTTAAAAACTTTCACATCTATAATATTAGTAAGGATATATACAAAGCTGAAGAGTCTGATAGTTTTTTGTTTAAACTCGCTAATCTCTAGTAGTAGTCCAGTTCATAAAGAACATTATACGTTATATCATCACGCTATTACATAAAGGGAATATGGCAGTAACAATAAACGTTACACGAGGCTAATATAAATCTAAATATCAGTGGACATTTTATTGTTTTGCGGTAGCAGAGGTATTTGTTTTTGATTTAATCAAGATATTACCGAGGTCATTCGTGCGGGCTTGCAACGACGCATATAAGTAAGGATCTAGTTATCGTTTTTGCAAAATAAACTTTTTATTGTTTTTACATAAGGTAAAAACTTGCAGATCTTTAAACAATTTTATAGTTAATCAAGAAAAAGTTGCTTCCATGTAATAAAGGCGTTGAAATATATATATTATTCAAATATATGTAATATTTTGACTGCCTCGGTGGTCCAGTGGCCGCAGTATGCGCCTGCTGTGCACGAGGTTGTGGGTTCGATTCCCAGACAGGACAAAACTTTGTGTGACCCACAAAGTGTTGTTTTGAGTCTGGGTGTAATTTGTGTGCGTTAATTGTATGTTTGTAAAGTCACCCGCGACACAGAGCTTGTTCTCTAGTGCGGGAGTTGTCTTTTTTAAGAAAACATATGAAAACATTTTTTTACTTTATCTATACTAATATTATAAAGCTGAAGAGTTTGTTTGTTTGGTTGATCGCGCTAATCTTAAAAAGTACTGGTTCGATTAGAAAAAATATATTTTGTTGAATAGTGTATTTATCCAGGAAGGCTATATGCTATATAACATCACGCTATGATCAATAGGAGCGGAGCAGTAGTGAGATATGTTGCAAAATCGGGGAAAATATTCCAAATTACCACGCGGACGAAGTCACCGGCGACCCCTAGTCTAATTATAAAATCTAATAACACTTATCTTGACTTGGTGACCGAACCCACGACCTTATCCAATTGTTATTGAATTTTCATTCAATCGCCTACAAAATAAATATCATGAATATTAATATCTATACCTAATCTAAATATCAACATTCTAAGCACTCATGTTACGCACTTCCTACAATATAGCACTTCCTTTACGCCTTATTAATTTTACTCCAACGCACTTCGGTTATTTTTTAATGCCATTAGAAATGTGCATATTTTGAATTTTAATTAATCAAGCGATGGAAAGAATTAGAAAAGTAATGCATTTATGACGGTAAAATATTTAAAACAACGGTGTTGCAGGCTTAATGGTGTAATCTTCACGTTTAATGAGCGTGTAGTAATAATGGCTATAGCTAACTTGTAGGCTACAGAATATCAGTCCCCTCTGAAATAAATTTTGCACGGTAAGTTGCAGAAATGTGGTGAAGATTCTCCTTCTCGAGAGATATTGAATTGAAGACTGCAATAATATTATAATATCCTGTCATTGTGGATATCTATGCAAATATAAACGGATGGGAAGTGGGTATACTCATAAAAACTAAATATCCAGACAAAAAACTGACTTTTTATTGATGTTATATTATATTAAAATAATTTAATAATTATTATTATTATTTAATAAAAACATAAAATACACAAATAACATAGTAAGCTTTACTTTGGCCCCAAACTAAGCGAAAGCTTGTGTCTTGGATGGCGTTGAAGATGCTCAGTTATCAATTAAATACTTCGGTTTTATTACAGACAGAGATCTAAATAGTTAGTTAGGTCTGACCTGGCTCTATTTGATTTATTTACATATTTTAAAAAATACATCAATTTACTAATATGTTGTTTTGTTTTGTTGTATAGGTGAAGGCGGCGGCGGAGGCGGAGGTGCGCGGCGGTGTGCGCGCGATGCGGCGGCGTCGCCTGCGCATGCGCCGCCGCCGACGCCGACCGCCGCGCCGCAAGCACACGCGGTCAAGAGCGAGCGGCTTAGTCCGCATGACTCCAATGCTTCCAGGTAACAAACTACCAAGATTCAAGAGACTTGTGGTCTTTAAAAATATTAATTTTATACATTCTATTTTTCAACTGAATTCATAGTTCAGTGGCTTAAGTGGTTACCACTGCGCGGCATGTTGTGGGTTTGGTTACAAAGGATAAAATAAATTATGTGATCCACAATTTTTTAGTCTGGTGGACTTTGAATTCGTTGTATTGAATTGAATGTCGTCCACAACACAAGACTTGTTCCCAAATGCGTGAGATAGAGAGGGATTTTTATAAAATATACCTCTTGCTTCATCGTGCCTATTTTACGACTAGTTACTTTCGAGTCAAAATGTAACTATAGTATTTGTGGTCAGGTCCCGCAGCGTGACGCCCTCCACGTCGTCATATCCCGGCACGCCGCCAGAGCGCGGCAGCCCGCACGCGCCCGCGCAGCCTGCGCCTGCGCATCCACCACGCAACTACTCCGACATCATGCGCTCGCTCGCAGCGCGCTACAACACCCACAACAACAATGAGTTAGTTTATTTTAATTTATTACGTCTTAGAATTTCAGATTTGCTGACTGAAATGACAGAAGAGACTCCACCCCTGTCTGTTCAGTCAGCGAATCTGACAGTAAGTAAATTAGATGACGACTTATTTGGCATTAGATACCACGGTGTGGCTTATGTGAATAAACCAGTGACTAGCCCCGACTTCATCAGGGCTAAACTATTTTTACCCTTCTAGGGATTTAATTTCTAAAAATCCTTTCTTAGCGGGTGCTCTCGTTAAAGACCATACTTATGTTCCAAATTTCAGCTTTCTAGGCTAAGTAGTATTTTTTTTGGGCTATGCGTGAAGTCGGGACAAACGATTTAATAAATTTTATCATTACTTACATTACATTACAGAAAACATGTACCGACAGCCCTAAACTAATGAATGTAATTTTAAAACATCTTAATTACAACTTGTAATGGCAAATAGACAAATGCAGAATTAATGAGGCTTTAAACCACTCATACACTTTAGTTACATCGAATAATACCAGCGAAATTGCATTTTGTCCGACACTAACCTTGCATTAGTTCGATTAATTACATTTCTAGAAACACGTATTTAAATTCCTTAGTTAATACACCAACTTTATCGACTAATCCATTTCCGATTATCGATTATCGATTCGATACTCGTATTCATCAATCATTTTTCACACGGTCCGTGTCACAATAGTATGCGACCCGCAGTTCACCGACCGCCGCTAGTGATGCCCAACAACGATTAGCATATTAATCGATTTGAAAACTTACGTTTAGTCGACAAATTTACATGATTCGTGAGAACCAAAGCTCTCCGTGTGAACTTATGTTATATTAATGAATTGGTCACCATCGGTCACTGAACTTTGTCTATTTTAATTACTAATGCGACAAGTTTGGCGCCCGATGTCATCTTCATTTGCATTTGTAAAATAGTTTCCGTTCCAAGTTCGAATGATTTGGATGCATGTTTGGTAGTCAAAACTTTCACGAACTCTTCTTTGGAGTAGAAAAGCTTTATAAAAATATATATGCCTATGTATTCCAAATCGGCTGAATCGATTTTAATGAAATCAAGTATTCTTAAGATAGGCTCACAGGTTGATTCTGTGAAGCTCGGTACTGATCGGAACAACAGAAATTTAAAATGCCTTTTGTTTGTTTTTGTTCCACCCATGTCAAACTAGAGCGGGTCATGAAATGCTTGAAATCTGATTTGACACCTCGTTTGTGAATCAATAAATTAATGTGACAACAATTTGTCAGTTTTCTTCACAACGACGAAATTGTGTGCGTAAAAAAATGTATAAATACAGGATGTTGTGTATGTAGAATGATATAAAATTAAGGATAACACATCAACGTCTTTTCTCAATTACAAATTAAAAATATAATCGAACTAGGGGTCGCCCGCGACTTCGTCCTTGTCGTAATTTGGAATATTTTTCCCGCTTTTGCAACATATCTCACTACTGCTCCGCTCCTGTTGATCATAGCGTGATATTATATAGCCTATAGCTTTCCTGGATACATGCACTATTCAACAAAAAAAGATTTTTTCTAATCGAACCAGTACTTTCTGAGATTAGCGCGTTCAACCAAACAAACAAACAAATTCTTCAGCTTTATAATATTAGTATAATAATATACGTTTCTTTAATCGCTCATGAATATAGATTATATAATAAAGAAAAATGTTGAAAATAATCCTTTTTTAAAATTTAATATTAAGCACTATTTTTTGGTAAAAGATTCCTTTTGTAAGAGAAGATAATGGTCCCGGTATTTAGTCCCCTATTATATAAAACCTTTCTCTCTCTCTCTCTTAGGTTTTCCTTAATTGAAAAGCGATTGTAGATCGTACCTCTCATTTAAGGTAACATTACATTAAATTACTGAAAATACCGTTTAATCATCGTTTTATAAGTATGAAAAGGTTCTTTCCCAGTCCAGCTTGCTTACTTGTATGGTGCCTTACATCTCTTATATACTTTAAGTATTAAGTACTATAAGCTTTATGTCACTTTACTGAAACAACCTGTATTAAAACTTATGTCAAGGCTATAAATTCGACATTTTATTATTACCTGGCGACATAAACATCAACATAGATGCTCATTAATTTTCATCAAGCAACTGTGCCATTAAAATTGTTTTGATAGCAGAGATAATTATCAACGGCCCGTTTAATTTATCATGTCATATTAAAATATTGAAATTGCCATATTTCATTTACATTTTATCATTTTTACATAAAGGTTAAATAGATATTCGTGGATCAACTGTAATGTCTTCATTTTCTTATTAAAAGATTTCAATCATATTTAGATTTGAAATGAAAATTTATTCGTATATGTCACATTTGATGCTTATGTAAGTAACAGTTCCGTCTGACATAAGGTGATTTTTTTTACACTAGTATGTCAGATGTTTTCTGTACTATTATTGGCCCTCAAGCATACAGCCTATAGTCATAAGCAGTTACTATAGCTTATAGACTTAATGCTTGCAATACTGTGCTAACCCTTTGGACTTTTTTTGTTGTAAAACTTTGGACTTTTTTTATTTTTCAATTAAAATGTAACTACTAAGCTATATTTATTTTCACCCATTTTTCTTTAAACAAGACACATTTAAAACTATCTCTCTAAAAATCTAAATTTGGAGAATCTATCTAACAAAATGACATTCATGTTTAATTAATTAGCTTCATCAGAGTATAATTCGATCATTATAATATTCAATTGAATATATTTACATAACAAACAAATGGCGGCTGACATAAACATCAAAATTGACGTTTATAACTCATTCGCACTATGACACGTAACGACATAAACTTGCCGCGAGAAATTTGACACAGATAGATATTATTTATATCTTAAAAATCATAAATGCAAAATTTATCACATAATTTATCATTAAGAAACTCTCTCTGAGTTATATCATGATCGTAAAAAAGCAGACTGTGTTATGTTCCACTGCTGGGCACGGGTCTCCTATCCTGTAGCAAGAGAGCGGAGAAGTTTTAGGCCTTATTAACATACGCTAGCCTATTGCCTAAAATCAGAAAATAAAGTACAAAATGATTTAATCACTGTCGTTTTTTTATTCTAACAAGTTTACACAAATGAAGAGTTCCCCAAATATTGTCAAAGGACCGACGCAAAAAGAATTTGCAAATTCTAAAAATTAATATTTTTTTTTAATTTTGATGTAAAATTACTTTGACCATTTTATTCTTTTGGCTGAATGTTGGTCTACTGCAAGATTATTTTATGGTATACACAAATAATGTTTTGGGAAGAATGTTCTCTTATTTATTATTTTTTTACTCAGCTATTTCCACCGCATAAATGGCTTCGGTGAAGTGCGTGCAGCAGCGTCTCCAGCGCAAGACGCGACAGACGCGCCCCTCGGTGGACTTTTCACGAAACTGGCCAGCAAGCAAGGCGGACCACCTAGACTACCTGCCTTCCCGGTCATGCTAGACATGAGCTCTACTAAGGTAAGCGATGGAAGTTCTTAAATTTTCTATCATTTGAGCATGAATGCTTCTTCGTCTTAAATATAAGTCTTAATTGCTTGTAGTTTTATTACTTAAAGACGATTTCTCCTTTGGCCCAAAGGTTAATCAATGTCGGCCCAAATTTTAATAAGAAGCTTTATGATTCAATATGTTCCATACTAATATAGTAAAGTTTGTAAGTTCAGATGAAGAGAAAGAAGTCCGAAACTAGTGATTCAAATTTGAAAAATCTTTCTAACTAATAATGTACATTGTTCCTGAGTGCTACATGCTACGCCTTCTATTTATTAACATACCACGAGAGCAAAGCCACGGACGGAAACTAGTCTTCAACGTAAATTTAAACGTGAGGGTCTTGTCGTTCAGTTCCAGTTCAAAGCTTGTTAGGGTAACAGTCATTTTGTTTATAATTTTTTTTTTCATATACCTAATTGCAGTTAGAGGAAGTTGTACACCAATAAATATATTTTATTATAGTTTCACATGAAGGTAATTTCGTGATGCTTTCTGAAAACTATTACATTTGATTTACTTGCGGTTTTATAACTATCATATAAAAGTAACAGAACTATCTTTAATTTGATATAATGAGACACAAATTATATTAGACCAACAAATTGTTATTATTATAACTCCTGTCTACATAAACAGGAACTATGCAATTATAAACAATTGAGGAACATAAGCTTCTTCTATTTAAATCCCTATAATTATTTCCAAGCTATTTCTTTTTGTAATTATATTTTTAAGAAAAACACAGTTTCGTGTACATATATTACTTCATAACGTGCGTTACTTGAGGCAAGGCCACTGCCCCTATGAAATAATTTACGGTCAGATGAGTTTTCGTTTCAAAAGAACACATTTGTAATTCATATTAATTACATATACAAGTGCTCACTGACCTTCCTGTTTTAATTACACATCATACACCGTTTCATAGTTCACGGCTGTGATTAAAATGTCTCATAAAATTCATAAGGCTTTATCGCACGAGCCATCTCCACGAAGCGTGGCCAGTTTATGTTAATTTGAACCTCTTTAAAATCATAATGCGCGGTGAGCACCCCGCTTCCTTTCCAGTAATAATGGACGCAATTAAATCTGATAAGGCTCACGACCTTTACACTTCCTCCACCGTTGCATAGACACAGTAGAGAGTGTTAATTGGCGTCCGTGTGGTGCGCGCACAATCGGCAGGGTAATAGTGGTGCCCCGCCCCCTGCTCGCCAGCGAACCGTCTCGACTCGACTCTCCACTGTAAAAGGAACTGGAGCTGCACTAATTGGCCGCGGCACGCGCCGCGCATGCGCTCGCCCCGCGACACGCTAGTGATGGGATGTGAAATCGAAACACAACTCGACTTTAAAATTAGTTGACTTTTTGCACACGAGTGCAATAAGAGACACGATAAAATTGCAGCGTGGAATCGTAACAGTTATTCGATTTCAACTTTCTAGCAAAATTGCATCGACACAGAGCGAACATCACGTGTTTTTTCGTAATTTTATATGATACGCAATCGAGATCAAATTACTGTCCGCGCGGAGCATGATTTGTTACATTTCGCTTAACGGCTTAAGAGATCTATAAATAGTAGTTTAAATTTATTTTCACCTATAAAGAGAAACAGGGGCGACGCCGACGCGGAAATAAATCGTAAGATTGATGGCGGTGGCTCTGCTTCAGCACGTAACTGGTAGGCGAGGCGCGCGGCACGGGCCGGGTGGCAGCGGCGCACGCGCGCGTGCCCGCGCAATACAACGCCGTGTTCATTTCACGCGCGCGCGCCTTCGTCTGAATTTTATTCAGAATTACCCTGCATTCGCCTTTTTTAGTGCGCGTGGCAATTAAAAAAGATAGATTGCAATTTGACCCGCGGGCGGCGAGCGTGACGGTTCAGAACGTTATTATGATGAATGCTTGCCACTTACGATACGAGAGTGCTCTCGATCAGATAATAGCTTACTGGCTCGCCTTTCATGTTTGCTTAACATCGTACTGTATGCGCCGCTTGACGGACTTCACAGTAATTGAGTTTTTTCTAATATCGCCCAGCTGAATGGTCATGGTTCATATTCATTCCGCTATTGATTACTAGAGCGTCGAGCTGATTGTTTGCTCGAACTTAAGGTCCAAGGTTTCATCATAACTTTCCCTGTAATATACTAAAGTTTTTTATACAAATTGTGTTCCACATTCTATCTGTTCAAATCATTATAATATACTTTTCTCATAAGAATGAATTAGTCGATGTAAGAATGAATTATTTGACTGACCTCCAACTGTGGGCCTGTTGGTTACTGACCATGACTGCTAAATCGGAGGTCGTAGGTTCTATAATGTTTCCTTAAAAATGCATCCATCAGAAACACAAATACACTACTATTTGTAGTTATTTGGTTGTAGTGGTGGAGGTCTCTTTCTCCTAGTCTGCTTGCTCGCTTTATAATCACATCTTATTTCTTTTTTGTCTGTATATTTATAACCTAACCAATGTATTGTTTCTCCAGACATTGCTAGCAATATCCCGAGTGGGTAGAGGCGGAAGGTCTCGTCGCAAACGCACTGGTACAGGAGCGCCGGAACACTCGCCCTTGGACCTGTCTGCTGCAGGAGAGAGCGCTGCCAAACGTGCACGGTTATCAGCAAGCCCAAGCACGAGAAGTGACAGTGACGACAGAGATGGAGTGTCTAATGATGGTAAGAACCTAATAGAATACCTTACAGAAGCTCCGGACAAAGCACTATGATCATTTGACATTTTTTATGCAATCCCCTTCCGTCTTACTCATCCTTGCGAGCACCATTACGTCACTGAAGGCGATGAGCCTGAAGTCTTTTTGGATCAGAGTACGCCTGACCCAAAATGCTCAATCTTTTTTGCCGCAAATGCAATAAGTAACTCTCTTAAACTATGCCAGAGTATTAACCAACAGTATTTTTATTGAGACTACATACATATTGACTTCGCCTTTGGTCTAGTGGTTAGATGGCTAAGCCAGACATCGTAGATTCGATGCCCCTCTAGAATAAATGCTTGTATAATGAGCGCAATTATTTGTTCTGTCTTAGTGTAATGTATCAATATTAATGTTATTCGAAGACTTTTGAAGGGTAGAAAAGAAATTAGCTTGATAGGTGATTTTTTATTGCGTCTATGGCGAAACCGAAGTCCAACGAGAGAAACTAGTTTTTTTAATAATATTAATTTTATCAGTTTATGATGCTGTTGAATGTATTCGATCCTTTTGTTTTCATTCGAATATAATGATCAGTTTTTATAATATTGATTTAGTTGCCAATAAAAAATCATTAAAGACAGACGTGTTTTCGTTAAGCAAGCAACCCCATGCACAATCTCAACCTTAACACCACAACATATGGTCGAATATCGAACCGGATCGACTGAGCATCGACGGGCCGGCTACCTGCGCTGCCGCCGCCGCGAGAACAATAGGACCCCACGTTCCAAAGGGATTAGCGAGTGATCAGTGAAGTTGTTTACGCAAATTATTAACGCTAATAGATTTATCGTCGTTTTATGCATATTAAATTGGAAAACATCGTATATATTTGAAGATTTTGGAGCTTCACGCCTTAGCTATGACGTCGCAAGCAGATCAAGCATTGAGTGTACTTGAAGATACAGCGGCCTTGTTGAAGAAAATTCAAACAAACCTTAAAAAGTGTCCCAAAGAGCGTTTATCTAAGCCGGGTTATTTACAAGCTCGTATACAAACTATAGAAGAATACTGGAACACATTTAAAAGTGCACACCAAGACTTAGTAAAGTGTACGACGCGCGAACAACGTGCTATCATTTCGTACTTTGTCAATGAGGAGTTTTTTCTTCAGGAAGACTTATACCTATGCATGCTGGGAGACCTTAGAGATCTATTAGATACGTACACAAAGCAACCTAATCAACCTACATGCAGCGGTGAATCGTGTGACAGACCTACAAAATTGAAGCTACCTAGCATAAAGTTACCTTTGTTTTCTGGAAACTACGACGAATGGCCAACATTTAAAGACTTGTTTGTGTCACTGGTTCATGAATGTACAAATTTAAGCAATGTGGAAAAACTACACTACTTGAAGAATAGTCTCGCGGGGGAAGCGTTATCTTTATTGAAGAATACTAAACTGACTAATGTGAATTATGCTAAAGCATGGGATAAACTAAATAATCGTTACAATGCTAGGCGCCGCATAGTTTCTGCACTACTAACACGATTATTTGCACTAAAGAAATGCACCACTCAATCTCCAACGCAGCTGAAGTACCTCCTGGATTCCACCAGTGAGATTATGGATAGCTTGGAAAATCTGAAAGTGCCTACCGACTCCTGGGATCCTTTAATTGTATTTCTGGTTGTGCAGAAGTTGGACTCGGAGTCGCATAAAGAGTGGGAACGAGAGGCTTATTCGGGGGACTCGAACGACGAAGAACTGTCGACATGGAAAGAGTTACGTGACTTTTTAGAAGCAAAATTCCGGGCCATCGAATCAGTTAACCCCACCGTTAGTACCAGAAACACAAAAGAACGTGTTTTTCACGCCGCCACATCTGAAAACAAATCAAAGAAGTTATGTGCTTTATGTAACGATGCGCACACACTCAGTCATTGTAGTACGTTTCACGCACTGACAATTGAACAACGAAGACAACACGTCAAATCAAACAATCTATGTTTCAACTGCCTGGCAGTAGGACATTCGGTATTCAAGTGCCGTATGTCAATGTCATGCCGCGTTTGCAAACGACGCCACCATACACTTTTACATCAACCCAAGGATATGGATGAGTCGGTTTCCCAAGCAGAATATAACCAGCCGACTTCATCACAAGCAGGTGTAGAAGAGAAGAAGGTTAACCAAGCAATGGTTGCGTCACACCATATCTCCAGGCAGAACATCGCTCTATTAGCTACTGCAGTGGTCATTTTGAAGAGTGAACATGGAAACACCACTGTACTGAAGGCGCTAATAGACTCAGGATCTCAAGCATGTTTCATAAGCGAGAAGGCAACTCAGATCCTGAAACTAAACAAATCACCTGTTAACATTCTCGTCACTGGAATGGAAGCTATAAAGGTTACGGTCAAGCATGAGGTCGAGGTGCAGCTATTATCTAGATGCGAAGCCAACTTCAACTTGTGTATCAAGGCCTACGTGATGTCCAAACACTTGACCGTAAATATGCCCTCAAGCACAATCATAGAGATTGACTGGCCACATATATCAAGCGTCCAACTGGCAGATGACAATTATTTTTCATCTGGAAATATAGATTTGCTATTAGGAGTCAACGAGTATGCAGCAATTCTAAAAGAAGGACTAATCAAAGGGCCACCAGGAACTCCATGCGCCCAAAATACTCATTTGGGATGGATTTTAATGGGTAAAGCAACACTAAAAGTTAATCGACGAGACAAAGCAATAAAGGTTATGAAGCAAGAAGTGAATATTGAAGATTTGCTAAAAACAATATGGGAAGTGGACCTAGATACAAAAAGAAAACTTACTACTAAAGAACAGCAATGTGAAGATATATACAAACAATCATATAAGCGAGATAAGAACGGAAAATACATAGTGAAATTACCATTTAATACAGAAAAACCAAAATCACCAGAAGGAAACACACGCGAAATAGCTAAAAGAAGATTTGAACAGTTAGAGAGAAGACTAAATAAAAGTGAAGATCTGAAAGAAGAATATACAAAAGTGATAGAAGAATACAAAGCATTAAATCACATGGAGGAAGTACCTAAAGAAGAAATAAATAATAAATCGGTATACTTACCTCATCACGCGGTGATCCGAAGCGACAAAGAAACCACGAAGACACGCGTAGTATTTGACGCGTCGTGCAAAGGTTCCAATGGAATTTCGCTAAACGATGAACTGCTGTTAGGTCCAATATTGCAAGAAGACTTGCGAAGTTTAATAATCAGGTGGAGAACACATGCTATCTGCTTTGTTGCAGATATACAGAAAATGTATAGAATGATATGGACTCACAAAGCAGATACAGATTTTCAAAGGGTTCTATGGAGAAACAATCAATCTGAAGACATTAAGGAATACAGACTTTTGACCGTAACATTTGGAACAGCATCCGCACCATATCTTGCCGTGAAGACTCTCATGCAATTGGCAGAAGATGAAGGTGATAAATTTCCCGAAGCGGCAAGAGTATTAAAGGAAGATTTTTACGTTGACGATGTCATGTCTGGGTGTGATAATCTAGAAGAAGCAATAAGAATTAGTCAAGATCTAAAAAGGCTACTTTATTTAGGTGGCTTTGAACTCAAAAAATGGTCATCCAACAGTCGTGACTTCATGGAAAGTATTGAACCGAGTGAGAGATCTTCCAATGCGCATCTGAAACTTAATGTTGATGGAATTATTAAAGCACTAGGCATACAGTGGAATCTAGGAAAAGATCAATTCGAATACAAGCTAAACTTACCTATTATCAGTGACGTAATCACAAAACGCAGCATCCTCTCAGACATTCAGAAGTTGTTTGACCCGCTTGGCTGGATCGCGCCGTGCCTTGTGATGGCAAAAATCCTTATCCAGCAACTTTGGCTTGAAAAAGTTGACTGGGATGAAGCTTTGAACCCGACACTAGCTGAAAAGTGGGCAACAATACGATCGGACCTTGAGAATGTGAATCAAATCTTCGTAAACAGATGGATGAGAACGTCAAACTCAAACAAAGATTCAATAGAAATACACGGATTTAGCGACGCCTCTGTACTAGCATATGGTGCTGTAGTTTATTGCCGTGTCATATGCCCAGATGGCACTGTTGAAATATCTCTCATTGCTGCTAGGACAAGGGTAGCTCCTTTAAAAACTATATCGTTGCCACGGTTAGAGTTGTGCGGAGCCTTGTTATTATCCAGACTACTAAAACAGGTAGCCAAGGCAATGAGAATCTCTGAATCACAAATCTACGCTTGGACAGATTCTTCAATAGTTATTTCCTGGTTATTTGGAGATTCAAATAAATGGAAACCGTTTGTAGCGAATCGCGTTGTTGAAATCACAAACAACATAAACTGCAATCAGTGGCATCACGTGCAATCTCATGACAACCCAGCTGATATTGCTTCTAGGGGCATGTCAGTAGCAAACCTGAAAAGATGTGATTTATGGTGGAATGGGCCACAATGGCTGCTACAGCCGAAGATACAGTTCACTAGACCGAATGTCCTACCAACAGATATAGAAAGGAAGAAAACTACAACACAAGCTTTAAAGGTAACAGTCACTGAAGATGCAGAAGGAAGAAAGTTCATTAAACAATTTGATGATTTTGACACGCTGGTAGAACTTCTAAGAACAATCACACACTGTCGAAGATTCCTGAAACAAAAAACAATAAATTACAACATAAATAAAGCAATAACTACTGAAGATCTCCAACTATCCTTACACACATGTATAAAAAGGGTACAAGAAGTAGAATTCGAAGAAGAAATAGAGGCAATAAATAGAAAGAAAACAGTTAAGAAATCAAGTAAAATAAAATCTCTCAATCCTTACCTTGATGATGCTGGTATTCTCAGGGTGGGCGGCAGGCTCAGAAATTCAGAGCTAGATGATGAAAGTAAGCACCCAATAATTCTGGGTAGAAGCAGCAAACTTACCTTTCTTATAATAGCAGAAGCACACGTAAAGACATTGCACGGAGGAATCCAACTGATGCTTACTTACTTGAGATCTAAGTACTGGATACTGCGAGCAAAGGCATTTGTTAAACAATATGTCCACCGATGCTTAATTTGTGCTAAATTGAATGCTAAGGTGAGAACACAAGTCATGGGTGACTTACCAAGCATACGAGTGAAGCCTGCAAGAGCATTCCTTAATTCGGGAGTGGACTTTGCTGGACCATTTCAGATATTGATGAGTAAAGGCAGAGGAGCTAAAACTAATAAAGCATATATCGCGATTTTTGTATGTATGTCTACCAAAGCAATACATTTGGAATTAGTCGGTGACCTTAGTTCAGCAGCATTCATCGGGGCCTTTAAAAGGTTTTGCGCACGCAGAGGCAGATGTGCTAATATATGGAGTGATCAGGGGCGAAATTTTGTTGGTGCCAACAAGGAACTGTCTGCGGCTTGGAAGGAATCTGGCTTGCAATTTGATCGAGAAATCGCTGATACGATGGCCAATGACGGAACTCAATGGCACTTCATACCGGCATACTCACCTAATTTTGGAGGGCTTTGGGAAGCCGGAGTCAAATCGATGAAATTTCATTTGAAGAGAATACTCACCACCAATCTGACATTTGAGGAGATGACAACGGTTCTCTGTGAAATCGAGGCATGCCTAAACTCACGCCCATTATGTCCACTAGATGGTCAGGACTCGCAGCCATTAACACCTGGTCATTTTTTAATACATGAACCACCAGTCATTGTGCCAGACCACAACTTGAAGGACGTCAAAATAAGCAATTTGTCCCGATGGCAGTACACTAGAAAATTGTTAATCGATTTTTGGACGAGATGGCAAAAAGAGTACTTGTCTAGACTTCAACAAAGACCTAAATGGCTTAAACGAGAACAAGAATTTAAAATCGGAGACATAGTACTCATCAAACAAGATGGGCTTCCGCCAGGCAAATGGTGTATGGGACGTATTACCGAGAAACATCCTGGTCCCGATGGCTTGACCAGGGTTTACAGCGTGAAGAGTGGTGATAACATAACCAAACGTTGCGTTACAAAACTTTGCGCCCTACCTATAGATGTAGTTACAGAGTAATCTTGAATATTTGTTAAAGTTTTGTTTTGATCAGCAATGATGTTTCAAGTATAATTTTGCATGATGTTTTGTAATATCTTTTAAAAGAACCATATGTTCTTTTGGTGGGCGGCTTATGTTGAATGTATTCGATCCTTTTGTTTTCATTCGAATATAATGATCAGTTTTTATAATATTGATTTAGTTGCCAATAAAAATCATTAAGGACAGACGTGTTTTCGTTAAGCAAGCAACCCCATGCACAATCTCAACCTTAACACCACAACAGATGCCTTTACAGTTTTTGGTGTATATTAATTTGTCCTATTTTTAATGAGAACAGATACGACCTCGAAAGCAAATTAATTACCAAATTAATTTAAATATTTTTACTTCAATAAATTAATAAATAATTTTAGCAAAAGCGCGGTAGCTTTATAAATATGCTATGTTAATATGACCTTAACCAATTACATACTAAAGTAATTATAAAACTGGTATAGATCTCCTTAACGTTAGCCGAGTAGGTAATTTAGATAGCATCTTGAGTTTATGGAAATGTTAACATCGGATTGCGACGACGATTAATTACTATCATTCTAAGTTTATTATCGATCTAACGCTAATCCAATCACACTTAATTTTATTTACCGTTCAAAATCAAACAGTTAATTCAAGTCTATACATTATGAAAGGCATAAATCGATTATCGATATGTCACCAATCGATTCTTATCTCATTAAAAATTAATAACTTCTCAGCTAACTTGACGAGTCTTTTATTAATTCACACAATGCCTTTAACACCACATTAATGATCATAATACATCATAAAGTTAATGGAAACTAAAAGCTAAATATCGTCAAATTATATTGTCGTATTGTCATATTATCACAATTAAATACGACGGTTGATTATCATATTATGAATTTATTATTTTATGTTCACCCACTACAGAATCATATTTAATGTTCGATTACTAACTTAATTTGTATATATCGATTTGAGATGTGATTTAAAGTAGCAATAAATATAAAATATTTGACATTTATTTTCTCTTAGATCGTGAAGCGCGCGGGGATTGCTTGTGCGCAGAAGCGCGAGCTCGCCTGTCAGCGTGGTCCGTCGATGAAGTATGCGACTTCGTCAATTCCATCGACATTTGCGCCGAATATGCAACGGTAAGTCCCATCACTAATCCTTTACTAAAAATTCAAATTTAGAACACTTATTTCTTGTTTTATGTTTATGTTTATTGGCTGATAGATATATTAGTGAAGGGATAATTCAGTTTTTTAAATATTACTTAATAATGTATCGATTAATACTTTTTTAGTATGTAAATTATTTTATAAGCAGGAAATTGCGTCTATAGCGTCTATAAAATCTATAACTTGTGGACGATGTCGTAAATAACGCGAATACGTATTATCATGAGCCATCAATTAATTACTACTGCTGAAATAAAGGCACAACAACGGTAAATAATTTACACTGGTTGCCACATAAACTACATTAAAGTACAAAATGAGTTTGAAATAAAAGTATTTATCCAATATAAAAACTTTTCCAGAAATTAAAATCTCTTTCTGCCTATCTTGGGAACAGGCGTGACTATGCATTATGGACTAAAATAGGCTGATTTATTGACTCTCTTTTAATGCACTTTATGTTTTGAAAGGCGTTAGAATATTGAAGAATTTTAACGGCTTTCGTAGATATGTTACATACAATTGCTTTGTCGCAAAAACGCAATCCAGTTGCAAATGGGCCCTTGAAAGTTTTATTAATTACTTTGCAGCTCAATAAAATTATTAACACATATACGTCACCACTATGAAACATTACACCATCACGTCAAACTATAATCATGATTACACATTCTCATTCACTATTCCACACCTACAAACCAGAATAACAAGACCCATCGCCCTATTATGCTTTCACACAATTCAATATAAAAGTACGTTTCAACTTAAATTGGATGTACATACCTACGTGTTTTCTGTTACATTTTATTTGTTTTTATTATAAATTTTAATTGCTTACCGGTGAAAGGGAACAAAAAATTAACACGAGTATCAAAATATAATAATAAGTTTGCGTTTAATTATTCCGTGTTGCATAAGTTTATCTTTGTTAAAGACACCTTTCTACCGTTTCTACTTACCGCTGTTTAACAAAGACTCGTCTTATCTTCTTTTTTTATTTTAATATTACTTGATATAAAAATACAATTTCTGCCAGTGCTATCTTAAAAGCTTTTGAGTTACATATCCAGTAGGTAAGTATTATTTACAGTGGCAACAATTATGTTTTTTTTTAGATTAACAACGACGTAACTTACCTGTATCAAATTATTATAATTTATTTTATCCAAGTTGTGCGATTACGCGACGAAATTCAATTTGATACTAAATGCAAGTTAAAGTTAATTGTTAATTTTTTGAAGTGAACTGCTTTAGGCGCGTTGAGCACGTTTTGGGTAAACAAATATCATGGAACTCGCGTCATCGTCACCGAACGCTTTCCATATTTAAAAAATAATAATCTAATATTTCGACGATACAGTATAGTTTTCAGTTAGTGTGTCCCAGGTATTAAAGGCGTCCATAGGCTACGGTAACTACTTACCATTAATCAGGCGGTCCATATACTTATTTACCGCCATTTGTACAAAAAAAAATTACTCAAACAACACAACTAATTTGCAAGTCGCCTCCCAAATATAAATAAACACTACAATAAAACAAAGTGTCGAACATTAAATCAGTCGTAACCACCATTTTGTTATAAACATTTCTATTAGCGATTGAGTAATAAAATAAACGCTTTCGGTGCCCAAGCGCATGCCGCACAATGAGACCCGTGATGCGAATCATACCATAATATTGCCCTGTTTAGGGTTGACTGATGTTATATTTGTTTATTTATTTATGTACGGTCATATTTAGAGTTCGATTTTACTTGACTGCGGTAAAGCTAAAAGGAGGGTTATGTGTTTTGTATATACGTCCGACTCATTGTTCATAACTACTACACTAAATGCAAGTTTATCTACCATATATTCTAGATAGATGAAAAAAAAACTTTACTTATGGCATTTAAGCCTATGTTTTTTTTACTATTTCTGCCAGTCTCTTAAAATTATTCTTGTTAAAAAAACGGCTTAAATAAAATTTTACCGATATATCGAGCTTGCTAAAAAAAAACAAATGACGACCGCCAAGATTTGAATCGTATGTTTTTGAGACATTGTGTTATTTTAAGAACCATTCATTGATTTGAGCAACAACTTTGATTGATCAAACATAAAACACTAATCTTAATGGTATCAATCAAGTGAGATATTAGTAAACATATAGGAAAACTCACAGCCCTGTCTGTGCATCACATTACACAACAAGGTATAATGCACAAGCGTCGAGCATGGCATCGCATACATTATGTCAATGTGAGGCAACAAAGACGTGGGAAACGGCTGAAGATTTAAAATTTCCATAATATTTGTATCGCGAAATTGCACAATGAGTGAACGGGAGACTTTATACTCTACATACGGACAATAACAACGCACAACTACTGTTTGATATATGACACTGAATGCAATCGTTGTTTAGATAGCATAACAGTCGAAATTAGGCAATTGCGACGCTATCTATAACAGACCATATAGGTAACTGGTACTTTTTATTTAAGTTTGTTCATCATCATCTCACCCAATAAACGCTGGCCAGACAGGTTAGTCTAGGGTTTTGTCTTTGAGTTTTCACTCTCTTGCAGTGGATATTGTCTGCCTGACTCCCTTAGCCGATTCTTACTAAACGGGGTGGTGACATTTGTATAATTAATCCATCACCACACGGAAATATTTAATCAACCAATCCAATTTTGTTCATGTACCGATTAATACTGTCCTCTAAGCCGATTTTGATCACGGTGGCTAATCTTGTCGGAGATTAGACATCTGTGCAAGTGCACAAGTGTACGTGCAAACACAGGTGTACTCTTTATTACCTTACTATCATATCATTTTGTCGTCCATTAAGACGGCAATTAGACACGATCAAAGTAAGAAACATACGCAGCTTCAATGGTTTTACGTGCTTTCCGAATCATGGCAAGTTTTTACTGTATTTTTAGACCAATAAATTGTCTCACATTTTGAGAATTGGACATTCTGAATCTGAACACCTAAATGGACTGACCGTGGCAGGCTTGCTTAACTTGTATAAAGACCAAATCCTCAATAAGCTTTGCATTTATAAATATCCAAGCAACTACACTCCATACACTTAATTATACTCGTAAAACAAATATATGAACAAAACATATTATAAACAAATCTTTAATAAATTCAAAACACGCTATCGTACACTAAAGACGTAACTAATAAAGTTGTAATTGTAATTTTAAAACAAGGTACCCCACGACGCAAGTCGTGACATTAGAGATAGAATGACACATAGTCACATATTCCCATGTACACTTATTACCTTTTATAGTTGTGGCCATATTACATGTGTAATTGAACTCTAATTAACCGTTCATAATATCAATAAGGTTTATTTTATACTGTTTGTATAGTGATATTTATGTTAATTTGTTTTCTATTTATTAGCATTCATTTGTACGCATTTAAGTTGCGTTTGCGTGTACTTACGACTGTGTTAATGTTAATCACTATTCATTCTTTGGGTGGTACAGAAAATTGAACTTTATTACAGTTCTCACCTTAAGTTATTGTCACATTTGAATTTTGTTGTTTTATGTCTTCACACTACATTTTTTTTGTTTTGCAGAAAAGATTGTAGGTACAAATTATTCAGTGGCTTAGGTTACTTTCAGCTACGTGGTGTGTTGTGGATTCGTTTTACACCGAGGACAAAAAAATGTGTGTACTTTGAGACCGTGAATTATGTATTTGTAAAGTTTCCTTGACTTAGGGCTTAGACTCGAGTGCGGGAGTTGTCTGTTAATCTTCTTTATTAATCAACTATTCTTTTAATTTTCTTTGTCATTTTTCTTTTATCTTGGTTTAATCATGCGTAATAAATATTTCCTTTGTTGACGTTTTTCAAGTTGTCAGTTTGCGCGCGCAAACATATCTATTTATTTTTTGTATTTAAAATCTTTCACTTTATCTAACGTTCTTTGTTATAAACATTCGAATAACCAAGGCCCTATAAAAAGTACTTACTAACTTGTTTGACAACGTTTTTAACAATATATAACTGAACAGTAGCAATATCGGATTACCAAATGATTTATATAGAGAAGTGTCGTTTGGACTTTGCTAACTGCTAACACAATTAATTGTTTGCAAGATAATAATAACGTTTAAATGATTAATGTTTTATACAATTTTGTTTAGCCGTTTAATAACTTTGTGTCAAGTGATTTATTTATGTACGCTAATGAACGTCGTGGGTTTTGTTCTGATAAGTTTGTGGTACGAAAAATGATTGACTGGCTTGTTACTGGTTTGATGGCCTGTAAATTATTTCTTTTATCTTTTGTTGTGTGGTCCCGGGTTCGATTCTTGGGTTAGGTCAAAATTAGACATTAGGTTTTTCTGTCAAGAAATTCACAAGATGCCCGAAGTTAGAAAATGGGTGGTGTTAAAAACCCTGTGCTTCTTAAAGCACGTAAAATCATTAAAGTCTGTCTTGTGTCGGATTGCCAATCCATCGGACAATAAGAGTGAGTGGGCGATCTAAATATCTCTGTCACCAGGTTGGCCACTAACCAAACGATAAGAAGAAGAAGAAGTGAGGGAATAAAGAGTGCACCTGTTTAACCGCACACAATTGGGCACTAAAATATCCCCTTTGCAGATGGCTAGTCTTCGTGGAGATTGGCTGCATCAACCGAAAATCGGTCAGGATATTGATTGAATATTTATCGATTTGATCGATTTAAATATACGATTATTATAACTAAATAAAAGCAGATTGTCTGATCTTTGCGGATTAATAGAATGGACAACATTCTATTGATCCAATCTGCTATGATTTTGTCTGATCTTTGCGGATCAATAGAATGGACAACATTCTATTGATCCAATCTGCTATTATTTAGTTATAATAAAATCGTATATTTAAATCGATCGAATCGATAAATATTCAGTCAATATAATAGACGTCTAGAATGAACTATAAAACATCAAACATCGTGAGTAATAAACAAACAAACAAACTAGTCGCACCACGAATTTGTGGGTAGTTTCGATGGTAGTGCACCGTATGTCAAATTGTTGCTCTTGCGCAAATATTCGTGCGACCCGTCTCGATCACACCATCAGCTGCAGTTAATACGTTTGACACTATAGGCTACACGTAAATCCTAATGAGTCAGGAGTCATTGTGATGATACAGAAACAGATTACACAATACAGAAGTTACAATCTATATATTAATACGTAAAGAAAAAATTTTGTACCCCTTTTTAAGAACATTGGGCGCTCGGAGAAATGTGAGATTTAGCATAACAAAAGTTCATAATATATTAAGATTGACTGCAGAAAGTAATTATGTAAAACAAGGTTACGGCCCACCTGATGTTAAGCAGTTACCATAGCCTATGGACGCTTGCAACATCAGAGGTATTACTTGACTAATGCCGAACCAGATTTTACACCAGGGCTTAAAGATGGTGTATCCTTCCCCGGGCGGGGCGGTATGCGTAAGGCATTTTCCCTCTATAAAAAAAAAGAAAGGAAAACGTTCGTATACTTCCATAGGTACTAATATTATAAATGCAAATAACTCTGTTTGTTAGTAGGTGTGTATGTTTGTTACCTTTTCCCTATTAAATGGCTGAACGGATCATAACAAAAATTTGGCAAGGAGCTTCATAGTAATTGGGAAAAGATATAGGGTACTATTTATCGCTATATCCAATATCTACGCGGACGGAGCCACGGGAAATAGCTAGTTAATTACATGCCTTTTCTATTTATTGTAATTACTATATTTGTCAGCTTTTATACTACGACGCCAAAACAAAAATAAATCACACCAAGCCCTAATACGACTTGAAATACCCACCTCGATCTAGATGCGCATAATCCTAATTGCGCATTGTCACCTGCGCAAAGTCGCAACCGTGTTGGATGCGTCGTGCGATCGTGACGTTTATGTCGCAACGAACCGTGATTTATACAAATTACCACTACTACATGTACGAAATAATATATAACACTTATATTATAGCAATATTCTATCGGGATCATTTCTGTTTCGTGCGACAAATTGAGATTTGTAATCGCAGCATTATCATTTTCATAATAGATGTTTAGGTTTAAGACATGTATACGGTATCTTGACTGTCATCATCATACAATAGTCACAAATTTTATCATCATCGTCATCATCCCAGCCAAAAAAATTCCACAACTCTGGATCCTGAGCCGACCTAGTCTATCGGTTGCCCGCAACCTTTACCAACTTTTAACAAATTTATATTTATAGTTTTGTTATGCAAAATCGCGTGATGGTTTATGGTACCACTATGCGGTCATATCCATACCCTATAGTTTTTTTATTTATTTTATTTATCAATAAACACTTACATCTATCATTACAGACTAAATCTAATGCGATAATGCAGGAACTAAGAAATGTAACTTCTAACTAAAACTAATTTACATTATAACTTAATATTATAGTAAATAGCCCTTGTGAACTCGCTCAGTGAGCATGTAAACAAACCTGGAGATGAGTAACCACATAGTGATATTTCATCTGAGCATCCCTTATCTGCCCGTGCCTTGGAGGGCGCGACGCATAATGACGCAGTGGGTCCCAAACACCAGACAGCAGCCACGTAGTAGACCCAAAATGAGATGGCGAGATGCTCTTCAATTTGCAAAAGATAGGCTCTTACGGAAAAAGGAAGGGGAGGCTTTTGCCCAGCAGTGGTATAGTTAATAGAATAATAATTTAAAAAATCCCTGGGATAGGAAAACGTTTCTTTTAAATCACATCGTTAAATGAGCGCTGGAGACCTGCAACAAACTAAATATATACTATGCTAGAAAAATGTTGTCGTATAAATCCATAGCTAAACTCTAGCATTTCCATCTGACGCAATCTTGCAGTACATCTAACGCCTGTATATGCGTTAGATGTACTGCAAGATTGCGTCAGATGGAAATGCTAGAGTTTAGCTATGGATTTATACGACAACATTTTTCTAGCATAGTATATATTTAGTTTACTCTAAAGTGCAAATCGTTGACATGGAATCCCGTATGAAAATAAATGAGATCCAATGCCTGCGCCTGGGCAATTAGCTCAATCGCTAAGTATTTGTGCACGACGCACGCGCAAACGCAAACGCAACACCATTGATTAATCACACATTTTGTTGTGCACATAAGATAAATGTACGCAGAGGAGATTGGTATGAAAGGAATTCATTAATTTGTATAGATTCTGACATAATTGCTTTTGATCTTTGAAATTTAGTTTATGTGGCTGGTAGAGAACTAAATCCAACTCTTACTGCGCTAGCTGTCAAATGAGAGGTCTTGAATGTAACCGATGGAAGAAAGAAAGGGAGATCTTTGCCCTGCAGTGGTAAAGTAATGGCTAGTAATAATAATATCATTACAAATTCAAGCAAAATACAATGACAGTAAGTATAAAGAGAAAGGATGTGCAACAACATATTACATTGTAATCCCTTCGCGAACTATACCACACACAAACAATCCATCAGTGCTATTCATAATCATGCTATTATATCCGTAACCAACATAAATATCACCCAAAACAAACAATGTTCATCACCCCAAGCGATACACGACTCATACGGCAAAAGCCTCAACTATTGTTAAACAGATTACAAATTTACATATTTCACACACGAAATACAAAACTTCAACAAATTTATTCTAGCTTAAGGTGAATTTTAACTGCAAATGTAAGTTTGTTTCATGTGAAATGTAATTACTATAATGGGCGTTGTATCGTGATCACCCGACGTATATTGTTATGATTTTAAACATGAAATCGAAAATGGTCACGGGTCATCTCCATGTGAGCATTCGTTGCGCAAAATGTTTGGGGCTAACACGATTTCACTTAAAGGTGGGCGATCAAAATGATTCATTCGATTATAGCCGTTTAATCGATTGCCGAAATTGGACTTCTCGATTGAATGATACTTGAGCGTTGTTATGAATGTTTTTTTTATTAATTCAATAGTAACATAAATAAAGTATGCTATACTTGTCTTCATATATCATTTTGATTCTGCCACTTTATTTCTATAAATTGATGGTTTCAATTTGTAGCAATATTGGCGGTTTTATATGTCACTGTGTACCTTAAACTTTAGTTTTGAAATATGACCTTGAAAGACTAGTCCTTAATCACGATGAAATTAAGAAACGGTCATTAAACATCTGTATAAATATATATTATGGAAAAGTAGGCTCACCAGGGTAATGAAATCAAAACTTAGTACGAAATTATGCACAGGCATTTCTTAGAAAATGTAGAAAAATAGGCGCTTAAATGTATAACGATACAAAAAAAGAAAAACAGTTTCTTGGGCTACAATAAAGTTTACTTTCTACAGGATCCTGAGTTTCTTACCAGTTTCTTCTCATAGACCTTCTACTCTTGTTAGCAAATTGGTCTGAGGCAAAATGACTGACATAAATTTACTGGATTTTCTGTTATATTAATATGATGTTTTTAATCGAATTTGTAATATCTTTCTCTGTGGTATAGTTTTATATACGATTTAATGTTCATTCTATTGATATAATGTAGGTGTTATAAATTGTACTGGAAATACTGCTAATGTTCGTTATTTTGGACACTATAAAAAAGCCGCTTGGCATTTTTATGGGTTTATCTAACTTGGGGCTTCACATCTAAAGGTTGAAAGAGTGCCGAATTGTTTTTAATAGTAATCGAGTTTGTACTATATTCTAGCGAGTTTTGATTTCTCTAATTATTATGATCTTTTTTTTAGTCTTGTGCCAAAAGTAGAATCCTTGCACCTTTTGGGCCAATTACAGTTACTTTACCATAATAAATAAAATGAGTATGAGCGGAAAAAAAGTATCGTTTATAAGATTGTTATCCCTTTTTCCAACAACTTTATTACCCGTTTGTCACATCGACGAAAACGTGTAGTGAAACAGTCGTATCTTAATTCTTATGACAAATCCAAAAATAACATCGATGATTATAACTTGAAAAATGAATGCACATTTTATGGTCACAATTTTGTTTTTTAAGACAGAATTTCGTTAAAATTATGTCATTTTTTTACATATTTCAGAGGTTTTACTAGTTTGTTCATGTTGGTGACCAACAAGGGTTCGGCTAGTTTTATTGTAAGCATTTACCGTAGCCTATAGACGATTACATTTTTGAGTATCAGTTGATCCCTCAATTTTTGAACACCAGACTTTAGTGCTGGTAACCCTGCGATAGTGAAAACGTTATTTTAAAACAAGTTCCTCCTAAATGAAGACTAGAGACCTTATACTCACGTTAAGGAACACAGCTACACTACTGTGTGCTATGTTTAGTAATTTAGCTGTGGTCTTCTGTAAGTTGCTCCTTATCCAGTTGGGCTGCATTTTTACTACCTTCTTCTTATGGTTTGGATTAGTCGCCAACCGACAGAGTCGTTTAGATCGCCCATAACAAGCCTCTATCGTCTAACGACTGTTAACAGTCGATACCAAAGCACGGAGACGCTCAGATAAAATACCACTATGCGGTCACCCATCTCCAGGGTTACCGCGCCCTTAGTCACTTAACCTGCTGATCGTTTACCGAACAGCGAGTGCATCTGGCTATGAGCGCCTTTTTACTATCATACTAACAAATTAACTGTAATAATGTTATACACTTACATAAAAATAATAATTACGCGGCAATAAACACTTCATTAAATCCCTCTTACACAACACTACCAGCTACTTAACGCATCCAACCCATCTGAAAGTCGTGAGGTGTAAATGGACTTCATTTATTAAACGTTGTCGTGTCAAACGACGCGACGATAATTCGGCGCTTGCGCACGATGCTACTAAAGTTGTTAAGTTTAATAAGTAGATGGATTCCGTACTTGAGGAAAGTATGAAGTAATGTACTTTAAATGTATGTGATTTGTAAGCTATTTTGGTGTTAGAAAGAAATAAAAAAAACAATTTGACTGCCTTGGTGGTCCAGTGGCCGCAGTATGCGCCTGCTATGCACGAGTTTGTGGGTTCGATTCCCACACAGGACAAAACTTTGTGTGACTCACAAAGAGTTGTGCTGAGTCTGGGTGTAATTAGTGTCCGTTAATTGTATGTTTGTAAAGTCCTCCGCGACACAGAGCTTGTAGAGAGTTGCGGCAGTTGTCTTTTTTAAATTAAAAAAAAAATCAACACGCAAATGATGCACAATATTAAAGATAAAAAGACATGGATTACAAAAAAAAACAAAAAGAATTAACTAAACATTTAGAGTAAAAGTATATTTACTACTTAGGTGGCAATCTTTACCGGGTCATCGGTCCACCTTATTATATTTTAGAGAGGTAGGGCGCCATACTAGTGACCAAGCTCAACTGAGGAAGGACCCCTTACAGAAGACCACAGACAAATGACTACACACAGCGGTGTAGTTGTATTCCTATGTCTGAGTACAAGTTTTCAGAGCTTATTTAGACATGTGTTTTTAACAAAATGTTGTCCTATTCCGGGAAAATTCCGTCATAAAGCCCTGGTGTTTCTTTTTGGGTCGGCAACACGTTAGTGCAAGCGTCTATAGGCTACGGTAACAGCTTACCATCAGGCGGAACGTATGCTTGTTTATCACATAAGCAGTATAAAAAAACTTCTAATCCAATAAAAAAATAATCTCACGTATATTATTAAAAGAAATCTTAACACTTTAACTTCAATCTCCAACACATACTAGCGTTAATTTTAGATAATAGCGACGGTAAACGGTGAAACAGAATTTCTCTGCGACATCAATAAACTGTCCATCGCATTGGATCATCTCGTTTTTTCTCTAATGATGTCTTAGATTTATTGCAATCCATTAAATTAGGTGCGATTGGTGCAAAGCATTACCTGTATAGGGTTCCGTACAAATCAGAAATAAAAACCTCTTTTTATAAAATCAATCCGTAATTGGCCACTGAGTGTAATTTATTTATTTTTATTATTTAAAAATAGAACAAGTAAAAATAAAAAAGTTCTTGTAATTGGTCACATACGTCGTTTTAGTACAAAGTTTCAAGTTTGTAGCCCCAGCCGTTTAGGCTTTGCTTTGATGAATCAGTCAGTCAGTCAGATAAATAGATTTAGCAACAGAACCCAAAAGTAACAGAACACTCGAACTCATTAGTTCCATCGGTCAAAAACGTTATCTCAGAGGCTAAATAAAATTGAATCAAGACGGCTTTCTCTACTGACAGCTGAAATAATGATGACATTAACATGCTTACGACAGAGACGCGATTTGAAGCACCTGTACTACGCCAGTATCAAAGGAAGAATAATCAACATGTAATAAAGAGAGGTCCGAGAAAGATTAATATATTAGAAAGAGACAGAGAGATGCCAAATGCTCTTCGTACTATATTGCGCAACTAAAACGTAATTAGACGACTTTGTTGCAGCTTTTGAATTTGCATATCGCGTTTTGGTTTAAGTAGATTAAACCGTCTGGTTCCTTGTGTGCCAAGCAAGACTTACTATAAATATAAATAAAGCTATTTAGTTTTAATTGGAGAATATAAAAATACTAAACCAATAAAACAAATAAAAACAGGCTGGTATTTCATAACTAATGAATTTATTACTACCGTGACTATTAATATTACTAACGTGAAAACTTGTGATGATGGATGTTTGTTATACCTTCACGTAAAAAGGGACAGATTCTTATAAAACTTTACAACAATGACGTATATAATCAGAATAACAAAAAAGGCTATAGCAATATATTTTTCAAATATAGCAAAATCTGTTAGAAACTACACAAGCTAGTAATTTCAGAATTTTAGCGTAACTAGATTAAACTGTCTGGTTCCTTGTTTGCCAAGCAAGACTTACCTAATATAAATAATTTTATTTAGTTTTAATTAGATACCATATACACAACAAATAAAACATAAGAAAACGCACACATTCTATTAAAATACAAAAAATATAATAAATAAAAACAAAAGACAACAGCGTAACTCAGTACACGAAACAGAAAATAGTTTCAACAGTTTTAGAAAGGACTCTTTGAATTAAAATAACTTTAGATGAAACCGAATCTCAAATTGATCTCGCCGCTTTTACCTGGGATTTACTTGTGTAAATATCAAGAGGCATTTTACTACCGTTTCTCCACAGTAAAAGACTTTAACGGCACCGATCAAATGCCCTGACATGGCTAATAACATAGCCCTCAATACAATTAAATTACCAATCATTTGGGTAACCACTGTACCGCATATCTTAGTAGACCAAACTCGGGCATATCGTAAACAGTTCGGAAATCAATCGCTGTTTATTGTATGCATTATTTTAACAAGAGCTTTATATTGAACTTTGTCGACAGCCAGTGTCTTCGTCGTTAACAAACAGATTACTTGACTATGTAGGTATAGAACAGAAGTATTAAATTAAACGCCAGGATTATGATCCTATGTATTACTAAATCACCGATTATATAAACGTGCCAAATTCTTAACTGGCTTTAAATATCGTTAAAAAATATTAGTTTTTTCTACTGCTAAAATAATGTTATAAGTCTCTAGCGCATTTTTGCAGGCGTCCATAGACAACAGTAACTACATACTATTAAGTGTACGTTGTTTGCCACCGTAGTCATATAAAAATGATTCCTATCCCTTAGATTCCATTTTTGAATCCCAAATCATCAAATATAATAGTAATGTTTGTGGATCCTACATTGCTATTCATTACCTTTTGATCAACAGCTGTTAAATTACGTAGATTAAGAATACAAATATATTTAAATCTCCGTCAATGGTTACATGTATAAAGATTTGAACTAAACTGAACTACTGCTGACAGTCTACGATAGTCCGAACATCTATATCGTCGAGTGTATCGCCTGACCTCTGACCTTAATTAAATGCCCCGATACGACTCACCTCACCTACAACTCGATATAAAATATTTATTCATTCACTTAAACCTATACGTATATTATATTCATCAGTAACAATTAAAGTAATATTAATATAGTCAAATGAAATTATTTGTCATCCAACATGGCTATTCAGCCAGTATTCTGGGTACGTTACGAGTAAATAGAAATGTGGAAATTATTTTTTACTCCATTTGAACCATTAAAAAAAATGTACCACTGTAATTGTAGTCTTTTTTTTCTAAATCATGTTAATAAAGAAGTTATGAAGTAAATAGGTTTTACCTAATAAATTGATTGAATTATAACAATTTATTTATAATCCACTTTGTTTTAATATTAACTTATCGAACCGAGTAATCTAATAAATTAAGTCCATATAAAACTATGTGTTGAAAGCTGCAAATTGTTACTAATAATACTGTACGCCATAATTGCTTTATTAAAATTGATATTGACCGTTTTAATACAATGCTAAATATCTTTCAAGTAAACAAAATAGGATAATAACAGTAGTTGATAAATTTTCACTGTATAATAAACTATTTTTATGAATAAAACATACTGTGGTCATAGATAATTACATTAATCATAGTAATCATATACGTACCCTTACATATATGCTTCATAAATCTGAGTAAACCAGAGCCAGCGTCAAGAGCAAAATCGTTGTAGCAAATTATAATAATATGGTAAATATAAATACTTTACCAATGCTCTTTGTTACCAATCTAATTAAAGCCCTGTCTGCAGTTTATTTAATGCCTAATAAGCATTTTCGAGTATTGTATAATCGATATAATAGTGCTAATAATACCGAATAGTAATAATTTAAAAAACGAATATGAAATCTATTAATTTCGTCGGTAAAGTTAGCAATAGCTAGCTGAGCTGGAACATGACTAAGAAAACATTTAAAAATAGAACGGAACAATAAAATAATTTTAATAAGGTTTAATATCCATTATTAGAGACTGGTACAGCTAAAATTATTAAATAGCTGTACATCGAAAAAAAAACTATTTAAAAAAAGAAAAAAGTAAAAATCTAATTCGTTTTTTCCAATCTTTGAACGAATTTCATTTCCATTTTTTTCTTTAGACAATTATATATGTTCTGAAGAACCTTTGAACTTTTACAAAACATTCTGCAAAATTTCAAGTATCCATTATAGTGTACTTTGATAATAAAAGTTGCAAAAGGGAATGTTCATGTAACGTGTGTGTCCGTTCGATGTCAGATAAGAGCTAGCTAATAGGAAGCGAGACCACCAATAAAGTTGACTTCGCGACCGCTACACAACACTGTATCAACTCGGATACGTATTAGAATCGCAATTTATAAATGCTAGTTCAATTTTATGGTCAGGATAAATTGTGCACTGTCGATAGTCGATTTGTCTCGCTGTGTTCATGTTACTTGATATTACGATACAGAAAATGTGACTAAAACTGAAGTATGAAATTGCTTCAAATTCTAAAGTAATAATATAATAACATTTTCAATAGAAATATGCCACTACTGGGCACAGGTCATCTTCTTTATCCTATTAGACGCTGGATTAAGGTGCATAGTGGATCAGACATGCCTTTAAAATTTCTTCAAAAACATTTTATGTTTTTCCGCGCCATGTTTTTTTCTTCACCGTTAGCAGATAGCAAATCATTTGATTACGACGTATATGTATCTACACAGTGAAATTAACATTGGTACTACCCGAGATCGAAACTACTCCTCATCTATACTAATATTGTAAAGAGGTAATGTTTGTGAGTTTGTTCAGATCCACTGAACCGATTTTGAAAATTCTTTTACCAATAGAAAGCTACGTTATTTGGGAATGTCATAGGCTATATATAAATCCAAAAAATATCCAACTGACTGACCAATGTTTGTTACTTTCCCAATCGGCTACCATCGCATTAATAGTATTTAAGGATTTTTTATATAAAAAGAAACATAATGACACTACAACGCATGATAAGTAGGTATAATTCTAACGAGTATGTTAAACTAAAATAACATTGCTATTATCCTATATACAACGTTATGAGATAGAAGTTTAATAGCCGTTATCTAAGCAGGTATATATTAATTAAAATCTAGGAGTTATAATACAGTAACTTATAGATTATTTTAATTGAACGTGTATTTTAATTAACATGCAAGCCGTGAACTAAGTTGAACTGAACTTTAACTTATAGGAGACATGATATCGGTATTAATATCTCGATAATTATTTCCATGTTCGCGAACATTGTATATTAATTGTTTAATTTATTGATATTAGGTCCTTCATATTTTAAAATTGTGCGATTTTCTAAGAATATTTTAAAATTCATAGTCTTTTTTTTTTATTTGATAAAAAGTCATAAATAGTTCATAATCTTACCGCAGTCTACTCCTAGACAAAGTTCTCTCCAAGTTACGCCACTTAGCACGATCCTAGGTTTCTTACATACAGAATGTCACTTTGCAAAAATCATCGATCATTTAAATTAGAAGTAAGTGTGCAATGATATATTTACCTTAAAAATTAATATATCCTTACTAATATTATAAATGTTAAAGTTTGTGAGAATGGGTGGATGTTTGTTACTCTTTCACGTAAAAACTACTTAACGGATCTGGATGAAATTTGGCACAGAGATAGATTATGGTCTGGAATAACACATAGGCTACTTTTTATCGCAATAACCGACATCCACGCGGGCGGAGCCGCGGGCAACAGCTAGTGCTTAGTTGAACTTAATATGTTTTATAATATAAAACATATTAAGTTCAACTACCGCATATTATATTAAATTCCAGATCTCAAGGCTTATTTCATGGATATTTTAATTAATTAAAACAGCTAAAACTATCCTATAAATCTATTATTCGATCGTTAATTTTGCTATAATTCAACATTTTATACGCGTTCGCGTTCGCGAGCCCAACCGTTGTTGTAATCGTTATTCGCCTTCCACTTTCACGCTGATGTTGCGAATATATTGGATCGTAAATCCCTTATAGAATTGCTCCTCTCGCTACGAAGCCATGAAAGGGAGTGTAATTAAAGTACCCCGGTGTTACATAACTACACTTAACTAGTATAATCGCCTATAATAATAATATTCTTCGAAGGATACGACGATAATATATGCTCCTATGTGCATTAAAACTTATTGTATAGAGTTTATATTAGGCGCCTGGCTTTCATCAAGTTGCAATGTCATTACTAAAAGGTAAAATAAAAATACTTAGAATCTATTTTCAATATGGTATGTTTTACAAATATATATTAATCACCATCAACATGTATATTAAAGCAGATAACTAAACCAATAATTACATTCCGCATACCTACTATTGAAGATTACACGAATTAACACACATAGCATTACCCCTATCAGTGTAAAAAATATATACATACTAAAATAGCACCACCCAGACACAAGGCACATAAGCGTTATTTAGCCATAAATTCAGAGGCCCATCTAATGACTTCCCAAGCTAATAGCGTATAGAATAAGCTTCTATATACGTAGGAACATTTAATTTAGCTCAATCGAGTCTCGGGAGGCGTGTATTTAAATTGAGACGTCTAGATGGCGAGATAGGAGCTGGGAACGGCCAACGGAGATGCTATCTCGGGAGTCGGAGCCCTCGTTTGTAAGTTTCTCCGAGACGAGAGGCAACCATCGTTTTTCTAAGTCTAGCTTATGTATTTTATAATATAGTTTTGTTTACGGCTTCGTGTAGTTAAGTCTTACAGAAATTATATTTATTATCAAGTAAAATGGCAGCAGGTGCATGGTTTATTTCAAACAGACTGCCTCGGTGGTCCAGTGGCCGCAGTATCCGCCTGCTGTGCACGAGGTTGTGGGTTCGATTCCCACACAGGACAAAACTTTGTGTGACCCACAATGTGTTGTTCTGAGTCTGGGTGTAATTTGTGTCCGTTAATTGTATGTTTGTAAAGTCCGCCGCGACACAGAGATTGTTCTCTAGTGCGGGAGTTGTCTTTTTAAAACAGAAAAAAAAAGAAACAGAAAGAAATGTAAGTAGTATATTCATATACCTAGATATCCATTAGCAATATACTCCGCATCATATAAAGACATTTTAAATCAAATTCCCATCAAATTGCGTAGTTATAAAATAATTTTCTAAATCGTCCGGTGGTCAGCGATCACGTAGGGCGGTCCTTGCGTTCATCTCGGAGCAATTCCTTTGATAGCAAGAGACACCGGGACATATGGCTGACAGAGCACTAGGTAATTGTATCACGTATTATATATAGAATGATCTGTGTAAAATGTCCCTGATGGGTCCAGCATTGATTTATTCAATGTTAGAGCCATTTCCATTTTCATTCCCGGAAGAGTTAAATTCCATTCCAATTAAAATTTGCCCAATCTTTCTTTATTATTTGTCACATCGACTTTGGTATTTCAATAGCTGTTTATTATTTAATAGATGTATATAATAATTAATAAATATTTGAGCACACAATAACATGCAAATGTAACGTCCGCAAGGATTGCAAAATATCAATCAAATTATTGACAGCGAGCAACTAATTTAATATTGTATAGATATTAACCAGACACCCACACTTGGACATGACTAAGATTGAATAGAAAAACATCGGCCACACCTTGTTATTGATATAAGAAACATTTAGTTCATCATTGTAGATACATTCTTAACTAGATAATTTATATCTGCATCCAACTTCATTATAGAAAGTGCTTCACTTCGTAGTATTTTTATAGGTACTCATTTATCCACAACAAGCACATAACAACTACCTACTCATCGCACATAAAATCAAACATAACAGCCTTCAATTAAGGAACTGAGGAAAGATAAATCAAGAGTTCTCATCAATGGTATGACCGACTACATACCGACGTCGAGGGCCATTTCACGCCGACCAATCAGCGTATTGCTGCATTGCCGCTTTCGAACGGAAACGTAGAAGACGCGTGCGGCTATAATACGCGGTAATCTGCGGGCAGTAATATGCAGTAATACCGCGGCAGATGGTCGTAGATGGCAGGAATGGCGGCAATCTACGCGACCACTGCCGGCGTCCGCCCGTAATAGTTGTGGTAATGGTCGGACCAGTTTGCGACCTTTCAATCTAGGAATGTCAACTTAGAGCAGGGCTGTCTGTTTTGAAATAGTTTGTTTTGGTTGATGATACTAGACGATAAAACATAACATGACGCCTGTTTTCATGAAAGGGTAGGCAGAAGAACGTCCACGGTTCGTTAGATATGTTTTTTTTATCTGACTCAACATGTCTCAACTTTTTAAGAAAAATACAATTAAATTAAGAAAGTTTTTCGGATATATATTTTAAATTAATACCTGTCATTTAATTTCTGATAATCATTCTAAAAAAATTATGAAGATGCAGCGTGCGCAGTCAATGGATATGGTCTCCTCAAGACTGAATGCTGTGGAAACGTCTTAAGTAGACGTCTTTCGAATAAGATGATGACGTTAATTATAGTTTTTTTTGTATCATACAACCAATTTTACATTGAACTAATCTATTTTATTTTAAACTCTAATTCTAGTTCTATTGGATACATCCAACATTACTTAATTTATTATAATGCTGCCTTAATTGCTCTAAAGTAGTTCGTAGACATCTTCTAGACCAGTATTATTGGCTAACGTTTCATTCAAACAGGTTACTTAGTTGATGACATCGAAAATATTGACTAACTCATAAATCTTCTATTTGTAACAGTTGCCAACCCTAACATGACATCGCCCGTGGTCTTTCGAAAGTACTGCTATTTTATGTGCGTTCAACATGTACTCTATCACAACGTACTAGGATTGAAATTAGAACGATTTTATTTTCTAAGACATGTCAAGTCATAATGCAGTAACGACCGCAATTGTCCGGTGCTATTTCATGATACAGTTTTATCTCATTGTGAGCTTCGATTACCGGGTAAACCGTGTTATTTTTAACCGCTTAGTTGACTTTAACGGGAGAAGACTTATTGACATAAAGATGAGCGAATTTAGAACGGATTTTTTTATTAAGACTGTTCTTTTTCATAGTTTTTATAATGCTGTTATTAAAAATATTTAAAACCTCTTGGCTGCCGGGTAAAATACAAGGAAAAATTAAGTACTATTGTGTGTATTAAATCTAACTGCAAAACTACGTAGTTATAATACATTTTTGTTTACCTATATAATTAATCATAGATAAATACCACACGCAAATTCTTATTTAAGAATTTATGTTAAAAGATGAAATATACAGTTTTTAGTTAGCTGAGTTATAATATGTTAATAGTTTTTTTTGTACACTAAAAATATTCTTCTATAAAATTAACCTTCTTATTGTTATTTGCTATTTAGACAGCAAATCGTAGGTACCTATTTATGACCCGCCCGATGGTAATCAGTTACCATAGCCTATGCAATGTCTGGTACAATAAATACAAGCATTCAAAAGCTTCTTATTTTTGGATTTTAATACGCTAGTCACTAGGTTACGGTAACCCTTTACCAACAGATGTGCCGTATACTTATTTGCCACCAAACTAGTATAGCCTAAGAGTGGCAAGTTCTAAGCAGCTTCTATATTTGTTCGGTGCACGTGCCGCCTGAGTTTACCAGTTCCAAAACGTAACCAAACATTAAAATTACTATTCCTAGCAATTACAGAGGAAATCATTATATTTAAATCATTAAGATTTCCTTATACCGTATATTTATAACTACAATTATTATGAGTAAGTTATAACATATAATAGTTAAATACGAATAATTACAAGTCAACAGGAAGATGTTTGTATTTTATTATGTTTTTATTTCTAAACGCTATAATTTACGTAAATGTATGTAATAAATTTAAAATTATTGCTAATAACTTTCTTAACCATTTAACTAACACTTTTCATGTTCTCGCATTTCATTGAGCAGTAACAAATCCAAGACAGTGGCGTTTTTTTCAGGCAGTGAAAGTGTGTAGCTTTTTATGCCTATGTCCAGGCTGTGGACGTCTTTGGGCTGAGATGATTATAGCAAGCAATAGAATCGCTAACATCTTTGCCTGTCTTTCATATTTTAGTCCGCTGATCCCTATATTTTTGTGTAGGATCGTTGTAGGTAAATTTGGCTTACGTGCTAGATTTATTATTTATGACGTTTATGAGTGTTACTATGTAAGGATGCATAAATTATTTTTTTATTTATAGGGAACACCATATTGTTTGCATATTCATTATTACGAGTACGTACCTACGTTTGATTATTAATAGTCACTGCCTTGGTGGTTCAGTGGTCGATGTGTGTGACTGCGTTCAATTCCCGGGTCGGGCCAAGAATTGATATTTGGTTTTTCTGTTAAGAAATTTACATTAGGTGCCTGGAGTTGGGAAATTGGCGGTGTTTACACCTCCGGCCTTGGAAAGCACGTAAGGCTATTGGTCCTACGCCTGACGTCTCTTCGGTCATGTCTGATAGTCCATTCACCCATCTATCAGTCCACTCTCATAGTCCGGTGGGAAAGCAGTGAGAGAATAAAGAGTGTACTTGTGTTTCCACACACACTTGTGCACTATAATATCTCTCCTGCTGAAGGCTGGTCTCCGTGGAGATTAGCCGCTATTACCGTTGCCAAAATTTAGTTAGGAGGACATTATTATTATTAGTCATGGTACAGCCCTAATTAGAGAAATTTGCGGTAGATGGCGTTAAGTCTCATTGATGCAGTTCCTAACAGTTTAAAAGTAATTTGACTATTATAATATTATAAAGTTTTATATATTTTAATATTATTCAACTTTACTTAATAAAACAATTTAGAGCTCCAGTTATCTTGTTCAAAGTTATTATTACAAGCGTCTGTTGTTATGTAGATAGGTATGTATGTTTTATGAAAACCGAGAAGATTTTCACTTTTGAATAATAAAAATAAATATTACTTATATTATGTGTATACGTTATAAAAACAAGAGAAATTTAGAGAATATAATTTATTTATAATTGCAACACTTTCACCTGCTATAATATAATTTCTTTTGAAGTAGAATATTATGTCTTTTATTTATTATACTGCAGTAGACGCATAGCAAGTGTAGTTAAAATTATAATTTGTTATTTCCTAAAATGAATACCTTCTTTAATATTAATGCTATACAGTTCATACTCGCCTTTTGTTCAAGGCCTTCGAAGCTTCCGCATACAGACAAAACAATTGTTCATTATGTATTTTTATAAGGGCTATACAAGCAAAAAAATATAATAGTTAAATATTAGGACAACTTATATAATAGCCATCTGTACTTTATTTAGGCACAGCCTGTAATTTGACAACTAGATTTGTTTTTTAAAGACAACTCCCGCACTACACAACAATCTCTGTGTCGCGGGGGACTTTACAATTGACAGATATAAAGTAAAAAGATTTTTTTTTTATACTACTTAGATAGCAAACAAGCATACGGCCGGCCTGCTTCGTGTTACCAGAATATCACTTGCAAGTTGCCGACCCATTTTTTACACCGGGGCTTTAAGATAGAATGTCCTTAGGATAGGATTTCGTTTCTTTAACAACGCATCCCTAAATGAGCGCTGGAGACCTGTACTCATACACCGAAAAACAACTACACGGCTGTGTGTAATTATTTGGCTGTGGTCTTCTGTGAGATGGAGGTCCTTCCCCAATCGGGCTTGCCCACTAGTATCGTGCTCTACCTCTCTTAACAATTTTTTAAATTCATTTTCCAATTCAAAAAAATACGCGTTTAAATTACAAAACCATTTGTTTCTGTGGGTGTACAAATGACACATACAAACAAAACAAATATGTAGACAGACCAGTAGCAGATACATTATGTAAAACGGCAAGCGGCTTTAGGCTATATCATTTGTCGAAGTCCACCAGTGACATCTGTCGTCAGTAAAACAAGTTTATCTTGGACCAAACTCATTATTCAAACCTCCACGGTTGCTGGACTACCAACCTGTGTGTCAATGATAAAGACTGAAGATAAATAGGTATATATTGTATTGCCTTTCACTATGTAGGTATAAAACCAATTTGCATAGTAGGTATAAGGTCTTGTTAGTAAGATTTCTTAAGTTGGGTATCGATATCACTAGGATGCCTCGCGAAGCGGCCTCGTGATGTGGAGACGCGTTTGCCTCGCGAGGCAATTTAACTAACTGACTGCCTGATGAATCCGCGCACTAGGGCCCTAATTCTGCTAATTTACGAATGGCTCAATTGAATCTGAAATTATCCTCAATTGAATCTTAGTAGCATTTTTGGTATTCTGCTAATATATTTAAGACTCTTAAATTATTTAGCAGTATACCAAAAATGCTAATAATTTAAGACCAATAGTTTTCCAACTATTGGTCTTAAATTAATTAGCAGAATATCAAAAATGCTACTGACATTAAATTGAGAATCAATTCAGATTCAATTGAGCCATTCGTAAATTAGCAGAATTGGGGCCCAGATTAGCAGCCTCGTGAGGCAGCCTTGCAATGTCGATATTTTGAAGGCTCACTTTGGTGTTCAAGAGACGTACAGCAATAAATTATTACTATTCTACACGTGGCATAAACTTACGTTTAATACGATACCTTTCCGTCAGAAAATCTTTTAGAGAGTTGAAATCAATTGTATGTTGTTGAAATGGAATTGTATACGGCATAATTATTGCAATAGGTTCGTCCTCTCCCTATTAGTGTTTTTCTTAAGTACCTAAGTTTTTTTTTCGTCCATAGGCTACGGTAACTGTTTAACATCAGGTATGCTTGTATATCTAATATTTAGTTTTATTTTATTTACCTATAGGCTTTTGTAAGAAGCATGTTTATTTTAATGTTAACTTTCTTGAACACACTTGTATTTAATTAATTAGTTTATTTATGTCTTTAAATTTAGGTATTTTATTTTATAAGCCAACCTTCTTAATTTTGAGTATTAATTTGAATTTATCTTACGATCTATCTAACATTTTAAAGATTTTAGTATTTGAATGAAAGGTATTAAAAAAACATAACCCTAAATTCCTAACCTATCAAAATAATTAACCAGAAACTCACCAGCTTTATATATTCTACGAGTAAACCTCGTCAGAAGGTATTCACTTTTGAAAGTCACGAATTCTAAACTTAAACAATAAATCTATAATCGATTAGGCTATTATCTTAAATCTAAACAAAAATTTCGAAAACTATGTATCCTCACACATTATTAACAATTTATAAGCGATCATGATCAAAACCTTTAACACGCACTCGTAAACTAATTCATTTGGAGCAACTTTCATTTCGTTACGAATGGTACTAAAATCATAAAGTGATAGATCTATACCGTATCTAGTGATACATTTACACAATAACGTTAAAAGGAGGTATGTTTCGATCACTATGAGGCTACTGATTATTGAATTTGCATATTCTTACATTCTGTTGTCGAGACTCGCGTTAGGCGAGGAGACAGCGTGCTCGTAATATGTGACACTCTTATACCTGATATTAATGATATAACATCATCTAAATCTCGGGCGAAAGACGTCCACTGTTGGACATAGGCTTTTAAGATTTACATGGCATTCAATCTCGAGCTGACTTTATCCATCGGCTGGCCGTAGCATTTCTTTTTTCTTTTCTATGTGCCCTGCGCACCTACGTGCCTCTCACTTAAGGGCTAATTTCGAGCCAATAATTTCCTTTTGTTGTAATCATCTATAGGCTACAAAAACAAAAAAAATTAATACAATAAAATACAACGGCTTTCAGGCGGGCCGTATGCTTGTTTGCCTTCTAAGTAGTATAAAAAAACAGTATTTTTCCTAAAATACGTTTTTTATTAAATCGATTTGCACAGCAACTTGAAACAAGTATTTAAATTCACTATAACTTCAGCATGTAGTTATAATTAATGGGGCATTAGCTATCAGAATAAGTTACGTGAAATTATACGCTACTAGCTCCTCGACTACAGTGACTTGCAATGTAATTCGATGCAGCTTAATTATTTGATATCACGAAACGTCGCATACTATAAGACTGCGGGCAATTTGATACAATAATCTTGGAGATTTACATACTTTAACATGCATTTTGTATATACCGATTACATAGTAAATATTGCCTATATTATATGATGATTGGTCATAGAATAATTAGTTTGAACAAGTTTAAAGCGGCAAAGAAATAGTGTAGCAGTACGGCTTCGCTTTGAAGGATTAGGCAGAGGTGAATCATCAAGTTTAATTAACTTTTTTTTAGAGACTACTCGCTTACTAGGGAACAAGTCTTTAATCGCGGAGGACTTTATAAACATACAATTAACGGATACAAAGTACACCCAAAGGCACAAAGATTTGGGACAACCATTTGTGGATCACATTTGTCGCATCGCCAAGCTATGCTGTCTTCTGAAGTGTGGACTGCACGGTACATGCTACCTCCGAACGCCTTTTTATAATGTCGTCTGACCATCTTGGTGCTTTGCCCTAAGCGCGTTTACCTTCCACGCCCGAAACGCATAATATGTCCGAACATAATATGTTAATAATAGCAACCCATATAGGTCTCACTGTTGGGCACGGGTCTCCTCTCCACCACCTCACCCACTCGCTCCTCACCCACACCAACCCGCATTAGGCCAGCGAGTGTGATTTAAGGCCTAAACTCTCTCTGTCTCTCTTGATAGAGGAGAGGAGACCCGTGCCCAACAGTGAGACCTATATGGGTTGCTATTATTAACATATTATGTTCGGACATATTATGCGTTTGTGTATTATTAACACATTATGATTTCCTTCACCGTTATTTTCAATATATTAACAGAAAAAAACCTTTATACAATTGACAAAGGAATTCTTGATTACATGAATCTTTGCAATAACCCGATGATTTATCCATAACACAGAGCCAGATAAACTGCACTAGATAGGTACTAATACATAAATTTAACAAAAAGCCCACCCACAAAGTGAAATGACAGTTACTGAGACAGGCTAGAACAAAATAATGCAAGACACCGCGATTTAGATTGCGGCTAAACCTCCAATGATGGTGATTTGACCATTTCATAGTTTCATGAGTTTGACTCAATGGTTGAATTTGCTGCTTTTATAAGATTATAGAGTATATTTTGTCGCAAAGTGAAAGGTCTAAGATAGTTTAAATATTATAGGGTAGCTCGCTTTCTTTTTTATTGAGATTTTCTAACGGGTATAGTATTATAGAGGCTTTGGAGGCTATAAAGTATACTGTTAGAAGCCTTATGTAATAATGCCTGGATACCTTTGGTCAGTATCTATAGAAATAAATACGAAAATTTAAATGGATGTGTTACTTTTTGTTGTTTTTAAAAGACAACTCCCGGACTAGGAACAAGTGCTGTCTCGCCGGAGACTTTCCAAACATACACCCACGTGTTTATTTACGTTTTTTTACTCAATCACGCAAGCCAAAACGGCTGAACGGAATTGAATGAAATTTTGCACAGAGATAGATTATAGTCTGGAATAGCATAAAGGCGGAAAAAACACAGTTCCTGTGGGATTGTACACGCGGGTGAAACCGCGGGCAACAAGTATAACATAAACAAAATACTATTGAAACGTCCTACGTATTTAACACAAAGTAGTACGCAGGAGAACGCTGCGCCGGAGTTGGCCGTGTTACAATTTATTTACTTTCTACATGTTGAGACAGCGGACCTTTTCGTTTCTAAACTGTTGCTTTTATTTTACCCGCTAAAATATTATGGCGTTCAATTTAATCAATTCAAAATCAAAGTCAAACTCATTTATTCATTTAGATCAAATTCATGATACTTATGAACGTCATTAAAACAAATGCCAGCATACTTTTTTCCTAATGCCAATTCGCTGACTAGGGTAGGGCCTCCAGAAGAATTGGCAAGAAACTCGGGCCACTCTTTTTTTTTTCAATTAAATACATACAAAAAAAAGGTTTACAAAAAAAGATAGATCAGATATTGTTTTGAAAGAAGGTCATTTGCATGTATTTTGTTTATATAATACTAAAGTTTTAAAAATAATTTCATGTTAAATGAACTCTAGAGACCTATACCTAATCACGCTCAAAAACACAACTTCACCAATTTGTGTAGTTATGTGGTCGTGGTCTTCTGGAGGATGGAAGTCCTTTTCCAGTCGCGCTTGCTCGCTTCTATAATACACAACCTCGGTCAAAGTTCTTAGCTTTCATCATGATTGTACTCATTTCTATAAAACTCCACTTTCATATCCTTATTCTTCTCAATCTACCTGCATACCAATTCAATCGCATCAACAACAAACAAACTTATACTTGAACTTATTACTTTATACCATATTTGTGGTTAGTTGCGCACGCGCCGCGCCCGCGGCTCCATCGAACATGGCCGTTCTTGCTAACTGTAAGGGAACTGCTATCGAGAATTTGAATTTTTTGCTCAAGAAAATTGTTTTTTTTTGTACTATAATATTTGGGCCAATTTTCGGATGTTGCCAGTTATAATTTGACGGGTTATTAACCATTGACCTGTAACATTTTTTGTAAATAAACATTATATTAAATAATCAATTGTTTGGATTGCGTCTTGTGTTACACTTTTTGCTACTGCCATGCTTCCTTTGGGTCGGATCGTGATGATATTAGCGGCCCGTCCCGACTTCAGTCGGGTTAAAGTTTTTTTATTATATAGGTACCTATATGTAATAAAAAATCTTTAACCCGACTGAAGTCGGTATACTTTTGATATAGGTATCTATATTAAAAGTCCGTTTTTGGTACTCACTTGTGGCTTTTAAGGAACCATTGTGCAAAATCTCAAATTCCTTGCTGTTGATGCATTAGTCAACCAAAATAAATAATTATAAAATCTTTCTCAATTATTATTACATGTAGAAAGACTAGTAACTCTAGAGATTATTGTGTTCAAACAAACAAACTTTTTAGTTTTATAATAGCAGTATAGATTAGGCATTAAGCTTAAACATCATATCAATAACTCTATACTAATTAAACGAAAACACGTTAAAAGAAAAAGCCTATACAACGGCCTTAATGACATTCCGGTAATAGATTAACTTTCCTTCCGTCGGTACAGGACGGATGATGTATGTACGCAGCATCCCATCTGCCGCATCATGGACCAATATTGCAAATTTTCTAACCAGCTACTTAGTCATTAATGTGCAAATTTTATGATAATGATGTAGCGGTTAAGATACACGTCAATGCCGCACTGAATCTTATAAGTAGGTTCGATTCCCACATGGGACAAAATTTTGAGTAATCCATTAATTGTGATTCTAGTCTGGCCGTACTTTGTGTTCGTGAATGGCATGCCTGTAAAGTCCCCCGTGACACAGGGCTTATTCCCTAGTGCGGGAGTTGTCTCTTACAAAAAACAAGTAGGCTCAATAGATCCGCCCGCGGGTTCAAAGAAACGCGTAAAAAAGAAAAATGCGCGTCATTATTCTGTAAATAAAAAAATGTTTTAGTTAATTGCGTGTAATTCAATTTTAGATGATTGATACTGGCCATCAACAAGTTAATGAAATAAGTAATAAAAAAATCGTAGATTCAAAAATGGAATCAAATCCGGATCAGTAGTTCTTGATACTATTCACTTATACTATATGATTTGATGGCCTAGTTTTTATACTACCTAGGCGGCAAACATATGGCCCGCCTGATGGAAAGCAGTTACCATAGCCTATGGACGCCTGAAATACCTGCGACATCGTACGCGTGTTGATGACTCAAAAAGTTTCAATACCAGGGTTTTGTGTTTTTTTTACCCTGGAGTAGGAAAACTTTTCTTTTAAATAATATATCCCTAAATGAGCGCTAAAGACATGTACTCACACACAGGAACATAACTACAATATTATGGTTACTTGACTGTAGTTTACTAAAGGGTGGAGGTCTTTTTCCAGCTGGGCTTGCTCGCTGGTATGATGCCCTACCTCATTTAAAACAAGCTACAAATGAATAATATATTCTTACATAAGTTGACGACATTAACTCAATCAAACCACTTTTACTTAAAATTAAGTTTAATTAGACGATTTATATCTACTTATTGACAATTAAATATTATAATGAGTGTAATTGATTATTTATGATAGAAATCAATTTCTGAAACATAAATTTGACCTCGGAATTTTAATATAAAAACCTTTTTATGCAACATTTTAGTTAAAACATGTTTAATTTCGCTGACTAGAGACGACGATCAGAAATGAAACTTTTTAAAGATATATGTGAGCCATGTTTGTTCCAAGTCTAGGAGTACTTCGTGTCCGTGGGTATTTGCTTATGAATCTGCCCGCGACAAAGGGCTTGTTCCCTAGAGTGGGAGATGTATTTTATATTATAGAAAATCAAACTGTGGCCCTCTTACATTGAGCAAATTGACATTCTATGTATGTAAACATAAATATTAATTCCATCAACTAACCCCACTTAAAAAACCACTAAAACCGAATTATTTCCAATTAACATATTTACCATAATTATAATTATGTTAAACTAATAAACATTTTATTTTTAAATGTGTTATAAAAACAACACTGTACACTCAATGGCAAAATTTCCAATGCTCATTTAGGATCCATTTTTAAAGACATGTTTTCCTTTCCGAGTGGTACTCCCTAATGTTATTTTTTTTATCGGCAACACATAAATGAAGCTTCAAGTAACTCAAGCGTCCATAGGCTGCGGTAACTGCTTATCGTCAGGCGCACCGTATGCTTGGTTGCCACCTAAGAAGTATAAAAAAAGGACTCGCATAAAAGGACTCAGTGGCAACAATCATGTCTTTGCCCACATACTGATATCTAAGTAATAAATTCAAACAGATTGCTCTCTTATTGTCACTACTTGGCATGCCACAAAAACCGGCAACCGCCAACAATACGAAGATCTAGTTTGTGGCATGTGGGCGAGGCCGTGGGACGTCACTAGTGAACAGTGAAACTCAATACCGATGTACAAGCTTAATACATTAGGATAGACATGTATAATTATTTTTTTATATATTCTTGACTGCCTATTCGTCTAGTGCTTAGTGATCCTGACTTCTAAGCTGGAGGTCGTGGGTTCAATCATACCTAGGACACATTGTCATCTTTGTGAGATGAGCACGCTTCTTCGTTCTTTGTCTGGGTGTAATTTATTTACAATATTTATGTATTTAATCAATGTAGGTAATTCAAGTATTTTATGTATAACTGTGTCTACCAATTGCCATGTTGTATTCTAATCTTTGCGAAGAGAGAAATACAATAAATGAAATATTCATAATGAAAATTACTATTATAGGTTATTGCTTGGTAACGGTGGATCGTAGTGGAATGAGGCATATTTTGATGTAAAACTTTCTTTTAAGTATTTTTTGAGACGTGTGACGAGTGACGTGTGTGAAAAATTTTTTGATGATAAGAATTTGTAAAAAAAAACCGTCATCAAAAAATTAAGTCGCACAATGATAGGTATTTTTGTGCCTGACTGTACCGTCTTACTAATGTAATGAGATCGTATGATCACTGCATTCCACCTACTTTGAATAATAAGTTTAGCCGTAGGTGTACCCGAGCATGTCCGAAAACGCCCGAAAGGTCATTCGGGCTAAATGTCAAATGGAACAAGCGAGGTCGAAATGTTTGAGCCTTCAGGCGATTAATTGTAAATCAATAGGTTTAGATAAAAGTTATTGTGGCTGGAGGCACCAAATTATTTAAATAATGAATAACATGAGCCTTTGTATTATTACAAAGGAGTTTTATAAATTAAATGACGTAATCGTAGGTTTGTATTTAGAAACTGATTAACTCCATTCATCGGCAGAAGTAGAAAAGATTACCCAAAGATCATCCTTCTTATAATAAAATGAGCAAGCTTGTTTTAGTCCACAGCTGGACAAAGACCTCCCTCAATTTACACCGCAATACACGGTCCTCCACATTTCAAAACTATTCCCAGGTATCTTTAAAAAATAAAATATCCTTAAAAAACACGATACAAGTCAGATTGCATGAAGTTATTGCTTAATTATTATAATCATAATCCTTACATAGGTAAATTAGGCTAAAAGAGATCGATTGACGCCAATTTTCTAAGTATTATAAAAAAAACACTAATGGCAAATCTTGAGAAAATGACTTCTGCCATTTTAAAAATATTTTTCTCAAAATTTGACATTTACAATTTTTTTATGGAAAAATTGTTTTTGTATTACTCAACCTTTCTGCACTCCGTTCAAATCTAAACACCATTAATTCACCTGCCTTACATAAGCAATAAAACAGTCTAAAAACTCTTACACTAACGACCGACGACGTCGACCAACTGACCGACGACGTACCAAAATTGTTGGCATTTTACTTGACGTGCGTGTCCCCACGTAATGGCAACAGGTGCTTCTCAATTTAGTTACAGCTATGCAAACCAGATGGAATGTGCGGTCGTATCTTTTTTGTTTTGTAAAATAAGATGGAAGCCGAGGCGAAAGTACCCTGGTACAGATGAGTTTGATCCCAGCTGGCACAACAAATGTGAATTTCACTTTATGGGAATTATACTTACTAATCAAATAATTAACCATATGTTAACAGTGAATGAAAACATCGTGAGTAAACCCACATGTCATAAAAGTAATTGTAAAAGCATGTCTGATGCACCAAACCGCAATGAGCCATCGTATGTTAATTAAGAGCTCAACCCTTTGTCATGACAGAGGAGAAGAAACTCGTGCTTTATAATGAGACAAATATAAAAAAAGCGGTGTATTTTTCGTTCTCTTTAGCTTTTGAAACAAACTACGAAAATGTATAATTAGTATAAAGAATATTATACATAGCACAAAAAAGAAGCCGCAAAGTAAGTTCTGGTCTTAAGGCATAGTTAAACTTTCTATGACCAAAACGTCATTAAAATCATACACTAGTTCCTCTTCTCACATGATTTCATTATGACAATTTCTTACTAAATTCGTAAAGAAATGAACTTTATTACCAAGCCAGATTATCATTGAATAAAATTCAAATTAAGATCAAAAATAAATCTGTATAAGTACGTCGTGGTACAGCTCAAGGGACTCGTAGCAAAGTGTTCGGATCAATAGATCTTCTAGGTAGGCTCATCTCCGTTGAGATTGGCCGCCGTGATCAAAATCGATCTGGATGACTATTAAAGCCCAAGTCTTTAAATTTTCGGGACAATCCCTCCCACATGTCCACCGCTGTGACTCCTGTGAGCCAGGATTAACAGCGGAGTAACCAACTGATACACCGAGTTTTGACACTCGTGCGTCCCGTGGACAACTAAACCTACTGTCTTGGACCCCGCAACGAATTTAATCAGAAGTAAATAGGAGGAGTTAGAAAGAAAAGTTTCCACTTCAAACTTCAAAAATCTTTAAATGTCGAAATACGGCTAATCACTATTGGATGACAAATAAACCATGTCGTGTTTCGTAACTTCATTCTCCTGCGTTCATATTTGTAACCGCAACGTAAAAGTGCGTTACATGTCATTACTCTTATTTTAACCAAAAAAAATTAAACCAATTTTACTTGTCAAAAGGAGGCTAATGATTTACACGTGAGTACGGATGTGTTTATATAACGTATACATATACAAACTGATGTAGATTAAACTAATGTTTGTTTTATTTAATCTGCGTATAATTTCCATTTACTTTTCTTGCTACCGTATTCATATTTTTTTGTTGTTTTACGTCACCAACCTACAGGCCTCAGTAGAACTAGGAATGTTAGGAAAATATTTTTGTTGCGATCTCATTTTGGCCATTAAAAATGTTGCCTAATTTGCAAATTCTTCTCAACTAACCTTTCTGTCACATTTATAACTTATATCCTAATGGCTATTGCTTTGGTTGTGTTCTTCTTAAAGGTTGAGATCCTTCCCCATTCGGGCTTACTCACTTGAATGGTGGCCTACCTCTCCTAGACTAAGAAAGGTAGGACATTATACCAGGTGTCAAGAGCTTATAGGCTACGGTAACTCCTTCCCATTAGGCTAAGTACCTAATAATAAAAATGGTACAATGTTGTAAACACAACAGTTACGTAAAGCAAAGACAATTACAAATATAGAAGCTGATGTTAGACAAACAAATTTACTATTTTTGATATTATTTATTTCATGTCCGATATAAATCAATGCCCATTTATTAACTATTATTGTTCTATTATTTGTTATGGCAACTTTAACAATAAAAGTTACGAAACAAAGATGGCGGCTTTTGACATTTGTATACCAAATGTAAATCATCTGTTGCAGATTTTGTAAGTCGTAAATGTAAGTAGCGATATAAGACAGTGACTAGCTTGACCGGTAGCTAAATTGACAAACAATCATGTGAGAAATATGAATCTTCCAATAACAATAAATTTCATGTCGCTTTTTGACAGTTATATAACCTGTAGGTATCTATAATGTGACAAAGTCGCTATGGAAGTTTTAAGTACCTACTAGTAGACTTTAGTTGTACAGTGAAATATGATTCGGGGATAACTGTTAATTTGTGATGAAAAGTTTCCATTACAGCACAATTTATGACTTGGCACTATGATGATTTTTTTTCTCTTTATCACTACTATGGAGACAAACAAGCATACGGCCCGCCTGATGGTTATCTACTAGTTCTGTAGTCTATTGACACTTTCAACACCAGCGGTATCAGTCACGCCTTGCCGACCATATAAAATTTCTACCTTGAATAATAATTTATTAAAATTTAACTTAAGTTGTTCTTTTTAATTTTGTAGGTATCAATATTTTTCATTGAATTTAGAAATGACTTGACGAATATTTTCACTATAAAGACCAATATCTACTTTCATTTGACCAAACTAACCTAGCGAATATTTTAATTATTTATCCTCATAAATATCTCAAAAAATTCTATGAATGCTGAACAAATAATATTCATACAAATATACATTACAAATAACTACACCACTCCGCTTTTAACTAGACCATCGACATTAAGACGAACATTCACGACACAAAAAATAAATATCGATCACTGACCAGAAAGAACCGTGCCAACATCACAATGAGAATTCCCAAAAATAATTCAAACATTCAATGGTCCAAATTACAAAAAGCAATCAGAGTATCTTGTGAACGATAATGATGGTAGTAAAAAAAGTAAAAAGAATCAGATCCGATATGAAAGGGGACTATTCACGGGCAGCTGCCGGCTTCATCTAAGATAATCTATTTGGCTGTAACCTCACGACCTCCCGGCTGGTCGGTATAACAATATAATTAAAGAGAGATCGCTACGATCGATGCTAGGGTTGGTTATTGCTCCTGAACTATCTATAAATATAGTTATATAGCCACTTGTTACACGATTGCATCTATATAACTAACATAAACATTGTTGCAAATACTTTGTATTGGTTTCAGGTCCGCACCTTTTTACAAACTAAGTTCCTAATAATTATTATGACTATATAGTGACAACTTGAGATTTCTGATTAAGCGAACTGCGCACTCTGGCTGTAAGATTTGGGACGTTTAAAACGCATAGCTACATGGCTAAGGAGTGTGGAAAGCAAAAATATGCGTATTGGCCTTAATAATTTAAAAAAACAGTCAAATTTGAATGCTATAGAGCCTTTTGGTATTATAATAACGTTTGATTGTCCATTTATTACAAAGAAATACGAGGTTTTAATTTTGTCTACTTAATTTACATACATCACACAATCAGTCCAAAATGTAGTTGTCTCAGCTACGCTCAATTCTTAGCAGTAACAAATATCTTTGCATAAGTACTTATAAGTAGCAGTGGTATTTATCTTACCAAACAAAACTTGAAATCTAAAAACACACAGTAATAACTCCGACGTTTACCAGTAATTCCCGTGTTTACCGGACAGCCCTGCAGGTTAACCGGATGTCGATAGGTCTGTAAAAGGAAATGGTACATGATTGTTGCTCCCAACGCGTTATAGATGTCATTATTTACTTGCGCCGACGCCGCTGTGTCGGCTTTTTACATGCTATACAAATTGCTCGCTGCGCGTGCCGCGCATTTCGTGTGGTCCGGCCTTTAGAAAACGCAACTCTTTCAAAATTTCAAGTCATCTTATAAATTCTATAAGTAATATTATGAAAACTTTTGGAGATACGAATTTAGATTAGGTTTTAAAAGAGGCTCAGCTTGTTTGAGGAAGGAAAATGGGACGTTTATATTACAGAAGACTTAAGTGAGAATTAAGTGGTGATGTAGTTGTGATCCTGTGTGTCAGTCAGTGTGTAACTACAATGCTCATTTAACAACATTTTTCGTATCCTAGTATTACTGATACAAGCATATAATAATATATTTTAAAGTAATTTACGAGTCAGCAACGCTTTCGTAGGGTATGGTGAACAATAACTAAATACATACCATCAGACAGCTCGAATTAAATTTCGATTTCCGAACGAATGTGCTTATCTAAGATGAGAACCACGTCTTTTACTTCTACAGGCGGCACTTTGCGCAGACACTTTTGTCAATTTTACAAATTAAAAAGGACATCATCTCGACCCATAAACGTCCCACTGCTAGGCACGGGTCTCCTCCATACATTTGGAGGGACATTAGCCTACGATACCACGCTTGCCAGACGGGTTGGTATAGGGTTTTGTTTTGAGTTTTCCCTCTCTTGCAGTAGATTTCCCTGTCTTAGTCGCCTCTTACGACACCCATGGGATAGACTGGGGTGGTGACATTTGTATTCTTAAACCGTCACCACACGGTTCAAAAACATCTTAGAAAGGACAGCGTCGTGAAAAATAAGTCTGCCAAAGTCTATTGAACCGTTTACCTTAGTCCACAATACCCAGTCCTATGCCTTCCGCCTTTCAGCATTTCAGCAAATGAATAGCGTGATTATATTTCTTGTAATTTTAACGATTACGTTGCGACATCACACTCAGACATTATTAATCGTAAAATATATTAACTCTGGCAATTTAAAACGACTGTTACTTTCATTGTAGGGCTCTAATTAGCACTTACCTATAATCTTTAACTATTATTGCCTTATATTATTGCATGTAAAAGGCAAAGACTTTATTTATAAGAAATCATAAATTTAAGTGAAATAGGAATCTTATTTTAATATTAAGAGCGTGGTTGTGGGTAATTGACTGTGAGTATGAATTATATATATAATATAAATTTCACACCATCTGCTAACGGTGAAGGAAAACATCGTGAGGAAATCCACATGTCTTAGAAAAAAATCTAAAGAATGTCTGATTCACCACCCGCATGTTCTCTTGATATCTTGATAGGGAAGCGGAGACCCGTGCCCCGCAGTGAGACATGTATGGGTTGCTATTAGGGAATCTAAGTGCTTTAAAAGAGTTCTATCTTATACATACTTACCACTTATTAAACTAGTGGCGCGCCCCGACTTCGAACGTGTTAATTAATTGTCGTTGGATAGATAGATGGATGGATGGATGTTTGTTACTCTTTCATGTAAAAATGACTAAACGGATCTGGATGAAATTTGGCCCAGAGATAGATTATAGTCTGGAATAACACATAGGGTACTTTTTACAGGGATAACCGACATCCACGCGTGCGGATTTTCACCCGATTTAATCAACTACATTATTTCATATACATAGCATCTGCGGTTTAGGCTCTGTGTTGATGAATCAATCAATCAGTCAGTCGGGATAAGTACTTAACTATACGTCTAGATCATAAATTTAACTAAACTAGAAATGTTACTGCTTTAGAGTTCTAGAAACTACGATTTTATTCCGTCGAGGTAATGAACATACCAGTTACTTATTTTAAATACGCCTTAAAACTAATTGCAAGCCATTTTAAAATGGAAGTTACACTCGTCGGATACTATAATTGTAGCAAACTTTTACGTGGTAATTGAAAAAAAGGGCAATAATTAGTATGGAGCTCCAGACGTGTTATTATTTTTACTGTCTTGTTCATTACTATTACGATCTGCCGTAGTTAAAGGTGTTAACAGATTAGCTCGTTTGCGACTGTAAAGAGTTCTTATTACAATAACGAGTTGGGATGTAGAAATATTGTTAGGTATCTATGGACGATGAACCTTTTTATTAGTAATGAAACCTACTTTATTCTTTCACCTGCATACTTTGCAAAGGTGTGATTAGTTCGAAATTTAAAATAATGAAATGGATTTCATTATATTATGCAATATTATATTCGAACTTCGATCTTTCGACAAGGGACCGCTGTACCATGGCCTCCCTTTAGTCATTTTCGATCTAAATTGTCATTTTGATCATTAACAACCTTTTAGCTGGGTATTAAGTTGCAAAATTTAAAGCTATACGTCAAAATCATTCTAAAGATAAATAATGAATGATCAATACTATACCTATTTATTTATTTGATTTAATTTTATCTACCTTTTGGAATGCAATAATTCTTTATTCACCTTTAGAATGCTAGCGACATACATTGCAATAGGTATAAAATGGTCGAAATTTCAAGCTGCAGACATTTAAATCATAAATTTCGAAGAATTTAAATTTATAGCCATATTCGTTTGACTATGTATATTAAAAAGTATGTTGGAATCTGCTGCACCAATGCCTGTAGGCTATCGCAAATCAAGAGTTTATTTTTACAATAAAAAATGAGCTAGTTCGTTAACTAACAGTAATTTAAACACGTAGCTGAGCCAATTTTGCCGCGGTTATCTCTTCAAGTCCTAAAATTGGTTCAAAATTAATATAAGTTGCACTGGCATGCGAATATTATTTAATTACTTGGGAATTTTACGTGAAATCGGTAAACGGTCGAAAGGAAAAATGACTTAATTTTGCTAGTTCATTTATTTTAATCATTGAAAGTAAGGCACAATTAAAATATCAAAACTAAATTAAGCTGTAGTTCAATCTAGAATTTAACGAAGCTTGCTATAAAAATAATTCAATGTTACCTATAAAATATACTAGGTAAAGAATATAGATTTTTAAAAGGTACAGAATTTCAAGGAGTTTGTATACCTCTATAATATTTTCTGTCATTTTTTTAAATTGTGTTCTATTTATTATGTTAGCTGCTAGCGTTTAAGCAATATTTAAAATAGGAATCTGATGTTTTCGCTTCACGTTCTATCCTTCTTTCTGACGTAATCAACTCTTTTATATAGGTACAGAAAGTGTTTTAACTTTTAAAATTGATAAAGTTAACTACCGTCCAACCAAAACGAAATTAGAACGCACTTTTGAAAATGCAACAATTATCAGCCACATCTATAGCCGGGGGCACTTCCACCGTTCGTCCACTGAGACAAAGCTGGAGAGATACAATCTCGCTTGTGGGTGTACTGTCAGATTTATCGAGTGCTTTTACCGTATAAGGTGATTTGTAATACCACCAGTAGATGTGAGGTGAAAACGTTGGGTTTCTATTGTAGCTCTAGATTTGAATGGTTTGACATTAATGTGTTTGTCGGTTTTGTTGCTTCGTTTTATGCAAGTGTTGATACATGTTTTCGCAAGGCGTACTCAGTTAGTACGACGAGAGATATAATAAATTAATATTTACTGAAAATCTATTCTTCTTCTTCTCTGTCGTGATCTAACAATGGTTAACAAACGGCAACGACTTTTAATGTAATCAAAATACAACTGTGCGGTTACCCATCTATGAGATTACCGTGCTCTTGGTTGCTTAACCCACTGATCGTTTACCGAACAGCGAGTGCACTTGAAAATCAATTAAAAATTATTTTATGTTACGAAGTAATACTCGTACTTAGTTATTTACTAATGAAGGATTATGAAATTTGAAAAGCTAAAAAGATTATATTAGCCAATTTATCTATAGCTACATAGTTTAGTGAATAGAATGGCCTAAGTTTCTTGCTAGGTTTCCTCATAACTAGCCAACTAGCTGGCTACTCTTTTAAAGGACACGAGGCCACTTTTTTACAATTCTTAGAGCAAAATAAAATAGTTTTTCTAATATGCATACTAAACTGCACACTGACTACCTGCAGTCATAATTTCCGACGAAATTTAGACCAATATTGGTTGACAATGCTGGCAGCCAAGATGCCTTATAAAGATTGGCCCAACAAGTTGGCCCGCCATAAAATTCAATGCAATACCGCCAACATTGTACCTACACAATGACCCTTTACTTGTTCATTCATTCGAACCAAAAAGGTTACATACAAGCATTCTCATTAACGCTATCTTAACATAAGATCTTAAGAACAAATCCGACTATATCCAATACGATTCGCGTATTAAAGGAATGAGATAACCGACACTAATGCGTAGTAAAACAAGAGTAGCGATGCAAATAGAACCTCATGTATATTCAACAGAGAACAAACAAACGCATGAGGTATCTTGTCGCAGAGCCGAGATATGGACTTGTAATTCGTAGGGAGACCAACCTTTGAGCCTGAAAAGGATTGTCTACAGACTTGTTTACTCTTTCTGAAGATAAATATTTTTGTAGACTATAAGACACCTATTCTCAAGAGTCTTTAAAAAATACAAATTTTCCTGCGAATATCTAGTACGTTAAAATTGTTGATTGTTATTACGTAAAATATTTAAAAATGTGAAAATTGAGGGTTTTATAATTCATTTTTTAAGAAGACGCCTTCCCCTCTTGCCTTGTGTCTGCTACACACTATAGTAAACATACAGATTGGAATCAATTAGCTATATCTATGGAGTATTAAAACTTAAATTAAGTCGACGTAACAAACACGCAAAGCATTGAATTTAATATAATGCATTTTTTATACAGTTTTTGAAATGTATGGCTAAAAACGTAGAAAACTCGAACGTCCACGAATGATGGTCACCATCGCCCTAGCATATCCGCGTACACCTTATAAGGGCCATGAATTCTGCCACCGAACTAGTTGTCGGATGAAAGCAGCCCCAGCTAATAACGATACCAGTTATAATGTGATATCTAAACGCGAAACATTTATATTGAACATTGATAATGTTGTAATTAAACTATTAGGTACTTGTTGGGGAAATGAATAAACTTACTTTTAATATTGACTAAGAAATTAATTTCTGTGTGGTGAGAGTTAAGAATACAAATGTCACCACCCCGTTCCATCCCGAGGGTGTCGTAAGAGTCGACTGAGGGAGTAAATCAGACAGACATGGATCAGTCAGGATGTATGGAGGAGACCCGTGCCCAACAGTGGGACGTTTATAGGTCGAGATGATGAAGAAATGAACTACTTGCGTAGTTGTGTTTATCATGCTGAATTAATCTGTAAAATTTTACCGGTTTTATTAAATGCAATACGATATTTCGGAACGTAAACACTTTAATTGCATGCAAGATAAGCATTATTGTAAGAAATCGAAATTCAATGAAATAAATAAATCTTTTCTGTCATTCATGTGTCATGTGTCAGTGACAAATTTTGACATTTAAAATAAAAAAGTTTCATCACGCCTGTCTCCTCTAATTTTCTTTAGTGACGTGTTAAAACGTGAATCTTGCGAACAAGAAAGAGAGATAGAGCTTTACACGCTATATAGCTCCGTCCCGGTTTCTCACTAGAAAGACTCACGTTTCTGACAAGGATATAAACAAAAGTCAGTTCAACTAATCAAACTCCAAACAACAAGTAGATTAGTGGACGCGCCAATATATACAATTCCTAACTCTAGGAAGCCTAGCTTTACCTTAACGGTACTAAGTAAGAGCATGTTTCATTAGTAAGTTATAAAGCACCACTAATGCGAATATCGGATAGCGGCAAAAGCTACAACGATCGCTCGAAGCTTAGATGGTGTTAACAAATTCAACATTGAACCACTTATTTCCCGTGAAGAGAATCAGGACGCCAACATCGTATTTGGAAATTTCTACTTAGTGACCCAAGCTTTGTTTGTACGCCACTGAGGTAAACATTTAAGAGAGAACATTTTAAGAGAGCTAGACCTTACTAGCGAGCAAGCCCGATTGGGGAAAGACTTTACAGAAGACCACAGGAAAATAAGCGGTGTAGTTGTGTTCCTGTGTGAGAGTACAGGTCTCCAGTGCTCATTCAAGGATGCGTTTTCAAAGTCAAAGTCGAAGTCAAACTCATTTATTCATTTAGATCAAATACATGATACTTATGTACGTCATAAAAACAAATGCCAGCATACTTTTTTTCCTACGGCCAATTCGCTTCTTTTAATTCCTATCCCAGTGACACTAACATGAAGCCCTGGTGTAAAAATAGATCGGTAACACGCAAGTAATACTTCTGGTATTGCAAGCGTCCATAGGCTATATTTTTACTGAAAGGGACAGGCGTCTGTGGCGAGGTAGCAAGAGAAGCGGGTGGATGAATTCAATCATGCCAACCTAACGATTTTGACAAAACATACTGCACAGTTATAAAAGTCGGGTAATACGTCAAAATATTGAAGCTGCTTTCTTTGTGCCGGCGTAGTAAGCCACAAGTAAACATAATATCTATTTTACTCTAGTTTGCTAGAACGATGACGTGAATGCCAGAGATAGACATATATACCTGTATAGCGTCTAATGCTTATAAATATCCTACGATGCATCAATGAAAACAATCTTGCAACACTATTTTAATTTGTTTACAAAGTACTAGTAATATTATGCTCTGAAGCATCTTTAAAGTCGTATAGAAGTTATGTATTTGCTTAGGGAAGACCAACTAGCGCTTTGCAGTGACATTAATATCAACTTAGGTACTAACACTAGAATTTAGATACAATAATTCTCTAGGAAGAATCTCAAACGGCTTCTTAAAGCTAGTAAAGAGTCGATTAAAGTAAAACGCATAGATAAGCGCGGCGGTGTCCGCGCGCACTTTCTTCAATCGACCGCGAGAGGGCGCGCCGGCACGCGACCGCTACTCGTGCCGTTCTAGGGATGCGACTACTTTATATCGATAGACTTGCTTTTATTGTTACAATAATTTACAAAACAGTTATGAAGATCCAATTCTCATAATTGCAGGTAATATATAATTATAATTAATTCATACACACAACACAAATAACATAAGTTATGGTATGAAATAAAAGTGAAAAGGTACCTTTAATCTGTTTCATATTAGGCTACAAAGCACACAAACCTTTTTTAATTTCATGAAAAATAATAACTTAACTTCCTACCTACTACCTAGCTGTTTATAATGTAATTTACAAGAATACAAACAGCATTTTTATGGCGTTTATTTCCTATAGTCAAACGTTGTCAAAACTAATACTACAACACTATATTTTTATTTATCAAAAGCTTTGACCTTTTGACCAAAACATCGATAAAACCACAAACAAATCGACTCAACCGAACATAAATCATAGTCCCATCACTAGAAGTTTACAAGTGGCACGGGCCGATAGTATCTAGCAACCGATGATACAAGTAGATTGTTTCACCGGAACACCGAGCACAGATACCGAGAACTATTTACTCGTTATAATACGATTTAATCGTGAGTATCGATTCACGTTTCGAAAGTGCCGCTTTTTGATTTAAATGGAGAAATAAAGTTTGTTAGGTGATTTTGCGATAGCCGAGGTGGTTTATGTCAATGTTGATTTCAAAAGAAGGTAGAATATAATATGATCTGAACGTTATACTGGCAGCAAATAAAAGTTTTTTTTTTAATATCTAACAAGCGTTTCGTAGACGTAGAACGATGTAGAATTTTATTTAAAAATTAAATAAGAACTGGAAAGGTATGACCATCATCACTACTGAGAAGATATATTTTAGGTTATTTAACTAGCAATTCCCGCCGGTTTCTTTCTTATTTCCAGCGGTAAATTTGGATTTCATCCCGTGTCACTTTTAGGGTTAGGTACTGCCCTGCTTCTAAAGAATACAGCATGATGCTAGTAACCCTATAGCCCTCAATAAATAGATTGTAAAGTGCAAAAAGAATTTTCCAAATCGGACATGTATTTTCTGAGATTAGCCCGTTCAAACAAACGAGCTTTTCAGCTTCTTATATTACTTTGTATAGGTAGATCTATACTTAATATTATAAAGAGGAAAGATTTGTATATTTGTGTGAGTGTATGTTTGTAATGAATAAACTCAAAAACTACTGTGCCGATTTCAAAAATTCTTTCACCATTGGAAACCTACATTCACCCTGAGTGACATAGGCTATATTTATTGCTAGAAAAGATTAGGGATCCTTACTAAAACCCGTGCGAAGCCTGGAGGGGCCGCTAGTTTTAAGTAAGTTAGCTATCGTACTCCATAGTCTTATAAACACTACAAAACATTGTCTTCTCTCAAAAGCCTTATTAATAGCAACAAGCGAATCACTTAAGTGGCTCTGCATAATAAACTATGTATTAACAATGCAATATGTTGGTGTTAACTAACGGGCTGCGTACGCGCAAGCCGCGCAACTCACTTGTTTGTTTAACGGGATAGAGCTGCGGGATACAGATTACGGTTAAAAATAATATGTATGTATCTAGGTATTTGTTATTTTTAGATTTTAACTAGCTAATATAATAATAATAATAAATCTTTATTGCACAGAAGAACCTAATACAAATATGGTAGAAAATATGTGTTAGTTAACATAATACTTAGGTGTAATAAACAAATTTATCCCTGGCAACTTAAACTAGGATAAATCCTGTGCTATAAGAGTAATATAATAATTGTATTTTTAATACCTGCAGCATCACTTACGTGTTATTGATCTAGATATTGTTACACCTGGGTTTTGTGAAGAGTTATTCGGTATCTCTAAGATAGGAAAACCAATAAATACTCCAAGAAATATACCTACTTACCTACATATTATTTATACAACTTATAAATAATAATTTAAATGTGGTCTGAAATAAACTTTATTATTATTATTATAAAAGAACTAAGTTGATACCTACCTAGTTTTTTTTATGAGTTGTATAAATAATATATTTAATAAAAATAGATTTAAACTAATTTAAAAATAAATAACTATAATACTAAAGTACACAAAAAAGGGAGACTAAAAAATTTACTTCATCCTTTATCCATCGACTCCACTACGCATTAGGAAATTATCCCTGTATCGCAGTTGTATTACACACACCTACATTTAACTTAATTCAAACTCATTTACCTATTCATTTAAATCAAATGCTTGACTTATTAACCTCAAAATAAACCAAAAATGTCAGCATTTTTTCCTACAGCTAATTCGCTGGCAAGGGTTGGCCTTCGAGGTATAGCAAGAAACGTTGGCCACTCTTCTGTTTTTTTTTTCCACAAATTGCATAAGAATTTGGAACAACCTATTGTGTATCTCTCAGTTTTTTTGCTGCATGGGGATTGAATCTACAATTACAGTATAAGTAGGTACTTAAATTATCTTTACCTATAATACAAGAGTCTATAGTAGGTACTGTTCGATAGAGTTAGTAATTAACTCTAGCTACTTATTAAATAACCTTAGTGTAACCTCTATCTTGTTCAATTTTAGCTACAACAAGTGAATTAATTATGTTTTATTTGCTGTACCTATCTAATACTATCTAATGTAGAATACCTACCTTATGCATTTTAATATATAGATATGTCTATACTATTTTTTACTAGAATTAAATGATCGGCAAAATAGGCAACATGCAAGTAAAAACCCCTGTACCTACTAACGCCTTCACGGGTGGACCTCCGAAACCTGATATGAGATCAGTGGTCCACCCAGCCACCCACGCGAGCTCCGTTACCACTGACAGCGTCCGGGTGCACCTACCACAACAAACTTCATAAAAGGCTGAGATAAAATAAAAATAAAATCACACTCGAATAAAAGCTTTGCTCTACAAACATTACCATAAATGCCTAAGTATCATTAGCAACTCATTCATTCATTAGCTTTTGTGCCTATTTGATTACATAAGTAGATATACTATATCTTATTTGAAAACAAATAGCAATGTAAAATCACAAGCCAATTCTCGAACAAATTAACAATACTTGCAGAACTACTTGCTTTAATTTAATAAGGGTATCACAACACATACTTGTTACCTACAATCTATTTATCCAGACTAGTATTAGCCTGATAATACCTATATAATAGCACTACATTGCTCAAACATAGTTTGCATTGTTCTAACAACCAGTATAAAACGAGCTCAAAGTATGTAGAGAATGGTTCTAAATTATCAAATAACAAAGGTCAAATCAGCTGGTTTATAGAACGCTAATATTAGCGACTGGGCGTTCTCTGTTCGGTAACTCGGGAGCGTTCGGCTGTACTCGGGTGTTATGGCGCCGCCCACCTGCGCGCACACCTCGTACTGTCCTTATCCCTCAAGCTGTAATTCATCAGTCTGTCTCATGTCGTTGTGTCGACCATACGCCACACCCACGGATCAACGTTAGGCTATTTTCCAATTATTATGTAGAAGCTTTTTGCGCGAGCGCCGATGCCAACAATGATAAGCTTTCTAGTAACAGAATGAGTGAGGTAATCTCGTTGTTGTAAGAAAACAATTTGGACTAAAGATACCAGTACTTTATGCTTCTTTATTGAGTAGACTCTGCTTTTAAGAAGTCAAAATTTACAATACTTTATAATTCTGAGAGAGCTTAGAAACAAAAGAAGAAAAGCGAAGAGAAGAGCTTATTGTAACAAATCAAAAAGATGTATACCTCGCTAAAACGCATACAAACTACTCCTATTTTTACTACTTATATTTCTAAGCGTAAACAATATCGATAATTAATACCTAGGTACTTAGGTATGCCTACTTGATAACGAGACATTACCTTTTTTTTTTTTTATACTACTGGGGTGGCAAACAAGCATACGGCCCGCCTGATGTTAGGCAGTATCCGTAGCCTATAGACGCTTGCATTACCAGAGGTATCACTTGCGTGTTGCCAACCCATTTTTTTACACTAGGGCTTTCAGATGGAAGTAACCCTGGGATACCTACTTAGACACTTGATTTCGAAACTCTTCCAAAAGTATCTACCTATACCTACTTAGGTAGTTACCATCTATCCGGTTGTCAATACCTACACAGTGATACACAGTATAATAAATAGCTTTTAAAACATGTCTCTATTTCTATATATTACTAAAATTACACTGTAGTGTTACACCACAAGGCTACGTTTATTCACATAAAGCCGAATAAAAGACAAAGAGTAGGTACTTATTAACACATTTCACTATCAGCCTCAACACCTTGAACAAATTCTTACACTGGCCGAAAAAAAACAATACCACACTAGTCATCCAGAAAAAAAAGAAAAAAAACTTTATACCATTGTAATTATTAACGCGATAGTTCACATACCTTCACGCAATTAAACGACTTTTTTCACTACTATGGTAAAAAAATAATAACATAAGTGGTAACTTAATGGATTCCAAAGTAAAAGTTAGAAAGCGGTGTACAAAACGACAATTGATAAAAAAAATGGCAGCTGCCCAACGCCCTGACCTAACCTCTTACTTTGAAAATAAAAATGGCGCCATGAATGGATACGATCTATATGCTGTCATTAGATTTAGTTTGTGGTTATGTAAATGTAGGTACACAGAAATATGGCTACTGAATTATATAATTATAGATACTTTATCTACCTAAAGATATGCTATAATCAATAGGTAACTTAAGTAGATAACCTACACATTTATAACTTTTATGATTTTCATATTTGCGTAACTCATGTCTTTTAAGTATGCCTGTAAATTAAATGCATACATGTACCTATTAAAAACATTGCAGTTTTTAATGCGAATTTTTAAATAAGACTATTTCTATACAGTTGCAAGCATTTTTTTGACCAAAATATATAGGTACGATTTACTTAATAATAAGAATAAAAAGCAATCTTAAGCACTGTACTTAGAAAATTTAAATAACTATAACTAGGTACCTAAGTACTTGCTTTTACGTTTGCATGTCAATTTAAAGTTGCAATCCAAAGTGCAGATTGATTTGTTTTCTAATAGGTATATATGTAATTTAAATTTCCCCACGCGTGTTCTCTTAATAACATATTTTACCTTTACAAAAAAGCTTATACCTAAAGGGCTGTATTAAATCATAGCTAAGAACCATCGCAATTAAATTAGCATTCAAACAAAAATCCCTCGAAATCGGACTATTCATTTCTAAGCCATAAACAATTGCCGTCAAATTTATACTTAAGACCTCGTTTTTCATCACTTCTACACTCTAGAAGCCTATAAACATAACTCTACGAAAATAATTACGTAGATGTCTTTCTGTTTTGACGCAAAACAAGGACAAACAAACAAACATACTTTCAAATCTATATCAGTATTATTTTATTAATCGTTAATGTTATTATAACTTATCAGATGTATTAATGTCTAAGTAAGATATCAACTAAAATACCTGTAATAGTGCAACCTAAATATTTTTGCTTCGCAATTAGATTTAAGATAGTATTGTATTGATTATTAATCTACATAGTTTAACTAAGCTACATAGTTAGTTGTTATTACAAGGTAATGTTAATACCAATTGTAATGTAAATTTTTATACTACTTGGGTGGCAAACAAGCATACGGCCCGCCTGATGTTAAGCAGTTACCGTAGCCTAAGGTGGAGGAGGTCCTTCCCCAGTTGGGCTTCCTCGCTTGTAGGGTCCCTTACCCTGTCAATCTATTAAGGTATAGTTTTTAAGCTGTAGTTTTCTGTTAAATTAAGGTTCTTTTCCAGTCAGGATTAGGGGAGCTTCTGATTAATGACAAAAGTTTTCAAATCCGAATGGCATTTCAAAGACAACACCGTTCAATCTTACAAAATATTTTATCATGTATTAGGTAGTATATAGATGTCGAATAATTTCACTACTATAAAATAGTAAAAAAAAAAATAATAATATAGGTATCGTACCTACAATTTGATGATACATTCTACGTAAATTAAGTTAATGTGGTTCAATATAAGTTATTAGAAGATAAAGTGCATAGAATGAAACAACTCACGACAAATATTGAGCCGCAAACGATAATATCCAACATTTAAAAGCGGAACTGTACAAATAAAAGAGTTGTGTTAAGAAATGGCGATGGTCTCAGATTATAATTACGGTAGAACTCACCGTCAGTCACCACTAAATGTAAGTTAGGGTTACCAACATTCCTGTACTGTATTTATTAAATAAATAAATATAGAGAAAACGAACGCGTTGATGTCGGTTATTGCAAAAAAGGACCTTACGTCCTTTACCAGGATACCATTTATCACTGTGCCAAATTTCATTAATATTTGTTCAGTCGTGTGCCTATTTGTGACAAGGCAACAGACAGTTATAATTAAGATAAATAATAATACTATCTACTGCTATTTGGAATCTTATTTTCTACGAGTTACGGGTAATAAGGTATTGTAACTACATATGTTTGACTTAATTAAATACAGACTTAATCTCTTTATTAAAACCCAAAATATCTATTTTAATACGTTTTTAAAGAACTAAAATAACTGTAGTCATTATTAGTAACTTTACCTCTTCAATAGCTCCTGTTATAAGAAAGTAGCCAACAAAGTTAAACGAACTTCAATTACCTGAATCGCAGAATCATAACATAAATATCATCAAACGCCTCACACGAAGCAACAATTCTAACTCCTCATTGTTTCCATAATATTTTACTACGTGCTATATTTACACACTAAAACGTAGTTGCCAACCCTACTGAAGCCCTGTGCGTTCCATGCTTTAAACTTAATAGCAATCTTTATAGCGCAATCCGGCCTCCGAATAGTGATGCTATCTGTCGATGTTCGATGTCGATACCGTGTTATTACATCGTACAATTGCATGTTACGACTCACGTGCACTATTGTTCTTTGGCTGATCGGTTTTAATTGCTCCAACTTGTGTTTTTAAGCTTAATTTATTATTGTGTTCGTTGATTAAATTAGTACGCTGCGTGTTTTAAATTTACCTTTAAGTTCAGTCTTGAGTATAATTGTAGGTATCCTATAATAGCAACTAGTATTTTCCAAGTTATTATTGGAAAATATTACGATGTTCTACTAGATTATAGGTCTACGCAATTTCATATTCAGATTTCTATTTTGCATAAAATATTCCAGTACAAAATTAACCGGCCAACAAACAACACTTCAATAACTCGCGCGTCGGATCGCTGCGTCGATAAACGTCCATATAATTCTAGCGAGAACGTGCTTGTCACAATTTATCGATACGGCGCATCACTAGCCGGGAGCAAAGGTTCGGCAGAGGGCGCAGGCATCAATTTGCGCGCAGTAGCTGCCGCGGGCGCCGCGCCGCCCCTGTCATTAGCCCCTCTTCCCCTGAGCCTCTCGGTTTCCCCTCTCGACCTCAGGGGAACATACTTTAACCTTTTTTGCTCCCCTGCAACCTGTTCGGGACGCGGCTGCTGCGCGCGCTACGAGCGCGGTTCATGGCCACAGGCGATACGCAGTATCTGCGAAATAGGGCTGCTAACCATACTCGTTTGTTTTATTTGGAATTTATTGTAATTAAGTACATGAGAGAATGTACGTAGAGTTTTGTGCTTTGTACAGTAATGCATTTTATTTCTAAGGTTTTTTAGAATCTCTTATATTTTTTTTTTTTTTTCCTCTTCTACGAATACCGATATTTAGATTATTTAGAATTATGTGAACTTAAAAAGAATACTGGTATACAACGAAGCATCAAATGAAATGAAGTAGTAAAAAATAATAACATAAATAATAACCATCATACATATTTTAAATTAAAAGTATTTTTATTCTTAATATATCCATACTTGATATATCTATGCACATAAAAAATGTCTTTACAATAGAGCTGCAATTAAAACAGGATATTCTGGCCTAATAAAATCAATTAACCCTCAAACGTCGCATGCCTAGCAACCCTGTAGCAACCTGTTAAGTGCCCAGTGCGCGTAATAACGCAGGTCCGATGTTAGTTATCGTCCGCTCCCACAATATGCTCACTAAAACAACCACAACTGCTTACCTACGTGATAATAACCAATTTATTCTGCACCAGCTGCCTGCACAAATATGAATGTAATCTATTGAAGCTTGACAATGTTTTATATTGTAGAAATCGCGTTGTCGTATTTTAATCTGATCTAAACTGTATTTATGATAATTTTCTTTCTACCTTCAATTGTTTTCTTTAATTTTTTATTGTAAAATAAAAAAGAAAAAAAAGACGTGTGGCACTCGGGGACTGCCGCGGTAAAGCTATCGCATATTTTTTAGTATGATTGTTTTATCGAAACAAATAAAAAAATACTTTACAGAGTAATCTAAATCATTTTATTTAATTCTCAATGATTCATAAAAATATATAATAATAAAAATGAATACTTGTAACATTTCCTTAAGACTCCTTATACTATAATCTTTTTCACATTATTATTCTTCTTTTAGATCAAAACCTCCTTACACAAATTTGACATATTATTATTGGCCGTTTAGAGAATTCGTCATTAAAAAAAAGTATCACCGCTGTGCCGGTCGGAGTGGGGGGTGTTAGGTTTATTATTTTCGTTACGGAATTTCTGGATTCGGTTTCCACGCCCAAGGCCCGCGATAGAAGCTATGCAATAGCTTAATAAAATATAAAAATACAATATTCTTAACAAAAATACAGCAAACTAAGTGGTATATTAGAGTACCTATGATAATATGTTGCATTATAAAGTCCATTCTGTTGTTTAAATTATTTGAAAGATCGATAAATGTTACACTGCATTTTTATACATTATATTTCTTATTTTATTAAAGACAACTTCTGCACATGGCGTAATATGTCCTGTGTGGTGGGGGACTTTACAAACATACAATTCACGGACACAAAGTACACCCAGACTTGAGACAACAATTCATGGATCACATGTTTGTCCCGTGTGGGGATCGAACCTACAACACACAGCGCAATTGTAATTGGCGACCCACGAAAGCCACTGAACAATCCGTGTAGTCAAACATTTTTAAAACTACAGTGACTAACATATGGTTAGTGAAAAGTATAATATAAAATTAAAAGTATTTTACATTTCAAACAATACTTATCGATAGATTTCTTATAGAGGTAATGAAATACCTACAGATAGGTCCATTAAAAATATGATCAGCTCTTCATAGAAATAAAAATATATTATTACCTTTTAGATACAATTAAGCTTAATAAAATCCATACATACCGGACGCTTTAAATCTGATCTAAAATAAGCATACATACTAACGTAGGAAGACACCAATAAACAAAAGCCGCTTCATTTGAGAGCGGCGCGGGTCACTCCTGACCCCGGGGCACAGACATCCCGGTCCGATTCTATGGTTCCATAAACCCCATTAAACATAAACATGCCCCCAAACCACTCTACGACGATCTTTCGTTCCACTTTATTTAATTTCAATACATTAGAACGTGAAGTTTTCTAATCTCGCTCGCCGGCGGAATGGCTCCACATTTGCATAAAAGTAAATTTGCTCCCAAGACCGGGATAACGCTAATGGCAATCTTAAAAGGAACAAAACGAGCGCCGCAAATTGACCTGTCCCTCAGCACCGCCCGCGGCCTCCGCCGCGCCGCAGCCTCCGCAGCCGACGACCTGTCGCCGCTAAATAATTCCGTTCCCATCATCTAGCCAGTAGCTATCTCACTTTAATTATTCATAGACTTTTTTATACGCTATCGCTTTTTACCGCTCGACGGCCGGTCGAAGCCTTATAAAATTAAAAAATAAAATAATCGAACGTCGTCGGCGCAATTTAAAAAAGAAATAAGTCGGATGACACGGATCGAACTCCGGGCAAATGTCGCGCGGTAAAAAGTGGTCGAGCGGTGTGGAGGAGGCAGGCGAGGGAGTGCGGGGCGGGCGGGGTGCGGCGCGGGGAGGTGCGGGGGTACAGGACGTCACGTAGGCGGCGCGGTTTTTGTCAACGTTCCCGCGGAGATGACAGGTCGCTGGACGCTTCGCCGCGACCTGTCCACGCCAACCGTCTTGATGCTTTCCATTTATAACGACAATGCAATTATCGCAAAACGCTTATTAGGAACAGAGGCCAGACGTTTTGCACTCCTTCACGACAGTAGGTAGCATCATTATCCGCTCGTATGTACCACTGTTATTTTAGACTTGTGATTTGGGTATGTCAGTAGAGTACTGTAATTTGAATAATGGACTAGCACACTACAACCTAGTATTAAGTCGTTTGACATATGTAGTTCTGAGAAAACATTATGACGTTCATGTCTGTACATTAAGTAAATAATAGCACCTACAGCATATTAAATAGTGATAGAATAAGAATAATGTTGATACACGAAAACTATCAAAACGTATCGATCATTGAATCACGTAGAGGTGGCGCGACAGGTGCGTCGCGTCGCATCGGGCGAAGAACGCGTTGATGTCTAATAATAAACTCTTAAGACCTTGTAATCCACAAATTATTATTTGGATCGAAAATTCATAACTTTTTGTTTAGTATTTTAAGCTTTTATGTTAAATGTTTTCCGTATAAGATTAGTTGAGAAAAATATAAATCTCACTAAGTATTTTGTCAGCCAATAAAGAGCCATTCTTTCAATTATTCTAAACCTTAGATAATAACAATAATTTTCTTCTGTTGCAGAATTTCCGCGAGCAGCGAATCGACGGCGCGGGTCTACCGCTCCTCACAGAAGAACACTTAACAGGGATGCTACAAATGAAACTTGGTCCAGCACTAAAACTACGCGCAGTTCTAGCCAGGCGGCTGGAACCTTGCGCGCAGTGCCAAGCAGTTATCGCCAGCAACACAGCCAATAACTTTGCATCCAACACTCCAACCAACATGGCCACCAGGTTAAATGGCGCAGCGATGAAACCAGAACCTCGGAGTAATACGACCAGTCCCAGTTAGGGCATGTATTGAACGTAGTATTTTAATGCGTATCGTTCCTGTAAAGCAGTTCTTTGTTTACATAGAAAATGTGGAAACTGGCTTTAAAATTATGGTTGTCGAAGCTTTATTAATGGAAACTTTTTGTGGTGATATAAATTGTATTTTCTATGGAATCAAAGATCTGTATTAAGATCCATAAGTCGTATAAGACATCATCTAGACATTATTCATAGATTTGAAGGCAAGTGAAAATAAATATTATTATTACTTGGCCTACTTTCATTACGTGACCGAAACAATAATGTTTAACAATCATAATAATACTAGATTAATTATTATAATAGTCATCTTCCAGCATTCGTTCGTACAGTCTTCCTGTTCATAGATTTTGCATTTAGTTACTATAAGACGCTTTAGTATAAAATTACATTATAAGTTTTATGTTTTGTATATAAACTTGTTGCCGTCCAAATGTTTTTTTAAATATATATAATACTTGCGTAAAACAAGTATTTTTGTATGTTAATTATTAATTGGTTTTTAAAATATGGGGTCGATGTTTCATAACGTTCAATGTGGCCCCGAATCGAACATTTATGTGCATAAAAAACATTCGTTATTTATAACGAAAACATTTTCGGTGCTAAGACCCTGTGAACTTATATATAAATATAATTGTATATATGGCCGTTTTGTAAAAAATATTGCTTAAATAATCGAGGCTAATATGTCGACAGGGTCACAAAGTTTAAACGATTTGTATATATCGATATATACAATAGTTGTATAGGTGTATAGTTATGTATACTTGGATATAATAGCATTTACTCTGACCACACCTGAAGAAAGCTCAGTAAACCGTTCTACAGATATAATATTGTAGTGTAAAATTTTCTAATTAGTTGTATAAACGTAATTTCACAGTGAGCATAATATTTTCTTTGTAATTACTTGTATCTGTACGAGGAAATGTTCTGTAAATAAAATGTATTGTAACGACTGCAGTAGCTTGGAACATAGCTGATGGAGAAGAATTTGAAATAATTTCATTTCTGTTGTATTACTATAAAATATTCTTCAATTTTAAATTTCTTGAACTGTCACGTTTTTATTTCAAATATTTGTTATTCGTGTAACTGTAGGAAACTAGCATTTGTTCATCAGTTATGTCTTCGAGTATCATATATAATAATCTAGATGGTAATTCTATAGATATTGTAAACATGTGGTTTTTCCTGTGGTAATCTCCTTAATTGCCAAAATAGTATGTTAAATAAACAATATACTTATTTAGTAGGTAATGCGGGTTACTGGGAACTTTGGATCCACATTGGTATAAAATAAAATGTGGCAAAGTATATTTTTTACCTATTTGGGTAATATCCATCAGTAGTTTTTTTATAGTAATATGCCTTTACAGGCCTGTAACTTTTTCACTTCGTAGTGAAATTTATTTTAAATGGCGTAACACCTTTGAGAAAGAAAATGTGTTCTTATTTCATCAGACTAATTTATATTAAAGTATACATGGAAGCACGAAGATCATGTGTGAATTAAGGTCTAGACCACCTCTCTCTCTCTCTTGATAGAGAAGAGGAGAGACGTACCCAGCAGTGGGACATAAATGGGTTGTTATTACTTTCATACACAGAAATCCACTGTTTAACCATTCAACTGTGTATCAGACAATTAAAAGCTTCGTGTCTTGCGTAAATCCGCACAGTAAATCTTTAGTCTGAATATATAGGAATACAATTTTCTAGTGTTGTGAAAATGCTGCTCAAAAGCTCAAATAAGTATATAAAATCCAGATTGAACAGTATCACCAGTGACCTTATTATTGTATCATAATCAACATATCAGCAAATCGTCCCATTAGTTGAATCAAATTGCGTAATATGAATAAAAAATATTGTTGCGTAATACGAATAAAAGAATTGAATATTTTTTTATATAATATGAATAAAAATATATTGATATTTTCGTGGGTAATATAAATAAATAATATTTAATGTTTTATTAATATTACGCAAGTATTTACGTTATAAGAACGAATATGTTATTGTATCCCTATTGTTGCATGAGTTTATACAAAAACATTTAGTATAGATATTAATGGGACGAAATCTAAGGTGCTATTTCGGTAAGAATCTTAAACACTGTGCCTTAACGGTCTTCCTTAAAATTAGTATAATAATATTTTTTATAATAATCATAATATTTTTCAGAGTATTACGGTTCGACGCTTTAAATTGGACGATAATAATTATAATACAATTTATAATAATAGTATCTGTATGCTTGACGAATTATTGTTTATAAGTGTTATTTTAATAGAACATACTTAGATTTGAACGCAGCTTTTATTACGTAACTAATTTGTCGTAACGGACCAGTGACTTACGGAGTTATTATAGTGTGTGTAAATTTGTACCTATGATTATTACTGCATTAAGTACTTTATAATAAATGATAATGAATAAAACGAGTCCAGTTTATTAGTTTTACAAGAATCGCTTACATCATATACTTCAATACTTGCAATTATACTTAAATACTTGCGAGAATACTTCAATACTTGCGAGTATACTTCAATACTTACGAGTATACTTCAATACTTGCAAGTATACTTAAATACTTGCAACATCAACAAGACTTGGTTTATTGTTATTTTTAATGTATAATTATTGTGTATAACAAGGTTTTAGTCACTTTGTTAGTTTCCTTGCGAACATTGTACTTAGTTAAAGTTTTAGCTTGTTTAGCCGAACGTTCGGTCCAACCTTTTAAGTATTTATGTGAAGAGAAAATAAAAGCGACAGTTTAATGAAACTAATACGCAGTTTTATTTATTAATTACTATAATATTAATATCGCGATAAAAATTAATAGCCTATATGCTATTCCAGACTATAATCTATCTATGTGCCAAATTTCATTCAGATCCGTTCAGTAGTTTTTGCGTGAAAGAGTAACAATCATCCATACATCCATACTCACAAACTTTCACATTTATAATATTAGTAAGGAAGTAAGGATGAACATCTATCGGTTGCGGGCAATCGATGGAGAATGTCGGCTCAAGATCAAGAGTTGTGGAAATCCTTGGGTGAGGCCTATGTCCAGCAGTGGAAGTCTTTTGGCTGAGATGATCATGATGTTGATGATGAACATTTGAAGTGAACTGATATTTTGTTATACATCTCCTGCACAAGAGTACATTTATTATATTACTTTAATTAACGACATGGATGAATAGTGTAATGATTTGAGGTTTGATTCAAGTTTAAATGATTGAGATGACTTTTATGGTCATTTCATTCATATCTTTTATTATCTAACTTTATATCGATAGATCCTGCGGTTCATTTCTTTCTCGAAGTTGTTTCTACCAAGTTGGACTTGGTTTATTAATTAAGGCTCAAAATTGTAAAATAGCATTTCTCATCATACGCCTCTTTCCCACTGATGGTGCGATATATGGCCTTTATAAAAACCTAAGTGCTAAAAGGAGATTAAATATGGATTAATCATTTAACAAGGTAACTACCGCCATCTGTTGCAGGCAACAAGAACCAACACAAAAGAAAACTTATATCTATATTTACAAATATATTTTACCTAAGTTTATTGCTAAGTATTTATTATTATTTAATAATTAAAAATGTACTAAATAAAAATTTCACAAATAAAAATGATTTAAGCGCCATTTACAGTATGCCAATTTCGTTAGGCAAGTCTCATGCTATCTGTTTTTCCCGATGATAAATAAGACAAGCATAAAACTAGCTCTCTAAAATTGGCTTTACGTAAATGAGTTAATTTTATGACAACACTTCATGATTTCTAGATCATTTATTTATTAAAAGATTATTCTTATATTCTACGAGTATTATTTTAACTTATCCATATCTATAATAATAATAGCAACCCATATATGTCCCACTGCTGGGCACGAGCCTCCTCTTCTCTATCAAGAGAGAGAGAGGGTTAAGGCCTTAATTCACACACGCTGGCCTAATGCGGGTTGGTGAATTAGACATGCTTTTAGAATTTTTTCTAAGACATGTGGGTTTCCTCACGGTATTTTCCTTCACCGTTAGCAGATGACGAAGCATTTGATTAGTACATATAAACTCCACAAAGTGAAATTCACATTGGTACTGCCGTCCGGGATCGAACTCGCATCTCTTTTGTGCAAGTCGGTTACTTTCCCACTCGGCCACCACCGCTTTTATCCATATCTATATTACGAGTATATTATAAAGAGGTAAAGCTGGTGACGTTGTAGGGGGTATTCTTTGGACCTACTAAACCGATTTTGAAAATTATTTTACCAATAGAAGGCCACGTTATCCATTCAAATCAATCAAATCAAATCAAATTTATTTCAATAAAATACATGACACAACTGAGTTTTTCTTTGGCCCCAAACTAAGCTAAGGCTTGTGTCTTGGATGCCGTTGGAATAACTCAGTTATGTTAATTATATAAGATATTATTATTATAATATAAAGTAAATATTACTAAAGTTATACAATTGTCATAGGCTCACTACCCAGTGGGTGCCTCTAAATGCCAAGCGACATTGCGGTAGACCCAGACGGAGATGGTGGAATGAGTTGGATTAATTTAACCAAGATCCTCAGCGGCTTTAGACAGAGATAAGTAGAAGGAGAGTGGGGATGCCTTTGTCCTGCAGTGGGACAGTACAGGCTTATAATAATAATAATAGGCTATACTTTATAAATACCACCAGCGGGCGGCTAGTATGCTTGTTTGCCTCCTTGGCAGTACTAGCACAGTGTAAAGAACCATTTATTCGTAGTACAAGGCCGGACTTAAGAGTATTTGACCTTGGTCACATAGAACAAAAAATCATGCTCTCTCATAAATCTTTGTGTGATACAAAAATATCTTGACGGGAATCAAACCCAAGACCAGCTTAGCAGCCAGGGTCACTGTGGTTAGTGACCCTGGCTGCTAAGCTGGTCTTGGGTTAGACTAACAGGCCATTCGATATACATAGATCATATATTAGGGAGGCCAATGTCCAGCAGTGGATGTCTTTGGGCTTAAATGGATGGATATTAAAATCATAATCTATTTCATTAAATATATCTTAATTGTATTTGTTTTGTTTTTTTTTTAAGACAACTCCCGCACTAGAGAACAAGCTCTGTGTCTCGGGGGACTTTACAAACATACAATAAACAGACACAAATTACACCCAGACTCAGAACAATTCTTTGTGGGTCACAAAAAGTTTTGTCCTGTGTGGGAATCAAACCCACAACCCTGTGCACAGCAGGCGTATACAGCGGCCACTGGACCACCGAGGAAGTCAATTACGCTTACAACTATTTGTTTTTTTCTTGGCTTATTGTAAAGGTTCCTGTTCTTGTTTCTTGTTGATGAGCTCGAAGTTCCTCTCGAGATGATGAGCTTTCTTCACCTTGTACTCCATCACCTCAATAGTGGAGTAGCCCATGAAGCCGAACAGGAGGAACACGAGGAGTATGTAGAGCCTGGAGTAGATAATGTAAGATTTAAAGTTTTTTTATATTACTTGGGTGGCAAATAAACGACGCTTGCAATTAAAATGTCCTCCTAACCGAATTACTGACCGTGTGGTGACGTATTAAGAATACAAATGTCACCACCCCATTCCATCCCGAGGATGTCGTAAGAGTCGACTAAGGGAGTAAGTCAAGCAGACAATATTCACCGCAAGAGAGGGGAAACTCGAAATAAAACCCTATACCGACTCGTCTGGCGAGCGTGGTATAGTAGACTAATAAGTAATACCTATCCCTCCAAATGTATGGAGGAGACCCGTGCCCAGCAGTGGGATGTTTATGGGTTGTGTTGATGATGAACCGAATTACAGTCACCGTGGCTAATCTCAAGGAAGACTAGCCATCTGCGTGGGAGATATTATAGTGCACAAGTGTATGCGCAAGCACAGGTACATTCTATATTCTCTCTCTCTTAGTCCGAAGGGACGGCAGTCCGACACGACCAGCAAGAGAATCAGGCGCAGGACTAAAGGCTTTACGTGCGTTTAGAGGCAAGTGGGTGTAAACACAGCTAATTTTCAAATGTAAATTAGCATCTAATGTAAATTTCCTAAACTATTAGTTTCTATTTTTGGCATGACCCGGGAGTCGAACCCGGTACTTCTATCTATCTATCTATCTTCAGCAGTCACACTCAACGATCACTAGACCAACTACCGTAGCCCGTGAACGTTTGCTATAAGTGAAAAATCTTTTGATTAATCTATATTTATACTATAAAGAGGTAAAGTTTGTGAGTTTGCGACTCTGAATCTACTGAACTGATTTAGAAAATTATTTTACCAAAAGAAAGCTACGTTAAATACGACCTGTTCGAAGCCGGGGCGGCCGACTAGTTTCTTATAAAACCCTTGATTAATTTTCTCGTTGACCTAGTTACACGTTTAGTGTGACTGCTGATCACTGGATCCAAAATTCAGTACCCAGGTTAGGCCAAAAATAAATGTTGGGTTCTTCTGTTGATCTGCAATTTATAGAATCGCTGTAAGAAGGTTCACTTCAAAATATCTTTCTTTTACGAAGTTGAAAAATGAAAGATTTAGTTAAATTATTTAAGAAAAGGTAGACACCATATTAGGGAGCAAGCCTGACTTTGTAAGGATCTCCACCTTACAAAAAACTACAGCCAAATAACTACACACAGCGGTGTAGTTGCAGTTAGTTGAGTGCTCGTCTCCAGCGCTCATTTAGGAATGCGTTTTGAAAGAAACGTTTTCCTATCCCAGGGATATTCTGTATATTAATACAAAATATCCTTGCCGATCTATTTTTTGGCATCAATGCATTAGCCTTGTTGCCAAAAAATAGGTCGGCAACACGCAACCGTTGCTATTGCAAGCGTCCATAGGCTACGGTAACTGCTAAACATCAAGCGGGTCGTATGCTTGTTTGCCATCTAAGTCGTATAAAAAAGAAGTGTTTTCGTGTTAATCTCCGATTTATCGAATCACCTTAGAAGATTGACTTCAAAATTTCCTTTTTCGAGATCGGTCAAAAAATGAAAGTTTTAGTTTAATTACTTACCTAGTTCTTATACAGAGGTAAGGTGCAGTGGCGTACGAGAGCACACTACCTGTCGCCTCCCACAGGCGGAAGTTTGAGTAGGCTGCCTCTTCGTTACCGGGGAACAGGATCCCTGATAGTGCTAGAAATTTAAACATATAACATTGCATCATGGTCTTCTTCTTCTTCTTATCGTTTGGTTAGTGGCCAACCTGGTGACAGAGTTATTTAGAATGCCTATATTTAGGCCTCTGTCGTGATCTAACGACTGCTAACAGTCGAGACCGACTTTTAACGAGAGATGCTCAGATGAAATAAATAATAGTAATAATATCAATATGCGGTCACCCATCTATAGGGTTACCGCGCCCTTGGTAGCTTTACCCGCTGATCGTTTACCAAACAACGAGTGCACCTGGCTATGAGCTGCATCATAGTATATTCTTCTTCTTTCTTATATTGTTCAATCAATCAACCGGTTTGAGTCAATCTACTGCTTGAACACAAGCCTCTTTTTATTTGCGCCTCTATAGAGAGGCCTCTATAAATGCTAGAATAGAATAGGATAAAAAAACAATGTATCTACTGCTGTTTATGCTACTTGTCTAGGGGCTGGTCTTCTGTCTTTCGATGTTATTCCCTAAGTAGCCCTAAAGGACCCGTCCCATTGGACCCAGGTTTATTTTTATCTAGATAAACTTAAACGTCAATTTAGCTTTAAAGTATCGTCAGCAAATTGTATGTTCCGTAGGTAGCTAGTCAAATAGTACCTACTGTACATAAAACTAGCTGATGCCCGGTACCCGTAAAAAAAACAAATCTTTCCCACGGGAACCATACATTTCTGCGGAATAAAACTAGCATATCTGTTATTCTAGGCTATAATCTATGTCTGTGGCAAAATTCATCTAGATACATTCAGCTGTTTCGGCGTGATTGAGCAAAAACATATATCTATTCTTCCAAACTTTTGCATTTATAATATTATCGGGACAATCCCACCCACATGCCCACCGCTGTGACTCCTGTGAGCCAGGATTAACAGCGGAGTAACCAACTGATACACCGAACTTTGACACTCGTGCGTCCCGTGGACAACTAAACCTACTGTCTTGGACCCCGCAACGAATTTAATCAGAAGTAAATAGGAGGAGTTAGAAAGAAAAGTTTCCACTTCCCTCCATAGCAAAGCGGGAGACAAAATAAATCTGTATAGGTTTGTAAAAAAATTATAATATTAGCAAGATTTAAATGTACCGTTAACTTGCACCAGCCACACAGCATCAGCAGTTCCCCAGATGGCTGCCAGCACGTAGAACACCACCCACTGTTCAGGGTCTGGTCTCCACCACAGCAGGGCCGTCAGCAGACACAGATTCAGGAGCTAGAATATTTTAAGGTGGCTTTTTACAACTTTGTCTAATAGAAAATATATATTTTTTTTACATAGAAAACCGATTGATTGTACTGGATTCGTACGAATCCAGGAGAATTTATCTTAACTATGTACATTTTACCCTTAACGTCCTCCATCAATTGATATTATGGAAAATAATGAATTTAAAACCGAAAAATTATATGTTTCTATTATTTTACTAGAAGTAAAAACCCGGAAGGCGGAGGACCGTGTGCTGTGGCGCGTGTTAGGAGAGGCCTTGAAAAACCTGTTAATGGTTTTTGTTACTATTGTAATGATTTTAGTAAAACTGTTGGTTTTCCGAATAAATAAAAATAAAATAAAATCACACATCTCGATTTCGCCCAAATTTCAATTTCGACAAAATAAATAAAATACGTTAAAAATACGTTTAACGCCTGACAAAAGTAATATAGCAATACAAGTTATCAACGCAGTGACTATGAAAGTAGATCATCCCGTACTTAACCAGTGTTATTCAGCCTATGAATCTATATACTAATACGTGAAGAAGAAACTTTATACTTACTCCAGTAAAAGTCAATATGGAGAAGGACTGTGCAAAACTAAAATAATTTCATAAGAATACTACTTAATTTAAAAACGGACAGTATTTCTATCGCTGTAGGCAGGGCCTTTGTTTGATTTATATAATAATATTAATAGCAACCCATATATGTCCCACTGCTGGGCACGGGTCTCCTCTCCTCTATCAAGAGAGAGAGAGGGTTTAGGCCTTAATTCACACAATGGCCTAATGCGGGTTGGTGAATCAGACATGTCTTTAGAATTTCTTCTAAGACATGTGGGTTTCCTCACGATGTTTGCCTTCACCGTTAGCAGATAGCGAATCATTTGATTAGTACATATAAACTCCACAAAGTGAAATTCACATTGGTACTGCCACCCGGGATCGAATTCGCACCTCTTGCATGCAAGTCTGTTACTTTCCCACTCGGCCACCACTGCTTTGTTTGATTTATTAAACCTCAAAAGAGCAAAATTTGGTTTCATCTAAAACAGTTGTAGCAAATTTTAATTTCGTTAAAAACGCCTGGTAGTAATAAAATAGCAATCAAATTACCAGCGCAGTGACCATGACAGGGAACCTGCCCGTCAGTTTGACGAGCGAGCCGGCTACAGGCGCCGCCATCGCGTTGAACACTCCGAAGCAGATCATCACGTAACCTATGTTGCTGATACCGTACGCGCAACCTATGAACGCCTGTAACAACAAATATTAGCCATCTTAAATATACGATTGCTTACGGCAACCAATCTCAACTCAAGACTATTCAACGCGAGACAATTGTGCCCAACCAAAGGAGGGTGCTCGGTCTAATATGATATAATAGTAAATGGCTAGGTAATCCATAGTGCACTAAACAGTATTTTAATATAATTTCAAAATTATTGATTTCACAAAAAATTAAGATTGGACCGAGCCTATAATAATATGGGAAAGTATTCTCCATTGTTTAGAAAACCGTAGAAAATAATTGTGTTTTTCATAATAAAGCATTAAATTGGGCCACCCATTGTACATAACTGTGTGAAATAATGTCTGTATTAAAATTTTACTTAGTGTTCTATCTATCTAAATTTACTATCATTATTAATATGATTATCATCTAATACAAAACAAAGCTTGAAACGCCTGTAGAATAAATAAGAGCAATATGATCAACTGTGAAAAATTATAATAATCTTGGTACAAGTCACAAACAGTCATCCCCGACTACTACTATCCTAGACAACACGTAAACATAGTTATATATTTTTAAATACATACTATTACTATAAACAAATTACACTTTTACACCCAGAACGAAGTTTGTTCTGGGTTTAACAATCGTGCTCATCACACCAAAATATTGTCCTGGGTGGTAACTGTGTCTAACCTTTGTCTAACAGTCAATGTCACTAACCATTAGGTTAGCCATTTGTAGGTCTGTAAAGCCCCCGCAACATAAAGAACATTGCCAAGTTACTCACTTTTATTATTTTTTTATTTAGTACTTAACTGACCGTGGCCTCACTTTTAGGCCCAATCTGAAAATCAGCGCTGCAGCATGCAAATGCCGCAGCCCAAAGCTGAGATTGGGACCTATTCTGACATCGCACAGGATAACAAAATTGGATATATATAGTTATATTGTAATTTTTTTTTTTTATTCAATACCTATTTTGTACCAATTTTTTTTTTCCTCCATAATGGCCTGTGTATGTTCGAATAAACGTTTTTCTTTCTTTCTTTCCAAGTGCAAAAGACCCTTATGTCTTTTTGAAAAGTTAAATTTTTAAAACAGCGGTCACAAAATACCTCCAAAATAGTTAGTAAAAATAAAATTTATTGGGCATTGGTTATTTCCATATTCAAATACTTACATAATTACTTATATTTTGTTACTAATGCGTCGTCGCGTCGATAAAATTATTTGTTCTATATTATGTATTTAATGGTCTCCAAACGCTCCGTCTAACGATCCGTTTAGGAGCTATGACAACACAGAGAGACACAGATACATATACCTCTTTTTGTATCGAAAGTTCAAATAAAAAGGCAATATTAAATTCCATCAGATGACTTACCTGAGTGAAGTCAGCTGCCATGAACGCTTGCTCGGCACCAATGTACCCTATGACAGGCAGCAGTAACAACTGGTACTTGTGTCTCAGCTGCTTAAGTGTCACAGTTAAGAGTCTCACTCCTGTCTTACCCTGGCATTTTGTTTTACGGCCTGCTGTGTACCTATAATGATGTCAATGATGTCTGATTTATAATTATACTAGCAGACCTGGCAGACGTCGTCCTACCCGGACAAGCGAAAAATACCGACAGCAGCGCCACCTACCGGGTCCACTTGTGTATCTAAACCAACCAGGGCCCTACCCGAACAAACTCACACAATTTCATTAGAATCGGTTCAGACGTTTAAAAGGAGTTCAGTGACATAAACACGTACAGAAGAATTATTTATATAAAGATTAGTGGACCTGGCAGACGGTAGCGCTGCTGTCGGTATTTCAGCTTTTTCGGACAGGACGCTGTCTGATAAAGCTGAAATACCGACAGCAGCGCCACCGTCTGCCAGGTCCACTAATCTCACTAATCTCCACTAATCGTGTGTATGTCACTGAACTCCTCCTAGACGGCTGAAATTCACTGAGGCCGTCTAGGAGGAGTTCAGTGACATACACACGTACACAAGAAATATATTTTTATTATAAAGATATACCTACAATTTATATTTTAAGAAAGATATAGCAAAAAAATCTTTTTTAAACACATAACTGCCGTGGTGGCTCAGTGATCGGTATGTGTGACTGCTAATCACGAGGTACTGGGTTCGATTCCCTATTGATATTGTGTTTTTCAGTCAAGAAATTCACAATAGATGCTCGGAGTTTCGAAAAGCGGTTTTTAAAACCCATGTGTCTCGGCAAGCACGTAAAGCCGTTGATCTCTCTCTAGTCATGTCGGCTTGCACTTATTATTATTATTGAAGTAAAGAGTGCACTTGTGTTTTCGCACACACATGCATTAAATATCTCCCGCGTAGATGGCTAATCTCAACGGTGACGATGTGACCGAATTTAGACACATTTGAAGCGTGTGAGTTATCCCAAAATATTTTTGTTCTTGTTGTAGAATGAATAATTAATTGGAAGACGATGTCATAGATAGAGCGAAGTGGAAGAAGAACACGAAAAGGGCTGATCCCATCACCATGTGGGATAAATAGTCAGGAAGAGAGAGAGAGTTGTAGAACGAATAATAACGTTGTGTTTTGTTTCTGTGATTCGAGAGACATGGAACAGTTTCTCCTATGGTAAGTATAAAACCAAGGCACACGGAATCCTTACTAATATTATAAATGTGAAAGTTTGTAAGAATGTATGGATGGATGGATGGATGTTTGTTACTCTTTCACGTTAAAACTACTGAACGGATCTGGATGAAATTTTAACACATAGTACTACTCTATGCAGCGATAACCGACATCCACGCGGGCGGAGCCGCGGGCAACAGCTAGTGTAAATATAAAAAGTAGAATAATCTCGTATTATTTTTCAAACTCTTCTTGAAAACAGAACCTTGGTATTGAAGGTGAATCTAGTTTTCATGTGTGTTAATGTAGATAATATAATTATATTTTGTGACAATTTCACACGGTGTTTCGTAATCAAGATGACAATATGTTAGTTTTTTCTTTTGTATCTGTCACAAGGTCAGTGTAATAATAGGTAAGTCGTAATTTTGATATCTACTTGACTTGACATACTTTGGACATTTTTAGATTCCACTAAATATCGCCCGCGTCTTCGTCTATTCATAAAACCCCACAAGAACAGAAAAAGAAAGAAAGAAAAATTATTTCAACATAGGTACACATAAGAGTAGCTGAGTTAAAAATAAACAAGAAATAGGTACTAAAATAATCAACATGAAACGCCAAAATGATAAATCTATCCCGTGTGATATCGGAATATAATAAAAATAATATCTTATAATAAAAATAATAAAATAATATCTGTGTGATCCCAATCTCAGTTTTGTGCTGTGGCATTTTTACACAGTTTTATTATTATTTTCGGCAACCCTATGACTAGACTAGACTATAACCATTTTGTTGTTTAACCATTGTTCAACCAATGTTTAACCATTTTGGCGTAAGAAACAAACAGCCATTCAAACTTTGCATTTTTTAAATATTAGCTAGATTGCAAAAAGCATAATGGCTTTTATGATTTTATGATCACCATAACTCCCTTGCCTGCTTATTACATTGTATAAAATACCAGGGTCTTTGTATACCACGCAAAGGGACTATAGGGACTACAATAATGTACCTAAAAGAGAGGTAGGGCACGATAGAAGCTAGCAAGCTCGACTATGGAAAGACCTCCGATTTACAGAAGACTACAGCCAAATACTAAAATAAAACACACCTTATACTAAAACAAAACAAAAAAACAGAAACAAAAACAAAACCATTATTCCAGGATAAAAAGTAATCTACGTGCTGTGACTTCAGTTTAAAACAGCGATCAGTTTCTTTCAGTCATTCTGACGTAATTAAGTAGAAAAGATCTATTCATCTACACACATTCTAACACACTACACTCATTCTAGATAACAAGACTACACATACCTCGTCAGTGAATCAACTCCGACAGCGACGAGTATGACAGCAGCCGCCATACATGCGAGGTACACGCCCGCTATCACTTGTATCTTCACAGGTGATGGAGGCTCCAAATTAGCGTTTTCCTGAAAAATTATAAACGTTAGAACTTTAACGAGTTGGTTAGTTAATATCAGACACGATATAAAAGGTAAACGTAAGTTATAACTCTGGTATTTCTTTGAGGGGCTTTTAGCAGTTGATTTGGTGACCAAGGTCGCGGTAATCTTGGGTGACCACATAGTGGTAGGTATTTCATCTGAGCTACTCCGTGCTTTGGAGAGAACGTTAAATGTGGATCCCGGCTGTTAACACTCTTTAGATTACATCATAGACCTAAATATGGGCGATCTACACAACTCTGTCAACAGGTTGACCACTAACCAAACGACAAGAAAAAGAAGATTAGCAAAACCGTGAGCAAAATCAAGTAAAAAAGATAGAAAAGATACTTACATGTGAAGCACTTCCACTGCAAAAATTAACACCGCACGTGGCTCCGAAGTCTACTGTAGGTGCACTTGTTACATTCGTGAACAACGTACTAACACTTGATGACGTGTCGTTGGACAATCTGATCTCGTCACCCAGGGATGATGATAAAACTGTAAGTATAATACATCAAATTGACCATCATAATTGAGAAAGCCCGATTGGGAAAGGATCTCCGCCTACAAAGCGTCCATAGATTACGGTAACTGCTTGTCATCAGACGGGCTGTATGCTTGTTTGCTTCCATAGACGTATTAAAAAAAAACCACACTAGGGAACAAGCCCTGTGTCCCGGTCTACAAACATACAATTCGACTCGGAACATACATTTATGAATTACACAAAGTTTTGTTTTATTTGTATTTATCAATAAACACATAATTATAGACTAAATCTAATGCGACAGTGCAGGAACTAAGAAATATAACTTAAAAGTAAAACTAATTTACATTATAACTTAATATAATTGTAGTAAATAGCCCTTGTGAACTCGCTCAGTAAACGCTTAAACAAATCGACTTGCTCGGTTACTGTATTGAGTGTACGCAGCGCCCGCGTCGGCAATGGTTTCTGCAGCAATAACACCCATCCAGACCTGTTGGTCTAGTGGTTGATGACTCTGACTGCTACACCGTCGGTCGTGAGTTAGATTCCCACCCATGACAAATCTTTGTGTGATGAGCACGAATATTTGTTCTGTGTCTGAGTGTAATTTATCTATAATATTTAGAAATAAATAAGTATGTTTATCAGTTGTCTGGTTACCATAGTACATCTTCTGCCTAGTATGGGATCAGATAGCAATGTGTGAGTTGTCCCGAAAATATTTTTATTATCCTTGTATAAACCTATGTATAAAAACAAGATTTTGATTTTAATTTTGATTTGTCATACTGGACAAATATTGCATTCGGAAATGCACAGCTTACTTCTTAATATTAAAAACTATTTTAATCTACAAACCTTCCTATTGCTATTACCAATTTACAATTGTCACTCGGATCTGCGAAGGTCGTTGTGGTCGTTCTCTTGAATTAAATACTTTACTTTCACGCGTTGTCTTTGCTAAAGGAAGTGATCGGAAGTATGGCCTTGAGTCGTACGACAATAAACTTTTGTTTTGTTTTATAGATATATCTTATATATTTGAACACCAGTCATTTCCTCATTAATCAGTCTAAATTTTGTCTTTTTTTTATAGAATTTAGTGGCCAGCCTGGTGACAGTTGTTCAGATTATCCATATATGCCTTTACCGCGATGTAACAGTTATTAAATCGGGACCGAAGTGTAACGTGCTTTCCAGAGCTCAAAGATGCGCTTTTGAAACATGGAAATGATACGTATACCACTGCCTACGTCTTTATTTGGTGCATTTAGAAATGATACGTATGCCACTGCCTAAGTCTTCATTTGGTGCATTCAGACTTAACTACAGACTGATTTTAATTATTATTTTTTTATGCATATTATTGCATTCTTAATTTGACAAAGGTTGACTGGTAGAAAATGCCTAGGGCATTAAGTCCGCCTCTGTAACTTTATGCAGAAAGTTTAAATAAATCAATAAATATCTTAAGCTGCAAAATTACAAAACAATAAATGGCATTAAAAATATCATCTTATAATATGAAGGTAACTTACTAGCTGAAGATATAAGATTGCCCCAGATCTGCGCCATTTGATAGAACATAAAGAACAGTCCAAAGAAGCGCACCACCAACACCTCTGCTGATACACCTGACAGCTTTGCATAAGGCTCTGCTACCTGTACAAATAGTTACATAACATTTAGTGTGATTTCTGGCTTCAAAGCCAAGAAGAAATCACAACAGCCCAATAATACGTAACAGCTATAATCATACGATATGTAGTAGACTTGAATAAGGGAAATTATAAAACGAGTGAATAAAAAAAACTTAGCGACTGATGATAAGATCCTGTAAATTCTAGCCGTGCGACTAAATTACTAGGTGAGCGACTAGAAATTCATGCATTTGCTACCATAAACGAGATGCTATCAGACAAGTAGGTTAGGTTAGAACTGTGACCGCAACAACGCGCGAGCCGAGCGAGCGAAGCGAGCGTGCAGCGGCAGCGGCCGGCGAAGCGCAAATTTTGATAGATTGTGTTCGCCCTCAATTTTCGCTCACTTAGTTTTTCTGTACGCCATATTCAGTAATTATGACACCCATAAATTGAATTTATTTTCGCTTGTTTAAATACCCTGAATAACGTTACCATAGTTTATTCAAATATTTCTATAAGTTGTCTATTGTGGTCACAAGGTCTCATTCTAAACAATAAATATTCTTTACCCGTGCAAAAGTACTACTTGACAAAAAAAATGAGCCTATTTTTATTACATACGCATGGTGATCTATGGGCAATACCCTTAAGAATTATTCATCAAAATTTAACAGCCATGACGCACGTGGACTGTAAGCAAATAGCGCCATCAACATTTAATAAACTCTATGTATACTATTGCGATACTATTCCCGAATGACAAAGTACTATTTATCGATATATTATTAAGGCTAGACCCGAGATTTTACATCACAAAAGTTCGCCCAAACGTTGGTATTCGGCTGATCTTTGGAATTTCAGGCTTTTTGATTATTAGATAATAAAAATGCTAGAAAGTGCGCGATAACTCGAAAGGATTTTTATTAATATAAACAGTGCCAATTGAATCTATATGTTTGCGTAATTTTAAGAGAACAATGAAAATAACCGATACGATGTTTGTTTGGTAGCTACCTACGCTAATATAGAAAGACCATCCCCTTTAAACAAGTGACATATACGGTAGTCGAATCGAAAAGTCAATGTAATATAATATGAGATTTGACGATAATTTACGACGTTATATCGTAAATTAACGCCAAATCCCATACATTTGCTTTTTTGACTTTTCGTTTCGACTACCGTTTATGCCACTTGTCTAGAGGGGCATATCATACAATTTTACTTGGGTCAATGCATTAGCTTTGCGATCCAGGGTGGTAATGTGGTCAGTCTTTTGGGTACCTTTCCTCAAAACTGCATCCTCAATAAGATATTGTATTTATAGTTATACCATTAAAACAATATCTGATTGTTTGTATAACTATTCTTGTAAATATCCAATGCAAAACTATTAAACACATAAAGTAAGTACACAAGTCAAAATTCTCACCACTGAAAGGTATGTGCATTTAGCACACCACAGCGGTCCTCCCCCGAACCCGACCATCATACCGGCCGGCACCAGGGTGTAAAGTGCAGGGTAAAATTGTGCAGCTATAAACGGCATGTAGGCTATGAAAGACACTGCGACCGCCCATTTACATCCCAGCCATCTGAAAATCGAAATTGAGGGTGATTTTGGTCAGAAAAAGTAATTTATAAGCAGTTACCTGTACTGGGTAAGTTTATAATACATCATTCTCCCGTTTGGTGAGTTAGATGTTAAAACGTGGGTGTCCACTGTCCACGTTTCGCTAGCTATATCAGATAATATGAGTAGAGATTAAGCACATACTGATACTGAGCATTTATCTAAAAATAACCCAACACTACCTGCCTTGACCTGGCGATCAAACCTAGGTCCCCAAAACAGCAGTCAGACCGTTGCAGGGCAGTTGATTCATATTAATAAGTCCATCAAAATCTATTGATATTTCTTGAATTCATTTCAATGACACAAACAGGCAAATGCGGCCGTGGTATTTAAACCTATGCACTAGACACGATGGATATGCGATAGGTTGATGATGATGAAGTGAACGTTTGCAGCCGTCTAAATATCTTTGTAGAAGAAGAATATACAAAGCAAATACATGCGACCAATTGGCATTTGTCACGAATGTCTTGAACAAACCGAAATAAAATCTGCTTTGTATATCCCAATATAGATCCTTACAGTAACACAGTACAGAACTAGTTACAATAAGTAATAAGTAGTTACAATGTTAATACCACGAGAAAGCGGAACCATGTAACGGGTTGGAATAGGCACGTTGCCGGAATTCACAGGGAAGCTAGGCTTAAATTTCAAATTTGGGTTATGGCAGGGAAGCCATCTAGTGGGCCAATATATCATGACATGCGAGAGAGCCGTAAAGCCTTTAAAAATAAATTAAAATGGTGTCAAAATAGGCAAGAGCAAATTAAATTGGATATAATAGCCGCTACCCATGCTGGTAAACAATTCAAAAGTTTTTGGAAACACACCAAAAGTATGAATATTAAGTCTGGCCAGTGAGCGTCGGGGGTGCATGCGACCCTAAGTCTATTGCTGAGAATTTCAGGGAACACTTTAATGTAAAGTCGACGCTTACACAATCGTCTAATCAGGGTAAGGTGGGCAATATTGAGACCATCATGAACAAATGTGAGGAGAGATTTACTGTTGCAGAGATTACTAATGTAATAAACAGAATGAGCAGAGGTAAATCTCCAGGACATGATGATGAAATATGCCGGGGTTCACTTGCCTAGAGTACTAATGCTGCTATTCAATTTGTGTATAAGACATTCATATCTACCTGAACCGCTTATGAGAACTGTAGTAGTCCCAGTTATTAAAAACAAGACGGGTGATGCTTCTGACAGGTCTAATTATAGACCCATTTCACTAGCGACTATTATAGCTAAGGTGCTTGACAGTCTGCTTGATGCCAGGTTGGAGAAATACCTTCACATACACGACGCACTTTTCGGCTTTAGGGCTGGATTATCAACTGAGAGTGCCATCTTGTGCCTTAAGCAGACAGTCAGGTATTATATTGACAGGATAACACCTATTTACGCCTGTTTTTTGGACCTGTCAAAAGCGTTTGACCTAGTGTCTTATGATCTTTTGTGGGATAAACTAGGAGCAACAAATATGCCACAGGATTGTATAAAACTGTTCCAGTTCTGGTATAAGAACCAAATAAACCAGGTTAGATGAGCTGGTGTGTTGTCACACGAATACAAACTAGAATGTGGAGTGAGGCAAGGAGGAATAACCTCTCCTAAACTGTTCAACCTCTATATAAACCAGCTGATTGTCGAGCTTAGTAGTATGTATGCGGGATGTCACATCGATGGTACATGTATCAATAACATCAGCTTCGCGGACGACATGGTGCTGCTTAGCCCGGCGATCGGGTCGCTCAGGAGGTTGGTCAATGTATGTGAACAATATGCCAAAACACATGGGCTACAGTATAACTCTAAAAAGAGTGAGGTTGTGACTTTTAGAGCCGCGAATCGCAGACCTGTCAATATACCTCCTATAGTGCTAGGCGGCAATATACATAAGGTTGTAAAACAATTTAGATACCTAGGGCATATTGTCAATGAGAACATGTGTGATGATATGGACATTGAGAGAGAGCGCAGGGCGTTGGCTGTAAGAAGTAATATGATTGTTCGCAGGTTCGCTCGATGTACAAGGGAAGTGAAAGTAACCCTATTTAAGTCGTATTGCCAATCGTTTTACTCGAGTGGCCTGTGGGTGAATTATACGAAACGAGCCTACAACGTCCTGCGTGTACAGTACAACAATGCTTTCAAAATGCTGATGGGGCTACCAAGACGCTCGCGCTGTAGTGCTTCATTGATGTTCGCACAAGCACATACAGACGGATTTCACGCTATTATGCGTAAAAAGATAGTGTCAATACGCGAGCGTCTACTAAATAGCAGTAACAGCATCCTGAAAGTATTGGCTGGACGGTACGATTGCCCAATACAAAATTATTGGATGGGGCAAATGCTCAGTTTTAAGTACGACAAGTGATCTGAACGGTAACCTTGTTTTTATGTTAACGAATAGGATAATTGATAATTGGTATAATATTATTTCTCATTATTATTTGTACTAACATAGTTTTAAGGTATTACTAACATAATATGGATGCATCTGAAATAAATATATTATTATTATTATTATACCTACAGCATGCGACACCACGTTTTTATTCACTTGTTGCCGTAATTATTACGTGACCTAAAGTTAATTGGTGAAATGTAAAATAAATTATTCATCTACCTTATTTTTTCAAATAACAATTTCTTATAAGGGCGTCTAAGAAATTGTTATTTAAAAAAATAAAACTAAGTTGCCAGCAATAAAAAAAATCTACTAGTGCATCTATGCTTTTTTTTTTGCTATTTACTTAATTTGATAATTTTTTCTGTTTGAAATGAATTCATTGATTGATTAAATGCAGATAAATATCCTTTTGTATGTTATAAAGATATCTTCGTATTTTGATGTTGTGCGTAATCTATGTATATCTATACAGTACTACTATTTTTTTTTATAAGAGTGGATAAACTAGTCATCCAATTCTGAGTATTGTGACCTTATACATATGTTTCTTTTTTATATTATTTTTATTACAAGTAATTTATCCCTGAGTCTTATAGGCTACTAGGTAATTTACCTATAATATATCGACATACCAAGCCAGAGAAACTGTGGGTTAAAGCTAGTGTAAAAGTAAATTTATTACAAGCTTTTATTTAGCTTGCAATGTATTTTAGTAGTTCTTTTTTCTCTTTATTTAAATTAGGGAATATACTAAGTACAATGCAGTCCCATCGTACCTTATTCTAACACTGTACTACAAACAATATTATATATGTACTAATTAGACTTAAATCGAAGACTTACGAATCTAAACAAACTTTTAGCGGCATCAGACCACGGCGAGGACAATTTTTTAGTAGTTATAGTTATTATGTTAGTTTGTTTGTTTAGGTCAAATCTTGTAAGCTAAATTTGAAGCACTTCCCGGTGTTTGATGGTGCTGAAATTTAGTATACCGACGTAATTTCGGTGACAATGCAATAATATGGTACAATGGAGCTGGTCTGATGATGCAGTTGGAAGGTGGCCATAGGAACTCTTCAACGAAACAAGATAGCGACGTCGTGTTTCAGTTTGTAGGATTTATCTTGACGAATACTATATTCCTAGGTGGGTGTTCAAAACGCGATATAATAAAGTCGGTAGATGGTCATGGCAACTCTTCAACGAAACAAGATAGCCGTGTCGTGTTCGGGTGTTTTGAATTTATCTTGACGACTAGTATATTCCTAGGTAGGTGTTCAGGATATGATGATGAAGTCGAAGGTGGCCATGGTAATTCTTCAACGAAACAAGAACGCCGCGTTGTTTTTTGATTTATTTCTAGGTGGAGTTCAGTGTGTGATGATGATGTTTTAAGGTAGGAACATTTTTAATGAAACAAGTTAGCCGCGTCGTTTTTAGGCTCTTTTTAAACTTATTTTCTTTCTATCATCGTCATTTCAGCCTCATGACGTCCACTGTTGAACGTAGCCCTCACTCATATGGCCGATCCTGAGATTTCTATCATATTAATAAATATTTTTGACTTATTAGAACTTACTTGATAACAACAGCAGGAAGGAGTATATTACTCAATATTAGAGAAAAATATATAGCTGCCAGGGTAATAGCTCCAGCACCAGCGTCACTGTTCACAGAACTCTGAAGATTGGCAGTCCCGTGGAATGCCGTGAAATGTACCATGAAAGCGAAGCCGAGCACCAAGATATTCCGATTGATCCGCCATTTCTCGTTTGTACCGAATATTACTGATGTTTCTGGCATTGTTGCAACTGTAACAAAGAAATAAGTAATAATAATAAATAATAAATTCTTTTATTAGCATAAGTTAGGTTCACAATATATTAAGCTCTGACTCCTGAGGTAGGCATACAAGCCTGTGTTTCTGGAGTCAGTGCCTTCTTCCGATATAGGTACATGTATCAATTATGCTGGTAATGATCGGTGTTAATTTAAATTTTGCATAAATACATATAGATCGTGTATGTCATGTATTGTGTTAGAAAGAGAAGCTTATTATTTGTGAGTAGAACGATTTGACCTGTAGTTTACTGGTTAAGGTGGTCAGTTTGCTACTAAGCCGCGCTGTACTCGGCACAGTATGCGAGCGAGCTTACCTCTGAATATCGAACCCATATTACCTTGTGGGAGAAACCACTACATGATCCATAAATTTTTGTTTCGAGTCATGATGTCACCTTGTGTCCGTGAAGTGTATGTCTGTAAAATCCCTCGAGGCACATGGCTTGTTAGCTAGTTCGGGAGTTGTTTTATAAGCTTACAGAGGTTGCGCTTGAAGGTGTTTTCTTTAGATTTTTTATTCGTATCATCATCATCTCAACCCATAAGCGTCCTTCTGTTGAGCTCAGGTCTCCTTCATATACATGGAGGGATATTAACCTACTATACCACGCTAGCCAGACGGGTTGGTATAGAGTATTGTTTCGAGTTTTACCTTTCTTGCAGTGGATATTGCCCGAGGGTGTCGTAAGAGTCAACTAAGGGAGTAACTCAGACAATATGTGACATTTGTATTCTGCATCAGTCACCACACGGACAGGACAGTTTTCGCATATCGTCCTTAATCATGATTCGAAAATCACATGTCAAATTTTCCACTGTATAGCTATAGGCCCGCCATTCCTTGACCACACAGTTATTGGTGTTTTGTTTAAAATTACAACAATAGCGTTGCACTACGCTGTATTGTGGTCCAGTCTTTATAATCAACTGTAGATGTCGAAAAAGTGTCAAGTCTACTTACTCAACTTTCTTAATAACATTACAAATTATCTTTTTACCATTAGTAATTCAAATTTCAAATCAAATCAAATCATTTTATTTGCGAATATGGTACAGAGATAAGGGTGTTAGAGTTTAGATAATAGTTCATTTATATTCTACCTTTCGGCATGCAAATTTCAACTGTGTGTAGAATGTGTAGTTAATGAATAATATATTTTAAATTATTTATAATAGTCAAATATGTCAATTCATTGTCATAATTTTACACAATGTCAAAATCTACACTATACAATTATATTTATTCATTATTGTTAATTATTGCAATATTCTTATCTTCCATATATTCCTTAACATTGTAGTAATCCTTTCGTAATAGAATATTTTTCAATTTACATTTAAATTCATTAATATTTTGTATTTCACACAATTGTTTAGGCAGTTTATTATAAATTCTTGATGTCATACATAGAATGCTTTTATTGATGAGAGCTGTTCTATTAGTTATAGTTTTTATTTTATGTTGATGCCTTCTACCATGATGGTGTTCGAACAAGTACATTTATTTTTTGACAAAAATGGAGACTTCTAATATGTATATACATGGAAAAGTTAGTAGCTTTAACTCAATGAAACGTGGTTTACACTCACGCATTGTTTTTGCCACAGATATAGATTACGTGGTTTTTGCGCTATAAACACACTTTCCCAATCAGTGGAATTTCCCCAAAAAACAATTCCATAACGTAAGATCGAATCTACATAGGCATGATATGCTGTAATGACTGTGGAGGTATTTACGGTCTTTGTTAATATACGAAGTTTTATTTAATTTAGTACATGTGTTCTCTATATGAGATTTCCAGTTTAGGTTGCAATCAACCGTCAGTCCAAGAAATTTCGCAACCTCAACTTCCTTCACTTTTGTGCCTCCGTATTCAACTTCAAGATCTATACTAACTCTATTTCTAAATACCATTAGATTAGTTTTGTCTAAGTTGATAACAAGGTTGTTTGCTCTCAACCATTCTACTATGTCAGCAAGAGTGTTATTTATATTGTTCTTAAGAAGACCATGATTATTGTTAGAGAACATTACAGTGCTGTCGTCCGCAAAAAGAATCATTGGTACAGTTACTGCTTTAGGGAAGTCGTTGATATAGAGCAGAAACAATAAGGGCCCCAGTACACTACCTTGAGGGACTCCATATTTAATATGTTTAAAATCTGAAAGATACATTATTTCTTGTTTTCTTTTTGGACATATTTTATTAATCGCAGTGGCTTGTTGCCTATTAGTTAGGTAGGATATAATTAGATCTAAAGTATTGCCTCTAATACCGTTTGCGTATAACTTATTTTTTAGTAGTTTATGATCTACACAATGAAACGCTTTGGTTAAATCCATAAACAATGCGCATATTGGTGTATTGTTGTCAAGATTTATCATAACCTCACTTAGAAACTTGTAAATGGCTTTATTTATTGACAAGTTTTTTCGAAACCCAGTTTGAGCATCTGTAAGGATCTTAAATTTTTCAAAATAATTATACATGGTTTCATGTATTAGAGCTATGGGCCTGTAACACGACATGTTTTCATGGACTTTCTTTTTAAAAAGCGGTTTTATGATAGTTGTTTTTAGTTTTTCAGGAAATATACTATGTAATATACACAAGTTAAATATATGAGACAATACAGGTGATATATACTTGCTTACGTGTTTTATAACTTTAGTAGCAATTCCATCATAACCAGTACTAAGAGTATTTTTTAGGGATAAAATTATTCTATTAATGTCAAATGGCGTAGTTGGATTAATAAATATAGAATTATGATTTTTGCAGAATGTCAAGTTGTTAAATAAAATATTATTATTATTATTCAATGTCAAATTACTATTTAATGTCAAATTACTATTCAATGTCAAATTTCTATTCAATGTCGAGTTATCATTTAATGTGAGGTTATTTTTAAGTGACATTGAGGTAATTTCATCAATGAAAAAATTATTTGGAAAGGATCAATGATATTATTTCCATTAGCATTTAATTGTGTGATATAGTTTTTTGGAATTTCTGTTTTATTTCTATTAATCACATTCCAGGAAGCTTTGGATTTGTTTCCACTAGTATTAATGTAATAATCGTTCTGGGCTCTTTTAGTAAGACTTATTATTTTGTTTAATTTTGCTGAATAGGTTCAAAACTTTAATTTATCATAATTAGTTTTAGTTTTTCGATATTTCCATAGCAAGAGCCGCTTCCGTTTAGAACATATTTTTATGCCTTTGCTAATCCACTTTTGTTTTCTATATATAGATTTTTTTATATTGACTATAGGAAAACATAATTTGTACAAAAGACTAAACATGTCGTGAAAATCGTTGAAGGCAGTTTCAGGATTTTCATTATTAAATACATCATTAAATGTTAAGGAACCCAGATAATTTCTGAACTTATTCGTATTTTTTTTGCTGTAATCTCTTTTCATAACAGTCCAGTGTTCTACACTACAAATTGCCTTAATTGGGCATGTTAGAATTTGTGCCGTGTGATCCGAAAGGGCTAAGTCGAATATATTAGTTTTACACCTTTTAATGTTGTGATTCACGTGGTCAATACAAGTCTGACTAACTAATCGTGTAGGAGATTCTATGGCCGACTTAAGGTTATATTTAGCTAGTACATACTTATATGATAAACTGGTCTTGTTTCTCTTTAATGTATCAATGCTAAAGTCCCCACAGATAATAACTTTTTTACGTTTACAACAAAAATATTGAAGTAAATTAATAAAGTTACAAAAAAAAGTATCTATATCTTCCAAATTCTGACTAGGAGGTCTGTAAATACATATTATTGTTATGTTATGGTCAACTAGTTCGATAGCACTACATTACAATACGTTAAGAATCTCATACTTTTTAATCTCATGTATTGTTTTAAATTTATGATAACAGCGTACAAAAATACACGACCCTCCATGTCTATTCTTTCTAAAGCAAGTTGAAGCAAGTGTGAAAAATTGTATATTTATTAGATTCTTGTCTTGTTCGATCATGTTGTGTTCAGTTATGCAAATTATATCAATGTTTATACTTTTATCCGACAGTTCACTTAAACTTATATTCAGAAGATCTAATTTACTCAAAAGACCATTAATGTTCTGGTGTATGACATTAAGATATTTATACACGAAAAAGATTATTGCTACTATTAGATGGGTACATAGGTATGTCTGGTGTAATCATGGATTTATTTACTTCTGGTAAATTAACTAGTATGTCATTAGTTTGAGTTCCTTTTTCGAGCAATATTGGTTTATTTACAATGGTATTTTTATGAAATTCTCTATACGTTATCTGGTATGGCTAACAAAGAAACCACGGTAAGGTGTTCGTATGCCAAAACCCATGTCTATATAGAAAGCATTTGTGAATTTAGAACAGAGAAATTTTAGTTCATTGTTTAGTTTACTTTCCCTTAGACATTTATTATAAGGGATTTCACAGAATAGTACATTTGTGTTCCTCGTAGAGCATAAAAAGTTACTAACACAGATTTTTAAAATACATCGAGATTTGGCGTTTATACCACCTAACACAATAACATAGTCCTTGTCGGTGAGTAAACTTATTTCGACGCATTCAGAGATCAGAATATCCTGCAGTGTAGCTGCCGGTTTCCAGAAGCAAGTTACTTTAAATCTGTCTCCAATCAAACGCTGCAACGTATGTCGTATGTGCCGTCCCTGTTGATCCGCAATCACGATAATTTTTTGTTCCGGTGATTTATTATGTGTTTCGTCTATGTCTTGTAATGGTAAAATAATTGATGGTGATCTCACTGGTTGTCTCAGGATCTTCTGAGTTCGTGTGTGAAGGATGGATGGATTTATTTAGGTCATGGTTTTCAGGGTAATTCTGTGAGTATCGTAGTCCTTGTTTTGTGTTTTGAGGGCTGTGAAGTGTACCTACAGTTTCTTGGTCAATATTAGAAACCTGTACCAATCGTGTATGGGTTTTCGCGTTTTCTGTTATGACTTGATAAAGGTGTCGAACGTATATTATCGGATAGGGTAAGTTTCTTATATGCATCAGTAATATTTTTATTCTTGTTTAAATCATCTTTAAGCTGGTAGTTGTCACTATTTAGGTTATCGATTTCTAAGTGTGCACTGGCCGATTGCTGGGAGAGGTCCTTGATTTTTTCTTTGAGTTCAAGTATAATCTGGTTATCAGATTTTAATGTATTTGGCAGTCTCAGTGATGATGTCTCAAAAAGTGGAGAATCTGTTATTGAATCATCGCTCAGAGAGTCTTCTATTTGCGGTTTACGTGTGCGCAGTGTTATGTTTTGTTCGGGATCCATGTTATAAATATAATTAAATACACAAATAAATATTTATGTATATATTTTTCATTTATATAAATATTTATGTATATATTTTCTTGCGACAGAGACGATGATGATAATATCTTCTATTAAATTTCCTTATAAAGTTAAATCGTACTACTGACGCCCACTCTTGTTGAGAAGAAGTAACATTTAATTTAATTGATGGTATTCTCGTTACTCGATCGATTGTGGCTGATATTCTCGTATTAACATCAAATTGGACGATATTGCCGTACCGATGAATTAAGTATCAAATGTATATAGTTCCTTTGCCAGGTATCTGGAACGCACCCATTATATATTGGTATGGCGGGGGTTTGTTATTGTTTTGAAATGAAATGAAAAATGAAATGAAATGAAATGAAAAATGGTTTATTAGTTTTAACAAGTTTGATCTTATAAACTAGATGGTGAATGGAACCTTCTTTTAAGCTAAAAGAGCCTGTATTAGGAGACTCCGCTCTTCCTTAACTTATTAGTTATTAACACTAACTTGTTAATGTAGTAATGTAACTTAGTTCTATTTCAACACTTATAAAATATAATAACAAAATTTGTGTAAATTGAAAGTTTGTGTGGGTATGTGTTTGTATTTATGTGTGTGTATGTGTGCGTGTGTGTGTGTGTGTATGTATGTGTGTGTGTATGTGTGTGCGTGTGCGTGCGTGTGTGTGTGCGTGTGGATGCGTGTAGTTATGTATATACGTCAGTTCAGCATTGCCTCACAGTTCTGATAGGTAAGTGGTTTTATCCAAGTATGAAGTATTTGTTTACATTCATGAAATTTTTTATTGTATATATATATTTCTTTATTAAGTCTGTTGTACAGTTGGGCTGATCGCTTATTGTATTGAATGCTAGCTAGCTTGGTTTTAGTTTTAGGGACATTTGCTATTAGGTCTTTTCTTCTCTTGAGGGTTGAACTATGAACATACGGTGTATTCTTATGTTTTTTCAAAATAGTTTTAATTATATATAGTTTTCTCACCGATAGTAGACCGCTGATTTGGTATAGGGTTTGTGTAGAAAATCTAATGCTTTTAAAATACATTTGCTTTATTAATGCGCGTTGAGCTCGTTCAATTTCCAAGAATTTTGTCTTGGCTGCACCTCCCCATATAGGGATGCAGTATGACAAAACAGATTGTACCAAGGCTATGTAGATTTCATTTAGTAGTTGTCTACGGTTTTGGGTGGTAGTGGGAACACATTTTGGCACAACATGCCTGAGAGTTCTAAATATCCAGCTTAATTTTCTGACCCTAGTAGTTATTTGCTCAATGTGGGGATACCAGGATAGATTTTGGTCAACGACAACTCCCAAGTATTTTGTGTGAGATACTTTTTTTAACACTGGACAAGAACAATTACTTTTGTTATCACAGAAATGTACTTTTATATTAAAATTAGGTTCAGGCTGAGTACGGCTAGTAATAGAAAAACAAATGTAATTGGTCTTGTCAGTGTTCAGCGTAAGTAGGTTGTTTCTGAGCCACATCGCTTTTTGAGTCATACCCGTTTCAGCACTAAGAGCAACCTCAGGCCATGTATTTCCAGTAAATATGACAGCAGTATCATCGGCATAGGATAATACATTTGCATTATTGATTTTGAGGCTACAGAGGTCGTTTATATACAGCAGGAACAATGTAGGTCCCAGAACACTTCCCTGAGGAACTCCAAAAGTGACGTCTACGTCGTTACTGACGTACTCACCCACCCTAGTTCTTTGCTTCCTATTCGTTAGATAGCTTTTAAGAAGCTTGTGTGAGTTTCCGCGCACTCCGTACGATTCTAACTTGTTCATTAGGATGGGAACAGAGACGGTGTCAAACGCCTTTTTTAAATCCAGGAACACAGTTAGGCATTTACTACCTTCGTCCATTCCACCAGCTATTATAGAGCTTAGTTTCGTAACTGCGTCTTCGGTTGATAAACCTTGTCTAAATCCAAATTGCGTGCTACTGAGGATGTCATATTTTATTAGATATTTTGTAAGTCTGATATTTATTAGCTTTTCTATTATTTTTGAGATAGCTGGTAAAATAGATATTGACGTCGTCTCTGTCCCCACTCTTATGAACCGGTATGATGATTGATTGTTTCAGCTCTGCAGGAAAGACCCCCTCAGCGAAACAGATATTAGCCAAATGGGCTATAATGGGTACGACTTCCTGACTCATGCTTTTTAGGTATTTAGTGCTTATATTGTCCCATCCAGGTGAAGAATCATATTTCAAGGTCATCAGAACTCTATGAACCTCATCACAATCTGTGTCCAGTAAAGCAAATGAGCTCAGCTGTGTAAGTAATGTGTCAGTGTGGGAAGTGTCAGGATTTTTTTTAAACTGTAGTGTTGTAATAACGGTTATTACTAGTACTATTAAGTGGATAGATGATTTATTTAATGTTGTTGAATGTTTTGAAATGTATCCTGGAGCATATTGTTAAAGAATATTGTCACTTGCCGTTTTTGGTGGTAAAAGCACACATCACATAGATCACTTTTGTCACAAGTCTTGGAGTATTAAACTTGACGTTAGGTCTTTCACTTTTTCTTGCAAACGATATCACATATTAGCCATTACCGCCGACTTAGCGTAAGCGACAAAAACCAAATTTTACAGGAGAAGGTTTTTTTTAAATATTTATGTCAATAATTGTGCTATTAAAATGAAATTTAGCTTATAGTCATAATTTTTGAAGTATTATATTATAATTAAAAAATATATTAAAATATTAAAGATTTAAGGTGTTTTTGGCGCTTACAATAATTTTTCCGTCACTGGCAAGGACAAGATCTTACATTACGGCCTTTGAGATAAATTTATGCAATAGTAAAATTACTGAATTTTACCCATTTTTCAATGAAATAATTTCCATGCATAGATAGTGTTTTGTTAGGTGAACCTGAATTTATTTAAATGGAAAAAATAAATTATTAAAATTATATTATATTATTATATTAAGTGTTACATTTTTTAAGAAATGATTAGTTTTAATTATTAATGACTGTAAAAATCTGCAATAAAACCAAGGAACTTCTCATTGAAACAATAACATTAATAAACAATAATCATCAACAAAAATTAAACTATCTAAATCAGCCTTATCATCTCGATCCAATAACGTGCTTGTGCACCTTGATTGTCCAACATGGTCAAATATTTAAAAATAACAGAAACAATTTCCTTACAACCTCTTTTCCCCCACATAACAATATCCATTCCTCGTGCCAGTTTCATAAATACTACATATCATTTCCAAGCCCCCAATAGTTTTCAATAATAGTATACCGATCATCCTCTCTAAATGTATTAGTACAAGAGTTGCCACATTTTTTGTTCATACAAGGATTTGGTTTACCGGATTTTACAACAGCAGATTGACGATTTTTCCTCTTTGGTTAAGGTTTAATTTATTATTTCAGCCGAAAGACGTCCACTGCTGGACATAGGCCTCCCCAAAGGATTTCCACAATCCTGATCTCTCGATCCTGAGCCGACCTTGTCCATCGGTAACCCGCAACCTTTACCAGATTGTCGGTCCACCTTGTTGGAGGCTCACCCACGCTTCGTCTTCCAGATCGTGGTCGCCACTCTAGAACCTTTCTGCCTCAACGGCAATCAGTTCTGCGTGCTTTGTGCCCGGCCCATTGCCACTTAATGGAGGCAATCGAGCTATTTCGGTTACTTTGGTTCTCCTACGAATTTCCTCATTTCTGATTCGATCTCGCAGGGAAACTCCAAGCATAGCTCTCTCCATTGCTTTTTGGGTGACTTTGAGCTTCGCACAAGGCCCATAGTGAACGACCATGTCTTAGATCCATATGTTATCACTGGCAACACACACTGGTCAAAGACATTCGTCTCGAGACACTGTGGTATTTGGGACGAGAAGAATCATATGAATTAGCTTCCCAAACGCTGCGCAGCTGAGTCGGATTCGACGAGTGACCTCTTTCTCGAAGTTGGACTTACCTAACTGGACTGTTTGTCCCAGGTAAATTTAATCGTCGACAACTTTGACTGTAGATGTAGTTGCCTCCAATTGTGGCAGAGGCGGGTGTGGCATGGACATTTGCCATAATCTTGGCCTTGTCCATATTATTATTCATTTTAAGACCCACTTGTAGTGAGACTCTACTGAGGCCATCGAGCATTGTGCCAAGGTCTTCCATGGTGTCAGCCATGTCCACGATATCGTCGGCAAATCAAAGGTGAGTGATGTATTCGCCGTTAATGTCGAGTCCATTCCAATTCAGAAGCATGAAAGTATCTTCTAATGTAGCGGTGAACAGTTTCGGGGATATAAAATCCCCCTGTCTCACACCTCGCAGCAACTGGATAGGCTTCGTGCTCTGATCATGGAAACGGACCGACATGGTGGCGGTTTCGTACAAGCACTTCAACACTTCGACATACCGAGTGTCAATTTGGTACCGCTGGAGAGACTGTAGCACTGCCCAAGTCTCGATCGAATCAAAGGCTTTCTCATAGTTCACAAACGCCAGACATAGGGGCTGGTTATACTCCTCGATCTTCTATATAACCTGCCGCAGCGAATGTATGTGATCTATGGTACTAAACCCTTTTCGGAAACCGGCTTGTTCGGGAGGCTGGAAGTCGTCAAACCTGCAATCGAGACGATTTGTAATGACTATAAAATATAAAAATAGCTTGTAGACGAGGTTCAGGAGTGAGATGGGTCAAATCATCATGCACTATGTCGGTTACGATAACAAGTCGGGTCGGTTGCGATATAATTTTCAGTTATTAATGTAACGTACGATAAATTTGATATTGTCGCTTACGTTAAATATTTAAAAATTGTTAAGGTTAAGATAAAATTCGCTTTTGATATATATCAAAACCTAATGAATTTAGGCGGGAAATTTCAATAGAGCAAGGTCCGTTATGGTTTAAAACGTCGATTTCAATAAAAAAATGCATTTTTGAAAAAATGTCGCTTACGATAAGTCGGCGGTAATGGCTCGTTGTATGATGTTACAACCGTTTTTGATACTGCAGAACAATATTATCACTAGTTATTATATTTTATTTATTTAATTACATAGAGACGACGTACCTATTGCTTAGGCCAGTGTTGCCAGCTCACTCATTTAATTAGAGTTTTTATAAATAGTTTAATATCCTATCTACAAACACCCTTCTCCTAATTTAGATTCAAGGATATTGTCAGTATGAACCAATTGTACAATGATACTACCGTAGCAAACCGGTTTGCAGAAATGGTATACAATATTATGTTTATCATTCGAGGAAATAAGTGACATACAGTAATTGATATTCACTTTGGTTATTGCTTTTAGTAAATTTATTTTATACCGAAGGTAAAAAAAATATAGGTACCCGTTTTGCGCACGGAGGTGTGTGAGATTGGCATAGTTAAAGTTTATAGGGAGAAGAACTGTAGAAAGTAATTACGGTCGAATTTCGACCACCAGACGAACTCTAGTTATTATGACTGCCTTGGTGGTCCAGTGGTCGCAGTATGCGCCTACTGTGCACGAGATTGTGGGTTTGATTCCCACACAGGACAAAACTTTGTGTGGCCCACAAAGAGTTTTTCTGAGTCTGGGTGTAATTTGTGTCCGCTAATTGTATGTTTGTAAAGTCCCTCGCAACACAGAGCTTGTTCCCTAGTGCGGGAGTTGTCCTTAAAAAAATAAAGATAACTGTGAATAAGATAAATTATGAATATATTTAATAAACGTAACGTTTAATAAACGTACTCGTACGTGCGTCCGTATGTATGGTCACAGATTACTAAATAGTTACTACGTAACAGATACTTCACTCAGTAGAAAATTACCAATACCTAGTGCTATAATAGCCTACTCTGTCGCGTCAGCAACCGCTGCATGCTAAAATGTGCCTAAATGTTCAAGCGTACAGTTGTGATTGCTTCGCACTGCGCGATCCCACAGCAATCGCGGGGCTGCCTCTTTGATAAAATTAAATTAACATAAATAACTATTTGTGCCTATTTTATTGAGAACTGTGAATATGTTCTGACTATAGGTGGTAGTTTAAAATTGTTGACTGTGCAATACATCTAAAACATAATTATAAACGTCAGTATGTAGGTAAAATAAAAAAATCTTTAAAAGTTACGAGTTTTATTTTTATATAAATTTCTTACCCTTTCTAAATTCTCGGATATTAATTTTTAGTGTAGAAAAAAATAATAGAACGATTAAAATTGAACAACGTGCGTGCGCTTCGCTTGCGAAAACCGCATTGAATTTGGTCCGTCGGGGGTACGACGAGCCGTAGGTAATTATAGCGCGCAAGTACATGGAGTGACGGAGGCCTGGTATGGTCATCATTTTATATGCAAGATGTCTCAGCTATAGCAATTTATACTTGGGGCTTCCCTTTATTTATTAAATATATTCATGATTTTATAACTCTATAAATTCTGACTCATATTAATTATATATGTGTTATATATATAGTTATTATTTATAATTTATAATAACTCAACATAAATTCATTTAGATAAAATGCATGATACTTATGAACGCCAAAAATAAACAAAAGTCAGGAATTTCTTCTTCAATTCGCCGACAAGGGTAGCGCCACGAGAAAAATTGCCAAGAAATATTCTAATTTAATGATAACGGAAAATTTTTACTTGTTTCTGTGATTTGTAGGTATGTTCGTGAACAGTTTACCGTCACCGTTGAACAGAAAATTAGTGTTATGTGCATATCACGATAAATACGAGTAAGTATGTATTCGCAAATCGAAATTCTGCGAGGTCTGTGTTTGTGGACGTACAGATTTAGACGCACCTTACAATACCAAGTCACGTCTATAAATACAATCATAGAACAGTTAATAAGCTTAGGTAAGTATGTAGACAATGCACGGTTATACATGATCTTGTCCTGACTTTGACATAGTTCAGCATTGTAAAGGCCAACGTTAGCACGAACTTATTGAATCGAAGCAGGCGTCATTGTTTCGCTAACAATATAAATCATTAGATATCTATATTACTTTATCTATATTATAATAGCAACCCATAAATGTCCCACTGCTGGGCACGGGTCTCACCACGAAAGAGAGATAGGGAAGGTGTAGGCCATCATTCACACACGCTGGCCTAATGCGGGTCGGTGAATCTGACATGTCTTTAGAAAGACATAGGGTTTCCTCACGATGTTTTTCTTTACCGTTAGCAGATGGCGAATTATTTGATTAGTTACATATAAACTCCACAAAGATAAATTCACATTGGTACTGCCACCAGGGATCGAACTCGTACTCTTGCGTGCAAGTCGGTTACTTTCCCACTCGGCCATCACCGCTATCGCTATCGTATTTTAACGTGACTGCATGGTTGATTCAGTGGCTTAAGTGGTTACGTCGCCATTTACTACTTTGCGGCGTGCTGTGGGTTCGATCCTTACACGGGACAAAAAATTGTGTGAATCATAAATAGTTGTCCTGAGTCTGGGGATACTTTATGACCGTTAATTGTATGTTTGTAAAGTCCAGAAAGCTTCATTAGCGAGTAAAATAGGCTATATAATTTTTTTAAATACCTAAGATATCCCTAAATATACTAAATCCGCCGTGGGAAGCCAGGACGTGCCTTTTTTATAGAGTACTGTAAATGCAGTTGCCTATTTAAATTAATGCATTCTTTATTTATTTTTTATACTACCAAAGTGGCAAACAAGCATACGGCCCGCCTCATGATTTGAAGTTTACAATAGATACTCTTAAAATTAATGGATCTTCCTTTGTTCTATACAAATTTTCGCAAAAATACAATATATTTTACGTATGTCGAATCTGTGCTCCCGTTACAAATTACTGGACTGGGGAAAAGGTACAGGCTGTCGTTGCCCAGACGAGGTGCATTAGATTTATAAGTGTTCTCTAGCAACACTCTTGTTTTCAACAAGCTGATAACTTTGTGTGGTTACAACATATAAACTACATTACTTACTTATATTAATATTAGATTAATTGCCACATTTATGACGGGACATAGCTTGAAAACTTTGCTTGATCGATTTCGCAGATTTTTTTGTAGTGTGAGGCCGAGGTATGAGTGAAACATTTTTGTTTACGAAAAAAGTCTAAAGTTTGGGTGCTTTTTATTGATTTGATTGATTTAGATTTTAATAATACGTGCGAGTCGAATAATTAGTTACCTAATTATAGGCAATTGAATCCGCAACCTGGAAACTCTCGCGAAACCTCCTCACGCAAACCAGGTCAAACCTCAGGATAATAGTGGGTGTCCTCACAGGACACTGCCCACTCAATAGACACTTTCACAAACTAGGCCTAACCGACAGCCCACTCTGCAGGGGCTGCATGGAAACCGAAGAAACACCCGCCCACGTCCTTCTGGAATGTAGGAGCGTAGAAGACCATAGGATACGAACTTTCAGGAAACCGGGCACTCTACCGGAGGACTGCGGCGACTTCGGACGCCTGCTGGCCTTTTGGAAGAACCTAGGGTGGTTGGAATAGCCATAAGGAACCCCACGCACAAAGGCCCACTAGAGCGGCCAGGTGCGGAAAAGCCCCGTCAAACTAACTAACTAAATATGCAATTGAATTGTGTAAAAATATCGTTTAATATTCGTTACGCGAATCTGAATTATAAGTTATTCAGAACACGCTATATTAGGAATTCAATTCATACATATCTTCTTATAGATGTCGCAAAAAAGTATATAAACTAAACAGCTTCTAAGAATAATTGATAATAATTAAACATGGTTTGGTATTGAAAAATATATATCTTTGTGTGACGAGCATAAATATTTGTTCTGTGTCTGGGTGTTACTTATCTATAATATGTATGTATTTAGAAATATATAAGTATGTTTATAAGTTGTCTGGTTGCCATAGTACAGGCTCTGCCTAGTTTGGGATCAGATGGCAGTGTGTGAGTTGTCCCAAAATATTATTTTAATACAACTTACACAACAATGAATGACACAAACTTTTATCCCGAGTGGGAATCGAGCTCCAGTTTTGCAGTCAGAGTCACTAACCACTAGACCAACCTACCTGTTGATAAGAATAAAAGTAACTACCGGCGCAACGACCTAGTTTTTTATACTATCATGGAAGCAAACAAGCATACGGCCCGCCCGATGGTAAGCAGTTACTTATGAATGCTTGAAATACCATAGCACCGGGGGTTGACGACCCTTTAGAAACCTTACAACTCCTTTCTTGAAGATCCTTTTTACTAGATATTAAAAAGGTAGAGTAAAGTATAATATCTAGTCTCAATAAAACGGAATGTGACCTTAAAATAAATAGACCTATGTTGACGATTAAAAATAACTGCCTATAACAATTATCTCTTGTAGGTAGTACTTATTTATTATTACTAAGTATTTATTAAACGTGCTATGATTGAAGTAGATTATTAAGAATACTTCAGGCTATGCCATAATATCATTCAACATACATTTTATATGGTATTGTCGGGATCGTAAGTTGTGGCGTGAATAGGAGAGATAGGTAGGTACTGTAGAGGTTTATTGGTGGTCACTAGCTACTAGCTAGCACCCGTAGTACGTGCTAGAGAAGAGGAGACGTTGCTGACGACGGCCGGGGCTTTATAGTACCGAGAAGTAGGGATAGGAATATGTTAAGAGTCCGTCCACCCAAACGACGTATTTTCATTAATTTAGTTCACTGATTGTGAGGATGTGAAATGCAATTTAAATAATATAATGCATTTCAAAAGTGTATTATTTATTCTTGCTTATAGAAAGTGGAAAATCGCCAATTTCAAGAAAATATACATACGAGTAATGTTTATGCATCGATTTACGTGAAATTACTTGTAATTCTGAAGATTTTATACTTTTGTTAGCAAATACAAATTCATTTGTTTGCCGAATTGGCATTGAGGTTCCGCAGTGGACTGACTGACTAATTGATTGAAGCTACTTATGTTCCTATGTGCTTTTGATAGTATAGCGTGTAGATTGATTGAAGCTTCATATATGTATTGTAGTTCATATATATACTAAATATACTATATACTAAAGTAATAGACACTTTCTGATAATACCTACATAGCTAGTAATTTAGACATTATAATTTATGAATATCTATAAAGTTTTAATAAAGGCATAATTGCTTAGCGATTGATCGATTTAAATTGATAATTCAAGCAAAGTTATTAATGGTTACATTGTTGCAAGGTCATGCTATTCTTGTGCATTATCCATTTTGTACTAATATTAATAATAAATATTTATTTTATTTATTTATTTATTTAATTTGCATGGAATACCTACAGCTAAACACAGCAGACAAAAATTAGTAAGTTTCACTGACAGCCAATTATAAGTCTTCACGTATAGAGACTGGTTAAGTTAAAATTATTGTGAACAACAAAGTACTGCCATCAAGAGATCAGCATAAGGCTACATTAACTATTTAATGCTTAACACTATCACAAAAATATAACACTTGAAATACAAGGACGGACACGGACATAATATTAACCCATATATATTCAACTGCTGAGCACGAGTCTCCTATCAAGAGAGAGAGAGAAGGTTTAGCCCTTAATTCCACACGCTGACCTAATGCGGGTTGGTGAATCAGACACTTCTTTACAATTTCTTCTAAGACATGTGGGTTTCCTCACGATGTTTGCTTTCACCGTTAGCAGATAGTGAATCATTTGATTAGTACATATAAACTTCACTAAGTTACATTGGTACTGCAACCTGGGATCGAACTCGCACCTCTTGCATGCAAGTTGGTTACTTTCCCACTTGACCACCACCGCTTTTACTAATATTATTGAGAAATTAACTGTTTCTTTTTTTATAACTTTTTACAAATATACGGCTATATCCTTCTTAAGGATATAATCTGTCTCTTTGTCAAATTTCATTACGATCCGTTAAGCCGTACACTCTATAGAGTACTTTTAATATGCGATTACCGACATCCACATGGGTGAAGCTATGGGAAACATGTTATAAAATAGAAAATGATTTCATAAAATACCTATAAGCTTTAGTTAGTTTTGTGGGGCTTTTCCGCACCTGGCCGCTCTAGTGGGCCCTTGTGCGTGGGGTTCCTTATGGCTATTTCAACCACCCCAGGTTCTTCCAAAAGGCCAGTAGGCATTCGAAGTCGCCGCAGGCCTCCGGTAGAGTGCCCGGTTTCCTGAGAGTTCGTATCCTATGGTCTTCTACGCTCCTACATTCCAGAAGGACGTGGGCGGGTGTTTCCTCGGTCTCCATGCAGCCCCTGCAGAGTGGGCTGTCGGTTATGCCTAGTTTGTGAAAGTGTCTATTGAGTGGGCAGTGTCCTGTGAGGACACCCACTATTGTCCTGAGGTGAGGATACCTATAAGCTATAGTAGTACATAAGTAACTTCAGACAGTCAGTCAGTCCACTGCCCAACCTCAATCATATTTCGACAAATAAATTCGACATTTGATGTTCTTAACATTTTGTTTGTTTAAATATTTCATAAGTAGTTTTAATTCTTACGTATCTGATAATTATTTCGGTAAGGTACCTGACCTTAACTTATAATTAGCAGCTTTGTAATTATTGACAGCTGTTCCGTGTTTGAAATACATTGATCTAATTATAACTGCATCTGTTATAAGTAGTTTTTTTTATCAAAATATACTAAAAATACAATAGAACAAATAAAGAAAAACATGCGGGACAGTCTTTAGGGACTGCCGATAGAAGTGAAAACTAAGTAACTTGTGAATTGTTATCGTTGAGCTATTAGATTATTATTTTTGAATATGGAAAGCGTACGGTGACGATGACGCGAGTTCCTACTTATATTAACGTTTTCATGCCAAAATGAGGTTTTAATAGTAAGTACCTATACCGAAATATTCACATGAAAGATTTTATTACTGAAAAGGTGGGATAGGTAAAATCGGAAGGTGCCAAGTGCCAACTACCTACTAAATAACTGTGTGTTGTTATTTTGCTGTGATCTTCTGTACGGTAAAGGTCCTTCCATAATATTCGGGCTTGCTAGCTTATTCTATAATAATTAAAGTAAAACCTCATCTAAATACCAAAGTCTTATCCACATTGTTATAACCGTTTCCAACATATACATGGGTAACATCTGTTATTTTCTATAATTCTTGCAATTATAGGAAATAGGATTTTATTTTGCTTAATTTTAAGTTGAAGTAATGATCTGTATTTACTAAATTATACATGAATTATTCAACAAAAATGTCTAAACGAATTATTTGTACCTACCGTATAGTTTTTTTACTGTATACTGTGGTTACTTGTCAGTAAACGGAATTTGCCTACTGTGCCCTTGACTCAACTCGAGTCACTCGAGTGACTTGACATAGGTGGGTATGATAACTACTAGTTATTGCAACAATTGTTAAAAAGACCCTCACATAAAGTTAGGTAATTTTAAAGATAATATTAATTATACATAGTACAGTTTTAATTCGCCGGGCCTTGACCTAAATGCCGTTAATTGTCTATATTTTCAAAATCATTTTATTTTATTTTTTTATATTTCACGCATTTATATTTCTTGCATAAGTAGGTACCGTACGGTATCTACCTTCTTGGGTACCTACCTGATATACATTATATCATTATAATTGACTTATTTATTCGCGAAAACGGGTCTTTGTATTCGCAAAATAAATTTGATATTTTTTAGTCTTAATCTACTTATATAAATCTGTCAAATATACAATTTGTCATTTGTAGAATCTGGCATTATGTAAAATCTGTCAAATGTAGACTAAGCGATTTTAATAGCGCCTCTCTCTTTGCTTTTATAAGTATGTATATCTCTACCAATTCACGCCGAATTCACTTCGCTAAAATTCCCAGTTATAATAACAATAATAATACATAATAGCAACTCATATATGTCTCACTGCTGGGCAGTAGTCTTCTGTCCTCTATTAAGAGAAAGAGAAATAGAGAGAGTTTAGGCCTTAATTCACAAACGTAGGCCTAATGCGGGTTGGTAAAATTCACATTGGTAGGTACGGCCCCTGTCAGCCACCCGAGATCGAACTCGCACCTCTTGCGTGCAAGTCGGTAACTTTCCCACTCGGCCACCACCGCTATTCACCCACTGATGGAATGACGGTATAACCAAAAGAGCGGTTGAGTCTAAGTACATACTAAATAGTTTACTACCTCATTTAACGATATTTTTACCGCGTTTATCAGATTTATTAAATTAATGCTTTTATAGTAAAACACACTAAGAAAATGTAACTCAAACTTAGTATTGGCTTATTTAAATTTATAAATTAAATTCAACTCACCTTTCCAATTATCGGTTCTTCTCAAAAATATAGCCAAATATAACACAATTTATATTAAAACTACACGTGAAGTTTAAATGAAATTAAATGTTTTTTTATCGGTCAACATTTTTATATTTTGGCGCGCACAACTTTTTAAAAATAAAAACCCACACAGATAATACTCGTATTATTAATTAAAAAACAAAATATTAAACATAGGCTTGTTCACTACTTTAATCATTCCTTTTTTAAATAATACTGATTCTATTTACGAATTTATTTTTTTAATTTCATTATTGGCGTGTATTGACCGTGACAATCAATTGGCCAATGTGTCCGAACCGCAAGATAATGGGTGCCTAACTAAGTAAACGGAGCAGTGCTAGGAGTACGCATAGTATAGATATAGATAAATCCTACGTACGGATTTGAACGTTTCCATAGTAAACGTAAGCGCCGAGTTCGAATTAAATTCTTGGTAGCACACATTTTTGTTAATGATTTTTATGTTCTTAGTATTTATTTGAAAAAACTAAACATTCTTTTTGCTTCGCTTCGATTTTTTTTGATTTCTCTGTTATAAGATATACGGAAACCTTGGCCAAGAAATTCTCTAAATGATTGTGAAAAACATATCAAAATTTCTTTGAAAAATGTTTCTCTGCATTATACTCGTATGTCAGTATAATCATTGATCATGTCTAGTGGTAATATTTGGAGAGGCCTATTTTTGGCAGTCTTCTTCTTAGCGTTTCGATGGTGAATGGTGATGATGGATTTTTGGCAGTGGCCAGTAATGAGGTCGTAAGGATATGTAATGATAATTTTGATCATTATGTATACTTGGCATGGTGAGAAATAAGTAGTCCATTCTGTTGCCCCGGGCCGTTTAACAGTAGACTTCTCTTTTTGCTAATTTTGCCTAACAATATTGCATTTAATTTAAATTGTACCTGCTAAAAATTATCTAGTACTAGGGGTCACCCACGACTTCGTTTGCGTGGTAATTTGGAATATTTTTCCCGATTTTGCAACATATCTCACTACTGCTCCGCTCCTATTGATCATAGCGTGATGTTATATAGCCTATAGACTTCCTAGATAAATGCACTATTCAACAAACAAGGTTTTTTTTTAATCGAACCAGAATTACTTTCTGAAATTAGCGCATTCAACTGAACAAACAAACTCTTTAACTTTATAAAATTACTAGGAGTCACCCGCGACTTCGTCCGCGTGGTAATTTGGAATATTTTCCCCGATTTTGCTACATATCTCACTTCTGCTCCGCTCCTATTGATCATAGCGTGATGTTATATAGCATATAGCCTTCCTTCCTTCCTTCTGAGATTAGCGCGTTCAAACGAACAAACTCTTCAGCTTTATAAAATTAGTATATATTACTTAGCCGTCACAGCTCTATTATTTATTTATTGTTTCTAGCCGTAGATGCCGTTTTGCCTTGGCTAAAATGTTACGAAGGAGCGAGCGCCAACTTAGTCCATATATTTATATTGAATATGAATAGATAACATCGCGAGTCACGAAATTTTGAATGTCAACGTCAGTCTAACACCGCCGAAGGCAATAATAGATGCACTTTGTATTACTTACCTAAAGTATTTTTTAAGATAGGACATTACATTACAATAAGAGAGGTAAGGCAACATACTAGCGAACAAGCCCTGCTAGGGAAGGACCTCCACCTTACTGAAGACCACAGCCACATAACTAAACACAGCAGTGAAGTTGTGTTTCTGTGTGTACAGATCTCCAGCGGTCATTTAGACATGCGTTTTGAAAGAAACATTTTTCTATCCCAGGGATATTCCATCTTAAAGCCCTAGTGTAAAAAAATGGGTCGGCAACACGTAAGTGATAGGTACCTTTGATTTTGCAAGCGTCCATAGGCGACGGGAACAGCTTAACATCAGGCGGGCCATATGCTTGTTTACCACCCAATTACCTAGTATAAAAAAAATACAAGTACTACTTAAAAAGTAAGGAAGTTGCCTTTTGATATGAACAGTTTAAAAAAAGCGATGCAATATACAACTTTCTTTACTAAGTACAATAAAAAGGTACACACTTCAGTGAAAGAATTTTATGAGCCCTTTCTCTCTAGAGCCATACCATGACGTCTTATATTCGATCTTATTTGAATATCGTACAAAGACAACCAAAGCAAAGTAATGAAGTTAATATCCTACGATATTTTTAATTAAATAAAGATAGAAAAAAATCGCTACAAGAACTTTGTAATACGGCTTCTAAAATTTACCTATATAAGTAGTAAAGTGTGAATATAGGTCTTCAGTGTAAATTTACGGATACAATTTTTTTGTCGTATTTCAATCGTAAGTATTATGCAAAACAGCTGGCGATTACTATTGTACCATGTGTCAAGTTTGCTATCATAATAATATCAGGCGTTTCTAAAAATATAATAATAATATTTTTAGGAGTTTAATTGTCTAATTACCATACCTTTCTGCCTAGTTTAGAATCAGATGGCAGTGTGTGAGTTACACACCGCTATTTGATAATGGTTCTAGTATTATATTATCTGTGACTATGGTTATTAGACATGTGATAAATGAGTAAAGGTCACCCGTGCTCATTTAGGATTGCATTCTTAGGGTTCCGACGTAAACAAGGAACCCTTAAAGTTTTTCCGTCCGTCCGTCCGCCTGTCCGCAGCTTTGCTCAGAGTCCCTTAGTCCAAAAAAGGTGTAATTTGGCACGAATATACATACGATATTAGTCATGCCGACAAATGGTGAAATAAAAACTTGAAAAATATTATTTTTAGGGTATCTCCTGCACATGTAATATGGGAATGTTTATTTTTTTTCAACTATCCCATGGTGTTGGGTGTCGTTGAATAGGTATTTCGAAAATATTGTAGGTTTGTTAAGACTGGGATTTCTTTGTGAAATATAAGGCTTTTAAGTGCTAATTTTTGTTAGAGTCGAGTGTCCCCTCCAAAAGGTGCCAGCCAAATGGTGGTATTTGGAAATATGAAAAAAATCACAATAGTAGTATATATAACGAAATTAAAAGGAAAACTATCACAGCACAGCTAAGTCGACTTTACAAGTTTACGAGCAATAGCCAAATAACTTATAAAATGTTATTGGAGTTAAAATAAGATTGGGTCTTGAATCAAGTCTTCTGAATTATATTTTGTAACTGTGGGAATTTGTCGCAAGCCTTTCTTTATAATGATAATTTCCCGTATTTATTACGTAAATTTAAAAAAATACGAATACTTAGTGGAAGTGAATTAAAAAAATCAGGCGGACTTTTTGTAATTTTCTGTAACTATTACAGAAAATTACAAAAAGTCGCCAGAAAATTACAAAAAGGCAGCGGCCGTCGAGTGTCAGAATCTAATATTATTCAAATATTATTTATTGGTATATATATTATAGGAACAAGAAAAAAGCCATAATTAGGTATCATATAATTTTATACCTACCAAATTTTAAAATTTCAACCATTCAATATATAAATCCTTATTTAAAAACTAAAAAAATACACGTTTATAGAAAAATAAACTTGTATTTTTTTAGTTCAAAAACTTAATATGAATAATATGTAACATAACAATAATAAATGTTGTGGCGCAAAATTAAGCAGTTTTATTTTTTTATTTTAAAATCGTGTAAATATAATTTTAACTGTGTTCTTTATTTCAATCTTGTACAAATAGTTTTCAGTTCATTAGGTTGTATTATTTTTTTCCTCCATACCCTGCTGAGTTGTCATTATCTTTCCACTACAGTTTTAAAAATCAATAAGTGTATTCGTACATTGGAATATAGTATGTAAATACTGTGTACTTATTACTTGGCATAAAGTGCCAATTAGTGAAAATGCCACTAGAAAACTTTGAGTTGACAGTGGAACCATTGAAAACACAAGGAAAATGGAGCATAACGAAAAATATTGTAATCGTCTCTCTTGCATTTACTGTGCATTTTACTGCGTTCACCGTAAATATCTTACGTAGTAGAACAACGTAACTGTAACACAGGACCCTAAGGTCATAGGGGTAAGAGTGTATAGCTATAAATTCTGGTAGAACGGTTTTGTAGCTAAGTCTAACAAGCAGAAGGCCTAGTAGGATAGAGGATATTCGAATTACTTTTATAATTACTTGTATAATGATGGTGGAAGACATTATAACAACTAAACAATTAATTATTTGACATACGAAATACTCTTGCTTATTTCATTTTCATTAACCTTAAGCAAACCCGTCTGGGGAAGGACCTCCACTTCACAGAAAACCATAGGCAAACATCTAAACACAGCAGCGTAGCTGTGTTTCTGTGCGTGTACAGATCCTCTAGACAAGGGCATAAGCGATAGTCGAATCGAAAAGTCAAAAAATAAAATCTATGGAATTTGACGTGAGTCTACGATTTAATGTCGTAAACTTACGTCAAATCCCATACATTTGCTTTTTTGACTTTTCGATTCGACTACCGCTTATGCTTAGGCTCTGGTCTCCAGCGCTCATTTAGGTATGCGTTAATAAACGATTTCCTATCCCAGGGATGCTCCATCTAAAAGCATTGGGGTAAAAAAATTTGGTCGGCAACACGCAAGTGATACCTCTGGTATCGCAAGCATCCATAGCCTACCTATCTATAGCCTTGTTTGCCACCCAAGTAACATATACCAAAACTAATGCAGCGTTAGGTCTCGGTACTGCGTCACTTGCAGCAGTTTACGCCGGACTCGTCTTCTCTAATATATTTTTACCTGCAGCAATATAAAGTAAGTATTTATACTTCGACTAGACTCATTGCCTGTATTAGCACTACCTAAGCCCTTGGACGTAGATCTTAGAGTTAGCGGCTACTTAACTGTGAAGTATCGGCAGTACAAGAAAAAGGAGACAGTGGAAGAAGTGGAGAAGAAATAAGAAAATCCTATCATGAAATTAGATCGTGATGTTGTTGGAATTAGTTCTTGTTCTTGTTAAAAAGACAACTCCCGCACTAGAGAACAAGCTCTGCGCCACGGGGGACTTTACAAACATACAATTAACGGACACAATTTACATCCAGACTCAAAAAAACTCTTTGTGGGTCACACAGTTTTGTCCTGTGTGAGAATCGACCCCACAACCTCGTGCACAGCAGGCGCATACTGCGGCCACTGGATCACCAAGGCAGTCATTTAGTTAATTAGTTCTTATTAAATGTTCGAATTAGTTAATGAGCTCTTATTAAAATTATACGGATAATGTTGTAGAAAAGCAAAGCAGAATGTTGATTTAATTTTGAATAGCCTGTTGGTGTAGTGGTTAGTGACACTGAGTGTTAAGTCGGAGGTCGTGCGTTCGACTCCCACACAGGACAAAACTTTGTGTGATTCATAAATGTTTTTTCTAAACCTAGATGTAATTTGTGTCCCCGCAACATAGGGCTTGTTTCCTAGTGCGGGGGGGTAATCTTTACAAAAAACAGAAACAAAGATAATTTGAACAAGGTTTTCTAGATTTCTAGAAAAACAAAAATTATTATGCAAACTTGGGTTAACAACTTTAGATTTTTTTTTTTTTTCAATAAAGTGTTGATTTATTTTATTAATTTAAAGTAACAATATACATGTTTTTACACTAATCACATATATAGGTTTTACGACCTATATACCTTATTTAATTTAATTTAATCATAAATACAAAAAAATTGAAAAACAATACAAATGAAGACTGTTGTTTAAGCGTCGAAATATTCCTCAACATCATCCTCAGATGAATTACAACTTTAGAAATTAATGAATTAATTAGTTAGTTAGTTTGACGGGGTGTTATCCGCACCTTGGCCGCTCAGGTGGGCAGCACACAAAGGTGTGAATTAATTAATTAATGAAGCTTATTCAATATTACAATAAATTTATAATTCAATATTGTTAGATTATTACGCATTCTATCTAAACAATGAAACGGAATAGCATGTTTATTATAAAAACAGTATCGCTGTTGTAAAAAAATATGTAGATAGTTTGATAATATAAGTGCTATATATGCTGCTAAAATGAAGTTAACACTAACTTCATTTTAGCAGCAACGTACGATCTATCTTTTTATCGTTTGGTTAGTGGCCAACCTTCAAGAAAAGATTAACAAGGTTTTTAAAGGGTCGGCAACGCGTGAATGACCCCTGAGCCTCTAGACAAGTGGCATAAGCGATAGTCGAATCGAAAAATCAAAAAATAAAATGTATGGAATTTGACGTGACTCTACGATTTAATGTCGTAAACTTACGTCAAATCCCATACATTTTCTGTTTTGATTTTTCGATTCGACTATCGCTTATGCCACTTGTCTAGAGGCTCAGGTGTTGCAAACGTCCATAGGCTACGGTAACTGCTTACCATCAGGCGGGCCGTATGCTTGTTTGCCACCTTGGTAGTATAAAAAAAACCTGGTGACAGAGTTATTTAGATCGCCCATAATTAAGCCTCTGTCGTGATCTAACGTCTGTTAACAGTCGAGACCGACTTGTTAACGTGCCGCCGAAGCACAGAGACGCTCAGATGAAACACCACTATGCGGTCACCCATCTTCCCATCTATAGGGTACCACGCCCTTCGTTTACCGATTAGCGAGTGCACCTGGCTATGAGTTCCTCTGCTACGATTATAACTCACTAATTACTGCTCACTGCTTCGTTCGTGCGAACAGTCCCATGATTTTTCCAAGATAAAAAGTAGCCTATTTCATAGTGCGAATCTATCTTTGTGCCAAATATGGGTCACAATGGATGACAGATAGTAGTGGTCAAAATATTTATTAAAATGGAAAAATCATACATTTTTCTACAATAAATAACCAATCAAATCTTGTTATTTATTTGATATTATACTTAACACGTTTCATTAAACTAGTTTTTATTCTTCCTTTTAAAGCCATAGTCAATTGTCACTCAATGCATTCAGTATTGAGTGACTAAGGGTTTTTAATTCCCTCCACTACAATTATGAACTATTCTTATTCATTTATTTTCCGTTTTGCAAAAATATGTACTAAATACTTAATTTGAAATATTGTCTTCATACTTAATACCAAAACTTTCCCTTGATAAGCCAATAATTACATCAAGATATATTTGTTTTGTTATTTTATTTACAAAATACTGTTTCTATATAAACATAAGATAAAAATGATACTGTACGTCTTTTAGTGTCTATTATTATATCTATCTTATCATAATTATTTAATATATAAATATAATATTAGTTTAGAAGATGTTTATTGTGTGTATTGAAGTTTAACTGTTATTTGTAGTACATACATTAGAATGACAAACATTGTTTTAAGCCAAGAACATAAGGTGGGGTCGCAAAACATGGTAATTATATAAAATATAAGAGAGGGAATATAAAATATAAGAATACACCATATAAGCGAGCAAGCCTGACTAGGGAAGGGCCACCTTACAGAAGAACACAGCTAAACAACTACACAAAACGGTCTACAGTGCTTATTTAGGTATGCATTTTGAAAGAAACGTTTTCCAAAACCTGGTGGAAAACTCTGGTATTTCAAACGTCCGTAGGCTGCGGTAACTGCTTAACATCAGGCGGGCCGTATGCTTGTTTGCCACCCAAGTAGTATATAAATAAGTATAGTTTCATAGAAGGCCCTATTCCTTACAGAATACCACATTACCACAGCCAAATGGCTACACACAGTGGTGCGTAGTCAGTTGGTTGTGGTCCTGCATCTGATGTTTGAAAGAAAAGAAAGGAAGAAAAATATTTATTTTCTCTTTACATCTTACTACAGTAATCTAAAAAAATAATGGTTACAAGACAAAACAGGACCTAGCTCAGCGATTAATTGCAACATCGCCGACGCTGCAGCGCTGAAATTCTGCTAGGATAAATTTATATATAAATTTATCTAGTCGTTACTGTCTGTGTCTCTCTGGTCGTTCCGGATTGCCGTCCCATCGGACAATGAGAGTGAAGGAGTAGACACTTGCGCACATTAATATGTTAGTTGTAGGCTAATCTCCGTTGAGATTGACGTCGGTCTGGATGGTCTGGATGCTCTTTGACGAGTTGCTGCCAAAACGTAAACGTAAAGTTTATTTTAATATTTTGGTCGTATAATCATAATTGACCAAAATATTAAAATAAACTTTTTGAGGCGGGAACTCGATGCACGAGATTTGTTCAGGACTGAATTCTATGGAAATCCCTGGGGGAGGCCTATGTCAAGCACTGAATGTCTAGTGTCTAAATAATGAGGATAACTTCTCGTACATAGCCGATATTTTGTCCATAAAAAAGAAAGAAAGGAAGGAAGTTTTTTTTTGCATAAGAAATGAAGAATGAAGCCATCGTCATAATCTCTGACTACCCCAATGGGGAGACGGGCGTGATGATATCTAATCTAATGAAGCCTTCTCCATATCTACACCACCTAGTAGCTGTTGGGTACGAGCAGACGATAATGTAATCCGCAGTTGACTCGTCGAATAAAAATATTGTTTGTTATTAAATAATACTTGGGATTGTTTATATAATAATGATGCGATATTCAACATTCAGTTGGAAAGACTACTTCACTTACTACTTCTAATTCAGTCATTTTTATATTGAAAGAAAAGTCTGTGTAAAGAAATTTAATATTTAAATAATTTTATAATAGTTTAACTTTCCTTTGTTTGATAAACATTTTTTTATATTAGCGGCCTGTCCTAGCTTCGGCAGCACGAATATATAGATTATTGAAAGCCACTTATTGAAAACTTAAATTAGACTAAACGATTTCATAAAATTTTATTAGAATTGGGTAAACAGTTTTGGAGATTACTTAGCGCAAACGATCATTCAGTCGCGATATTTTTATACGTATTATAATAGATACAATAATAAACTTTTGAGAACTTATTAATTTGATATTTTATACCCTTATGCTGTGAGATAAGTGTTGGAAAATGACTCAACAAAAAGTGAAGAGAGACTCGAAGCCACCAACAACATGGAGAATTATGAAGAATGTTGCTCTGATTACTGTGTCATTTATGATATATTTTACAGGCTATACTGTGAGTATTTTTTTATTTCTTTGTTCCCATGTAAGGAAGGGTGAAGATAATTATGATAAATTTGTTATATACTGATTGCCTAATGTTAATAGATATTTCTTTTCCTTATCAAAAAAATCTATTTCTTTTCTAAGGGAAAAAAAATCTTTCTTTTTTTTCGTTGTTTACCCGTCTTTCTTTTTTTATGCCCAAAAGAGAAAGAAACGTTATTATTATAACATTCCAACTTAATTCATTTTGAATTGCAGGGTGTGGCTAATCTACAAAGTTCTATCAACGCGGAGTCTGGTTTAGGCACAGCATCGTTAGCAGTTACATACGCTGGCGTCATCGTTTCCAATATGTTTCTACCAGCAATCTTCATAAAGTAAGTAACTTCATTTATTTTTAGACCTTACAACTATCGAAAGGTATAATATACTAAAATATAGTTTAAGTTCCTCATCCAGCTGCAGCTGCAGTTTTCAAAACTGGAAACGTGGAAAAGGATCTTACAAAAGACCATAGCCACATTTAAGAGAAACGTATTTCTTACCTGCAAGGGTTACCTATAACTCCGGACGTTGTCACTGGTCAGACGGAGCCCGCGTAGCGTGGTCAGCCGCTGGGTGGATCACTGATGTTATATCAGATTCCGGTGGTCCACCCGTGAAGGTGGGCTGTAGGTGCATAGGAGGATTTTAGTCGATATGCCGGCCGCCTACGATCTAGGCCGGGAGCCTGATGTAACTTTTTAGGTGGGCCGTATGCTGATACAGCTTGCTTTATGACACGTGGGGTTCATACACCTATTCCTACCCTTTGGTGAATAACAGCTTGATGTTATATATTTTCAGATGTTTTGGAACAAAATGGGCAATATGCATAGCATTTATTTCCTACATGCCGTACATCGCAGCGCAATGTTACCCCAAGTTCTACACATTAGTACCGGCTGGTATTCTAGTAGGATTGTTGGCTGGTCCACTCTGGTGTTCCAAATGTACCTATCTGTCCATGGTGAGATCGCTTTTATTTTTCCTATTTATACATATTCACTTGAAAATTAAAGCAATGAACCTGCGCCTTTCGGGTTTCGGCCCTGCGCACTATCTATTGTGCCATCCGAGCTCCTACTCCGGAGTTTGAATTTGTCCACCGCTTTTTACGTTTGGAGTGACGTCATTTTCCTGCTCCGGGCTCGACGTTTTCCACATTGCTTTTATATTTAAGTATATTTTAGCTAATTGCATAGCAAAAATGCTATAAATATTTAATAATACACATTTGTTTGAACGCCCCAATCACTACTGATATTCTTGTTGTTTAATAGCCTAATTGTTGAGGAAGGTTATATGCCATAACTATAATATAATATTACTGTTTGACACAAGAAGAACATGACAATAACAATAAACTTAATTTGCAACTAGTATACTCTAGGAATATTTAGTCAACTTGGTAAGAAGACAACTGGCTGAAAAATACCAAATTTTCAGTCCATTTCATGGTTTTGCAGTCCGCAGAAATTCACAGCACGATGTCCAACATACCAGCTGGAACACTCCTGACGCGCTTTTTGGGTTTCTTCTTCATGGTATTTCAACTAAATCAAATTTGGGGGAATCTCATTTCTTCACTAGGTAGGTACTGTTCTTTTAATTTAAGTATACTTTTTAGTTTAAAGCTGCAGAAAAGTTGCAGGACTGAAACACCGCTTTGTCAAACTTTGGCTATCTATTGTGCAAATTTTGGTCTGATCCAGGAATTAATTGAAACCAGCGGGGGTATTCCGTAAGAGCAAAAACCGAGCAAAATCTGGCTGTCAGATTGAAAATCGGTGTTCCGTAAGAGAAAAAACCGAGCCGTTTTTGAAGTTTAGTCAATATATTGTGCCGTCACCGAGCAATCAAAACTGTCAGTTTGCGATCACAACTGTCAGTTTGCCATCGCTGTTTCTTAGAGGATCAGCCGGCGGGTCTTTGTTATCAGCAAGCGCAACCTACGACAACTAGACCAATGAAGTTTGCGCAAATATTTGTGCACAATAATATGTACTGTGTAGTCCATTGTAGTCTTCGTTAAGACTGACATTTCAAGCCAACTTACGCCCAAGAACTACTTTTGCCAGCAGAATCTTCCAGAAGTAATTCTTACTCATATCGTTTGTAAGGGAAAATGTTAATTCATACCTATTGAATATTACAATAGGTATATTTTGTCTCCAGTACTGACGTCAGGGAACAACGCTGCAGCAGTAACCTCAATCAACGAGAGCATGATCCCACAGCTATGCGGTTCCAACTTTCTGGCCAACTCCAATGATGATAGTACCACATTACCTACACAACCACTGGAGAAAATGCAGATGATTACCGGTAACAATGTAGGCTAATATGTAGGTCACGTTTAATAGTCCATTATTTGTTCTTATTACATATTTAATAGTAGCTAAAAAAATAGTTTAGTGCGGATCCCTGATTTTTTCTAAAATAAAAGTGTAAGCTTAAAGTACTCCTCATAACGTCAGCTATCTACCAGTGAAAATCTTGTTAAAGCCGTCCAGCCGTTGTGAAGATTCTTCCGAAAAGACAGAAAAAATTTTAAAAAAATGTACTGATGATATAATTGCCGTGTAAACTTTTAGCTGTCATTTTGATGATACAAACTGCTCCGTGATACAAACAGACACTTTAGTTTAATTTTATTTATATAAATTCTAAAACGGTAGTGACTAAGGAGGTACCAGGCTATTCATTGAAAAATGGGTTTTAAAATACCAAAGAGGTTCTTACATCTTATCTTATCTTGTGGCGGGGCTGTCAGCTAGCGCACTTCGACCCTTGGAATCTTTTGTGCATGCCCCTACCTTACCGCTCACCCTACTTCTTGGTCCCTGAATATTTCCTGCATGAGTTTCAGCACATCCTTGACGGGGGTGCGCCTGTAGTCCTCTGGTTCTGGGTATGCCAGTCCTAGGAGGCTCATGCTTCTTGGGGCCAACGCATTGTGTTCTGCTGTACTTCCATAGTTTGTTCGTCCAGCCTTTTAGTTAGATTCTTACATACTTACAATATTATTTTCAGTGATTTACCTCATATGCATGATGGTGGCAACTCTCATGATTGCATTTGGACTAGATACTATGAAGAGGTACTTATATTTGTATAAAACGGTTTCGTTTTTTTATTTAAGGGTTGATACACACCAAGCGGGTCGGCATTATCGGTTCACATTATAAATGTGAAAGTTTGTGAGAATGGATGGATGGATGTTTGTTACTCTTTCACGTAAAATCTACCGAACAGATCTGGATGAAATTTGGCACAGAGATAGATTATGGTCTGAAATAACACATAGGCAGGTAGCCTACGTGTAATTTCCGCAGCGATAACGCTAACGATAACGATCTACGCGGGCGGAGCCGCGGGCAACAGCTAGTACACAATAATTTTGCCCCGAACACTCACCTACATATTTTCGATTTTACTTTCTCCCGGCTATGCCGATTAACCGGCCCACTTAGATGTGTAGCAACCCTTAAGCTAATAAATAGCAACAAAGATTGACAACTAGAATTGAAAATAAAAATGAACATGATTTCTGTCTAGGTATGAGTCCAACCGTAAAAGCACTAGCGGTGGACTATCAGGGTTTGCACTTCTTGCTGTGACCATCAAGCAGTTGGGAGATCCTAATCAGTTGCTACTCCTAGTCATCAACATCTTCATAGGACAGCACCTGGCCTTCTTCGGCGCTGACTTTAATGCTGTAAGTTTTAACAGAACTTCTATATTCTGCGACTGTTTTAATCCTTTTGATGTTTTTTAGGTAGCAAATAAATATACGGATCGCTTATTGGTAAGGAGGTTACCGTAGGTAGCCTATGGACGCTTACGAAATCAGGGGCATCTCTCGCATATTGCCAACCCTAAAAATTGAAACAACTTATTTTTAGCTCTGGAGTCTTGAACTCCTTCTTCTTCTTTTGGGTACTTGTACAGGCACACAACTACACCTTCGCATTGTTGAAGTTATTTAGCTGTCGCATTCTGCAAGGTGGACCACCTTCCCCAGTCAGGCTTGCTTGCTCCCTACTTCTCATAATTAAAGGATCTACTTAAGTTTTTCATTTGTGGATGTAATTGGGATACAAAATGTACCAGGCTCAGATTTTTATGACAGAACTAAGGATTACATTAAAGATCATTTCGCCTGTCGACTGCAAATATCACATGCACTACTAAAGCTACTAGTCATCTGATAGTCGACTTGAAAAATTACTAATAATACTTAGTAAATAAAATGCTTTGCTTGATATTCCAGTCTTTTGTAACATGTGCTATCGGGACTGGCACAGTGGGCTACGTCATGATGACCTTTGGACTGTCTAACGCTGTGGGATGTCTCGTCACCGGGTATTTAGCCAAGGTAATCCACTTCAAACTCTTCCTCTCATATATCTCAAAAATTGATTGAGAATCTTAAATAATAGAGTGATTAGTAGCCTATCAAAATTAAAACAAAATTGTTTTGACTTTCTCTCAGCCATCTTAGTACTAAATTATAAAACTTAAATTATGATACATGGATCATTATGGTTATTATGTACCAATAATGATTTATAGTAAGAAAAAGGTATATCTCACGAAAACGCGGCAATTGTTGCCGACAAAAGCTAAGCAATATCCGCAACCTATAGACGTTTGCAACACCGCGGTTATCACTCGCGCGTTGCCTGTGTATATTGTATATATACTTTAAGACTGCTAATAGCTACCTCTTTCTGTGTCATTATCCATATTATGTTCCGTATTATCTATCACGTTCATAATAAATAATAATAATAGCAACCCATTTACGTGTTGTCCCACTGCTGGGCACGGGTCGCCTCTCTTGATCACGTTCATACTTGATTTTTTATTCACCTCTAAATAAGTACGCGTAATAATAACGCAACAAAACTGAACATTTTTCAGTATGAAATTTGCTTATGTTTCTTTAAATATCATTGAGTATCAATGTTTTTACTGATATTTTAATTTTTTTTTTTTTTAGTTGTATGGTCGCCTGCCACTGTTCATTGGAGCGCTGTGTGTTCACGGAGGAGTGTTCATAACGATGTTGACATGGCAACCTCGTGTTGGACAAGAATATGTTTTGTTCATCATTTCTATGCTGTCGGGGCTATGTGATTCTGTGTGGACTGTACAGATCAATGGTATGTTACGAGTGCAATACTAATATTATAAATGGTAGGATGGATGGATGTTTGTCAATCACGTCAAAACACACGGATCCGGATGAAATTCGGCACAAAGATAGAATAAAGTCAGGAATAGCACATAGGCTACCCTTTAAATAACACTATTCCCGTGGGAATACACGTGCGGGTGAAGACTCGGTGGGACTTAGTTAAATATAATAATGTATGAGAATTGTACTTACCTCTTATTACACGGGACTTATTTACCACAATCAAATACAATACAAAATAGGTGATCTTTGCCTAAGAACGCCGGTAGTTCTAAAACTGTTATTAATAAAATTTATTTCACATTTTACAGCTTATTATGGTGTTCTATTTCGTGGGAAAGAAGAAGCTGCCTTCTCAAACTTCAGACTATGGGAAGCATCTGGATACATCTTCTCTTACGTCATATCTTCGTATATTAGGACGCGGTACAAGATCTACATGCTTCTTTGCAGTTTGATAGTAGGAGTTTTGGGGTATTTCACAGTAGAATACCGACAGTACAAGAGTGATAAGAGAGTGAGAAAAGAGGAGAAAGAAGTTATGAACGATTGTGTTAAATGTTAACATTGAGAAACTTTCGTCTGCCTTGGTGCATACTGCGCCCAATGTGGTTCATTGGCCGCAGTATGCACCAAGGCAGTCGAACCTGCTGTACAAGAAGTTATGGGTTCTCTTCCCACACAGGATAAAACTTTGTGTGATTTACAAAGAGTTGTTCAAAATCTGGGTGTTATTTGTGTCCGTTAATTGTATGTATGTGCCTCCGTGACACAGAGCTTGTGGTCTAGTGCGGGAGTTGTCTTTTTTAAAAAAGATAAAAAAAAGAAGAGAGGTAATTTAGATTTAAGTAATCTTCGATGAGATCCTTTATTAAATAAGGTTTATTTATGAACAAACATGTGTTGATTAATTTATTGCTCCTTTTATGATAGACTAGGGGTCGACCGCGTGGTAATTTGGAATATTTTCCCTGATTTTGCAACATATCTCACTACTGCTCTGCTCCTATTGATCATAGCGTGATGTTATATAGCCTATAGCCTTCCTGGAGTTTGTTTGTTTGTTTGTTTGGTCGAATGCGCTAATCTCAGAAAGTACTGGTTCGATTAGAAAAAAATTTTTTTTCTGGATAAATATCCAGGAAGGCTATAGGCTATATGACATCACGCTATGATCAATAGGAGCAGAGAGTGAGATATGTTGCAAAATCGGGCAAAATATTCCAAATTACCACGCGGACGAAGTCGCGGGTGACCCCTAGTCTGTTAATAAAGTTCTGAAATTTTATTTTGTACTCAAGTGTCACCAGTTATATTCCTGACTCGTGTTTTATTGTTCGCTCCCCACAATTATTTACCAAATACACAACTGAATTGATTTCTCTATTTATACTTCACGTGCTGTTATTAGTGAAGGGCGTTTCTTTTGACATTGTATTATTTGTATTATGATATCGTTTATCTATAAAGACTACCATATATTATGTGTTTTGTACATATAGACTTAATTTTGCTAAACTAACTTATGTTATTACAAATGATGAACTAATGTCATAGGAATTAGAGTCGTTATCGAAAGGATATCTACTAAAATACTGTTAAATAACTATGTGGGTACCCACATAGTTAAAATATCCGTTTGGAATACAAATGTCCCGTTACATCGTAAGCGGTTATTTCCTAAGTTACTCCAAGAAATTGTTATTATTTAAATATATTACTTTGTTCTTTTTAAAAACATTTTAATCACACAGCTCCAACAGCATCCTAAATATGATCGCAGATAGGCTTGACTGCGCATATGTGAACCGATGTTGTGCCATCGCTTATGGGATGTAGCAGGGTCGGGCCATGTGTGAGGTTAAGTCTGCCTGTATATTGTATTATATTGTTACCACTAGTTTATTTTGTTTATTTATTACTAACAATAGTCTTTTAAGTTTGTTTACTAATCAAATGAGTCATGGTTACTTAAATAAATGAAATTATTATTAAAAAATATTAGTATTTCACATTTATGGAGTAGTTTGGGAACTCTTTTTGGAGTACGTTGGGAATTACCCATCGTAAGAGTCGACTAGGGCGTAAGTCGTCAGCGCACTAGCCGAGGGCCAATTAGCTGACATGAAATTACTAAACTTCATATGTATTACTTTATAACCGAAGTGAGTAAATGAGTTGTTTTTTTTCTTGAGCCAGGTAGACAATATGCACTGCTAGAGAGAGAAAACTCGAAGCAAAATCCTATAGCGGTTGGTATTCTGGCCAGAGCGTGGTAAAGCAGGCTATTAGACACCCGTGCCCAACAGTAAGACGTTTATGGGTTAGTTACTTCTAACATTTTATTCTAGCGATTTTGACCTTAACAGACAAATTTGATTTATGTTTCTACTACATTATACATATTTTTGTTTTTCCGTAGACCATGTTATATCTTGCGTAAGTATACCATATTGTGTATCCTTACTAATATTAAAATTTGTGAGAATGGATGGATGGATGTTTGTTACTCTTTCACGTAAAAACTACTGAACGGATCTGGATGAAATTTGGCACAGAGATAGATTATGGTCTGGAATAACACATAGGCTACTTTTTACACGCCGCGGGCAACAGCTAGTCAAATATATTCATTTGATTTTTGTGGTCGAGCACCAACTTGGACAAAATATCTTAAAAGAAAATGAAACGAAGCTATTATCTTTTATTATAGTTTAATTCCTTTTTGTTTTTTTTTATTTATAATCGTAATATTTTAGTAAATTCATCACAATCATCTTTAACAATAATACTTAAACAAAAAATATCTAATTTATATAAAATCGTTTTTTTTTTTTTCTATAATTAGCAACTCCCGCACTAGGCAACAAGCCAAAAAACATACAATTGACGAACACAAATGACACCCAGACTTGGGACAAACATTTATGGATCACACAAAATTTGGTCTCGTGTGGGAATCGAACCCACGACGTCCGGCTTAGCAGTCAGTCAGTCACTAACCACAAGACCAATAGGCTAACCAAAATTGTTTTTTTTTTAAGTTTTACAAAGGTACCGGTAAGGTTTTGTAAAGAACCCTGTACAATATCAACAACTTCATTATAATATGCACCTAGAATAAGATCTAATTGTTTAATATTTATACCTACATACATATACATATATAGTCAATAGTTTTCGCAGCGCACGGAAAATAATGACTTTTATTGGCAACATTTGATACCTTGGGTCACATTGGGATCTCTACCTAAATTGGAACAATAAATATTTTTTTTGAAGATATAATATTCGGTAGCCTATATTACTCGGTAAAAACTAAGCTTTGAAATAATTTTTAAAATAGGTCTCGTAGAGTTCAATCGTAACAAACAAACTAAAAATCAAATCTTTCTTCTTTATAATATTAGTTTAGATTAGTTAGTATAACAATAAATATATTTATAAATCAAACATCAATGTGCTGTCAAATACTTTATACTTAATTATATTTACAAAATTAAAAACTATCTATAAAATAATAGTAACATACATAATTCAATATCTATACTTAGATATTATACCACCCGTTTTATCTTTATAAATTTATAATTTATTTAATAACATAATTACAACTTAAACAAGGTTCCATCTCAGCCATAGGACGTCCACTGCTGGACATAGGCCTCCCCCAAGGTTTTCCACATCGTTTGGTCCTGAGCTAACCTTGTCCATCGGTTGCCCGCGACCTTTACCAGGTCGTCGGTCCACCTTAAACTAGGTACTTACACAAAATCAGATATTGAATTTAAAGGGTCTATAAATAATAATTAATATCTGATTGAGGTCGCAGTTCTGAGGAAAGGTGCCCAAAAGACTGGCCACGTTGCCACTCTGAATCGCAAGGCAAATGCATTGACTCAAGTAAAACCCAACCATGGCTGCATTTCTACAAGAGATGAGTTTTTAAGAGAGGTAGGGCACCATACTAGCGAGCAAGCCCGACTGGGGAAGGACCTTTACCTTACAGAAGACCACAGCCAAATAACTACACACAGCGGTGTAGTTGTGTTCCTGTGTGATGAGTACAGGTCTTCAGTGCTCATTTAGGGATGCGTTTTGAAAGAAACGTATTCCTATCCCAGGGTTACTTCCATCTTAAAGCCCTGGTGTAAAGAAATGGGTAGGCAACACGCTAGTGATACCTCTGGTAATGCAAGCGTCCATAGGCTACGGTTACTGCTTAACATCAGGCAGGCCGTATGCTTGTTTTCCACCCAAGTAGTATAAAAAAAGTGTAGCGAGGAATGTGTTTGTTAGTACCCATTTAGCTTGAGTTTAGGTAAATGAAGCGATTCCATTGGTTCTAACGAACACAATCCTCGCTACACATATCTAGTGGAAATGCAGCCCTAGGATCGTGAGGTTACGGCTCAAAAATATAAGTCTCTCCGAGACCAAGACGTGGTCTCGGTGAGACTTATATTTTTGAGCCGTTTTGAGCGTTTAGTCGAGTAACCAGTGAAGTTTCTAATTTATTAATTTCTTATTATATATATATATATATTTTTTTTTTTATACTACTTGGTTGGCAAACAATCATACGGCCCACATGATGTTAAGCAGTATCTGTAGCCTATAGACGCTTGCATTACCAGAGGTATCACTTGCGTGTTGCCAACCCATTTTTCTACACCAGGGCTCCAAGATGGAAGTAACCCTGGGATAGGAATACGTATCTTTCAAAACGCATTCCTAAATGAGCTCTGGAGACCTGTACTTACACACAGGAACACAACTACACCGCTGTGTGTTGTCATTTGGCTGTGGTCTTCTGTAAGGTGGAGGTCCTTCCCCAGTCGGGCTTGCTCGCTAGTATGGTGCCCTACCTCTCTATATATTCTTCTTAATTTCTTATTTTGACTTAAAATTTTCTTTTCGTCTGGATATTTCTTTTTGTATGTTCACCGCCAAGACTGATTTTGAAAAGACTTTGAGTATAATATACTCGTATATACATCCTATGTGGTCCCTTTTAAATTTCTTCTAAATTCGTTTAAGAGCTTTTTGAAAAATCAACAAAGTCTAAAAAATTTATACATCGATGATATTTTATTGAAGTTTTCCTTAAACATTCCTCTCTCAATCAAAGTCACTACTTCATCTTTCATTCTACAAATCAATCAAATAATACTAAACCTTATTCTAGCTTCAATAAAGCTCATAATTCTAAAACATTACTCAATATTCTGAAAAGCGATATTATCACAGCCTTTAACATAAGGATCCTTATTACTCTCTTCTCTCTTCTTTATCCTGTACTGCTGATACTCCACAACGAAGTAGCCAAGTACTCCAATCACCATGGTAACCAGGAGCATATAAGTTTTGTGACTGGTCCGTAAGTATGGAGATAGAACGTACGCGATTATGTACCCTACGGACTCCCAGAGTCTAAAGTTCGAGAATGCCGCCTCTTCTCTGCCAGGGAATAATATCCCGTAGTATGCTGGAATAAGGATTAGATTAGTTTTTATTATTAGAATTAAGAAATTATTTAATCACGGATACTCAAATAATATAATTTTGGGCCAAATCACACATTGCCAAATGGTCCTAAACTACCAGACAACTGATAAACATACCTATATTTCTATATACATATCATTACTAATGTTATAAATGTGAAAGTTTGTGATTATGGATGTATGGATGCTTGTTACTCTATCACGCAAAATCTCCTGAACGGATCTGGATGAAATTTGGCACAGAGATAGATTATAGTCTGGAATAGCATATAGGATACTTTTTATCGCAATAACCGACATCTACGCGGACGGAGCTGCGGGCAACAACTAGTTATAGATAAATTACACCTAGACACAGAACAAACATTCGTGCTCATCACACAAAGATTTGTCTTGGGTGGAAATCGAATCCAGCGTCACTAACTACTAGACCGGTAATTCCCAAAGTGTATCGACCTCTGGGGTCGAAATCAGTTTTCCAGTGGTCCATATAAACAAAAACTGATTTTGGGGGTCGACGAGATATAAAAATCGGCTCAAGTTCTTATTTCAAACGCCCTTGTCCACAGCCAAATAACTACTAAAATAGTTGGTAGTTATGTTCCTCTGTTCGAGTATAAAGTGACGTAAAATGACGTACCATTAATCTGCACAAGCCATATAGAGTCGAAGAGTCCCCACAGTACTGCGATGATGTAGAGCACGTGCGATTGTCCCGCGTGCGGCCGCCACACCAGCACCGACACGAACAGGCACGCGTGACCCACGGTCGCGACCACGATCAGGGGCAGCCGACCCGTCAACTGTACTCATTGGTCATTACTTGCTCTAAATAATGTATCCTACTAATATTATAAACGCGATAGTTTGTAAGAATGTGTGGATGTTTGTTACTCTTTCACGCAAAAACTACTGAACGGATCTGGATGAAATTTGGCACAGATATAGATTATAGTCTGGAATAGCATATAGGCTTTTTATCTCGATAACCGACTTTTACGCGGGCGGAGCCGCACTTAACAACTAGTCTTTAATAAGGTTGCTCAAAGGAATTGGTTACTCAAAGAATTTAGTTGCTTAAACATTGTTTCTCCTTCTTTTAAAAGACAACTCCCGCACTAGGGAACAAACCTTGTGTTGCGGGAGACTACACGAACACAAATTATACACAAACCTCGGAACAAACATTTATGAATCACGAAGTGTCCCGTGTGGAAATCGAGTCCACGACTTCCTACTTAAAACTCAGGGTCACTAATTACAGACCAGCCCCTTTCTTTCAATTCTAGACAAGTGGCATAAGCGATAGTCGAATTGAAAAGTCAAAAAACAAATATATCACTTGTCTAGAGGCTCAGATAAATTGTTTGCTTAGAGTTTTGGTTGCACAAAGTAATTGATCGTTCAAAATAATTGGTTTCTTAAAAACCATCACTGTATCGTTCTTACCTTGGCCAAGTAGCCCGTGAGCACACAGCCTACAGCATCAGCCAGCCCTAACGTCATCATGACGAAGCCCACGGAGCCAGTTCCCACTGAACACGATACGAACGCCTGCAACATATAAAATAGCAATACCTCGCAGATAAACTCTATATTAGCAGTAAAGTAAAAACATGCGGGGGACTTTACAAACATACGGTTTTTCGGACACAAATTACACCCAGATTGGGAACTAGTTGTGAATAACATTCAGTTTTGTCCCGTGTGGAAATCGAACCCACAACCTCCGGCTTAGCAGTCAGGGCCATTAACCACTATCAATCAATCAGCCTATCCCAGTCCACTGGGCATAGGCCTCTCCCAACACGCGCCATAGCACACCTCCGGTCCTCCGCTTTCCGTATCCATTCCGTCCCTGCGACCTTTTTTAGGTCGTCGGTCCACCTAGCTGGGGGCCACCCTACCTTACGCTTACCGAGTCGCGGTCTCCACTCTAGGACAAAGTGTTCGACCAATGCGTTCTACCTGCTTTAAGTACGGTGCCTAGACGTGGACGCTCGCAGTGGGACTAGTCCACAAATTAACCACAAGACCAGTCAAAATTCACAAAAGATGTCCGAAATTTTGAAATTGACGGTATTTACACCCTCGAAATGCACGTAAAGCCACCAAAGTGGTCTTGACAATTTGCCGACCCATCAGTTAAGATGATATTAAACCTATAATAATAATAATATCTTGTCCAGTGTGTGAGTGTGGTGTGTGTCCAATGAATGGATGCTTGCAATACTAGTATTGCAAGCATCCATTCATAAGCTATGGTAAGTACTTAGATTAGGACCCTTTCTGGCATCGAAGTTATTTTCTTCTTAGAGTACTAAGAAGGCAAACAAGCATACGGCCCACCTGATTGTAAGCAGTTACTGCAGCCTATGGACGATTGCAACACCAGGGGTAGCACTCGCGCGTTGCCGATCCTTTAAAAACCTAATAACTCCATTCTTGGACAACCAAATGCTATAAGCCTTTCTTATCAACAGGTTGGTCTTATAACCTAACTAATAAAATAAAAAAAAACGATATCATAAACGACTTACAGCAGTAAAATCAGCACCGAAGTAAGCTTGCTGGAGCCCGATGAAAATGTTAATGATGACAAGAAGCAGTTGTGTGGGTTCCGCCATTAGTTTCAATGTGACAGCTAACAGGGCCATACCAGATGTTTCAGTACCTGAGCCTTGACGACCAGTGTCATATCTGTAAAGAAAGACCTTTCTTTTTGCTTTTTTTTTAAGACAGCTCCCGCATTAAATATTTTCACAATGCCACAGTATAGTTATAAAAAGCAGGTGCTAAAAAGCCTTGCGAATATATAGTAGGAACTCGATTTTGGTAACTCTTAACTTTAAGAATATGCCTATTGGCATGACTCATTGTGTTGTTTATTTGTTACTACTTATTCTTTTGTTAAATATATCATAAGGAGTGTTTATTCTCATTTTTGTTATTTCAATGTACAAGTTTCAGTTTCTTTTAACTCTGTTTTTAAATATTTCTTGTTCTTAAGGATAATATTGTTACTGTTTATTTTTCTTTTCTCTTAATTATGTATAATGTTTATATGGGGATTATGGTGTTGGTTGTACATTTATTAAGTATCATTTACATAATTGTTTCTTCTTCTATCTTAATGTACAATTGTTTATTTTCCTCAATTAAATAAAATTAAAGAACAAGCCCTATATCGTGGGGGAAGTTTACAAACATACAATTAACAGACACAAACTACACCCAGACTCGGGACAGCCATTAACCAGAACACGCCGCGCAATGACTGACTTTTTTATTTACTGCCCTGATGGTCCAGGCCGCAGTATGCGCCTGCTGTACACGAGGTTGTGGGTTCGATTCGCACGCAGGACAAAACTTTGGGTTACCCACAAAGTGTTGTTCTGAGTTTGGGTGTAATTTGTGTCCTATAATTGTATGTTTGTAAAGTCCCGTCATAGTCGTACTCGGCATAGTCTCAGTAGGGAAGTACCTACTTCCTACCATTAGGTACGCCACACGTAGGTACTGCCACTATTTATTTTAAACGAGTTTCCTTCACGGTAGTGATTTCTCCTGAATAAAATTAGTCTATGTGCTATTCCAGACTATAATCTATGTGTCAAATATCACCCTGACCAGTTCAGCTGTTTTGACGTGATTGAATAACAAAACATCTATCCAAACTTTCGCATTTATAATACTAGCTGATGCCCGCGGTTCCGCTCGTGTAGACCTATCTCCTTACTAAATTTCACTAAGATTTGTTCAGCTGTTTAGTCTTGAAAAGGTAACAAACAAACAGTGTTACTTTCACATTAATAATATTCAGTATGGATTAGTATAAGTAGATTAACCTACTATACCTTTTCATGGAGTCCACTCCAATAGCAACTATAAGAGCCGCCCCAGCCATACACGCCAGATAAATACCTGTATAAATGAAATAAAGAAAATGTTTATTAGAAAAAAACCTGTAAACAGAAGACCACAGCTAAATAACTACACACAGCGGTGTAGTTGTGTTCCTGTGTGTGAGTACAGGTCTCCAGCGCTCATTTGGGGTACGGTAGGGTTGGGATACTCTCATCATAAAGCCCTGGTGTAAAACAATGGTTTGGCAACACGCAAGTGATACCTCTGATATTGTCAGCGTCCATAGGCTACTGGGCCGTATGCTTGTTTGCCACCCAAGTAGTATAAAAAAATAAGTAAAAGGGTACTTTACTCTTCCCAAGACTCACTCGTAAATATATACATACTAGCTGTTGCCCGCGGCTCCGCCCGCGTGGATGTCGGTTATCGCTGCAAAAAGTAGCCTATGTGTAGACCATAATCTATCTCTGTGCCAAATTTCATCCAGATCCGTTCAGTAGTTTTGACGTGAAAGAGTAACAAACATCCATACATCCATCCATCCATCCATCCATCCATCCATCCATCCATCCATCCATCCATACATTCTTACAAACTTGCACATTTATAATATTAGTAGGATATTGTTAAATAATACTCCTACCCAGCAAACCGGACCGAGTTAAAAGGGTATAAATAAAACGAAGCGATTAAAACCTTTTTAACCGACTTCATAAAGGAGGAGGTTCTATGTTCGACTTTATGTTTTTTTTATGTATGTTCATTGATAATCCCCCCCATTTGTGGACCGATTCTAAAAATTATTTGAAAGAGTATACTCTTTAGGTGGTCCCATTGGTACCAAGTCAGAATCTGATGATGGAATCCCAGGAAAATCGAGGGCAACCCTCAAATGTTGCAGGCATTTTTTTTTCTTTTTTTTCTACTTTTATTTTATTGGGTTTATTTTGTTAAGTAAAATCATTTGTGAGAAATAAAATTTCCTAGGTTGATTATTATTACTTTGTTAACCGCTTCTGATCCCTAAGAATATTTTCTTATGTTAATTATAACCACAGTTCAATACAGTTATTGTTCTCACGTAGCTAACAACATATATTATGTTTCTTTTGAATTTTGCATAACAAAGCATGTTTAATGTTCACACTTACGTTATCTAATTGTATAATCTTTTATGGTTTAGGCAGCCTCTGAAGGATACAAATGTATCAGTACCTGTTATTGTTGTCAAATACATTGCGCTAATTTATATTTGCGCGTTTTTTGTGTAGAATGGCTTTTAGAAAGATACCTAGATAAAATTAATGATCAAATTCTTTATCATCATAATCATCTCAACCCATAAGCGTCTCACAGCTGGGCACGGGTCTCCTCTCATACACTTAGAGGGATATTAGTCTAGTATACCACGCTGGCCAGACGGGTTTCGAGGTTTCCCTCTCTTGCAATGGATATGGTCTGCCTGACTTACTCCTTTAGCCGACTCTTATGACATCTTTCTTACCTAATTACAAATTTGATCTAATTCGTTGGAACTGTTTTCGAGATTCACAAAAAAGTTATATACAATAATTGCACGTTGAAAGTCCTACCTACCTACCTGTTATAGATAGATTAATAATATGTAAAATAAAACTGAAGTTAGTTTGTTTTTTTTATTACAACGCGTTTATCTGTGAAACTACTAGATACACACGGCAACGGAGATAGCTGTACAGGGCCGCTATATCAAGTTAAGATATTTAAGAAAACCTTCATACCTACTAATATTATAAACGTGAAAGTTTGTAAGTATGGATGGATGGATGGATGGATGGATGGATGGATGTTTGTTACTCTTTCACGTAAAACTTCTGAACGGATCTGGATGAAATTAGGTACAGAGATAGATTATGGTCTGGAATAACACATAGGTTACTTTTTACAGCGATAACCGACATCCATGCGGGCGGAGCCGCGCGCAACAGCTAGTTGTTTATATTTCTTTGAAATTTGGTAACAGTGTACAATTAGACTAAAGCTACAGATAAAAATATATTTCACACAAATTCATTCATTGGTTTTAAAACTAAACTGAATAAAGCGGCCCTATACAGGTATCTCCGTTGCCCAGCGTACAAAGCCATCAATTTAAATTATTTGAGTATTTACCAGATAGCATTTGAATCTTCTCAGGGGGTTGTGTGGGCAATGCTTCGCCAGCATCAGCGCTGGGCAAGAAGTTAGCTCCGCATAGGATCGGGATCATCGTCTCGTTCACTGACGTCACTGCCGCCGCGTTGTCTCCTGATGACAGCACTGGAAATAACAGAAGAATACATTATCAGTCCAGTATTTTGTAAGAACGACTCACTAGAAAATAAGCCCTATATAACAAAGAGTTTTACAAAAAAAAAATTACTGAAAAAAGTCAATTTTGTCACACAAGTTTTTGTTCTGTGTGGAAATCGAACCTAGATCACGTCGCGCAATGGTTAATGTCAAGAGGACCACTGAAACATCAGTACAGTTGTCATACTTCTGACAAGAACACTCTGACAAGATTACTCTACTGATGAATTCAAGCTCTTCTTGCAACAACTTGAGGAGGTTACTATACACCTGTAATGTTAAGTTTTTTGGCTTGCCACAGTAGATATTTATTATCCTACTAGTGGACCTGGCAGACGTCGTCCTGCCGGAAAAAGCTGAAATACCGACAGCAGCGCCACCTACCGGGTCCAATTGTGAATCTAAACCATCCAGGGCCCTACCCGAACACACACACAAAATTTCATCAAAATCGGTCCACCCGTCTAGGAGGAGTTCAGTCACATACACACGCACACAAGAAATATATATATTAAGATAAGCAGGAGTACCTTACTTACCTAATGAGGAAATAAGATTGCCCCACACCTGGTTCATTTGGAAGATCATGAAGAACAGTCCCAAGAAACGCACCAGAAGTGCCTCGGCCGATATCTTTGATATCTTGCTGTGTGCATCTGCAGTCTGTAAATCAATAATAATGCGGTAATAAGATCCTTTTTCAGGCGAGGTGGAGCGACGATCTTCGCAAAGCGGCTGCGAGTAGCTGGATGCGGAAAGCCGAGGATCGTGCTCGGTGGCGTGCCCTTGGAGAGGCCTATGTCCAGCAGTTGACTGCGATAGGTTGATAATGATGATGAAGATCCTTTCCTACAGCCTACATATTATCTGTGCCTTCAGCTAAAGATGAACCAAAATGAATTACGTTATGATGGGTGTTTGTCAGTTTTATGCGACCTTATTTGATTATTAGACGTTTATTTAGGACCGTTTAAAATATGGGATTTTGGTTAATATTTGTCTGGATAAACAGGTTTTCATACCTATAGGTATTATGAATACTATCCTAATTCTTAATATTCTAAAACTATCCTGATCTCTATATTAGGTTTACATTTTATTGCTCCAGGCTCAAAATCCAGGAGGGAAAATCAGGAATACGTTTTTATGGTAAACTGGGCAGTTGTCACTGCCCATTTTTCCATACAATCGCTCTTAATCTAAGCTAAATTTGGCCACCATTAAAATCATTAAATTAAATTAGGTCCTTTGTAACCCTATCTGCTTACGATGAAAGAAAACATCGTAAGGAACAAAACCACAAGTTTTAAAACAAATGTTAAAGTTTCTGATCCACCAAACTGCATTAGGCCAGCGTGGGTGCATATAGTCTTAATTCTTATTAACTCTTTTGTAAAAAGAAAGAAGACCACGAGAGGTGGAGCACCTTACATGCGAGTCCACCTAGGGAAGAACCTCCAGCTTACAGAAGACCACAGCTAAACAACTACACACTGTGGGGAAGTTGTGTTCCTCTGTTTAAGCTATTTAGGATGTATTTTTAACGTTTTCCTATCCCAAGGACACTTCAACATAAGAGTCTGGATTTAACATTTTGATACCTCCGGTATTGCACGCTTCCATCAGACGGGACTTATGCTTATTTGTCACCTAAGTAGTATAACATAAGACATAGGGGTTGTTATTACTCTTAATTAAATGATAAAAGATAAAATAGATAATAAATCTTACCACAGACAGATAGGTGCACTTAGCACACCATAGTGGCCCTCCTCCTAACCCAACGATGAGTCCAGCCGGTATCATAGTGTAGAACCTTGGGTACAGCTGCGCCGCTATATACGGCATATACGTGATGAACGAGAGAGATATAGCCCATTTTGTTCCTAGCCATCTGGAACAAATATTACAGGTTATATTCATAAACTTGTTTTAATAATTAGGTGCCTGTACTAGGAATAATGCACTATTGTAGTATTGTAATGCACTATTCTATGTATTCAGTATTGTAGGTATAATACATATATTTAATTTAGGTGAAACAAAACAATTAATTACACTTTTGTCCTCTAACAAGTATAACATTTACAATTTGGTATAAGTAGTAATTATAGTAACAAAAGGGACGGAAGCCAATATACCATACAAACAAAATTTAAAAAAAGGTATATTAATAAATAACATGTATATCATTAATGAGGTAACAAACAATATACAATGTATAAAAATACATAATTTAGCTTTCCACTGTATGGTAATGAGGGTTTAATTGAAATTTAATTAATTGCAACGCGCGAGTGATACCCCTGGTGTTGCAAGCGTCCATAGGCTACGGTAACTGCTTACCATCAGGCGGGCCGTATGCTTGTTTGCCTCCTTGGTAGTATAAAAAAAATACTTTTGCATTTCACACACTAGGTGCAACGTTAATGTAACGTTTTAAATTTTTTAGGAAGCTGAAGAGTCACACCCCCGTTTCGCTGTGTTAGCTACTAGGAAGGGAATCTATGCGCACTTACGGGTACACTCTCTCTTTCTTGACTCTCGGACAGCAATCCAACACCACAGTGTAAAGAACCCTTTATTCGTGTCAACACGGCCATAGAGAGATCAGACAAAAGACTGCAGCTATACTGTCTGCACTGAGCTTGCTTAAGTTTACAGATCCATCGACTATGCTTAGCGCCTCTAATAACTTACTTTATCATAACAACTGGAAGAAATATATTGGAGAAGATAAGTCCGGCGTATACTGCTGCCAGCGACGCTGTACCAAGACCCGCCTCCGCATTGATGGAACTTTGGAGATTGGCAGCTCCCTGCAATGAGAAAATATTTAAGACTCCATTTTTTTTCGTGAAGATGCAGTGTTAATGACCCAGGTTAATAAATATCTACAAAAATGCCAAACTATTAGACGTCAAAGTTTTCCAGGGTTAGCTACGCGTGACAGACTATAGATGGTGATCCTGATAGGACCTACATAGGACAAATAGTTGCGTGATGAGCAGGTGCTCATCACGCAACTTGTCAACAAGTCAAAATTGATTTGATTACACACGCAGTTTAGGTAAACTGCGTGTGTAATCAAATCAATTTTGACTTAGGAGGTAATCTCTGAAACCACTTATTCGATTCTGAAGAGTCTTACACTCAAAAAGCTACTTTATGCCTGAGTGGCTCCTATATATCAACATACTAAGCTAGTAAACCTACTGTCGGAAGCAAATTTTCAATAAAACCAATTTCCACAAGTCATTAAATCAGTTCCACTAAAAGAAAACCTTCTTAACATTGCATAAAAAGCAAGTTGCCATCCAGCCGATAGTTGTAAAGGTGTTTACATAGAAATTATAATAACAATATAGAAAATAGCATTCCGCACGTGTCCTTGCGTCGTCGATTTGTTACGTTTATAGAAACAGAAATAGATATATACTAAAAAAATACTTAAAAACGGCTTCATATTATAATTTCTTTCGACCGACATCTTACGCGGATTAACTTAACTTTTATATGATACTTACTACAAATATCGGCTTCGCACGGGTGGCATTTCCCGGAGTCCCGTAATTTTTTTGTCACTAAAATATGACACTCACAAGTTACATGGCTTTCTCTTGGTAAAAAAGTTTTCAAAATCGGTTCAGTAGATATAGTGATTACCCCCTACAACGTCACAAACTCAAAAACTTCACCTCTTTATAATCTATGTAATATATAAAATTCTCGTGTCATAGTGTTCAACTTTGAACTCCTCTGAAACGGCTCGACCGATTTTCGTGAAATTTTGTGTGCGTATTGGGTAGGTCTGAGAATCGGACAACATTTTTTTTCATCCCCCTAAATGTTAAGGGTGGTCCAACCCTAATTTTTTTATGTAATTGTTTAGACAACAATTTTTGTTTTTATTTTTTTGTGATTCAGCATTAAAAAATACAAACAACCCTTAATTTTCACTACTCTACGATCAACCCCTATTTTTTAATAGCGATATTACAATTTTAGTAGCAAAACAACGTTTGCTGGGTCAGCTAGTATAGTATAGATATCTGTATAATATGCTAATAATTCATACATATCTCACGTTCTAGTGCTGTTATTACGATTTCTATGCTGTTCACAGATCGTAGCGCCTCGTAGAAAAACAAAACGGTCACTAGACATCAAGGTTGTAAAACAAAAACACTTGCGCTTGCGACTAATTGTCATAACATAAATTATTTCGTCACTGTACCGTCTTAAACTGTATCTTTAACATTTATATTTACATCACGTTGTTTGCAAAATGGCTCTATTATTCTTATGTCATCTAAAGGTATAATAATTGTCATTATTTTTTTTAAAGATTACTAGCATTGTTAGCTCGTGTTACAAAATGTACTGCCGTATTTTTGTTCACTCGTCCATTTTTTTGTAAAAAGGTATAAGAAGATATACTTTTGTTTTTAACCAACTTCAAAAACGAGGAGGTTATCAATTCGTGTATTTTTTTAAATGTTTGTTACCACATAACTAACTAAATATTTGCATTCAGAAAGTAAAATATGATGAAGTAAAACTGATGAAGAAGACCACAGATGACCACCTGAACTTCTGAATAATATTTATATTAATAATTCTCAATAATAGACGGTTCTTTTAAATTAATCTGATAATATTATTAATTATTAATAAAAATTTCCAATCCTTCTATCCCTGAACATTTTCGACCTATCTCCATTCTTCCTTTCCTTTCCAAAGTTCTTGAGGGCTGCGTTCATAAGCAGTTAACTCGGTTTGTGACACTAAATAATCTACTGAGCCCTCTGCAGTCTGGATTTCGGCCCGAACTCAGCACTACCCCAGCATTCCTCAAAGTAACTGACGATATTAGGGCGGGCATGGAGGAGGCCAAAGTTACTGTGTTGGCTTTGGTTGATGTCTTTGGATTTGGGCTCTAACTAGTTTATGGTCTATTTCACATAGCATGGGTACTATGACGGTTTACATTTTACGATGAAGATGAAAGAATATGATTGAATCATCTCTAACCCATAGGCTTATTGAATGATCACGTGCCTAGAGTATTCATTCGATAAGTTGTAATTTATTCGGCTAGCGGCCCGCCCCGACTTCGTCCGAGTTAAACTATTTTCAGTGCAACATTCTTTTTTTTACATTAGAACCTTCTCCTGACAATAACTAACAACAAAAAAAGAATTAATGAAATCGGTCCAGCTGTTCACGCGTGATGCCGTGAGCAAGGGAAATAGGGATTCATTTTTATATATGTCACCGGAAAAAAACAAGACTCGTAAGTTGATCAACTCTCGTAAAATAATTAACGGCAGTTGAAATGTATTAAGTACTGACTACTCCACTCGACGACTACCAGAACCGATATTCCCCGGAAATTCCCGGGGTTTGGGTAAACGTTGCTGTGTCTTGTCTTCAGACCTTTCACTTTGCACATGTCAGCGGCTGTGGCAGCGACAGCGTCGGCGTCGGCTTCGGCGTTGGCTTCGGCGGTGTCGGCGTCTGTGTCGGCGTCGGCGTTGGAGTTGGCGTCGGCGTTGGAGTTGGCGTTGGCGTAGGCGTCGACGTTATCGTCGGCGTAAGCGTCTTCTTCAGCGACGGCCTCGGCTTCGGCATCGACGTCGGCATCGACGTCGGCGTCGGCTTCGGCGTCGTCTTCGGGTTCGGCGTCGGCAACGCCGCCAGCAAAGTTGTCCCAATATTGGGACAACCATACATATAATGGTAAGTAAAATAATGGGACAACTTTCCCTGTTCGATTCGTATCGGAACGAGTTAATCAAAGAACCTGTGACCCATAATACTGTGACAAAGGTAATTATGTATTTAATTTTATAGGTACCTACTTAATAATATAATTAAAATAATTACGGTCACGGACTACCTAATATGTACTGACGTCATAACCATCAGTACTGACAGTTTAAGGTGAGGACAGGCATTAAAAAAGTGTGATAATTATTAACTAAATGCATTAATTGCCATTACATTTGCATACATTACTAAAGAAGTAAAAGTGAACATATAGCCGAGTGAAAAAGTAACCGACCGTGAGTTTGATCCTGATCCGCAGAGTTCCACTTTGTGGAATTTACATGTACTAATCAAGTGATTTACCTTCTGCTTACGGTAAAGAAAAACATCGTGAGGAAATGAAATGAAATTCAGATGTCTTGAAATTCTAAAGACATCTGATTCACCAACCCGCATTAGGTCGGCGTGGTAGTGTGTGTGAAATGTGAAGATTAAGGCTAACCTCTTTTAACTCTCTTGATAGAAAAGAGGCGACCCGTGCCCAGCAGTAGGACATATAAGGGTGGCTCTTATAGGTATAATTTCAATTGAATAAATATGTAAGAGGTATCATACGAGCAAGCAAGCCTAATTAGGGAAGGACCTAAGTTTTACAGAAAACCATAGCCAAATAAAGACACATGAGTGAGTCCGGGAAGCTATGTTCCTGTGCTTGCATGATTTCCTAATAGCAATTCATTTTCGATCTTATTTTGAATTTCAAACAATTACAGCCTTAGAGCTAGGTAATAAAGTTGAAATCTTACGAATTTCAAATTAAGATCGAAATTAAATTGCTGTAAAGACGTCTTGGTACGATCACAGCGCTACAGCGCCTAATATTTTCATTCCTCATACATTAGGATAACCAATTGTTCATGTTGATATTCCCCTAACATTATAAGCGTTTGTAATACGTACTATTAAGTATTCTGTGGTAATACTTACACTGTATGCAGTAAAATGGACCATGAAAGCCAAGCTGATGATGACGACATTCTTCATAATCCTCCATGTCTCCGTTGGCTTCAGACTATCCATCACCGGTTCCTTTTGATCTTGCTTCATTTTGTATTATCTGACACTTCACTCACTACTCTATGTATCACCTGTCACTACACTCACTACACCGTATTTTATTTTCCAAACAAAATGTTTATTGTAGATTTTGCTGGAAGTCACGATTCAAAACGCCATGATATATACTTATCGGACAGTTACAACCAACTGAAACAATAGAAACATCTAATATAAGTACAAAATACTACAATCGAAATTGTACACATCGGCATTCACAATCATCTGGCTAGAGACCCTGACTGCTAAGCCAAAGGTTGATTCGATTCCCACTCAGAACATAGCTTTGCCTAATGAGCACTATTCTGTGTCTGGATGTATTTTTTCTATAACTAGTTTCCACTCGCGGCCACTCGTGCCTGCGCGTAGAATCCCATGGAAACAGTGTTTTTTTCGGGATAAAAAGTAGCCTATGTGCTAAATAGACTTTATTCTATCTCTGTGCCAAATTTCATTTAGATCCATTCTGCCGTTTTGGTATGGTACATCCAAACTTTCGCATTTATAATATTATTACAGATATAATTATGTATTTTTATATAAGTTAAGTAGATATGTCTTTAAAATAATACTCTAGTTGCCTGACAGGCATTACCTATTCTGAAATCAGATTATTTGGATATCAGTTGATTAAACCCCTGCAAGTCAAATAAGAATTGAGACGATATATCGCCCACAGTGCATGACATATACAAACCCCAATATACTTGGTTTATATTATTCAATATGGGTCACAAATAGAGTACTCTATAATAAAATAATATGCTCTATTTCATAAAGGTGTATTGTAATTTCTATAATACATAGTAATAAAATACGTATATGCTATATGCTCTAAGTTTTTACTAAAACACTATTAAGTATTCTGTGCTAAAAGTCATATTTATATATATGTATTTCCGAGAGGTAGGGCACCATACTGGCGAGCAAGCCCGACTGGGGAAGGACCTCCACCTTACAGAAGACCACAGCCAAATGACTACACACAGCGGTGTAGTTGTGTTCCTGTGTGTGAGTACAGGTCTCCAGCGCTCATTGAGGAATGCGTTTTGAAACAAACGTATTCCTATCCCAGGGTTACTTCCATCTTAAAGCCCTGGTGTAAAAAAAATGGGTTGGCAACACGCAAGTGATACCTCTGGTAATGCAAGCGTCTATAGGCTACGGATACTGCTTAACATCAGGCGGGCCGTATGCTTGTTTGCCACCCAAGTAGTATAAAAAAAAAAAAAAAAAAAAAATATTTATCACAATTTCATTACTGATATAGTTATCTACCAATGCCTAAAGCTACACAATATAGGATAGGACTTTTCTACCAGTTACTTTGGTTGTCTATCACAAAAGTATTATATTCTTAGTGACATTTAGGATATTAGATTAGACTTTTTACTGGACTCAAAATACTTTTTACTTTACTTTTTTATTGGAAAGTACTTGCCAACCCTTGTCATAAATAGACCACAAACACAACGATGGCCGATGCACAAAGTTTTTGCTTCGAAGTTACTTTTACATACCCATAAAAATATGTTACAAATGACTTCTCCACGTGACAAATTGTACAATGTATAAATAAAATAAGTTATTTACTTAGTTCTTATGTAAGTAGGATTGTAAAAACAACACATAAGTAAATTATGCTATCACTAATAATTATAATTAATTTGTACTAGTATATCATTAATGAGATTGGGTATTAAATAAGCATTTAATTGTTCTTTTACCATAATACTTCGTAAAACTTGGAATTTGTAGTTTAGATTGAGTAACTTTACGGGTTTTTATTTGTTGTTCTTTCGTAGTAAATTGTTCTATTAATAGCCACATTTTCACTTTTGTATACATGTATCGATAGGATTTTACAATACCTTGAACGGTCCTCCTACATCGTCATCCGTACAAATTGGTTCAGTGGCCTCGTCATTTACCACTACACGACGGATTAGGGTTGGATCCCTACACGAGACAAAAAATTATGTACTCCACAAATGGTTGTTCCGAGTCTGCGTTTACACGAAAATACCCGCAGGGGTATTCCGCAAGAGCAAAAACCGAGCAAAATCTGGCTGTCAGATTGAAAATCTGTATTCCGTAAGAGCCCTTTTTGACGTTTAGTCAACAGATTGTGCCGTCACCGAGCAATCACAACTGTCAGTTTGCGATCACAACTGTCAGTTTGCCATCGCTGTTTCTTAGAGAATCAGGCGGCCGGTGATACACGGCTTGTTACCTAGTGCGGAAGTTAGAAAAAACAGTATTCCTATAAAAATACTTAAACACGAAAATATTAAAATAAAATCAATACTTAACGCAAGATTTATATAAAAAACGTATTAACTTAATTTGCTTTTAAATTTTATAGTTAATTAGCACAATTATTTACATAATTGTATTTTAATTAAGTATTTTTAACGACGTGATGAGCAAAACAGACTGCTCACCTTCATCACTAAACACAAACTGAATTAGTACCGTGTCATCATATAATTTAAGTACAATAACGTGACCTTGTTTTATTAAGAAGAACCTTTTTTATAACAATATAAACTAAAACACTGCTATGTAATTCAAAATTCCGGAGTACATGGTTTTACCCGCTGATCGCCAATTTAATGTTGGATGGCTCATGTTAGGGCCATGAGATACGCGAATAGGCAACGTGGCTAAAGGGGCAATCCCAAAGATGTACCTTTCTATATCATAAGTATACCTACAAGACGTTTGTCCTAGTTGTTTTTATCAACGCATAGCCAAAACTACCAAGTCTATAAAGTTGAAAGGAACATAGGGTTTGTTTTACAACGTGAACATCCCCTTAGAAAGGTTTTTAGTAAATGTAATTCGTACCTTACCCAGTTTAAATTATGTAAATTATTTTTAATAATAATAATAATTTATTTCAGAAAAGTATTCATATTATGTGAGTATCTAACTAATTCATAACACAAACTAAAACTAGAAAAGAAACGACCGGAACGAGTACTCCCGAACCAGCGAGCTGTCTACTTTACTGCATGCAGTTGTATCCAGCGTCCCTGGATCGGAGAGTCTCAACAATCAGCCAACGTCATCAGGATGGTATTGGAGCTACCGCATATGCGACGCCATAGCGAGGCGCATTTTTGCGGATGATGGTACCCTTTATTATTTACCTTACGTGCATCGTCCATGCACCATGTATACAAGAAAACCTACTAGATAATTTTCCTTCATTCGACTGCTATCGTGAAATAATTCTGGTACTTATTTAGTTATTGACAGCATTCTAATTAAGAACTCATCAGTATCAATAACTCTGACGTAGTGGCCTCGAATTGAAACTAAACTACTTAATCGATAACATCAAACGTGCACCCATTGAAATACGAAGTCAATCAAAACATTTTTTATTGTAAACGTGTGCATGAGAATTTATTTAAATAAAACTAGTGGTGCCTCGCGATTTCATCCGTATTTAAATGTGGATTTCTTACCTTTAGGTATTATTATTGCAATGAGTGATGAAAGCCTATGCCTATCAACTTAACTTTATTTAATAATTGGGCTATAAAATCCAACTAATATGATAAACGCGAAAGTTTGTAAGAATGTATGGATGTATGTTTGCTACTCTTCACGCAAAAACTCTTGAATGGATCTGGATGAAATTTCGCATAGAGAAAGATTATAGTCTGGAATAGCACATATGCTACTTTTTATCGCGATAACCGATATCCACGCGGGCAACGGCTAGTGCATTTTTTTTTTCAAATCAGATTAGTAAACAAATACCTACAAACTTTTTAGCTTTATTATATTAGTTGATATGTACATAAGATTCAAGGTTTTTTTAAGAAGAACCATGCTCTTTGTTAGATGATTACTCGACGGAAAATTTAAAGATTAGGCTGATTAGAATATTGCATATTAAGAAGCGGTAGTACTTTAAGATCTTCGTAACCTTTGATGAGTTCAATAATAATATAATTTAATAAAGATACCTACTTTACTAGAGGCTAATTTTATACTTACCTACTTAGTAAAGTACCTGTTCCTTATTTTTTATTCGTTTCGAATGCAAATTGTAATAAAAAGATTATTGTGGTATTTGAATGAAGATTTTTTCATTTAGAACACGATTTTTATTATGGATACAAGTAACCAATCATAACCGAGGGTTTTCCCCATATAGGAAAGACGATTGAATCACACGTTTCGCCAGCTAGGTTAAGTTCTAGCAAGCAAGATCCGACTGGGGAAGGACCTCCATCTTACAAAAGACTACAGCCAAATAACACAGCGGTGTAGTTGTGTTCCTGTGTGTGAGTACACGTCTTTAGCGTTCATTTAGGGATGCGTTTTAAACAAACGTTTTCCTATCCCAGGGATATTTCATCGGCAAAAAGCAAGCGTCCATAGGTAGGAATTGTACCTTTGTGAAGTCCCCCGCGACGAAGGGCGGGACTCGTCTTTTTAAAAATGAGAACATAAATAAATACATTGTCTAGTAAGTTATTCTAAAGACAATTAGGTATATTATTATTGCTATGTTAATTTTCACACTATTGTCCAACCACGTGCCGAATCAGGAAAAACACAGTGAATACTAACCTGCAACCACATAATGACGTAGGTACCTACTCATCCACTATGATGAACAGCGTGTTTTTTTTTATTAAAGACATGATTATTATCTATAATAAAATTTTTTTGCGATCCAGTGTGGCAATGTGGCCAGACTTTTGGGCACCTTTCCTTAGAACTGCGATCTCAAACAGATACTTTATTTATAAGTAGCCAAATACCTTTAAATACAATGGCTTATTCCCGTGCGCTCCAAATCTATTGTTCTCTAAAATTCATGTTTTCATACATTGATTACCAGGAGCTCCAAGGATGTTTGTATTAAAATAATAAACAAAGCCACATTTACCACTTTCATTCCCTAGAGCTCCAAAACATTGTCTAGGTACTTTCAGATTTTATTCCCAGCAGCTCCAAGAAAAAAGTAAATTCTTCAATATAAAAATCGTTCCCACGAGCTCCAAAGATTTTAAAGTAACGTAGGCAAAACAATCCCGAACGTAATAGTAAATCTATCAGTGTGTCCACTTAGCGTTGTCGCGTCACCCCTACCCCGCACCTTTTCCTTGCAATCTAACTTTGCCTAATGATGTGCAAAATAAATAGTTGACCTTGCGCCCTTGCAATGCGTACGTCCATCTTTCACAAATAATAATTTAAAGTAAGTCGTGCACGATGTGTGATAATCAAAATAACGCAGTTGCCGGTCCCTCCACACCTAAACAATTTGATATCGTTGTTGGAGATGGTAAGTACATTTAATGTTTATAAGAGAGATACAACAATTATATGTCAGTATACAGATATAACTAAGAGCTGCTCTTACACACACATACAGCTATCTTAGTCCTACATCTACCAGAAACCTACTTTCACTTAATGCTAGCAAAACTAATTATCTCACTTTTTCTCTGACGTCTCCTGGTAAAATCCCCTCCTTATCCCACTCCCTTACAGCGCACTTCTGTAATCGCCTTCCAGAACTTAATTGCAACTGTCCTACCCTTTCCCGTACAAACTGCGTTAAGTATTTAGGAATTCAGATTGATAACACTCTCTCCTTCCACACGCATATTGATAACCTCGCCTCAAGAATACGCAAACTCATATTTTTATTTAAAGCCCTCGCGCCCGTAGTTGACTCTGATATCCTTCGAACTACTTACCTTGCTCTTTGCCAATCTCTTGCTCAATACTGCATAGTTGCTTGGGGTGGTACAGATAAAACCTATCTTTTAAAACTAGAGCGTGCTCAGAGAGCAGTGCTTAAGGTTGGTTAGAGGCTACCATACCGATTTCCCACATCGGAATTGTACAAAATATGTAATGTCCTGTCTATTTGCAAACTATTTATCCTCAACATAATTATCACCACTCACTCACAAACTCCTTATGTCCCTTCTAAATTTGATTCTGTGCGTCGAAAACATAATGTATGTCCTGTTATTTCGGTTAGAACAAGACTAGCCCAACGCTGTTACTACTACCTTGGAAGCTATATTTACAATAAGGTAAACAAAATCTTAATCTTGTATCCCATGACAAAGGTGCAATGTAAAAGAGCAGTCACTGACTGGATGAAAGATTTAGATTATGATGAAACTGAAATGATCAATTAAACCCTCATATAAATAGTAGGTACACACAAGCACACTATATTTATAATCAAACTTACTTCACTCATACACTTGGACATACACACACATTCACACAAATACACACACCCATATGCACACACACAACACTCCTAATATATGATCTATTTCGTATCTAACTGTGCTCTCATTCCTTGATTAGATAGATACATTTATATGTTTTTCTTTCTTAAATGTGCACTCCATGTCTCCATATATTTAGTTCTACCAAACGAGAGAGCCTGGAGATTTTTCACACAGGTTCCGTACCTAGTAAAGACTCCAGCTCTCACTAAGGTTTCTCACCAAATTGTATACTATTATTATAAGACAACCCAAATGTATTTTACCTTTTTGAGAGAAATAAACTATATTATTATTATTACATCTGAGCAGATAGCCAGAAAAAGAGCTTATAGATTGATTTGGCAGATTTAATTTGACGCCCACACTTGAGCATAGATTAAGAATAAGGATTTTAAGAGATATACTTCTGGGACTAAACATGTATTGTTTTTACATCATGCCTTTTTTGGATTATTTTGCCATTCAAATAATTTCAGAAGTTGTGCATTACGAATATACGACTTGGTAATTATAATAATATAATAATAAATCATTTATTTCGGATTAAAAAAAACCTACTCCATAGTGTGTTAGTAACAATGTTCTTAAAAACTATGTTAGTAATAATAGTACATAAAACATGATTTATATTATCCCCGTAACGATCCCAACCCAGTGAGCTTGTATTGGACAATCGCTGCGGGAAGCTATCATTTCCAGAATGCTGTTAGAGCTGTCACGCAATCTTTGAAACAGTGACGCATTCTTACGCATAATTGCGTGGAAGCCATCCACACGCGTGTGAGCAAACATTTGTGACGCACTGCAATACCACGGCAGCCCCAACAGCATCCTGAAAGCGTTATTATATTGTACACGCAAGGCGTTGTTGCATGTACTGAACCCACAGGTTGCTCGCGTAAAAAGATTGGCAGTACGCTTTAAACAAAGTGATTTTTACTCCCTCCGTACATCTAGCAAACCTGCGGGCCAGCATGTTGCTCCTGAACCGCCAACGCCCTGCGCTCTCTCTCAATATCCAGGTCATCCTTTAGGTCCTCCGTAACCAAATGGCCTAGATACCTAAAGGATTTTACAACATTGAGTGCGGCCCCATTTAATTTTATCGTAGGAATCGCACTGGGTCTCTTTGTGCCAGCATTAAATATCAAAATCTCAGTCTTTTGTGAATTATATTTGAGCCCATGTAAGGAGGCGTTTTCTGTTCACATATCCTTAATAGTTAATTTAAGGCGCTGACCGAGGGGGCCAGCAGAACCATGTCATCACCGTAACTTATGTTGTTGACGCATACGCCGTCAATGTAGCATCCGACATGAGTTCTGCTGAGTGCCTCAATCAGTTCATTGATGTACAGGCTAAAAAGGCCCGTGTAAGTAAGCCCCCCTTGTCTCACCCCACATTCCAGCCTATACTCATCGGAATAGCTTAAGACTGATTGTGATAACCCCAAACTGTTTTTTTTAATTGATACTATTCGAATTACGTTAAACATAATGTTGGTTGTGATGACAAACAGGTATAGTTTGAATACTATAATTGACTTATTGACTATGAATTATGTATTAAATCATTTGAATTTAATACATCATTTAAAGCAAATAATATGTTCCTATTATTTAGAAAAGAAAACATAATCTCTTTATTTACTACTTTCTATATTAAACCATGTTCACCGTTACCTAATAAAAAGGTAATATTATAGTATTAAATGTTTTAATTCTGCTAACCGTACACTTTGTTTTGGAGCTGTTGGGAACACAGTATTATGTGGGTCTTTTTTAATTAATGTACTATATTTTGGAGCTCCTGGGAATTGATGTATGGAGATAAGAAGTTTTGAAGAAAAAACCTTTCATAAGTTTTTGGAGCCCTTGGGAACGATTTTATAAATGATAATAATATTTAATTTTAGTCTTGGAGCGCTTGGGAACAAAATCGTGGAGCGGGCGGGAATAAGCCAATACAATATCTGATTGTTTGTAAGTACTTTAGGTTAAGTTACTTTTATTTTAACAACTACTCATATAAATCCTTACTAATATTATAAATGTGAAAGTTTGTGAGTATGGATGGATAGATGAATGGATGGATGGATGTTTGTTTCTCTTTCACGTAAAAACTACTGATCGGATCTGTATGAATACAATACAATATACTTTATTGTACACCATAAAATAACATTTTCCAACTTAAGTTAAGGCTAGTACAATCGGCGGTCTTATCGCTAGCGGCGATTTCTTCCAGACAACCTGGATGGACAGAATGAATGGAGAAAGGCAGTTGTTGGTGCACTGTAGTTTATGTTTATTTTACCTTAAAATTATCATATAAAATATGTTGTAGTATGAAATTTGGCACAGAGATAGATTATGGTCTGGATTAACACATAGACTACTTTTTACAGCGATAACCGACATCCACGCGGGCTGAGCCGCGGGCAACAGCTAGTATCTTATAAAATAACATGTAGCCATACTTCTATTTTTATTTTAAGCTAATCAAAAATCACAAAAAGTTTATACCAAGATCCTAACTAACAAAATATACGATATTGTTGTTAGATATAACAAATATTATTATCTACTTACGTCACCTACATCTAATTACCTACACCCTACCTATTTCGTGTACCTACAAGAAAAACTAATTAATAAAACTATGTATGTAATATATGTTTGTAATTTATTTAATTACTATGCGTTTGGAACTACCAATTTTATTATAATTAGGTAGGTATATAATGTCCATCCAATATGAATTTAATTTTGTTACCTACTCAAAACACGTTTTAATCTTCTTTTTTGTAAGCACGTGCTCACGTGTGAGATTTGCTTGGTTAAACATCTTTTTTTTTCGGAACAATCCCACCCACATGCCCACCGTTGTGACTCCTGTGAGCAAGGATTAACAGCGAAGTAACCAACTGATACACCGAGTTTTGACACTCGGGCATCCCGTGGACAACTAAACCTACTGTCTTGGACCCCGCAACGAATTTAATCAGAAGTAAATAGGAGGAGTTAGAAAGAAAAGTTTCCACTTCCCTCCATAGCAAAGCGGGAGACAAAATAAATCTGTATAGGTTTGTAAACTATGAAAAGGAGCACCACGGAGGATAATTTACACCGAAATGATACGAAAACATCAATCGGTGTCTTATATCTAATATCGGTGTTTTGATTCATGATCAACGCGCAGTTTTATCACATCGGTGGATTGCTTTATCATATTATCAGTAGATCATTTATCATCTCGGTGAGTCGTTTTATCATATCGGTAGGTTCCGTGCCATTTCGTTAAGAATACAAAAAAACAATGGAACATACCAACATACATATAATAAATAATAATAAAAACTTTATTGAGACATCACAGTACATTTTTAAGTAAATTAACAGTGATTAGAGTTTAGTATAATAGGTAAATACAATGAGTGCTAACGTCTAAACTAGGCCGAGCCTGTGTCTTAGACGTTAGTTTCCTTCCGATATTAATATAAACAGGAAATACAGTGTACTAATTAACTTAAAACTACAAAAAAACAAAACAGAATAAAAACAGAAAAGGTAAGTAAATTATTAAAGAACATTAATTATTATTATGAAGCGGGTAGGTAGCTCACGTTTGTACCATGCGTAGCTCAGAGACACTCCAATAGTGACTACTATGTGTGCGAACTTGGACAATTCATTTGTTTGGTATATTATTCCATTGTTTTGCATCAAGTTGCTTTAGTGTAAGAATATTGTTACATCATTACGTTCATTCCTTTACTGTTTCTTCATTGTATGATAATACAATGAAGAAACAGTAAAGGAATAAAGAATGTAGTTGTATTTTAGTGATAAATAAATATATAAGATATTAGATACGTTTTTTATTTATTTATTTGAGTTATTTGACAATTAAAAATAAATTTTCTATTTCATTATAGTTTTTGGATTTGAGCCAGGATATTAAAGTTTTCTTACAAAAGTGTTTTTTAATGGGTAAATTTGTATTAATTTATTATAAAGCATAGGCCCGAGGTAACACTGGAATTTCTCAATATATGCAGTCTTATAGGAAACTGTAGGACATACTTTGTCTATCCGTCTAGAAGTAATGTTATTAATATATTGCAGTTTTTGGTGTTGTGACATAATTGTCTCTTTAATAAATAATTGCCTAACTGTGAGGACATCACATTCCGAGTATAGGTTAAAAGTAGGATATCGAAAGGGTTTAAAATTTATAACCTTCAGTAAGGCTCGTTGTGCACGTTCAAGTTTTATGAGGTGTGTCTTGCGAGCTCCACCCCATGAGGTAATGCAATATGATAGTACAGATTGAGCCAATGCAAAATATACCGTTTTAAGGAGAGTATAATCGGCCACATGTCTCAGATTTTTAAAAACATATATTAACTTTCTGATTCGACCTGTTAATAGATTAATATATGGGCTCCATGTTAGTTTTTCATCAAGAAGTATGCCTAGATATTTTATTGATTTTACTCGATCTAAGTAGTTGCAGGTACAGATTTCAAGAAGGTTTTTATTTTGACAATAGTGTATTTGTATTTTGATGTCTTGTGCAACTTTTAGTGAATTTTCCGTGTTGCCAAAAGTGATAAATTTTGTTTTTTTAATATTAAGTGTAAGTATATTTAACCATACAACATAATACATATATACAACCATATTCATAAATATAAAAAAATATCGGTGCCGTTTTGTCATATCAGTGGAAACCAGAATTAAACTGAATTTTCTCCTAAGTCTTAAATGATACGTTGATGATATTAAATTTGGGGATATTTAATATCTTAAAGATTATATAAAACTTGAAAGATATACAAAAAATATATAAATAAAAAAGTTCACCGATATGATAAAAAAATGCCATTTGTTAAAAAAGCTTTCTAATGGTGAAAGATTTTTAAAATCGGTAAGTAGATTTTGTGTTAAATCGTAACAAACAAACAAAAAATCAACTTATTAATTTTTCCTGTTTAGTGTAGACATTTTTTTATACACAATCTTAAAACAAATGGCGGCGGGGCGCCCAAGACATTGGCATTAGCATAGTTTGGGACCAAAGAAAAACTTCGTTTTTTATTTAAATACTTAAATTGAATTGAATATTACGAATACATAAAATACCACACATCTAGATTGGGCAAAAACAAACAATTTTGCAGGTTTGTTACGCTGAGAACAGATAAAGATCTTAATTATCATTATTACGTTATTTACATCATAATTAAATATTATCATATAACCACGATCAATAGCGTGAACCACAGAATAAAAAAAAGTTCATTTACATTTTCACACATAGTAAATAATAAAACAGTCATTCATTTAAAGAATATAGGCGCTTATGTAGGCATGCAAAGTACCTAAGTACTATTTCGTGATTTACAATGTACTTTTATAAGAAAAATAGGTTTCCAGTGCTAATTTAGGGATGCATTTTTAACGAAACGTTTTCTATCGAAATAAAAAAACAAAAAATATTTTGAAGTAAAAACTTCTTTAGGCGAGTTAAGCACTTTTTGGGGGAACAAAAATCATGGATTAGCGTCATCCTTACCGAACACTTTCCATATTCAAAAATATTAATCTAATAGCTCGACGATACAATTCACAAGTTACTTAGTTTTCACTTCTATCGGCAGTCCCCAAAGGCTGCCCCGCATGTTTTTTATACCAGCGTCTTTTTTGTACACACAGTGAATGCTCCGACAGCATAATGACTGTGTCACTGAGTGTCCATTAATATTATAGACAAGCTTCCGCCCACGACTTCGCCCGCGCGTACATTCCCTCGGGAACAGAGTTTTTTTTTTCGGAATAAAAGTAGCCTATGTGTTATTCCACACTATAATCTATCTCTATGCCAAATTAAATCCAGATCCGTTTAGTAGTTTTTGCGTGAAAGAGTAACATACATCCATACATTCTTAGAAACTTTCGCATAGTAGGATTGTTAAGGCTGTTCATCGAATCGATAAGATCGATCATGTAATTTACCGTTATCAGAAAACATAATTAAGTTGATGTAACTACATAGGTAAGTACATAACGCATATTTTTTATAGTTCCGGTTTTATATTAAGTATAAATTTTTTCATTTTTTTGTACGGAAGTCATTTTCTTAATCATAATTCAGTCGTTAGATCACGACAGAGGCCTATATATGAGCGATCTAAATAACTCTGTCACCAGGTTGGCCACTAACCAAACGATAAAGAAGAAAGAAAGATTCATAATTCAGAAATAAAATGTATACCTAATAATAATAATAGGAACCCATATACATATGTTCCACTGCTAGGCACGGGTCTATCAAGAGGGAAGAGGGTTTAGGCTTGGCCTAATGCGGATTAGTGATTCAAACATGTCTTTAGAATTTCTTCGAAGACAATATGTCTTAACTATGGGTTACCTTACGATGTTTTTCTTCGCCGTCATAAAACTAACTTCATATATATTACCTACTTCTTAAAATTAAGGAAACATTGATCGCAAAAGTTTTTTTAAAACTTTAATTACATTCAGCTTACTACTAAGGAGCATTCCCACATACCAAATAAAATGTCCTGCAAAAGAAAGGAAGAAAACTACTTAATTCAAAAGGTGCAAAGAAATATAAGCGTGTTTGCTATTCTCTGTCTGTCTGTTTGTCTGTACGAAGCGCGAACTGTTTCTACAAACAACTACGTGGCTCACGTTTCTGGCATTCAGGATTACATTTTTATTTCTTTTTTCAAGAAAACGTTTATTACGGAAATGTCTAGTCAGTTTACGGAAAACACCTAACATAATCCTCAAGACGGTAGGATGTTTACTTCCTCTTTTTAACCTTAGACAACAGTGTACCTTGCCATATTTGGGATCAGGAAAGTGGCATCACAATTCATCACTATGTCAATGTCACTGAATAATCACAGCACAGACCGACAATAAACGACAGCCATGACAGAAGAATTCCGTGTGTGACGGATTAAGAATACATATGTCACCATCCCTTCCATCCCGAGGGTGTCGTAAGAGTTGACTAAGGGAGTAAGTGTTATCCACCGCAAGAGAGGGAAAACTCGAAACAAAACCCTATACCAACCCGTCTGGCCAGCGTGGTATAGTAGGCTAATATCCCTCTAAATATTTGGAGGAGACCCGTGCCCAGCAGTGGGACGTCTATGGGTTGAGATGTATGTAAGTATGATAGACGAAATAAATACTTTATTCAAGTTTAAAATTAATTTAGGTATTTATTCATGTTAAAAAGTGACACTTATGAAGGTACAAAGTAACAGGTTATTAAGCCAGAAAGATGACGTCAGTCGACTAACCCATGGCCAATTCACTGACAAGTCTAAAGTCATGAGAAGAACTATTAAGAAACTATAACCGCCAGATATGTAGTGGTAATATTCTTTTGATTTTCCTTACAGGAAAACCAGGTGCATACGACTTTGTAGAATTTTAGATAGCAATAAGGAATAGGCTAAAAATGCCTGCCTGAGGTTATACCTGCCATGACGTCCATATAGCGAATTAATTTCGATCTTACTTATTATAATAAAATATAAAACTGGCCAGTCAAAATTGAGTGGCAGGTTGACCAGTAATAATTCGATAATTTTCGTTAGGTATCTACCTAACAAAGATTATCGAATTATTGTTAAACGTTGTGTAGCGAGTGAATAGTTACAAAATGCTTTGTCCTGTTCTTTCGAATGTCAAATTACTGATGACAGAATGAGAGATTATACAATACTAGCTGTTGCATGCGGCTCCGCCCACGTGGATGTCGGTTATCGCTGCAAAAAGTAGCCTATGTGTTATTCCAGACCATAATCTATCTCTGTGCTAAATTTCATCCAGATCCGTTTAGTAGTTTTTACGTGAAAGAGTAACAAACATCCATCCATCTATCCATCCATTCTCACAAACTTTCACATTTATAATATTAGTAAGGATTATAATATTAGTAAGGATGATAACCTCCTCGTTTTTGAAGGCGGGTAAAAATTACACCTATTCATCCATATTTACTACCTAATAAGGCTGTATAGGTATAGTGACAGTCTAATTAAATACTGTCTTTTAAAATACATTACAATACATACATGTTAATGACCTATATTAATTACTTTGTATAACATACGCTTATCATAGGATTAGACGTCCAAAGTCATAAAAACATACATATAAATAATGCCACAGTGTAAAGAACTCTTATTTATTTAGGGATACCAAACAGTTACACAATAGTTTTAACAAAGTATTATGTACACATGTGTAGCTCACAACGATTTCCTCGTATTGTTATATGTAGTGATAATTCTAAACTAAAAATCTAGAGTGAACCAATTTACAATTAATATGGGCCCAAAAAAAATATACAAAAAATTGAAATACATTTAAACTAAAAGTAAAATAAATAATAAAAAGGAAAAGTCTCTACCTAATACATATATTATTGTAACATTAAACTCTCTTTGAATTTTCCAATCCAATTTTGCAGTAGACAATGAAAAGATATCTATGTCGGTAAAATTATAATTATAATCATCAGTAATTCGATGCAGAGGTGCGCGGACACCAGCATTAGTACGACACGAAGAAACCGCAAAAAGTGGTTGTGCGCGCACCTTACGCCTTATTATAGTTCTAGGAGCAATATATCACAGTTTGTTAGTAATGTCTGAGCAATCATATCTGTTATTGCACAAATCATAAAGAAACATTGCTTCTAAGAAAAGACGTCTAGACTTCAAATCCCAAAGATTATGGTTGTTGCTATTTTGACATATACGTGTAGATAAATTACGCCGTCAGCGATATTGAATCTCTAACAAACTTCCGCTGCACTCTTTCCAAACTGTCTACGTATTTCATGTAAAGGTTCTATATCACAACAGCATACTCTTAACTCAATGAAAAGAGATCCTTACGGCCCGGCCACGACATCGAGCGGCAGCGGCAAGCGGCGGCGGTAATAAATGTACTAAAACCGCCTATTGGCATCTTAAAACTAGTTTAAATTAGGTAGTACATAGGTATTTGTTCTCGCTGCCACTGCCGGTGCTGCGGCGTTTCCGTGGTCGGCCTGTTAGATTTAGTAAATGCGCTCTTTATCGTAATGTCAATAATGGTGAACCTTATTTTTTTTTTTTTTTTTATATACTACCAAGGTGACAAACAAGCATAACGGCCCGCCTGATGGTAAGCAGTTACCGTAGCCTATGGACGTTTGCAACACCAGGGGTGTCACTCACGCGTTGCCGACCCTTTAAAAACCTTATAACTCCTTTCTTGAAGAACCCCATGCTATAGTCTTTTGGGAAAACCTCGGCAGGGAGCTCATTCCACAGCCTAAACGTACGTGGTAAGAAATTCCTCTGGAATCTTACGGTACGGCAAGTTTGAGGTGCAAGGATGTGAGGATGAACTCCCTGTCGGTGGCGAGAGGTGCTTTCAATAAAGAGGCAGTATTGTATTGACAAAGATCATGATAATATGAAATAAGGAATCTTACATTGTTCATTATGCATATAGATAGAAGAGTTATCGATAAGCCGTCGGTTCTGAGCCTAATCTGTCCTCGCTCGTGCCGGATTACCGTCTCAATTAACAATGAGAATAAAGGAATAGTGTCGGCATAGTTATTTACTTACACACTCGTTTACTATACCGAATATTAAGAGAGATACGGCACCATACTAGCGAGGAAGCCCGACTAAAGAATGACCTCTACCTTACTTCTGTAAGGTAGAGGTCATTTCTGTTTTTCAAAACACTATGGTCTTCAGACCACAGCGTTTTAAAAAAAAACGTGATTCTATCCCAGAGGTAGGTACTCCATCTTAAAGCCCATGTAAAAAATGGATCGGCAACACGCAAGTGATACCTCTGATATTGTAAGCGTCCATAGGCTACGGTGACTACTTAACATCAGGTCATCAAATAAACGTCTCAAATGAAATCCATATTTAACGCGAGTGAAACCACGGAGATCAGCCAGCAATTTTTTAAAGAATTTAGTTATGCATCAACAGGATAACGTCGAACATTAAAATAACGAATATTTTAAATGCGAATGTTTGGATGGATAAATGGACAAATGGATGGATGAATGTTTGTTACGTAATCACGCCAAAACGGCAGAAAGTTCTGGATGAAATTTGGCAACATTCTAGTCTGGACTAGCGCATAAGCTACCTACTTTACTATTTCTGTGAGATTGTACACGCGGATAAAGCCGCGGGCGTAAGCTAGTACCATCTTATATTAATTTAAGACCATTTACTAGCCAAATATAATAATTTCATATTATTAAATCCGTTTATTTTGTGGCCATGTACATAATGGCTATAATTATTATTTAAAAAAATATTTAAAAACGCATTAGTGGATTATCTCACACAATCTTATATGTTAACCTTTAATAGGTGACGGCGGAATATAACCTTGACTTTATCACTATATTTTATTAATAAGTTTATATTTACTACTTAAGTATTCCTTGACAAATGTTTAGTGGACATTTGGATAACATAATAAATTATATATTAAAACATCATCCATTATATTATTTTTATTAAATCATCATTCATTTGTCGGAAGTTACTTACTGCTGAGTGCTTGTTAAAAATGATTAATGTAGTTTGTTTATTTACTTGTCTAATAAAGCACCAAGGAGCACAAGCGAGCAATCCTAAAGAGGAAGGACCTCCACCTTACAGAAGATCACAGCCAAATAACAACACACATAGAGTGAGTTGTTCAAACATGCCGTACCGTAAGATTCCAAAGGAATTTCTTACCACGTACGATTAGGCTGTGGAATGAGCTCCCTGCCGAGGTTTTCCCAAAAGACTATAGCATGGGGTTCTTCAAGAAAGGAGTTATAAGGTTTTTAAAGGGTCGGCAACGCGTGAGTGACACCCCTGGTGTTGCAAACGTCCATAGGCTACGGTAACTGCTTACCATCAGGCGGGCCGTATGCTTGTTTGTCACCTTGGTAGTATTAAAAAAAAATAGTGAGGCATTGAAAACGCAAATCGGCGAATAAAGCATGTGGTAGGTGTTGTAATCGCCCATAGGCGTAATGTAAGGAAGAATCTCTCTCTATATAGAGAGGACAGTGCCGCAATCTGTCAAAATAAATACCTACCATTTAGGACCTATTTAATCGGCATATAACAACGGGATGGCAACGTAGCGGGCGGAGGTATTCCTCGAAGCGCACTACCATTTTGAGGCGCACCTAATGAGGCGCTCCTTTTTTATTCCTCGGAGCGCACCTTTCGCTTCGAGGAATACCTCAGCGGGCGGGGCGCCTGCAACTTTTGCAACCCGCTGGTGCGTGAGCGCCATCGTCATAAGTGGTAGGCATTTATATCATGTATTTTAAATTCATTTATTTTAGATAATATACCTCCTTTCGATGATGTGCTGACTATATAGAGAGATTCTTCATTACACTATAGGCTTATGGTAAAAGGAACGCTATACACATCAGCTGGTTGATATGTATGTAGAGCATTTCCTAAACTTTCATTCATACTAATATTATAAATACGTAAGTGCCTCTGTTTGTTCGTATGTAGGTATACTAAGCGGCTGAAGTTATTGTAATGAAATTTTGTAAGGAGGTAGATCATATCCTGGGGATAGGGTACTTTTAATCTCGATAGCCAAGATCAACGCGAGCGAAGGCGCGAGCATCAGCTAGTTTACATTTAGAAATATGTTTACCAATATACGATTTTACAGCCCAATTGTAACGATTAATGCCGGACCGGCATCCCTGTTTACCATCAGGCTGACCAATCACATGGTCATAGCCTTGTATGTCACCTTAGCACAGTATAAAAAAAAATAGGTAATAATTATTTTAAGATGACAACGCTGTAACACCCACGTCATGTTCTTGTGATGGTATTGATATTTATTAACCTTAGCCACAAAAACTAAACAGTCCTCTTTTGACAGTCATTAATTATATTATTTTATTCTTTTTGATACTTGGTAGACTATTTTTTTTTATAATACTTAGATGGCAAACACGGCCCGCCTGATGGTAAGCAGTTACCGTATTGTAGGAATCCGCAGTAGTCATTTGTTTCGTTTCGTAAATGCTACGATACGATTACGATGCTATCATTTTATTTTCGAAGCGATCAAAGAAAATTGTAACTCAATTTCGATTCCGAAGAAAGTTGCTACGATTTCACAATCAGGGGTTCTACGAGCAATCCACGTAGGGGTTCTACAATAGTCGACTCGTACAAGGTATTATACAATGTACTTGTGAACATATAGAAATTAGGCAAAAGAATACGGGTTATGATTATGAGCTTTTAGACAGTAGGGTATCAGATAAGCGAGCATGGTCGAATGGACAGGACCTTACAGAAAACAACAGCCAAACAACTGCAAACAATACCTGTACTATTAAGTATTCTGTGACAATACTGTGGTTGTTTTCGTGAGTGATTACAGGTGTCTAGTGGACACTTACTCGTATATTCAGTGCAATACCAGGAGCATTACTCACGCAATCCTTCAATGTCGACCCCACATCTTGTAACATTAGAGTTTTGTGTTATAGAATCTGTGCCCAGGGTTACCTGGGTCTCTACATGAGTATACAGATACTCACAATAGTCGACTCGTAGCAGGTATTATACAATGTACTTGTGAACATATAGAAATTAGGCAAAAGAATACAGGTTATGATTATGAGCTTTTAGACAGTAGGGCATCAGATAAGCGAGCATGGTCGAATGGACAGGACCTTAAAGAAAACAACAGCCAAACAACTGCAAACAATACCTGTACTATTAAGTATTCTGTGACAATACTGTGGTTGTTTTCGTGAGTGATTACAGGTGTCTAGTGGACACCTACGCGTATTTTTTTTTAATGACAATTCCCGCTCTAGAGAACAAGCTCTGTGTCGCGGGGAACTTTACAAAAATACAATTAACGGTCACAAATTACACCCAGACTCAGAACAACTCTTTGTGGTTCACACAAAGTTTTGTCCTGTGTGGGAATCGAACCCACAACCTCGTGCACAGCAAGCGCATACTGCGGCCACTGGACCACCAAGGCAGTCAATATTCAATGCAATACCAGGAGCATTACTCACGCAATCCTTCAATGTCGACCTCACATCTTGTAACATTAGAGTTTTGTGACACAGAATCTGTGCCCAGGGTTACCTGGGTCTCTACATAAGTATCTGTGCCACAGATACTCATGTAGAGAAACACAACTAAAAAACTGTGTGTAGTAATTTTTCTGTGGTCTTCTGTAAAATAGAGGTCCTTCTCCAGTCTGGCTTGCTCACTTGCATGGTGCCCTCTCTTAAATAATTTACTGAATATGCATTTTTATCAATGTCTAGAGCTTAATCTTGACCTTCTACATCGCAGTGATATTTTGAAATTTGTTTTAGTTTACGGAATAACTTTTTTATGCCCTGCCTCTCTTCAGAGTTGTAAAATACGGATTTCGGAGAATTTAAACCATTTACTGCAACGAAGGATAAACAATAGACATTATACTCGTATATTATTCAAGGTTACTGTTTTTGTTTCTTTGCATCTTTCATCATTTATTTTAATAGCACGTGATTGTTTTATGAACACGTTCATGATGGGTTCGTTGATCTCTAAATGTGTTTTTGAGTTTTGATAAGTAATACAATATATTTAACACCGCGACCGGTTCCAATTAAGTTTTCGATGAGGAAAATAAAAATGTGTCTGTGGTCATCATTTTGTATCTTTTTTTATACTACTTAGGTGGCAAACAAGCATACGGCCCACCTGATGTTAAGTAGTTACCGTAGCCTATGGACGCCGTCAGTATCACAAGATAAGAGATATGGGCCGGGATAGGAAATCGTTTATTTCAAAACACATCCCTAAATGAGCGCAAGAGACCAGTACTGACACACAGGAACACAACTACACCGCTGTGTGTAGTTATTTGGCTGTGATCTTCTGTAAAATTAAGGTCCTTTCCCAGGGCTTGCACATTAGTAAGTATAGTACCCTACCTCTTACCTTGTAGGTATACAGGTACCTACCTACGTAAGGTATTATCTATTTGTCAGTCTGTCTGTATAACTATGAATATTCATAGTTCATTCACAGACAGACGGAAAAATAGATATTTTAATAGGTATACTAGATATATACTAATTATCTATAATAATATATTATTTTCTTGTGTGTTTCGGGTGGTTTCAGGACATCTAAGATGCATTGTAGTGTTTCACCTCCAAATATAGGTAGGTAATTCATATACCTAGTTCATCATCATATCAGTCAAGACGTCCACTGCTGGACATAGGTCTCCCCCAAGGATTTCCTCAACTTTCGATCCTGAGTCGACCTTGTCCATCGGTTGCCCGCAAACTTTACCAGGTCATCGGTCCAGCTTGTTGGAGGCATGCCCACGCTTCGTCTGCCAGCTCGTATACGTAGTTAAAATGGTTAAAATCGAGACTTCAATACTTATGAGGGTAACACTTGCCAGCACTGATAAACTGTACTAAACCACAGTTAAAATGTTGTTACTTACTTACTGAGTTTGGTAAACACTTCAAATCATTTCCTCTAAACAAAACTCACAATATTTCAATAACTACCTAGCTATTGCCATAGTTTAAATAAAATATTTAGTTTACAAATCCAATTGTCATTAAATATTTACATACTACAAAGTCAATTTATAAATTCACACTCGCGCGTAAATAGCGGGAAAAGAAGAGCGCATGCGCGACGCGCGACCACAGATCATCTACTAGTGGCTTATCGCGGTGTTAGTAGTTAGGTTGAGGCAATGATCTTGAATACATGATGCCTATGATGGGCTCTCAATTCTCTCTCGACGACTCACGTGTTACAGATTAGTTAAACTGGCACATCCTGTGTTAAGACAACTGTGCAGTAGATGAATATAACTTTGGTAGGTAGTGCCTATAGATAAATCGGTACCTAGCTAGAACATAAAAAATATAATAGGAGAGAATTAAAAGTCATAGTAAATGATTATAGTTTTGCTAAAACGTGTCTTGCGATAAACTGATGCTAAAAACAGTGTAACCTACCTACCTATAATGTTTATAGAGAATGTCTCTTATGAGCCTCTTATAATGAATACCTACCTAATCATATAAATGCCTATTGTGTGATTATTAGAACATCATATTGTCTTTTTGCCTCTCAATTTATTTTTACAATAATGTAGTATACCTGCTTTGTATATTTCTATGTACCTACTTGAGTGAAAAAAATATGTTTTCTTTCTTTCTATTGATATCTATTAACTACTCGTAGCTACCTATATTTGGTACCCATAGGTAGGTTACAAGTTTACGATTAGTAGCTCCCTACTAATCATCCTACCAAACATTATGTCAATACTTTTACTTCTAAGCACAATCAGCTAGAAGTAAGTACAACGATATTCTGCAGATGTTTGCGGCTCGTTATAATACCTAATAGTTAATTCCCTCTCCTCCCATATAAAATTACCTCTGCCTGAACAAAAAAATAACATAGGACGTGGGCAACGGACCTATCCACACACGCGACCAGACATGCGGCGTTTTACTTCATCATTATGAATTCCATAAATTCAAATTTAGAATAGTAGATAGGTTACTTGCTACAGGCCTCGGCTTCTATTTTTTTTACTTCTATAATGTCATACTGCTATCCCAACCGGTTTGATGATTAATAATCAGCAAAAAAAAAATTAGGTAGAATAGGCGCGATACATGCGTAATAGGTTTATGACCTTAATTAGCCATTGCCAGCTGGCTACCTTTTTATCGATTTCCGCTAAACTCTCCCTGAAATTATGGAAATGACGTAATTTATTATCATTTTTTAATAATCAAGATCAATCAGCACGTTCCAGTCCACTGCTGGACATAGTTCGCGCAACAACACCCGGTCCATGACCACTCACCCAGGGCCAGCAAAGACGCCCCTACCAGACGCCTCTAAGTTTGGTCAAGACGAAGTACAAAAAACAACCAGGATAAACTAAATCAAGCCTAGCCTGTGGTGCAGATCTTCGCCCCAGGGCGCTGGTAATGCTCAAACCGGCACGATTCGGTCACAATCTTAACATGCGCATGCGAATGCGCAGAACACATTTTAGTGCACAAACATAGGTATACTACTTATTCTTTTATTCTCATAGACTTATTTCATTCTTCAAGAAAGGAAAGGTTTTTAAAGGGACGGCAACGCGTGAGTGACACCCCTGGTCTTGCAAACGTCCATAGGCCACGGTGGCTGCTTACCATCAGGCGGGCCGTATGCTTGTTTGCCACCTTGGTAGTATAAAAAAAAAGACTAGTGGGACGGGACCGACATGACCGGAGAGATCAGGCGCAGGACCAACGGCTTTACGTGCTTTCCGAGTCACGCAGGGGTCTCGTTGTGGTTTTAGAAAATGGTCACCTATCTACGGACCGACCGTGGCAAGCTTACTTAACTTTACAGATCAATCGATCTGCACATATTATACAGTTGGGTTAATAAATAAAAAGAAAAATACAGCTTTCTCAATTGTCATAATTTTTATTATATTCCAGAAGTATTGTTGTGAATAGATTATGAAATATCCCATTCCATTGCTCACTAACCATCACTAAGGCATTTTACTGTAAATCGCATGTATAATTCTAGTAATCATCATTTGCTTCACAGAGCTGTTTCATAATTCATTATGTTATATTATAGAATACAAGTTACGTGAGTAACATTGTATTTCAAAACAATATCTTGGTACAAATAGATTCTTTCAACTTATCAAGACATTGTTTTATAAATAAGAATATTGTTAACATAATAAACGCTTATGTACTATTTACCATTAGAGTGCTTGACGTTTCAACCCGTGGTCACAAGCTGACCTGTGAAGCGATGTCAGGAAAGGTAAATAATGCATGATTTTATAACTGTGCAGCTCAATGTCAAAATAGTGCCATGTTGGCTGCATTGAAACTGAATTTCAATGAAAATTATATTTATTTTAATAGATAAGTATGTCCAATCATATGAATAAAGGCCATTTTTTTTATATCAAAGAGCGATATGGATACTCAAATAGCGCAGACGACACGAAAATGCAGATCGTAGAGTTAGGGACAGGCGCCTGCGGGGAGGCAGAAGTCAAGCGGGCGGTTGAATTCAATCATGCCAACCTAACGATTTTGACAGCTCAAGTGCACAGTTATAAAAATCGGGTTATACTACCCGTCGTTTATGTACTGTATATCATGCAACGCGAAAGTTATAAGAATAATTCCCTTTTTTATATATTATAAAAATTGCTTTCAAGTAAGCGTCGAGTAAATAACGTTTTCGCGAATACACTTCGAAATGCAAAGCCATTGAAAAATCAATGCACGACATACACCATATCAGGCTAGCGTTGACGCTAAGCTTATGTTGGTTGCGTAGTCACAGTACAAAGCATGTCATAATGACGTAAGTATTGTATGTACATGCGACCGAGGATAGCTTTACACACTGTTCTAACTTCCACCATTGCGTGAAAATATTCTGTAATAATTATTTGTCATATCATTTTAACTACCAATGTATTTTCCTTGGTAGATTAGTAGTAATTTACTACATATATAAAATTATTATTTCTGAAATTATCTATGTAAATAAAATCACCGTAATTTTAAATTCTTAGACAAAATACGCCTAGGTAATAAAATATTATTAAATGTACAATGGTTCTCAAGATCGACGACACAACTACTGTTTGATGAGTCAACAACCCGATGTGACAAATTAGAAGCGGGGTACTACTTTCTGATTGGTCGAACCGATGCGCTAAAGTACTATACTATATACTATGAAAATTACATTTACACATAGAGAAACAGTAATTGGGCGCAGCGTGTTTCTGAGGACAGACAGCGTTGTTGTGTCGTCGATGGTTCTCCAGATGTACAGACTTCGATGCTACGAGTATTGCCAATAACAGGAGCCAACTTCTCAATATACATTATGTACTGGTTCTAGCTAATTATAAATTCTGTCACCGACATTTAACCGCAGGTTATCAATTCCTGCAAGGTCGATCAATTGCTACTATCTACCTAAATGAGGCCATATACGGAAAATAATACGAGGGACATTTATACAGGTGCGGAAATAGGGAATAAACGATACTGTATAAATTCCTCGTACCGAGGCGATCGTCCGACGGCTTTATTAGACCGTCAGACAATCGAAGCCCACCTATACTAGCGGGCGCACAAACTTCATTAACTACAGGTCATGGAAGGTTTTAGTTCTCATCGTACAACGGAGTAGCATCTCCGAGCGACATAGACCTTGGGGATGTATTAGTATGTGGTGTAGAACGAAGAGAATGTGCTCGAGACGACCGCCCTGATGACGAATGTCCGTGAGGGGTGGATCTGACGTCCCGTGAGTCCCGCGAGTCCCGCGGAGTACGGCCGCCACTCATCCGTGGAGTGCCGGACGAGCGAGGTGTTCCTGTCGGGTCTCGCGACGAAGCCACGCGTCGTACCCAATCCTCGGCCGCTTTCTGCCAGTCAGCCGGTTCCGTGTAACCGGCCGGGGCTGCGACGTGCGAGTGCGGTCTCGTACGAACTGGAGGCGGTAGGAACTCGGGCTGTCGAGGTGTGGCGGCGAAAGGAGTCATGTAAGGTGTTTGAGCAGATGGAGTATACGGCGTGTTGATGTAAGCCGGGCCTGGCGTGTGCGCAGGAGTGTGGAAGGCAGGCGTGTGCGCGGCCGGCGTGTGGTACACGGACGTGGCGTGCGGGGTGCGGGCGGCGGGCGTGCGGGCCGCCGGCGTGCCACTAGGCGGTGGCTCCCGGAAGTGTTCTTTAAACCAACGTAACAACCCTGGGAGGGAGTCGAACGTTCTCTGTCTGTATTTATAACCATCCGGCGTGACGGACACGTACTCGTGCGTACATCTCGCGCGCGGTAAATATGACAGTAAAAATCTTCCTGGATAGTTCTTCGCTGCCGATATCACGTAATGAATTTTGTTTGGATTGCGAGATTTTTCTTCTTTTAGTAACTCTTCGGCTTTATCTCGCATGCCGAATAATGGTTTGTAATATTTGTAAGATATTAGGTCGCGTGCAAGTCCTGCCATTGGCGTGACATGTCGCGCTATGATTTCATCCAAGTCTTCAAATTCTGAACCTCCTATCCATAGACTGCGACCTGTGACAAAGTTCGTAAATATTACATAATTATTTTAAGCCTATGTGTTCATTCAAAAAGCAGATTTATATGATGATATTCTGGAGCCAAAGAATGCTGTTACTATCGCCAGTAAAAGCTTCCAAAATGTTTTCAACTGCACTCCATTCTTGGTTTTGTATGAATTGAATGCCTAAATAAACCTGACTTATAGTCAAAATATATACGCACCTAATGAAAATGCATTTTCTTTTCCTTCTTCCCGTACGTCAATATGTTGATAAATGCTGTCTGCAACTTTCCACGTTACAGTGAGGTGGTCTGAACCCTGCGACAGAAAACAAACAATCAATAACAGATTCACAATACCAGGGGTCGTTCGAACGAGAAAGAGGGACAGAGCTATATAGTGTGCATAGCTCCGTCCCTCTTTCTCAGTCGAAAGACTCAACTTTATCACGTCATGGATCTCGTCTAATGTAGTCTATGGTGACGCTTGCCTTAAATCTACTTATTTACTTACGACACCAATATTGTTCTTATTAGAAAATACAGACAATGGCAAGTATCTAAACTGTATTAGACATAGTTAAACATCCGCCTGCCGTTTATACCGCAGTGGAAGTAAGTAGTACCTACAATTAATATAAACTTCCAGGTTCAATCCCTCAGCCCACCTATTTCCGTAGACTACACTACCACACGGTAGTGTAGTATACGGAAATAGGCTTACATGTCAAATTGCAATGAACACGTCAGGTGAAACGTTGACATTAGCGGTGGGTAACAAATGATATCAACGATGCGTCGGAGTCATAGGAGTGAAGGAGTAAATAAGGTGAATCGATACCGGGCTCGGAGTAGGAGTAAGGGAATCATATCACTCGTCGGAGCCGAGATTACCCACCGTTGGTTGACAACTCTGTCTACCCATCATAGAAAAAGCGTGTTGGCTTATAGGGTATTATTAATAGAATAATCACTACTTCAAACTTCAATGTGGTGACGGATTAAGAGTACAAGTCACCACCCCATTATACCGAGGATGTCGTAAAAGTCAAGTAAGGGAGTTAGTTAGGCAGACAATATCTACTGCAAGAGAACTCTATACCAACCTGTCTGGTCAGCGTGGTATAATAAGCTAATATCCCTCCAAGTGCCCAGCAGTGAGACTTTTATATGTTGATATGATGAATCTCTACTTACTTTACTACTAGGCCGTACAATAACTTCTCCTTGCGCCATCTTCTCCATAAGTTTCTCAGCGGCGGCAAACGATATGTTATGGAAGGCAGGGTGCACTATCACCCGCTTCACGTATTGCATTCGTTCCTTCGTCTGTTTAGCTTCTTTCTCTTTGCGAAGGTCCTTGTCTTCAGATTCTTGGTCGTAGTACGGGTCTTTCGGTGGTCTACGAAAAACAAATACAGACATTATACGAGACATTTAGACTTATGAACTTTTAGTTTAATATATAAATTATAAACGAGAAATTTTGTGAATATGGATGAATGTTTGTTACTCCTTCACACAAAAACTACTAGGTGGATTTTGATGAAACGTTACAATGTTATAGCTAATATGTCAGAAATGCTAGTTTCTTGGAACAACTCACGAACTAGGTAGAGCCTTTAAATTTGCAAACAGACAACTGGTAAAAATACGTACATATTTCTAAATAGAACCAACCATTTTTTATTTTTCGAAAAGTTTTCTAAAAATAAAACCTAGCTAGATCGATTAATCGCCCTCGAAACCCCCTGCATACTAAATTTCATGAAAATCGTTGCTCGTTTAAAGGTATTGGATTATACGTTATTATATAACCCACACTTAGACACAGAACATACTCATAACACAAAGATTTGTCATGGGTGGGAATCGAACCCACAACTTCCGTCTTACTAGTCAGGGTTACCATTGTCACAATCTACCTAACCAACAGGAAGTGGCTTAATAATGGGGTAGCATTTCAGGCAAACTGGCCACCCGCCCGAGGTCACAGATGGATCCTATCTATATTTATTATGGCAACATTACCACGCTACGCCACTGCTAACAGTAGGGTAGTAGTCAATCTCAAATCAGAGAAAATATACAAGAGGTAGGGTACTATACACAAGGGATGCAAGCACAATACAGTACTCCTCACACGTAGCGCGTACAGGCGTATGTCCAGTGGACTGCTATAGGCTGATAATGATGACAGTACTCACCTCCATTCATTATTTTTATCCAATAAATCTGATGATTTAGAAGAACAGTCTACTGAAAACCTCTCGACGTCGATCTTGAGTATTCTAGAATGTACGGTTTGTCCGATACGGACTCGCTCCGTGGGATCGGCCACGTGGCGGTCGGATAAATTCTTTATGTGAATATAACCGGACAAACCGTTGTCGAGACGGATACGGACACCTGTCGCTTGACCCGGACATGCGCCGGCGTCGAAGTGGTTCCATACCTGAGATAAAATAAGGTGACATTTATATATATTTCATCTGATATAAATCCGTAACGGCTGGACCTAATTTGTTTGAGTGTGTAGCGTCATCTATCAGGCCAATAGAATAACGCTACAACAAGCAACGAAGTTCATCATAGAAAACACAGATGTCACTATACCGAGAAACACGCAACCGCAGAACAAATGTTCGAGATGCTGAATCGCGCTATCGAAGTTTACACAGACACTCAGTATATATACAACGCCCAACGACTAACCGTTGGGCCGCGGCCCGCAAGGCACGAACACCCAGCCTGGTCGGAGGATCCTCCCTTTTCGTTGGAGGTGTGTGACAGCCTCCACATTGGTGACCCCGACGTGATCATCATCATTAACCCGACGTGATCATCATTATCAACTTCACGACCAGCAGCAGCAGCAACAACTTCTCTCCACCCCCTAGCAACCAGATGAGCAGTAACCAAGTCGCAGCCAGCCAGCATCTTCGGCCACTTCAGGATACTCCACACGCCTGCGGACGCGCAAGCTTGGTCTACCCTACGGCCTCATCCAACGTGGCACCACACACTGCACCCCACGGTTCCCGTAATCAGAGCGCTTCTCCTCTCACCGTACGCAGCAGTCCGCCACTACGCAGCACCCGTCCCGACTCACTGGGACCAGCACCGCACCTCGTCCTACGCACTGGACTTACGCGGCAATCGAGTTCCGAACCACTGGAACTCGACTCTGGCACTGGCACCTCACTGAAGCATCGACAGCTGACTCATCAAGTGGAACAGTCAGGATCGACCTCTGGTCTTGGGGGGGAGTACTGTAGCGTCATCTATCAGGCCAATAGAATAACGCCACAACAAGCAACGAAGTTCATCATAGAAAACACAGATGTCACTATACCGAGAAACACGCAACCGCAGAACAAATGTTCGAGATGCTGAATCGCGCTATCGAAGTTTACACAGACACTCAGTATATATACAACGCCCAACGACTAACCGTTGGGCCGCGGCCCGCCAGGCACGATCACCCAGCCTGGTCGGAGGATCCTCCCTTTTCGTTGGAGGTGTGTGACAGCCTCCACAAGTGGATCACTGAAAAATTTGGAGTCGCAATAGGACACGGTAAATGACGCTGCGATCGGGTTTTACATTTTTTACACAACACCCGGGTCCACTAGTTGTGTATAGGATATTTAACATAATATCTGTAGAGGCAATTTCATACTATCTCGGCTGCAATTACCTAAAAAGATTTGTTTCCTATTACTCTTATGGCATCTATCTTTCCTCACTGAGGAATTCTATGAGAATGTCACAGATGCTCATGATAATACAAGACTACACAGAAACACTAGCATGTTAACAACTATTTTGGTAGATCAATAGAGAAAGTCTATAAAAGTAGTTACCTCAGACAATTCGGGGAAGTCGTTTTTGTGGCAGAAAGGGCACTCCCACAATCCAGTCTCGTCATTTCTAACAGGATTAGCCTGGTCCAACATTTCTCTTTGTGGTTTCCTATGAGTAATGCCTACTACTGATGCCAGTACCATTTTACCTACAAAGAAAGTCTCCGGCGACTCTTTGGTTAGAATATCAAATAGCTCTTCGGGAGTCGCCGAGCGATAAGCGACCCTAAGATCTTTATATCTAGAATTCAATTCTTCTCTAATATCGTACAACGTAATGCTTTTATTGCCAAAGCCTTGTCGCTCCAATTCTTCAGCAAAAGCGTCTAAGTCCAAATCTTTCAGTCTTTCAGGAGCTTCGAGAATTTCTTCTAGAGCGCCAGCAGGATTAGCGTCTTCGTCTTCGTACTCGAGCGCGTCGACGGCCATCTTTCGTGCCCATTCGTATGTTTCCGGATGTACTCGGGAACCATCGAGCACTTCTATATACGCTTCTGTACTATCGCCAAGACTGCTTGTATCAATTTTAATGAAACCGGAACAATTAATAAATACTTTAGGTCCCATATGGCATACAGTTACAAGTTGAGTACGATTTTCTAATTTTTGATTTGTTTGTTTGAATAATTTGATCAATGCTTGGGCTTTTCTTGGACCTAGGCCGCAGACAAATTGTAGTAGTTCCGTTCCCCGGCCGGTCAAAACTGCTTCATTGACATCTACACCTACTTCGTTCACTCGGTTGACGAATTCTAGTTCTATACCTTCAAGTAAGTCTTCCTTAGCTATTTGGTCTTGTAGTGAATGGTACCTAAGGCACAATATCTCTTCGTCGGGGCCGCAAAGTTGTGATATTTCCATTAGCGGATCTTGTAATAAGCGTGCCTGGCATATAGCTTGCCGAAGTATATCTGGATATTCTCTGAAGTCATGCTGTAAAATAAAATTAAGAATAAAATTAATACAACATACATAAATATGGCCGAAAAATATAACTCTTAACCGTCGGGTAAAAACAAGCGAAAATATTATTTTTATACAATGTCACACGATTTCTACAGTTATTTCTATAATATTAAGATTCACGGTTTTCCTGGCATGTAATACATTTTAAAATTTTGTTTGACACTAGGAAATAAGTTCTGTACCGCAGGGAAAGATTCGTAATAACTATCTGTCGAAATTAAACCCACAACATTCGGCTGCTAAGCATTGGTCACCTAAACCACTAGACACACATACAGTCAATCAAATCGAATTATTCTCAAATCAAACATCCCGTCGACGTCTAAGAGAATGTTATTCAATATTGTACGTACCCGTCCACGTATACTGTTGCTGTATATCTTGCTGATATGGTTGTCAGATATCTCTATAGGTATTCTAGGGAACTGTTCGTCTTCTACGAGCTGCTGCACGCAGTCAGATACATCTGCCTTAATGTTGAGTGCCTCACGGGATTCTCCGCCGATAACTATCACGTGAGGCTTCTTGCGTAGGATAAACCTGATAATAGAAAAAATCTAGATATCGAAATACTGGAGCGTTTTGTGTACCTACTTATCGAAGAGAAGTAGGTGTAGGCAGTTTCTGTATCCTATGGCCACTTGCAATATTTCAGACATCAAATAGTGTTATCGAACAAAAAATTAAAAATAAATTTAAGACAACCCTGAGAATACGTTTATTTAAAGCGCATATCTAAAGAAGTACTCACGCACAAGAACACAATTACACCACTGTGTTTAGTTATTTGGCCTTGGTCTTGTCTTGGTCTGTAAGGTGGAGATCCTTACCAAATAGGGCTTGCTTAATAGTATAAATGGAATATAATATGTGTACCTCCTGAGCGCAGTCATGTCGGCCTCCTTGTTCTGTCGCTCGAGCGCGTCCCACGCGTTCCTGCGGTACAGCAGGTGCGGCAGGCGCAGGTGGTCGGCCACCTCGCCGCCGCTCGCCACGAGGCACGCGAACGCGCTGTGCTCCCGATCCGGCACGTACGCGATCGATAACACGCGGAGTCCTGATGAGTGCCAATATATAACATTACTAACTGACCCAAACCTTGTTTTGCCATATAAAGTAAATTAATAATATCGCTATTAAAAAAATAGGGGTAGAAGGGTGAAAATTTTGGATTGTATGTATTTTTTAATTCCACATCATAAAAGAAAGAAAAAAACAAATAATGGACCATCCTTATCAATTAGGGATATAAAAATTAATAATAACCTATTCTTAGACCTACTGAATATACATAAATTTCTTACACATGTATATTAATAGTAATTGTCTGCCTAATTTCCGTTTCCACATTTAGTGTCAGTGAGACAACGGAAGGCGCCGTTCTACCCCATAGATTTTAAAACCAGTCCATCAAATACCCAACCCCATACAATGTTAGATACCAAAACAGTGCTACAATAGCTACCCTAGTCATATCATGGTTGTACTGTTATAGTGCAGCTATGGTATGGCTACGGTTAGTCACATCCCAATTTAGATTAAAATTTTCTAAGGGCCTCTGCGTGTTGGACCTTGGCAAGCTTTAAGCCTTCCAAAAGCTCAGGTATTTTTCTTGAATAAAAAAAAAATACCCATGACAAGGATACACGTAATAATAATAGGAATCTATATACATATGTCTCACTACTGGGCACAGGTTTTTTTAAATTTATTTATTTAAAACATGTTGCTCATCAGTCTACCAATTAGTATCTAGCCAACATTGCTTGCCACGAATAGTAATACATTTTCTAGTATAGTACTGTACTGTGGTATAAACAACAACTAACCGTTAGATGCATCCCACTCTTCATCATCGTCGTCGGAAACTCGAGACTCGTATGGCGCCACCTTCAGCCAGTCGTATAGACGTCGACGGCAACACCTAAAAATATACAGTTTACATACTTTGAAGACGAATTTTAGTTAGATTGTACTGGAAAACTTATTTTTCGTCCTTCAATGTAATGAAAATATGTATCCAAATTTCGATCACTAGTCGAAAGCTAGTAATAATGATTACGTCGAAATTCGGCGGTCATTCATTGAATAAAAATAAGAGAGCATATTATTTTACTCTATCAATTTATACTTCATCATCTTTTTATTTTTTTTTCAAAGACAACTCCCCCACTAGTGAACAAGCCATGTGTCGCGGCGACTTACAAAAATACAATTCACGGATATAAGTTACAACCAAACTCGGAACAAACATTAATAAATCACACAAAGTTTTGTTCCGTGTGGGAATCGAACCCATGACCTGCGGCTAAGCAGTTAGGGCACTAACCACTAGACCAATAGGCTAGTCATTTTTAGTTCAACAGATTCATGGCACTGGTAACCTGTTGACAGGTTCCCTGTCCCATGAATAAGATTTTCTTTTGTATCTAATCTTGGGACAGTAAAAAAGCTACTACAGAGAAATAAATATAAAAAGAGGATGTCTTCATCCTGTTTAATAACTCTATATACGTACTTGAGCACATATTCCTTAGACTCCTGAAGTAAAACAGCTTGTAGCTCTCTCCGCAGTTCTGGCATCACGATCTTTGTTAGAGCAATAGTGACAGCCTCGGTTCTCAATTCATTCCAGGCCTCAACTGTCGCTGCAAACTCATCCTAAAGAAGAAAACAATCACTATAATATACTATGCCTTTATAAATTAAAACACCTCTTTAGGAAAAAACTTATAATATTTTAAAAAAAAAAGTGCATAACTTAAATAAATCTTAAGTGATAATAACTTTTAAACTATCGCGTTGCATGATATACAATAATATAATATATACTTCTATAAATTTGACGTTTCGACCAGGTTGCACCGGCCAGTCATTCATCAGTCAGCTTGTGACCACGGCCGGTGCAACCTGGTCGAAACGTCAAGTAATCTAAAGGTAATCAAAATAAATCCCGTTACACTTTAATTTATCAAAGTTAATCCCGTTTCAATTTTAATTATCAAAGTACGAGTATATCTCATTTCACCTACTTTTATGTACCAACGTAAATCTCATGACACTTACTTTCTGGTATAATTGTTTCAGTTCTTCCAGGTAATTAGAGCTGGTGTTGCCCTCAATCTGTTCACTTATATTGAGCTCCAACAACTTGTCTTCCGATGCTATGGTCAGCTTGAGGAACTGGTCGCCCGTCAGATCACGCACTGGCTTCTTCTTCAGGTATTTCATACTGGATAAACAAGGAGAAATACTTAAGAAAAATCGAAAATCAATCAATTCCAAGAGTATACTAAATTTCACGAGGAAATCGCTAGTCTTTTAATAAAGATTTGTCATTTTGAATTTGGACTGAATAATAAGTTAGTTTACAATCTGAAATAAGTAATGTGTAGACGGACGTCAGTAGTGAGTACTGTAGAGGTTTATTGGTGGTCACTAGCTGGCCGTGTGCCCATAGTAAAACCTCTGGCATTTTAGAAAAGTAAATGTTATTATATTTAAATAAATTATTTGACAAGTTGGCATGAAGAGTCATGCTCTAGCTTTCAAGTAGTGGAGTCATGTGGCAAATGTACTAATTTTAAGTAAAAGTTGCGACACAATATATGAAGTAAAAGTATTAAGTGGTTTCATTTGTGAAGAAGGAAATAACATAGCTGGAGCATCCGTCGCTCGACATTAACGTGCCGCTCGCTTTATAATAGCAGGGGAGCCCATGAAGGGATTTCGGGATTTACTCAAGCGCGGCAGATTAATATACAGGGGGATACCTTGTACCCTGTTAAGTACCTCCACCAAATATGAGCACCATATATATGGCCGCCCGCCAAGGATAAAGGATCAGATTAGTAAAAAAAATTTCTCGAGCGCGTCAGATTAAGGTAGGATGAGTTAATTACATGCTAAAAAGTGTATATTTCACTAATCTGATAATTTGCAAGTGACGTAAAGAAAGGGGAGGACTGCAAAGTTGTAAAAAAAAACGTCATCTCGACATTCTCGAGCGTGGCTGTTTTTTTTTTTATTTTGATGGAAATAATTAAAGGATGACAAAAAATATATAATCTGACGATTTCCACAAGACGAAGTAACAAAAATTTGTCGATGAAGTTTAATACGTGTAGCTGCGTGATGCCTCATTCCTATATTCCCCTCTCCGAGTTTCTATTCCTTTCTCACTTTTTCTCTATCTATTCCTCTCTAACGCCATCCCCACTCTGGTTTCTGTTGCCATTACGTGACTGTAGATAGGATGTTCCAACATTTTGGAGCCCACTTTTTGTATGGCAGCCATCGCAACTTGCGCCTTGTGAACGGGTGCGTTGTCGTGTAAAAGCAGCACCCTTTTGGTCAATTTGCCTCGCCTCTTCTCCTTCACAGCATCTCGCAATCGTTCTAGCAGTGCAGCGTAGTACTTGCCGGTTATATTGACACCCTTTTCCTTATAATATATCAGCAAAATTCATTCTGTATCTCAGAAAATCGTCGCCATGAGCTTTAACACCTTGAATTTCTTTGGAGGTGGTGTACCCTTTTTATGCCACTGCATGGACTCCTGCTTTGACTCAGGCTCATAATGGTAAACCCAAGTTTTATAGGCCGCCCCGCACTGGGGTCATCTTCTAGTGAATCTTTGCCGTGCATGAAGAGGTTGTGCCACTTTTAAATCATGGTTTTACCAGGGCAAGAGTCCCCGTAAATTTATAGAAGACATCTCTTCTAAAATGGTTTGCGGAGGTTTTTCTAGTTTTCTTCCGGATTGACTTGTTTGATCGATGATAGCTCAATGAATAATGACCCGATTTTTATAAAATTTGGTATTTATACTCATAAGTAGTCACACAGTTAGTGCAGGTAAAAAAAACTGACTCCACCCCCCAACAACACCCCAATTCCGCAAACTTTTTGACCGATCCTTGTAAATATATATTTTTTTAATTATCAGATTAGGCGAATCCAGATAATCGTCAGATTATGAGACAGCACGTCTAGGACATAAAGATGAACCATATATATCTTAATCTGACGCGCTTGAGTATGTCAAAATGGTGATTGTTTTTTGCCATTTTCTAATAATGGCCAAGAGTTTGCGTCACATCCAAATCGTCAGATTATTAGATAAGAGCTTTTTTTTAGGTTCACTTAACATCCCCTTAGAAAATCTGACGCGCTCGATTAAATTATTTTTTTTCTCATTTTCAACCCTTACATACTTACCTTTATCATACGTACAGTATTAAAAATACGTAGGACATGGATGGCTATCAATATCTGACGCGCTCGAGTATGTCCATGCAACCGTTTTTTTTACATCTTTGAAAATCTATAGCTGCTTCCCCCACTGATGAACAGGATACATAATATAACATTTTTTTCTTTTTATCATCTAAGCTTCGCAACTCAATAGGTCTATACGACGCTCGAGTAAATCCCCATTTAGCATCGTGGCCTCCCCTACTATAAGGCGATCAGAGGAGAAGAAAGGTTGGCAGCGGCGGGGCTCCACAGTAGTTACCTGAAGCAGGCGTGGTTCTCGTCGATCTCCTTGAGTCCCCTGGGCGTGGGGCGCACGGTGAGCGTGGCGCGGTCCCGCAGCGCGTCCCGCAGCGTGGCGCGCAGCAGCGGCTCGCGCGCCAGCTGCACGCCGCACATGTACACGGCGCGACGGACCACCTCCGTCGCTGAGCCGATCGACCCCACCTGCACACCACACACTTTACACACACTACCCCGTACCCCAGCAGAATAACGGACCAGAGTGCAACACCGGGACGAATTCGAAACCACGATTTTATAAGTAACTATAACTCCGCCCAAGTGGATGTCGGTTATCACTGTAAAAAGCCTGTGTTATTCCAAATTCTCTGTGCCAAATTTCAACCAGATCCGTTCAATAGTTTTTACGTGAAAGAGTAACAAACATCCATCCATCCATACTTACAAACTTTCGCATTTATAATATTAGTAGGATTTTTATCATATTTTTCATAAAAAATTGTTCATATCGGTCGTCAGTTGCCAACAATATTAAAAGGTGTTTTATTGAATGCTCGAGACGTTTTGAAAACTCACAAATTCAGCGGCGGCTTCGAGAGGTGCAACAGGCTGTTGTTCCACTTCGTGTCGCTGATAGTTATCGCGCACGTTCTCGGCGAACTGCTCCGGAGTTAAACCGAATTTCTTTACTAGAGGTTCTGTAAAAATGTAAATAAAGTCAGCATCATAATTTGATTAAATCACCACCTATAAAAAGCTGGCAACGTTTGCTAGTCAAATTCAAATCAAATACTTAAATATTAATAGCACAAGACAGACATTTTCTAAACTGAAGAAAAATACGATTGAAACAATTTTAATTACAAAAAAAAGGACGTTTTGCTGCCTGTGTCAATAAATAAAATGTTGCCATGAAAAAAAAAATACGGTAACAAAGCCACAACTTACCTATTCCGGCCTTTCTACACAATTCGTAAGGTCCAGACCGCACTGCATACTTGACTTCAGTAGGCTCTTCATCCTCAGGCTCGGCAGCTTCTACTGCAGCAGCCGCTTCTTCAGGGTCCTCGCCATTTTTGTCAGCTTCTTCACGAGCCATTCGCCTTAAAGGTAAAGGTAAAAAAGGATACTTTTACAACCTGATACCGTGTGTGTTACTTACACATTCTTAAAAATGAATAATGACCTTGAGAGCTCAAGATCAGTGTCCCTATTTATACTAGTCCAAAATTGTTGTATTTTGTTATCAATCCAAAAATGACATCCTTTAATTATTAGAAATACACAAAAAAGTATACAATATTAAAATAACTTACTTCCTCTCCTCAAGATCTTTCTTCTTTTCTTTACCGCGTTGCAACTTCTGCATCTCTGGTAAATCAGTTGAGTAGTAGAGAAGGAAATGTGTATGCACGTCTCGTAACTCTTCAGGGGTCTGAACGGATTTCAATCTGTGATATAACAATATATTTTGTGAGAAAAAACATATCTGGTGTTAAACTTGGTTTTATAAAGGATGAACTAATACTGTTTTAAACAAAGAGATAGTTTCTGAACAAATACAAACAAATACAAACACTCGTCTTAAAGGACTTTACAAAGATTCACGAACACAAAAAACACCCAGACTCAGAACAACGATCTGTAGATCACAGCCCACAATTCTCAGTGCAGTATTAGAGGCCAGTTGATCACCTAAACTACTACCACACATGCAATCATTATAATAATATATTATCAATCTGAACAACCTTATAAACAGAGATACAAAGGTAAAAGTCAATAGTACTTCTCAATGTCCTCGTCCCTGATGAGCCTCATGTTTTCAGGTATTGGCGCGTCGGGGTTCACCATCACTTTGTCCAGTTGGAACTCACGCATGTTCTCTAACAATTTGAGCAGATTTTCTTTGCGCTGTTTTAGTTGACACCACTGTTGGAAGGAAAGGAAGAGAGTTTGAGTTAAAGATTAACTTTGCTTGCAAACAAGATGCCAATTTAATACATCAATTTAGACGATATCTATATAGTATTCTATAGTGCCACATACCTTAGCATCATATTTGTACACCTTCCAAAGATCATTGATGCTGAGCTCCGGTTGCACGTACTCCTTGCGGTAGAACGCGATGAACGGCACTTCTAAAGTCTGGTTGCGCATGAAGTCTAATGCTTGACGTATCTTAGTTATTGTGCTGTTACCCCTGTTAAGATATGAAAAGATGTATTAAACAAACTGAGAGAGATCTTTTTTTAATCAACCAATCTCTTTTTTTTTAAATTAATAATTTTTAAATTAAAAAATTAATAATTTTAAATTAATAAAAAATAAATTAAAAACTTATTACGCCGGCTACTGTACCGCGGCCTAAAGTCTTGCACTACTATTTGGCTGAAATTACTTGCGCCTGGTTTTTGTTTGTAAAATGCATCGCGATATATATTTTACTCCATGCTTTTTAAAAAAAATATTTGGAGGACAACTAACTAACCTGCGCGATCTCTCCCTAGCCTCCTGCGCATCAGGCTTCGATACAGGCGGCTTGAGGAAAGCTTGCTTGTATATCCACTCTGCTTCGTCTTCCAGCTCAGTGCTGCCCTCTTCCACCGGAGTGATAGGCACCTCTCGGGTTTGCATACGCTCAGGCACATCTGTTTTACGTATCTAAAAACATCAAAATTATTTTATGAAGCTATCCTACACGTATGATCAATGAAAACTTATAAAAATTGGTAGATAGAAAACAAACCTCATTATCCAAATCAGTGAAGTGACTCCTCTTCAATTCACTAGGTTCGTAAATCTCGAAAATAGACTTTTTACTTGGCCGTTTGGCTTTGCCTTTTTTGGTTCTGCGTTTTTCACCTAAGGATAAAAAACAAATCAGTAATAGAGTTGGTTATTTATATATGAAGCGAAAATCTCGGATTCATTTTTATGAATATTGCGACCAAAGATGACTGAGATTTGAAATAGTAAAAGTTACAGAGAAGAATTGCAGCAAGTAAAAATAAAATAATTTATGACAGTCAAATATCAATATCCGGGGACTTCAACTATTTATTATTTGTGGCCTGTCTCAACTTCTCGAAGGTTAAACAATTTTGCAACCCGTTTAGCTATTGCATTTCTAAAAATTCCTTCTAAGGGCTTACTTCAGTCTTTAAGGAACCTTTGTGCAAATCAAATTTGGAAGCCCCAGCAGTTCAAATTTTTCGTTGATGAATCATTCAGGACAGGTTATTACATATCTATAGACAACCCACCTTCTTCCTCCTCATCTTCCAAATACTCATCAAGGTCCTCCTCTTCTTCATCCTCATAATCTTCTTCGCCATACTTCTCAAACTCATCATAATCAAAGTCCACGCCAAAAATGTCTTGACCCTCTTGAAGGGAGCTATGCAAATAGGGGTTAAAATTAATATAAAAAGTCTTTTTGATCAAGACAATATATATATACTAATGATATCGATAGATAACAATGAACAAAATATCAAAACTATAGACAGTTACAGCATAGACAAGCGTGCATATGCACGGATGAATATGCGCCTGCGCACCGACATCGTACATATCGCATTTTTAAAAAGATTCTGGAGATAATCGCTTTAAAAGTTCTGAGCACAAACATTGTCTTGGACACAAGCTCTTACAACTTTACCATTGCAAAATTAAACAAGAACAAAAAATACACTCAACAAACTTACGCATCAGTAAATATAGGTTTTCTTTTCTTCTTACGCTCTGCTATAGGTCTACCATCATCATCAACAATGAAATCATCAGCATCTGACTCTAGGTCCTCACCCTCTTCATCATATTCCACTTCTCCTCTTGGAGCTGCTGATTCGGAACGATTCTCGTCTTCCTAGTAAAACAATAATAATATTTTTAGTAAACTTCTTTTGTGACTTGAGGCTCACACATTATTATTGTGCCTATTGTTCCGTTAATACGATTTGTCACGAAATTTCTCCTATGTTGCATTGGTTTACTTTAGCTGGGCAGGATTTAAGTGTTTGTTTTTTGTGACTAAAGGAAAAAATACTTTATGTAATAATTGGCACTTACCTCATCTGAACCACCAACAAATAATTTCTCTGCTATCACCTCTCTTTCCAATTCTGGGTCATCATTTCCTTCATTATCACTATCATCATCTTCCAAGCGACGCAAACGTTTGAATTTATTCTGTTGGTTAAACATGTCCAGAATTATTAATGTGAAGCTTAAAATTGTATTCAATGCTCATCCATCTTTTTAAATATAAATTACAATTGATTGTAAGCAGTTAACAGTAACTGTATTCTCATCAGAGTCTTTTTATAAGTGTGTTCTGCCAAATTTGTTATAGGCGGTGCATAATCTTTAGTTAGAGCTCATTACTAACTCATTGACATGGGCAAGTAGGCTTTTACTGATAATGGTCATAGTGCACTGTAATCTCTATTGACATTGACTTTAGGCGAATGCACAATGAAGATGGGCATGATTTCTTTTTTTATGTACAGTATTTTAATAATAATAAAATCTAAGACTAGCAATAGTCTTTTAAAACATAATCGCCCTTAATGTAGCCACCTAGCCTATATATGGCTAATTGTAAACTAATATCTATTTACCCTAGCAACTTTGACACCTAGATTCTCTTCAATAAGATCGTAATCTTCATCCTCCAAACGATCATCCAATTCATCATCACTTTTTTTCCGTTTCTTTGGTCCGGCACTAGCATCTGAATCCTCTCCATCACTCCCTGACTCCTCTATAGGAGCATCATCTATCAAGTCTTTTAGTTCTTCACGGAGGCGTTCTTCATCATCTAAAAAGGTAGACCAAATATTTGTCAGACAAGTTTAGTAACATGACTTTTGCTGGACTTATGTAACTTTGTTCTTTGTAACTATATTTAATATTACTACCTATTTCTACTAATACGAAGACATGTAAATTGTTATTAAACTGTTAGTCTTACTATGGTTTCTTGCATAAAATCCTCTTTGAATTATTCTGTTTGAAGGTACTGTCAGTTTGAATGCAAGAACACTCTCATTAACTAGACTGACAAATTGCAAGTTATGGTGCTAAAACAGCAATAAAACGGTATGTGGGCAGAAAAAAATCCTTCACTGAACTAAATAAAATAAATAAAAAAGCCATTTATTCCCATATTAATGAAAAACAACATAAGTATGTAGTTCAGGTTTAAAATTAAAAACTAAGTTGTTAGTAAGATTCATATAAACTATGTTAGTGATATTAGTTTGCTATATGGGCCCCTTTCGGGTAAAGGCCTCCTCCAGGGTATTCCATTTTTGTCTGTCTTGTGCTGTAACCATCCAATTTTTTCCTGCTGTGGAGATTATATCGTCAGCCCATCTTTTCTTTGGCTTTCCCACTTTACGTTTTCCTGGTGGTCCAGTCCAATTTGTTACTCTCCAAGTCCAGCGCATATCCTTGTATCTTGTGATATGGCCAGCCCATTTCCATTTTAGTTTTAAGGAATGTTTTAGCGCATCAGTGAGCTTGGTTTTGTTTCTTATTGTGCTGCTTCTAATTTTTTGCATTCTTCTAATCTTCAACATGCTTCTTTCCATAGCTCTCTGGCATTTAGTGATCTTATTTTTAATTGCGTTCGTATAGACCCAGGTTTGGCTTCCATATGTAAGACAAGGAACTCACTGAACTAATTATTGATTATTAATGTTTGTGTAACCAAGACGGGAAATAATTAGCCTTTGAATTACTTCAGCAGACAAATATAAGTTCAGACCAGTCTACCAGATCATTGGATCTGGTATCATACCATACCACAAAACCTACTCCTTAAAATTTTATAATCCAAGACATTTTGTAATCACAGAGTAGAGGATGTATTAGTGAATGTGAAATAATATCTACTAAGAGGTATCAAATTCAAACAATGGTAGTAACAACAATTTACAGTCACATGTATTGTACAGAAAAGTATGTCAACATCAAGAAACTTTGTGTCAAAAGTCTGTATATAGTGATTATTTAATGGTTTGACACCACAATTGAGTTCCATTATCGGCCTTACTGTAAGTCGCTATGAGTAATCATGTATTGTTGTTTAGAAAAGACAATAATGACTTAGCACGAGAGAAAGTGCACGGTGTCAACATTACCTTCTTCATCCTCGTCTTCGTCATCGCTCTGTACAGCGGCCTTGCGTTTCACCTTCTTACGTTCCGCTGGCTGTTCATCTTCAGAATCAACCTAAAAGCAAATTACAACAATCCTCGTCAAAGATACTACGCAATCGTAATCATATTGAACACAAGCTTGGCACAATTATTACACTAACCTCGCTTTCCTCCGCCTCGGACTCCAAGAAATCGGCCATTGCTTAACTTAAAATTAGTTAGAAGTAGTAATACTAAATACTTATTTACGTGATTATAATTAAGCGCTACAACAATTTAATTCTACAATATTCTAAAATCTAAAACTAGGTAATATTTTTCGCTTGAAAATATGACACGAATGAAAAGAGCAAGAACGAACTATTCTCTTGTAAAGAGAAAAGAACGCAAATTGTTTATGGATTTGGATAGTGTAATGAAAATATTATCCATCAGGCCAGCCAGGTAAATTAATACAAAATTGTTGTTATAAACTGTTTTAACACTCTACATCACCATTTAGTTTAATTAATAAAATAATGCAACACTGAAATGACCCGTTTAAGCAGGTTGGTTATCAGATAGTTTTTTTTTTCAAAATTTATTATGCAGTTATTTATGGTGCGCAGAGTCCGAGACAGCTCCAACAGCATCCTGGGGGTTAGACTGTGCAATCATTAATCGTTGCTCCAAATATCAGCCGGTATTCTGAAGCAATCATTAATAATATTTTATTGTGTAGCATAAAATTATATTTAACAGATTACAATTTTTTATGTTAAAAAAATGATCTATGGCCCGCTTTATTAATGGCGTGGTTATACTTTTTACAGCGTTTTACAAAGACAAATTTTGACATGGACAAAGTTCATGGTCTTGGACCTTTTTTAAACGACTTCAAAAAAGGAGGAGGTTATTATGTTTGACTGTATGTTTCTTTTTTGTTGTGTATGTTCTTAACATTATTTTTTTATTTGAAAGAGTATACCCTAGAGGTGGTCCCATTGGCACCAAATCAGGTTCTGATGATGGAATCCCAGGTAAATCGAGGGTAACCCTAAAATGTTATAGGTATTAACAATACTTTTTATATATTTTTACTTTTAATTTATCACTAAAAATAGAAGATTGAAGTCGGTGCCAAGCTTAATATTAGGTGACAGGATGAACCTAGCACCGACTTCAATTTGTATTCAGTTATTTTTTGGTTTTTGAAGTTGGTTTATTTTTTTTTACACCATGATGTACTGTGTACAATAACTTTTTTAGCCGACACCGTATTAATATTGATTTTTCTCGTATTTATTACAATGCCGTAATAAAGGTGTATACAAAAATCAGCTCACTAGGAATTTGTATAGCCTGTGTGCCCACTATGTTATTTAATTGTCAAATGTTGTGTCAACAATGTCATTGTCAATTTGAACTTGCCAAATATTTCCATTTCATTTCCAAGTTGTGTTTATTTATACTTAGTTCTAGAAATTTTAATCACTTTGGTTGTGATTAGAAAAATAAATATTCATCCATTTTATTATAAAATTTGTGCCATATCAAATCTAAACAAATGACTCAGGTTAAGCCTGTCGTAAAAAACCTTATTCATGCAGGACAAAAGTATATACCAATCTCAAATGGCAGTAAGGTAAGTTTTCCTGTACCAATTTAGATAATGTTTGTGTTTTTATGGTTTGCTATATAACTATCGTTACAGGTCCATTTTCATTTCCAAACATGGCTACTTGGAAACGAGAGAGTCCTTCTGGATGACAGTCGAAAGATAGGGAAGAAAGAACCAATGGTATTAGTAATAGGACACAAGTTTAAATTAGAAGTATGGGAAACAATGGTTAAGATGATGGCAGTCGGAGAAGTAGCTAGTTTTGAAGTTAAGAAAGAGGTAACTTGTTTATAGTTTTTATTAGAATACACCCAGTACTGTTTACTGTGATTCATTTAAAACAAAGTTATGATGAACCTTGAAATAGTATTTGAACCAAACAAACTAGATACAACATAACATCCCATGCAGATCTACCCTATAAGCATACACACAGTTCATGAAACCTACTTCAATATTTTGATTTCCTATTTCACATATTATTTATTATTCCAAAAATTGATTAAAATGTCTGCAATGTCAAATGAAAATATTAATACAAAACACTTGTGTGAAGTAGGAGCAAGTAACAAGTAACAATACAATAAATAGTGTATTTCTACTATTATAAAAAATACACACGAATTGGAAACCTCCTCTTTTTGAAGTCGGTTAAAAAGGACCAATAAGGTCACTACAATTAGTTTTGGTGTGAGAGAAAATAAAACTAAATAGGAAGTTTTTAAAAAACATTTCCTTTACAAACATTGACCCTTAATATACTATGCTGATATGAGATGAGACTCTTTGTATCAATAAATTAAAAACTACCAAAGTAGATTGCAAGGTAATGGAATTTATTTGTATATACATAAGTTTATTACAATGTAATACATGCAATGGTGTGAAATAATACTTATAGAGCTACATGTTTTGTCGCAATACGCATACAAATATTATAGTTTGGAACTGAAAAAGAAAAAAAAAATAGCATTATTCAATTAATTGAATAGGTAGATTGATTATTTTTCATATCTAAATCATTTAAGAATTCACTCATACAACATTTCACTATTGTGGCAAATTAATCATTCATTTATTCATGTTCTTTTTATGTCCACAGCTAGTTTTCAGTTATCCATTTATATCAAAGACTCTACGAGAGTTGGGACAAGAGCATAAGCACAAACATTCATGTACCATGACTTTACAAACTGAAGGGCTGGGACACCGTGACTTGGACCATTTGATGAAAAATCCATGCGATCTAGAATTTATTATAGGTGAGGTTTTATATCTGCCTCAATACGTTGCTGGCCCATACTTATCACTGCCAGTCACTGCAATTGCTATACATCAACCAGCCCATTCTTATATGCTAACTGAATAGGTCCTGAGCAGTAGGTTTTTTTTTAACAGTTTGTGACAGTGACCACACTATATAGAAAAAGATTCATCCTTACACTATGCTATTACCTGCCGCTGCCTGATATATCACTACTATTTATATTTTTATCTATTTACAGAAGTACTAAAGGTTGAGAGATCTGATGAGTATGAGAAAGAGCTATGGCAGTTGAATGCTCAGGAACGCACAGATATAATCCCCACATTAAGAGAGAAAGGCAACAAGTTATACTTACAGAAAAAGTATGAAGAGGCTGAGGATGTGTATAGTAATGCTCTAGGGATTTGTGAACAGCTAATGATTAGGTATGTATATTGACTATATATTGCGATTTTGCTAGAAATAATAGTGATGATAAATGATTGTACATTAGAGTCAATAAAACTAAATTGTTTCCCTTAATAATGAAACAATATTTAATGACTCGATAATTGTGCCCGGCGGGCCATAGTGCGATTCAGACTATCGTAGTTATGTTAGGCGATTGCGTGTTTCTGAGGATAGTGACATCTGTGTCGTCAATGTTGCAACTTCATTGTACTTGTACACGCATTGCTATTGCCCTGATAAATGGTGACAATAACCAAAATAAACATATATTAACATGTATGAACTATTGTGTTAGTGTGTGTAAAATAATCTTATTATGTATTTCACAGAGAAAGGAAAGGCGATGAAGAATGGGATGTACTGAACAAAATAAAGATTCCTATATTGCTGAACTATGCACAGTGTAAACTTATCAAAGGAGAATATTATACAGTTATAGAACATTGCAACACTGTACTGGAGTTTGATAAAGGTCAGTAATTATTCTACACTACCTCAGCTTCTTGTCGTGTATATAAAAGTCCACTGTGGAAAGACTTTCTCAAATTGTAGGAAATCAGGATTAAAACATGGGTAAAGTACTAACTGTCGACTTTAGTAACAGTACCCATGTAAAAGTACAATGTGCAATTATACAATAGGTTACAGTATATTTATTACACACAACAAGCGAAATATAGTCATAATACTCATTTTCCTTATAAGTATAGTCTAACTCTAAGGTAACAACAACAGCTACACCAATTTCATCAAACCAATTAATGTGATTAACGCCATTCTCACCGAGTCCCTCAATACTTTGGTCGACCGACAACTCGATAATATATGATACCTTTCAACAGAAACACGAATCAATCTGGACGTTCAAAAATTGAATGATATAACCGTGAATGCATACGTGTTTAATTTTGCCATGCAATACTCTAAATCAATCGTATGTAGACGTGCTCTATATATGACTAGCATAAAAAAACTAAAAGCACTTTCGCCTAATCTAATTGAGTTCTAGTGCACATGTACTTCAGGGTACATGAACGCCTCATACTCAACTACACGTACACGTAGTACCTACATACAAGACTGTTTAACTATTGTGCACACACTTATCCAAACAAATACCTATACATAAATAAATGTCGTCTAATTAAGAATTTTTCTACTGCTTGCTATTCCTATATTTTATTTTCATATTTGTCAAACAATTTCTCAGTGTATTCTTTGCGTAAAATATTATCAGTTCCAATAAAAATATGGCGAAAATGAATCCGACGGCGATGCAGTACACTTCGAATAAACCTTTAAAATCTTTCATTCCCAACGGTCTTGTCGGCGCTTCTTCTTTTATATCATTGTACCTGTACTGCTCCCATTTTCTTATAAGACCAGCTTCGTAAAATATTGTCAAGTATTTATCGAAACGCTCTGTTATAGGTGAATGTTTTATTTGAATTATTGACAAATAATGACTGTGCATTCTATCTTTAGCTATATGCAAGTATTGCTCGCCATGTTCATTCAATTTGTTTTGTTCCAAATATCGACCCACAGCACAATCTATTAAACAAAGGCGTTCAGGGTCACGTGTAATGTTTTTTATACAACCAAAAATATCTTGTACAGAAACTAATCTAGAGTTTATTGTACGAAACCTTTCTTCGGTATCGGGAAGAATCAAATCTGGAGATGCCATCCCATATATTGAATACCCCTTTTCAATCATATCTTCAAATGTTTCCACTTCTTTGCCTCTTTTGATCGCAGTCAAAAAAGATATTATCATAGCTTGGCTAGCAAAATTGATAACGAAATAGCTCCATATTGTAATTGATAAAAAAATACGAAAAGACCGACGTCGTGGTGGATGGCACAATGTGATCAATAAAATATTTCTCAAAGTGTTTAGAAAGTCTTTACCGATTTGGTCGAAACTAATACGTTGCCTATCAGTCCATTGATACATTGAAAATACTGCCCAAATACATATGAAGCAACCTACAAATTGAGCTATAGTGCTTCCATGAGCATGTAACGTTTTTGTATCAAAAAGAGTCGTTTCAAATCCAGCTCTGTGAGACATAATGCATACTCCGCTTTCTTTATACGGAAATGTGAAATCAACCTGCACTATAACGATATCAAACAAATATATAGGACCTAGGTAGAAATCCACTTTTCGATGTGCGAAATCGAATACCTGTTTGATGTTCCGTTCGAAATTAAATGGCTTTTTCATAACACTCGCGCTTGGAGTTAGATCAAGTTTAAAGTTCATAAGTTCAGCCATAGAGTTCCATAACATCCCATCCCTAGAACGTAACGTGTAGCTCCCATTGCCGTAATCATCTATCAGGAACATCGGTTCAATTTCATTCACATAAACTCTAAATATATAACCGTGAAAATCTTTGGTCTTATCGTCATATAAATTAAAATTGCTCAGTACATCTGAAGAATTGTATGGCACTACGATAATGCTGAAACCGATACAAGTCCCGAGATGATTAGCCCTAAACTTAGTGTGTAATGAAACGTTAAAACAATTTTCTTCACAAGTAAATCCTTCATCGAACCCAGAGATGGGCATGCCAATTTTTCTCGTAGTCCAACAACCGTAAAGGTATTCAAGCTTGTAGTTATCGCTTATGTAGGGGCTGTAGTGGGATATTAGTAACGCTTCTTGAGTATCATCATATTGCACGATTATCGCGTTTATAGCTTTGTAATACCACAAACTGAAATATATTTTGGCTAGAATATCGTGACCTTGCTCATGAAAATATAAAATGATATTAGCATGTGGGTGCCAATAGGGAGAACTTATTAGTTTTAATAACGTGTCTTCATACTGTTCAATGTCTAGAAGGTTGATTATAATAGTGTTAGAATAATATTGGACCACATCCGCTAGCTCTTCATCTTCGCGATCTATATTAGTTATTACAAACGGATAAGAATTGGTTTTTAATTTGTTGTAAAATTCGTCGGGGAAGTTTCCAAAGCAGAATATCGTGGACCAGCCATTTTTCTTAAAATTCATAGTAACTAAATCCACCTGAAAAAATACAAGAGTTAATGTTCAAGTATGATTAAATCCATTTGCAACACAAATCTAATGGCATTCTTTCAAATCCTATCTAACCTATATTGATTAAGTTTTAAATAAAGTCGAATTTAAAAGCTGCGAGGTGATGGTTAGCTAATTTTCCACAAATTTTTCCACATCATATTTTTTTACAACATTGGGTAATGGACTGCCCGTAACCTTTACGGGTTCACCACCTTGTCGTAAGTCTGCCTACGCTGTCTTCCAGTTCGTGGTTGCCACTGCGTGCGTGCAATGTGCCCTGACCATTGCAACAATCCTATGCGGCATTTCACATTTGTTGTCAGGATGTAGTACCTAAGTGAAATCGTAATGACTTACTCTGGTGCTTTTCCTTTTAACAAAAATGCCTTATTTTTAATGAGTCCTAGTGTATTATGTGATGTAGATACAATTAATTAAATTCAATTCGGTTCTAACTTACAATCATATTTATCCGACGAGTATTAAAATTAGATTCAGGTCTGTTTGTTATCTGGCCCATTACAATATAGCAATATAGTAGCATAAATAGTAAACCAAGCTTCATATTGCGGTAAATGCTTTTTCTTCTTTCCGAACAGAAATAAATCGTCGCTCAAAGTCGTCAATCTATACCGAATATAGATTGACGCTCTAATACTTGTCCAATCGTCAGCATATTTAAGTAAAAAATAATTTGTGACGATATTACACTACCAAAATCAAATAAAAGATTTATTCGAAATCAGCCATTATTATTATGAAACAATCTAAATGATGGCTTATTATTTCTAATGGGATTGTACATAATCGTCTTTTAGAAAATCACATCGTTATTATAATGTAATCAACTATCTAACAATCTTCTCCTTCAGTGTCCTTCTCACACCTCAGATTTCATTCATTCCTCTTTTTCCGTGCAATCTATTCTACTTTGGAATGCCCTCCCTCTTGAAATCAGGATGTCCACCAGCCGTATCGTGTTTAAGGCAAAAGTTCGAGCACTTCTGTTAAATAAACTGACAGAATCATCAAAACAATAGTGTCTAATAAGTATATGTATAGTATATGTATTCTTTAATTTATAGATATATATTATATATTTATATTATGTATTATTATTTATTATATGTATTTACTTCCTTCTAAATATGTATGTAGTATGTATTACAGTATTATTATATTTGATTTTTTTAAATATTTCAAGTTTAGATTCGTGCACCTACTTTGTTTTATCTCTGCATCACCCTATAGGTTGACTGGTAGAGAATGCCTCTGGCATTAAGTCCGCCTTTATACGAATTTGTGTATATGAAGTTTAAATAAATAAATAAATAAAATAATGAGAATACCTATACAATATTGATTTTAGTTATTCATAAACAATAATTTGATTTACCTTTTATTCAAGTTAATTATTTTTTATGGAAAAAGGCAGCTCAGGACCCGTTTCGTAGCGTAAGGTCAAATTCGCAGTCGGTCATATTCATGAAAATCGCAATCCGTCTAAATAGCATAGCGTCATTATAGAAAACCATTAAAATAGCAAAGCGTTAAAATAGCGAATCGTCAAAATAGCAACCAGTCAAAATTACAAATCACTATGTATACTAGCTGTTACCCGTGACCACCTCCACGAAGATGCGTTTATACATAGATTAAAGAATATATTATGTAAGATTGCCTGCCAAGATAGTTTGCGAAGCCCAGAATGTTCAATCCGGGTGAAGCTGGGCGAGCCGCTAGTTGTTATTTATATGACTACGAGCTATTCGTGAAGTAAAATATTCAAACAATTGCGATCTTGGCTGTTAGCTAGTTTAACCGTTCGTGATTAGAAATAATTTTAACAAAAAAAAACCGACTTCAGTACGGCAAGTTGTAAAATTTTCAGATATTTGTTTGTTACAATCGAATAAAATCGACTGAGCGTCGGGCTGAACACAGGTCAAGTAGGTATTAAAAGCAATATTTAATCTGTGCAATCCGCGCTCAATTCATTCACGTCATTATTGCTTATTAATAGTTGCTTAGCAACAATAACCGAAACTTATCTAATCGCCATCAGTAAAATACTTATTATTGAAAAGTTCAGATGGCCATCTGTGGTCTTCTTCATCAGTTTTACTTCACCAAATTACACTTTCTGAATGCAAATGATTGATTAGTTGTTAAAAATATTAAAATTGCTATATGTGTGCCTATAACTTTTGAGGAGTTCCCTCAATTCCTCATGGATCCCATCATCGGAACTTTCTTTTGATGATAATGGGACCAAACTGGAAGTATGTCCAGTCAGACAAAAAAAGAATTTTTCAAATCGGTCCATAAATGACGGAGTTATGCGGTAACAAACATTAAAAAAAATACACACGAATTGATAACCTCCTCTTTTTGAAGTCGGTTAAAAAAAAGTGAACCGTCACGGGACGTCTGGCAGATGTGAAACATCGACATTATTTTGTAAAAGTAATATGCAGAAAAGTACAGATTATGATAGGAACTAAATAAGTCATAATGATAAAATAAAATATTACGATTTTTTTTCCAGATAACGATGACTATTTATTGAATAAACATTTATTTTCATTAAATACAAAAACGCCACACCACACAGTATACACTACTGCATATAGACTGTATATATACATATATTATATACCGTGCGGCTATAGATGTTTCACATCAAAAATATAAATTTAACCTTTCGCAATATGGACCAATCGCTATTATGACTGTTCGAGATATAAACCAATTGCTATTTTGACTTATCGCGAATATGACCATATGCGACGAAACCCTCAGAGCTGTATACTGTGAATGTCCTGGGGGATACCTATGCCCAAGGGCGGTGCCATGACGTCCCTATAGCGATGAGTTTAATGTTGAGAGTTTTATATACATATGTAACCTAATAAATCTCTGTGCGAACCTCAATACGCGATTCAGACTCTCGTAGTAATGTATCTAATGTTGCAACTTATTGTGATCTATTTATTAGTTGTTGCTATTGGGCATCCAATTGCCGTGGTGATAAGCTACACAGAAGTATAGGGCTATATAAAATAAAAAGTAATAAAAAAATATTCTGAAAATATAATGTTATTATTATTATTAAAAATACAATAGAATTATAATTGTTTCACACATAGTACATCATAATACACACTTTGTTCTTTAAAATATTACATCTAAAATCACTGCCTGTTTCTCCGCAATAAATACATAATGATATGTTGTTCTTGAGAAACTCAGAGTGCGTGCTATATTTGTTAGCGGTAGGTATACCGTGAAAGTATGACAAAAAGACAAAGTTAATTTCGCATTTATAATATTATTGTGAATGCCAAGTACCTATTTCTATTGTGCAAACACACACCACAATTCTTCTTTTTTTTATGAATTCATTATATTTTAATTTTTTTCTTTGTTTTTAATATGACCAGGCAATATATCATCATCTTTTTTGCGTAAAATATTAACAATTCCAATAAGAATATACAAAAAATGAATCCAACAGCGAAACAATACGCGTCGAATACACTTTTGAAATCTTTCATTCCTAAAGGTCTCGTTGGCGCTTCTTCTTTTATATCATTGTACCTGTACTGCTCCCATTTTTTTATAAGACCAGCTTCGTAAAATGTTATCAAATATTTATCAAAACGCTCTGTGATCGGTGAATGCTTTATTTGTAATATTGTCAAATAATGACTGTGCATTCTATCTTGAGCTATATGTAAGTATTGCTCGCCGTGTTCATTCAGTTTATTTCTTTCAAAATATCGACCCACAGCACAATCAATTAAACAAAAGCGTTCACGGTCATGACCTATCTTTTTTACACATCCAAAGATATCTTGTACAGAAACTAATCTAGAGTTTATTATTCGGAACCTCTCTTCAGTATCGGGGAGAATTAAATCTGGAGATGCCATCCCATAAATTAGATACCCCTTATCAATCATGTCTTCAAATGTTTCCACTTCTTTACCTCTTTTGATCGCAGTCAAAAAAGATATTATAGTAGCCTGTGAAGCAAAATTTATAACGAAATAGCTCCATATTGTGATTGATAAAAAAATACGAAAAGACCGACGTCGTGGTGGATTACATAATGTGATTAATAATACGTTTCTCAAAGTGTTCAGAAAATCTTTACCAATTTGATCGAAACTGATACTTTGCCTATCAGCCCATTGGTAAATCGAAAATACTACCCAAATACATATGAAGCAACCTACAAATTGAGCTATATTACTTCCATGAGCACGCAACGTTTTTGTATCAAAGAGGGTCGTTTCAAAATCAGCCCTGTGTGACATAATGCATACTCCACTTTCTTTATACGGAAATGTGAGATCAACTTGCACGACAATAATATCAAACAAGTATATAGGGCCTAAGTAGAAGTCCGCTTTTCTGTATGCGAAATCAAATATCTGTTTGATGTTCAGTTCAAAGTTAAATGGCTTTTTCATTACACTAACGCTTGGAGTAAGGTCGAGTTTGAAGTTCATAAGTTTAGCCATAGAGTTCCATAACATCCTATCCCTAGAACGTAACGTATAGCTCCCATTGCCGTGATCATCTATCAGAAACAGTGGTTCAATTTCAGTCACAAAAGCTCTAAATATAAAACCGTGAAAATCCTTGGTCTTATCTTCAAATAAATTCAACTTGGTCAGTGTATCTGTTGATGAGTTGTATGGCACTAATATAATGCTGAACCCGATGCAAGTGCCGAGATGATTAGCCCTAAACTTAGAGTGTAATGAAACGTTATGACAATTCTTTTCACAAGTAAACCCTTCGTCGAACCCAGAGATGGGCATGCCAATTTTTCTCGTAGTCCAACAACCGTAAAGATATTCAAGCTTGTAGTTATCGCTTATGTAGGGGCTGTAGTGTGATATTAGTAACGCTTCTTGAGTGTCATCATATTGCACTATTATTGCATTTATAGCTTTGTAATACCACAAACTGAAATATATTTTGGCTAGAATATCGTGACCTTGCTCATGATAATATATAATGATATTAGCATGTGGGTGCCAATAGGGAGAACTCATCAGCTTTATTAATGTATCTTCATACTGTTCAAATTGTAGAAGGTTGATTATTATAGTGTTAGAATAATATTGCAATACATCCTCTAGCTCTTCATCTTCGTAATCTATATTAGTTATTGCGAAAGGATTTGAGCTGTTTCTTAGTTTGGTGTAAAATTCGTCAGGAAAGTTTCCGAAGCAGAATATCGTGGACCAGCCATTCTTCTTAAAATTAATGGTTATAATATCTACCTGAAAAAAGCAAGACTTATAATTAAATGTATTCTTTAGACAAAAAAAACATGCTTTAGCATTTTGTTTTTTTTTGTTATGGTACCTGGTAAAATTTAGTTTCATTTCATTAAACAGGAAGAAGATGGAACAAAGAAGAGTGGTTAAAATAAAAGGACGGAATTTTTTTTTGAGGAAACGCTTTTCAGACGGCTAAAGCGACTTCAACTATTAGGTTACCAGAATAGCATTTTCGTTTATTTTTTACATGCCTAACAACACCTAAAATATGTATCAGCAAAACTTACAATCATATCTATCCGACGAGCTTCAAAACTAGATTCTGTTCCATCTCTTAACTGCGCCATAACGATACAGCAATCATTTATTGCGATAAATAATAAACAAAGCCTCATGTCGTTTTAGTACGTTTCTTTCTCTCATAAGACAGAAGTTAATCGTCCGATGGTTTCTGTCAGAGATTGGCGGCCGAATGCTAGACCAATCATAATAATATAAATCTAGTTTATTTCAATAAAAACTAAATTATTTGTTAGCATATTATACTAATGTCTACTAAAATTGAATAAATATTTTATTTGTAATCTTTAGTGATTACCTCTAACTCTGTGGTTATTACTATAAAGAGCCTAATCCATTATAGATATGAAGCAATCTAAATAATGTTGTATTATTTATTGGAATTGTATTGAAAACGGTTTTTTTAGTAAAACGCATTATAATGATTGTGTGTGTCACTTTAATACAAAATTTACCAACTTCAGGTTTTCGTGTGAAATTATCTTTTTTTTCCGAAATTACATCGGACTTTATGTTTATAACTATTTTGTTTACTTGTTGTCTACCCATCTACATTCTACGCCTTGCCTGAGATTTATCACGCAAGGTAATAAACGTCTCCACACTTGCGAAACTCAAGATATTTAATAATTATTAAAGATATTTACAATTTTCTTTACCATTTTATATTAAATTTTCAGATAACGAAAAAGCGTTGTACAGAAGAGCAAAAGCACACATTGGTGCTTGGAATCCAGATTTAGCAGAAGAAGATTTCAAGAGATTAAAGTCACTCAATCCGTCCATGGCCATTACAATAGATAAAGAATTAGACACTATAAAAAAACTAAGGAAAGCTAAAGAAAATCAGGACAAAGATTCATTAAAGAATATGTTTGCTAATGGTAATGGGGCCACATAACAGTTACGACTTACATATATTGTAGATTGTATAGCAAATTAGCGGTATTAGCAATCGCGTTCGGCGATTATGCAATTTCGTCGAAGCTAAGTTGCCAATCCTCGATCTCGCGACGATCGCTACACTGGACAAAAATTTATATAATCACAAAAGATTGTGCCAAATCTTGGTTTCCTTTATTAGTGTCTATTATTTCAGTGTTGGAAAACCTGCCACGAATTTTCCAGCCTGGTAATCGTTGTTAAAATAAATAAAAAACACGTTCGCTTAATCGCTTTGACTAGTAGCCACTATTTATCTATATGAAATGTGGCTGTGAGGTACCTACAACTATCTTCTTATCGTTTGGTTAGTGGCCAACCTGGTGACAAAGTTATTTAGATTACCCATATTTAGGCATCTGCATGTAGGTACAACCTTCAAGCCATAGTGATCAAGTATAATATATGAGTTTGTAAGTGTGGAACTTTATTTTCGCGATTCGGGTTTGTAACTGCTTCCACCTACTAAAAGCAATGCAAGTAAATATCGCCAATCGCTAATGCTAATGCACCGCTAATTTAAAGTTCTAAATTATTTAATTTCAAGAATGTATTTAGTCTTGGTCTTTGAAACTTGATCGTGATAGTACAATGGTATCTGTGTTTTAATCTGATAAGAATTTTATGTTACATTGCAAACTTTATTTTTCGTTAAATGGTTGAATTTAGAACCATATTTCCTTGGAATAATCATGCACTTAGATACTAGAGACTTTTGTAGCACCATCTATCAGACTAGTAGCAACACTAAATACAAGCAGAACGTAGTTGCAACAAAACAAACACAAGTCCCTATTCTTAGAAACATTCAAGCGCCTAACTACGAAAGCCGGCAGTGCGCTAACAAAGTTCCCACAAAGATTCAGTATATACGACTCCCAACAACTAACCGTTGGGTCGCGGCCGACCAGCCACGATCGCCCAGCCTGATCGAGGGATCCTCCCATTTCGTCGAAGGTGTGTGGATTACCTTCAGACTTTGTTGTACTTGTTGGCAAAGTCAAGATAAAGTAGACTAGAATCTTCAAATGTATATACAATATTAAAGATGGTGTGCATTAGTTACAATTTGTACGCGGTTAATACCTATTACCGCAACAGAAACTCCAATGTTTTAGCGTTGCCACTTATATGTTATGTGACTGCAATATTAGTAAGTAGAGTTACGAAATTATTCTAAGGTACCTACTTAATTAATTTATCATGTAAAAAAATATAATTTATTTAGCTTCTAGCTAATTATTTACAAAAGGGGCCAAGACCCTTATTTGTCGTTACAATTAATTTTACTATTTTTACTTCTTATATAAATACTTTTTTGTATCCAATAATATAAGGCGCACATATAGACGTACTTACAACGTATATATTTACTAGATATAAATACTCTTATATTTTGTGAGGAGTCGACGGTGAAGACTTATTGTTTACCTCATTGATGTGCTGTTATAATTATAATTAGATATCTTCCATGTTACTCTAATGTAACATCTTTTGTACCTATTTCAACATCTATAACTACTAACTTATATTTTATTTATACTTCTGTATGATAAAAAAATTAAAACATGTTTAATTTTGTGTTTTATTACATTTCAACTACACTATTATAACATAATAGAGATCAGGGGTTAACATCGTTATAGCGATTTATTTTCGATCTTGGCGTCCTCCCCCTACGATTTTCATTCGGTTACGTTTCGTTCCTGCCTACGCTACGTCTTCCCGTTTGTCGTCACCACACTGCATTCAGCTCCATGTATAAGTGTAGTTGATGCAACACGATAACGGAAAATCAGTAGTGTGCTATTGAAAATAAATCTCGTAACACCCCGAGTTGTATAGAAGACGGTAAACATCTAAAAGAGTCTGCATAATTCGCGTGACCCGCATAATACAGTAATGCAGTCGTAGTGAAAGGTACAAAGCTCGGCAGTATTAACCAATGACATCTATGATAGGTTCATTAACCAATCACAAGTTTGAAGGATTCGCGCCGCACGTATACCACTAAACTATGATATTGTAAGGAAAGATAAGCTACCTTCATACTGAGCAATGCGGTTAGTTTTGTTCCCATGTTTTGGTGCATACTTGCCTATAGTGATAGATGAAATGAAGCTACTGTTGAGAACAAGTATTTCTGTGCACTAAGTGATTTTTTTTTCCACTATAATATTATTGCCACCAGAGAGACCTAAATACGCTTCCTGCGCATTTGTCAAGATGTTTGTCGGCTATTATACATACCTAACCCATTATATATTATACATACAATGCAGCCGCCGAAGAAAACATTTTTTATATGAAATGACAATCAGACTCAAAAACCTCATGTCCATGACAAAAAAAAACTTTTAGTGACATTACAAATGTTATGTCAATTGTCATTTGTCATCACTCAGTGAAAGAAGTGACACAATGGTGTGAGTGATGTGTGTACATTTGATTTGACATACAATAAAAATAACAATATCTCCAATATTGCAATACATTTAATCGCTTCAAATAGATACGCAATGTAAGCAGGTAAAATTAAATACATCATCAATATGGCGAGTGCGTCAGTGAAGGAGTTTAGTAAGGCCTGGTGGTCGGAGGTGTATAACCGAATTATTGGTGCAGTAGTATTTTTGGATGATGCTAGTGCTGAATGCTTGCACTGGGACGGAGGACTCTGTAATCTACTAAATGGAGGAGCAGTTGCTGTCAAGAGCCTGTCACCGTTTGAGGTAAAGTTAAATCTGTTTAATTCATATAATAAAAACAAATAATTGTCTTAAACATCCTGCAGTACATGAGGTGAAGCCCTAGACTACTTTTACACTAGAATTTCCTGAATATCTACTTTTATCTACTATCATAGACATTTAAAAAATGTGCATTTATATGATACAGTAATTACCTATTAGAATTTTTAAGCAAAATAAAAAAATGTTGCTTTTATTTGCCTGTATGTTTTTGGAGATTGGTCATTGGCACACTGACCTAATGGCGTATTAGATATGGTATGGTCACAGATAATATAATACTAGTACAGATACCCCATCCCATACAAAGAATTGGTTCCCTGCTAACTCGGGCTAACCGTGGGGCTAAATTTTTACTATTTATACGACACTAGATGTCTATATCCAACAGATTACGTGCATACACATAAAATCAACAGATGGCGACACTTTACAACCGAATTTATTTATGTTAAAGAAATTATATTCGTCCCAAAAAATAGTAGGCATCTACACCGAACACCGACCATAAAGGGTAGGTATCGCTTATTGTCTCGGGCTCGGGCCACGTTTACTCGCTCAAGGTCACGCGCTTTACGTAGGTACGAAATATACACTTATTTTGACTGTTTGCTTCCGTATTTAACTAGCGCTCCGCCCCGGATTCGCCCCGGGCTAAACAATTTTTTCCCGTATCTTAACAGAAGTTTACGGTATAGTGTTAAGTTTTTTGTTGATGGCTTTAATTACGTATACCTATAAAATAAAATGTTTTTTTTAATTATTCGTGAAACTATAATAAACATTTTTTTTGTTTTGTCAGTTCAAATTAACAAATAAGTATATTATACCTACCTAGCATCTATCAATTCAGTACCTACGAGATGAGTCGAATTAGAGTAATAATAATATTTTCTGACAATTCACATACCATCTGAAACCAGGCTTGGCACAGCACAACAAATAGAGCTCATCACACAAAGATTTGTCCTGAATGGTAATCGAACCCATGACCCCCCAACTTAGTAGTTAAGAGTCACTAACCACTAGACCAACAGGCCAGTCAGGAGTAAGTATAGCATTCTGTGGTATTCGTCCAACAGTCCCATGGTACTGGGTTCGAATCCCAGATTCATGTCCAATTTTTGAAATTTGTTTTTTGTAGATGGTTTTAATATCAGATAATATTTTTTTAATTATTAGGAAAAATATAATAAAACTGTAATTATTAAGTATCAGTTCGAATTCACAAATTTTAATAGGTAATTTTCTCACAGTACGATAGTCGTACCTATACCTTAGCACCGTACGGAGGTACCCGTATCCGGCCGAACCGGGTTCGAATCCCAACATCGGATACACTTTTTGTATTTTCTATTTGTTTAGTTTTTAAAATATTGAATCCCAACATAGGATACACTTTTTGTATTTGTTTAGTTTTTAAAATATTTATGATAATAAATCTTAAATTTTTGTTCATAATTTTGATAACGTAAGACATTTTTAAAGTTGTTTTGTTTAGAGAAAAAATATATATACCAGTATTATTTATTTTTAACCTAACTTTATATATTTTTATACCTAGTATGACCCAACAGTAAAATTTTAATTTATAAAAATCTAAAAATGCATACAGCGCCAGCGCCATTACTCACAAGTCACTCGCAAGTTTCAACTTCTTAGTAGTACAAAATACTGCCGCCAGGACTACGGCGACATTATTGAATTTTGAAAATATATAATTATAATTTTGTTTTATGAGCCCTTTATCTCATTTTCCTATGCTAGTAGGATTTCTTAAAATATGTACGTATATGTTTCAGGCTATATTTCTTCCAGGTTTGAATTTAACATAAACGTAAATAACAAATCGATATATGTAACTCCATCTATTGGTATTTATTCGTACTAATTTTGATTTGTTCCTGATGAGACCCCATGGTATGGTGGATCAGACATGCCTTTAGAACTTCATCTAAGACACCTGGGTTTCCTCACTATTTTTTTTTTCTTTACTATGAGCAGATAATCATTTAATTAGTAAATTGAATTAGAAATTTACATTGGTGCTTCCATCTGCGATTGAACTCACATCTCATGTGTTAAGTAGGCAATCAATCTTAGCCAGAAAACGTTCACTGTTGGACATAGGCTTTCACAAGGTTTTCCACAGCACTCTGACCTGAACTGGCCTTGTCCATCAGTTGCCTGTAACTTTTACAAGGTTGCCGGTCCACCTTGTCGAAAGCCTGCCCACACTGGATCTTCTGGTTCATCGTCACTCTAGAACAATTCTGCTGGGCTGGGTCACATTCTCGCTTGTTTATTAATTACATTTTTAAAATTAATTCTCAAAACTGTTTTATTTCAGTCCTGCAGTAAAGAGTACAAAAAAGCAGTATTTGTTACTCAGACAACATGGACGGAAATAAAAACAATCTGCGATATAATTCGTTTCAGTCACTTTACTCACGTCATCTTTATATCTTGTGTAAGCCTGGATATGGCATACTTAGAGATGTCTATCGAAAATGATACGAGTGACACAATAGCAGCAGGCAAGGGAGTCGCAGAGGGTACTAAAAAATTGGAAGAACTTCTGAAAGAGTGCTTCGAAGGAAGGGTATGTTATTTTTTATACTGCTAAGGAGTAAGGAGGCAAATAAACCTACAGGCTACCTGATGGTGAGCAGATACCATAGTCTATGGAGGCTTTCAAAACATTGTTTTATGATAGAGTATCCCTGGGATAGAAAAACGTATAACCTAATACATTTAAAATGCATTCTTAAATGAGCACTGGTAACCTATACTCACTCATAGAAACACAACTATACTACTGTGTGTCATTTGGCTGTGGTCGTCTGTAAGGAGGTTGTCCTTCACCAGTTGAGCTGGCTTCCTTGTATGGTGCCCAACCTGTCTTAGATAGCAGGACTTTGAGATGAGACCATAGCCATGTTTTAACGTTTTCTTTTTAATTTCCAGCCATTTTCAATAGAAGTAGTTCATCTCCCAATATTTACAATAGCGTTGACAAATGTAGTGTTCGTCACGCCTCCGTATCAACACATATACCCAAAGTTTAACGGGCTGATTATACCAGAGTCTAATCAAATGGACTTGCACAGTTTACAATTGGAGGAGAGAAATGATGCACGAAGGTTGGCCAGCGGACTGAACAACATGCTTGACTCTATGAATTTGAAAGAAGATATTTACTACATAGGAGGGTACAGTACTTTATTGGCTGGTATATTAGAAAATTCACCTGTCTGTCTGGCTAGGAGGAAGGTAAATATATAAATTATAAAATATTATGAATAAGAATTTAGTTTTGAATATTATTATGTTTTTTTTATACTACCAAGGTGGCAAACAAGCATACGGCCCGCCTGATGGTGAGCAGTTACCGTAGCCTATGGACGTTTGCAACACCAGGGGTTTCACTCACGCGTTGCCGACCCTTTAAAAACCTTATAACTCCCTTCTTGAAGAACCCCATGCTATAGTTTCTTGGGAAAACCTCGGCAGGGAGATCATTCCACAGCCTAATCGTACGTGGTAAGAAATTCCTCTGGAATCTTACGGTACGGCATGTTGGAGATGCAAGGATGTGAGAATGAACTCCCTGTAGGTGGCGAGAGGTGCGTTGATAAAATTATTGAGGTTCTCTTGTCAAAGAGTATATAAATGATGATTGCATTCTCTATGACCATTGCATAATCGAAATAGTGGAGTAACAGATAATGTAATACTTACATGTAAAGTCGATATACCCACTGTGAGACTCACACTAGCCCTTAGAACATCATAATATTTTGAGCAGCCTCTTTCTGGCTGTGTTGTCTTCTTATTGTTGTTACACCAGTCAAAATTAATTAAGTTACTGTTATTAATGAAAGTAGACCAACAACCTATTAAAAATAACTGACAACCGTCAAGAACTCAAGAACAAAGGACAAGGCCACCTCAACGCCGCCATGACTTGTTAAACTCGAGTTGTTTGAGCGAGAAATAGGAATGGGGCTATACCATAGTGTAAGAAAGAATCTTTTTATGTAATAGGGCACAGTCACATTATTTCAAAATAAATACCTACCGTTCATGACCAGCGCACTCGCGCATCGGCCATTTTCGAATTTCAAACGCCAACGGTCGCGGGCGCTCCGCCCGCTACGTTGCCAGCCCGTACTTATATGCCAACTGAATAGTTCTGAGCGGTAGGTATATATTTTGACAGGTTGCGACAGTGTACTCACTATATAGAGGAAGATTCTTCCTTACACTATAGCTATACACCCTATATAGCTCCAACCCTTATTCTCACTCGAACGGCTCTTCAAGAGAGGAGTTATAAGGTTTTTAAAGGGTCGTTGCAAGTGTATAAGCCATAGGCTACGTTAACTGCTTACCATCTACGGACCGTATGCTGGTTTGCCACCTTGGTAGTATAAAAAGAAGCCCTCTGAAAATCCTCGGTCTATGTTTTTCGGCCGAGATCATCATAATCCTACTAATATTATAAATGTGAAAGTTTGTAAGAATGGATGGATGGAAAGAGTAAACGTTACTCTTTTACGTAAAAACTACTGTACGGATCTGGATGAAATTTGGCACACAGAGAGATTATGGTCTGGAATAACACATAAGCTATTTTTTGCAGCGATAACCGACATCCACGCAGGCGGAGCCGCGGGCAACAGCTAGTAATGAATAATGAAATGTAGTACTGTTAATAAATTTGTTATATTCCAGAATTGTCTACATCCCGCATCACTAATATTAGTGGACCGTACTTTGGATGTGTGTGGCGTGACTACTCATTCCACGGAGTCGGTGCTCGACAAGATTTTGTCGCTGCTGCCGCGGTTCCCAGGACATAGCAATGAAGTAGCTGTTGACATGTCACCACTTTGTGAAGCCAATAATCATATGTAAGTATCATAAAACAAAAAAAGATTAAATCATTTCAATAATGATTTAGGCCGAAACTTAATTGATTTTAGGTGTAAAAGTTAAAAGTTCGACCAAACTGAAAATGCCGAATAACGTAAACATTTGGAGTACTATACTTTTAAATTAAATAAATAGGTTTGTCTGTGAGCTTTGCCAATCACTAGTATATACATATATTATTACTATTAAATACTACCTGTTCCCCGCAGTTTCGACTGCCTTTAATTTTGAATTTTGTCCCGCGTCACGATGCTTGTTACTGCCTTTAACGTTGCTAAATAAAAGGGCCATAAAGCACAAAATGTTTTTTTTAATCTGACAACATAGTTCCAAAGATAAGCGCGTTCAAACAAACTATTCAGCTTTGTATATGAGTATGGATAATAAAAGCAACCCATATATGTATGACTGCCTTGGTGGTCCAGTGGCTGCAGTATGCGCCTGCTGTGCACGAGGTTGTGGGTTCGATTCCCTAACAGGACAAAACTTTGTGTGACCCACAAAGAGTTGTTCTAACTCTGGGTCTAATTCGTGTCCGTTAAGTGTTTGTAAAGTCCCCCGCGACACAGAGCTTGTTCTCTAGTGCGGGAGTTGTATTTTTAGAAGAAAAAATATGTTCCACTGCTGGGCACAGGTCTCGTCTATTCTATCAAGAGAGGGTTTAGGCCTTGATAGTATGGATACATGTTTAAAAAAAATATATATGTACAGTTCCAGCCTCACAAATCCAGCAGAGAGCCAACTAAGTCCCGGTTGTCTTTACCATTCGACCGACGACAGCTGCTTACAAACCTACGACTACATGATAAACAAGTCGCAGAAAGAAGTTATGTTTGATTTGTACAACAAACTGTCAAAGATAGACGTACAAAAGTCGCCCAGTCCGAAGACTTTGTTGAAAGTTACTCCGCAAAGCGTCGAGAAGATTATTTCAGCGTCAAAAGGTTCGTACATTTGCCAACTAAAGTAATAAGAAACGTTTTTAATATTTAATTGCAAGCTCTGTGTCGCGGGGGACTTTTACAAACGTATAATAACGGACACAAATTATACCCAGACTCAGTACAATTCTTTTCACACAAAGTTTTGTCCTGTGTGGAAATCGAACCCACAACCTCGTGCACAGCAGGCACATACTGCGGCCACTGGACCACCGAGGCAGTCATATTATATTATGTCCTACTAGCTGTTGCCCGCGGCTCCGCCTGCGTGGATGTCGGTTATTGCTGTAAAAAGCATTATCTATCTCTGTGCCAAATTGCATCCAGATCCGTTCAGTAGTTTTTACGTGAAAGAGTAACAAACATCTATCCATCCATCCATCCATCCATCCATCCATCCATCCATCCATCCATCCATCCATCCATCCATCCATCCATCCATCCATCCATACTTAATTACAAACTTTCACGTTTATAATATTAGTAGGATGTAGTTGGCTTGCGTCACGATGCACTGCGTTCCACGAAATCGTCGGATCTCGGGTATGGTTGCCTAGGGTTGCCTCTGTTGACATCCCAATAGAAATTAATATTAAAATATGATTTGCAGGTAATTATCAAATAATTGGTACCCATCTAGGCGTATTGCAACAAGCCTGTGCAGTGGTGCAAACATTAAAGTCTCCTAAACGGGTTCAGTTGGAGCTGCTTATGAGCTTGGAGAAGCAGTTCCAGCAGAATCTGGCTGCCAGTCGAGACTCCACTACAGTACTGCAGCAGGTAAGATATAATATTATGATTATGTTATTGGTGTCAGCAGAGTCCATGACAGAAAGGAAGAAAAATACTTATTTCAGCATACATATCACAACAAGAGTAAAATAATACATGAATACTGATTGTTGGGTTAGTGGTTAGTGATCCTGACTGCTGCCGGAGATCGTGGGTTCGGTGGGTTGGGATCTCGACTATTCTAGTGTTGGAATCACATGAGAATTGTCGAGAATCCCACGTGATCTCTATAAGAATCCCCTACAAAATTTGTATGATCCATAAAATATGATGAAATATTTTTAGCATTAGCTCAAATATAATAAAAAGAAAGTCGACCCCGGAGCGGGATTCGAACGTACTCCTCTCGGCCGAAACCCAACATTTGGTTCGAATCCTGCTCCAGGCTCGATTTTATCAATATTGCTTTAATTTTCTTTTATCTCTTCCAGATGAGTCACCTAATCAAAACTCGAAAAGACCGTAATCTATCTCTGGACAGTCTACTCGCTTTAATCGTTTATATATACTCTTTAAAAGGCAAAGAGATACAGTTCTCCGAGGAGCATGAGGATGATCTTGAGGAGGTGTTGAGTGCGGCCATGTTTGAGGATCACAAGGAACTGTTCAGAGACGAAATGCTGGAAAAGGTGACGCCAGAGACATGTGAAAATACATCTAAAATGGTATTATTTAGGTTAAACCAAATAGCCAATATGAGATCTTCATTAGTCAAGTAAGTACGTCACCATGAATAGTTTTTTTTTAAACTCGCACTAGAGAACAAGCTCTGTATCGCGGGGGACTTTACAAACATATAGTTAACGGACACAATTTACAACCAGACTCAGAACCACTTTTCGCGGGTCACACAAAGTTTTGTCCTGTGTGGGAATCGAAGCCACAACTTCGTGCACAGCAGGCGCATACTGCGGCCACTGATCCACCAAGGCTGTCGATATATTTTTTAAAGACAACTCTCACTTTACAAACTCTGACTGCCTCGGTGGTCCAGTGGCCTCAGTATGCGCCTGCTGTCCACGAGGTTGTGGGTTCGATTCCCACACAGGACAAAACTTTGTGTGACCCACGAAGAATTGTTCTGAGTCTGGGTGTAATTTGTGTTCGTTAATTATATGTTTGTAGAGTCCCCCGCGACACAGATCTTGTTCTCTAGTGCGGGAGTTGTCTTTAAAAAAAAAAACAAAATTAACGGACACAAATTACACCCTGACTCAGAACAATTCAAAGTTACACAAAGTTTTGTCCTGGTGGGAATCGAACCCACAACCTCGTGCACAGCAGGCGCATACTGCGGCCACTGGACCACCGAGGCAGTCTAAAGAAGAAAATATTAAAATAAAAGTTAACTAACCTAAACCACTTACAATCAGATATTGTATTTAAAGGTAATCTTTAAATACAATATCTGATTGAGGTGAAAGTTTTGAGGAAAGGCGCCCAAACAACTGGCCAGATTGCCATTAATAATGCCAATACGTTGACCCAAGTAAAGGCCAGCCTTAGGATCGCAAGATGATTCGACTAAACGCGTAGTCATAAAAAAAATAAAGAAAGTCCTTGTTTTTTTATTATATGACTAAAGTAGACAAATAAGAAAAATCTTGGTTTTGTTGTATGAGTATCGTAAGATTTTTTTATACTACTTAGTTGCCAATTCTTCTCGAGGCCCTAACCTTGTCAGCGAATTGGCTGTAGGACAAAATATGCTGACTTCTGTTTATTTTTACGTCTTTATGTATCATATATTTGATCTAAATCTAATCTTCAACAGATATAACGAGGTACTTAAACCTTGCGAGACAGGCGTCGGACACGAATACAAAGGCTTAGTGCACCAGCTCATAGAAGACTTAGTCGATACCGACAGACCAGAGATGTACGACTTGCGGCACAAGAATGAGTCACTCGTGCTTAAGACCAAGGATCTTATACGTACTGGACTGAGGTAAGCCGTCGTATAGGAATGGGATCTTTTTTAAATCCTCAACTCCGATTATGCCGCTTTTTGGTCAATGTTACTATACCAACCTGGTACTGTAATACCAAATTTCTGGGCGGGATCTGGCATAAAAGTGTCGTTTTTCTTAAATTACGCACAAAACTACAACTATATTCTGTAAGCGGGCAAGCCCGTAACGGAAAGGACCTCTAAGGCAATACGTCTTTCTGCTCAGATTACTTCAGGAAGAAATCCTGTTTCTAAAAACATTTTAAATAACGCCATCTAGCGGACAGTAGAATTATTTTTAAGATATGCTACTAAAGTCTTCATTTAGCGCCATCTAGTAGCGAGTAGAGTTCAACTCTGTCAGCTAGCGGCAAACCAAATTAACTTATTAATTTTGATTTCAGCATGTTAACTCAAAAGAAAACCCGTGCCACCAAGCATCCATTAGACAATCCAACAATTATTGTTTTTATTGTTGGTGGTATTACTGCTGAAGAATGCAAAAGGTTGCACCGCAGCGTGATTACAAGCGGAGTTGATAATACTGTTTTGATCGGTTCCACGAAACTAGTGACCCCTGTCGAGGCTATGAGAGATGTTTTATCGTTGTAATTATACATTCCTACATGCATTCATCACGCACGCCCTTCTATTTGGGTAGGCAGACCTATGTATGCCAATTGCTTTGAATCAGATGCGCATATTTAAATTGAATATATAATTATCCATTTTTATAGTTACCGTATTGTATTATTATGTATCTCTGCGGTCCCCTAAACGGAAAAAGCGTGAAACTGGGGAAAACATTTTCCGTACTATTTGCCATGGAAAATCTGCTCGCAAATCCAAAATTTGTTTAATGTCTAGTATATTATGTAATTTACATTTACATAGTCATGGTAATATATAATCTACGAATAAATAATAAATGTTGTAAAAATGTATGGGAATTAGCAAATTAAAAATAATATACATTCGTCTCTTTGTGAGAACACTGTGTCGTCGTTCTCTTCGTACTTTCGTTTGATTAGTGGCCAACCTGGTGACAGAGTCATTTAGATCGCCCATATTTAGGCCTCTGTCGTGATCCAACGACTGCTAACAGTCGGGACCGACTTTTAACGTGCTCTTCGAAGCACGGAGACTTAAAAACCACTATAATAACACAGCGAAATGCAGGTTATTTCGTAAAATTTGGCAAAATAACGAGTTTTTCGAAATTACAGTGTTTTTACAAAGATGTGATATGCATAAGTGCTAAGAATACAATTTAAATGTGATTTATGTTTGTTATATTATTTTTAGTATCTGTTTTAATGTATAATTTTAATTATTATTAGTTTGTAAGCGCAATGCAATTACAATGCAAAATAAAATGCAATTTTTATTCTATGATCATTCGTTTTAATCACAGCATGGTTGGCTTAGTGGCTTAAGTGATTACCTTACTATTTATGTGGTAAATAGCGCGGCATATTCTGGGTTCGATTCCCACACGTTACAAAAATATTTTTTTTAAAATTTATACTACGAAGGTGGCAAACAAGCATACGGCCCCGCCTGTGGTAAGCAGCTACCGTAGCCTATGGACGTTTGCAACACCAGGGGTATCACTCGCGCGTTGCCGACTTCTTGAGGAACCCCATGCTATAGTCTCTTGGGAAAACCTCCACAGGAAGCTCATGGTTTGATCCATAAATGGTTGTCCCGAGTCTGGGAGTACTTTTTGTAGGTTAATTGTGTTCCCCGCAACACAGGGCTTGTTTAATTGTGTCCTCCGCGACACGGGGCTTGTTCCCTAAAGCGGGAGTTGTCTTTTCAAAAGAAAAATAAATGAATCGATGATGACGTAACTAAGATAAAGTACGAAAAACTAATATATTTGTAATCGAATTCTTTATCCGTGAGAGTTGTATTGCAGATAAGAAATATAATAAAAATTATACATTGAGTAACATTGTTCGTGACTCAACGTATTATGGTACTGAGAAATTCCATACATCGTCATCAAAATTTATTTCATAATTAAAATCAATACGGTATATAGCTATGAATCACAGTCACGAAGATCACAGTTGTCACGAACTCAAAATATATTGATAACTGTCTAGCCAATTTACTTTAGTTCAGTAAGTGGGTACCTCGCCATTTACCACTGCGCGACGTGTGGGTTCGGTCCCCAACGGGACAAATAATTATGTGATTCATAAATAGTTGTCCCGAGTCTAGGTGTACTTTTTGTCCGTTAATTGTATGTTTGTTAAGTCCTTAGATTTCGGTGTCAATATTTCACGGGTGCAAGCCCTGGGACGCTGGCGGGGCGTAGCGACGACGGGAGGAGATAAATATTAGCTGTTTGGCGATTAATAGAATAATAATGGTGGTAGAAATCGCCGCGCTCGCTGCTCAAGTTCACATGGCATAGGTCATTAGTGTACGGTGGATAGACAAGTGCTTAATCGCTCTTCTCTTCGCATTATAGGACACTGGGCCTTTACGTAATAAGGGGCCGTACCAATGACGTGTTAAAACGTCAGTCGTTAGAGCGAGAAAGAGGGACTATACACGCTATATAGCTCTGTCCCTTTTTCTCGCTCTAACGACTGACGACGGAAGAGCGATTAAGCACTTGTGTATCCATCGTATCCGTATGATACGGCCCCAGAGTATCAATATGCGACAAGCGTAGCAAAGCAACGCAGCTATGTTTAATTTTAAAGAAAAACGTGATCGCTAGTTTTTCTTTATCCCAATATGGCCATCGCAACCTTTCCCAGTCGTCCCAATAAAAGGTTAAGAAAATAATAAAACCCCGTTAACATTTAAAAGTTTATTTGCAAACTATTTTTGTGACATCTTCAAATCGTTATAAACTATAAGTAGGTATTATCAGTTCATTCAAAATCCAGCTACTTATTTTCACAATATTCAAATTAATTAATAATTACTTAAAATAATATATTTCAAGCGATTATAGAAATAATATTACGTACCTACACATTCTAATAAATATTTAATAATACTTACTTACCTACCTGAAATGAATACAGTTTTAAGGCTGGCAATGTCGCTGATAAGAAAGTTTTTGGTGTTTTCATTTGATCGTGTTAGTTATTCACTACTCAAGTTACCAGGCGCGGATTCAGGGAGGGGGGAATGGGTGCAATTGCAAATAGAATATTGAATTGCTATTTTCTGTGCTTTTTCTAAGAACATTCTGCAAGGTATTAGAAAAGTTAAAAAAATAGGTAATGTAATCGGTAAATTAATTTTCAAGTTATGGCGTGACCAAATGAAATAGGGATTCATTTTTATATTCCTAGGTAGGAGCTAGCTGATAAATGCGTCATTTATTGTGCGATTTCCATTAAGAAGGTCGTTCAACTACCATGTATTTATTTCTTTAAGCCGATTTTTTTTTACTTCCAATCATAATTATGATTATTGTTACTTAAAAAATACATTGGCGTTATATATAGCTAGGTAATATGAGACATAATATAAATAAATGAAATTATAGGTTCAAATTCAATAATTTCATTCAATTTAAAAAATGAAATAAATGATCTACTTACCAAATATTTAAACACCAAAAACTTTCTAACCCGCAACGTTGCAAATATACAGTGAATAAGGTCTCTTATCGACAAAACGGCGATACAAATCTTTTAACAAACAATGCGTTGGACGTAATAAATGCAGCTATCGTTGAGGAACAATACAGTTAACATAATTAATAATAACATTTATATCTTATTTGCGAGGAGAGAAATAAATAACTTATAAGTTGTGCTAATGTAGCAAAACTACCACAAAAAAGAGTGATAAACTAAGTGGAATATAATCGATTAGGACTGCAACCGCACCGCACCGCAAACGCCACACATCTACATTGTCATTTTCTAACTTGCATCTGCCATGCTAATGAGGTAGGTGCACAAAATGTTAACCAAGTGATTACATATTGACCTTAACAAAAAAAAAACGTCAGTATTTTGGGGTATTTCTCAAAGCACACCCATTTTGAAACGAACCCAACGAAGCGCACCTAAAGTATTACTCGAAACGCAGCATTCAGGTGCGCTAAGGAAATCATAGCGCACCTGAATGGTGCGTTTTGAGAAATACTTTAGTATTTTTTTTGTGTTGTCTAGGTCTACTTCGTTTACCTTGAGCAATCTTGCCTTTTTACACCATATTTTATAATTAAACATTCTATATATGATCGAATGCCAATTTTGTCGATACCTATTCATATTACCGAGGTATTGTGAAAATCATAAATTATACAAATGCATTAATTTACGCGATTGCTGTGCGGCTGCCGTGCGACTAATACGAAAGTGTAAACGTACTCTAACGGTGTCTCATTTAAAGTAATTATACTAAGAAGTAGACCGCGTTGCTCAGTTCTTCGAAGTCCTTTTTATTTTTAAATGCGGCTATTGTAAGCGAAAGTTAATTTGTTTTTATTATCTTATAAGTATCTAGTCCATATTACATGCTAGGGATGCCCAAAATGAACATAGTATCGATAGATCGACAGGAGACAGGTTTTTGTACTCGTTCGTAACTGAACTACGACTAAGGCCAGATTATAATTTACAATATGAATATGACGCGACATGAAATGGTAGGTCACGAGAAGAAATGGAAAGAAACTCTGGTCAATCTTTTGAAACACAGAGTACTATAACAAGTACCTACAGTTATAAGTTACAGTTTATTTAAATTTAACAAAGGTAAAACTTTTGTTTAGCTTCCAACATAATGGCATTGAGAGTTCGTCTCTTAGTAGGTATAGTTAGCAAGCATGTCGTAATTACATTGCCCTCTTAGCGAAACATGTCGCAAGATCATGAAATTATTGATAGGTATCTACGAATTGCAATATAGGCATCCCTAGCCCATAAGAACCATTAATTACACTCAATTATTTATAATCGGAATTTTTAAACACAAACTCCATCTTTTCTATTATAAAAAAACAATAGCATATTTAGGAAGACAGCAATATTACATATCCTATCTATCCTACTATCGTTTTATTACTATCACATATTTTTTCATGTAATAAGTTTCTTATTACATAGTTTACACAATGATATTATAGTAAGAAAGATGTCGCACTAGCGCGCGGAAGTAGCTACAGTATCTTTACTTCACCTATCTTTATCTCTTTCTGTATCATTACGTTCCAAATCTAGGTATTGCCATAGTATAAAGATATTCTTCCTTAGATTTTGGTATTGCATTTGTACAGTGTCGGCTTTAGGGAGGGCGCGGTAGGGCGCTAGGCATGAAGGGGCGTCCCTTCATGCCTAGCGCTTCTATAAGTTAGGTCAAGACCAAGAACAAAAACGATGTAGACAAGCTAAATCACGCCTACCAAATTCTATGCCGGGCGTACCTTGGGGGCGTAGATCTTCACCCAAGGGCGTTGGTAGAGCTAAAGCAGGCACTGCATTCGTACTTGAAATCTGCACCAATACGTGGTAACAAAACGGATCGCGCCGCTTAGTATGAAGGTAGCATATCTTTCTTTATACTATCATTGTACCTATTTTACATAATAAGTTATTATTTTGCCAATTACATATATCCATACTATAAACTTCGAGACTAAGTCGCAGTCATGGTTACCACAATAATAATACTCTGGCTGGCCATTAAAGCCAAATCAGCCAAATCATTGTACCTAAATTCGCTTGCCTGTAACATACTTGTCTTGATCTTAGGTCATTATACTGGCGAGCAAACCCAACTAGGGAAGGACCCCTCACGTTACAGATAACCATAGTAGAGTAGGTACTGGTCTTTAAAATTCAGTATCCTGAACGGCAACAATAAATTCAACATATTTCGGCTGTAGTGGATGTATAATTTAAATAAAGCAAATAATAAAAAAACTTTGATTGGCAGACTTAACGTTGAAAATACCAATTACACATTAGACACACATACAGCATACTTCACTTCATCTATGATGAGTGATGAGTAGTGATGACACGTCACACAAATATAATATCAATTGCAAAAAATGTGATCAAATTTCGCTAATTTATTATAAATTATTTGTCGTTCAATTCCAATTACACTGTTATAAAACATTTGAAATATGATCGCATTTTGTATTTAACATAGAAATCATACAACATTGTAGAAACAACACGATTATGATGCCTCTTTCCTCCTTGTCGTATAAATTTCGTTTCGTTCATATTTTGACATCCTCGCGGCGTCACATTTCTACAACATAGTTACAATTTCTATAATCTTACACTACTAGATTCGTATAGAGTTCATTTACACAATATTCTAACATTTAAATTTTCGCGTTGCATGATATATAATATGTAAACGACGGGTATTATACGTTCATGCATTATTTACCTTGACGTTTCGACCAGGTTAGTCACCGTGTGACCAAAGCCGGGTTACCTGGTCGAAGGTAAATATTAAAGTCAAAGTCATTTATGCATTTAGATTAGCATGATGCTTCTGAACGTTATAAAAATCAATAAAAATGTCAGCATATTTTTTCCTACATCCAATTCGTTGACAAGGCTAGAGCCATGAGAAGAAATGGCAATAAACTCTAGCCAGACATTTACAATTTGGTATGAGTTACAATTTGTAATAGTAACTAAAAGGGACGGAAACAAATATACTATACAAAATCACATTTTGGTAATTAAAAGTATTTAAGTAATTTAATAAGGAAACAAAATACCTAATGCATAAAAATATGAATTTAAAATTTACCTTCCAACCGTATGACTTATGAGGGGTTGTCTATCGCATTAATATCCGCTGTTTATATATTTTACACATAATATTCATCTAAAGTTAGGCACAGATTTTAGGTATTCAGTCACCAGATACGTCTCCACCCTTTCTAAAGTCAGCGTTAGCGTAGATGGCAGTCTTGTTCCTGAAGAGCGCGCACACGACTGAGCCTCTGCCGCGGTACCTCTCCATCCCATGACCTTTGGCTCTCAGACCTTTCACTATGTCCTGTAAATTACGTAAAACAAATGTATCAAAAGAATATTAGTTATCAGAGCACTTTAACCTATAGCGTAGTGCAGTGTTCCGCAAAGTGTGTGTTGTACCGTGGTCATTAGTTTGTGTGCTTCGAAAAATAAGCTCAAAAACTCATAAATTGAAATATTTTTTTTAGTTTATTGCAGAAGAAAGTAAAGTGTTATTATTATAAACGGTACTAGATTTTGCCCGCGACATTGCCCGCGTGGATTTTTCTGTTTTTAGCTTCTACTGTGCTATTCTGATGACTGATGTATAAGCTATAGCATTGTTAAATTTCATCAATATCTGTCCAATAACATATACATGAAGGAATAACAAACACGCACACTGACTTTCGCATTTTTATTAATAGTACGATATCCAATATGTATGTATCTATGTACTCGTATATTTATCAGTTGTCTGGTTGCTATAAGCTTTGGTTAGATACTTTTTTGTAATACATAATTATGATTGTACTTCTTACTAAAATAATAAATCTTATTCTATTAGCCTGAGGATTGTGCAAAGACAAAAATTGTTGACAAAAACAGGCAACAAATATCAGTTAAAGAAAATTTACCTCTGTGATGCCAAATTCATATTCAGCATTCATTGGTGTTATTTGATGATGAATACGAGCTTCGTCTACAGCTTCCTTTATCGACTGATTGAACCACAGCTTGCGCATTGTTACCTGTAAATATAAATATAGGTATTGCCGGGAAACATCTTGAACAATTGCGCTGAAAGCGTTTTTAGGTATCTTTGGTGGTATGTGCGGTCCTGGCCCCCCGGCCAGGATGCGACAAAGAACCAATTACAGGATTGAAGGATTCCCGTCGTTGGTTAATACTGTTAAACTATGCACCTTGCAATTGGACGAAGTAGTCGCACTATAGAACAGGCTCTGTGTCACGGGGGACTTTACAAACATACAATTAACGGACACAAATTACACCCAGACTCAGAACAACTTTTTGTGGGTCACACAAATTTTTGTCCAGTGTCCAATCGAACCCACAACCTCGTGCACAGCAGGCGCATACTGCGGCCATTGGACCACCAAGGCAGTCAAAAACTTTAAACGTAAAAGTATAAGAGATGCGCGAACTACGTCGACTATTGTTAAAGAAAGATTCTTAACAATAGTCGACTACATTTGAAGAGAAATCGCAGGAGAACCGGACGAAGATGGCGGAATGAGTTGGACTCATTTAGCGAAGACTGGTACTCTAGACAGTAGTGAAAGGAAAGTAGGGAGGCCTTTGCCTTGCAGCTGATACAATAGGGGCTTATAATTAAATCATAATTTAGCGCAAATAACCTGTTTTTATTTTCTTCATATCTACGCCTAAGGGCGCCTTTAGTGCTAGACCCGGCAATGGAGTCATTACTTGATTAATATATTATTATTATAATTAGCTGTCTCAGCCTCTACGAGCGTAAGACATTGTCCTCTTTTGGTTTATCGAAAGTCGCAACGTTGACTGACTTATTATCGGTCACCGTTCGTAGTGTCCGATTACGACGCGTTTACCTTTTATAATTAACATTTGAGTGTTAATGAATATTTGTACTAAGTTTATACGTGACGGGCTGGCTTGTTGGTCCAGTGGACTAGAGGTTAGTGACCTTGACTGGGGAACAAGCCATGTGTCGCGGGAGGACTTTAAAATCACACAATTGTAGGGCTTAAAATATACCTAAACTCAGAACAATCATTTGAGATTCTTTGTGAATCTATATTATAGTTTTTTTTGTATTTGTGGGGATGGAACCGACAACACGTCGCGCAGTAGTAAATGGTGAGGTAACCTCTTTACAGGGCCGGATTTAACCTCAGTGCCCCTGGGCACTGTTAAAAATGCCGCCCCATTATAATTACCATAAAACCTGTTATTGTTTTGTTCTCTTAATTATGAAAAAAAAAACTATTTTTTGATTTAAAGCAGTTTTCACCATGACGGCAGGGACGGCAAAATTTGGAGCGTAAGTAAAAAACATTCACGTTATCCAAAATAATCTTATGCTCCGATTTTGTTGCCCCTGAAAAATTTGTCGCCCTGGGCAGTATTGTGTTTTAAAAACCCTGATTTTGTAATCAACGTTTAATGTGTATTCGTCAATATTTTGTGTTCATTGGTCAGACAGTAAGCTAGGACAACTGTATCCGAACACTCCGAAACAACTGTACAGGTTTTCTACTTACTGGAAGTCCATAGACTCAAAATTCATTTAAGTTACAAAGTAACATTTATGAAGGTCATAAATTATGAATAAGCCGAAAAGATGATGTCAGCAAAATTTTCCTACGGCTAATTCGCTGACGTGGAGCCTTGAGAAGAACAAGCAAGAAACTCAGGTCACTCTTTTTAATCGCCAGATAGTTATAAACTTTTGTAAAATACAAGTATGATAGCATGCAAGCTGATGCAGTCAAAACACGATGCTTACTTTATTGATAAAATAGGTAATCGTACTTAGTACTGGTCGTGCGAGAAAAAAAAAAAATAATAGAGTCCGTTCATCATCATCATCAGCCTATCGCAGTCCACTGCTGTACAAAATATAGCCGTACATAAAAACATCTTACCAAAGCAACAGCAGTCGTAATTTTGGTTCCTCCAGAGGCTCCGATCACCAGCTTGGCATTACCATTCCTGTCCACAATGATGCTGGGAGTCATTGAGGACAGGGGTCTCTTGCGTGGCGCGATGAAGTTTGCTGGAGAAGGTTTCAGACCGAAGAAGTTGGTGACACCAGGTGAAGAGAAGTCATCCATTACGTTGTTCATGACGATGCCAGTTTTAAGGGTGCTGAAGCCAGCTCCATAGCTGTGGATTGGTAGTGTTTTAGTCAGTATTTTTATTTATCTAAACTAATATAAAAAACGCAGCGTGGGCAGGCCTCCAACAAGGTGGATCGACGACTTGGTAAAGGTTGCGGGCAACCGATGGACAAGGTCAGCTCAGGACTGAACGATGTGGAAAACCTTGGGGAAGGCCTATGTCGTCAGTGGACGTCTTTTGGCTGAGATGGAATATAAAAACAGATTCGATTTTTTGTTTGTTACGATTTTACTCAAAAACTACAAGGCCTATTTTAAAAATGATTTCATCATTAGAAAGCTATACTATCAGCGAGTAACATAGGCTATATTATATTTTAAAATAATTAATAGACCCTTACAAAAACTAAATAAATGTAACAAACAATGTAGGTTTGATACGGGTGGTTTTTTTTTTTCACGGATACAAATTACAGACTTGGACAAACATTTATGAATCACGCAAAGTTTTGCCCCGTATGAGAATCAAACCTACGACCTCTTGTTTAGCAGTGAGGGCCACTGATTACTAGACTAATAGGTCAGTCATAATCAATTGTAACTCTATATTCTAACTGTCAAAATGCTGAGAATAGCCACAAAACATTTTATAATAATTATAATAATAATAGCAACCTATATATGTCCCACTTCTGGGTACGGGTCTCTCTTGATAGAGGAAAGGAGACCCGGTGTAGGCCTTAATTCACACACGCTGGCCTAATGACATGTCTTTAGAAGTTCTTCTAAGACATGTGGGTTTCCTCACGATGTTTTCCTTCACCGTTACCATTAACATCACACTTTTCAGAGGAATTTCCTACCACGTGCGATTAGGTTGTGGAATGAGCCCTGTCGAGGTTTTCCCGAGAGGCTATAGCTTCTTCAAGAAAGGAGTTATAAGATTTCTAAAGGGTCGGCAACGCGCGAATGATACCCCCGATGTTGGAAGCGTCCATAGGCTACGGTAACTGTATACCATCAGGCGGGCCGTATACTTGTTTGCCTCCTTAGTAGTATAAAAAAGAAACTTACTAAAAATTAATCGAACTGGTGACGGAGACGGCATCTCCATTCGGTGCTATAATAGATATGTGGGCAGTTCCCGAGTCTGGTTGATTGTAGGTCTCAGCGCCGTACGTAGCTGAGTTGTTGCTTGTCGCCGTGTCGTTTATGCGTAGGCGCACCTCCGTGCCATACTCCGGTGAGGTCGCGTTGCGTAGTAACTGTCAAAAAATAATTGAATGAGGTGAGTAACTAAAGTTCTTCAAGTCTACTGGAACATTCCTTCGTAGTTGTAGATCAGGTCGTTGTAAAATGTGGTAGGCAAATTAATGAGGCAAAAAGAAGCCAAATCTGTTTAGTAATGAATGATGAAAACACTAGCCCAATATGGTAACGCAATAATAACAGGTTTTCTTACAGTAACAAGTAAGATAAAAATGGCGAGACAAACGGACAAAAGGTCAGTTTATTTACGTCGTAATATTGTACTTGCTTATTAAAATCACGTGAATCTGTTTTATAATATTTTCGCTCTCCAAGCGGTTGCCAGCGACTCCGCCTGCGTGGATGTCGGTTATCGCGATGAAAAGTCAAACGTATTTAAATAAAAGTTTTTCCTGGAATAGCCCATTACGAAGCCTGATCTCTTTAAACCATGTTTGAAGAATTACATGTCGTAATGCTCGGAAACACTGCAGGTAATTCATGCTAGAGCCTACTCCTCAGGGAGGAAGAAACACTAGAAAAATTTGGTTATTATTTCGTCATCACCACCATTATCAAAACGTCTCACTGCTGGGCACGGATCTCCTCCATACACTTAGAGGGCTATTAGGCCTATTAGCTTACTATACAATACTGGCTAGACGGGTTGATATAGGGTTTTGTTTTGAGTTTTCCCTCTCTTGCAGTGGATATTGTCGGCCTGACTTACTCCATTAGTCGACGCTTACGACACCCTCGAAATGGAACGTGGTGGTGATATTTGAATTCTTTATCTGTCACTACACGGAATTTTTTTCCTCATTACATTACATTACTAACCTCTTTTAAATCCAAGAAATCCATGTCTCCCAATTTAGTCCTAGTAGCGTACGCGTATTTGAAAGCTTCAAGAATCCGGTGGTATGTCAGGATGGTGTCTTCTGTGGTGTTTACACTGGAGGCATTGAAGTTGTACCCGCTCAGGATGTTCAGGATATTAACTAAGATGGCCCCACTGCTTGGAGGTGGTGGAGTGTATAGCGTATCTCCATCCATTAGAGGCACGGAAATCGGATCCGAAATAATTGCTCTGAAAAATGGTAATGGTATATTATTTATTTTGACGTTTATAAGTATAATGCATTTGATCCGAATTAATAAATTACTTTAAGAATTAGGTTATTTTTAACCGACTTCAAAAAGAGGAGGTTATTTTTTTTTTTTTTTTTAATGTTTGTTACCGCATAACTCCGTCATTTATGGACCGATCTGAAAAATTCTTTTTTTGTCTGACTGGACATACTTCCAGTTTGGTCCCACTATCGTCAAAAGAAAGTTCCGATTCTGGGATCCATGAGGAATTGAGGGAACTCCTCAAAAGTTATAGGCACACATATAGCAATTTCAATATTTTTAACAACTAATCAATCATTTGCATTCAGAAAGTGTAATTTGGTGAAGTAAAACTGATGAAGAAGACCACAGATGGCCATCTGAACTTTTCAATAATAAGTATTTTACTGATGGCGATTAGATAAGTTTCGGTTATTGTTGCTAAGCAACTATTAATAAGAAATAATGACGTGAATGAATTGAGCGCGGATTGCACAGATTAAATATTGCTTTTAATACCTACTTGACCTGTGTTTAGCCCGACGCTCAGTCGATTTTATTCGATTGTAACAAACAAATATCTGAAAATTTTACAACTTGCCGTACTGAAGTCGGTTTTTTTTTGTTAAAATTATTTATACTACAAGTAGTAGTAAATCCATGCCGTATGCTTGTTTGCCAAGGGTGGCAAACAAGCATACGGCATGGGTAGTATAAGTGTCTACCTAAATAAATGCGTCGGTAACAAGCAAGTGATACCTCTTGCTATGGTAACTGCTTAACATCAGGCGGTTTGCTACTCAAGTAGTATCGAAAAATTTAACCCCAAATGTGAAGTGGAATTATTTCTATGGTGCATTGATAAAACAAATCACACAGTTTATTCCGGCTGATCTCTGAGATGGTTAGACCAATTTTGATGGGACTTTTACTGGTAGTTAGCTGATGTTAAAAATATTCATCTAAGCTACTTATATTTTAAAAAACAAATAGGGTTCCTAAGAAACGGAGTTAACAAAATCCAAATCCAACTTTAATGCAAGTGAATATTAAAGCAAGAAAATAACCCCTGGCGTTCGCAAGTGATACCACAGGTATTGCATGCGTCCATACTACGATAACTGCTTACCATCAGGCAGGCCGTAGGCTTGTTTGCCACCTAAGTAATATAAAAGAAGCAGGTTTTATTTCGATTTGGAGACACTTTCTCCCGGATGCTTCCGATATTCTGATCGGCTCCAATAGTCATTATGTATGACAGACTTATTGGTATTATATTATATATTTTATTATTGCAAATATTACTGAACAAGGTAATCATTTGTGTAAAACATATTAGCGACTTAACCTATTAATACACTATATTACACAAATAATATTGGTTATATTTCTTATTAATTTTAATTTGCATGATGATATAATGCGAATTAAAATTATGCCAAAACAAATAAGCCTTAAAGATAATTATGTCAACATAAAAACAATTATGGCAAAGTATTATTATACAAAAAAAAACCAAAATAATTTTGATCAAGTATATTAGGATCGAGAGTTGTGGAAAACCTTGGGGGAGGCCTATGTCCAGCAGTGGACGTCTTTTGGCTGATGATGATGATATTAGGAAAAGAAACATTATGCGAATAGAAGGGATCCTGTTGGATTGCCGTCCCATGACAAGCTGCTGTGACTGTGACGGAAAGATTTGTAACGCATTCGCCTCAAGAAGTTTTGCCCCACGTTAAAAATTCCGTATTTGTCCTAGATTTTATTCCGTTTCACCCCAAAAATGTTACATTGTCGGCTAAAACGGAATAATCTGTAGGACGAATACTGTTTTTTTACGTGGGGCAAAACTTTGTGAGGCGAATGCGGAACAAATCGATAAAAATTTGATTATGTAGGAGGATATTATTATTATTTTAGTTGTTTTGTTATAAATACAATTTCCTTTTGTTATACAAATCTATATTAAATCGTAAAGGTGTTTGACATTACAAAGACAACAAAAGCCCCACTATTATTGTCACAGAAACAATGAAACAAAAATGTTATTTCCAACAATTTCGTCATAATAATCACTTGTAATTTTTGTATAGCCATTATTATTATGATATGACCGATATGACTCACTCGTGTCATTTGATCAGGTGTGCTAGTTTCGTCGAAAAACAATGAGCCTCCAGACTCATTTATTGTGAAATATTTTTATATGTAGGTACATAATATTATTATTAATTTAACAACGTCGTTTGTTTTCAATGTTTTTGCTATATTTTTAATGATAACAAAACCAAAAGACAATCGTTTGACAAACACAGGAGAAAAATGTATATACGTTCTAAATAATCTGAGTTTGTCTATTTAATACACAACTACTAAACTAGAAAAAGAATATTAACAACAATTGGAAAATAAGAACAAGCAGAGCCCCATACCATAGTATAAGGAATACTAAACAACTTTGACCCGTTGTCCATTATAGTAATAATATATTATGTGTACAAATCATAAACGTTTAAAGGAAATAAACCTTTTTTTTTATATTATTAATATGTATACGGTCCGCCTGATGGTAAGCAGTTACCGTATCCTATGGGCACTTGCAACACCAGAGGTATCACATGCGCGTCACCGACTCTTTAAAATCTTTTAAACTCCTTTCTTAAAGAACTAATGCTATAGTTTCTCGGAAAAACCTAGGCAAACAGCTCATTCCAGAACCTAATCGTTTAAGGAAGTTTCTTTAAAACCTTACCGTAACTGTCTAAAGAATATTCTAGAACAGTTAATAACTGAAAATATACTTTCTGTTATCCAACACAGAAGTTTTACAACATTCAGCCATTCCATACATAATTGACCGTGACCTTGACGAATGACTAAATTCGTTCCGAATTCCTTTACCGATAACTATAGGAAGTAATAGAAAGATCTGAAAAATACTTTTGAATTATGATAGCATATTATCACGCCTTTTATTTCGTTAAAGCGGTAGGTAGAGGTATATGACATTGTTACATTTCAATCCCTACGTTAGGTCCCATATTTCCGCTCAATTCCAGACTCCATGAAATCAGAAAAACCGGGTCCTTTAAAATACCGATGTCGAACCATAATCGGTTACATTTCCTACAGCTTAAATATATTATGGTGAGTTATTCGTCATCTCACCCGACCAAATCTCGCCCGATCGGGGGAGATGGCACAAAATAATTTAATTTACTTTTCTTGTCGTCAACTCGCACCACACTTAAAATAATTGCTGATAGTCAACCATTGTGCACTGCAACTATTCTGTGTGAAATATATTTTTTATTTGACTGTATTTTACACCGGCGTGCGAGTTGACGAATATAAGAATAGGTAAATTCAAAAATGTGCTGTCTCCCCCGATCGAGTGAGTTTATTGAGGGGGAGTTGATGAATAACTTATTATGATGGTAGGTATAGTTTCTTAAAGACCGAAAGGTAGCCGTCCTTTTCAGTGCCTATGAAACGAAACGATTGGATTGTCACAAGAAGATGAAAATCCGATACGAGCGCAAGACCCATTGGTCCTGCCGCCTGCGCTTGTTCTCTCTTATGTGTTTTGAGGGCACGTGTCTGTTAGGGCATGGAGGAGTCATGCTACGTTTTTGGAAAATGGTAACCCAATGAACTGACCTAGGTATGATTGCTTAACCTCGCAAACCATCAGCCCGCGCGGCCTACTTAGGTATTAGACCCCTAAAACCATATGCATTACTTTCCTCAGTAGGACGTAATACGCAGTACCTACAATTATTTGTTTTTGTATTTAATAATGTAAACAATGACGCAACTGCATGTTCGTTTAAAAAATTGCATTTACAGCAGTTGTAACTGCAAGCGGTGTGTTTTGTTTGGTATAATCTTTTAAATTGATAATTTATTAAAGCGCCATTTACACTTATCAAGTTAAGCAATCCGCTGCAGTGTCGGTCGCCTGCAGTTGCAGTCTGCAGCCCATCTCGGACTTGAACTTATTATATGTTTAATCAATTTTATAAAAAAATAATAATTATCTCTGAAAATCTTTATTTTAATAGAGGCGAAGTCAATGGGGGAGGCCTTTGCTCAGCGGTGGGACAATATAAGCTAGTAAAAAAAAAAAAAAAAAAGGGTAGGATCTCCTCTCACTTAGGGATGCGTTTTGAAAGAAACGTATTCCTATCCCAGGGATACTCCCATCTTAAAGCCCTGGTGTATAAAATGGGTTGGCAATACGAAAGTGATACCTCTGGTATGGCAAGCGTCCATAGGCTACGGTAACTGCTTAACATCAGGCGGGCCGTATGCTTATTTGCCATCCAAGTAATATAAAAAAAACTTATTGCCCATGCAGACTTCAGCAAATACCTGAATCCCACGGGATTCCAAACGTCCAGTTCCGCAAATTAATACCGGGATTGCTATTTTCTAACGAGATTGCATGTCCTAATACTTATTAGTATTATAATGATAGTGGAATCGAATAGAACAGAAAGCAAATGTATGGGATTAGACGTAAACTTACGTCGAATCGCATAAGCACATTTGCTTTCTATTGTATTCGATTCGACTGCCGTTTATGCTACTTGGACTGGATTGGACAGGACTGGTCTTACTTAACCCTCGACCGAAAAAACGTAACCTATTTTTGTTCATAACGACTTATGCGCTTTGGTGTAAATGGCACTTTACTTGTACTATTAAGTATTCTGTGGTTGTACGCTAAAAGTTCTCTTGTGCAATTCTTGACGGATGTGAACTGCCGATGCTGACTAAGCTGCGTTTATTTACAAACAAAAATGCATTAAGTATTACAATATTAATTAGACGTTCATAAGTATCATGCATTTGATCGAAATGAATAAATGACTTTGAGTTTGACTTTGAGTTCGTTCGACTCGCTCGATCAAACCTTTGTTTTGCCATACAGGTTTTATGATTAGATGGACATAGAAAACTCAATCGACTTATATTACCAACGGAAGTCATATAAGATATAGTTACTTTCCATAATTGAATAACCGTTGACTGTTCACGTTATTTATTCTATGCTAAAGAACTTTTTAACTTAGTCATATAAATCAACTAGCTGTTGCCCGCGGCTCCGCCCGTGTGAATGTCGGTTATCGCTGCAAAAAAGTAGTCTATGTGTTATTCGAGACCATAATCTATCTCTGTGCCAAATTTCATCCAGATACGTTCAGTAGTTTTTACGTGAAAGAGTAACAAACATCCATCTATCCATCCATCCATTCTCACAAACTTTTACATTTATAATAATAATATTAGTAAGGATAGACGATAAAGAAATATAGGTAGCGAAGGAGAACATTTCTGTTGAACCAATGATCTGATTCCTAACTTGGCACTATGGTAACTATGGCAACCATATTATACTTAACTGATAAACATATTTGTTATAGGTAGACAATGTAGGTAGGTATATATTTCTAAAGCTGTATAAAGTTTCATATAAAATCAACCCATTTTAGTCTCTTATGGGTGGAATTACAAAAAAATCTTCCTTAATGGATACCTAAACCGAACAAAGAACACAACCTTTAAATTTCATATCTAGATAAGTTCAACCGTTTATTAGTCAAAATACAAGGTACTTTGGCGTTTATAATATTAGTATGAATGTTACTCAGGGATAAGGTATAATTATTATACCTATATATTATTGCACTTGCATAAAATACTGTTGAACAACAGACACGTGACCCTTTGATAACTTAGGCATTCCCATTCATGATAACGCTTGCGCTTGTGGAATGTTAGTTAACTAGGTAATTGTCATTCTACTTCCAATTTATTGAGAAGTATCGTGTAAAAATAATATCATTATCTTCCTTTATGGTGCCTACCTTCTCGACAATAAATAGGTACAGATTAGATTTTGCCTATACATTTTGCGATGATCAACTTTTATCAATACAAATTAGGCAGTATTAAGCCAGCGTGGAGCGATTGCCACTGCCCATTTTCCCATACAAATGTACTCCTGATTTTCCTTCCAGGATTTTGAGCAAGCAATGAAATATTAACCTGATATAGATTGACAATGACGCATGGTTTCGTTTTATTGGATAATCAGTTTTTTATATAATTTATAACTAACCAAATATAAAAAAACGCATGTTTGAAACGGCCCCAAATAAACGTCTAGCTTTATGGCATAAAACAAAAAAATCCTACCTCTCTCTCTCTCTCGTTAGAAGAGAAGAGCGGTGGCATATATGGCTTACTATTTATTTATTTTATTTATCTCTGATCAAGCCATATGACTCTTTAGATCGCTTGTTTTAAAGAAAAATGATTGTGTTATTCGTGACCATAGATCATTAACCACTATCGTTTAGATAGTACGGAAACGATAAAAAAAAGAAAGAAATATACTTTCATTACTTATTGCGCAAGATTGACGAGCATGCACGAAAAATAATATAAGATTTTTTTATGTATTTTTTTAAACATAACTCCCCTTCGGACACAGTAACTCCCGCACAAGATCTCGAGGCCAGTCGCGACTCCGCGAGGGACTTTAAAAACATACGATTCACGGACACAAATAGACAAACTACCATAGTGTAAGGAAGAGTATCTTTCTCTATAGTATTCATATAAATATAAGTATGCCTATATTAGTTATAAGATCACTTAATATTTCTTTTACCGTTACTACCGGTTCTCGAACTCGATGCTGGCTGATAAGAACCGGCTAGCAAAACTCATTGGTGCATTTTTTATGAACATTGTATTCTTACGTAAGAGTCAGAAACGCCTTTAAATTAAAACAACTTTATGCTCCTACGAGCTCAATTTTAAAATAATAATAATTGAATTTGTTTTCTTAAGAGAGTTATGGCACCATACACGCGAGCAGGCCCGACTGGGGAAGTACCTTACAGAAGACCACAGACAAAATAATACACAATGGAGTAGTTGTGTTGCTATGTTCGAGTACAAATCTCGAAGAAGCGTTTTCCTATTCCAGGAATACCGCATCACAAATAGCACTTCAATATCTAGCATCCATTGGCTAAGATCTTATTGGTAGATATGGCCTTCCATCAGGCGGGCCGTATGCTTGTTTGCTACCTAAATAATACAAAAAACAAACTTATACTTACTCATATTGTCTCAGGTCTTCTGCTGTGATGATACTGCCCACCCTCTCAAGATCATCCAAGAAATCAATTGAGAGGGTTCCATTGTAGAGCTCATCTCCCCCCTTCTCTGCTATCTTCTCGAGGGTGTCACACAAAGCTTGGGGGAACTTGGTAATAGTACCAGGCTTGTGGAACTGCCCTCTTGCAGAATTATAGTACATTTGCCTGTAACAAAGGAAACAAATGACTTCCTAATACTGTTTTACTTATATGACCAGCTGAAGGTTTTTCCGCATATATTTTTAAGTACCTACGTAGAACATCCTATAGTAAATTTTAAGATAACAAAGGAAAAATGTTAGGCATGTTCTTAAATTGATAAAAAATAAGACTAGGAACTTTTTTTATATATACTACTAAGGTGGCAATCATATGGATCGCCTGATGGTAAGCAGTTACCGTAGCCTATGGACGCTTGCAACACCAGGGGTGTCACTCGCTCGATGCCGAACCCTTAAAAACCTTATAACAACTAATAATAGACTGCCTTGGTGGTCCAGTGGCCGCAGTATGCGCCTGCTGTACACGAGGTTGTGGGTTCGATTCCCACACAGGACAAAACTTTGTGTGACCCATAAAGTGTTGTTCTGAGTCTGGGTGTAATTTGTGTATGTTTGTAAAGTCCCCCGCGACACAGAGCTTATTCTGTAGTGCGGGAGTTGTAAGAAGAAGAAATAATAATAGTATATATACATACTATTTATGTCACGATGTGTTAGGTAGTTACCTAATTATTTTCGTTAATAAATGACAAACATTTACCGCAATTAAATAAATAGGTGTTCCCTATGTTATCATTTCTTACTAATTAATTATTATTTTGGTTATAAATATCCCTTAAGGAAGTCTGGTATATAAAGGTTTAAGGAAATATAAACATGGGAGCTCTTGAGCTCTTGCATAACGCTTCTGGAGTGTCTCATTGATGTTTGCGGCGAATCACAAAGATGGCTTCTATGCCGTCATGAGGAAAACAAGCGCATAATTAATAGCAAGGCGGACACTAAAGTACCCTGAAAACGATATCGGAGAATTTCGTAGAGAGGACTGTTAATTAGGTAGGTGGCTTCCGATTGACATTGCAATTTATCATTTGCACATTAATAAAAGATTTTTTTTACTAACAATCTGTACAATAAAGAATTTATTTTTATTATAACCAGACAAAAAATAATTAAATAGTATACTCATTTCGTAATACATTTATTTCAAAAGATAGTTATTAAACTAACAATCAGATATTGTATTTAAAGGCAAATTTGGCATTACACAGAAATAATATACGCTACTGTTATAATTAGTATCCTCTTTCCCTTCGTGGTAGCTAAGTTTCTGATTGGAGGCATTTGGACTACCCCAAAATAGCCTCGACCAAGAGAGCAGGTACGTGCAGGAAGAAATTGAAAATATAAATCGTTATAAAATGTTAGGACAGATAGGATTATAAGAAATCAAGTGCCTAATTAAAATTCACTCTCCGAATCAGGATTCTAGAATGTATATATTTGATACTAGTTGTTGCCCGCGGCTCCGCCCGCGTGGATATCGGTTATCGCTGCAAAAAGTAGCCTATGTGTTATTCCAGACCATAATCTATCTGTGTGCCAAATTTCATCCAAATCCGTTCAGAAGTTTTTACGTGAAAGAGTAACAAACATCCATCCATCGATCCATCCATCCATCCATTCTTCAAACTTTCACATTTATAATATTAGTAAGGATGGATCAAAATATGAAAGAAGAGAGAAAAAAAAAAGATATTATATGCGTCAGATATATCCTTCTTCAGGATTCCTTGCTAAATAAGACCCGTTAAGCAGGATAGTCAGATTTTTATAATATTAGTAGCTAGTTTAAGTGGATACAAACCTGAGATTTGGATCGTTTTTGATCGCAGGAGCTGATATAAAACTGTCGTGTTTCACTTTAGAGATGGGAATGCCTGTTTTACACATCTCTATTGTAGGGGCAATCAAACTCTCCCAGGGTAACTTGCCCCAACGCTTGTAGGCTGCCCACATGCCTCGTACTTCACCTGGTACTCCAACTGCTAGCGGTCCTGAGGACAAGAAAAGTAACATAAAATAAAATACTTGGATGTAATTCATGTACTCTATGAACTAGTAGTACTATTTGCTCGCTAGTATAGTGCCCTACTTCTCTAGGTAGGGCATCATACTAGCGAGCAAACTCGACTGCGGAAGGAACACCACGTTAGAGAAGACCACAGCCAAATAACTACACAAATCGGTGAAGTAGTGTTCCTGTATCACGTATGTAAGTACAGGTCTCCAGCCTTCATTTAGAGATGCGTTTTGAAAGAAACGTTTTCCTATACCAGGGATACTCCCATCTTAAAGCCCTGGTGATAAAAAATGGGTCGGCAACACGTCTAGTATTGCAAGCATCCGTAAGCTACGATAATTGCTTTACATCAGGTGGACCGTATGCTTATTTGCTATCCAAGCAGTATAAAAAAATGTATCTCATGTAGAGTATAATAACTGCAGTTGAAACGCTGTAGTATGTTATTTACATTTCATTAAATCGCATCGGTAATAAGAATCAGTTGACGACGAAGCATCCCTTTAGGATGTGCTCTTGACAGATTATTGTCGTGTACGTAATTATGCTAAAAGGTTTGTATGGTTTTTTAGGGAAATCCACCCCATTTAAAATAACATCAGAACCGTACCACAGAATAAATATAGTATTTATTCTCTGGCCGTACTGTTTATTGATATTTTGTATTTAGTAAATTGCATTGGTGCGAAGCCGATCAAGTTGCTGGTAAAGTGATATAAAATTATTTATATCACTTTACCAGCAACTTGATCGGCTCACATTAATGTGATAGACGATAGACAGCGTCATATTAATCGTTGTAAATAATATGACAACGATTAACGTGATAGGTATTAACCTCGTTGTTAATCGTTGTGATATTATTTCATACTACGACTATTCCCGCTCTAGAGAACAAGCCCTGTGTCGCGGGGGACTTTGGACACAAAGTACACCCAGATTCGGGACAACCATTCATGCATCACAGTTTTTTTTTTATACTACTTGGGTGGCAAACAAGCATACGGCCCGCCTGATGTAAAGCAGTATCCGTAGCCTATAGACGCTTGCATTACCAGAGGTATCACTTGCGTGTTGCCAACCCATTTTTTTACACCAGGGCTTTAAGATGGAAGTAACCCAGGGATAGGAATACGTTTCTTTCAAAACGCATTCCTAAATGAGCGCTGTAGACCTGTACTCACACACAGGAACATAACTACACCGCTGTGTGTAGTCATTTGGCTGTGGTCTTCTGTAAGGTGGAGGTCCTTCCCCAGTCGGGCTTGCTCGCTAGTATGGTGCCCTACCTCTCTTAAACACACCCACAATACGCCGCGCAGTGGTAAAGACGAACTAACTACTTTAGCTACTGAACCAACCGTCTATTGTAATAGTTTATGTTTAAATGACAATAATGAGTTTTTCCCGCACAAATTGTTGCTAGGCGGTAACTAAGTTAACTAACGGTGATGTAGAATCAAGATAATGGATGAAGAAATTATCATTTCTTAGACAGAGCGGCACTTAACGTCTAACCCACACCTTCTAACGTTCAGCCGATCAAGTTGCTGGTAAAGTGACATAAAATTATTTATATCACTTTACCAGCAACTTGATCGGCTCACATTAATGTGATAGACGATAGACAGCGTCATATTAATCGTTGTAAATAATATAACAACGATTAATGTGTTAGGTACTACTTCCGCTCTAGAGAACAAGCCCTGTGTCGCGGGGGACTTTGGACACAAAGTACACCCAGATTCGGAACAACCATTGATGCATCACACAATTTGTTGTTTGTATCGAACCCACATCACGCCGCGCAGTGGTAAAGACGAAGTAACTACTTTAGCCACTGAACCAACCGTCTATTGTAATATTATGTTTAAATGACAATAGTAATTATTTCCCGCACAAATTGTTGCTAGGCGGTAACTAAGTAAACTAACGGTGATGTAGAATCTTGATAATGGATGAAGAAATTATCATTTCTTAGATATAGCGGCACTAACCGTTGAAACCACACCTTCTAACGTTATTTTACTTAGTACATTGTAAGTTACAGCCTATCATTTAAAATGGAAGGTACTAGAAACGTACCAACTCAAAATAAGATTAAATCTATACTAATATTATAAAGCTGAAGAGTTTGTTTGTTTGGTTGAACGCGCTAATCTAAGAAAGTACTGGTTCGATTAGACAAAAACCTTTTTTTTGTTGAATAGTTCATTTATCCAGGAATATAATATCACGCTATGATCAATAGGAGCGGAGCAGTGGTAAGATATGTTGCAAAATCGGGGAAAACATTTCAAATTACCACGCGGACGAAGTCGCGGGCGTTCCCTAGTAGTGCATAAAATTATATACCTCTACACATTGTTCCTAGAAGGATCGTGGTAATTGACATTAATAATTTGTCAAATTTATATCTAAACTATTTTTATAAGATGAAAATTAAATGAATTTTAAGAGAGGTAGGGCATTATACTAGCGAGCAAGCTGGTTACAGAAGACCACAGCCAAATAACTACACATAGCGGTGTAGTAGTGTTCCTGTATGTGAGTACAAGTCTCCAACGCTCATTTAGGGATGCGTTTTAAAAGAAACGTTTTCCTATCCCAGGGATACTCCATCTTAAAGCCCTGGTGTAAAAATAATGTATAGGCCATAGTAACTGCTTAACATCAGGCGGGCCATATGCTTGTTTGCCAACCTAGTAGTATATAAAAAAAGGGTTATTAAGTGCCTTTTCATTAAGGAATGCGTTTTTTATCAAAACGTTTTCCTATTCCAGGGACTTCATCATAAAACAATGGTGTTGACATTTTTGAGTTGGCAACACGCAAGTGTTACCTCTAGTTATTGCAAACATCCATAGGCTACGGTAACTGTTTACTATAAAGCGGGCTTTTTTTCTTTCTGGCTTATATATAATTTATGACCTTCATAAGTGTTACTTTGTAACCTAAATGAATAAATGAATTTTGAGTTGAGTTTGAACTAAAAGTGAGCTGTGGTATTTCAAGTAGCGTCTCCGTATACCGGAGGGCACGTTTCTGGCAATCTCTGACAGTGGCGCAACAACAAGGTGGCATTATGGGCCAATGCCACGGGCCCCCGACCTGAAGGGCCCCCCGGCCAAAGAGTGGCTATGAGCACAGAAAGATCTTAATATTTATTATTACAAAAATTGCCACAAGCCTCAAGAGCTATATAGTTACGTCACAAATCTCTGAACAACTCTGTCACCACTCTTGACGAATAAGAAAGGCAGTAAACGCTTCATACATAGCGCTAAAGTCTCACAACTTAAATGAACCAGATTCGAGAGAAAGCCTTAGAGAAATTCGTACTAACAATGATGTATCATATCGTGTTAACGTTGAATTACTTTGATTACAATCTTGTTCCTTTGTTGAAGAGCCGTATTTATTGTTAAGTCGGTAAGCCGATTAAAAGACCGCATTTTGCATGTTGGCGAACGATCGTGAAGGATCAGGCGCACAATGACACATTCGCAAAATGAAATACAGGCGCAAAATGTCTTTTCTCAATTGCCAAATTAGCGATATTCTACATTAGCAAAATTACACATTCACAAAATGTATTTTCTCAAAATGCCACACTAACAAATGTCACATTATCAAAATGACACATTCTCAAAAAGTCATATTACATTATGGGTGATTCACAGTTTGCCCGGCGCGGCGGGCCGTCTGCGTACGCTTGTTTGCCATCGTAGAACAATAAATACAGTAGAATAAAAATAATAGATGTTTTCAGGGTGTACGGCACTTATTATATGCCTAAGGGACCATTGAAATAGGCTTACGACATTAGTACTCCTTTAATGTCAAAATTCAAGATTTATAAACCCTCATATATCATTTTATTGTACGCAATGTACCACGGAAAGCACATATAAACAAACTTTAACACTATTTCTAGAATCTTCTTCTCTTTATTACGAACATATTTTAAAAAACAATTGCCTAATAAATATATCAAGAAGGGGTGGAAAATTCTAGAAAAAATTCGGATGTTCCATTTCAAATTTTGTTTTTGAATAGTTTTGTTTATTCAGTTGTTTTGTAATAAGCTGATAAATTATTTTGATATAAATAGAGCGGTATAAATACTTTTACAGAGTGATTAGCTGTTATTGTTGTAGATTAAGGTTTTTGGAAAAACCTATAATTGTTTTGATAATAGCATACTGGCCAGCCATGTGTGTGTCGTGTCCAAGTGTGAGCGCAAAGAGAAGTGCATCATTTATCCTCTTACTTCTATAGGTAGCCCAATGGGACGTGGGACGGTTATCCAACACGACAAGGTAGAGAACAAATGTAGGACATCGTGCTGCTAGTAAATATTTCAAGAAAAGAAATCCCAATGTCACTTCACTCGACCCAGGATTTGACAACACCGAACGTAGGTACTAACCTTGCATCCAAATGCAGTCTATTGTTGCCTGAGGAAGGTGCTCCACCTTAAAGATAACCATAGCCAAATAACTACACACAATGGTGTAGTTGTATTCCTAAACGTAAATGATTAAAAGACACGTTTTTTAAGGAACGTCTTCCAATAGTAGGAACCTCCTCAAAACCGTAGTGTTAAAAGATATTGGGTCGGCAACAAAGCGTCCATAGGCTAGGGTAATTTATTACCATCAGACAGGCTGCTGGTTGGTGGCCAGCTAGGTGGACCGACGACCTTAAAAAGGTCGCTGGGACGGACTGGATGCGAAAGGCGGAGGACCACACGGTCCTCCGCCTTTCGCATCCAGTACGAGAGGGCTATGACCAGCAGTGGACTGCGATAGGCTGATTGAGACAGGCTGTATGCCTGTTTGCCAACTAAGAAGTATAAAAAAAGAAAAAAAAAATGTACCGCTATTTCAGTTTTTCTTTTAAAAAACAATTACAAACCAATATTATTTCTCTACTAGGCATACAATAATAACAATAACCTTTTCAATAAAACGACGATGATTAAAACAATGTTATACAACGATTTAAAATACATAACATACGAATTGGATACGCAAAGCGGTCTTTAAATCATATTTTCCGTTCACGTTGCGTAGAATTTTCTCGAATATCCGAGCGCTGTTCCGCAGAATGCCTATGTGCATAACTACATACATATAAGTTACACACAAATACAGTACTGACCAGTTATGTACCTACACGAATGGTACATTTTCACTTAACTCGCATAACTAGTTAGTAGGTAGGTACAAAGATATAGATGGCAGATAGAAACCCAAACACATTAAACACATTTTATTTTAAAAATGAAACCGACCTCAATAAAATATTATCGATGACTTCAATAAATATTATCGATATATACAATTTTTTGATATTTGTTGATTTTCCAAAAACAGCTTTACGGATTTCGATAAAATTAAAGTGGGACCACCACACCACATAAAATTAAAGTATACCCTTTGAAAAAAAAAAGAGTTTTCCGAATCGGTTCAGGCGTCTTCGAGTAAAATCAAACATATCATCAATACATGGAGTAAAGTAACCAGTACTCCGTGCATCAATACAATCACACCAAACATATATAAAAGAGGTTCCGACGAACCTCCTTTGAAATCGATTCAAAAGAGACAATCTAATTTTATTTATCAAAACCTAAATGGTTTTATTAAATAAAATTAGATTATGTCATTATCTACTTACATATAAAATTAGATCTAAATTACAAGAGCCGTTTCATTTTTCGTTATTTTATTTAATTAAACGAGAATTAGGTACCTATTTGAAATGTAAACATCGTCTAAAACTAAAATTCATTTCTAGAAACATGTTTACGCTTAGATTATGCAACATGATTTTAAGATATCGTAAAATTTATCTTGTTATTTTTCAATTATCGATTTTGTTTGTTATTATGTAGACGGACTAAAGATAAAATTTCATTATCTATTATGGTAACAACATACATGACATGCAAGTTTAGCCCCTCTGAGGAAGGACTTAATCTAAGGGATAGGTCCTTCGTCAGACGTGCTGTGGTCTTCTGCTTACAGAAGACCACAGCCAACAAAACTCTGCACAGAGGTCTATATAGTTGTGTTCCTGTGTCAGTTTACCCACAGTATAAAATCCTGGTGTTACAAAATGGAACGTATAAAAAAGAAAAATAAATATTTTGAATGTTCTAGAACGATTTGTTATATTGAGGTTTTTCTCCAAATTAAGTATTATTCGCGTTTTTTGTTATTTGGCTGTGATCTACTGTAATGTAAAGGTCCTTCAATAGTCGGGCTTGCGCCCTTGTCTGGATTTTTCTTTTTATACTACTGAGGAGGCAAATGAATCGTTCCACCTGACGGTATCCGAGTGATAGACTTTGCCAATGCCATGACAAAATCAAGCCGCTGTCTACCGTGTATTTGACTTCAAGGCTTTAGATAATGTTGTTTATTATTATACAAACATTATAGGTAATTATTGCATTTAGGTTATCTCTGACCTTATTTTAAATATTTCATATCAAAGTAATAAAATAATACATAATACCTACTGATGATATTTCCGAGATATCTTAAGCCGTGTTTACCGAGGCACAATTTTTGTTTATTATTTTTCTGAGTAAGCATTTGATATAGAAATATTATTTAGTAAACATGAGATAAACTAAGAACGCGGCTTTAGCCACGTACGCACGTAGGCAGCTTTAAACTTATGAACCTAACAGCTTGGCTGACAGTCAAGCCATAGTATAGGAAAGTATAGAGAGAGATGAGATTCTTCCTTATGCCCGCTACACACCTTCAGTTTTAACTGTGCGATTTAACTGTACAGTCGGACTGTACAGATAAATCGTTAGATGTGTAGGACAAACAGTTCAACTGGGCTAGGTTGTAAGGACCTACGATGTATCTGTACAGTTCGACTGTACAGTTAAACTGCAAAGTAAAAACTGAAGGTGTGTAGCGGGCATTACATTATGGTCAAGCGATACAGTCTTGCGGCGCTTTTAAAGGCGGTATAGACATCTGCCTCGCGAGGAATGCCGTGCGATCGTAGTCTCCTGAGTGCCTAGTGCGAGTTATATTTACGTCAACGTCAGTGAATGCGATCGAAACGGTTACCGCGTTTGGCTCTCTGATTGGTTAATAACTTGGAGCGGGCCAATCGGAGCGCGCGCCGGCACCGACCGTCATGAACGCGTCGATTGCGTTGACGTGAAACAAACTCACACTAGGCACTCTGATGTGGAGAAGCATTCGCTTCGCGAGTCAATTTGACCGTTGCCTGACTGTCTGCTTAATGTAAGCACCGGATGAGCTGCCTCGCGAGGCAGCCTCGCAATGTCGATATCTAGCTTTACAGTTCAAGTTTTTCGGAGTCCCGTTGAGTTGCCTCGTCGTCGTCACGTATTGAGGCTTTCAAGCATATACTAGTATATGACGCACTTGATGGTGAGAAATTGCCTAAAGTAGAATATAAATATCAAATGTGATATCCTAGACTTACCTTTAGAAGCCTTATCTTGGTTGCCATTGAACATGTCAGCGGTAGCAGCGGCAGGTGCAGTTTCCCTTGCATTCACTGTGTACGCTCTTTCCTCATCTTTAATGTAAACTGTCATAAAGAATCCTCCACCCAATCCCATGCTTTGTTGGTTGTGGATTCCGTTGCAGAACATCGCTGCAATTGCTGCGTCGACTGCCGATCCATTTTTTGCGAAGATGTCCCTGAAACAATGTTAGACGTTATTTTTTCATCTAATTGTGCTTGTATGGAGATTGCATCACTTTCAGCTATTACAACTCAAATTGAAACTACGTATCTAGCGATCGAAAGAGTGACCTGAGCCTCTAGACAAGTGGCATAAGCGATAGTCGACACGAAAAGTTAAAAAAAAATGTATGGGATTTGACGTAAGTTTACGACATTATATCGTAGACTCACGTCAAATTCCATACATTTTATTTTTAGACTTTTCGATTCGACTATCGCTTATGCCACCTGTCTAGAGGCTCAGAGTTTCTTGTCGGTTCCTTCTCTACCCCTGTCTGTTCAATCAGCGAGCCTGACAGTAGGCAAATGAACTACATTTATGTTTGATTTAGTTGCGTTCCGTGTCGCGTTCATTGTGACTGCCAAATTCCCCTTTTGAACGTAGCGTGATAAAGTACAGCCAATAAGCTTCCTCAAGAATTGAGCTATTGATAGCTCAGTTCTATAAAAACATATATATTTTTTGCATGCGAATGCAAAAATATGTTTTCAAATCCAACTGTTAGTTTGAAAGATTAACACGTTCATTTTAGCTTTACTTAATTATTTAGTACATATAGATGTTGTCGTATGACATCATTAATTGTGATTCAAATAATAATAATAGCAACCTAAATATGTCTTACGACGACTATTAGACGATTTTGGTATTAGCCTACTGCGGGTTGGTGGATCAGGCATGTCTTTAGATTTTTTTCTAAGACATGTGGGTTTCCTCATGATTTTTTCCATCACCGTTAGTGGATGGTTTTTATTGTTTCGTACATAGTGAAATTTGAGTGGCCTGTTGGTCTAGTGGTTAGGTACTCTGACTGCTACGCCGGAGGTCGTGGGTTCGATTCCCACCCAGGACAAATCTTTGTGTACATCTCAACATTCTCAACCCATAAACGTCCCACTGCTGGGCACGGGTCTCCTCCAAACATTTAAAGGGATATTAGCCTACTATATCACGCTGGCCAGACGGGTTGGTATAAGGTTTTGTTTCGAGTTTTCCCTCTCTTGCGGTGGATATTGCCTGCTAAACTTACTCCCTTAGTCGACTTTTACGACACCCTCGGGATAGAAGGGGGTGGTGACATTAGTATTCTTAATCCGTCACCACACGGACTTATCTTTGTGTGATGAGCACGAATGTTTGTTCTGTGTCTGGGTGTTATTTATCTATAATATGTATGTATTTAGAAATACGTATAATAGTATGTTTATCAGTTGTCTGGTTGCCATAATACATACAGGCTCTGCCTAGTTTGGGATCAGATGGCAGTGTGTGAGTTGGATTGCCACCCGGGATCGAACTCCCACCTTGCGGACAAGTCAATTACTTTTCCACTCGGCACCCACCTCTGCGCTGTTCAAATAAACATCGATATTACTTATGCTGAGTTATGTATGACCGACATATTTAATTTTATAATCTTATCGTATTAATGTATTTCGCTTTTAGTTGCTATCAAAACGTTACATAATACAAACGGGTTACGTTGTTATTTTGGCAACATTGTAAATATGTAGATATGACGTATCTCATGGGATAATAACAATGTCAGATATATATGGAATTTTCCACTGCCTAAATGGAAAAGTCGGACATCATCTGTACAGAGATATATTATATTATCTCGTATCTATACTATATTATACAGAGGTAAAGTTTGTAAGGTTGTAAGGGGTAATCTCTGGATTTACTGAACCGATTTTGAAAAGTCTTTGACTAATAGAAAGCCACGTTGTTTGTAAGTGCCATAGGCTATATATCCTCCTTTTTGCAGTCAGGAAATAAATCATAGCAGTCAGTAGGACAAGCGTGAGTGAAAACCTTCATTCACATAATTTAGACCAGGGGCCGTACCATGATATTTATTTTCGATTTTAATTTGACATTTGTCGACACAATTCCAAACTCTGGTCTGATACCAAACATTTTTTAAAACACTTGGATCGAACCACCAATAGGTATTTACTGGCCTAGTCTAGTGGTTATTGACCCTGACTGCTAAGCCGGAGGTCGGGTTCGATTCCCACACGGGACAAAACTTTGTGTGATACATAAATGTTTGCAAAGTTCCCAACTACATAGGAATATCGTTGTAATTACAAAATAATACGCATATTCGCATGTTTTATTTTAGGCCCCAGCTCTAAAAAAATCAGGTTAATGTTTGTGTAGGGCTATTAGGAAGACGATGCTGTCTCAAATAAATACAATATATATATTTTTTCGAATCAATGTCAAGGAAGCGGCCTAAATACGAAACAGAGAATATAGGTATCAATGCGAGTCTACTGTGTGAGGGTCATAGCACACATATCAACCCTGAAAGGGATCCCTATGACCCTGACCCTAATACAGAAAAAGGCACCTCAGAGTGTTATAGGTACCTATAAGCTAACAGTCTTTCCTGTAGTATGGTTATACCAGGGCTGACACTTAAAATGATTGACACAGGAATAAGTAGTTCCGATTTTGAAATAACATTTTTTTTTGTTTAAGGATGCGGATATTACGCAACTTTGATATTTTTTTAGAAACCAACTACAAGTCGGATCGAAGTCGGAGTTGAACTGTAGTGCTAGGTCTGTAGAATAAAAACTTGATGACACAAAATCAGGGTTTCTTCTAAAACACAGTGCAGGGACACACACGCACTTATAGGTGAAGGTAAGTAGGTACTAGGGGTATCACTGGCACAAAATCAATCATATTTTAAATAAAGATTAATTTAATCCGACTAATTTGCGTCCGAATATTTTACCACTGTTATCCATGAATCAATAGGCAATAGCAACCCATATATAGTTGTCTCGTCAATTGCAAACGGAATAGAAAAAGACAGCATAATAATTATAGAATTATAATTTATGTGCATATATAAAATTACCATATTTCTTTGTATTTTTATCAGCATTGTGGTTATGTTTTGGCTTGAGCTGTGCGTAGTAGGTATGATAACTATGTAAACAGTGTTAATATTTATAAGAATTTCATCATACGAGTAGGTACAGTTGTTTTAATAATAAAACTTGTGTGACATGTTTGTTTTTATTTCTATATATCAGGTGTAACGTATAATATAATAGTTATTTCGTGACTATTTTTAATGAATTTCTCCATGACGTCAGCCTGTGTGGATGGCTGGAGTACTGTCGTTCCTCAGCACCATCATCTACGTCTTTGCACAATTTTATAAAGATCTGTTTACTCATAAATAATACCGCTAGAACCAGGCAGACAGAGCTTATTTCTTCTTCTCAGCCTGTTAATGAACGTAGGCCTTCCCCTTATGCTTCCATAATTATTATATTACTTGGGCGCCCGCGACTTCGTCCGCGTGGTAATTTGGAATATTTTCCCCGATTTTGCAACATATCTCACTGCTGCTCCGGTCCTATTGATCATAACGTGATGTTATATAGCCTATAGCCTTCCTGGATAAATGCACTATTCAACAAAAAAATATTTTTTCTAATCGTATCAGTACTTTCTGAGATTAGCGCGATCAACCAAACAAACAAACAAACTCTTCAGCTTTATAATATTAGTATAAATTAGGTATACAGTTGACATTTAGTAGAAATTGACCCAAGGATTTTTTTTCCTGAAAATGACAGCCCTAGACGTACCTACACAAAACTTTATCGGCGAATAAAAAAGATCAGTTTAAAGCGACAAATACTTAACGAATCTAGGTCAAAGAAAATTTATGTTATCATAAATAAAACCGCTATTATCAGTTAGCATTGTAAATATAACAGTATAGATGTAACAGTGATATTAATTGTTATGTCTGCTATTTTAGGTACAAGCTGTACGCATTGTGATACCAATTATTTATTCAGCTGATATTAAAATTGAGGTTCTAGAAATATCGTCACAATAACACCTGATAAATAGACGCCGCCGCGCCGCATGATATTATTTCCACTTTAGTAGTATAATAAAAATAAGTGATGGATGTAGAAGCTTATAGGATTTTGTAAATTTTTGTACACTATGGGAGAGGTAGGGCACCAGCAGTAAGCGAGCAAGCCCGATTAGGTAAGGCACTTATTTCTTAGGTATTCGTGTTTCACTTCTATTCCTTAGCATCAAACCTGTGACCGGGCTATATAATAATAATAATAATAAACATTTATTTTCAGAATAAGATCCATAGTTGTTAGTAACAATATAAACTTATAAACTAGTGTTAGTAACATTTATTAATTAAATCTAAGTAGCGTGAGGCACGCCGATCCTGGGGAATGTCTATTTAACTGCGTGCAGTCGTATCCACCGCCCCAAGATCGGAGAGTCCCACCTATCCGCCCACGTTCTAAGAATGGTGTTGGGGCTGTCACGAACACGTCGTAGCAAAGATGCGCATCTCTTGCGCATGATGGCCGAGAAGCTATCAACGTTCGCGTCGGCAAACATGCCGGACGCGCTACAAAAACGCGGCAGCCCCAACAACACCCGGAACGTATTGTTATATTGTGTGCGCAGGCCACTATATGCTTTTTGCGTAAAGTTTACCCACAGGCTGCACGTGTAAAAAGATTGGCAGTAGGCTTTGAAAAGCGTCACCTTAACCTGAGCCGTACAACGTGCAAACCTGTGGGCCAACATCCCACATCTAACAGCCAGTGACCTGCGCTCCCGCTCTATATCAGAGTTATCTTTTAAATCCTCTGAGACCCAATGACCCAGATATTTAAATTTTGCAACCCTTTTTAAAGGTCTGCCGCTCAACATTACTGATGGACTTGTATTATAGCATTTATTGCCTGCTTTAAATACCATTAGTTCGCTCTTTAGTGCATTATACTTGAGCCCATGGGTCTCAGCGTACGATTCACACACGTTAATCAGATTCCTTAATGCCCTGATCGATGGGCTCAGCAGAACCATATCGTCTGCATAACTAATATTATTAATACATATACCATCAATATGGCAGCCGACTCCTGTTCTGCTACATATATACTCATAGCCAGATACACTTGCTGTTCGTCAAACGATCGGCGGGTCAAACTACCAAGGACGCGGTATCGATGGGTGACCGCATTGTGGTATTTCATTTGAGTGTCTCCGCGCCTTGGACATGTTAAAAGTCGGTCCCGACTGTTAACAGTCGTTAGATCACGACAGTGGTTTAAATAGCTCTGTCACCAGATTGGCAGCTAACCAAAGGATAAAAGAAAGATTTTGTTTTTTTTTAAATTTCTTTGTCATAATGTCTATTTCTCTCACCCTGTACCTACTACATTAAAAAATGCAAATGTAAGAAGCTTTGTTTTGAGAAAATAAATGTTTTTTTATTATTATTAAAGGATAAGAAAAAGAAGGACCTTCTTACATACACCTTACAGAAGACTACAGCCAAATAACTACACAAAGTGGTGTAGTTATTTGGCTTGTTTGTGTTGTGTTTATTTAGGGAAATACGGAACGTGAGTGCGTGATACCACAGAATACCTAATAGTACAGTGCTTACATTGCAAACGCCCTTCGGACCGTACGGGACCGTATTCTTGTTTGCGACCTAGGTAGTATAAAATGTTCTGGCAAATTTCTTTCATAGAAAAATCAAGAAAGACATCAAATTTATTTTTAGACACAAATCCATCGATTGCTGCCTGTTTAATTATCACAACCCATAAATGTCCTACTGCTGGGCACGGGCCTCCCCCATATTCTTAGAGGGATATTAGTCTACTACACCACGCTGGCCTTACGGGTTGGTATAGGATATTATTTCGTGCAGTGGATATTGTCTCCAAAACTTACTCAGTTCCCTTGGTCGACTCTTACAAAACCCTCGGGATGGAATGGGGTGGTAACATTTGTATTCTGTTTACCTGTTTTTCTTTATTTCGTTCTTCTATTATACATGCTTACTAATATTATAAATGTGAAAGTTTGTGAGTTTATATATGGATGTTTGTTTCTCTTCCACGCAAAAACTACTAAACGGATCTGGATGAAATTTAGCACAGAGATAGATTATAGTTTGGAATAGCATATAGGGTACTTTTAATCGCGATAACCAACATCTACGCGGACGGAGCCGCGAGCAACAACAAGTCTAATAACCTTTCCACTTATAATTAACTTAGCTTAGTTCGTAGCGCAGTAGCCATTTTATCGTGTCTATCGCCGTATTTAATGACCTCTTTACTGTTGCGGAGAAAGTGCATATAACTGATAAAGAGTTAAAAACATTCATTATCTTAACTGCTTGCTGTAGCATTATATTTTTGCCAGCTGTTTTTAGATGCGTCTTTCAATAATTTGTACCATCCTTGGTGTAAAAAAATGGGTTGGCAACACGCAAGTGATACCTTTGGTATTGCGAGCGTCCATAGGCTACGGTAACTGCTTAACATGTTTGCCAAACTAGAAGTATTTAAAAAAATTTAGGTACCTACATTATCACAAAAGCTAAGATGGTCTGGCCTGAGTCCACATCATTCCACACACTTGGGTTATTTTTTTACACTACTTATAAATTATAAATGCGTGGGTGTCGGTTATCGCTGTAAAAAGTAGCCTCTGTGTTATTCCAGACCATAATCTATCTCTGTGCCAAATTTCATCCAGATTCGTTCAGTAGTTTTTACGTGAAAGAGTAACAAACATCAATCCATCCATCAATTCTAATTAATATTAGTAAGGATTTAGTAAGAAAGACGTAGATTCGCACTGGCTTTAACTTTCTTTTCTATCCATCCAAAGGTTGCCTGTAAAATTTCTTATAACGATAAGGCTGCCCATTGCATATAGCTGAGTTTAAATAATGTTAAAATTTATCAACATGTAATTGGTGTACAATAAAGAGTTTTCTATCTATCAATTCATCTAGCCCGCGGAAATTGTTGCCTATTATTAAATTAGTATCTAGCTATTGCCCGCGGCTCCGTCCGCGTGGATGTCACTATCGCTGTAAAAAGTAGCCTATGTGTTATTCCAGATCATAATCTATCTCTGTGCCAAATTTCATCCAGATCCGTTTAGTAGTTTTTACGTGAAAGAGTCACAAACATCCATCCATCCATTCTTACAAACTTTCACATTTATAATATTAGTAAGGATGTAAGCTTAATTTCATCTATCACTATCTTATTCTGTATTATTATGTTCCGTATTATCAATCGCATTATTATATATGTAAGCAAGTAGGTAAGTCGGTACTTTTTATTACGATAACCGACATCCGTGGAGGTGGAGCCGTAGGGAACAGTTGGGTAAACGATCAGTGAGTTAAGCTATCAAGGGTGTGGTAATTTTATAGTATAAGGTTACCACGCCCTTGGTATCCTACTAATATTATAAATGCGAAAGTTTGTAAGAATAGATGGATGGGTGTTTGTTAGTCTTTCACGTAAAAACTACTCAAGGGATCTGGATGAAATTTGGCACAGAGATAGATTATGGTCTGGAATAACACATAGGCTACTTTTTACAGCAATAACCGACATCCACGCGGGCGGAGCCGCGGGCAACAGCTAGTATTCTTATATTCTTCGTATATTCTTGGAATATTATATGTAGGTGACCGCCATAGTGGTATTTTATCTGAGCGTCTCTGTGTGATCTAAATAACTCTGTCACCAGGTTGACCACTTGACCACTAACCAAACTATAAGAAGTTCGTAATTTCTGCTACAGGCTCATTAAACATAATATACCTACCTAACTAACTAACGGTGTACCTACCTACTCATTAGTTTGCTACATTTTTTTTTCTTCAACCAGTTAGGTCATTGATCGTATATGTACCTACCTTTTACGAAGACAGATGTTACTTAAATGTTAAGTAAGTGTATTAACATTACCATCCACTAAAAGAAGATAGAAAAAAACATATCAAGCGATTATGACTCTTCGGGCCTTTCGTAAGGGTGTATATTCCATTTGAGTTATAATTATTATAACTGTCTTTTTATTGTGTTTTTTCTTTTAGAAATTAACCTTTAAATATATTTTTCTTATACTACCAAGGAGGCGAACTAGTATACGGCCTGCCTGATTATAAGCAGTCAATGTAGCTTAAGGACGTTTGCAAGGGGCATAAGCTACGGTATCGTTTTGATACCAGACCCTCTAGACAAGTGGCATAAGCGATAGTCGAATCGAAAAGTCAAAAAAGCAAATGTATGGGATTTGACGTAAGTCTACGATATAACGTCGTAAACTTACGTCAAATCCCATACATTTGCTTTTTTGACTTTTCGATTCGACTATCGTTTATGCCACTTGTCTAGAGGCTCAGGGGAAGGTATCACTCGCGCGTTGCCGACCCTTTAAAAACCTTATAGGTAACTCCTTTCTTGAAGAACTTGATATTTTTTCTACAAGGGGTGGTCGAAGTCGTGACTTTTTAGGGTTCCGTACCTCGAAAGGAAAAAACGGACCCCTAAAAGGATCACTTTGTTGTCCGTCCGACCGTCTGTCAGTCTGTCTGTCAAAACCCTTTTTCTCAGGAACGCGTGAAGGTATTAAGCCGATATTTATATCAAATACAATACTGTCCCTTAAAGCTGTGAAAAAATCAAAAGATACAGCCGTTTCTGCAGCAAATTTTCAACACTCGCAAGGGAATCAAAACCTACAGGATACTTCCCGTAAACTCAGAATCTTGAAATGTAGTACGAAGCAATGTTTTATAGCGCAGATAACCAAAAAATTGCGAAAACCGTAATTTGTTAGTTACGTACATCCTTACTAATATTATAAATGTGAAAGTTTGTGAGAATGGATGGATGGATGTTTGTTACTCTTTCACGTAAAAACTACTGAACGGATCTGGATGAAATTTGGCACACAGATAGATTATGGTCTGGAATAACACAAAGGCCACTTTTTGCAGCGATAACCGACATCGACGCGGGCGAAGCCGCGGGCATCAGCTAGTCATATAATAAAAATACAAATACTGGTTTGTACGGAATGCTTGGTGCGCGAGTCGGACTCGCACTAGGCCGGTTTTTTTTCCAATAACTCCTATATTTTTAATAATTATTTTAGCTGCACTATTTGTAACTCCTTACTAACTGTATCGAATCTCACACTCATACATGTGTGTGAGATTCGATATCATTTGCATTGTTAGGAGTTACGGTACGAGCAAATACTTTTCGCATGAATTTGTCCTTGGCAATGATTATATTATGATTTGATTACATTGTTTTTATACCATTATGTAGGTGCCCTAATATACATACTGTTAAAAAACTTTATAACCTAAACCACAGATAAAAAACTCCTTAATTAAAACCAGAGTTAATGATTTTTTGAGTTAATGAAGTTTATGATTTTTTTATGTTAAGTTAAATAATTTAGTATATTTTTCTTATGTATTTTGCATTTTTATGAAATTTAGATGTACATGATATAGTTTATTTAATTTTGAGGAGTGTAAGTAATAGACTCTAAAGTAATAATAAGTAGTAGATTTTTTTCAAAGCCCTGATATTCTAATTTTGAAATATATAAACATTATGAACTTTCTTCCCGTTTTCGACCCCTTATGGATCTTTCAAAATTCTTAAATCTAGCAAACGGTTTAGTTGCTGTGAGTTGTGTTACGTCAGTCAATCAGCTTCTCCTATATAATAGACTAGCTTCCGCTCGCGGCTTTGTCCGCGCGTACATTCCCTCGGGAACAGAGTTTTTTCCGGGATAAAAAGTAGCCTATGTGTTATTTCAGACTATAATCTATCTCTATACCAAATTTAATCCAGATCCGTTTAGTAGTTTTCGCGTGAAAGAGTAACAAACATCCATACATTCTTACAAACTTTCTTTTCGTATATGACATTACTAGCTGTTGCCCACGGCTCCGCCCGCGTGGATGTTGGTTATCGCTGTAAAAAGTAGCCTATGTGTTATTCCAAACCATAATCTATCTCTGTGCCAAATTTCATCCAGATCCGTTCAGTAGTTTTTACGTGAAAGAGTAACAAACATCCATCCATCCATCCATTCTTACAAACTTTCACCTTTTTAATATTAGTAAGGATTTATTTGCTAAATTGTTATTTATTATTGTTAAAACACTACATACTATAAAGCAAAGTCACTTCCCGCTGTCTGTCTGCCCTTTGTAAGTATACTTAGATCTTTAAAACTGCGCATCGGATTTTGATGCGGTTACTTTTAATAGATATATTGATTCAAGAGGAAGGTTTATATGTATAATACATGCATATTATAGCAGAGAAATCTAGAATAAACCGAAGCGAAGCGTGGGCGGGTCGCTAGTCCTTACTAATATTATAAATGTAAATGTTTGTAAGAATGGATGGATGGATGGATGGATGTTTGTTACTCTTTCACGTAAAAACTACTGAACGGATCTGGATGAAATTTGGCACAGAGATAGATTATGGTCTGGAATAACACATAGGCTTTTGCAGCGATAACCGACATACACGCGGGCGGAGCCGCGGGCAACAGCTAGTTACTTATAATTTACTTAAAAAACTAATCTTCATATAGAGGCCCTGTATACATCTATCTATAATCCTATTACGTACATACCTACGGCTACGTGACTAAACTGACGATATTATTGTCATCAATAAAAAGGTCATTAAATGAGCTAATGCTGATAATGCTTTGTGTACATATTATTGGGACAACATGCGATTGTTAATATTGGCCTAGAATACACAATTGCATAGACCAGTCTCAGTGTGGCGTAGAGGTCATGTGACTACCTAATAAAACCAGACATGCATTATCATCTTTATCAGAAAGATAGAAATTTTATTTAGTTTCAGACATCTGTCTGTTAGCAAATATACCACCTCGTTATGAGTTTTATTGAAAGTTATAAGAATTATACTTTTTTCCACGTAGCACTTGGGATGGCCTAAGCATCTACTTTGACGTAGCGGAGACGGGCCCTAATCAAATCAAATCAAATCAAATCATTTAATCATAATGTAAGTTGGTACAAATTATAACATAAAGCTTATAAATAAATAAATGTGTACTACAATTTTAAGGTGCCTGTACTAGGATAAACCTGTATCACAAGGCGATAAGAGCTAAAATTATATATACTATACTAGTTGTTATACTAGTTGTTGCCCGCGGCTCCGCCCGCGTGGATGTCGGTTATCGCTGCAAAATGTAGCTTATGTGTTATTCCAGACCATAATCTATCTGTGTGCCAAATTTCATCCAGATCCGTTCAGTAGTTTTTACGTGAAAGAGTAACAAACATCCATCCATCCATTCTGACAAACTTTCGCATTTATAATATTAGTAGGATAAAGGAAAAAAAAATGACGATTGTCTACGTCTTGTTTACAAACAAGATAAACCAAACAAAAAACAATGTTATCAATGAATTTGTTATTATGATTCATGTAAAATTAAAAGAATGAAATAAAATTCCTTATAAGTAAATAAGTAAAAATTACAATGTAACACATGAACGTCATAAGTGTTGGAAATAACAAAGACGTTAACATGATTAGGTTAACATTGTCGTATTTTGTTGTTTTTAGACAATGTTATTATAGTTAGAAAGACGTATATAAATATCGCAGTAGCGCGCCTATCACTATCTCTTTCTATACCATTACGTACGTATTATCTATCGCATTCATAAGTTTCCGTGTGGTGACGGATTAAGAATACAAATGTCACCACGCCGTTCCATCCCGAGGGTATCGTAAGAGTCGACTAAGGAAGTAAGGCAGACAATAAAGACAGCAAGAGAGGGAAGACTCAACCAAAATACCAACCCGTCTGGCCAGCGTGGTATAGCAGGCTAATATCCCAAGTGTATGAAGGAGATCCGTGTCCAGCATTGGGACGTTTATAATATAATAATAATATTTTTGGGACAACTCGCACACCGCCATCTGATCCCAAACTAGGCAAAGCCTGTACTATGGTAACCAGACAACTGATAAACATACTTATATATTTCTAAATACATACATATTATAGATACATAACACCCAGACACAGAACAAACATTCGTGCTCATCACACAAAGATTTGTCCTGGGTGGGAATCGAACCCACGACCTCCGGCGTAGCAGTCAGAGTCACTAACCACTAGACCAACAGGCCAGACAGTCAGTTTATGGGTTGAGACGATGATGATGATGACGATGAATAAGTACTTAGAAGAAGGCACAAAAACGTGGTAAGTAAACTGAAAAGCGCTGAATCTTATCATTCTTTAAATAAAATACCAATGTTTTCAGACGCTTTTGTTGTTTGGTCAGCATTTCACTTCATTATAGTTTTTGCTAATATATCATTAGTCTTTATACTAATATAACTGCTTCGTTAGTTTAGTGGTCGACTTGAGCAACTGCTGGTCACGAGGTTCCGGGTTCGATGCTCTGGTTAAAAATAGATGCCGCATATATGGCTTCTATGTCTAGAAATCCACAATGACCATGATGGATACGTAGGTATTAGGTGTATCTACATATATCCAGCCGCGGATCTAGGATTTGGTTCAGGGGGCAGGGAATCTTAGCTCATTTCACTTGTAGAAAAATGATATAAGAAGAAAAGATAAGAAGAATTGGTTGGAAGCCAGGGGGAGCGGCAATTGCACCCTCCTGGATTTGTGCGCCTGTCTATACCTACATAATCTGAGTTATAAGTCGTTTCGCCCGCCATTTGTTCGCCCCAACGGGCCAAACGACCAAATTACATTTTTTTTAGGAGTTTGGCCCGATGGAGGTTTTATTACTGTTTATGTACAGACAGATTTTGATACTAGCTGTTGCCCGCGGCTCCGCTCGCGTGGATGTCGGTTATCGCTGTGAAAAGTGTTATTCCAGACCATAATCTATCTCTGTGCCAAATTTCATTCAGATCCGTTCAGTAGTTTTTACGTGAAAGAGTAACAAACATCCATCCATCCATACTTACAAACTTTCGCATTTATAATATTAGTAGAATTTAAAGATAGGTAGAATGTTTACCTAAAACGATTAAATCATTCTAGATGTTTATTCAATGAATTCGGTATAACAAACTTCAATAATAAGCAATACCTAACGCATAAACAGCAAAAACGACCTACCTTATTAATATACAGTGTTTTTTTTGTTTTGTAAGCAAATTGTGGGTAATCGTGTTATGTGGATATGAGATCGCTAATTGAACGTTGTTGTTCATTACTCGAATGTAAGAATCGATATTTGTTAGATACAAATGCAAATCGAGTTATAAGTCGTTTCACCCGCCATTTATTCGCCCGAACGGGCCAAACGACCAAATTATAATTTTTGATTGGGCGTTTCGCCCGATGAAGGTTTTATTACTGTTCATGTACAGACAGCATCAAAAGCTGTCTGTACATGAAAAGTAATGAAACCTTCATCGGGCGAAACGCCCAATCAAATATTATAAATAATAATTTGGTCGTTTGGCCCGCTCGGGCGAACAAATGGCGGGTGAAATGACCTATAACTCTGCAAGCCTACCTAAATACGGACATTTACCTACTTAGGTACCTATTACTATAACTTATCTATGGGTAGCCTACATAAATTTTTGACTGCCTTGGTGGTCTAGTGGCCGCAGTATACGCCTGCTGTGCACAAGGTTGTGGGTTCCATTCCCACACAGAATAAAACTTTGTGTGACCCACAAAGAGTTGTACTGAGTCTAGGTGTAATTTGTGTCCGTTAATTTTGTTTGTAAAGACCCCCGCGACACAGAGCTTGTTCTCTAGTGTGAGAGTTGTCTTTCTTAAAGAAAAAAATGCTTGACCTGACTGATTCATCAACACAGAGCTACAAACTTAAAATTGATTCCTTATATTATACGACGTAGGTAAGCACTAAGAAGGGATTTTTGAAAATTTCACCCCTAAGGGGTGAACGGTTGTATGAAACTCATTTCTAAAGTAAGCAGCACGAAATCTCGAAACCTAGATACCTCCCGCTTATGGTTAGACACAAAGGTACACGTATACCTACCTATATCTAGGATTTTTTTTCCCCAGGGAGTAAAATTTTAAATGGCTGTAGTAAATACCTCCTACCTATATAATATATTATCGCACCTGGTGTTGATGTTTTGGTGCGAGAAGAGACCTATGTTCAGCAGTGGCTTGAAAGAGCCAGATTGATAAAATATACTTACGGTTTGTTTTAGGCCTTAATCCACAGTCATCTTAGGTAGGTACCTACCTAAATGTCTTGCAATGTTTTTAGTTGTTCAGAAGTGTCACACAGGTCTCCAAAGCTCTGTTATGGTACAGTGTCAGGAGATAGGTAGGTACTTACTTACTCGGTCGTTGCTAAAACAGTGATTCCATTTTTTTTTGTGGAAACGTGCTAGTGTTGGAATTGCAAGCACCGATGGGCTACGGTAAATTTCTTCGTGAATTGCTTTTCTCAACAATGACAGGTCTCAAATTCAGATAACCTTACTTTTGTGTAAGATTAGAAATTAAAATAGCTAGGAACCTGCCTACCTACCAATGTTTATTAGGTTATATAACCGCGTGACTATTAGCACATTAGCTTCGCTTGATTTCTTTTCTAGCGACGCAAAAAGCATTGTGTAGGTTCAGATAATAAACCAAGGTCAGCTACCTCGCTGCCCGGCTCGGTTAGTTTCAAGGTTGCTTTTGTGTATAAACATATGCGATCGATCGCGTAGGCGACCCACTGCGCATATTCCAAACACTACACAGCCGGCGCGTGGCCTCCACAAACTTTTCCGCTTCAAAAAGTAGGAATAAAACAACAAAATATGTCTTAACTATAATTTTTATTTGCCTTAAATTATTACAGTTCTTCTAGTACCTTGGTACGCAAACATAATAATCTAACTAGAAATAATAACACAGCAATATGAGCTTTATAACAAGCCCAAGTAAGAGTTTGAGATCAATAGTGGAACGGTTTTATGTCCAATGACTAAATGTGCATGACGCGCGCGCCCTCACCTTTGGCGTAAACTCCTCGCTCGCCATCTTATTCTGTGATTGTGGTGTGCGAAGTAGAAGCTCTGCGTCAGCAAGAACCGCCTTGGATGTTCCATTGATCTCTGAGACGAAAAGCGGCCCGAACTCTCCTCGGATATCCGCCATAAAGTCCTCCTTTCATTCGGCATATCAATAGTCCTTTTACAAGCCATGGTCTTCTTATATTCAGTGTTCCATTAATGCTTGTTAGATTTCTTATTGTTCTCGGTGTTAACTAGCTTCGTGACGATCTTTCTGGAATGGCCGGACGGGTCGAAGTGGTTGGTGTGCTCGTTGACCTCCTTCTTAGTGCGTTGCTTGCCGCTGTGTCCGGAGAAAATGTGCTTATCGTGATCGAAGTTGTAGTAGTCGTACTCGTCAAAGAAAGCTTCGGACATATTTACGTTTTAAATTAAGTAAATATTAGAATTACACGGAATTTGTCGAGATGACAACGTTACTTCAGATTTTGTTTTGACTGAATGTTCGCTGCAACGATTGCGGAGCGTTTATATAGGTTGGTTGTGACACGTCACTGACCGCATGCGCGCGATAAAATTCTCGCAACGTGATTGGTTGAACGTCGCCGACGACCCGGTTATGGAGGATGTTTTGTTTATTTTTAGAGACGTTTGCATGTGTACGTAAACCGCCTCGTGATACCAACGTGAACATTTTTATTTCTACTATTTTACGACATTTATTTAGTAGAAAAATTAAAGCAATTTTGTGTACATAAATTTTATTTTGCATAATACGCGGATATGTATTATGTAGATAAATTACCCTTAACCCTAGCTCACTAACCTTAATTTAGAGTAACGTTGTCACTAACCATTCGTAAAATTTACGACGAATTAAAACATCAATATTTATGTGAATGGACTTTATTAATGACATAAAATGACATTATTTACCAGTCTTAGTTATCTCTTAATCAAATAATATCAATTGTTATTAAAATATTTTAATTAGTACAATGGTTGCACATTGAAGCGATATGTTCCCTAAAAAAACGCTTTTTTGCAGCTGTTGCAGAAGTTCGTGGTCATACAATGTTTTTTGCAGGGCAGTAGCTGCAAGTTTTTCGTGATTAAGGATCTTGGGTAGAACGTACGATGCGTATGAGAATCAATCTTTAAGATCTCCGCTATAATTTAGTTCAAATTTTGGGATAAAGTTACGGTCTGATATTTTTCCTGCAACCAGGGCTTCATTAATTCGTCTGCCATTTCTAATGCAAAGACCCTTCTTTTTTATGTTTTATTTTTCATTTTTGATCGCATTAGACACCTGAATAGCATAACCATTCAATATAGACAAATTTAAGATGTCATAAAACAAGCACAGTGGCCATCTGTTGGTCTTACAGGTGGTACTTACTCATATTCTCACGCTACTTTATAACATTCTGTTTAATCCTTCTACCCCCTCATATTTAAAAGAACGTTTTCATTTCCTGAATGACACACATGGAAAGTCCCTGAGATCATCGGAAAACTTAAGGCTGGCAATACCAATGCATTCCACAAAATTCTATGACAAATCCTTTACCGTACATGCCGCTCGTTTGTGGAATGCATTGCCAGCCGCTATTAGGCGAGCACAGACCATATCCTCTTTTAAAAAAATGGTTTACGAACATTACCTTCAGCGTAACTAAAGAACCTAAATTCTTCTTTCTTATAGATATTGTATATGTAATAAAATTTGTATCTTTTTATTTATCTATTACATTAATTGTTTGTACCTAATGATGTAGGTAAAATGTTATTTATTTGTGTAGGTATATGTATTGTTTATAACGACATAATATTATATATGTATGTATAGTTCTTAATAGGTATTCATTTGTACCTAATTATTATTTATTTACCTTCATTCCTTGTATTTATAACACCAAAACCTCCCACTACTTTTGCTTTATTATATTTAATTTTCTCTTCTGTCCATCCAAAGGTTGCCTGGCAGAAATTGCTTTTAGCGATAAGGCCGCCCATTGTACATAAATGTGTAAAATAATATCTGTATCAATAATGTAACTGGTGTACAATAAAGAGTTTTCTATTCTATTCTATTCTATTCTACTTATAACCGAGCTTATCTGGTCCACAGTATCTAAGAATAATTGATTTTACTTTAATAATTTAATTGTAAAATCCAATTATTCTTCTTTAGGCTTCTTTGAATTTGTATTGACAGCAGGTTGATCATATTATGTAGAAGAAAGCAGGTAGACAACCGTTATTTGACTTTGGCTTGTAAGACGTAAAATCAAATATTTGTAAAATTTGCGTCTCTAAATTATCACTATCCTTGGATTGTAATGACTGTGGTCTACAGCATCACCGAGTCCGAATCAGCTAACTATTATAATATTATGTCATTTTGACTCCTTAAATCCATCTATAAATATAAAACACAATCTTTACGATCATATTTACAAAAATAATGAATTATAAAATTTATATACCTATTTTCAATATTTACCTCGATTAGTAGGTATAAATTATAAAGTACTTCAATATACTTCATAAAATACAAAAAAAATTATACTTCTATATTGAAAAATTGAAATAAACAACAGAAAAAATAAATACATGTCTGTGAAAAAAATTACGTAGTTACTAACCTTTCGTAATTTTTACGACAGTTCCACAATATCTCTAAATCTAAAATACATACATCCGCAATGAATGATTGCGGGTCACTGGCGACGCAAATTAAGAAGGTAATGACAACGGCAGTAGCGGGAGGGGTCGGGAACTTATTGAAACATTGAGTACGTGAGGTCAGCGTCGTAATTTTGACGAATGGTTAGTGATCTAGGGTTAAGCTAACGATGTATAGTCTAATTTGTCTGTAATAGTTATAACTAATTAAACAGGACATGAGTGCTTAAGTATTTATTGGAACGAAGTTCCTTATCGCGCGTTGTGAAAGGGGGCTAGACGGAAAAAATTCTTAGGAAAAGTTGTCACGACACTTTTTGCTATAGTAAGCTATTGTAAGCTGTGCGCATGTTTCTCTGTCTCTCTTTCTCCTCTCTCTCTCTCTCTCTCTCTCTCTCTCACACTCTCTCTCTCTCTCATAGAAAGCAATCCAGATAACATTATAATAATATATTTATATTAAAATATTAATTAAATAATGATTAAACTAGCTGTTGCCCGCGGCTCCGCCCGCGTGGATGTCGGTTATCGCTGCAAAAAGTAGCCTATGTGTTATTCCAGACCATAATCTATCTGTGTGCAAAATTTCGTCCAGATCCGTTCAGTAGTTTTTATGTGAAAGAGTAACAAACATCCATCCATCCATCCATTCTTACAAACTTTCACATTTATAATATTAGTAAGGATTATTAAATTTATTTAACATAATTAAAAATAAAATAAAAATATGTGTGTTATGTGGAACTTCGTTCCACCCGGGTGTCCTTTGACACCTCTCAAGTTTTATTTAAAAATAATCGTTATTAATATTGGTTAGGTAGACCTTAGTCACAGAAAATATATTAGTCCTAACAATATTACCTGTCAGCAAATACTTTTGTTGTATGTAGACATGTGTTAAGGAGACGATCTTCTACGGTTTGACCTCGGTAAGTGAATATAAAACCGACTTCTATTCACATGACCGCACATTTCCTGGTTAAAGCCTCATCAGTGTTAGGTTTTGGACGAAAAAAATATTATTAGCTCAAGTATTATTGTTTGTTTGACCTTGCTCACTCTCGTGTGTTTTTTCTTTGATTAAGAATTACTACATGACATCACGTTTTGAGTGTCTGAGAGCCCGTAATGCCTGACCCGGATATAATATGTGTATAGTTTTTCAATGATACCAATAACAAAGAAACACCGTAACGATTTATTTTGTATACCTACTTGAGAGTTGTATATACTCTTAATCTTTTGTTTTTATATCTTATTTATGCTTATTATTATGTGTATATCTTGTGTATGTTTCGCAACCTTTAATGGCCGACATTATTTAGGTACTTACCACCTAAATAATGTCGGCCAATTAATATTTATCAAGAACGCAGGGTAGAGAAAATAAGTGATAGTTTCGAGACGCGCGTCATCAAGAAGAGCTGAGCATCTATATAAGTAAAGCAGAACTCACATCGGGCTATCGTAGTAGAATGTGAGAAGAAGAATAATTTAATTATTTAACCCAGTGAATTGCATCGACAATTAAAAAAATCTAAATTAGTTTCTACCATTATAGTATAAAAATGCTACCATGACATCACTGAATGCCGGCTCAATGTGACTTGTGTTTATGTAAATATACATGTATATTATATATACAATAATATTATTAAAGTCGCGTAGGTAACAACTAGCAGGCAAACGTCAATATAAATGTAATTAGCTATGAAATAGGTGTGTTGATAATATTGTTTTGATCGTTTACTGCCATCTATTGACGAGTGGAAGTTACTAACATGTTGTGAAAATGTCAGGTATGGCGGAATTTAGTTACTGTACTGAATAAAATTAAACACGGTTTTTTATTTTGTGAATAATAAAGACAAATAGTTATAAATAATATAGACAAAAGGGGTATAAGGTATTATACTTTAAGTTCTGTGTATTGTGATATTGTTTATGGAGATATAAAAACCAATTGAACATAGGAAAATAAGAATTTGGTTCATTCACATTTTTTTTAAATTCTTTATTTTAAACAATAACATAGAAACAAATACATATAAATATATAACATGTATCTACTAAGGCGAGCTTAAATTAAGATTGAGTTTTGTACCAGCAAACGTGTGTGGCAGAGGAGAAAGATACAAATATGAAAAATGTGTGAAATTGGATTCATGGCTGAATCTCATTTATAGTAGCTAATCTCAACGGATATTAATTAACTTATTTCCTTGCTCTCATAGGTAGATGGGACGCTTATCTGATACGACTGGAGAGAGACCAGACGCAGTACGCAGGCTCTTACTCTCCGAGGCACGGAGGCGTAACCTCAATTGTCTGACTCCGTATCCGTACTGATACTAAAACTCTTCTGATAGAAGAACCCAATAACAGTTTTTAAGACCTGGGAATCGCACTTTAACCATGCACGCTGACTTAATGCGCGTTGGTGAACCAGCTACATTTTTTATACTAAGTAGTCGGCAAACAAGCATACAGTCCGCCTGATGGTAAGCAGTTACCGTAGCCAATGGAGGCTTGCAATACCAAAGGTATCACTTGCATGTTGCCGACCCAAAAGTAAACACCAGGGGTTTTATGATGGAATTTCCGTGGTGTAGGAAAACGTCCGATAAAAATGCATGCCTAAATGAGCTTTGGAAACCTGTACTAGTACGCTCTAGAACACAACTACACCGTTGTGTGTAGTCATTTGGCTGTGTTCAAGGTGGAAGTCCTTCCCCAGTCGGGCTTGCTCACTAGTAAAGTGCCCTATCTCTCTAAACCAGATTAATTACTTTATCCATTTTCGGATCTACTAAATTATGAAAGCACATAACTCTAGAATAATAAAATGTACTTACTGGCCAATTTGTGAGCATGGAGGTGAATCTGTGCATACAGCAGCTCTCTGGAATACATGGAGATGTGACGCTGATGGTTTGAGAGGTTCAACTGGATCTGGGGGTTCAGCTGTTCTCCTCGCAGTGGACTCTGCACTTCCAATGAGGTATCCACTCAATGCAGACACGAAAACGAGCACAGCCAATGCCGTTATCACTATTTTGGTCTTCAATTTATATGGCCTGTAACAAAAGAAAGTAGGCTTAGTTCAGACTGACGACTGTTTGATCACTACAGAGCCTAAACTAAATTTTGCACAAATGTTCCCTAAACGACGCAAGTAAGCAGTAAGAAGAGATTTTTGGAAATTTAATCCCTAATTGGGGAAAAAATTGTTTAACCCTTGCAAAGTTGAAACGGGCCACTAGTTTTCAATAAAAATAAAGATCAAATCAATTATACAAGTAATTGATTTGATCTTTATTTTACAATTATAAACTTAAAATAATATTATTGGTTCATCACGGTGACGTAAGTATAGACCTAGCTTTAAATTATTTACAAAACAAAATATACTTGTAACGCCATCTGTTATTGAGTAGCATATTAGAGTTCGTTTTTATTTTCTTATGGAAATAAAATGCTGAATTATAACTATTGTTGTTTTAATACCGTAGTTTTAGCTTCACTGTAATAATATTACTCACTTCTCAGGGTAATCATCGTCATCATTACTGAAATTGCCTTGAAATATGGCAAATCTATTGATAGGTGACACCAAACGTATTGTGTCTAATGGTACTTCATCGGCGTGATTGCTAATAAAGTTTCTTCTATGTAACCCACTTCGTATTGAATGCTCCATGTTTTTTCTCTTCACGATTTAGTATAAACAATTCTAGTTGATAAGCAGCCGATCACAACATAACCTCACAAATTTGTAACAAGTTTCCCACTAAACAATTGTATGATCAACTTTGTTTCTAAATAACAAAACCTAACAAATCGAGTGCGTGTTTTTATTATGAATTTTTATCGCGTAACTTATTTAATTTTAGAAATCTGACAGTGCCAATGTGAAATGGCAGGTGGTTACGCAGTAAACTTGCGGGTATGTGAAAATCGATACGATGAACAGCTGTTTCAGGCCAACAAAAGTTTACGTGATGATTATACAGATAACTAACAGATGGCGACACTAGCAAAAAGAAAAAATAAATTTAATTTTCAAAAAATCCTTTTGCAATAGTTTATTTACATTTAGTAATATTTTTGAAAAAGGATTTTCTTTCCCCTGATAATAATTCATGATTTACTCTTTTTAGTAAATTGCTAAATTAAATTGTAAGGCGCTTTATACAATCTCCATATTATTTTTATTATGGACTATTGTGGAAATAATAAAGTATTTATACAGGGTAATCTCTGATGAGAGATTACAAAGTTGTATATTGCATATTCTCAAGTAGCATTAACACCAAGCTTCCTGATACCTACTAAGCACTCGGAATTTTGAATAAGAATAATTTAATTATATCCGGAATAAAACCTATGTGAGTTACACATATTAGAATAATAACCTTTCCTTGCAGTTCGGGTAAAAATAACCTTGTAGTAGGTATGTATGTTAAATAACAGTTAATTTATTTAATTCATAAAATAAGTACCTACTTAAAAATCGATTGTAATGTTTAAAATACATGTATCAAATATTTTGGATTGGAAATAAATGGGCTTTATTATTATTATATTATCTGTGCCCTGGGGATGATTTAGTTCTGTTCATTTAGATGAACAGGAGTAAATTTTGTCCAAGACAGCCCCTCGGATTTACTGACATCAGGGCAGTTGGCTTTTATGCCTAGGTTTTATAGTTTAATCCTAATTAAGCTTACCTATCCGAATCTGAGTCTGGTACACGAATGAGTACATGCTGATTCTTCTTTCTAAAGCTCGTCCTCCCGGGCTTCTTCATTGAACTTTGTCGTATCAACTGCTTCTCTGACATTATGTTGTATTTATAAAATTACAGCTAATGTTTCACAAATATTTAATTATTTATTATAAATTTACATGATTTATCACTATCAATAAAAAAGTATTTTGTTTGATGGATATTTGGTGCAATTATAGTTTTTAAACTTTTTAAGCAAGTGTAACTTTTCAAGAGAAGTAGACCACCATATTAGCGAGTAATCCCGACTGGGCAGGGACGACCAATTTACAGAAGATCACAGCCAAAAAACTACACACAGCGGTGTAGTTGTTTTCCTGTGTCAGTACAGGTCTTCAGAGCTCATTTAGGGATGCGTTTGGAAATAACTGTTTCCTATCTTAGGGATGCTTTATCTTAAAGCCCTGATGTAAAAAATTGGGTCGGTAACATGCAATTATTGATACCTCTGGTATTGCAAGCGTCCATAGGCTACGGTAACTGCTTAACATCAGGAGAGCCCATCACACAAAGTTCTTCCTGGGAACCTACGACCGCCGGCTGAGCAGGGTTTAAATTAACTACTAAACCAACAATCCAGTACCTACCTAAAATATTATTAAATATAGCGTCCTACCATAAACTTAGTTTTATAAATAAAAAGTACAAATGGAAAGATTTTTATCGCTCTTTTTTCATTATTGTTTTTATTCATTCGTTTTGATGACATATTACATTGTGTTATGAAAATCATGATAAATATGATAAATACATTAAAACGAACCTGTTTTTTTATGAAAATATGAATCATATAGTTACGTTGTTAACCTTTTTACAGATAAAAAAGATTAGATAATAAGCATAGAGTATTGCAGTCTTTTATTCTCGTTTACAATGGTGTTCATTGACCGTATGGATATCTAATATATAAAATTCTCGTGTCATAGTGTTCAACTTTGAAAACTCCACTGAAACGGCTCGACCGATTTTCGTGAAATTTTGTGTGCATATTGGGTAGGTCTGAGAATCGGACAACATCTATTTTTCATCCCCCTCAATGTTAAGGATACCGCTAAATTTTTTATTTAATTTTTTAGACAAAATTTTTCGTTTTTATTTTTTTATGATTCAGCATTAAAAAATACATATCACCCTTAATTTTCACCCCCCTACGATCAACCCCTATACTTTAGTAGCAAAACAACGTTTGCTGGGTCAGCTAGTTTTTTATATAAGAGTTAGAGAACAGGGCAGCGGAAAAGACCCTTTATTTATACTATTAAGGTGGCAAACAAGCATACGGCCCGCCTGATGGTAAACAGCACCATCACCTTAGAGACTCTTCCTGCGCGTGAGTAGGTACAGGTTTTCAGATTCTCCAAAGATTAAAGGATGTAGATCATTTAGGGATGTGTTGCCATTTTTTATACACCAGGGCTTTAAAATGGAGTATCCCTGGGATAGAAAAACGTATGCCTGACTTACTCACAGGAACACAACTACACTTCTGCGTGTGGTTATTTGGCTGTGGTATTTTGTAAGCTGGTCTACTCAGTCAGTTTTCCAGAAGTCAGCTGTTCATTATCGGACATAACTCGTAGGAAATATTTCCATAACTTATCATTGTTTTGTCGGTTGGAGATATGATAGATAAATCATTCGATATTATCAACTACCTGATGTTTTGTTCCTATACTCTTATCTTAGATTAATAAGTGATTTTCTTGACAGGGGGGACATGTTTGTAACTAGTCTTAGGAAATGCGTCTGCATTTATTTCTAGGTCCTAGTCGTATTTGGGCTTATTATAGGCATATTCATGAGATGCACTCTGGTTCTGTAAGTACAGCAACTGACTGCTTTACTCTATATTACATTCTTTTTCATGCTTTATGTTACATTCAGTCAGGTTCATTAAAAAAAGATTTTGAAAATTGGTATTATGTTTCAAGTTAAGTAGGGTATAAAATTCTTTAAACTTGGGTTGGGTTTATATTTAGAGCTTAGATTATTATACATAGGTATAATACAATAGTATATAATCTAATCTAAGACATATATTACAAAGGTAATACAATGTAAGATTTAGGGACGGTTTTAGTACTTACATAAATTATAAAAAACGGTTTTCTGCGACGTAAAAGAACATCTCCTGACAGATAATTTAAAAAAGAAATTCATGAAAAACCTTGTAAAATTTCTGAATTTTTAACATAGTTTAAATTTTTATTTCATAATTAGGTAGGTTAAAAAAGGAAAACAATATTATTATATTCTTGCTGTTGCCGGCGGCTTCGCCCGCGTCGTACCTATTTATGCCTATGTGCTATTCCAGACTATAATCTATCTCTGTGCCAAATTTCATTCAAATCCGTTCAGTACATTTTACGTGAAAGATCAAAGAGTAACATACTTTTTATAATATTAGTAGGATGTACCTAGTATGGTTGACATTTTGTAAGCAATGTATTATATATGCCTGTGTAACATTTTCGTAATACACAGTAAACATCCTTACTAATATTATAAATGTGAAAGTTTGTAAGAATGGATGGATGGATGGATGGATGTTTGTTACTCTTTCACGTAAAAACTACTGAACGGATCTGGATGAAATTTGGCACACAGATAGATTATGGTCTGGAATAACACATAGGCTACTTTTTGCAGCGATAACCGACATCCACGTGGGCGGAGCCGCGGGCAACAGCTAGTATAATATATTTGCTGACTGATTGCGTTTAACTAGCCTTTGCCTGTATGACAAACACCTTTCTCAAAGAAGTTATGCAATGAGAATTTGTCCTAAATATGAAGTAATTAGATTCTTAAATCATTTAAATTAAGAACTGGTTAATTAACCTACTTTTTTAAAACGAAATTACGAAATACAATGTTAAGGTAAAGTCAGATAAAAGTAAAGGATTTTTTATTCTTAATATAAGGTAGCAAATACGGCACGCCTGGTGGTAAGCAGTTACCGTAGCCTGCAACGGACGCTTATTATATCAGGGGCATCACTTGCGTATTGTAGAAGAGTGGTGACAGAGTTGTTCAGATCAGCCCTTATAGACAAGTGGCATAAGCGATAGAAAAGTCAAAAAAGCAAATGTATGGAATTTGACGTAAATTTCCGACATTATATCGTAGACTCATGTCAAATCCCATACCTACATTTGCTTTTTTTTTCAAAGATTGTTTTTTTGACTTTTCGATTCGACTACTGTTTATGCCACTTGTCTAGAGGCTCAGATTACCTTTTTACAACGACCACTGACTATGGTAAAAACGTACTCGTAAGTCGATTCTTTAACGCATTTTTTTGCTACGTAAATTTTAAGCGTTTCTTCTTTAAGCATCGCTACACGCTAGGTGTAGGTTAGGACCTATGACTGGCTTGTTATCGGTATTTCACCTGCGCATCTCCGTCCAAGAAGGCGCGTTAAAAGTGAGTCCCAAGTCACAGTTGATAGAACACCACATAGGCCTATAGCGAACGACGAAGCGATGAGGTTGACCAATAAAGACTCGATAAAAAAATCGTCAACATCTTTTATCCATTTATGGAATATATTTAACACCAACCGTTTTGGGTCAAGATCAATAAAACGCAAAATATTTCCATTAACATTATGTCATGCAATGAGTTGTGGCATTATATTTAGATTGTTATAGTAGGTATATATATTTTATACTATACAATATAACAAAATACTTCCTGCGACTGTTAGGGATATTTCTAATATAAAAATGAGAAAATATTTGTATTTTTCCATTTTTGCAGCTTTGTTTGTAGTGAATAAACTCCCAAACTACTGGACCGATTTTTAAAATTTTTATACCTATAATAGAAAGCTCCGTTACCCGTTTAAAAATATAGGGGTTCCTGTCCTACGAAAACTAAATAAATGTCCACTCGTATTCACTAAAACGTAGGGTCAAATCTATCGAGTTTAAAACTATCCTATATCTCAAGTTGGACCTATTTCAAAATTTCTGCCAAAGTTTATAAAGATTATCTATTTGATGGTTTGCAAAAACTAGGTACCTACTAGACGGATGTTGATAAAACTTTACAATGTTATACATAACCATAAAAAAGACGCGGATGAAGTTGCGGGCATAAGCTAGTTGCTCATAAAAAGAAACACTTTTGGCATCAAACATTAACCTTTAAGTGCAGGACTATGTTTGGGACCTTTAAAACAACAAGCTAAGGAAGAAAAATACGATTATCTTTTCCCAAGCAAAATGGGCCTTCTATCAATTTTTCAAGTTTCCAATGTCATGACATCCCTCTCTTTTAGGAACAAAAGAAAAAGATAGCAAGATATTTAACTGCTGGATAAATTCAGTCGTTTTTGGAACCCGTCTAAATAATAAAATAATGTATATTGTTTTCGTGGACGTCCGAAACTTGTGAAAAAACAAAGGGACATTTACGAAGCGTGAAATAAAATAATAATGAAAAGGTCAGACAGTTCTTTAGGGTAAAAGGCTTGATGAATAGATAGTAGTAAAGAGGATTTATACCCGGGAGATGAACCCACAGACGTTATTAAATTGTAGGGTTTTTGTAATTTTACGGTCTATGTTTTAGGAAAATTATCTACTACTAGCGGCCTGCTCCGACTTCGTCCGGGTTAAACTTATTTTCAGCGCAACTTTCTTTTTTTTACAATAACAAACACAAAAAAATAATTACTGAAATCGGTCCAGGCATTCACGCACGCGTGATGCCGTGACAAAGGGAAATAGGGATTCATTTTTATATATAAGACTACCTGTTGCCTGCGGCTCCGCCCGCGTGGATGTCGGTTATCGCTGTAAAAATGTAGCCTATGTGTTATTCCAGACCGTAATCTATCTCTGTGCCAAATTTCATCCAGATCCGTTCAGTAGTTTTTACGTGAAAGAGTAACAAACATCCATCCATCCATACTTACAAACTTTCGCGTTTATAATATTAGTAGGATAATAAAGCTGAAGAGTTTGTATACTTTTTATTCGTCTCTTAATTTGTCGTCAATTATATAACTAATATTATAAAGAAATACCACCTATGCGAAGCAGTGCCGGATCTAGGTTTTTAAAAAGGGGGAGCAGTCTGCGAGTTTGCCGCCTCATAGACAAAACTACGTAACTAATAAAATATGTTTATTATTTGTTGAAATTTTTTTCATTTTTTTTTGAATAAAAAACAGTCTGGCTGGGTCTAGTGACTGCCGCCCCGAGCCGCCCGGGGCGACTGCCCCTCCCGCCCCCTAAACCCCTATGGACGGGCGGCTAGTACTCTACAAAGTACCTACCTATCGTAGTAACAACAAGTATACTTAGGTAGCAATTAAAATAATATATATACTCTAAACGTCATAAATACCAGTTGACGAACTAGTTCCATAAATGTCGATATTATTAGATATACACTACTGATATTATAAACGCGAAAGTTTGTAAGTATGGATGGATGGATGTTTGTTACTTTTTCACGTAAAAACTACTGAGCCTCTAGACAAGTGGCATAAACGATAATAATCGTATCAAAAAGTTAAAAACTAAATGAATGGGATTTGACGTAAGTTTACGACATTATATCGTAGACTTACGTCAAATCCCATACATTAGACATAATATGACATATGCCACTTGTCTAGAGGGGCTGAACGGATCTGGATGAAAATTGGCACAAAGATAGATTATGGTCTGGAATAACACATAGGCTACTTTTTACAGCGATTCCACGCGGGCGGAGCCGCGGGCAACAGCTAGTTAAGTAATATATCTAATACGTATTAACGTATAAGTACATCTACAAAGTAACCTATGTTATTATTATAATTATTGGCAATCAAGGTATATTAAATATTCGCTAGCTAATATATTTTTTACTATGCATAGATCAGATTGATTACCTACTCAGCGATAGAAAAAATAACCTGCAATAACCTAGTCACCTTTATAACGTCTTACGGGTCTAAAGGGGCTATTGAGATTTTTAATATCTGTTTATGTAGATATTAGGGGTCGCCCGCGCGCGGTAATTTGGAACGTACATTTCCCCGATTTTGCAACATATCCCTGTAATGCTCCGCTCATATTGATAATAGCGTGATGTTATATAGCCTATAGCCTTCCTTATCCTCTAGACAAGTGGCATAAACGGTAGTCGAATCAAAAAGTCAAAAAAACAAATGTATGGGATTTGACGTAAGTTTACGACATTATATCGTAGAGTTAAAGGGCTGGATAAATGTCAACAAAAAATATTTTATCTAATCGAACCAATACTTTCTGAGATTAGCGCGTTCAACCAAACAAACAAACTTTTTAGCTTTATAATATTAGTATAGATATAGAATCAATTTAAAAATAAATGTAGTCTTGTTGCAATGAGGAAATGCCTAGCTACCTATTATAAGACAATAAACTATTTAAAAATAATTATAATTCATAACTTAACAATGGCAGAACGGTTTATGATTGAAATCGAAGATGTTTCACGATTTTATTGGCAGTAAAAGTTACTTGTATACAATATTTTTTATAGCTATAGACTTGGCTTTGTCTGTCCAGAGACCCTCCTCACAATATGTGCCGTGTTGAGGAGCACAGCCTTCTGCATCAGACTCTTAACGATTTGTTCCGCATTCGCCTCACGAAGTTTTGCCGCACGTAAAAATCCCTATTCGTCCTACATTTTATTCCGTTTTAGCCCAAAATACATATATTTTGGGGTTAATCCGCATCAAAATCCGTTACGTAGTTTCAAAGATCTAAGCATACATAGGTACAAACAGACAGCGGGAAGAACTTTGTTTTATACTATGTAGTGATAGTCGCTCATTTTGTAAATAAGTCATATTTTGTTTCCAATCCTTAGTAATATTAAAAATGTGAAAGTTTCTAAGAATGGATGGATGGATGGATGGATGTATGTTACTCTTTCACGTAAAAACTACTGAACGGATCTGGATGAAATTTGGCACAGAGATCGATTATGGTCTGGAATAACACATAGGCTACTTTTTGCAGCGATAACCGACATCCACGCGGGCGGAGCCGCGGGCAACAGCTAGTTATCCATAAAACCGCATCAAAATCTGTTGCGTAGTTTCAAAGATCTAAGCATACATAGGGCAGACAGACAGTGAGAAGCGACCACAGAAATAGATCAGGAAGCGACTTTGTTTTATACTTTATAGTGAATTAGTGATAGTCTCTCATTTTTCAATTTCAAAAATTTGGCTTCGTCATGTTTTGTTTCCAATTTTAATTAATTTTTATCATGTTTACACTAAGTAAACAACGTGAGATCGTGATCAATCATTGTCTGGTGTTGTCTCGTGTCGGGGGCTCTCGAGGGCTCCAGTCACGTTTTTATTTAAAACAAGGCTTTAAAATTATGGTACTTGGGTTGTTTGTACACACAGTAACGGAGATGGCTGTGCAGGGCCGCTGTATGAAGAATAGTTTTTTAGGAAAACCATTGTATATATTTCTGTGGAATTCGGTAACAGTGTATATTTCACACAAATTCATACATGGGTTTTCCGAAAAACCTAATCTTTATATACATATCTCCGTTGCCGTGTGTACAAATTTTAGATTTACTATAACCACGAGTAGTAAAAAGAGAGAGGTTGGACACCATTCTAGCAAGCAAGCCCGACTGGGAAAGGACCTTACAGAAGACCACAGCCAAATAAATAACACAGCAATGTAGTTTTGTGCTGGTTTCTAGAGCTCATTTAGGGTTATGTTTTTGAAGAAAATGTTTTTCTATCCCAGGATTACTCTACTTAAAGCCCTGGTGTAAAAACATGCGGGGCAGTCTTAGGGGACTGCGGATAGAAGTGAAAACTAAGTAAGAATTGTATCGTTGAGCTATTAGATTATTATTTTCAAATTACTTTTGGTTAGTCTAATGGAAATCGTTTTGTGGCGATGACGCGACTTCTATGATTTTTGTATACCCAAAAAGTGCTCAACGCGACTAAGAAGTTTTCACTCTAAAAAAATGGCTTAAAAGAAACACAAAACTGTTCGTAAACTGCAGGAACTTCTTACTGCCTGTTTGCCTCCAAAATTGCGAAGTATTGACCGCCATGCAAAATTACTATTAGTTATTTATTATTTTGTTTATTTTCAAGTCAATATCATATAACTCAAAATAATGTTACCTTTACGAGAGGTCAATATCAAGGCAAACCGCACTTTTTTATGATACTGTAGGAAGTAAGCTAAATATGTTTGCCATATTTATTTCTTACGATGTCGGTTATCGCTGCAAAAAGTAGCCTATGTGCTATTTCAGACCATAATCTATCTCTGTGCCAAATTTCATCCAGAGCCGTTTAGTAGTTTTTACGTGAAAGAGTAACAAACATCCATCCATCCGTACATCCATCCATACATCCATCCATCCATCCATACTCACAAACTTTCACATTTATAATATTAGTAAGAATTACTACACATACTCCGATTAAAACAAAAAAAAATTAATTGGCTGTACGGTTCAGTGGCTTAAGTTATCTTTTGTGTTAGTGGCTTCTGCGCGCGTGTTATGGGTTCGATCCCTACATGGGACAAATGTAACAGAACTGCTTTGACTCCAGAAAAAATAACTGAACCGACTAGGTACTACTCATTTTTCATCCTTCTTTGTAATAATAAGTAGTAGATATTCATTATTACTGCATATGCCGCCCTGGGCTTAGTTGAAGTTATGGAAGATATTTATTAATATTCAAATCAATAATAATAATAAAATAGGCAATAATAATAAATAAAAGGAGGCCCGCGCTAGGTGGATGGGTCAAGGGTCTGATGCAGAAGGCAGTGCTCCTCGACACGGCACGTATTGTGAGGAGGTACCTCTCTCTGGAGCCCTAACCGCACGCGCCGGTAGCTTGGACTTTGTTCCCTTAACCGGTGGAGACCTACTTTTTATATTTTTAAATGTATAGATTTTTTGATTTGTTTTTGTATTAGTTATAAATGTAAAAATAAATAAAGGAAGTACACAGTAGCAACTCATATATGCCTCACTGCTGGGCACGGGTCTCTTCTCCTCTATCTAATAAATTAAATATTATAGTGACGAAGCCTAGACGTTACCGCGTCGATTATTTGCCATTTTTTTAAAACATTACATAATTTTGGCGGCAAGGCACTTAAATATTGACGGTAATCAGTTCGTTCAAAATTAATTAGTTATGGATTGCAATAATATTATACTACACACACACAGCACCAAATATACGTAAAAAAAAAAAAAATCGTACGATCAAATCACTGAATCATTGCACTTTTTACACTATATTTTTTAATATTTATATAACTTATACACGTGTTTTTGTAAAGGTGTTAACATGCGCCTTTTCGCATCTATGTACCGATCACAACTGACTGATTCTGTAATGTTATACTTTTTTTTAAATGACCACGATGATTGCCACAGTATAAGTAAATACAGTAGTTCAACTCTGTTTGGTATATGTATATATCAGGTGATTTTAAGTATTTTGGTAGTATAAAAAAAAGTACAGTAAAGTTTTAAGAGAGGTAGGGCACCATACTAGTGAGCAAGCCCGACTGGGGAAGGATCTCCTTGACCACAGCCAATGACTACACAAAGTGGTGTAGTTGTGATCCTGTGTGTGAATACAGGTTTCCAGAGCTCATTTAGAGATGTTTTTTTAACTAACGTTTTCCTATCCTACGGAAATTCCATAATAAACCGTGAGGTTTATTTTTGATGAGATACCTTTGGTATTGCACTGGTATTGCAAGCGTCCATAGGCTATAAATACAATGCTGTTTGTTAATTTTTCACGACTGAAATGATCTTAATGAAGATCTTCCAAGAAGATAGATGGTATCCTAGGAAAGAATATAGGTTAATTTTAACCGCGATTATTGACATCAACGCGGGCAGAGCCGCGGGCAACAGATTGTCTTTTATAAATATAGATTTATGTTTGTAATGCTGATGTGATATTAATTCAATCAAACTGAAGTTCGTCTTCAAAATAGAGATGATTCAGCCAAGTCATCATGACAATTACTAGTGAGTAGGTAAGTACCTACCTCTGATGATTGTTTTTATTTATTTTATATTGGTGTGGTCGATCGATTTTAAAGAAAGAAATTTAGCAAATATGCAGAGTCTTAGTTTTATCTCGAAAGACCTTTGCCAAACATACTACAAATTTCGTTGTTGACCTTCCTATTATATTTTGTTAATTTTTTTTCAATTTTATGTTAAACATAAAAGATATATTATGGCGAGTCAAAAAAGGTTTTAATATGAAGATGAATGCCATTTAGAAATGAAGTTCTTTTTCAGTCCCTCCCCCCACCCCAGAAATAGACAATGTTGAACAAGGAACACTAACATGGCATTCAAGTTTTTTGTTGTGGACTCAACTAGGAAATTAGAGCAGGAAAAGATCTGGTTGTCATCGTGACATAATGTTTGTCACCATTATTAAACAAAGGAGGTAGAATACCTTACTATAGTCTATTTCACATAGCATGGGTACAGTGACGTTTAACATCCTTACTAATATTATAAATGTGAAAGTTTGTAAGAATGGATGGATGGATGGATGGATGTTTGTTACTCTTTCACATAAAAACTACTGAACGGATCTGGATGAAATTTGGCACAAAGATAGATTATGGTCTGGAATAACACATAGGCTACTTTTTGCAGCGATAACCGACATACACGCGGGCGGAGCCGCTGGCAACAGCTAGTTTTACAATAAAAGTAAAAGAAAATGATTGATATCTCTAACCAAATGGCTAATTGCGTGATCAAGAGCCTAGAGTATTCAATCGATAGGTTTTAATTTAATCGTCTTTCATTTTCATTGATATATATCTTCAAATGTCCCACGTCACAGTACCCATTCTATGTGAAATGGACTATTTGCATTTATTTTATTGACAATCGCACTCTTGTACGGCTATCAATCAAACCACTGTGACGTTTTATAAGGAAAAGTAAACAATATTTAGAGAAACAACAAGATACAACAAAAATGAAATTATTTTGTCTACAAGAAGGAGGCAAAGGTCCAATCAAATCGATACTTATCACCTGGAATGGTTTAGAACAAAAATTACTCGAGTAATTCTCACTGCCCTGCTAAGGAAGAACGACACAAGTACATAACAGAAGTTTAGGGATAAAGGTTTCTAAAGTTAGATGCATAAGACGCATTCTCCCGTATCTTTCGATATGCAGTTATGCTTTCAATCCTTAGTAGGGCAGCTCAGTCTTCCGTGCGAAGCTGGAGCGGGCTGCTAGTGCTAAGGTCGCGTACGTACCAATCCGCGTCGCTGTAAAACGATGTACTAGGGCCTTACGTGTGTCTCCGTTCCGGGAGCCCATACGGACGGCCCGTACGGGTCTCCCGGATAGCTGTAAAGCCAGCTTATAGGAATTAAACATACGAGTAATAAAAGTCCTCACGTCTCGGAGATGAGTCGGAGTGAAGAAGAGGCTACAAAGGGTAGGTAAACTTTTGGGTATCTCAGAAACGGTGCGTTTCCTAGAGAAAAAATCGTTCTACTAAACAAAAGCATATTAAATTATCTACATTCTGAAGCTAGATCCTTCACTCTACACCGGCAGGGGTATTCCGTAAGAGCAAAAACCGAGCAAAATCTGGCTGTCAGATTGAAAATCGGTATTCCGTAAGAGCCCTTTTTGACGTTTAGTCAATAGGTTGTGCCGTCACCGAGCAATCACAATTGTCAGTTTGCGATCACAACTGTCAGTTTGCCATCGCTGTTTCTTAGAGAATCAGCCGGCCGCTTTTAAACCATTCGTGGGCTGGACTATTTTGCCAGTACAAATTACAATAAACTAACGCGCGATTCGCTTCGGTTTCTTATAGATTACTCTATTAAAATATGCATGTTTTATACATATAAACCTTCCTCTTGAATCACTCTATCTATTAAAAAAAGCACATCAAAATCCGTTGTGTAGTTAAAGATCTAAGCATACATAAATGTAGGGACAGACAGACAGCGGGAAGCGACTTTGTTTTGTACTACGTAGTGAAATGGAAGTATTCCATATTGGGCACCCGTTTTAATGGCACCTGAGTGAATGGCACCTAAGGTATTCCACATTGGGCACCTACCAATATTTTTATATCGAAATATAAAAATATCGGTATCGGTATATAAATAATAAGGTATTCACATAGGTGCCCAATGTAGAATACCTTAGGTGCCATTCACTCAGGTGCCATTAAAACGGGTGCCCAATATGGAATACTTCGTGAAATGATACATTATATCGATGGAATAAATATTATATCGTAGATAAAACTACATATAACATAAAGAAAAAATATTACAATCTTGATTAAAATCACCACCCACGTATGTTGCGAGAATACCTACATTGATAACATTTTACTTCCTGCCTAATATTATAAAGGTAAAGAGTTTTTTTGTTTATTTGAACGCGCTAATCTCAGAAAGTATTGGTTCGATTTGAAAAAATCTTTTTTGTTGAATAGTGCATTTATCCAGGAAGGCTATAGGCTATATAACATCACGCTATGATCAATACAAGCGGAGCAGTAGTGAGATGTGTTGCAAAATCGGGGCAAATTTTAAAACGACGCGGACGAAGTCGCGGGCGATCCCTAGTTTGTTAATAAATCTACTTAGTTCGTACAATTATAGTGAGTGAAAGTACATTAAACTGATTAGTACCTACTAGTTAGTATGTTTATTGATAAAGCATTGATATTGTGAACGTATAGAGGTGGATAAATGAGAGCCATAAGTTCCACACAATATAAGTTATTTATTAACATAAATGTACGTGTATTTATACAATAATAAATGATGTATCGGCAATATCTCCGATACATATTGGTGGGGAGTACGTGGAAGTAACTACGTGATATTATCTAAATACTCATTACTGCTGAGCCTACATCACTCCCCCTTTTGAAAAAAAGGAAAACATTATATTTAATATTATTAAACTAAATACATTGTAAAATTTTAAACTATCAATGGATGTATACCGTTTGTAAAAACCTTAAAATAGTAAAGTATCCTAGTGTAAAAATGTATATAACAATATAAAACAATTAATTAATTTACTAGGTATAAACAATTAAACATATTATTATAATAATGTAAACAAACAGTTTGCTTAGAACGCAAATCTCACGGTCGGTTTTACAATGCGACCGGATCGAGTTACTAGTCGCGAGCTTCTTTCTGCAAACGCTGCTTTATTATCAGGTGCATTGGCTGCGGGTGATGTAACCGATGTTTGTTTTGTTTTATTTTTCTGCACTTTGTCCTCTGTAGTTTGTAGAATAAATGCTGGTTTTAGACGATCTATGGACACGACGACGGTTCGGTCCGGAAGCTGGATAGTGTAGCATTTTCCTTCACGTCGCAGAACTTTGTAAGGACCTTCGTAAGGAGCACACAGTGACTTTTTCATCATGTCTCTTCTAAGAAAAACATAATCACATTTTTCTAACTCCTTGTGCACGTAACATTTTCTATTCGTATTATGTCTCGTAGCTGTCTCGCTTTGTAGGGCGCGCATAGCATTCGATAGCTGTGTGACGTATACGGCGTCGGACTGCGATGTTTTGATTGTCTCAGCGAAAAAATCAGCTGGCAATCGCAAGGTTGTTCCGTACGTTCTTTGTGCTGCACTTATTCCACTTTTCTCGCTAATTGCAGTGCGTAATCCCAGTAGGACCATTGGTAAGTTAGCTACCCAGTTCGAGCTATTTTCGCATGAAGTTAATGCTGTTTTTAGACATCTGTGCCATCTTTCAACTTGCCCGTTCGCTTGCGGATGATACGGCGTAGTACGAATTTTATTTATTCCGAGACGCTTTGTCAGCTGATGGAATAAATCTGATTCAAATTGCCTTCCTTGGTCGGTTGTTATCGTTAATGGACAACCAAATCTCGCAATCCAACCACTTATTAGTGCCGTGCATATGGTTTCAGCGGTGATGTTTGCTACGGGTATTGCTTCGGGCCATTTTGTCTTCCGATCGATGATGGTAACACAGTAGCGATACTCTTGTGATATAGGTAGTATTACTATGTCTAAGTGAATGTGCTCAAATCTCTCTGTTCTTGGAAACTCGTTGAGTGGAGAGACAGTGTGACGATTAATTTTTGTCCTTTGACAATCTATGCATGTCTTTGCCCATGTTCCAACTTCTTTATTCATGGTAGGCCAGAAGAATTTTTCAGACATCATCTTTCTTGTGCTTCGTATCCCCGGATGACTGAGACCATGTACTGCTGTGAATGCTGGGTACCGGAACTGCAGTGGTAAATAGGGTCGAAGTTTTCCTGTAGACGTCTCGCATACGACTTGTAAGTCGCTATTAGGTATTGTGTACCGTTTAAAGTGTAGCTTTTTATTCTGCAACAATTCAGCTAATTCTTTGCTTTGTTGTTGTTCAGTGGCTAATTCCCCATAGTTAATAAAGCTAGGGAAGCTAATTTCCTCGATTCTCGATAGTGCATCTGCTACAGCGTTTTGTTCGCCCGGGATGTGCTTAATCTCCGAGCAGAACTGCGAGATAAAATCTAGATGTCGTAGTCTTCTAGGCGTGTCATTGTTGGATGAGGCTTTGCTAAGTGCGAATGTTAGCGGTTTATGGTCGGTATAGACTGTAAATTCTCTTCCTTCTATCATGTGGCGAAAATGTTTGATAGACATATAACCCCTGTTGGTGACCCCGACCCGGACTAGCAACGGACCTTGTTTCTGCCTGCCGGCTAAGAAGATTGAAGAACATCATCAACGAGATATCCAGTGATCGCACATTTCAATTGGCTTCCCACAAGCGGGTCCCACCAATTGGAATTTCAAGAGGCAATATTCACGGTTATTATCGCCGGCACGTAACGTCAAGAAAATGGCAACATGTCCTAAGCAGAACGCAGCCGGTACGAACTACGTACCAGTTGCACAACACCAGATCGCTCCGCCAGTTGAAGACAGAGCGTTGATAGAAACACGTTCAAGGTCAAGATCAAATTCCCGGAAAGCAGCATGGATATGCCGTCCACATATGAAGTATGGCGTAAATGCGTTTAGATGTTGGAACGAACAAAAATGCGCATTCCGAAAGCCGTCGGAAAACTAACATTGACTCCGACTGTGGCAGTACTCGGCGTCAATGATACCCCAAACTGTCGACTATGTGTTACCGACTTAAACAGTGGTACACAATTTTTAATAGACACGGGGGCAGAGGTATCGGTGCTGGCAGCGAAGAATCGAAAAGTCGCAAATAACTCAAGCGCGTACACATTATACGCTGCAAATGGAACATCTTACATCATCTTACAGATATTACAGCATTATCTGCAATTATATTAGGTATAAAGATAAGCAGGCTACCATCATACTGAACAGGGCGTCCCGTTTTGTTCCTATATTTTTGTGCGTAATGCTATTTTTGGTATAGTAAAATACCGAAACACATTTAATTTGGTTTTATTACAAACTAGCTGTTGCCCGAGGCTCCGCCTGCGTATATGTCGGTTATCGCTGTAAAAAGTAGACTATGTGTTATTCCAGACCGTAATCTATCTGTGTGCCAAATTTCAGATCCGTTCAGTAGTTTTTACGTGAAAGAGTAACAAACATCCATCCATCCATTCTTACCAACTTTCACATTTACAATATTAGTAAGGATGTAAGAATAAAAAACCTATATCTTTCTATGTATACCTAAGTACCTATAATCCATCTATAATATAAAAATGAATCGCTAAATGTGTTGCTAAGCGCAAATCTCGAGAACAGCTGAACCGATTTCGCTAATTCTTTTTTGCTATGTTAGTTATTGTCAGAAGAAAGTTTTTATGTAAAAAAGAAATAAGACAGTTGAGCTGAAAATAGTTTAACCCGGGCGAAGTTGGGGCGGGCCACTAGTAATTAATACAAATACACCGCTGTGTGTAGGTAGGTATTTGGTTGTAGTTTTTTGTAAGGTCTTTCGAAATATTCCATATTGGGCACCCGTTTTAATGGCACCTGAGTGAATGGCACCTAAGGTATTCCACATTGGGCACCTACCGATATTTTTCACAAGTACCATTAGTAGAACAACACCTGCGAAAAATATCGGTAGGTGCTCAGCGTGGAATACCTTAGGTGCCATTCACTCAGGTGCCATTAAAACGGGTCTTCTACTTACTTCGGTCTTTCCCCAGTCGGACTTGCTATTTTGGTATTACCCTATTATACCTCCGTGGAGAAACTTCCTTGAAGGTTACAAAGATTTATACCCATAATTACAAAATAGCATTCTTAGAAGTTAATGATTATTTCTGCAATTATTTTCCTCGTAGATTTATCCTTTATTTACATGCGAAAACTGAGATGCAAATTGTTAACTAGAAAGAAAGAAAGAAATAGACGTTTATTGCTACACATAGAGACAATAATATGAACTATAAAGGCCTATGTGTTATTCCAGACCATAATCTATCTCTGTGCCAAATTTCATCCAGATCCGTTCAGTAGTTTTTACGTGAAAGAGTAACAAACATCCATCCATCCATCCATCCATCCATTCTTACAAACTTTCGCATTTATAATATTAGTAGGATTACACTGCCCTGGTGGTCCAATGGCTGCAGTATGCGCCTGCTGTGCACGAGGTTGGGGGTTCGATTCCCACACAGGACAAAACTTTGTGTGACCCACAAAGAGTTGTTCTGAGTCTGGGTGTAATTTGTGACGTTAATTGTATGTTAGTAAAGTCTACCGCGACACAGAGCTTGTTCTCAAGTGCGGTAGTTGTCTTTTTAAACAAAAAAAAACTCAAGGTACCTAACCGTGTAACTAGGTAATTAGGTAGGTGGTTTGGGTAATGGCTTGGCAACATGCAAGTGGTACTTCTGGTAGGTATTGCAAGTGTCCAGAGGCTACGTTAACTGCTTAACATCAGGCGGGCCTTACAACTTACCACCCAGAGATCTTGACCCGTTTGGGAATAAAACCCATCTGCTTCCTTCAGTTCAGCAGTTCAGTAGAAGAAAAAAAAGCTCTACATGAATAGGTGGTCTGAAGGCCGCTTTCAATAAAATTAATAATAACATTTCAGGCATTAGCCTAAAATGTGCTCAATGTGACTTAAATATTGGAAGTGTTGTGAAAAAAAAATAGTCACATTCTGACTTTTTTATCTAAATCAGTAAATAAATGTAGAGCAGTAAGTAATACAATATATGTACGATAAAAGCAAGATTAAAATTTTGCTGCACTAATGCCATCTGTTGGTCAACAGTTATATCACGTCAATATTTTTTACATTGAGCATTATTTGTAGTATCATGTTGTTACAATAGAGGTCACTACATTGATTTTATTTATCGATTAATGTTGAATCATTTACTAAGGGAATGCATTTTGGTTTGATGGCCAAAATGTATGTAATAAATAAAACTCAATAACTACTTGACAGATTAAAAAAAAAGGAACTCCTATAAAAAATAAAAAAATGTCTACCCGTGCGAAACCTGGACGAAACGCTTATAATGTATATTTTAAAATATGTTCATTATCTTTATTAAAATAAAATACACCCTTGACTTCGACCTGGCAACTAATTAAGAGTTTGTGGTTAATTAAAATTAATAATTTTCTAGAAAATTAGATACTCATACCTACTCGGTGTTAACTGACGCTTCATTAGATATTCCTTAACAGTTTTCTTGTGCCAATTTATTTTTATCTAAAAATTTGAATATTCTGAAGTTGGTGATTGACCTGGAGGGTTATTCTTAGACATTACGAGACTACGTGACAACAAAAGGGCCTAATTATAAGTACAAGCAACCACGTGCAAGCACAAACGTCGGTTGCTTGTACTACAAAAGAAGTAGTATAGGTAGATATGTCTAAATCGAAACATTTTTCATACAACCACGGTGGTAAAAAGCATACGGCTCGTCTGATGGCAAGCAGTTACCATAGCCTATGAACGCTCATATTTAATGCTTCTTATTCTATAAAAATGACGGCTTCCCTACAACCGTTTTTTAACCTGAAGCTGGTCCACCTTATGATAATTGGTGCTCATGGACTTCGCCGCTGCTTACCATGAAGTTGGTTATTTCTTTAAACTTTGTTTGAAGAAGGACAATTCTTAACGGCCAGGAAACACCACTGCTATTAATTAGTAAATTCTAGAACCACACCTGTAGGTTTGTATAGGAGAAATGAACTAAAGATATGTTTTATTAATTTTTAGGGTTCCGTACATAGAAAGGAAAAACGGAACCCTTATAGGATCATTTGTTGTGCGTCCGTCCGACTGTCTGTCAAGACCCTTTGTCTCAGGGACGCGTGGAGGTATCAAATAGTCAGGTCTATTGTCTCTTAAAGCTGTGATCAAACTTCTAAGCCAATGCAATCAAAAGATACATGCCGCAAATTTCCGCAAATTTTCGATACTCGCAAGGGTATCAAAACCTATAGGGTAGGTACTTTCCGTAAACTCAGAATCTTGGTACGCAGCAACGTCTTATAGCACAGATAAAGGAAAAATTGCCAAAACCGTAAATTTTTAGTAACATCATTATAATAAAACTTATATACCTACAGGTTTGTACGGAACCCTCGGTGCACGAGTGCGACTCGCACTTAGCCGGTGTTATTTGTAAGTACATACATCCGTGTGGTAACAGATTAAGAATACAAATGTCAACACCCGGTTCCATCTCGATAGTATCGTAAGAGAGTAAGTCAGGAAGACAATATTTTTATTTAATTTTTTTATTTAAAAACTTTTGCACAAAAAAAAGTGTGCCAAGGCGACCTTAATGCCAAAGGCATTCTCTACCAGTCAACCTTTGGGTGATGCAGAGAGAATACTAGGTAGGTACAATATCCACTGCTAGAGGGATAACTCGAAACAAAACCCTATACCAACCCGTCTGGCTAGCGTGGTATAGTAGGCTTATATCCCTGCAAATGTATGGACGAGACCCGTGCTCAGCAGTGAAAGGATATGGGTTGAGATGAAGTACATACCCTTTGCAGCAATGCGTCTTGGTGTTCTCGCGCACGTCCGTGACGGTCATGCTTTGGATCGTCATGATTCAGCTGTAACAAGACAAAAAGTAACTTTAATATCCTGGTCTAAATACTAAAGGTCTAAATATTACAATTCCACTAAAGGTCGTGTATTTTAATATTACTACGGTCACAAATAAGTATACGGCACGGTACGCTGACAAAATCTTTTTTTTTATACTACTTGGGTGGCAACACATCTATTTCTGTGGTGGCAAACAAGCATACGGCCCGCCTGATGTTAAGCAGTTACCGCAGCCTATCAGGGGTATCAATGGCGTGTGACCGACCCATTTTTTTATACCAGGGCTTTAAGTTGGAGTAGCATTGGGATAGGAAAACGTTTCTTTCAAAACGCATCCCTAAATGCGCGCTGCAGACCTGTACTCACACACAGGAACACAACTACACCACTGTTATAGTTATTTGGCAGTCTTCTATACGGTGGAGGTCCTTCCCCAGTCGGGCTTGCGCGATAGTATGGTGCCCTACCACTCTTAAACCGCTTTCTATTCCTGGAGCACGCCAGTTTTGTGGTATTGGAAAAGGATGCCAGTGGAGACCTGTAGCTAGTAACGCAAAGAAACATTAACTACATCACTGTGTGTAGTTATTTGGCTATGGTCTTCTGTAAAATGGATGTCTATCCCTAGCTTGTATGGTGCTCTTTCTTTCTATTTTGCTTGCGAGCCTTCAGCACAATTGTGTGATTTTGTCTTGAGAATGTTTCTGGTATAATGTTAATTGGCAAGTTTAATAAATACTCTATTGACATCATATTCTTAGAATTTGGCTTTTTTGGCAGTGTCCAAACCGAATAAAAAAGAAGCTTTGAGAAAAGGTGCGTTCCGATATCTCATCTTGAGATATGCTCGTCTATTACACGGTTACATAAACATAGATGCCAAAACATGGGTATGATCTCTACCTACACCTTAAAAAAAGCGTGATGTTATTTATTTATAGAGTGACCCGACAGTCATTTAGTAATGCAAGGTCTTCACATAGTAACTCCTTAGATTCCATTCTGGATTTATACCGAGTCACAGGAAACATTCAATTCATTCATACGGCATGACATGAGATTTCAACGTCTCGAGAGATATGACCAATAAACGTCTGCTACATACTGTGTTAGGGTTGTCACGTTTTATTTTATCTATGAAAACAGTGATAGTAGTCAAAAAGTCGAGTAGTAAAGTAGCCAAATTACACTTAACATATTATGAGATATTTATTCGATCTCTGGTATCATCTGTTAATGGTAAAGATATTTTTTGGAAACGTTCATGTCTTAGATGAAATTCTAAAGGCATGTCTAATCCACCAACCCACACTAGGTCAGCGTAGGTGAATTAAGGCCCGACTAAATCCTCTCAGCTCTCTTATCAAGAAGAAGAGGAGATCCATGCCTAACATATTTTTTTAAATCTTACTTCTTTACAGTTCTACAGAATGTTTTCAGTATTCAAATCCAATAAAATTTAAACTAAACCAATTACAGCATGCGAAGTATTTTAGTGTTTTGTTCTCTAAGTAGGATTAAAAATTGTACGAAATATCGAACAAAACGTCATAATATAGAACGGGTAGTATTTGACAACCCTAGGAACTGTATTGACTTTTAATAACATGTCAAATAAGTATATTTATTAGGTAGGTATGGAGTTTCTTCTTTATTAGTACAAAATGTATTGCAACAAAAAGTACTACTTGTAAAAATCTTGTATACAAGGCATCACACCACTTTTGAACAATGAGGCAGGTAGAGTTGCGGATCCAGGGTTTAGTTCAGGGGCAATCTTAGCACATTTCACTAGCAGAATTTATTCTCTTTACTCTTCTTTTCTTTCTTTATTTCTTTCTTTAAAGAGACAACTCCCGCACTAGAGCTCAAGCTCTGTGTCGCGGGGGACTTTACAAACATACAATTAGTAGACACAAATTACACCCAGACTCAGAACAACTCTTTATGGGCCACACTAAGTTTTGTCCTGTGTGGGAATCGAACCTTCAACCTCGTGCACAGCAGGCGCATACTGCGGCCACTGGACCACCAAGGCAGTCAAATTCTATTCTGAGCTTAGCAATTTATTGAAGTGACGTCTTATTTAGACGCGTTGAGCACTTTTTGGGTCATCGTCACCGCACGCGCTCGACGATACAATTCACAAGTTACTTAGTTTTCGCTTCTATCGGCAGTCCCCAAAGACTGCCCCGCATGTTTTTTTGTTTATTTTACATAAAACATTGAAAAACCTAGTTGAAAAGAATTGTGTAGAACTACTGTTTTTTCTTTAAAATCTCTACAAAAGTGCAGATTTACCACATACTATAAAAAAAATTACCCAAATACGTTGTCATAGTAACATAGTAAATGATTGTCTCAGCACAGTGACAGAATACTTAATAGTACAGGCACAGTGTTAATTAGAACACCTCGTGTAGGCCACCATCGACAGTCATTACTACCTACTAGTGTTACTGTGTGATTAGTTTGTAGTCAGGGAGGATTTTACAGGGGTTTAGTTACCGGGTATTTAGCATATTAGGTAACAGCCTCGGTGGCTCAGTAGTCGATGTGTGCTACTGATCACGAGGTCCCGGGTTCGATTAAAAATTCGACAGAAATTGGTATTGGGTTTTTCTGTCAATAAATTCACAAGAGATGCCCGCAGTTTAGAAATAGGCGGTGTTTACACCCCCATGCCTCGAAAAGCAAGTAGAGCCGTTGGTCCTACGAATGATCTCTCTCCGGTCATGTCGGATTACCGTCCCATTGGATTATGAGAGCGAGGGAATAAATTGTGCACTTGTGTTTGCGCACACACTTGTACACTATAATATCTCCTGCGCAGATGTTAGTCTCCGTTGAGATTAGCCGCCGTGACCGAAATTTGGTTAGGAGGACATTATTATTATATGCCTCACTGTTGAGCACAGTTCTGTTCTTCTTTATCAAGAGAGCAGACAACTTAGGCCCTTATTGTGTGTAAATAAGGGCCTAAGTTGTCTGCTCTCTTGATAAGAAAGAACAGGACTGCGCTGACCCAATACAGGTGGGTGGATAACAGATGCTACATATTAGAATTTCTGCTAAGATATGTAGGTATCCTCATGATGTATTTCTTCTGGCGATGATCTATGATTCCTCCCCCTCCCCCTCCTTCGAAATTGAAGGCACGCCCGGCATAGAATTTTGTAGGTTTGATTAGTTTGTCTTAATCTGTTTTGGTTCTTGGTCTTGACCAAACTTAGAGAGACGCCAGGTATGAAGGGGCGCCCTCGGCGCTCCTGGGCCTTCTCTGGGCTTCATGCCTAGCGCTCTAGGGTCGTCACCCTACCGCCTTAGGAGGGCCTAAAGCAGGTACTGCTTCCAGGTACCACCCGTTCGAATACTTGGGTTTTTTTTTTTTTTTTTTTTTTAACTACCAAGGTGGCAAACAAGCATACGGCCCGCCTGATGGTTAGCAGTTACCGTAGCCTATGGACGTTTGCAAGCGTTATAAAGCTACTAACCGTTCCGTGTGGTGACGGATTAAGAATACAAATGTCACCACCCCATTCTATCCCGTGGGTGTCGTAAGAGTCGACTTAGGGAGTCAGGCAGACAATATCCACTGCATGAGAGGGAAAACTCGAATCTAATCCCTATACCAACCCTTTCTGCCAGCGTGGTATAGTAGGCTAATACCCCTTCAAATGTATGGAGGAGACCCGTGCCCAGCAGTGGGACGTTTATGGGTTGAGATGAAAGCTACTAAAAACTCTTTGATAATGTGTAACACCCTTAAACAGGTTCAGTGAATAATATCCGTGACCAAGCGATTGGTAGCACGTAACAAACATTAATACATATTATACATACAAATGATATTATTAAACACAATTTCTTAAAAGACTGCTCCCGGGGCACTTTACAAACATACAATTAACGGTCACAAAGTACACCCAGACTCGGGACAACCATTTATGGATCACATAAACTTTTGTCCCGTGTGGGGATCAAACTCATAACACGCCGTGCAGTGGTAAATAGCGAGGTAACCACTGAACCAACCGAGCAGTCGAATTCCGCTAGCTTTGATCGCTCGTGCAGAAACCATTGTCATGTCATGAGTCTTATTAACAGTTCAGACACTAAATAGAATTTAATGTATTGGTTAGATAAGGTGAAGGTTATTTGGAGGTACCTTGACCTGGTGGCTAGTAACCATGGTTACGTACGACTACTGAGCCCACGTGGGATGTGATGATGTCATAACGTCCAGCCTTGAGTCAATGACATTGGTATAATTGCATAAATAATGATGTTTAATATAGGTGTAAAAAATGTATTAGGCAAGAAGCATCGTAAGTATGATCGCTATAGGTCCACTAGTATGTAAGAAAGAATATATAGTGAGGATACTGCCGCATTATATCGAAATAAATACCTACCACTTAGGACTAAGGCGTAACTATTTAGGGCGCCCGCATTTCGAAGTCTTCGAACGCCACCACGATTTGCTAACTGAATACTGAGCACTAGGTATTTATTTTGTCACTAGTAGCCCGCCCCGGCTTCGTACAGGTTAAACAGTATTTTTATTTGGTTTTTACCATCTTAGGGTTCACGGGTTAAACAGTATTTTTATTTGATTTTTACCCTCGTTTTTTAAATCCCGATATACATGTTTGTTTCTAAATAGTAGCGGGTATATGAAATTTCATGCTTGTTACTTTGGAAAGAACGGACTTCCATACAACCCTTCCTTCATCCCTTATTTTAACTCCTTAGGGGAAACATTTCCTAAAACTTTAAGGAAGCGTCGTGCAAAATTTCAAGTTTGTAGCCCCATAGGCTCTGCGTTCGGTTCAGTTAGTCGGGACAAGCAAGTGTCCTTACTATAATTATAGTCTTCTTTATACTGTGGCCACAGCGAATCTTGTCCTTATCATAATTTATCTGATACTACCAAGTACCTGATAATTTTTAAGTTAATATTAGTAGAAAAATATTAGCATTCATGTTAACTAAATATTGTAATTGTGGTGTTCATTGTACCTTAGCTTGCGTCATTAGTAATTAACAATACACTGTACTGTACTTACTGTAAAAAGAACATTAAAACCTGTTTTGTTTTTATATAAGTCCTTAAATAAAATCGGGTTTAATGAAGTTTTTATTGCATTAATTACTGATATTACCCACAAGGTTTTGCAGTATTAGTAAATAATATTATTAACCGACTTCGAAAAGAGGAGGTTATCAATTCGTGTGTATTTTTTATTTTTTTAAATGTTTGTTACCGCATAACTCCGTCATTTATGGACCGATTTGAAAAATTCTTTTTTTGTCTGACTGGACATACTTCCAGTTTGGTCCCATTATCATTAAAAGAAAGTTCCGATGATGGGATCCATGAGGAATTGAGGGAACTCCTCAAAAGTTATAGGCACACATATAGCAATTTCAATATTTTTAACAACTAATCAATCATTTGCATTCAGAAAGTGTAATTTGGTGAAGTAAAACTGATGAAGAAGACCACAGTTGGCCATCTGAACTTCTCAATAATAAGTATTTTACTGATGGCGATTAGATAAGTTTCGGTTATTGTTGCTAAGCAACTATTAATAAGAAATAATGACGTGAATTAATTGAGCGCGGATTGCACAGATTAAATATAGCTTTTAATACCTACTTGACCTGTGTTCAGCCCGACGCTCAGTCGATTTTATTCGATTGTAACAAACAAATATTTGAAAATTTTACAACTTGCCGTACTGAAGTCGGTTTTTTTTTGTTAAAATTATAGCTACAATGTTTTTGTGTTATATCTATTTCCCGTTCGTTTTGGATGACAGCTCTTGCGTTTGAAATTCGAAACGGAGAGAAAATCGAATGTATGTGGCGGCCCTTAAGCAGCTATTAGGAGACCAGCAAATTTGGTCCACCCGCTGAAATCAACTAAATCTTTTTTCAGATTAATGCAATCGAATTCAAATTATGTTTAATGAATAGGTATGTCATGCCAAGATCGATTATGTTAAAGAATGAATTGTTTGAATCAATGCTTGAAGTTGTTAAACAATATATCTATAGAACTCGTACTATACTATCTATACTCTATACTAATACCACAGACTTAGTATCTTTTCATAGTGATTTTAACTGCGCTAAAAATTACAAAGAAAAAAGATTTGCATTTTTTTTGTAATTAATGAACTCACAGACTACTGGACCGATTAAAAAAATAATTACCTTATAAAAAACTACATTATCAGCGAGTAACATAGGCTATATATGTATTTTATTTTAAAAATAAAACGATAAATAATAAACTGTGTCTAAAAAAAAGTAAAGAAAGAAAGAAAGAAAGAAAGAAAAACAATTTATTTTTTCAAGCAAAATAAAGTACGATTAAATTGTGGAATGAGCTTTCTGCCGCGGTTTTCCCGAGAGACTATAGCATGGGGTTCTTCAAGGAAGGAGTTGTAAGGTTTCTAAAGGGTCGGCAAAGCGCGATTGATACCCCTGGTGTTGCAAGCGTCCGTAGGCTATAGTAACTGCTTACCATCAGGCGAGCCGTATGCTTGTTTGCCTCCTTGGTAGTATAAAAAAAAGTAATATTATTAATAGGCTGTGGTCTTTGATAAAACCCAGGCATACTGCTATCGTATGTGTGTAATATATTTTAACAACACGAAATAGTATGTACACGCATAAAATATTTCGAAACACTCAATGAATTTTTATGTCGCGATAACAATGAAAATTATATCGCTTCATTGCCCCATAGTATGTCATATCAACCAACCGAATAACTTTCACCAACTAAATTAGATAGGTTTAATAGGTAGGCATGTAGTTTTTTTTTAAAGCGTTGGTGGCCGAGTGGGGAAGTAACCGACTTGCACGCAAGAGGTGCGAGTTCGATCCCCGGTGGCAGTACCAATGTGAATTTCACTTTGTGAAGTTTATGTGTACTAATCAAATGATTCGCCATCTGCTAACGGTGAAGTAAAACATCGAGAGAAAACCCACATGTCTTAGAAGAAATTCTAAAGACATGTCTGATTCACCAACCCGCATTAGGACAGCGGGCCTAAAGCCCTTCTTTCTCTCTTGATAGACGTGCCCAGCAGTGGGCATATGGGTTGCTATCCTATCTACTAATATTAAAAAGCGATCGTTTGTAAGTATGGATGGATGGATGTTTGTTACTCTTTCACGTAAAAACTACTGAACGGATCGCGATGAGATTTAGCACAGAGATAGATTATGGTCTGGAAAAACACATAGGCTACTTTTTACAGCGATAACCGACATCCACGCGGGCGGAGCCGCGGGCAACAGCTAGTTAGTTATATATGTAGTTTTACAACCGCCTTTTTATTATATTTTTTTACCTGTATGTTCCTGTTAATGAATTGTTAATCAACGTTTAATTCACATTGACTCAGTTGTTATTCTAGTGTTTAGTGACCGTGACTGCTGAAGACAATAATATTATAAAGAAAGATAAGCTACCTTCATACTGAGCGGGGCGTTAAATTTTGTTTCTATGTTTTTATGCGTTCTTGCTCATTGATTTAAAGTATGAATGCGATAGATATACGGAACGTAATGATACAGAAAGAGATAGTGATTGATGAAATAAAAATAATAAACTTTTTAGCTATATACCTACTGTTTCTTACGTGGAAATAATTGGCTGAAGGTCGTATATATGTATGATAAGGACGATTCTATATTTTACTAGTCTGTAGGTACTTATTATAAATAAATAATTGTTTCTCGAGTATTGGCGTACATATGTACCTACGGTAATACGTCTTGTTAAAAATGACTATGGACGCTTGCAATACCAGAAGTATCACTTGCGTGTTGCCAATTTAAAATTGTGTAAGTAATAGCTAATGTAATATGCTGTCAAATCTTGGTATCGAGCGGAAACCTGGTGACATGTAACACAGGTAATATCTTACCTACCACATGCACCAGCGATCCACAACCGATATGTATTGTATTGTATTATATTAGCTTTAGTACTTTTGTAATGTCGGTTTTGGTGAGAAATAAATGATTTTATTATTATTATTATTATATTAATTGCCAACCCATTTTTACATCAGGGCTTTATAATGGGACAATCCCTGGGATAGAAATACGTTTTCTTCAAAACGCATCCCTAAATGAGCGCTGGAGACCTATCATAATATACCTATATATTTTCCGAGAAATGGATACCCAGGGACTGTCTATTAGTAACAACTTGGCCGTAGCTTTAATGACGCATTGTTTAACGTGGATAAAGCGGATAGTATCTCTGTAATTATTAATATCGTCTCATGTAAAGTAAAATATTGCTATCGTTGTACGTTACTTCGGAAACCTTACACTGATTAACTAGGGATATGACCCTGAGTATGACAACCTCTTTATACGAAACCTTATATTAAACTAGTTTCCACCTACGCGGGTTTGTCCGCGCGTACAATCCCTCGGGTACAGAGGTTTTTTCCGGGAAAAAAAATAGCTTATTTGTTATTTCAGATTATAATCTATCCCTATGCAAAATTTAATTGAGATCCGTTCAGTAGTTTTTGCGTGAAATAGTAACAAACATAATAATATGTACATCCATACATTCTTAAAAACTTTCGCGTTTATAATATTATTAGGACTAGCTGTTGCCCGCGGTTACGTTCACTTGGTTATCATTATAAAAAGGAATCCTATCTTCTCCAGGATATCATCTGTCTTCTTGCTAAATTTCATTACGATTCATTCAGCCTTTTAGTCGTGAAAAGGTAACAAAATAACATACATACTAAACTAACAGAGTTAGAAGAGACTGGAGAGATTTCTTTAAATTATCACAAAGCGTGCCGCCCGATTGATGGTAAGCAGCTACTGTAGCCAAAGTCAAAATCATTTATTTATTTAGATAGATATGATATGATCATGAACATATCATAAAAACAAATGCCAGCATATTGTTTTCTACGGCCAATTCGCTAACTAGGTTAGGGCCTCGAAAAGAATTGGCAGGAAACTCGGGCCACTCTTTTTAATCGCCAGAGTATAACATTTAACTCGGGCCACTCTTTTTAATCGCCAGAGTATAATATTTAACTCGGGCCACTCTTTTTAATCGCCAGAGTATTACATTTACAATTTACATATTAGTGGAAACAATAGGATGCTAGCAATGACGTGTTAAAAGTTGAGTCGTTCGAGCGAGAAAGTGGGATAGAGCTATACAGCGTGCATAGCTCCATCTCTCTTAGTTCAGAGCTCAACGCGCGAGTTGGGTGTGCGTTGTTTTCCTTGTAACACCAAAGTATTGTATTATGGGTAACCCAGGGATAAGGTAAAAGTTGTTTTAAAACAGTTTTGAGACCCGTTCTGACGCATAGGAACAGAAGGCTTACTAACCATGAGGAGCTAAATGTGTCTGTTACAACGAAAAAGAGGGACGATATAGTATATATTAAGAGATATAGTATCTATAGGTCCGTCTCTCTTTCTCATTGGAACGACTCCCGTTTAACACGTCATGGTAAGCCCCAGTTGTATTCTACTGCACAGCCAAATAACTTATTTGTCTGTGCTCTTCTGTAAGGTGGAAAGTCCTTCCGTAGCCGGACTTGCTCGTTAATATGGTGCCCTAAGGCAACATAGCTCATACACTTTATTACCTAAACTAATTTCCCTATGTTTGATATCAGCTTGAAACCAGCTAATAATTGATATAATTAAGGTTTAATTGCATATCGATATGAAAAACACATACTTTATAACAATTTACAATACATTACTACTTAATAGGTAAGTACCTAATTATATTTCAATTTCTAATCAATGCGCATGATGGCTACGTTTTCACATGCAGAAACTACGACAAACTATAATGATAATAATTTATAATTTCATCAACATCTGATGAGGTTCTTGTTAGACGGTTGCATTGTGGGCCATCAGGACCATCATTTCATCAGCAGATGGCAGTACTCTTGGACACGGCGCGCATCGTAAAGAGGTTTCTGTCTTTAGAGGTCCTAACCACTGGTAGCTTGGTCCCTGTACTTGATGTCAGTGAGTCTATTTTTTTTAAAAGATTTCCAAAAAGGGAAGGATTTCTATGTTCGCGAAGGGGGTCGTATGTTTTTTTTAATATTTTACAAGATATGTTTTGATTTTTTTTAAGTAGGTACCTAAGTATTTATATATTTTTGTGTATCATATTGAATAAAGGAAATAATTTCCTAATCCAAATTTCAATCTCGACAGATACAACTCATCTTCACGGTCACCCAGCGGAAAGCGTCCGACTTTCCGCTGGTTGACCATAATTGTGCAGGAAAAACTACACATTTTATCATGATCATTTTAATCTTTTTAAATTCTTACTTTTCTAAAAAAAACAAATTTGGGTTGTTTCAGTATTTAATAATACTAAGAATAGCATTGTAAATCAAAGAATAATTCTGTCTGTAGGTAGGTGTTTCAATGGAAGTTAATATTTTAAGAATAATAATATAAATTAAACTACTTCTGTCATTAGACGAAAATATGTACTGTGGGTACAATGGCATTTTGAACATTAGAATTTTCCGTAGACAGAGAAATTTTCCCTTCGACCGTCATCGAAACCGATGGTTCGTAACCAGTTGCGATCGAAGTCTTTTTCGTCCTTAGTCGTAATCAGTTACGATCGAGGATGTTATTTTTCCTTGACCGAAACCAGTTACGATCGAAGACTTTTTCTCATTTTATTGAATTTATCTTATTGTATGCTAATATGGTATAAGTTTCTAACTAGCCTCTCAAGTGTGTTCACCCAAATGTAGCGTTTCATTTTGTTAAGTTTATATGTATTAATCAAATGATTCGCCATCTGCTAACGGTGAAGGAAAACATCGTGAGGAAACACACATGTCTTAAAGAAATTCTAAAGACGATGTCTGATTCACCAACCCGCATTCGGCCAACGTGTGTGAATTAAGGCCTAAGCCCTCTCTCTCTCTTGATAGAGGAGAGGAGACCCGTGCCCAGCAGTGGGACATATATGAGTTGCTATTATAATGTGGCGTAGTAGAAATGGGCATTAAAGTGTCTTTCGATATTAGTACGAATGCTGAAGCCAGCGTGTCTGAATTAAAGCTAAATTCTCTCTCTCTCGATAAAGGAGAGGAGATTATGGATTGCTATTTTAGTATTATTGACCTAATATTAGTATCCCTATGGCATTTATATCAAGGCATTATTCTACTACCTGATGAGATGGCCTTTAAATATCTATTTAGACCTACATGTTGTGGATATTTTTAGATAAAATTAGCATATTATTCTGTACATAAATGCCATTATAACCAAAAATGCTGTCGAGACGGTTACTATTTTTTATTTTTATTTTAGTGGGTTTTATGTCGGTATTTAATGGCGGGTGAGATGGGTCGCTATAGCAACAGAATGAACCTTACAGAAGACCACAGCCATATAAGTACACACAGCAGTGTAGTTGTAGTCATGTGTATGATTACAGATATCCAGAGCCAATAGGGATGCGTTTTTAACAAAACATATTCCTATTTCAGGGAAGTTCCATCAAAAACTTTGGTGTTTATTTTTGGGTGGGCAACACGCACGTGCTATCTCTGGTATTGCAAGCGTCCATATAGGCTACGCGGTAACTGCTTACCACCTGGCCGTATGCTTGTATGCTACCTAAGATGCATAAAAAATAGTAACAATAAGGGTGGAAGACTGTCCCTCAATAAAAAAAAAAGTTTTTCGGAAACAAACGTTGCCATTTTCACAAAAAAAAACACGCCATTTTCTATTCTAGATATCTGTTATAACAACGATCTTGGACCCTAGTAGCCCCCTAAGTGAGTTTTGGTTTTTGGTTAGAGTGCAATAAACAAGAAAGAAGCCGCAAAAATGTAAGAACCTTTTTACCTATCTAGAGAATTTAGGTAGGAATTCACCGCTAATATATATTAAGACACTTTAGCTATAAAAAGACAGACTAGTTAATATAATATTTAAAAAAACTGTTTACATTTCTTTGAATTTTATTTTACCTACTGCATATTCTTAACAATGGGTTTACGTGTAGTGAAATCGGTTACAATCTTAATAAAGTGGAAATTTGCAGTTTTTGCCTTCCTATCTGGCAGACAGGCACGTGAATCAATGTATGATTCATTCATTCATTCATTTTTATTTTTATCTATATAAATAAATGATCGCCCCTCAAAATGTTCTTTACTTATGGCACAGAATTATAGTATTAATAATATGGGGCGCATAACTTCCGATCGACTGCACCAAATTAGATAATTCTTTTTTGTGTTTGTTATTGTCAGGACAAGGTTTGGAAAATAAGAAAATTAAAGGAAAAAAATGGCGGTATGAAGTTCACCGGGTCAGCTAGTTTTTTATAAATTTGAGAGCAATCTGACACTGGCTCGATCAGTTTATTTATTTTTTCTTAAACAACCTACTAGTTGTTGCCGGCGGCTCCGCCCGCGTAGATGTCGGTTATCGCGATAAAAAAGCCTATATGCTATTCCAGACTATAATCTATTTCTGTGCCAAATTTCATCCAGATCCGTTCAGTAGTTTTTGCATGAAAGAGTAACAAACATTCATACATTCTTACAAACTTTCGCGTTTATAATATTAGTATAGATATAGATTTTATATTCTACCTACTTACATCAAAATTTAACTCGTAGGTTAGTAACATTTTTCTATTTTAAATACCTACACGCTCTAAGTTAGCTTATAATTTATATTTTGAGGTTAAACAAAATAAACATTATTGTAAATACATACACACCTATTAAACAAATCCAATGCACCGTACTTTCTTATCAAGACGCGTCACGAGACGAACTCAATTATTTCAAATCCATGAAGGCCGTAAATATTATATCACTGGATAAATTTCACTGCATTCACTTTTGTACTATAACACTACACTAAAACAATAATATTTAGCAAATAAACAAGAAAAAAACACTTAAACTACTGAAGAAAATATTCTTTTTATTGTTGTAATTATTATAATTTTATTTAAGGAATTATAAGTATTTTTAGTCGCGAATGTTGCGTGCGCGCTTCGTCGGCTTCGTTCGGCGCGTGCGATCAGTAAGACCAACTCTGGAACACGTCACTGCGACCGTAGTGGCTGTTGTTAAAACTTTTTATGTTAGTACTCATCCTTTTTAGGGTTCAACGAGAAACCGGAATTGTATAACAAGTTGTGTTGATTGATGTTGAGTTTCTTACAGCTATTGTGCGAGTTTTTGTTTAGAATTATCAAGGGCATGTTGTAATTAATGAAAATTGGAATTGGAACAGTTCATTGTGTTGCTTGCAAGTATAATTATTATAGATTGAAATCTTATGTGTAGGTATACCAACTCTATATTTGTTTATTGACTGGTTCTGACCATAAACAATTATTATTTTTTTGAAAATTTAAATGAAACTAACATATACTGGTAATGCCTCATATGTTTAAATAAAATTTAAAAAATCAATTCTGTATTCTATTGTAAGAAATTTACGTCTATCTATTGAGCCAAATGTTGCCATCCACTGCTGGATATCTCATCCTCAAAGTACTCTACAGCATCGGCTATTCTGCAACCTTCATCAGGTGGCAAACATGCATACGGCCCGCCTGATGTGAAGCAGTTACAGTGGCCTATCGACTAGATGTACACAGGTACCACTTGCGAGGTGCCGACCCTCTTTTTTACTGGGGCTATTATATTTATTCCTGAAACACGTTCCTTAAAAACGCATACCTATATAAGCGTTGGAGATCTATACTCACACACAGGAATACAACTATACTTCTGTGTGTTTTTTTGGCTGTGGTCTTCTGTAAGGTGGAGGTTCTTCCCCAGTCGGGCTTGCTCGCTTGTCTATGTTGTGTGTAGAAATTACAGTTCTTATTTTAGCTACGACGTTTATTATTTTTACTGAAACTTGTGTGACAAATAATTCAAAAATGTATAATAAAATAATTACGTCACCTCTCAGAAAAAGAAAAAAAAACTTGTAATTTAACATGCGTGAATAAAATATGTAAATTAACAGGAAAATGTAGGTATTATTTATTTTTATTTATTTATTTAAAACTTAATTTACAAAACATGTATAAAGGCGGACTTAATGCCAAAGGCATTCTCTACCAGTCAACCTATAGGGTGATGCAGAGATGAAACATAGTAGGTGCATATTAGTTTGAGGTCTAGAAAGAAGCAATTATTATATACTAATGAAATATTATAATACAAAAATAAGGAAGGACATATATATATTCACTAAATATAAATACTTAATTAAAAAAAATATATATATTAATAATATATATAATATATACTTACATAAATATATACATATGTATATAAGGATATATGTACTTATTGTCGTGATGATTCTGCTAAATTTTTCAACAGTAGTGTCCGAACCCTAGTCTTAAATACATAACGGCTGGTGGACATCCTGATTTCAGAGGGGAGAGTATTCCAAAGTCGGATAGCTTGGATAGTAAATGATGAGTGCATGAAGCCAGAGCGATGAGAAGGGAAAACAAGAAGAAGATTGCTAGAGGAGCGAAGATTTCTGTCATGTACGGAACTGAGATATTCAAACTAGGATTTCAAATAAGAGGGAGCATTAGGAGACATGAGGATTGTATAAAGTGTGGAGAGTGCGCGCAAATTACGACGCTGACGAATGGGGAGCCAATTTAATTGTGAGCGGTAAGTAGACACATGGTCATACTTGCGAAGATTAAAAATAAATCGAATGCAGTTATTGAGAAGACGGTCGAGCTTATTGAGAAGATCTGCATTCAGGTCAAAATAACACACATCACCATAGTCGATCATAGGAAAAATCAAAGTCTGCACAAGCATCGTCTTAGTCTTAACAGGAAGAAAATTCTTCAGCCGATACAGAGAACGCAGGGCACCGGTGACTTTTTGGCTAACTTGTGTAACTTGCGCTCTCCAATTTAATGTTTTATCGATTTGTAATCCCAAGTTTTTAACGTTAACACAAAGATCTATGTTAGTCCCATTAAAATATACTGGTGGCAGAGTATCTGTGTCTAGGTTATTCATTTGACGTTGGCTGCCTATGACAATGGCTTGAGTCTTGCTTGGGTTAACAATTAGACCAAATCTCTCAGACCAGTTCCTGATATGCTCCAAGTCTCTGTTCACCATATCCACCGCGGACGACACGCAGTCGACACTAGCCTGGGAGTAAATCTGCAAGTCATCGGCATAAAGGTGAAACGTACACTGAAGATTCTGTGTAATGAGATTTATAAAAATTGAAAATAACAAAGGAGATAGAATACCGCCTTGAGGAACACCAGAGTCGAGATTACACCAGCTAGAAGATGTATCATCAAGGCGTACCGACTGCTGGCGACCCCGAAGATAAGTTGAGAACCATTCCAGAGCTTCAGACGAGACCATATTGTGGGAGAGGATAGAGAGAAGGATATATTATGCTTATAAATAAATTAAAATATTTATACGGAACCGAGTTTTATTACTAAACATAAAGTTAGCTTGTAGATATATAATTACGAATATATTTTACCTTAAATTCTTTAGTAATATTGCTTTAATTATGACATGGAATTTATGTTTCTATACAGTCATTCTATTAGAATGGAAGGGCTAGACAAATGCCATCGCAAACGTATCAGGATATTATTCTACATAGTAATATTTAGCAGGTTCTGGTGTGGCCACCACATACTGGAAGACGGAGCGTGGGAAGACATCCAACAAGGTGGACTGACGACCTGGTAAAGATTGCGGGTAGCCGAAGAATAAGGTCAGCTTAGGACTGAACGCTGTGGAAATATTTGAGAGAGCTGCATGTCCAGCAGTGGACATGATGATGATAATGTAACCATTTGTTATTTTGTTTCTGGAGTTCCATCAAATTTATGATGAAATAGTTTTCCTTATAATTTCTGACGTGTAGGATTTAACGGTGACTAAGAAGTGAGTAAATAGTACCAATTTGGTGGCAAGATATTGGAAATTCCCATTTATGTACTATATACCTAGTTAGTACATCATCATCATCATAACAACCCATAAACGTCCCACTGCTGGGCACGGATCTCCTCCATATATTTGAAGGGATATAAGCCTACTATTAACACGCTGGCCAGACACAGTTAGTACATAGTAACTATTATTTTTTTACAGCTCCCGAAGTAGAAAACAAGGCCTGTGTCACGGGGACTTTACAAACACAAAATTCATGGAAACAAATTACATCCAGACTGGGAAAAAACTTTTAATCACACAAAGTTTTATCCTGTGTCAGAATAGAACCCCTCGTCCCACGGCATAGCAGTCAGGTTCAGGCCATCATCAGATACTGTGGAAAAAGGAGGTCTACGATTAATATATTATACGTGGTCGTCATAAGGCTGAGATTATGGATATATACCTAGTCACCAACAATGTTTAAGAGAAGTAGGGCACCATACTTGTGATCAAGGATCTCCACCTTACAGAAGACCACAGGCAAATAACTACACACAGCGGTGAAGTTGTGTTCCTGCGTGTTAGGGATGCGGTTTGAAAAAAAAACACGATTTTCTGTCCCAGGGATACTCCATCTTAAAGTCCGGCCTTATCGCTAAAAGCAATTTCTGCCAGGTGTTCCTGTGTGTGAGTACAGGTCTTCAGCGCTCATTTAGGGTTGCGTTTTGAAAAAAACGTATTCCAATCCTAGGGATACGCTCATCATACTTGTAAAGTCCTGGTGTAAAAATATGGGTCGGCAAAACGCAAGTACCTATGGTATTGCAAGCGTCCATAGGCTACGGTAAATACTTAACATAGGTACGTAGTAGGTCTGTGCTTTGTTTGATATGTATAACAAAGTTATAAATTATATTAATTCATAACATTTTATATCTATCCGTATATTGTGCATGCGGTTTTAGCCAGTAAGTGGTTGTTACACATGTAAATGTATTTACTTTAGCAGATAAGTTCAAATAAAAATAGTAAAAAATATACCAAAAGAAAAACCTTGGTAATACCTAGAAACCTAGAAAAAAATATTTTTCAAGATTTTATGTTACCACTTTGTCGGCATGAGTAATATGTATATTCGGGCCAAATTACAGCTTTTTAGGACTAAAGGTGTCTGAGCAAAGCTGCGGACGGACATAGCGAAACTATAAGGGTTCTTTGTTTACTTCGGAATCCTAAAAACAACAATACACATGAATTGATAACCTCCTCGTTTTTGAAGTCGGTTAAAAAATACATACAGTCGAACATGGAACCTCCTCCTTTTTTAAAGTCAGTTAATTAGCGATTGTTTTCTCTCATACTCGAACCTAATTTGTTTATAAAACTAGCTTAATCGTCAAGATACTATAGGTATTACAAATATATAGATACTTGATATCTATAGAAGGTAGACACTAAACAATGCAGTCAACTACAAACGCAATCCTTGACACGTGTACAGGATGTACACCTGGCAAAACAGTACTGTCATCTGTCAGCCATCTCATATTATAATGTCTTCTAGTTTGAATGGCTCTTTACTAGTACCTTAGGCCACAGTAAAGAAGTGGTTTTCTTAATAGGTTGAGGTTGTAACGTATACGAGTATAAAGAACTAATTATTTTGAATAGGATCCCTTGAAAAATAACTCGGAACAAAGTCATTTCGCGTTGCGAGTGAGTTACCGATTATGATACGATAATAATGAAATTATGAGATTCTTTGAGTCACATCCCTACGTTTAGTTAGAAGAACAAAATATATCGTAAAATATTAATTTTATTTTAAAGTTTTAATTATTTTGAAAAATACGTTGATTGTGTTTCTGAATAAATTGTTTATTAGTTTGGATTAATTGGGTTTCATAAAACTGGTGTTTTACTGGCCAATTACCAAAATATACATAACTGTTTATTTTGTTAATTCAATTTAAACAGAGAGTTACGTTCTCAGTGATTGTCAAATGTGTCAAAAAGGACTTCGGATATGAAACGTACTATAGTGGTTAGTGACTCTGACTGCTAAGTCAGAGGTCGTGGGTTCGATATTTCTTATGAGTCTGGGTGTAATTTGTGTCTGTGGATTGAATGTTTGTATTATGGTATGTTTGTCTCCCGCGACACAGGTCTTGTTTCCTAGTGCGGGAGCTGTCAAAAGATGACGAAAATAAAATTTCTTATAAGTGCATTATGCAGGTCGTGTGCTTATTTTACCGCCAAGTTATTATAAAATGTAAAACGCAAGATATTACCAATAAGTAGTTATTGCTACAACAATGAATGGTCACCTAGTTGCCACTGGAAAGTCGCCAAACCACTGAATTACGTAATTAAAGTTTAGTCAATCGGGCCATGTGAATTGTGAAGGATGATTCACGTAACACCGGGCCGGGGCTTGACTTAGATTTTTCAAATTAGTTAGTTTAATTGATAAAAAGTGTTAGCTTTTAATCAATTAAATAAACTAATTTGAGCTAAACTAAATTAAGCATGAATTACTTAATACAAAATAATAATACTATAGGTGTTCGACCGGGCCCTTCGAACTTTCTTCGAACGGGGAACGGCGGCGGGGGCATGGCCGGGCACGGACAAGCATGAGTTACTTAATACAAAATTATACTATAGGTGTTCGAACGGGCCCCGACCGGGGCACGGCCGGGGCATGACGGGGCACAGACAAGCATGAATTACTTAATACAAAATGATACTATAGGTGTTCGAACGGGGCATGGCGGGGGCATGGCCGGGCACGGACAAGCATGAGTTACTTTATACAAAATGATACTATAGGTGTTCGACCGGGCCCCGACCGGGGCATGACCGGGCACAGATAAGCATGAATTACTTAATACAAAATGATACTATAGATGTTCGACCGGGCCCCGACCGGGGCACGGCCGGGGCATGACCGGGCACAGACAGCATGATGATACTATAGAGAAGATGTTTGACCGTGCACGGTAACGCAACGTAACTAACTTTTCGAGTAAAGTGAAGACAGAAGCAATGTTTGCATCGTGTAAGTAAGCCTTAAAATGTCCTGATTACGATCCCATAACAAAGTGCTGCGCCATAGTATGTTTTCAACGTTAAAACTATGTAGCTTTAATTTACTATAAGAAGTATCCGCACTAGGACGTCCTAGTGCGACCACAGCGTAAAGAAGAATAAAAAAGTAATAAGTCAATAGGCCGTCCTTAAAGAAAAAAGCTACATAGCTTTAAGGTTGAAAGTTGACATACTACTTTTTTACGAATTTCAAAATTAAAATCGAAAATGAATCCATGGAAGTCCTTAGAAATGGCTTCTTAAATTAAATATTTTTTTTAATAAGCCTGTATCGTATCGTCCCTCTGTTAAGAAAAGGCCTCCTCATTAACTCTTAATTATTTTCTATTTATTTTTTGTCTTTATTTAAATATTTGTTTAGTTTTAGATTTATGTATATATATATATATATATATATATATATATATATATATATATATATATATATGTCGGAGAAACATCGGACCTCTCGACATCGTCATTAGTGGTAGCAGGTCTAGTGGGCGTCATTTTTGGGTTAAATGCCGGCACAAAACAAAGTATTTATTTTATCACAATTTATTGTACAACCTATAAAACTAAATTGAGCGATAAGTACGAGCAGCGGGTTCAAGGCACCGATCCAACTTCACCACAGTACTAACACACCGCACCGCAATAAGTATACTTCTCAAAATGTGATCCACCTCGATCAACGACCGTTTTTATACTAACGCCCGGCGAACGTTAAGATGGCGCCTTAACTCCGCTCGAGGCCTACCCTCTGCTCTAACATAATGTTTATTCAAAAATGATTTTTAAACTAAAATTGAATTATCATAATAGAAAAATCTTACAAATTAAATTAATTAAAATTAAGATTAAACAAAGTATTTTCTTAAGCAAATTAAATTGTCTACATGTAACCAGTAATCAACTTCATTGACTTCCTCCTACACGGCCGTCCTGACGTTTCACACGTCCTCGTGTGATGTTGAAGGGCCAGCATTATCATAATCTGTAAAGAGAGAAATAAATTTTGGGTAACATGGTTCGGCCACTCCTGACCAAGTGAAATATGGTCTTTATCATTTTCTACTCAAATATAACAAACGTCTAATTCTCAATCTCTATAAACGTCGAAGTGATAACATATTTACGAAATTACAAACACAGCATTATATTGTCTACTTGGCCACCTCGCCGTTTAAAGTTCATAAGGCCACCTCGCCCCTTATTGTCTTTTCGGCCACCTCGCCATTCAGACAGATCCTCTTTAACCATCTAGATGGCCACCTCGCCATTTAGAGACGTTCTCCGCATATTGCACACAGCTCACACAGCCACCTCGCTGTACCATACTTCAAACGTACATAGCCATGATATCTTACTTAAAGAAACTATCAAACTAGTTCAAAGATCTTACCGGCATTATCATCTGATAAGCATGGATCCAGCTCAGTAGGGACATATGATTGGGGGAGTGGACGTAGGCGTTCCCTCGAGTATTTGTAAGTGCGATTAGCATTCAAACTCTTAAGATGATACCTGTCACCGTCAAGTACCTCAATGACCTCATAAGGTCCTTTATATTTAGGATCCAACTTGGTTTGATTCCGTTCATGATTTTCGACTAAAACATAATCTCCCACCGAAAATCTAGTCACATTTGCCTTATTTTTATCGAATCGTGCCTTATCAAGCTGTGCATTATTTTTAATTAATCTGTCAGCTTGTTCCCTAATCTCTTCTAAATTTATCTCAACCTCATGATCATCAATAGTTAATAAATTTAGGGGTCTAGCTACTCTACCTATTAACAATTCTAGTGGACTTGCTTTAGTTACCCTGTGAATCGTGCTATTTATAGAAAGTTGGACGTCGTCTAACGCATCTTGCCAAGATCTATTTGGGCTAACTTCCACAACAGTCAACATATTTTTGAGGGTGCTCATAACTCTCTCTACTTGACCATTAGCGCGACAAGAACCGGTTGCTATCAAATGTAATTGAATATTGTGATTATTACAAAAGTCATTAAAATCCTTATTTGCGAAACATCGACCTTGGTCTGCTATTACACGCACAGGCGTTCCAAAAAGCGATATAGATGCTTTGAGTGCACTAATGGCACTCTCGGCATTAATTCTCAGGGAATGTCTAAGTAACACGTATTTAGTGAAAGCGTCTATGAGCACAAAAACGTATTCTTTTTGATCATTTTTACCACTGAGTTTTCCTGTGGCATCTATATGAATTGTATGCATAGGAATGCTGACTTTTGGTATAGGGTGCAGCTCTATTTGCTGTTTACCACTACTTGATTTAGCCACTTTACAAGTTATGCAATTCTCAACAAATTTTCTAACATATATCGCCATATTAGGAAACCAATAATGTTGGTAGGCCTTCTCTAGGGTTTTATCCCATCCCATGTGAACAATCGACTCATGAATATGATTTATCACCGACCAACGGAAAGCCCTAGGTACCATTGGTAACCAAATGTTACGGCTATTTCTTTGAATTTTTCTATAGAGCACATTTGATCGCAATTCATAAATTTTACAGCTTTCTAAATCAAGATCATCGTTTTCAAGTTTATGAATAATTTGATAGCACTCTGGGTCTAGTCGTTGCTCTGCTTGTAACCAGTTTGCAGATAACTCAGTAATATTGACACGTTTTTGCTCTATTCGATTTACTTTATGTAAAAGATTGGGTTTGTTGACCGGGCTGCCTACTTCAGGTAGGTGATTTCTAGAGAAGAAGTCAACATGAGCCATTCTTTTGCCTTCTCTATACTGTATGTCGAAATCAAAAGCTTGAAGGAAAGCCCACCACCGATGTACTCGTGGAGTTAAGTCTACTTTAGCTCTAGATGCTTTCAAAGAGTTACAATCAGTAACGACTGTAAAAGTCCTGCCGTACAAATAATGGCGGAAGTGTTTAACTGAATTAACGACTGCTAGAGTCTCTAATTCGTATGAGTGGTATCGAGACTCTACATCAGTAGTTCGTTTACTATAGTATTCAACCGGATGTAACTTTTCTAAAGCTCTTTGAAAGAGGATCGCACCATAACCATCACTACTAGCATCCGTATGTAATTCTATGGGTAGTTCGGGGTCAAAAAGCATTAAAACTGGGGATGAAGTTAATATCGAAATTATATCTTGTCTAATCTTTTCTAATTCATTTGTCCAAACAATTTTTGCATTATTGTTAGCTAACAATCGATAAAGTGGAGCCATCTTAAGCGAAAAGTTATTGACAAATTGCCTAAAGTAAGACGCTAGACCTAGAAATTGTCTCAATTGCGTAATAGTGTGTGGTGGTGAGGAGTTAGTTAATGCTACTATCTTACGAGGATTCGGTCTTACTTTGCCCTCCGATATTTGGTAACCAAGAAACTGAACTTCTTTCTTAAGAAATGCACACTTTTTTTGATTGAACGAGAAACCAGCATCACTAAGAGTTTTCAATACAGTATGTAACCTTTCTAAACCTTGATTAACATCAATTGATGGTATAATTAAATCGTCCATGTATACTATTGCATAGGAGTGTGCTAGATCTCCCAAAGCTGTATTAATTGCTCTCTGGTAAACGGCCGGAGCATTACGAAGGCCAAAAGGCATAGCAGTAAATTCATAATGAGCGTCAGGAGTAATAAAGGCTGTTTTCTCTATCGAATTTGATTCTACATTTATAGGAATTTGATAAAATCCACTAGCCATGTCAAGACAAGAGTAGAAACGCGCGCCTGCTAACCTTTGGACTTGGTCGCCTATGAGAGGCAAGGGATAGCGATCAGGAACGGTATTTGAATTAAGCTCCCTGTAGTCTATGCACATTCTATCTGTGCCATCGCGTTTTTTCACTAATAATATGGGACTAGAAAAGGGTGACTTGCTAGGTCTAATAACTCCGGCACTTAATAATTCACTACACTTATCCCGTACTATTGTCAGTTCTTCAGCGCTCAAGCGATAAGGCCGACGTTGCACGATTTTACAAGGATCTACTAGTTTAATTTCTAATTCACCTGTCGTTACTCTGCTGGCAGGTGTGCCTTCAACAAACGAGCCCTTAAAGCAATTAAGGAGGTGTAATAATTGAGGCTTGGAACTATTTGAAATATCCGTATCTATATTGTTGAAATTAGCCGTTATCTTTCCTACGTCACAAACATTAACAAGGGAAGACTTTTTGATTATACTTAGTTTATCACTCGAGATATGCACAGAAAATCCCAAAGCTAATAAATCACGTCCAATCAAAATATCATTACTTAGGTAATCATCGGGTATAATGTGAAATAAAATTTGTACTTCATGGCCACAAAGTGTAACCTGAGAGAGAACTTGCAAATCACACAACACGCTAGATTTTCCTACACCTACCAAAGTAACTATTGAATGCTGCAATCTACCAACTAGTTTACGCGAAACAATCTCTTTTATAAGGGAACAATCAGCACCAGAATCAAAGCAAAATGAAAACTGCTCACCAAATTGAGTGATCATGCCAGTGACAGGTCTCACGCCACATATGTCCACTCGTTTCACTACGCTGGTTGAGGCGGCGGGTAGTGCGCTGCCGCTGGTAGCTGGCACCGATTTTGAACACCTTGATGCTATGTGACCTTCAACACCACACTTGTAGCACGTCACTGAGGGCTTCGTTACGGCCACGGTCGTGTTGGAGCGATCAGAAGTTGTTTGCTGGTTATCATGCGTACGGCTGAAACATTCGTAAGATCTGTGACCAAGTTTTCCACATGCATAACATTTTATAGAGGTAACATTTAATCTAGGACGTTTGCTATCCTGCACAGTACTAGCAGAGCTCTTTACAATTTCGTTATAACTGCGCTTGCGATATGAAAATGCCATAAGTTCGCGTTGCATTTTAGTGCGGTTAGTTATTTCTTCAGAAAAAATATTTCGTTGCAAGCGTGGTTCAATCTGTCCCATGTGTGCAAGTATTACCGATACTACTATTTCTTCCTTTTCTAAATTGCCCCATCGCGACATAAGTGAAGTAAATAAACGACTTGAATATGCAGCAAGACATTCACCGTCTAACGGTTTACCATTAAACATTTTTAAAACTATTGCTGCACTTGTTTCTAATGTGTCAAAACGGGACAGGAAAACATCCTTAAATTCCACCCACTTCATATTAGGAAAAGCTATTTGAGAAAACCATGTCGCTGCTGTACCTTTCATAGCCTTACTAAGTATAATAGTCAATTTACTTCCCTGTATATCACGCCCCGATAAACAGATGTCCGCAGTTGCCAACCAAGCCCGGGCATCCGTGTCTGCGTTCTCCGGTTTGAATTCAGGCAGTGTAATTTTGTTGTCTTCAGTAGCCACCGGATTGCGAAGCGCTTCCACAAGTAGTCGCATGCTATTTTGTTGTGCCTCGAATAACGCGCGCCAACCGTCGTTCGCGTTAACAAATCTGTCCTCGTTTTGTGCCTGCACCGATCCCACTTCTGATGTCGGAGAAACATCGGACCTCTCGACATCGTCATTAGTGGTCTAGTGGGCGTCATTTTTGGGTTAAATGCCGGCACAAAACAAAGTATTTATTTTATCACAATTTATTGTACAACCTATAAAACTAAATTGAGCGATAAGTACGAGCAGCGGGTTCAAGGCACCGATCCAACTTCACCACAGTACTAACACACCGCACCGCAATAAGTATACTTCTCAAAATGTGATCCACCTCGATCAACGACCGTTTTTATACTAACGCCCGGCGAACGTTAAGATGGCGCCTTAACTCCGCTCGAGGCCTACCCTCTGCTCTAACATAATGTTTATTCAAAAATGATTTTTAAACTAAAATTGAATTATCATAATAGAAAAATCTTACAAATTAAATTAATTAAAATTAAGATTAAACAAAGTATTTTCTTAAGCAAATTAAATTGTCTACATGTAACCAGTAATCAACTTCATTGACTTCCTCCTACATATATATATATATACATAAATCTATATATATTTTGTTATACCATATCTGTAGATATATATCATTAGATCAACTTTTAGTTTCTTATTGTTATCTTAGATTTAAATTTTGTTTAAATTTTATTTTTAAGTGCGAGGATGAATAAATGTTTCTTTCTTTCTTTCTTCTTTAACCTCTTCTTCCGTCTATCCATTGCCTTATTTTACCAATCATTCTCCTAAGCAGGTATATTATAATATAATAGCTTGTTTTATTTCATGTACAATAGAAATGCGACAAAACGATATCACGTTCGATTTCGAAATTAAACAATGTGTGGAATGAAATAAACCATTTTATTACTGTTGCGTGGTGAACAATGTTTGAAAATATATACATTAGTACTTATGTAGTACATAACTACGATATTCTCTTTATGAATTGTCAAACGTGCCATGGAATAATAATATTAGCTTTATTTATACAGCGTAAAATATCATGTACTAGCGACTAGTTCTCAATTCGCTTTCCCTTCCCTTTTTCCACTGGATCCATAGTCTTGCTCCAATATTTGACTGCCTTGGTAGTCGAGAGGCCGCAGTATGCGCCTGCTGTGCACGAGTTTGTAGGTTCGATTCCCACACAGAACAAAATTTTGTGTGACCCACGAAGAGTTGTTCTAAGTCTGGGTGTAATTTATGCCCGCCAATTGTATGTTTGTAAATTCCCCCGCGACACAAACCTTGTTCTCTAGCGCGGGGAGAAAAAGAAAGAAAGAAATTATGTATGTTTTATACATATAAACCTTCCTCTTGAATCACTCTATCTATTGCTGAATTGCAAAATTCCATTTAAATCTGTTGCGTAATTTAAAAGATTGCGTACAGACAGTGGAAGTGACTTTTTTTTAAATACTATGTTGCTAAATACTGTTTTTAAATACTCAACTGCAAGCGGAGTTATTAAGTTCGCCGAACGAACGCATATTTAGGCCTCTGTCGTGATCTAACGACTGTTAATAGTCGGGACCGACTTTTAATGTTTCCCCTGAAGCACGGACACGCTCGATGCAATACCAGTTGCGGTCACCTATTGTTAGGAACAGATTTTTAATAGATAGATAGAAAACTCTTTGTTGTATACCAATTACATTTATGATACAGATATTAATTCACACAGTTATGTATTATGGACGGCCTTATCTATAAAAGCAATTTCTGCCAAGCAACTCTTGGATGTACAGAAAAGAAAGTTAAATATAAGAAAGCGTAGGTAGTGTATAAAGTTAAAGATTCAAGTAATTAAGGTAGATCAATAATATTATAAGTAATCTTTTCTTGACAGCCATGATGACAAGACAACACCCGCAGGTAACAAGTCCTGTTTAGCAACACACACAATTAACGGACACAAAGTACACCCAGACTCGGGAAAACTATTTATGGATCACACAATTTTTTGTCCCGTGAGGGGACTGGGGATCGAATACACCACAATAAATGCTATGGCGCGTGTTGGGAGAGGCCTATGTCTAGCAGTGGACTGCGATAGGTTGATTGTTTGAATGATTGATTGAAGGTAGATCAATAATATTTATAAATAATCTTTTCTTTCTTTTTCAGTTTTTTAAAAGACAACTCCTGCTCTAGGTAACAAGCCCTGTTTTCCGGGGGACTTTACAACACACACAATTAACGGACACAAAACACACTCATTTTCGGAATTTTTGTCCAATGTGGGGATCGAACCCACAACACGCCGCGCAATGGTAAAGGGCGAGGGAACCAATTAAGCCACTAATTATATCATTAGGTACAATTTAATACCGCGCCTTTGATAGCTTAACCTGCTAAACAGTACAGCAATACGGAACCCTGAGGTATCTTTTCCTATTCACGCTTATCAGATACGAACGTTTATTTAGTCTCACATGACCATTGTTCGCCGGTTGTATTGTAAGAAATACTACAGTTCTGTTATCGATGATCAATTCTACGAGCCGGATATTGACCGATGCATAAGGGCGTGATTAATGTTTGTATTCTTTACAGATAAATATATATACCAGTGTTTCAGACAAAAGTAAGTACCAATCTTAGCCAATAACATTATTGATAAAGAGTTATTGAACCTTCTTCTTTTCTTCTTTTTTTTTAAAGACCACTCCCGCGCTAGAGAACAAGCTCTGTGTTGCGGGGGACTTTACAAATATACAATTAACGGACACAAATTATACCTAGACTCAGAACAACTCTTTGTGGGTCACACAAAGTTTTGTCCCTGCTGTGTGGGCATCGAACCCACAACCTTGTGCACAGCAGGCACATACTGAAACCACTGGTCCACCAAGGCAGTCTCTTTAATCATATAAGGCCACAGACATGCACTAGTTAAGACTAAAACGTATTTAAACTGAAAAATTATTTAGGCGCGTTGAGCACTTCTTGAGTGAACAAAAATCATGGAACTCGCTTCATCCGGGTCCTTCGCTGTTTGACACCACGACTTATTGACACCACGGTGTCAATCGCAGAAAAACGTTTTTTGACTTACCTGTTTGGCACCATTTTCATATTAATTATCGACCGTGGTGTCAAACGGCGAATATCTTATTTTGTTTTCGTCGATTGACACCACGGTTTGAAACTGCGAAAGGCGCTTTTGGCTTCGTTGATTTGGACCACTTTTAACAATTTAAAGGTCAAGTGTGATTTGTGTACTGACGAACAGAAAACGGTTATTACAACAAACAATTACAATCAAATGTTTAATGGAATCTTGGTTGTTATGGAATACATATTTATTAGTACAAATCATATTTTAATAAACCGTAAATAAAGGGAATAACAAACAATAAGTTGAAATTAAGAACTGAACGCATGCAGTTTCGTGGAATAGTCTTACAGTTTGTTCGTCAATTATATTATAATTTTATGATATTAGCATCAACAATGTTTTCGGACAAAAAACACATAAAAATTTGTTGTACAAAATCTAGCCCAGGTTCTATACATTTCTGAAACATCACCTTTATATTTATTTGCATTTGCACTTTATAATATATGAAATACAAATGAATGTATTAGAAATACAAAATATTGCATTGTGTCAAAAATGCATGAACATTATCTTCGAAATAGGAATAAGTAAACTTTTACCTGATTCACCTTTTAAATTAACTGATTTCACTATTATTGCCTGGGCCTATTATATCCAAGACCTTAAGATTAAAACTAATAATTTTAATGTGAAAACAAATCCATACTTACCATCCACTTTGAAGTGAGCAATTTTCGATGGCCCCACCGAATAAACGTGCTAGAGTTCTTACACGATTTTTTTTCATTTTGCCTATCTTGCACCTACCTAATATTTTTTTATGAATTTTAGACTCAAAACATGCCTATTATAATAGTGAATTTCTTTATTCTAGGGAAATAACGAATTAAAAATTTAAAAAAACGAAGTTATTTTTATGAGTATATTATTACTCATAAAAATAACTTATAAACTTGTAAAATACAAGGTTATGAATGTTTGAATACTGACTTTTTCATTATAAAAGTGTAAACAGACGATCGAACTTGGTCCGGGCCGAACCAAGTTCGATCGTCTGTTTATACTTTAAAGAATGATTAGATCGTATAGGCTGGGGTCTCATCAGGAACAAATCAAAATTGGTACAAATAAATATCGATATATGTAACTCCCTCTGAGTTACATATATCGATTTGTTATTTACGTTTGTGTAAAATTTAAACCAGGAAGAAATATAAGCCTGAAACATATACGTACATATTTTAAAAAAATCCTACTTAGCATAGGAAAATGAAATAAAGGGCTCATAAAACAAAACTATAGGAACTTAATTATATATTTTCAAAATTAAATAATGTCGGCGTAGTCCTGGCGGCAGTATTTTGTACTACTAAGAACTTGAAACTTGTAGGACTGTGAGTAATGGCGCTGGCGCTGTATGTATTTTCAGATTTTTATAAATTAAAATACCTACCTTGTTTTGAAGTTTACTGTTGGGTCATACTAGGTATCAAAATATATTAAGCTAGGTGAGACATTGAGTTATGTTAAAAATAAATAATACAGGTATATGTTTTTTTCTCTCAACAAAAAAACTTTTAAAATGTCTTACGTTATCAAAATGATCAACTGAAATGTTACATCCAAGATATATTATTATAAAGATTTTAAAAACTAAACCAAAACAAAATACAAAAAAAAAGTGTATCCGATGTTGGGATTCGAACCCTGTTCGGTCGGTACTACCTTCGTACGGTACTGTGAGAAAATTACCTATTTGTGAATTTGAACTGATAAAAAATATTATCTAATATCTAAACCATCTACAAAAATCAACTACCAAAAAGTGGACGTGAATATGGGATTCGAACCCAGTATCATCGCATCGTTTGCGTTGGACTAATACCACAGATATAATACTCCATCCATTATTGACAGTCCAATGAAGTTTTCACTTCTGCCGTGTGTTCAGCACACACTCGTTTTTTGACTTGAGATTTTTGTTTGTTCTAACTCAGGTATTTCTACCCTTTCTTAAACATTCTTGCCAATATATTTAAGGGCATGTAATAATAATAATTTGTATTTAATTATTTTTTACCTGCTGATGTCTTGAATATTAAAATTAAATTTTAAGAGATGTAGTAGTAAAACGTAGTAGTAGTTGCTATCGCAAAACTGTTGTGGGTAACTAAACAGTTTTGCCTAAGCACTCTCAGAAAAAATGTATAATTTAAATAAAAATCATGTAAACACTTTTGTGCATGATTGTTATGTTTTAATAAAATACCAATGCGGCCGTCCTATGCTGTTTTACGTCATGGTGTCAATCAACGAAGACAAATAAGATATTCGTCGATTGACACCGTGGTCCCAAACAGGTAAGTCAAAAAACGTCCTTCTGCGATTGACACCATGGTGCCAATAATCCGTGGTGTCAAACAGCGAAGGACCCCTTCATCCTCACCAAACGCTTTTCATATTGAAAAAAATAACAAGTTACTTAGTTTTCACTTCTATCGGCAATCACCAAAGACTGCTCCGCATGTTTTTTGTTTACTAGAGGGCTCCCGTTGGTCAAAATTGAACCGTAATGTTTTTAAGACCACTGCCTATACACAGCGGTGTCGTTGTGTTCCTTCCTGTGTGTGAGTACTGAGCCTCTAGACAAGTGGCATAAACGGTAGTCGAATCGAAAAGTCAAAAAAACAAATGTATGGGATTTGACATAAGTCTACGATATAATGTCGTAAACTTACGTCAAATCCCATAATATTGCTTTTTTGACTTTTCGATTCGACTATTGCTTATGCCATTTGTCTAGAGGGGCTGGTCCCCAGAGCTCATTTAATTTTAGTGATGCGTTTTGAAGAAACGTTTTCCTATCCCAGGGATACTTCATCTTAAAGTCCTGGTGTAAAAAAATGGGCCGGCAACACGCAAGTTATACTAGTTTTGCAAGCGTCTATAGGCCAAACTCTCCTCCGTACGTGCCATGGCATATAAAGTTTACTTTTTCTATACGTATAAGAAGATCTTATATAAATAAATAAACTATTTACTTCTAAAGACATCCTTGCATTACTAGTTTTTGTAGATAATAAAAAATGTCAAGGTTATACTTCAGTGTCAGTATAAATAGGTATTATTATTTGCTTGCACAAAACATTGATGTGTTAATGACTATTTTTTCCTCAGTGAATAGTTCGTTAGATATTGAGTTAAGATTTATATTTGTACTAGCTGTTGCCCGCGGCTCCGCCCGCGTGTATGTCGGTTATCGCTACAAAAAGTAGCCTATGTGTTATTCCAGACCATAATCTATCTCTGTGCCAAATTTCATCCAGATCCGTTCAGTAGTTTTTACGTGAAAGAGTAACAAACATCCATCCATCCATCCATTCTTACAAACTTTCACATTTATAATATTAGTAAGGATTTGTTATTAACTTATATACTGATAAGTAAAAAGTAGGAAAAAGGCAAAGTGTGCCAAAAAATATGTAAATGTAAACCATAATCTGTTTTCCCTATTTGCTCTTTGCTTTTACTATTTATAATAATCTATCATCCCATATTAAATTTATAATTTATTATTCTCCCTGCTTTGACTTTCATAATATTATGTAGGAAACTATTTTGGATGATGCTTTATTTATATTATGTTTATAAAAATATTGTGTTAAATCTGTTAGGGAAACTAACAGATTTAACACAATATTTTTTAAAATTAATAAAAAATCCTATTTAATGTGTAATTTATAATAATTTAATTACGTAAACCGACGTTTTGAGACTCTTGACATTCTGGGACTAAAACCTTTTTTGTCTACCGCTGTTGCCGTACGCGCACATGCAATAAAATCAATAGATAGGGAAAGTTGCGTCGCCGGGCCTGGTTCACCTGTGGACAAAAACGTCTCCGACTATCGCGTCGCTACTTTCATATTAACCCAAACTTTTATACTACTGGGTGGCAAACAAGCAACCGCCCCTCCTGATGTTAAGCAGTTACCGTAGCCTATGGACGCTTGCAATACCAGAGGTATCACTTGCGTGTTTGCCAACCCATTTTTTACACCAGGGCTTTAAGATGGAACTATTCCGGGATAAGAATACGTTTCTTTTAAAATGCATCCCTAAATGAGCGCTGGAGACTTGTAGTCACACATAGGAACACAACTACGGTCTTCTGTAAGATGAGGGTCCTTCCCCAGTCGGGCTTGCTCGCTAGTATGGTGCCCTACCTCTCACCCTACTTGATGTGATAGACAAATTAGTTGCGGAGACAAAATTGCTCGTGCGATCTAGCTCTTACAAGTATTGTATCCTCGTGTAGCTACATGCCGCTTTAGTATTATGAAATCTACGGTAATAAAGATGGCAGCGATAAAACAAATTACAGTATAACGGATAAAGGAATTAATGAAGTATTACGGCACGCGTATGAGCTAATGAGAACACTTATATTGTGTAATCTTTAAACGATCACATAAATGCATACAGACAATTCTGCAGACAAGACTGCGCAGTTGGTTCAATGGCTTAGCAACCGTAGAGTTAAGAGCGATTGCCACTGCCCATTTGTCTTTACAAACGTATTCCTGATTTTCATTCCTGGATTTTAACCCTCTAGCAATGACATTTAACCTGATATAGATATCAGGCTTAACAATGACGCATGGTTTAGTTTTTTGGATAAACTGGTTTTTATACAAGTTATGACCAAACAAATATAAAATAAACAGCCCTAAATAAACGGGGATATAGAATGGGAATACGGGGGAGTAGATTGATATGTGTGTGTATTATGAATGATTTTTTAAAACGCGCGAGTGGCAATCCCTCTTAAGGCGGTCGAACAACGGCCATACGTGCTTTCTGAGGTACGGAGGGGTTTTAGTAACTGATCACCCATCTACAGACTGATCGCGGAAAGCTTGCTTCGCCTTTCAATTTATCTACGCGGGGCTATTTAACTAGACAATGTCGTGTTGTCTACGTCTACACTGGCTGACAAACCATTCTAAACATTTCCGCATGTTAAAATCATGAATTGGTGGTCCAATTAATATTGATTTAGAGACATGCGGGTCTGGCGGGCTCTTTAATCAATTGTTCCACAAATTACTTTTGCCGAGTCACGATAGTTTGATAAACTCAATACCCAACTTATTGCACAAGGTTGTGCCATAGATAGCATACCAGAATTACTCTTATTAGCTCTCTATATGCAGTACCAGAGTGGGAAAGTAACAGATTTTTAAGACGTAAGGTGTTGTTAAGAGTTCTTTACACAATGGTGTTGGTTTGATTCTGACTGGGAGAACAAAACCAGAACAGGTATTTTTAAGCTCAGTCTTTTTCAAAGTGATCGATAACGTATCCTTGTAAACGTTACCCAAGTAGTAATACACAGAGTAACTAATCACTATGTAGTAATAGTTACTGGTGTTACTACGAGTAAATTTGCACGCTATGTAGATAGCTAAACATGTTTGTACTCTTTATATTTATACCACCTTTTATACCATGTTTTACGCAAATAAATATTTATTATTATTATGTCTCTCTTTATCACGGGTATTTTCCCATCATTCAAGGAGAATACCCGGGCCTTTGGAAGGCTTACGCGGGGAAATAGATCCAACACGCAGAGGCCCTTAGAGAATTTTAATTTAAAATGGGATGAGACGCTTACCATAGTCATGCCATAGCTGCACTATTGCAGTACAGCCATGACATGCCTATGGTAAGTGTAGAGCTATTGCAACATGAGAAATCAAATAATTTTGGGCTATGGGATTGGGTGTTCGATGGACTGATTTACAATGATTATGGGATAAAACGTCGCCTGCCATCATTTAAAAGTTGGGATATACTCTAAATGTAAAATAGGCAGACGGTGACTCGCCTATACACTAGATGGGCCCCTTGAAACAACCGACATGGGCAACAGCCCACAGGCATAAGGGCAACACCATAGTGCGCGGCTAGGGGTATCGAGCGGTGCGGCGCCGGTTTCACCATCGGGGGTCTGAGACCCGAGAGCGGGTTTCCCCGTAGTTATGCCCTTGAAAATGACACTTCTACCCCCGAGCATATAGCTCTGGCGACCCCTCTCTGATCAGCCAATTAAGGCAAGCCAGAGCTGAGAGTCCTGCGGGCGCTCTTGTCAGTCCACTCCGGACCGCCAGTAAAGGCAAGCCGGAGACGAGGCCCTGACCGACTCTCTGGGGCATTCGAGACCGCAGTGTCGCCACTCACATTCAGCCCGCCACAAGCTGCTCTGCGGTTCTCTCTCTATTATTATTATTATAAAAAAAAACATAAAATCCATCGTTCTACTATAAAAGTTTGAAAAAATTGGGAGCGCTAAAAATATTATATACCTAAATGATTTTCAAAAGTTTGAGAACCTATGATTTAGCTACGAAAGTAAACTTATCAACGCTTTAAGTTTTTTTTTGATGATCTTGCTAAGTTTATGAAGTGATGAATTGGCGAAATAATTTATGTTTCATGAGAATTATCGCTGACTTCAAGATTGCACGTGTACCTGTGTGCATTTCCTTCCACGAAGAAATCATACTTAATAGATTAAATAAGCATTTCCTAACCATTTCTAGAAGACAAATAGGGAAGATATCGTTTTCAAGAAAGTGTTTTATTTGGGTATTTAAAATTCCACACACAGTTGTGTGGAATTTTAAATACTTAATTCTTAAAAAAGTCATAAGACATATTTCGACGGTCCCTACGTACAAAGTGACATGTCAAAAATTATGGTTTACAGGAGAGCAAAATAAAGATTCATATCAATATAGAAAAAAACCTGAGTTATTTTGTAATATTATTTTCATTGTAATGTTATGCTAGGATGATACTCTCTGTAATTATATATTGTCATTTCAAAAATGATATCGTTTTTGAAGATGACCGTTTGTACGCTGTAATTCAATATATTTTACTCAGTCATGTCTGACATTGTTTATACGCAAGAGATGAGTATCAATATTTGTATCAAAATCATATGTTTGCTATAAAATTTAGGAAAATTACTTAGATTATGTAACCTAAAAACATTTCAATTACCGTGTAAACGTGTATGTAGATGAATTACAAGGAAATTAACGATGTCATATGTGACTTACCCGCATTTACGCTGAGTGGCGAAAAACAGACATGTTCATTATGTCCTCATATACGACACTAATTATTTTATTTTACTATACATGTAATCATATACGTTTATAGTATCTAGTTAACTATTTCATAATTTAAAAAAAGCTTTATATGAGTAGATATGTGCGGATCGATAACTTGAATCTATTTATGCAATAAAAAAAAGGCCGTCGATTTAAAAAATATTAAAACATAGTAAGGCTTAGGCACATCTGGCTACTGGGAGCTGATGCATTTACCTACACATTCTATCTATATAAATCAAAATGAAACACCTCCCAAATGTATGTACACGCATAACTTCCGATCGACTGCACCAAATTAGATATCTAATTCTCTTTTTAGTGTTGTATTGTCAGGACAAGGTTTGTACAGAATAAAATTAAAAGAATAAACAATGTGGCGGAACGAAGTTCGCTGTGTCAGCTAGTTTATACTATTAAAGCGAACATTACATGCAAATAATAAATTATATAAATTAATAGAAGTTACAGTTACGCCTATTAAAAAACTATTAGATGTATGTGTATGTAGATCTTTGCTACAACACATTGCTAACATTTTTTAATAGGCGTTGAGCATTGAAGAAAAAGTTGGTATTGGACTCAATATTTTGACCCATTCTTTCGCCTCTGTTTCTTTCCTTGAAAGCACAATTTCGGAGATGTCGGAAAAAATACCACTCCTCCTACTAATCGGAGGTCCGATTGGAGGACAAGGAATAACCCGATTGGGTTTAATAGTTTGTGGTTTTTTTTTTTTTTTTGTAGAGGGGAAATGCTTTACGCATACCGCCCCGCCCGGGGAAGCGGGGCGGTTATGTCGGACTCTCCGGCCTAAAGATGGTAGGCGGCCGGCATACCGACTAAAACCCCCCTGTGCACCAACACTCGCTTTCACGGGTGGACCACCGGAACCTGATATGACGTCAGTGGTCCACCCAGCGGCTGCCCGCTTTACGTGGGCTCCATCCCCAGTGACAGTGTCCGGGCGCACCGGGGACACTGTCCCTCCGCGGAAGGGTGCGGGTGAGACTCTGCTGCCCCAGTCTCTTCCCCGCAACCTCACTATGACGGCATCAGACGCTCGTAGGCGCGCCGACGCCGCCCAGTTCGCCGTCGGCGGATCGGATCAGCGAGGAGACTTTCCTCTCTGATCCGCTCCGCCGCCTCCTTCTGCGAGATGACGTCCTCGCAGAAGGATGCGACCGCCGTCCACTCCCTGTCGCTGGTGACCATGGACCGCGCCACGGCCGGCAGCGACAGGTCTACTCCAATGACTGCGACGAGGTCCCGGCGCTGCCCCGCCCAAGCAGGACACGACTCGAGCGTATGCTGCGCCGAGTCGTCGTCGCAGTCGCAGTGGTGACAGACAGGACTCAGTTCCCTCCTAGCGACCTTGTGCAGGTAATGCCCGAAGCAACCGTGCCCGGACAAAACCTGCACCAGTCGGAAGGAAAGGGTCCCGTACTGCCGCCCTGCCCACTCTAACAAGATCGGCTGGAGCGCCTCCACGGTGTAATCCTCTAATAATAGTTTGTGGTTACCTTAACCTTAACTTACCTTACCATAGCGGCCATCGGGTCTGAGAGCCATGTGCCCACGGCCAGCCGTTGCCACTTAAATGAGACCATTTTTGGAGCCACTTTGGTTCTTCCACGGATCTTGGATATTCCAAGTTTTTTGTTAGATTTCGTATATCTATTAATACCTACCGTTTGTATTTTTTCCGAGTCAGGGTGTACTTCACATTCATTGCACGGTTGGTTCAGTGGCCTAACTGGCCTGGACATTTGCCACTGCATGGCGTGTTGTGGGTTCGATCCAAACACGGGAAATAAAATTTTGTGATCCATAAATGGTCATTCCGAGTCTGAGTGTGGTTTGAGTCCGTTAATTGTCTGTAAAAGTCCCTCGTGACACAGGGCTTGTTCCCTAGTGCAGAAGTTGTCTTATAAAAACACAAGCACAAACCTTCAGAACAACGGGTTCACTTTTTTTTTAAAATACAACTCCCGCACTAGAGAACAAGCTCTGTGTCGCGGGGGACTTTACAAACATACAAATTAACGGACACAAATTACACCCAGACTCAGAACAATTCTTTGTGGGTCATACGAAGTTTTGTCCTGTGTAGGAATCGAACCACAAGCTCGTGCACAACAGGCGCATACTCAACTACAAGTTAGTCAATCACTATCGGAAGCCTGCGGCCACTGAAGACGCTTGCTGGGTTTTTGAAATGCTTGGGCTGGCTGGAATAGCCAACAAGAAGCCTTTAACGCACAAATGACTGATACATTGAAACCTGAGCGGCCAAGTGCGGAATACGCCCTGTACTAACTAACTAACCAGTTTTAGACTACTTCTACTGGGTACTTTGTAATCTAAATTTATGTTAAAAGTCCAATTAATCCAGTTTAACAGCGCTCCTTTAGGGATGTATTTTGAAAGAAAGGTTTTTCCTATACCAGAGATACACCATCCTAAAGCTCTGGTGTAAAAAAATGGGTAGGCAACACGCAACTGATACCCCTGGTATTATATTGAACACGTCAATAGGCTATAACTGTTTTAACATCAGGCAGGTCGTATGCTTGTATAAGTAGTATATAATACTAGCTGTCGCCCGCGGCTCTGCCCGCGTGGATGTCGGTTATCGCTGTAAAAAGTAGCTTATGTGTTATTCCAGACCATAATCTATCTCTGTGCCAAATTTTATCCAGATCCGTTCAGTAGTTTTTAAGTGAAAGAGTAACAAACTTCCATCCATCCATACTCACAAACTTTCACATGTATAATATTAGTAAGGATAATAGCAACCAAAATATGTCTCACTGCTGTGCACGGGTCTCCTCTCTTCTATCAAGAGAGAAAGAGAGAGCGGGGGTTTAGGCCTTTATTCACTCACTCTGGCCTAATGCGGGTTGGTGAATTGAATCTGACATGTTTTAAGGATTACTCCTAAGACATGTGGGTTTCCTCACGATGTTTTCCTTTACCGTTAGCAGATGGCCAATCATTTGATTAGTACATATATTATAAACTCCACAAAGTGAAGTTCACATTGGTACTGCCACCCAGGATCGGACTCGAAGTCGGTTAAGCACAGGGTTAACCAACTTAAGTCCGATTCCGGGTCTAATGATTAATCATCATCATCATCATTATCATCTCAACCCATTCGGGTCTCCTCCAAACATTTGGAGGGATATTAGCCTACTATACAACGCTGGCCAGACGGGTTGGTATAGGGTTTTGTTTCGAGTTTTCCCTCTCTTGCGGTGGATATTGTCTGCTAGACTTACTCCCTTAGTCGACTCTTACGACACCCTCGGGATAGAAGGGGGTGGTGACATTTGTATTCTTAAGCCGTCACCACACGGAAAAATGATTAATACATATATTATAAACAGTAATTTAAAGAAAAGACAAATATTTTTGACCCACAATTTTTATTAACCCAAATCGAAAGATAAGCCTATTGGTTACCCTGGACTACTCAAATATCCTATTATGGATATAATTATTCACAGTCCTGAATTTAGCTCGATTGGCACGTCTATAGCCCACGTTACAGGTTGTACATCATCATTATGAACCAGCAATGAGTTGCGAAGTCCCGTCAGCTTGCTCACAAAAATTCCAGATATAGCGGTGTTGATAGTTATATTCTTCTTTGGCTTCTCCTGGAGGAGCGGGCCATGCAATAATTGTAAATTCGTCGGATGCGTTATGTTACCTGAAAATATTTAAAAAGCATTAGTGGTCGTAGCCGAGTGGGGAAAGTAACAGTCTTGTTACCCAAGATGCGAGTTCGATCTCGACCGGTAAGTAGATAAATTATTTATTTCCATATTATATTATTTATATACATCTATATATAAAATATACGTTATATATTTACACTTATTATAAAAGGAAATAAAAAAATATATATACAGAAAATACACGAAAAAACGGAGGGACTGCTTAAAAGGCGTCATAAAATTTCTCCACATCGACGTCAACAAGTAACGTGCCCAGAAGACTGGCAGCATTGCCACGTTGAATGGCAATGCTCATTCTTTGAGCCAAATATAAGACAACCTTCTGGTCACATGAAGTCTCGATTAATTAGTAAGTACTATATAGTAGTACCGGTAAGTAGTATATAAATACTTACCAATGAAAATTACACTTTGTGGAATTATATCGATATGGATGGGCGATTTTTTGTAGGAGAAAAATAGAACTTATTGCAATAGTGCAACGCACACGTCCTACATAAAGTCGGTCAGAAATAAAATCATTGCACCTCCCGCTACCGACAGGGAGTTTATCTTCACATCTTAGAACCTTTATCGTGCCATACTGTACGGTTTCAGAGCTACTATAGCCTGGGGTTCTTAAAAAAAGGAGTTATAAGGTTTTTAAAGGGTCGGCAACGCGCGAGTGATATCCGCGGTGTTGCAACTGTTCATAGGTTGCGGTAACTGCTTACCACCAGGCAGGCCGTATGCTTGTTTGCCTCCTTGGTTATATATATATATATATATGTGCCACCATCTATCATGGCTGACCGCCGGGCCGATTTATTTCTGACTTAGCAGCAGTTGCTACATCAGACGTGGCCATAGCCAGAAACTGACTGAATGATCCATCAACGCACAACTAAAACCAATCTCACTTTTTATTTTAAATTTAGCGCAAAACGTTATAGAACATATTTATAGGCAAAGCGATTTGCTACAAATTATGTCGTTACGATTTTTTTGTAGGACGCATAGTTTGCGAGATATCGCGAAAAAGGTGTTTGCACCCCTTTTTCCAAGATGGCGGCCGGGGGACAAGGGCGGCAACCCCACAAACTTGGGGTTAAGCTTCTATTGACACATGTCCCGAAAATAAAATTGCGTCCTCTAAAAAAATGCAAAATTTGGTCCTTAAATTGTAACATTTTAATCAACTAAAAGGATTTTTGAAAATTCTACTCTTAAGGGGGTGAAAAGGGGTTGCAAAGTTTGTATGGATTAACATGGGTTTTCCTGGTCTGATCCACTTCAAACTTACACGTGCGAAGGCGGGGCGGGCCGCTAGTTATCACTATTATGGCACATGCATGGCATTTCAAAAGAGATAGGGCAGCATACTAGCGAGCAAGCCGGTCTAGGGAAGGATCTCCACCTTACAGAAGACCACAGCCAAATAACTACACAAGGCGGTGTAGTTGAGTTCTTATGTGTAAGTACAGGTCTCCAGCGCTCATTTAGGGATGCGTTTTGAAAGAAACGTATTCCTACCTCAGGATTACTCCAATTTAAAGTACTGGTGTAAAAAAAATGGGTCAGCAACTCGCAAGTGATACCTCTGGTGTTGCAAGCGTCCATAGGCTACGGCAGGCCGTATGCTTGTTTGCCACCCAAGTAGTATAAAAAAATACATGCAATCCATCGACCTGTACAAAATACAACTAAGTACAACTAAATGCTTGAATTTTACCTGTAGCCATGTTGTGTCTGTGCTCCAGGTAACAGTATGTGTATCCGACGAATGCGCCAGCTGCTACTGCAGAAGTGGTGATAGCCAGCGTCGTTACCATTATTATGGCACATGCCATCCATCGAGGCTTACTGGACAAAATACATTTTGTTAATAACTTTAAGGCCCCTTTCTCAAAAAATGATGAAAAAGAGGTGTATATGAAACCTTGGAAAAAAATTGGATTTGAAATAGTTATTTTTGATTGGATTTTTGTTACTTATTCGTATATTCGTTTTGGAATTCTTACTGTTGCTGCTTACTGATGTGAAACAGCGCAACCTGATGTTGATTTTGTACTTAGATATATTAATGTATGTATATTTAGTATCGTTGCGTTATTTTCTGTTATCGGTACAGTGTATATCTACAACATTTAGGAAACTATAGGTTTATTTGTTGTACCATTTAATTGTGTTTTGTTACTGTTTGTTTCCTTGAATAAAATAAAACAAAAAAATAAAACGTATCCTCATATAGCAGCCCTGTACAGCTATCTCCGTTGCCGTGTGTACCTTCCCCAATGGTGGATGGGCGTGATGATATCTACATATGTATGTACTAGCTTCCGCCCGCGGCATCGCCCGCGCGTACATTCCCTCGCGAACAGAGGTTTTTTCCGAGATAAAAAGTAGCCTATATGTTATTCCAGACTATAATCTATATCTATGCCAAATTGAGTCCAGATCCGTTAAGTAGTTTCGCGTGAAAGAGTTACAAACATCCATACATTCTTACAAACTTTCGCGTTTATAATATTAGTAGGATGTATGTATGTATGTATTATATATTTTAGGTACTATGACAATGATAGACAAAGAAAATTAAAGGAATGGTGAGATGGTTTTTGGCTTATGGAAAGAATAATAGTTTCTATATCTTCGTAATCGTTTTTTATCGGTAATTAAAAATCAGAATTTTTGAAAGTCAACACTTTTTACAAACCCTTTACTGAGAGGGGCTTATCTCCCAATATACCCATAACAAGACAGAAACGAGTCTTACTCGGAGTTTTTACAGATAAAACACCTATCCTTATAGATATAGCCTTATGCGATGAAGTACGTATTATATATATATTATGTATATACAAGAATTGTTTGCTCAAAAGGTATTTAGACACAATATTTATGAGATCATATTATCTATGTATAAAAAAGAATTGTTTGCTTGTTATATAGACAACATATTTACTAGATTTTCAAGAGCCCCCTAACAAAACAAAAAATTAATAAGACCTTTTTAATAGGCGTCATGAAATACGTTATCATCGCCGTCTTAAAATATTTCGTATTGTTTCAGGCAACTCGGAATTAATTTTACTTAAAAACTAAAAAAAAATATTGATTTGTTGATAGAATCAACAAAGTTATTTACAGTACATAACCTTATAAATACATAGGTATATTTTTTTTGTCATAACATATAATTATGTCATTGAATCTAATTTAGTAAGTAAAAAAATAATATTTACTAACTTTTTAAGAACTTCTGGTACATTTTCACTCACAAGGGTTGTGTATCCCATTCCAATTTACGTCGTTGTATAGTATAAAATATAAAAAATATTTAAAAAATATATATTCCATAAAATATGAATGACCCGATGTGACAATTTAATAAATAGGTACATGCAATAATTAGTGGCCAGTACTATGGGAAGCGTTTATGGGTACGCCGAATTGGCGTTTTTAATTTGCCTATCGCTATCGTCGTAGGGCACGGCATGGTATTATTTAATCGTCACAATTTAAAAGAAAGGCAAGAAGTTTAAAATTCTTTAAAGACACTTTTAAAATATTCCATCGATGACAACTGGCAGTAAAAAATGGGCAGTAATCCAAAAGAATGTGCGTTATTATACAAATTTAAAATCTGAAGATTTTGAGGTGGATGTGACTGAATAAAATCCGCAATGAGTATATGCGAGGTAGTCTTAGAGTAGGTGACATCGCCGACAATGTAGGAAAGTAAGCTGCAATGCTATAAGCAGATAAATAAGTGGTGACCAGACTACATAGGGAATTTGGCACTACAGCTTTCCCTTCTCGGTCAAAAATCCAGAGGCAGTCTTAAAACAAGATTTAAATGTGTAAAGGAATGATAAATTATGTTCCTTAGCACCTAAGGGACACAATTTATCATACCGTGCCTTGAGACAGTACATTGTAAAAGCGCCTAATCCCTAAACATTATACTATATTAGAGGTCAAAGAAACAATTTAATGTCAGATTGCATTGTACACTATTTTTACAAGCTTTTATTTAGCTTGCAATGTACGAGTAAGTATGTTAGTTTGTTTAGGTCAAAGCTATATTTGAGGCACTTCCTAGTGTTTGATGGAGCTAAAATTTGGTATACCGACGTAACTTCGGTGACAATGAATAATATGGAGCTGGTCTGATGATACAGAAGGTGGCCATAGGACCTCTTTAAAGAAACAAGATAGCCGCGTCGCGTATCGGATTTACACTGCGGAAATAGTGAGTATGTTGTAAAAAATGGGAGGTTTCATTGTAATAATGTTATAAAACCTGCTTTTATATAACGACTTTATCCACCAAAGCCACTGATTTTCTCCACCCGATACCCAGGCATCTGTATAAAGCCTGGGGCCTTATTATAATAATTATTATATATATCTAGCGCCATAACATCGTCCGAGTTAAACATTAGGTGAATTACCATAAATCCTTTCTTATATATACTCGTAATAACAGCAAGCCATATTTGTCTCCTACTGGGCTCAGGTCTCCTATCCTCTACCAAGAGAGAGAGAGATGGTGTAGGCCTTAACTCACACACGCTGGCATGTCTTTAGAATTTCTTTTAAGACATGTGAGTTTGCTCACGATGTTTCCTTCACCGTTAGCAGATGATGAATCATTTGATGATATGCGATTGCCTTCACACTCTAAAGTAATAATATTAACTTTTTTGATTATAATGAAGTAAAAGGTTTATTAACCAATGAAAAATAATAAAACTTTTTATACATTTAGCCTATGGTTATGTATAGCCTTATATTTTGTTTGAAGCAAGTTTGAAGTTCAATTTGAAGATGTTTTCAATATTAGTTGAGATCATGTCGTATTGTGTTTTCGTATAATTTATAAAGGATTGTGATACAATTTTACAGTCGAAATGCGTCGGCTTTTGCCATCTAAAATAGAAATTAGTTTTAGTATATTTAATCTATTATTATGAATTTATAATTTTATACACTTTATTTTTATTTTTATGTTTTATATTTATACATTTTTAGATATATTTACATTTTTATAATATCTTCAATTTTTATGGAGATAGATTTTTTATGAGTTAGTATATTTTTAACAAACTCAAAATGTGTGGCGGAGGATCTTGTGCTGGTGATCTTATCTACATGACTGAAAAGTACGAAAAATTTTATTTATTTTTTAACACTTTCATTGTCCCAAGATACTTGGTAATCATATAAGGACATTTAATAACTAATAATACTACATAATGTTATGTTTTACATAATGCAGTATTGGAAGGTCATTTACTTAGATAAATGATCACATATATTTTGTAAATGCATTAATGCAAGGCAAGGACTTACAGTAAAGCTCATATACATATCTAATAATGCCTAAGCTGTGGCTTTGTCCGTATTGGTTGAACCATTACACGTGTGCAATTCATGTTACGCACGCAGTTATAGAGCTACGTTTTAGTGCAATATATGGACAATGAGAGTGTTACCAAGTTCTCGTAAATTTGACGTATTTAAGTTTATTATAAAGGTTTAAGTTCGTAGCCATATGCAGCAGCAGCAGGTGACGTGTCGTCGTGTTATGTCGCTGCGGCATTTCGTGGCGTCATGTCGCTGCAATTATGATTATGAACCCGACTGCAAGCGGCCGCAGCAGATATCCCCGTATTCCAGTAGATTCTGAGTGACAAGATGTCCAGCACAATTTGAGCATAGCGCTCGCGATTGTCTTTTATACTACTCTATTTAAATTCCAAAACGCAAATGTATGCGATTTGACGTAAATGTATACATACATTTAGTTTTTTGACCTTTCGATTCGACTATAGTTTATGCCAATTGTCTAGAGGGTCTGAGCCTCTAGACAAGTGGCATAAGCGATAGTCGAATCGAAAAGTCAAAAAAGCAAACTTATGGGATTTGACGTAAGTTCACGATATAATGTCGTAAACTTTCGTTTCGCCAATTGTCTAGAGGGTTTGATCTGCAGTCGGGCGACAAAGACGGCTGCCGGTCGGCCTGTAGTGGTAGACGTACCATACGTGTAAGGAATCCTACTAGTCTGTCAACTCGGTCGGAGCAACGATGCGGTGAAGTATGGAGAACGGAGTCCCCAACCTGCGGTAGTCGGGCTTACCATTATAACTCTCGTCAGGTACGTCGCGTCAGTTGACCGACTAGTAGGTAGGATTTATTAGGCATATATGGAAGTACATAGAAACCGCTATACGCCGTCTGCTGCTGTTCCATGCGGTCGTCTACTTTCACTTTCTCTTTTGTTGTGTACTAAGCTTAACTTTTTATTATTGCAGGTTAGTCACATACTTATCATTTACAGCGGTGATATTGTGTATCGTTATTACTATATGTATATCTATAGGAGTCGGCGCTGGCATTGGCTACAACTACTGCTTTGTAGACCTATCGGCTAAAACGCCGAATTCAAAGCGTATGTATCTAAAAAGTTCTTTTTGACGGCTGGTTGGTTTAGTGGTTAGTTTTTTTTTAAAGACAACTTCCGCACTGGAGAACAAGCTCTGTACTTACTCTAAAAACCATAAAATTTAGATGTGTTGGTTTTTTGATATTTTGTTACGATTTTAAAAATTCTTTTACCATTAGAAAACTATATTATCAGCGGGTAACTGCTATATTTAATTTTTAGATACGGGATCCCCACGAAATCTTAATAAATAGCGACCCGTGCGAAGCCGTGACATGCCGCTAGTAAAGCCTTTAAAATTATTAAGATTAATGATACATATATATATATTATTATATATATATATAAATCAATTAATTACATTAATTGATTTAATCTTAATTCATAGGTACAATATTCAGATTAGAATGAAGAAGAAATTAAGTCTTGAATCTTAATTCAGCCTCCATTTTCATAATTCAATTTATTTGTTATTGCAGCACCTGCTCCTGATTTGCTAAGGTCAAGATCAAAAAATAATGATAATTATATGCCGGACGCAAGACGATCGCAACCAGAAAGAACCGGTGATGAGAGAAGAGAAGCGCCTCCTCCTGTAACTCTGCAATCTACAATCGCTCCTACTGAAGATGACAAATATACTTTGACTCTAAATTTAAATGATGATTTAGACTTTTCGGCTCTTATAACACGATTACGGGCTCAACGTCATAATGCTACTTTAAATTTAATAACTTAAGAATTCTAAGTGCTGTTGTTTTTAAATAAAAATTTTTCCTTCGTCATTATTTTGTTTTTTTTTTGCTTTATTTGCACGTGGATGCTTGCAACTCCAGGGCGCAACACTAGACTAGACATGTAGTGGTCTTTCAAAAGTCTTTATTCGATGTTAATAGTCCTCTTGCAAAGGCATTTAGCTCATCACGATAACTATCGACGATTAGTTTTTTTAACAGACTCCAAAAACGAGGTTGTCAATTCGTGTATTTTATTTTTGTGTTTGTTACCGCAGAACTCTGTCATTATGGACCGTTTTTTGTCTGAGAGGACATACTTTCAGTTTGGCCCCATTTTCATCAAAAGAGAGTTCTGATGATGGGATCCATGAGGAATTAGGGGACTCCTCAAAAGTTATAGACACACATATAGCAATTTCAATATTTTTAACAACTAATCAAACATTTGCATTCAGAAAGTCTAATTTGGTGAAGTAAAACTGATGAAGAAGACCACAGATGGCCATCTGAACTTCTGAATAATAAGTATTTCACTGATGGTGATTAGATACAATATCTGATTGTCTGTAAGTAGGTTTAGGTTACTTTAATTTTAATAACTATTCATGTAAATATCTTATGAAATAAATATATATTAGATATTAAGTACCAATAAAGTTTTATTTACAAGTAATTTACAACTACAAATATAAATCACATAATATAAACAACACAAAAAAAAAGAAGGGGAGGGCTGCTTAGTAGGCGTCGTAAAATTCCTCCGCATCGATGTCTACTGAAAACGTGCCCAGGAGACTGGCAGCATTGCCACGCTGAATGGCAATGCTTATTCTTTGAGCCAAATATATATTAGATAGGTTTTGATTATGGTTGCTGAGCAACTATTAATAAGCAATAATGACGTAAATGAATTGAGCGCAGAATTGCACAGATTAAATACTTTTTTAAATACCTACTTGAGCTGTGTTCAGCTCGTCACTTAGTTGATTTTATTTGATTCTAACAAACAAAAAATTTATTTATGTAAACATATTTATTCTCTTAATTTTTTCCTAATATTTTCATACACATATTGAAAGGTATATTAGGTATTTTCTGTATCATAAAATGTGTGGTGTACAATATTACAATATTATAATATAATATTGTACAAATAATGTGTATAATAGTGTATAGTATAAAGATAAGTAATATTGTGCCTGGTGAATTCCCCATACTTACATCGCTCTTTATTTAGGTACTAAGTAATACATTCGAGGCAACTCCCAGCCATTTTAGATTTTATTATCTACCTAAAAACGTCCACCTCGGTGGCCGCCGCTAACGCTCAAGTTGTGTCCGTGGCATGGTCGACGCGCCGCTTGCCGCAGACGCTGACGCGCAACCTCGTGCCCGGGCCGTTAGACTGCCTTGATGGTGCAGTGGCCGCAGTATGCGCCTGCTGTACACGAGGTTGTGGGTTCGATTCCCACATAGAACAAAACTTTGTGTGACCCACAAAGAATTGTTGATGTGTGATGTTGAGTCTGGGTGTAATTTGTGCCCGTTAATGTATGTTTGTTAAGTCCCCTGCGACGCATAGCTTGTTATAAGTATATTTGAGCTGATTGCATAGCAAAAATGCTAAAAATATTTAATAATATTGAGTGGTTTCATTCTTTAATAACATTCTTCCCTCAATATTGGAAGATGTTGTGCGTATAGACCTGTAACGGCTAAAGTTTGAATGAAACTTACGTCACTCCAAGACGTAAACAAGCGGTGGACAAATTCGAACTCTGGAGTAGGAGCTCGGATGGCACAGTTGGTAGTGCGCTGGGCCGGAACCCGAGAGGCGTAGGTTCGAGTCCTGCTCCGGGCTCGTCTTTTTCCACATTGCTTTAATATTTAAGTATATTATAAAATGGTTTTTGCCACTTCATACCTATGTTAGCTATGTTTCCAGTTTTCCCAAGAGACTATAGCATGGGGTTCTTCAAGAAAGAAGTTATAAGATTTGGAGTGCCACACCTGGTGTTGCAAGCGTCCATAGGCTACGGTAACTGCTTACCATCAAGGGGGGCGTATGCTTGTTTATCACCTTGTAGTATAAAAATAAAATGTCACTTTGGTTCTCCTACGGCTCTCCTCGTTTCTGATTCGATCACGTAGGGAAACCCCAAGCATAGCTCTTTCCATTGCTCTTGAGGTGACTTATAAAGACAAAAGCAACTTGGTGTTTATCATGGGGTACATATTTAAATTATTTTATTAAAATTCATGTTGTCAAATAATGCAAATTTAAATGTAATTAAAAAGTAAAGAAATATCCCATATAGTCCGATTAAGGAATGAGTCAATCCTTTGAGTCATTCCGTGTCCTCCTTAGAGTGCGTGAGCGGGAACCTAAGTGATTTCTTCAGAAACTTATTCAGAGTACTTAGAAAGAAAACATACTTAAAATCCTGACGTCTAGGAGGTGAGACCTCAATTTTAGGTTTTTCGCTAATATCTTAAAAATAGTGCGTTTTAGCAAAAAAATGTTCTGAAATGAAATTAAAGCTTATAAAATTATCTCTAACTTTGATTATGTACACTTTCATCCGTTTTCGAACTTCACGCTCCAGAAATTTTAGTTATTCAGCGTCAACCATTACCTGATGCAAAAAATATCTTACAATTTATTTTAACATAAGCTAGGAGGCACGTAGTGAAGGCGGAAACAGTAAGAAATTGCGTTTTTTATAACAGCGGACAACTAAGCTGAGGCGGGCAAAACAATCATGGAGATTGCTTTTCGCTCAATGTCTCTAATGCTCATTGTAGAAAACGCGACCTTTCTGGCTAATACACCCATTAATATGGTAAACATGCCTTCGGGCTTATGTTATTATTGGTTTTCGTCATTTTAATTTGTTTGGCACGGTAGTAAGGTAGTTGCCAAGGAAAATGCTTTAACGGCGTGTCTTTTACAGAGGAAGACAAAAATGACGATGAAGGTGATTTAGAGCCCTCTCAGCAAGAACCACTTACCACTGAGGAGGGCGAAGAAGATACCACAGATACCTAACATTTGCCAGGACCCTCACGAACTAAGAGGATAAAAATGTGAATCATTCACAGAATTCGAATTAGAAAGGAATATATATTTAAAAAAAAAAAAACTTATTTTTTAATTTGCACTTTTCCAGAGCGTGTTGTAGTTCGAAAACTGATGGGAATAATTATGTAGAAATGTATATATGTTCAAAGTTATAGAGAATTGTATTTTTTTGCTTTAACGCACCATTTTTGAGATATTAGCGAAAAACCTAAAATTGAGGCCTTTGTCACCGGGGGGGGGTGACAAAGGCAAATTTTAGGTTTTTCCGCTTTGCCTTCTAGACGTTAGGTTTTTTAGTATTTTTTCTCTCTAAGTACTCTGAATAAGTTTCTGAAGAAATCGCTTAGGTTTCCGCTCACGCACTCTACAACTACCTTATTAATCGGACTAATAGGCTGATACGCGATAATTTATTTACTTACAGGGCTGCAATATAAAGATAAGTAACAGTGCACAATTAGACTAAACTTACAGATAAAATATATATTTTACACAAATACATACATTGGTTTTCCTAAAAAAAACTAATCTTGCTAAGCTGTACAGGGGTACAGCTATCTCCGTTGCCGTACATACTATAAATAAAACTTATTAAATATTTAGTCTATGGCTCATCAATAGTCATAAATTTTATTTGACACTGAATTTGTATTCAGTTGCTGTAATTTAGAATTTTACTCTTGTAGTACGGGAATATTTTTACATCCTGTTATTATATTATGAAAAGAGAAGAATAAAGTATTATTATACTTATTTTATCTTGTATGATATTATAATTATGTAATGTTATAATTACATTTTTATAAAATTTTATTTTTATTATATTTTTTATGAAATTACAATTATTAAGTTATATTTTCTTTTTTATGAAATCGTATTTATATTTTATTTTTATGAAATTATAATTATTTAATTATACACCTATATTATATTGATTTTTTTCATATTTTTTATTTTTGTCGTTATATTTTTATTTATATATATATATATATATTTGTTTAATTTATAACTCAAAATGTGTGGCGGAACTGGTTGCGCGGGTGACCTTGTATACATCGCTGAAAAGTAATAAAAACATTTAAAGTTAACATTATTTAATTTTACCATTTTGATGTGTACTGAGTTTTACTTAATTTATCATTGCAGAATAGTAATATATGCAGCATTAACCGCGGTGGTGTTATGTATTGTCATAACAATATGCGTCTCATTAGGCGTTGGCGCAGGTATTGGCTACAACTACTGCTTTGTGGATAAACTGAGTAGAGAATCAAAACCACCAGGTATGTGCTGCAGCTGAAAACATAATTGTGTACAAATTCGTTCAGAAATTAGTTCGGAAATAACTCTCCAGGTTCCGTAGTCAACAAGGAACATTAATAGTTTCACCACGTCCGTCTGTCTGTCCGCTGAATAGCTCAGATACTCTTAGTATAAACAACTGTAATTTAAGTACTTAGCAAGCTTTAATTTAGCACGCCTACAAAAAGGTAAAGTAGTGCTGAATTCTTTTCATGCCTATGCCTTGGTCCATCTGCGGTTTCGTTAGATGGCTCATTTAAAAAATATATCATATTGTGTTACCTAATCGATTCGGAACCGTTTGAGATATAAAATTATAAGGCTACACAATTAGGTCGATCATTTGATATGAAATATCTATTAACCAATTCATGCTGTGGTCAGGCCCGATGTATTTTCGTAAAATTAACCACATCATGGATTGGTTGATCATTTCGTGAAATACCACGGTCGTGCGTTGCTGACCAAAGCAGGATAAGCTTATAGGATCTGTGTTGTAGGTGGCTCTAGTATATGCACTGGACAGGAACATGACTATACCGCTGTGTATAGTTATTTGGTTTTTTTTTCTACTTAGTTGGCAAACAAGCATCCGGCCCGCCCGATGTTAAGTAGTTACCGTAGCCTATGGACGCTTGCAATACCAGAATCGTGTTGCCAACCCATTTTTTTATACCAGGGCTTTATGATGTGACTATCCCTGGGATAGGAATACGTTTCTTTCAAAACGCATCCCTAAATGAGCGCTGAAGACCTGTACTCACGCACAGGATCACAACTACACCACTTTGTGTAGTTATTTGGCTGTAGTTTTCTGTAAGGTGGAGGTCCCTCCCCAATCGGGCTTGCTCGCCATTGCGGTGCCCTGTCTCTCTTAAACTTCTTCTCCCTACCATTCTTGTATTTTTTTAAAGACAACTTCCACTCTAGGGAACAAACCCTGTGTTGCGGAGGACTTTACAAACATACAATTAATGGACACAAAGTTCACCGGTCCAATCATTTATAGATCTTTCCGGCTTATTCGTAATTTATGACCTTCATTAGTGTTACTTTTAAACTTCATTTAGGTTACAGTTTGATCATGCAAATTATGTCCCGTGAGGGACCGAACCCACTATACACCGCGCAGTGGTAAATGGCGAGGTAGAAACAACCATGCAGTCGCATTCTGTAGTGCTTCTTTAAGGAGCTCTAGAAACATGTGCCAGTTATTTTATTGTGATAAATTCTCATTTTAACCTGATATTACAGCAAAGATGCCTGGTGGTCCTCCGATATCCTTCCGTGATTATGAGATGATACCAGATGTCAAAACTAATAGTCTAAGAAGGTCTGAAATGGGAGCGCCATTGCCTCAACAGCGGACTGCTTACCTTCCAAAAGATAAAGAATATACCGTAACTCTAAATTTGTATGATAATTTGGACTTATCGACTCTTATTTCAAAATTAAGAACTTATAAAAAAAATGCTACTATTCATCTTATAACTTGAGCATTCACATATATTATTCTGGGAATGTACTCTGCGTTGGCATCGGAATGGTTGGACCATGTCGGTTCCATTTATTCGTAGGCGTTATACCTTGTTCATCTTTTTGTTAAGATGTATTTTTTATATATATCCCAACATGTTTGCCATGTCTCATATTTAGGGAACGTAACTGTAGCAAGTTCAGTAATACCCGCCGAGGATGTGGTAGGGTCCATTTGACCAGGCTTATGTTATTTTGCGTGCAGTTTTATTTACCACATTCGTTTGCTGTCGAGTTTCTCAGTAGCTGGAGTTATTAAACATTTCTCAACCTCCTGTGCAAGGACGTCGGTAGACGTGCACATAAATGGTAATCACGATCCTACCACAACCGCGACGTAGTATTTTTTGAAAGATGAGAGCAATTATTATAATGCTTTATTAACAATTTTGTGTGTAAAAAAAAATATAATAATTTCATAAATATCTCCAAAAAAATACTGATAACTGATGTATATTATTTAAACATTTCACGCTGCTAATGTTGATTATTTTAAGTTTAATCATTAAATTTTTTATCATATATTTATTTTTTTATTGAAAGTCTATTAATAAATAAAATCACGTTTCATATGTATGTTATTTTATTATAAAAATCTTCAAAACTTTCATGATTTTAGATATAAATAGAGAACAATTACCTTAAAAAACATTTACCTTAAAAAATCACGTAATGTTTTTTAAGGTTAATGCATTTTTTTTACTTCATATTTAGGCCAGCATACGGTCCGCCTGATGTTAAGCAGTTACCGTAGCCTATCGACGCTTGCAATACTTTGAGAGTATAATATTCTGAGAACGAAGGTACCAGAGGTAACTCTTGCGTGTTGCCAACTCATTTTTTTACAGCAGGGATTTAACATGGAGTATCCCTTCCCTGGTATAGGAATACGTTTCTTTCAAAACGTATCCCTAAATTAGCGCATGAAGACCTTGCATGTTGCCGATCTAAAAAAAAGTCACCAGGGGTGCCATGGAAATGCAGGCAAAGGAAAAGTTTCGTTAAAAACCCATCACTAAATGAGCGTAGTTAGTCCTATACTTTTCATATCATAATAGGGCCTACCCTATTTATATTACCCTATTACCCCGGACGATGCTCGTAGCGCGTACGGTATAGAAGCATTGTAAAGGAATATAGAAAGTCTTACTTACGAGTACAGCACAGTGTATAGAATTCTTTCAAAAGAGCTCCTTAGACTGAGCTCACACTATGGAAAAAGTGCCATGCGTAAGGCTTCGTTCACACGGCTTTGTCCTGTAAGTTTGTTTTGCAGTATACGTCTTTACGAATAAATAGTACATTGTATATAATAATATGTAGAACTATTTACACGTCGCTTACCTGCAAAAACACGTACACCGATAATATGTTTAAACAAATATTCACCGAAATCGTCAAACAATCTGAATAAACTTATAACGTATTCTGCAGAGAGGAAAAGTAAAGTAAGGAAAACTGCGGCTATTTATTTTTTGATCGAATTAAAAACTACCGTGTCAGGACTATCGAGACTATCCCACTACTGTGACTCCTGTGAGCCAGAATTAACAGTGGAGTAACCAGCTTAAAGTCACCCAAAGAGAAATGGAGAGAGCTATGCTTGGAGTTTCCCTGCAAGATTGAATCGGAAGTGGACGGAGATCCGTAGTAGAACATAGCTCGAAGAATTGCCTCAATTAAGTGGCAATGGGCAGGGCATATAGCTCGCAGAACCGATGGCCGTTGGGGCAGAAAGGTTCTAGAGTGGCGACCACGAACTGGCAGACGCAGCGTGCGCAGGTCTCCAACAAGGTGGACTGAGGACCTGGTAAAGGTCGCGGGCAACCGATGGACAAGGTCAGCTTAGGACCGAACGATGTGGAAAACCTTGGAGGAGGCCTGTGTCCAGCAGTGGACGTCTTATGGCTAAGATGGATGGAAACAACTGATACATCGAGCTTTGACACTCGTGCGGCGTCCCGTGGACAACTAAACCAACTGTCTTGGACCCCGCAACGAATTTGATCAGAAGTAAATAGGAGAAGTTCGAAAGAAAAGTTGCCACTTCCCTCCATAGCAAAACAGGAGACAAAATAAATCTGTTACATATGAAAGGGAGCATCACGGAGGAATGTCTTTGGGGACTGCCGATAGAAGTGAAAACTAAGTAACTTGTGAATTGTATCGTCGAGCTATTAGATTATTATTTTTGAACATGGAAAGCGTTCGGTGACGATGACGCGAGCACGGTTATATTATCACGGTAATTGGGCCCACCCTCTTCTTGATATTCATCAATGATCTCTGCCAGTTAAAGCTTAAGTAGCATTATCACATTTGCTGACGATACAGCTCTTCTCTTTTATGGTGACACATGGGAGGAAGATGCAAGCAAGCAAGCTGGTTGAATGATAATTTGCTCGTACTCATTACCGATAAAACCAAATACATAATCTTCTCATCATCGAACACTCTCACATTGGACCCATCTCTAAACATTTTTGCCCATGCTTGCAACAGTTACTCATTAAGCACTTGCTCATGCCCTAAACTGCAAAATGTAGACTCAATCAAGTATCTCGGTGTTGTTATTGACAAAAATTTTAACTTTAACAAACCCAAATTTGTTAACTAAACGTGTAAGGAAACTCATTTACATATTACCAATTATTATTTACTATATATATACAAGAATAATGTTAAAAACTTATTTAAACTAACTAAAACTAAATACGGAAACCTGATTAAAGAAAAAAATAAAAAACGTTACATATTTAAACAATTACGAGCTGTTGCTGATACCAAAATTATAAAAACTGTGTACCTGGCACTATGTCGGTCATTATTACCAAATTGTATTATAACATGGGGTGGATCTTCAAAAAGTCATATGCTTAAGCTTCAACGAGCGCAGAGAGCAGTTCTTATGGTGGCTCATTCCCTTTCTTTCTTCCATCCAACTTCTGATTTATATGATATATTATTTTATTTTATTAAGGTTAGCCAACGATTACTTCCACTTATACATTCAATAAATAATATGTGCTTATCATAGAAAACATTCATAAGCGTAGCAACCACTTAAAGGCTAACACCGCATGCACTAAAATTATTAACAGTAAATATGCGTGAAGTAAATTGTATAATATAAAATGATTAAATTTAGTTAAAAAACTTAAATTATAATCAAAATTACATTGAATATAATGAAATAAGTTAATACAAAAAATAAATTAATATAAAAATTGCAAAATAAATATTTCTATAAGACTAAGTAACGGCATTTACTATTGATTTTAAAATGAAATTGTGTTTGTGTAGTGTTCAGTAATGGTCCTACGATACTTACCTAAACTGTCGTGGTGTATGTCTATTTTGTCACTAAAACTGTTAATTAATTTACACATTCTAGGTAGGGGGGAGTTAGCACAAAGAACAAACCGTCTCGTAAGGATGGGCATAGAGGTGTAATTTGATGCCGAGGGTGTCTGGAAGGGGCGTGGAGTCTTAGGAGACTCAATAGGCTCGGACAGTCTACAATACTTCTTATAAGTTTGAACACAAATAAGGCATCCATAATCTCTAGTCGGCTAGAAAAGGCAAGTATCTTGAAGTGCTGCAGGCGAGTATGTACGAGGGCAGTAACCTGGCTTTTCCTGCAGAAAAAGCAAGATGCCAAAGAAAGCGTTTTTATATTCTCTCAAGACGGAGAGCATGTACCGCATAGTGTGGCCTCCAAACGACGCTGCAGTACTCCAAGATGGACCACAAGCGTGTTGTACAGTGAGATTCTGGTATTTACCTTTTTAAAACCTTTGCTGTTTCTAAATACAATTTTTTTTTGTCGAGGGGAAATGCTTTACGCATACCGCCCCGCCCGGCCCGGGGAAGCGAAGCAGATATGTCGGACTCTCCGGCCTAAAGGTGGTAGGCGGCGGCCGGCATATCGACTAAAACCCCCCTGTGCACCTACACCCGCCTTCACGGGTGGACCAGTGGAACCTGATATGACGTCAGTGGTCAGTTAAATATGACCTAAACCAATCTAGTAAGGGTCCGGTCACTCCATACATAGAAAGTTTCGAAATTAATGTTGAATGTGAAATTTTGTCAAAAGCTTTGCTTAGGTCCGTGTATATTACTATACTGTTTATTAGAATCTATGGTTTAAGTAAGTGTTTCAGAGAAAGACAATAAGTTAGTACTATAGCCACTCTTACAAACGCACGAATGCTCACATATGTATAAATAAAATAAATTATTTTAGATTTATCAGCTTTTTAAAGGAGTTTTGTGAAATCTAGCAATACTCACTATGTTCTCGGGGGCCTGGTAATCTGTGTGACAGGGTTTTCTAGGGCAAATACCAGTCTCTATGTTAATAACTATACAAGTATGTAATTCTAGCTTTAAGTTGCCTTTGTGGAAGATAAATAAATAAATATTATTATCTATACAGTATTGTAACTCGGCCGTATCTTAGAAAGTCTTTCCTTTTCAGTATCCAGGTAATTTAAAAAAAGTTATTTCTAAAAAAAAACGTATTTTTAGTGAAAAAATCGTGCGGTTATTGTTAAAAAAAACAACACACCGTCCGTTCGTCACTGCGGCACAGTCGCGACTGTCTTCATGCCGAGCATTTGGCATTTGCCGATATCGAGACACGTAGGCATAGCTCGCGCTTCGTCCGTTCGTATGAAGTTAGAATACTGTATAGATAATATTACCGTGACGCAAGTTGCATGATTTTTGTTCACCCAAAAAGTTCTCAACGTGCCTAAAGCAGTTTTCTTTTCGAAAAACGCGCAGGACATATATATTATATTGCCATAGGGGTCGGCGCTAGCATCTATTGGTATTTAAATACAATAATCATTATAGGCCTCTTAAAAGGTGTAGTGAAATCATGTTGGGTCGCTTGGGACGTGCCAGTCTACTGTTATAATAAATGCTGGGTAAATTTGGCATCGAATAAAGAGAACAGAACACCCACCAGCTACACAGTTACAGCTTAATACGCCAGCGTTTTCGATGATTAGTTTTAATTTTTTAAACTTCAAGCTAGGTAAGTAAGTACTTACCCTTTACATAAATCTGCAGGACACAAACATAATCTTAAACCCTAAATAAAACCTAAAACTTATTTAACTATAACTTATGCTATCAAACAAATAAATTAAATTAGTTAAAAAGTAAAAATAAATTTATGCTGATCTGAGTTCTTTACTTAGTACTACAAAAAGTTCTTAATAAAACTTTTTCAATATTGTGTCTATGATTATTCACAGTTTATATTTTATTTGAAGCTTCATTTTCATTCAGCGGCTGTCATTGAGGTTTCTACTACTCTTTTGAGTTATGTAGTCACTTAAATATTATGTTATTATAATTATGAAAGGAGAATAACAAAGTTTTATTATACTGATATGATATTATAATTTTATATTTTTATAAAATTTCATTTTTATATTATTTTTTTTATATTTGTATTTTTTTTATTTATATTATATTTTCTATGAATTTTATTTATATTATACATTTTATGAAATTATAATTATACACGTTTTTTATATTATTTATTTTTATAAATATTTTTTTATTTTGATGTTATATTTTTTTATTTTTAACTATTTAATTCCTTACTCACAATGTGTGGTGGAGGAGGTTGTGGGGGTGATCTTGTTTACCTTTCTGAAAAGTAAGAAAATATATTTCAAGTCAACATTAATTACCTAATTTTGCTACTTTGTTGTGATCTGAATTTTAACTCTTTTTCATTGCAGGGTAGTAATATATACAGCATTAACATCGGTGGTAATATGTATTGTCATAACAGTAATCGTCTCATTAGGCGTTGGCGCTGGCATTGGCTATAACTACTGCTTCGTAGAGCAAGGAAGTAGAGCAGCAAAAGGTATACATTAAAAACATAATTAGCTAAAAGATAGTTGATCAGAATCAGTTTAGTTCGTCAGAGTGGAACATGGGGTTCAGAAATAAGTTGTAATATAATTCTTAGGGTTCCGTAGTTAACAAGGCACTTTTAGCCATTTCGGTCTGTGGCTTAACTCAGATGATCTGTGCTAGAAAGCTGTATTTTATCATGGGTATACCCTACCAACTAAATGGATAATTTAGACATGTAAAAAAATATTAGATTTTTATTTTAAATCTATTTATTTTTAGAATGAACTTCCGCGCTAGGCAACAAGCCCTGTGTCACGAGAGGGACTTTACAAACATCCAATTCACAGACACAAATTACACCCAGACTCAGAACAAACATTTATGGATCACACAAAGTTTTGTCTCTTGTGGGAATCGAACCCACGACCTCTGGCTTAGCAATTAGGGTCTGACCAGTAGGTCAAGAGGCCAGTCAATAATGATTTCAGAATAAATTGATCGATCGTTTTATAAAATGCCCCCGTTTTATGAAATATTATTCGATTCTATTTTATTCCATTATATATCTATGGACTACTTCATACTGTTGCCAGCCCCTTTAGACAAGTGGCATAAACGGTAGTCAAGTATATGTAATAGAAAGCTTTTTTTTAATTTAAAATTTCATGATACGCTTACCATACTCATGTCACAGCTGCACTATAGCAGTACAGCCAAAATTTGCCCATGGCAAGTGTAGAGCTATTCTGCTCAAAGCTCAAAATTATTTGATTTCACATGTTACAATTAACATGTGAAATCAAATAATTTTGAGCTATGTTTTGAGCTATGTGATTGAGTGTTCGGCGGACTAATTTATAATGATGATGGGATAAAACGTCGACATCGGGAAAAAATTGAATAAGGGGAGACGGTGACTCGCCTTTACACTAGATGAGCCCTTTGAAACAACAGATATGGGCAACAGCCCACAGATAGCAGAGCAACACCGTAGTGCGCGGCTAGGGGTGTCGAGCGGCGCGGCGCCGCCGGTTTGACAATCGGGGGTCTCTGACAGAGACCCAAGAGCGGGTTTTCCCGTAGTTATGCCCCCTTGGAAATGACACTTCTACTCCCGAGCATATAGCTCTGGTGACCCCTCTCTGATGAGCAAATTAAGGCAAGCAAGAGTTGAGAGACCTGCGGGCATTCTTGCCAGCCCACTCCGGACAGCCAATAAAGACAATCCAGAGACGAGGCCCTGACCGACTCTGGGTCATTCGAGACCGTAGTGTCGCCACTCACATTCAGTCCGCCATAAGCTGTTATATTATTATTATTTACATTAAAATCTGACATTCCAGTACAAGAAACTGTCCCGTTAAAGTCACGGGAATTTGAGATGGTACCAGAAGACTTCAGTGAAATTACTACTTCTACGCGTAAGCCTGACGACGATCTAAGGAGGGCCGGACAAAAAGAGAGACTGCCACCACAGAAGGCTGCAGATGCATCACAGAAGGCTGCAGCTGCATCACCCGACAAAGAAAATATAGTAATTCTAAATTTGCATAATAATAATATAGACTTCTCTGCTCTTATTGGAAAATTACGAACTAATAACCGAAATGCTACTATACATCTAATAACTTGAGCATTCGCACAATGTTATTAAGGGAACGTACTATGCGATGGCCATTCTGACGTACCTACTAGTAGTATAATATAATATATAATATAGTATATACAACCTTAACATTAACATTCAATTACTTTGAATTATAAAATCTACTGGTTTGTATTATTGGTGAGGTATATTACAAAGTTTACTTATTAATATTCGTTGCTTTTATTTAATAGGTATGTTGACCTAAAACCCTTTGTCTTTCTTGATAGAGGAAAGAAGACCCGTGACCCCCAATGGGACATATTATTATATGGGTTGCTATTATTATTATTGGCGAAGCCACTGGCAGACCAACGCTAGGTTTGTACGCTAGTGGCTTTGCCACCATCAATTTTCTAAAAGAACCGTTTATTTGAACAAATTTGACTGAGAATTTGACTTTCTCTATGCCTAGTTTCATCCAGATCCGTTTAGCCGTATTGGCAGAATGAGTAACAACAAACATTCATCCATCCATCCATTTTTAACCGACTTCAAAAAGAGGAGGTTATCAATTCGTGTGAGGTTTTTTTTTTTTTTTTTAATGTTTGTTACCGCATAACTCCGTCATTTATGGACCGATTTGAAAAATTCTTTTTTTGTCTGACTGGACATACTTCCAGTTTGGTCCCATTATCATCAAAAGAAAGTTCCGATGATGGGATCCATGAGGAATTGAGGGAACTCCTCAAAAGTTATAGGCACACATATAGCAATTTCAATATTTTTAACAACTAATCAATCATTTGCATTCAGAAAGTGTAATTTGGTGAAGTAAAACTGATGAAGAAGACCACAGATGGCCATCTGAACTTTTCAATAATAAGTATTTTACTGATGGCGATTAGATAAGTTTCGGTTATTGTTGCTAAGCAACTATTAATAAGAAATAATGACGTGAATGAATTGAGCGCGGATTGCACAGATTAAATATTGCTTTTAATACCTACTTGACCTGTGTTCAGCCCGACGCTCAGTCGATTTTATTCGATTGTAACAAACAAATATCTGAAAATTTTACAACTTGCCGTACTGAAGTCGGTTTTTTTTTGTTAAAATTATTTTGCATTTATAATGGAGGCTTACAATTATGCATCAAAATTTAAATGTTTTCCATTTTCATAAGCTGATAACGTTATACTGTGCTCTTGCTACCACAATCTACAGATAATGTTTTTTTTCTTAACTTTTCGATATCCTTTGGAATACTAGAAAAACTATGGTTGGGATCTTCGTTTTTATTAAAGCAGCCGAATAATATCTCTACAATATATACCTTTTTTTTTTTTTTTTTTTTATACTACCAAGGTGGCAAACAAGTATACGGCCCGTCTGATGGTAAGCAGTTACCGTAGCCTATGGACGTTTGCAACACCAGTGGTGTTACTCACGCGTTGCCGACCCTTTAAAAACCTTATAACTCCTTTCTTGAAGAACCCCATGCTATAGTCTCTTGGGAAAACCTCGACAGGGAGCTCATTCCACAGCCTAATCGTACGTGGTAAGAAATTCCTCTGGAATCTTACGGTACGGCATGTTCGATGCAACGCGGGCACAGCGTTGAGTGTGTAAAGCACTTACCTACGTAAGTTCTTGCGAACCAAACGGCGCGGCGCGGCGTCGAACTCAAACTCAAACTCAAAATTCATTTATTCATTTAGGTTACAAAGTAACACTTATGAAAGTCATAAATTATGAATAAACCAGAAAGATGTCAGCAAAATTTTTCTACGGCTAGTTCGCTGACGTGGAGCCTTGAGAAGAACTAGCAAGAAACTCAGGCCACTCTTTTTAATCGCCAGATAGTTACAATCTTTTGTAAAATACAAGTATGATAGCATGCAAGCTGATGCAGTCAAAACACGATACTAACTATATTGATAAAATATGATAATCGTACTTAGTACTGGTCGTGCGAGAAAAAAAAACTAAAGTATGGTGTTAAAGTCTGCTTCAATTTACATATTGCTATTAAAGAATAAGGCAATATGTGAATAGTGACAATGTATGAAAGAATCCTTATACTGTGGTTGCATTGTTTGGTTTAAACTATGTATTATGTAGGTTAAATCTTTGCTTTTTGGAAGACAGGCACAGATAGGGCGAAGCTGAAGAAGAATACGAAAAGGGCTGACCCCACCTCCATGTGGGATGAATAGTTAGGAAGAGAGAGAGAGAGAGAGATGTAGGTTAAAACTTTACCTAAAATTAAGGAGCAATCATATCTGGACTAAGTTATCACTTATTTACATTCCTTATCGTTCGTATTTAAAAAATAAATAGAAAATTATTGCATTAGGAAAGGTAGGGCACCATGCTAGCGAGCAAGCCTGACTGGGGAAGGACCTCCACCTTACAGAAGACCACCGCCAAATAACTACACATAGCGGCGTAGTTGTGTTCCTGTGTGTGACTACAGGTCTCCAGCGCTCATTCAGGAATGCATTTTGAAAAAAAAAACTTATTCCTATCCCAGGGATATCTCAAAGCCCTGGTGTAAAAAAATGGATTGGTAACACGCAAGTGATACCTCTGGTATTGCAAGCGTCCATAGGCTACGGTAACTGCTTAGCATCAGGCGTGCCGTATGCTTGTTTGCCACCCAAGTAGTATAAAAAAAATATATATATATATGTATGTATATATTGCAAAAAGTATTTGTACACGATAATCCTACTAATATTATAAATGCGAAAGTTTGTAAGAATGGATGGATGGATGGATGAAAGAGTTTTTGTTACTCTTCCACGTCAAAACTACTGAACGGATCTGGATGAAATTTGGCACAGAGATAGATTATGGTTGGGAATAACACAGGCTACTTTTTACAGCGATAACCAACATCCACGCGGGCGGAGCCGCGGGCAACTAGTAAAACATACTGTAAATAAATGCAATTATGTACTTATTATATTGAAGTAAGTATACTCTTTGTCCAAAGTTAACTCAATAACGAGATTTGACCGAAATACATTAAATTTCTAAGTTTTAACTTAGAAATTTAATGTATTTCGGTCAAATCTCGATCACCGTTCGACCTCTAGTACTTATACCCTATTATGATAAATTGGTAACACCAGGTTTTGATTTTTTAAAGACAACTTATGAACTAGGAAACTATAATAGCCTTGTGTCGCAGGGGACTTCACAAACATTATATTCACGGACAAAAATTACACCCAGACTTGGCACAAACAAACATTTATGAATTTCATTTTTTTTCCGTGTGAGAATCGAACCCAACCTAGACCAACAGACCAGTTAAGTATCCATACAATCCAAAACCCATCCGAAACTAATGTTATCAATGTGAAAGTGTCTGTCTATTTACCTTTACACGTTTTAATGGCTGAACAGATCTTAATAAAATTTGGCAAGGAGATAGATAGTATTATAGGAAAGGACGTACATATTTACCGCGATAACCGACACCCACGCGATCCCAGCCGCGGGCAGCAACTTGTAATTAATAACTTGTAATTAATATTATTAATATAACGTATAAAAAAATCTGGCCGTTGGGGCAGAAAGGTTCTAGATTGGCGACCACCAAGGTGGACCGACGACCTAGTAATGGTTGCGGGCAACCGATGGACAAGGTCGGCTCAGGATCGAGAGTTGTGGAAATCCTTGGGGGAGGCCTATATACAGCAGTGGACGTCTTTTGGCTGAGATGATGATGATAATAATGAATTAATATTACTAAGATCTGCTCCCGCCATTATGATGTTTACCCTGGAGAATCTGACTTTATCCGAATAAAGGGATTTAACAAGCAAGTTGAGCAATGAGTTAAGTTTTTCTGTTAGAAGCAGTAAGGAACATTTGGAAAGAGGTAAGGCACCATACAAGCAAGCTCAATAGGGAAAGGACCTTCACCTAATAGAAGAACACAGCCAACTACTCAGAATAGTGTAGTTATGTTACTGAGCGTGACAGTGTACGTTATAGAGTTCATTCGAGGATGCTTTCGTTTTAAAAGGGTCTCTATATTAACACAGTAAGCTTTTGGGTCAACAAAACGCGAGTCATAACCCAGATAATATTAAGATCGTCTGTAAGCTACCTACAGTAACTGCTTACCATCAGGCGGTCAAGATGCTTATTAGCCATAAACGTAGTATAAAAAAAAAATAAAGAACAAACTGTGTTACCAATCTTGGATCACATGGAAAATTTAAAGAAACTGTCTCACCAATCTCTACCAATTGCTTGTATGTTTTCCCAAAAACAGATGCCTAAACCCAAGAACTAGAAGGAAAGGTAAATAAATAATGACAATCTGAAAGTAAACATATATTTATAAGTATAAATAATTAAAGAAATAGTTATAAAATAAAGTACACAACACTTTAATGCCTTAGCAATAAACAAGAATATTATAAAAAATAATAAAATGTAATATTTTATATTAAATAAATACATTTGTGTACAAGTAAAATAGCTAGAAAACAGAGTATACGACACTAATGTCTTAACAAAGATTAAAAATGTATAAAATAGTAAAGTAAAATAACCTATATCTAAAACAATAAAATTAATTAAAAGTTAAAAATAACCAAAAGCAATATGATTCAAAATTATGTAAATAGGCAAATAACTAATATTACGTGTTTAGTATTCTCAGCTTGAAATTCTTATTGCCACCTTTAAGCTTCGATATCAAATGGATTAAGTCTAATCCTCTTATTGGTATTACTACTTTCGGCATTCGTGTTACTTTAATACTGGTTTCAGATTTATCAGTTTTTGTTGGTAATTCTGATGTATAAATATTATTTAGCTTGTCATTATTATCAAGGTTGTCATGATCTTCGTTCGCTTTTCTTTGAGATTTAAGTAATAAATTAAATGAGTCAGTGTAGGGTATAGTATTTGTTGTGATTGTTGGAAAATGTTCATTTGTAACCTTTATTTGAAATGTTCTTGTGACTCGTGTGTAGGATCTAGTTGTTTTTCTGACCCTATGAGGTATTTTAGTGGAATTCAGTAGTTCACTAGATGTTTCATAAAATGGTACAGTAGTTATTGTCATTTGAAGTATTGCCGAGGTAGCGGGTATTTTTTCAAATATTTTATTTGATAGGTCACGAGTTATTCCGACCGATGCGTAGTTGTAAGGTAAATTTGTTATTATCGTTCTGTTCGACATTTTTGTATCAGTTTTGAAATTTTCATCAGATTGTTTATTAAAAATATTGTAGTCTAGGTTCGCTATTCTCCTAGGTGGTTGGGTGGTAGTTGTTCTATCTTCGAATTCGGGTAAATCTGTCAAATTTTAATTAAATAAATGTGTATTATTAATATTAGAGAAGGTGACTGATATCGCTCAAACGATTGTCTCAATTAAGTGGCAATTTAAAAAAATAAGTCATTGGACAAGGTCAGCTCAAACCATATATCGTGGAATGAATGAATGAGTAAATTAGTGAATGAATTTATGAATTCTTTAGTGAGTAAGTTAAACAAGCAATCCATTCAAGTTACCGCATCCGGTACGAAACTTGCCGAAATTTTAACGGAAGGAATTTAAGTAATAAATTGTTTATAATAAAATTCCACGCAAAGGAAATCTTGCCAATGCCACTTTTATTATAATTTACATTTTAAAGAACTTGTGAATATCATACCGGTGTGTGTGCCTGACGATTCAACGAAGCAATAATTATATCCAAGGCCTATGCCTAGCATTAAAATCAAAGTAAGCGTTAATATAAAGCAGCTAACAAGTCCGGTGCATACGGTCCATAATATTAGTCTAGAAAAACAAAACAAAGACATTAACCGACTACTTATTAAAATTAATTTTAAGAGAGGTAGGGCACCATACTAGCGAGCAAGCCCGACTGGGGAAGGACCTCCACCTTACAGAAGACCACAGCCAAATGACTACACACAGCGGTGTAGTTGTGTTCCTGTGTGTGAGTACAGGTCTCCAGCGCTCATTTAGGAATGCGTTTTGAAAGATACGTATTCCTATCCCAGGGTTATTTCCATCTTAAAGCCCTGGTGTAAAAAAAATGGGTTGACAACACGCAAGTGATACCTCTGGTAATGCAAGCGTCTATAGGCTACGGATACTGCTTAACATCAGGCCCACCTGATGTGACGGCCCACCGTATGCTTGTTTGCCACCCAAGTAGTATAAAAAAAAAAAAAAAAAAAAGATGGTACGCCAATTGCTTTGATCCAGACATACTTTTGTCGCTTCCTCCACATTCATCAAAATCTTCATGCAAGCACGTCGGTTAGGCTACTTTTAATTTGGTCTATTTTTAACAAATCACATACTTGGTCGATGTATGTTCTCCTAGGGCGGGCCTACCGATATCTCCATTCATTCTTGCACGATATACCTCTTTTGTTAAATTCTTCTTTCATCCATCCTTTCCAAATGTCCAAACCATCTTAACATCTCCTGTTCAACCTTCGTTACTACATCAAAATATTGTTTAAAAAATATTCTACCCAAATTTATTACTGAAACTGAACAAACTACTTTCAGGTTTATACCAACAGTAGTATTGGATATTCAAGAGACTGAGGTCATCTCAACTCATAAACGTCCCACTGCTGGGCACGGGTCTCCTCCATACATTTGGAGGGATATTAGCCTACTACACCACGCTGGCCAAACGGGTTGGTATAGGGTTTTGTTTCGAGTTTGCCTTCTTTTGCAGTGGATATTGTCTGATTAACTTCCTTAGTAGACTCTTACGACACCCACGGGATAAAATGGGGTGGTGGCATTTGTATTCTTAATCCGTCACCCCACAGAACCTGAACGAAGACTGAGGTAAGTCACCATATTAGTTACTAAGCCAAACTGGAGAAGGATCTTCACCTCACAAAAGACCACAGCCAAATAATTCACACTTGATACTGCCCTGAGTAGGATGTATTATTTCGAAATAAACGTTTAAGTCCACTCAAAACCCTGGTGTTACATCTGTCCTTCTCCAAACAAGCTTACTTACTGATACATGGTACTCGTATATTTCCAAAATACTCCATTCTTTTGTTCTAAAAAGATAAGAATCTCATACATTTATTTCCAAGTTACTCTAAGAAATTATTGTTATATAAATTACTTACAATTTGTTACTTTGAGAACATTTTAATATTAGCATTTCTCATTTCATAGAGTAGTTTGGGAACTCTTTTTGGGGTACTTTGAGAATATCCCGATAAATACTTAATACATCAATTGATAAAAAAAATTAGTAAACTTACTTTTCTGCTGTTACTAAAAGTTGGCTAAAGCAGATACCCATTTTAAGCAGCAATTAAATTCAACTTATTCACTACACTACCAATTTCGCATTTGTGCATTTTAAAGGTGCCTTTTTTGCAATCATGGGTAGAAGAATAGCATCCCTGATGTGTCAACTGTGTGGTACCAGTATTCTTTCAGCTGTAGTAGCCTAAGACTATTAAAGTCATGGAGACACTGGCGAGGTGTCTAAAAGTCGGTCGCCAGGATAATTTCCGTCGTTTTAATATCAGTCGTTTTTATATTTCTTTACTGTTAAATCTGTAGATGACAATAATAATCGAAGAATAATAACCACATAATAAAACTAATATTCTGACATCCACATTGACAGATTAAGTTAATGACATAGAAACTGTAGAAATGTCGCGGAAAATTGTCAAGGTATAAAATGTAGACTACTCGACGTCTATACTATAGAATAAACATTATGTTTATTTGTAAGTAAAAAATTGATTCGATATTTATTGTACTCTTACATTGTTTTAATGAATAAAATTATAAATATATAAAATAAAATTTGACAAGCTACAAAAAGTTTGAAAGTTTCTCGAGAAAATCAATTTTTGATTACCTCTGTAACTTGAATTCCTCTGTAACTCGAAATTAATTAGAACGAATTTTAACCTCTACAAGTCGACGGTGACGGATTAAGAATAAAAATGTCAATACCCCGTTCCATCCCGAGGATGTGTCTGTCCTAAAAGTTGATAACAGGAGTAAGTCAGACCGACATCATCCACTGCAAGCGAAGGAAAACTCGTTAGAAAAACCTATACCAACGCGTCTGGCCAGCGTGGTATAGTAGGCTAATATCCCTCCAAAGCAGTGGGACGTTTAAGAATTTTTTGCTGTTTTCCTTGAAATTTGACTAATAGAGGTTCTACATTGTAATTTGGGACCTATTTTTTTTTAACACTTTCATGGACAGTAACGTAGACACAATAGATGTTTTATTGTCATGACGGACGTCTATAGGCGTTTACTGTCCTTCAAAGTGTTAAGAGGGCAGCCATTTTCTCGAAAACAAATTTCCATAATAAAACAATAAGTATATAACATAATAGCATAACATATTTATTTAAAAAAAATACGTCACGAAGTAAGTACAATTAAGAGTTAATATTAAAGTTAAAAGACAACTACAAAATAAAGAAAAATATCTTTACAAAATTATTTAGTACAACAAAGTAAAAAAATAACTATACATACATACCAACTTTAACAAAATTAAAAGTATTTTTAAAATAAATTAGTACGATATATCCTTAATACGATAAAATATCTAAAAAAATAAGTGTATATAACAAAATCGTTATAAATAAATAAAATTAAAATTTGTGTTTGCAATGTTGAAATAACTTATTTTTAAATATATGAGTAGCTCAGCTTTACTAAATGCCTGTGATATATACATACGGTACTTGTGACATAAAAAGTCTTGAAGACTTTTCTGAAGTCATCAGAGTTCCTTCGGAACCTTAATAACATTTTTTATTTTTTCGTCTGCCTGTTTGTTCCAGCTAATCTCCGAAACTGCTGAAGTGATTTTGACAGAAATTTCACTGGCAAATAGAGCAAGTTATAAGGATTAACTTAAGCTATTTATATTTTAGAAAAAGAATGAGTTCCACGTAAAATCCTAATTTCACGCGGAGAACAGTTAAAATAAATATAAACGTTATTAAGGTTATTCATTCAATTTCATTTTAAACTACGCATTTGGTAGCTTTACCAATCACCCAATGGGTGACCGCATACTTGTATTTCAACTGTGTTACTTTGAGGGTGATCTGCCCCTCATCCAGTCATTAATAGTCAACTTGGAAACAGTGTTATTCAGACCCTCTAGACAAATGGCATAACGGTAGTCGAATCGGAAAAGTCAAAAAAGCAAATGTATGGGATTTGACGTAAGTTTACAACATTATATCGTAAACTTACGTCAACGTATGGGATTTGACGTAAGTTTACGGCATTATATCGTTAACTTACGTCAAATCCCATACATTTGCACTGTTTCCAAGTTGGCTATTAATAACTCGGTGAACAGCAAACCAGTCACAATAGAAAAACCACGCCACAAAGACGCCAGCGGTGCTGTGCCATTTTAGAACATAAGAGAGTGGATTTGATCGGTAGGTATTTCATGTTTTAATGCATAGGGTATAATTTCTATAGGCTGCGATCTGCAGTGTGTAGTTCTTCATATTAGTACGTAGCTGCAGAAGCATGATTATTAAATGCGAGCCACTTATAGGAATAATAACATTCATAGCTGAATTTTGAGTCTCAAAATTAGTTTTAGATTTTTCAGCGTTTAAAATAAATTTTATCGTTTCTTCATAGTTATAATAATTTTTATTTAAAACATTGTTGGATTTGTAATTTATTATAGGTTCCTTATAATCATGTTCATGGTCCTTACTGTCTTCTAAATTGCGTTTATATCTTCTAATTGGTGGGTCTGTTATTCTGAATAAAGATTTTGTTCGTCGTGGAGAATTAATACTTTGATGTATTGTTTTTGATCCTGGTTTTGGACTTTTTGAGTCGTCTATCTCTCGACGTCTTTTACCTAATGGTATGTTTGGGGTACAAGCAACTAATGTTGTTACCGCAAAGTGTAGTGTCTCTCTGGTAGGAGGTGTTCTGAATGTTGAACGTGGAATCGGTGGAAGTATTACTTTGTGACCAAGAGGGATCACGCCTTCATCCATATCATTATCAATATTAAAAGGCCACCGCGGGCTGCCAGGATAATAGTATTGTTGTGGTACTGTAAATTAAAACAGACAGTTAATAAAACTCTCAATTTTAGGGTTTCGTACCCAATTTCGTAGGTCAGCAGTTGAAATCTTTACAAATATAATTGTTCTATTGTCACTTAATAACAAGTCATAAATTAAATTAAAGGTGGTATGGAACCCTTTCTGTACGAGTCCGACTCGCACTTGGCTGTTTTTTATTTTTTATGCGGATAGCAGATCCCATTGATAATAATTTGATGGAACTAAACTAAACGTCCTGGAAGTGGGCGTTAATGACTGCGACACAGGTTTTTAAACTATTGCAGTTATTACCGTGCAAAAAAACACATGTAAATCTTTTTATTCCAATAAATAAATAAATAAAAAAAATAATTATTAGCAAGGTTCACTAAAGCATCACCTGGATTAACTCTTTAAAATATATGGTTATTATAGTATACGCACATATGACTATGACCACTAAGCTGCTAAAGATTGTATCCTGAATCACTCCTATTTTTTTTAAATACAAATATTTAAATTTTACACAACACCCAAAGATTTTTCTTTTGTGGGAATCGCACCCACCACCTCCAGATTACCAGTCAGGATCATTAGCCACTAGACCAACAGGCCAGTTAAATGAAATTGGTAACCCTCGTAAAGCAGGTCGCCTTGGAAAGCCGTTGGTCTTTCGGCCTGGCCACAACCTCGCGCGGCAGCGGCGAGTGATGGAGGCTACAAATGTACTAAAACCACGCGACGCCTCATAGCGTCATAGAACTTTTTAGTACATTTGTTTTCACCGCCGCTCCTCCCTGCCACGCCACGAATCCTCCCACGAACCCACGGGCTGTTACACCTCATCTGTCTCCAGTATTGTTAGATTACTTTCCCATCGGCCAATGAGAGTAAGGAAACCAAGAGATGCACCTGTGTTAACGCTTACACTTGTGAGCACTATAATATCACCTGTGCATAATAATAAAACTTTCTCCAACGAGAAAGCATGCAGAATTAGATGAAGAATCTCCGTGATCGAAATGCAGTTAGGGGACCATTGTTGTGTGTACCGTCCTAGGCCACGCAACCACTAAAGCCATCCCAGATCGAGCTGTATTTTTGGTAGCCAATAATATTATAGAGAAAGATAAGCTACCTGCATACTGAGCGGTGGCGCCGCCACAGTTATAGTTTTCTGGTATAATCGCGATGGATAATACGGAACGTAATTATACAGAAAGGGCTATTGATAGATGAAATGAAGCTTAGCTACTGGTGACGGCAACAAAACCGCTCGCTAGTTCGATATCTTCGTCTTTCTTACGTTCGTTTGTCTCAAGTTAAAATAAAGAAATACATACCGTATGCGTATTTAGACGCTGTGTCAATGAAGCAATAATTGTATCCGATGCCGATACCCAATCCCAACACAATTGTTGATGTACATACTAAAACGCATATAATTGCAGTGATCGCCGAATATATTATAATTCTAGAAAAATCAAACAAAAATAAACTTCATTAAGTACCTATATTAAAACATCATTGCTTACAATTATGGGCTATGCCGCCTTTTGGGCACGTTCCCAGAAGACAGTATTGTTGAAGAATATTTTTTTATAATAATATATATGTATATATATAATATCTATGGTATCCACGTAGGTGAACACAAAAAACTAGCCATTCAATGGGTCAAGGAACACAACGGCTCACGAGGCAACCATGCTACGGATGAGCTTGCTAGAAGAAGATCGGACATGGTCACAGTAGGGCCGAAACCCACGGTGGCTCTCCCCTTTGGACACCTACGCGGTCTAGTAAGAAAGCGCACCAAGGAGTTACACTGCAACTACTGGATCAACCACAGCGAGTGCTGACAAACTATAGAAGCACTTCCTAGGTTGGATCACCGCTTCACGAAACAGCTTCTGAGACTTACAAAGCAGCAGCTGTGTAAAGTCACTGTTGCTATCACAGGCCATGGTTCCTTTATACCGCTTTGTTATATGAGTTATTGACCGTCCCCTCTGCAGAACCTGCATGAGCAAGGATGAAACGGCGGTGCAAGTGCTATTGCACTGTCTGGAGGTCGCCACATTCAGGGAGAAGTGCCTGGGCTGCCTACGTATGAGGAGGAGGTGGTCGACAGCATTAGTAGCCTGCTAGCCTTCCTCGACAAGCTGGGGTGGATGGAGTGATTCCCTGCCATCCGTCAGTACGCAAAATACGCGAATTCAACTCTCTTGGAAAAATCTCGGAACATTCCACGATTAGGTAATCGTAAGTGGGAGGAAATTCCTTTAAAACCGTACAGTACGGCACGATAGAGGTTTTAAGATGCCAGGATTAATGCCAGTCGGTTGTGGCAGATGCGTTGATAAAATGTAGCCGTGGGCATCATAACAAATAATTTCTCGGAACACAGCCCGTTGTATCAACGATTTCACATGTCATAAAAAACTTGAAAAAATTCTGTATACATACTTTTCTCCAGCCATTAAGGCCACCCTTATGCAATTGAAGACATTACCCATTGTTTAAAATGCTGTTATATTATGATTTACTATGTCAAATGTTTAATGTGCTTAATAAAAACATTATCTACATTATCAAATATATATAGGACAAAGTTCTTATTTTGTCATTAATTATTATAGATACACTCACAACATAATAAAAAGAAAATATAAAATAAAAATCAATTATTCTCGATTTATGTTGTCGTATTTCTGAAAATGTTTTTAAGTGGAGACGTCATAACATAGACTAAAGAAAATAAATGTTTAATAAGCACTGGCAAAGACCAGCTAATGCCTAGCCTGAAAAGCTCATTACTTGCTGTTCGGTAAACAATCTTATTAACTCCCCCTACACTTAATTTCCGTAAAGATTTGTATCCCTGAACAAGATAGACAAGACAAATCCGTATAGATTTGTATCACTGAACTAATCAATTCAAAGTTACATAAGTACATTAATACTGTTGAAATATGTTTTATTTCAGTTCCACCAGTCTCTCACAAAGTTTTGAAGGTTTTTGATTTTTTTATTTCTTTGTCAAAATGTCTATTTCTTTCACGCTGTACCTACTACATTATAAATGTAAGAACTTTGTTTAGAGGAGAAATAAAGTGATTTAAACTCTATTAAATTATAAGTAGGTATATATTTATTCCCCACTTACTTTTTTTTTCCATCTCTATGTCCTACTAATCTGCCTCAAATTTTTTTTTTGTGTTATGGCTGGAACTGTTTTGTTGTATCGATGATTCTGCCAACGTCAAAGTGTTTACTTTATCTTATTAACCGACTTCAAAAAGAGGAGGTTATCAATTCGTGTGTATTTTTTTTTTTTTTTTTTTAAATGTTTGTTACCGCATAACTCCGTCATTTATGGACCGATTTGAAAAATTCTTTTTTTGTCTGACTGGACATACTTCCAGTTTGGTCCCATTATCATCAAAAGAAAGTTCCGATGATGGGATCCATGAGGAATTGAGGGAACTCTTCAAAAGTTATAGGCACACATATAGCAATTTCAATATTTTTAACAACTAATCAATCATTTGCATTCAGAAAGTGTAATTTGGTGAAGTAAAATTGATGAAGAAGACCACAGATGGCCATCTGAACTTTTCAATAATAAGTATTTTACTGATGGCGATTAGATAAGTTTCGGTTATTGTTGCTAAGCAACTATTAATAAGAAATAATGACGTGAATGAATTGAGCGCGGATTGCACAGATTAAATATTGCTTTTAATACCTACTTGACCTGTGTTCAGCCCGACGCTCAGTCGATTTTATTCGATTGTAACAAACAAATATTTGAAAATTTTACAACTTGCCGTACTGAAGTCGGTTATTTTTGTTAAAATTATTTGTATTCCTGTAAATAAATTTATGTCTACTAACACAAATTTACTAACACTTGTGTTGTCCTTTTACATTCCACAAAAAAAAACCGTAGCTACACTAACGACACCGACCACTCAATCTTTATTAGCTTTCTCTCTCCACCTCGACGTTGGCAAACAAGCATGCGAGCCGTATGTTTGTTTGCCACCTTGGTAGTATATATAAAAAAAAACAATGTATGGGCGCGGTAATCCTATTATTCATAGGTGACCGCATAGTGGTATTTATTTCATATTGAGCGTTTTCATGCTTCGAAAGTCACGTTAAAAATCATAATTATAATCATTTACTTATTTGTGTGATTATAGGTGGTACAAGGATCTTTGTCACCAGCAGGCTTACTCTGGATTCCAATACCAATCTCAATCCCGTTCCAATCCCGAACCAGTCATGAGTGCACGGTTGGTTTAGTGGCTTAAGTGGTTACCTCGCCACTTACCACTGCACGGCGTGATGTGGGTTCGATCCCCACACGAGAAAAAAAATATATGAGCCACAAATGGTTGTCCTAACTTTGTGTCCGTGAATTGAGTTTTTTTTTTCATATTATACTGATAGATGTTAAGCAGTTACCGTAGCCTATGGACACTTGCAGTACTAGAGGTATCACTTGTGTGTTGCCGACCCATTTTTTTGTATGTTGGTAACATTTGCAATCATTGCCCTTCTGGCTGGCAATCATTTACCATAACAAGTCACATTTAAGTACATAAAATAATGAAATTTTACAAAAGATTGTAACTATCTGGCGATAAAAAGGAGTGGCCCGAGTTTCTTGCTAGTTCTTCTCAAGGCTCCACGTCAGCGAACTAGCCGTAGTAAAATTTTGCTGACATCATATTTTTGGCTTATTCATAATTTATTACCATCATAAGTGTTACTTTGTAACCTAAATGAATAAATGAATTTTGAGTTTGAGTTTGAAATAAAACAAAGTAGTAAGCAAGTAAAATATATTATTATAAGTTATCCATATAAGATAATTATATAACAAAGTTAAAAGTAACTACAAAATATTTAAGTAGGTACAATAAGTCAAATTAAAAAATATAAGTAAATAACAAATAATATTTTTTATTTTCTTTTAATACTGAGACATTTGTACTTAACTCTCACATGTACAAGAATTTCACTAGATACAGTCCTCTACAACATAAAAGTGTACAATAAAGTATTTAATAATGGTATCGCATGGGGACCACCCCCATCTAGACAACTATTGTATAAAACGCTGCGACTAGTGAAATTAACTTAAAACAATTATATATACAAAACAATTATATATATATCCCATAACAAAGAAAAAGTAACAACAAAATAAATGTTTATTAATATTTAAAATTACTAAAAATTAAATTTTTATTTAAGTTAAATTCCAAATTAAATAAATTAATATTTAAATTAAAAGTTTTAATATTTACATAAAGTTAATCAAAAGTAAAACTATATTAAAGTAACTATAAAATATAACTAATTTATAAAGTAAAATTTAAAATAACTACAAAGTAAATATAATCTTATAATATAATATCAAGTAATAAATATGTGCACGGTATAATTTCTTTCGGCTGAGATCTGCAATCTATAATTGTTTATGTTAACTCGTAACTGCAATAGCATACTTATTAATTGCCGCCCAGTTACTGCTTTAGTGACATTCACGGCCAAACTCAGACTGTCAGATTTAATTTTACATTTTACACCTTTTGGGTTGATTTCCCTCAGTTGGGTTAAATTTGATTCCATCATTTCTGTCAATCTTAAATTGTTTCTCAACAGATTATTCTGGTTGTAAATCTTGTGGTATGTCTTATTTAAAATATCTAAGTCCTCTGCCTTTCGAGGGCTCCTAACTAGTGGTGGTGGTGTCATAAATTCTGTGTTTTCTCTGTTCGCATCCGGTAAATGCGTAAACCACGTTGTTTCTAAATGTGGATATGAAAATACTATCCGATGTCGTGTCGTTGTTGGTCTTGGCATTGAAGGTCGTGGTGGATTTTTTACCGCGTATTTTGCCAAAGGTTTTATGCCTTCATCCATTCTGTCACTAGATCTATAAGGCCATCGAGGGCTATCAGAATAGAAGTATTGTTGAGGTACTGTAAAGTAAAATTTAATATTAATATAAAATACATTGATGTTAACTTGTAATGACTTTCGGGCGTCTAACGTAGGGACAGTGCCGCAGGTGCAGCACTTATGTACCGCATGCAGCACCTGCAGCACTAATGCTGTTGTTATTACACAGTATCAAAGTCGTTGCACCCTTACTTGAATAAAATTATTATTTTGTGACTTATATAATTAAAAGCTAAAAGCTAAGCAGCACGTTTCGGCTTTACACGGGTGGACATTCGTTAAGTTTTCGTAGAAATTTCGTATTTTTTTAAAATAAAATATAGCTTATGTTATCCGCTGATAATGTAGCTTTCTAATGGTGAAAGAATTTTTAAGATCGGTTCAGTTGATTTTGAATTTAATCGCTACAAACAAAAAATCTTTTTGCTCATTTTCGCGCCAATCGGTATTAAATATTATTGTGATATTAAAATGGTGTGGGGTGATAAAGAGTACCGAATTGCTGTGATTGCATTACACAAAGTAGGTAAGGAGCCAAACGCAATATTTGAAACTCTCCGTTCGCTTGGTATTAGTCGAATGTTTGTGTACCGGGCTATTGATAGGTACAATAAAACCTCCTCTGTTTGTGACAGAAAAAGATCTGGCCGTCCATGTAGTATTCAAACGAAAAAGACGATCAAAGCCGTGAAGGAAAGAATTCGATAAAATTCTGTCTGTAAGCAAAAGATCTTATCTCGGGAAATGAATATAGCACCTAGAACCATGTCGCGTATTTTAAAAGATGACTTAGGTCTTGCAGCCTATAAGAGACGTACTGGTCATTATTTAACTGATAACTTAAAAATGAATAGGGTGGTATAATCAAAAAAACTTCTTAAGCGGTACGCAAAACAAGGTCATAGAAAAAAATTACTTACCGAGGAGTTTTTTTTTACTATTGAGCAATGTTTTAACAAGCGGAATGACCGAGTTTATGCTCAAAGCTCTATAGAAACTACCCAATTAGTGAACAGAGTACAACGTGGACATTATCCGACTTCAGTGATGGTTTGGTGGGGTGTTAGATATCAAGGAGTGACTGTGCCATATTTTTGTGAAAAATGTGTCAAAACAGCAAAAGTTTATGAAGATAACGATTCTTCAGAAGGTGATTAAGCCTCTTAACAATACCATGTTCCATAACCAATAATGGTCCTTTCAGCAAGACTCAGCCCCGGGTCATAAAGCTCGAACCATCCAAGCGTGGTTGGAAACAAACGTTTCGGACTTCATCAGAGCTAAAGACTGGCCGTTATTTAGTCCGAATCTTAATCCGCTGGATTATGATTTATAGTGAGTTTTAGAGAGTATGGCGTGCTCTAAACGTCATGATAATTTGGAGTCCCTAAAACAATCTATAAGATTGAAGATTGATTAGTGAAGAATTTTTCCATGAGGGTGCGTGTTCCTATTGATAACTGGCCTCTACGTTTAAAGGACTGTATTAAAGCCAATGGAGATTACTTTGAATAAGCTTCATACAATTTTAAAGTTATTATATTAATGTATGAACACATTACAGTATTAAATACTTTATGCAATAGAAACCTTGTAACAATATTAATGGCAAGACTAGGTGTTGGCAGTAAACTAGCTGTATAGTTTAGGGTATAGGTTAAGTATAGTGAATATAACTTAATAATGTAAAAACATTTGTAGTAAACCTATCTCGGTCTTATAAAAGTTGTACAAATCAACCCTCGTAAGACCGAGATTTATTTGGCCCGAAATTGAATAGTGAAATTTTTGTTCCTTTCAAGGGACTTCCGGCGCTTTCTCAAAAGTTCAGGACGAACTGAGCATAAAAATATGGTCGTTTTAAAGGGACTGAAGGTCTTACGAGGGTTAGCTTATCTCTTATATGTAAATTCTACAACGTCGTAAACAAGTTGCCAGATCGTATTAGTAAAGGCAATGATAAAGTCATATAATATAATTTTACGAATATCAGTATCTAGGTAGAACTTGTTAGTGTGAGTTATACCTATTGCATTTGACAAAGCTGAAGACTGAATCTGACAAAATCATTACTACATTAACTGGCTGAGAAATGAAGAGGAGAAGATACTTGTTGCTTCGTTAAAAACATCTGTGTTATCCTCCCATTTAAGTACATTTGTTTTAATTGTAGCATTCAATTGCAAACATATTGAGTTGTCTAGTTTCATACAGTCTCGCGCTTAAGGATCATAGCACACATATGAACTCGGAAAGGGATCGTCACCGTATCGCTTTTCGCCTCGCCGTTAAACAGGCGTCAACCTAACGTAAGCGGATCAGTGCAGCTCTGTTAGTCGACTCGGCTACAGCTAGGCGACACGCAGTTTTTTTTATATACTTCTAGTTGTGGCAATCAAGCATACGGCCCGCCTGATGTTAAGCAGTAACCGTAGCCTATGGACGCTTGCAATACCAGAGGTGTCATTTGCGTGTTGCCAACCCATTTTTTTACACTAAGGCTTTAAGATGGGAGTATCCCTGGTATAGGAATACGTTTCTTTCAAAACGCATCCCTAAATGAGCGCTGAAGACCTGTACTCACACATAGGAACATAACTACACCGCTATGTGTAGTTATTTGGCTGTAGTCTTCTGTAAGGTGGAAGTCTTTCCCCAGTCAGGCTTGCTCACTAGTATCGTGTCCTACCTTTCTTAAATGATTGACCTCACGTTATCAGATTAGTTTGAAGCCGAACGTGAAGGAGGTGTGAGAGGGGCAAGGGTAGACGAAGGGACGCAAGCGCGGCTACCGATAGACGTAAGCGCGGGGACTGCAGCCCCTCTAGACAAGTGGCACAAGCGATAGTCGAATCGAAAAGTCAAAAAAGATAATGTATGGGATTTGACGTAAGTTTACGACATTATATCGTAAACTTACGTCAAATCCCATACATTTGTTTTTTTGACTTTTCGATTTTGATTCGATTGCCGTTTATGCCACTTGTCTAGAGGGGCAGGTTGACCACGCGTCATACCGCGGATCGTGCTTGTCCCGAGGCAAATCGATTACGTTACGATTCCGATTAGTGTGCTTTACAGTAAGGAGTTTCATACAAAGAATACTAAATGGCTCGAGATGATATGGTTACGATCCCTTTCCGATTGATATGTGTGCTATGACCCTAAAGGGGTCACACGCTGCAGCAGCTTCAGTAAACTGTAGGAGTACTTACAAGATCTACTTTTAAGTCCTTGCAAATACCGAGTGTCCTATTCAAACGCACGTAATGTATGGTACTCATTATAAAGAAAATACATACCGTATCTGTATCTGCTTGCCATATCAACAAAGCAATAATTGTATCCGACGCCGATACCCAGCATCAGCATCATTGCTAGCATAAACATCAGGCAGCACATGATTGCAGCGCTCGTAACCCATAACACTAACCTAAAAAATCATATGACAAAGTATTTTTATTAATGATACATAAGTACGGTCAGCAACGGAGTTAGCTGTACAGAGGCTCTAGACAAATGGCATATGCGATAGTCGAATCGAAAAGTCAAAAAATAAAATGTATGGAATTTGACGTGAGTCTACGATTTAATGTCGTAAACTTACGTCAAATCCCATACATTTTCTTTTTTGACTTTTCGATTCGATTATCACTTATGCCACTTGTCTAGAGGCTCAGGGCCGCTATATGAAGATTAGTTTTTTAGGAAAACCAATGTATGAATTTGTATGAAATATATTTTGTCCGTGTGGTGACGGATTAAGAATACAAATGTCACCACCCCGTTCCCCGAGGGTTTCGTAAGAGTCGACTAAGGGAGTTAGTCGGGCAGACAAGATCCACTGCAAGAGAGGAGAAACTCGTAACAAAACCCTATACCAACCCGTCTGGTCAGCGTGGTATAGTAGGCTAATTAATATCCCTCCATAAGTATGTAGGAGACAGATATTTTGATCTGTAGGTTTAGGCTAATTGTGCACTGTTACTAAATTAAATCTCCTTCTTCTTCTTATCGTTTGGTTAGTGGACAACCTGGTGACTTTTAACGTGCCCTCCGAAGCACGGAGACGCTCAGATGAAATACCATTATGCGGTCACCCATTTATAGGGTTACCGTACCTTTGGTAGCTTAACCCGCTAATCGTTGACCGAACAGCGAGTGCACCTGGCTATGAGCGCCTATTAAATAGAAATATATACAATGGGTTTTCCTAAAAAACTAATCTTCATATATAATCATCACGGCCCTCTCCCATAAATATGTAAGTACCTAATAGGATGATTCACATTACACCGTGCCGGGACTGGGACCGAACTATTTAGTAACAGTGGTAACAGACTTTTGTTGAAACTTCCGAAGCACAAAGACGGAATCAGGTGGAATACCAATATGCGGTAACACTACATAGAGTAACTACGCGGCCACGCCAATGTTAGCTTGTTTAACGGTCAGCGATTACACCTGGCTATGAGCTCCTTGAAGAAGAGGAACTGGAGCGAGCCAGACCCAGCATTGAGAGCTATATAACCTGTATATAGCTCTCAATGCTGGCCACGGGTCTCCTCTCTCGAAAGAGCAGAGAGGGTTTAGGCTTTAATCCACTCACACTGGCCTAATGCGGGTTGGTGGATCAGACATGTAATTAGATTTTTTCCTAAGACATGTGGGTTTTCCTTCACCATTAGCAGATGGTACATCTTTTGATTAGTACAGTCTAGTGAAATGCACATTGTTACTGCCACTGGGGATCCAACTCACACCTTGCGTGCAAGTCGGTTACTTACCCACTCGGTTACCACCACCCACAATGTTATTTATTATAATTATTATTTTAAAAGTTAAGTTGAGCCAAGGGCAAATGTTAGTAATTAGTCTACAAGTTTCAAAACTTGGATCTTTGTGGTTAGTTTTAAAAACCATAAAAAAATGGGATACTATCACTACTGTTTGGGGTTCTAGGTATACTTTAGTAAAAATATAGGTACTCACTTTTCCCATGCCACCAAAACTCCCGAAAAACAGCCTAATATGTTACCCATTTTGTATTGCTATTGAAGTCCAATTTGCTATAATATCTCCTTCATATGATGGTTCAGTATTTTAAGATTATATGGGTGTCAAAGAATTCCTATTCACTCATTAATCGCTCATACATCCATAGGTATATATATTTTATCAAAAAAATTCTGTGTAAAAAAAATACACCATTGCATACGATTTCAGACGTTTACATGTCATTCTTTTGCATTTGATTAATATACCCATAGTATTACTTTACTCTATGGATTAATATTAAAATAGGTTCTTGACATTAGCATAATATACAACAAAATAATTATAAGCCTATCGACTATTCTACGCAATAAATTACTCTTAGATTTCTCAACAGCAGCTCTGTAATGATATCTGGCAACCCTAAGAGCAACAAGGGCTGAAACATGGGCCTTTTCTTCTATTATATTACGTTTCTTAATAATATTCAATTTCCTACGCGCTCTACGAAATCGTCTACGAAGTTCAGCTAGGTGATCACTCCGCCAATAACATCTACGAGTACTAGTAAGAGATCTCCGATCTACCAATAGCCACATCTGTGCAGTAAGTGAAAGTGTCTGACAAAATAACAGCACTTTCGGTCAAGTCGTTGCGAGTGTAGTCTCTGAAATGAGCAGCAAAGAGCAAACTGAAAAACTCCTAATTAGCACCTTTACTCTTATATCTGAAGTTGCCGGCATTACTATAAGGATCCCGTGCAAATCCAGAAGAAAACCCATAAACGATTAATGATGATCACTATACGACGCAACCGGTAGGACACGCCACCTATCAATGCGAATGCCTCCACAAGAAAGTGTGACGTCAATAGAAGACATCGCCCATTACAAAATACTTAAGAAAATGAATAAAACAAATACTAAGTATTGAAGTAAATTATATTAATAAAGTTATGCATATAAATTAGATAATATATCAAAATTAAAAGTAACTAAAAATAATTAACACAATAAGTCAAATGAAAAACATATAACAAATAGTATTTTTGTAGTTTTTTTTTAAACTGAGACACTTGTACTTAACTCTCATATGCACAAGAATTTCACTAGATACAGCATCCTTTACACATAAAAGTGTACAATATTCACACTATTGCTAAGTGGCAAAATAACGTAAATATCATACAGCCATCTAAAGGACCATTGCTATAAAAGGCTTGCCACTAGTGAAATTACCTTAAAACAATTATATTATACAAAACAATTAAATTCCATAAGAAAGTTAAAGTAACTATAAAATAAGTATAAAAAGTAAAAATTAAAATTACTACAAATTAAGTTTTGTTAGTAACATAAAGTAAAACAAAAGTAAAAAGAAAGATAACAGTAACTACAAAATAATTATCTAAATATAACACTATGTTAAAGTAACTACAAAATATAATGTAAATAGTAAAATTTAAAATAACTAAAAAGTAAGTAGAAGCTTAAAATATATCAAGTAATAAATATATGCAGGGTATAATTTCTTTCGGTTACGATCTGCAATCTATAATTGTTTATAACTCTTAACTGCGATAGTATATTTATTAATTGCCTCCCAGTTATTGCTTTAGTGACATTCACAGTTAAATTCAGGATATTTTTTCTTTTAGATATTTCTACTTTTGAGTTTAATACGTGCAGGCGGGGTAGATTAAATTCTATCCTTTCAGTTTTTCTTAATAGATTATTCTGTTTGTAAATGTTATTAGATTTCGTATTATGAATATCATTATCCTCAATCGTTCGACGGTTTCTTAATCTTGGTATTGGATATGCTTTCGTTGTACGTAATGTATTGCATGTCTGTTTTTCGGTTGGAACTCCAAACAATATTGTTGGCCTTGTTGGAAACATTCGTATTGTAGGCCTACGCGGTGGTAATTTTTCTACCCTATTTACCAAAGGAATTATGCCTTCATCCATTCTGTCACTAGATCTATAAGGCCATCGAGGGCTATCAGAATAGATGTATTGTTGAGGTACTGTAAAATAAAATAAAATTTTAATCTAATATTTATCTACATTACATTTTGATTATTTCTTTGTTATATATAATACCGAAATGATTTAAATGTGCACGAACAGACAGAATAATATGATGTACTATAACAATAAGTTAATCTTAAGACCTTTGTAACCATATTCAAACAAATAATGTCCTCCTAACCGAATTTCGGTGACGGCGGCTAATCTCAACGGAGACTTGCCATCTGCGAGTGTGTGCGCAAACACAAGTGCACTCTTTATTCCGTTTCGATTTATTCCGTTCCGATTCGGATTTGATCCATTGGACTATGAGATCACTCTCATAGTCCGATGGGACGGCAAATCCGATATGTCCGGAGAAAAATCAAGCGTAGGACCAACGGCTTTACGTGCTTTCTGAGGCACGGGGGTGTTAACACCGCCAATTTCCAAGTAAAGATCTTAACAGAAAAACCGAATATCGATTTTTGGCTCGACCCGGGAATCGAAACCGGAATCGGGTGATCAGCAGTCTCATCGATCACTGAGCCACGAAGGCAGTCATTCAAATAAAGATCAAACAAATCTATTATGCTTAGAATACATTCTGCAGATGCTAACTTCGATTGCTAGCAGCAACAGTTTCGCAGGTGCAGCAGTCGGTACATGTTAAAAATCAAGTAAACCTCGTACTAAAACCAAACACTTGTACTTTGATACTTATAATATGTATATATAGTTGTAGTAATATGTATATATATATAGTTGATTTTTAACTTTATCTACCACTGTTTCATCTGTAAATTTAATATGTCCCCAGTAAACTTACACATAGTGGGTGGAAGAGAAATGCTATCGAAAAACAAATCCTGGTGATAATACTATTGGTTCTTGATTCAATGCGTGGACACCAAGTCACTTAGTGAGGTAGAGCTTGACTTGACAGAATGCTGCATGAGCTCTGAAGATATGTCGATTGTCTTTAAAAATTAGTATTAAAATCTCCCCGTCTTGTTTTACTACAGCTATTAAAGAAAAATACATACCGTATCTGTATCTGCTTGCCATATCAACGAAGCAATAATTGTATCCGACGCCGATACCCAGCATCAGCATCATTGCTAGCATAAACATCAGGCAGCACATGATGGCAGCGCACGAAGCCCATATGAACATTCTAGAAGAATAATACAAACTCATATTATATTAGTAAGTAAAAGGAAATGGTTATTTTAGGTTTTAACTTTCAAACGTTTTAGTTATTTTATGAAACTTGAATGATAGATATAACAATTAGGAATAAACCCACTTTTTTTAAGACATCTCTCGCACTAGAGATCAAGCTCTGTGTCGCGGGGGACTTTACAAACATACAATTATCGGACACAAATTACACCCAGACTCGGAACAACTCTTTGTGGGTCACACAAAGTTTTGTCCTGTGTGGGAATCGAACCCACAACCTCGTGCACAGCAGGCACATACTGCGGCCACTGGACGAGACTTGAGAGAGAGGATGTAGGCCTTAACTCACACACGCTAGCCTAATGCGGGTTGGTAAATAAGACAATGTCTTTAGACATGTAACATCGTGAGGTTTCCTCACGATTTTATTTTATTTCACTGTTAGCAGATGTTGAATTTGATTTGATTAGTAGGTACATGCATATAAACTCAACACAGTGAAATTCACATTGATACTGCAACCGGGATCGAACTCGTACCTCTAGCAAGACGGTTACTTTCCCACTCGGCCACCACCGCATGTTGTATTATATCTTAAGAAATATGCAAATAGATAGGACCTTTAATGAAATACTCACTTTTCCCCCGCCACCAAGGCCCCAGCAAAACAGCCTAATAAATTACCCATTTTGTGTAACTTTGTCTGCTGTTCAGAATGGTTAGGTACGTCAACTATTTAATGTGATAGCTAGTTTACATACTCGGACAAAAAATATATAAATAGGTATATCAAATAAATTCTGATTCACACAATCACTGACACATTCATACATTCATATAATAATAAAATTATCAAAAAAGTATTCTGTGTAAATGAAAAGATACACCATTCTTCAAAACTACAGTAAACAGTTTGATTTTTGATTTATTTTTATTGGCTATGATTTATTTTCTGTCTATTTCATAGAGGTTTAATATCTATAGCTGTTTATGGTTTATGCCACAGAAATAGATCAATTTCTGTGGTTTATGCATCTACATTGGCTGCTTTAGATTGTGTAGGTCATTCATATATGAATATGTTTCACTAGATGAGCAATAACCGCGAAAACACGCTACCACCTCACATAAGACTCAGGTCATATGCCCGAGTGTCTTTTGTTTTGTAATCTGAGCCCGAGCGTGGCCCGTGTGACGGCATAAGCATGACGTTTGAGTGACGCGAAACAAGAAAATGAGTAATTGTATGGTGAAATCGTGCGATTCGAAATCGCAAAAGTGTAACAAGGCAAACGGAATTACTTTTCACGTGTAAGATATTTTTTATATATGTAGTTGCAACACCGAGCTTGTCGATGAGAGTAATATCACTGTCTCTGTATATATAATATGTATATACCACATTTATGTCATTGTCACTCACCGTGCTAATGAACTAGAGTAAAAGAGATAGATATAATATATTTTTACTTCAAAATGGTTGGGTGTTTCAGTGCTACGAAGGCATAATTATTATCTAAAAAAAAGACGTGTGGCACTCGAGGACTGCGCGGTAAAGCTATTGCATATTTTTTTGTATGTTTTTTTTATCAAAACAAATAAAAAATTACTTTACAGAATTATCTAAATCATTTTATTTTATTTTCAGTGATTAATAAAAATATATAATAATAAAAATGAATACTTGTAATAATTCCTTAAGACTCCTATTATACTATAATATTTTTCACATTAATATTCTCTTAGATCAAAACCTCCTTACACAAATTTGACATATTATTATTGGCCGTTTAGAGAATTCGTCATTAAAAAAAGTATCACCGCTATGCCGGTCGGAGTTAGGTTTATTATTTTCATTACGGCATTTCTGGATTCGGTCTCCACGCCCAAGGCCCGCGATAGAAGCTATGCAATAGCTTAAAAATAGAAAAGCGGGAAAAGCTGACTTCAATATTTTGACATAAACTGTATATGGAATTGCATCTCGATGTTTACCTCAGTGGTGTAGGTACTATATTCCCATGAATTGCGCAGCGCTTCGTGTTGTTAAAAATATATACATCAATATATAATTTTAACGTTATTTATAATATATACATTATGGTGTTAAATTTTGTTTTATTTTTGATGCACCATATGATTTACTTCACTGCATTAAACAAATCAATTCCGGCGCTTCGTCGGCCGCTGCCGCGACACGCTCGCTCGCTTGGCTCGCGCTCTGTTGGGGTCACAGTTCTAACCAAACCTAACCCACTTTTTCTTTTTTAGACTATATTTTTTTTACAAAATAAAGCATTTGCTCAATGTATATTTGACTTAATAAAACTTGAGCACAAATGAATATTTGACCAAGTGATTAAAATGCGGAAATATAAAATTGCTAAAGTTTATTTTGAGAAATGAGACTAGTGCGATAAAGTTTTTGAGAAGTAAAAATTGGAGGAAAAATATTTTGCCAAACGGAAGGATACCAAAAAACCTCTGCTCTATGGTCACTTATTAGCATTGCATCGGCGCCGGCGGCAAGGTCGTCTAAGGCCCTGCTGGGCCCTTGAAGACACAGAATTAGACTCTTGTAGAAAGACGAAGTGACTAAGACATTAACATTTCGACGGCATCACGGTTTGAATCATAGTGTTTTATAGGGTCTCAATGGCCTCTTAAAACGAGGTTTTATGGATATTGATCGTGTCAGTAATTTTACCGTGTTCATAAGCAGCAAATTCATCGGTCTTCATTAAAACAAAAAAGGAAGAAGGAGACATGTTTATGGATGGACCTAAACGCTTTTATTAGATTTAGATTTAGTACCACACCAATTAAAGACAGCGTTCATTATCTACATTATCGTAAAAGCAATAATAGTATTGTTTTGTATAGGTACTATGACGGCTATTAAAAGAAAATAATTACTTATATAGAAAAGGTTTTAGATTTGGAAATATATTGGCAGAAACAAACTAATAATAGTTACATAGATTATTTTTCTTGCTGGAAATGTTTAAATTACATTAAACATTTCCAGCAATAAAAAACTATCCCTGCCCACCCCTCTGGAAAACAAGTGGAGCTCTTGTATCTACCAGTGACGTAGGAAAAGTTGGACTACAATTCCACCAGGAAGGCCAGATGGTAGGGACTATGCCAGAAGTGAAATATGCCAGTCTATGTAGGTATCGTCATCTCAGCCTGATGACGTCCACTGATGAACGTAGGCCTCCCTCATATTTTATATGTATAATATCTGATTCACCTGGACTTCTTGCATGCACATACTTTGTTCTACTCTGCATCACCCTAGGTTGAAATCCGTGCCACAATGCGTTTTCTCGCACATGGTCGCCACTCGAGAACCTTTTTTCCCCATCGGTTATCGTTTCATCAAGCGATTTGGCTCGATGAACGTGTACATAGTCTACGATAACTGCGTATCCAAAGGCAGGCCGTATGCTTACTACCACCAAGTAGTAAAAAAATGGTAAATTGTAGATATACTTTTATTTTTATACTTGCCATAGGAAAAATAATGCTGGCATTTGTTTTTTAACCGACTTCAAAAAGAGGAGGTTACCAATTCGTGTGTATTGTTTTTTTTTCTTATTTTTTTATGTTTGTTACCGCATAACTCCGTCATTTATGGACCGATTTGAAAAATTCTTTTTTTGTCTGACTGGACATCCAGTTTGATCCCATTATCATCAAAAGAAAGTTCTGATGATGGGATCCATGAGGAATTGAGGGAACTCCTCAAAATTAATAGGCACACATATAGCAATTTCAATATTTTTAATAACTAATCAATCATTTGCATTCAGAAAGTGTAATTTGGTGAAGTAAAACTGATGAAAAAGACCACAGATGGCCATCTAAACTTTTTAATAATAAGTATTTTACTGATGGCGATTAGATAAGTTTCGGTTATTGTTGCTAAGCAACTATTAATAAGAAATAATTACATGAATGAATTGAGCGCGGATTGCACAGATTAAATATTGCTTTTAATACCTACTTGACCTGGGTTCAGCCCGACGCTCAGTCGATTTTATTCGATTGTAACAAACAAATATTTAAAAATTTTACAACTTGCCGCACTGAAGTCGGTTTTTTTTTGTTAAAATTATATGACGTTCATAATAGTCTGGGGACGGCTTGACATTTTCCTAAATTCGCTGGTATCATGCATTTGATTTAAATGAGTTTGACTTTGACTACTACTTGGGTGGCAATCAATCATACGGCCCACCTGATGTTATGCAGTTGTTATGCACTTGCAGTATCAAGAAAAAGAGAAAAACGTGCGTACCCACCTACGCGGGTGGACCACCGGACCCAGATATGTCATCAGTGGTCATGAGGATATATTTTTATTTTTTCTGTCTGCTACACGGCCGTCGATAAAATAACGACCGATTTCGACCGTGCAACTGAACTGGCCATTATAATAATGTATATTTGCGAAAAATAAAACTATAACACAATAATAACGTAAAATATATTAAAATCATTATTACATAACCACAAATTATGCTAATTACATTACGAATTAAGTACAAATTATTAAAGTTAAAAGTATCTACAAAAAGATTAATTAATAATAATAAATAGCTTAATATAATCAATTTATTATTAAGCAATTTAGCTAGTTTATAAATAATATTATTTAGGAAAGTTATTTTAAAGGATCTCACAATTAATAAGGTAAATTATAATAAAGATAACAATGACTTCAAAATTTAACATAAACGTAACATAAAATAGCGTGACACCTTTTCCTTGAGTACTTAAAGGTCGTAACACTTATTTCGCCAGCTATGACGCGTTATACCGGGTACATTTTAAACTCTCATAAGAGAATTTTATTACCACTCAGAATGTAACAATTGATCTAAATTGTATTATAGATAATCGGATGAGACGATTTTTCGCGGAACCCAGCGGAAGATTGCAAAAAACAAAAATAATAAAAATGTAACAAAAAAATAATCTAATATTCAACACTTAAAGTCAGAAAGACCCATCGAACCTTGGGCTGCATGGGAGTTGAACGAATTACGACATCCCAATTGACGTAGTTTTAATGATTTTTTTTTCTATAAGATGGTTATTTTTTAAATAAAAAAATATAATATTAAGTATTATATCAAATATGTACAGGGTCTATGTCATTGTGGATTGCGATCCTCAGTATGTTCATACTTATAGCTGCAACAATATCATTAATTGGCATCCAATTACTGGTTTAGTGACATTTACGGCTGAACTCCAAATTTTAAATTTGATATCAGATGCCTCATCAGAATTGTTGTCGTTCCGTTATTGGTAGTGTCATTTTTCAAGTGATGGTCAGATTCAGAATTCGGAAACGTTGTCTTTTGACTTACTAAGTCCGTTTCACCTCGACGTCTTTTGCGTCCTTTAGCCATAGTTGTACCTAATGTTTCAGGCAGTGCAAAATTGACTTTTGGATTGGTTGTCGTTGTACCTTTATTTGATGAAGTAAACACTGGTAACAGTGTTTTTTTTTTACCATGAGGTTTTAACCCTTCATCTATGCCTTCCAATTCACCTCCTCTATAAGGCCATCGTGGGCTGTCAGGATAGTAGTATTGTTCAGGTACTGTAAAGTTAAATTTTAAATTAACGAATATATTCTTATATTTTACACGAGTGAATTGATAGTTAATGAACACAGTTTCAACACATGGTAGGGGTAGGTAAAACGAGTTATTAAACTAAAGTAGCCTCCTAAGAGGGAGAAGTAGCTTCGCAGGTAATAGTGAATTGGCGTTTCTAGGGCTCTTTTGTGGAAACGTAAAAGTGCTTCTGGCACAATCACGGGCGGGTAAAGAGCGTGACCAAAACACCAAATTAATAAATAAATAAATCTTATTTTTAACATTATATAAGTATCCATCAATCAGCCTATTTTAGTTTACTTCTGGACATAGGCCTCTCCTAATCCTATAGGTATAAACTGCCATATTATTCTTTATACCTATGAAAAACCTTTCACCGTGCCTGGTAATATCCACAAACTTAAAACAGCTCCCGCACCAGGGAAAAAGCTTTGTGTTGCGGGGGACTTTACAAACAAACAATTCACGGACCAACAGGCCAGTCGAATTTATTTGATGACATTTAAAAGTAGATGTTATTAATCGTTTTTTTTTTAAATTTATAATAATGTACTTAAAGTGCATCAATAAAATTACAATCTAGCCATAAGGAAAATGAGTAATTTAAATATAACCGAAACTACTAAGTAGACTAAAAAATATTTTTAACTGCCTCCGCATGAGTGACCCCTGTTTTTTATCCGTGTCATCTGCGAATGTAGCAATGCGACTGCGCGGGATAGAAATAAGTGGAAAAGGCAGACAAGGAGAGCCGACCCCAGATGATGGGATAAGGTTTAGAATAGAAGAAGAATCTGTGAATGTAGCAATGATGTTATTTTCCAGTTCTGAGATATCATAGCTGTAGAAAAGGTACAGGACCGGGCCTAACACAACACCTTGGGTTAACCTAGCTTTTATAGCCTTATGCCTTTAGCCTATAAACCTTCTTGTCTGACTCTAAACATTAGATGTGTCAAATAAGACTTTATGATGTCCACCAACTGTCTCGTGAGCATGTTTCGAACTTTGTGTATAAGACCTTTATGCCATACTTTATCGAATGCTTGAGCTACGTCCAGAAAAACTGTAGAACAAACTTTCTTTTCTTCTAAAGCTTTTTCTAGAATGTTTGTGATTGATCTACTATTGATGTACTTGATCAATTGTAGAATGATTATTTCTAAAACCGAATTGATAATTTGGAATTAGATTTCTTTCTTCTATAATGGGCTTTAGACGTTTCAAAAGCAGTTTTTAAGACATAACTGGCAGCAAAGATATAGGTCTGTATGATGTTGTTTCATGTGTTGGTTTACCAGGTTTGGGTATCATTACTTTAGCTACTTGCCACATATCAGGTACATATTGGAGTCTGAATGTAGCATTAATGATAGAGATAATTATTACAATGGCTTTACGTGGAAGATTTCGAAGGACTTCTGCCGTAAAATAAAATTCGTTACTTCTTTTGGTGTAACAAATTTTATTTTTTGGTCATCATTCGATGTTATAGTTACATTATGAAAAGAATGTTCATTTGGTTTGAAAATTTTCTCCAGATGTTGTGCATATCTAGCTGCTTTTTGTTTGTTATTTTTAGCCCAGCTTCCATTAATTTATTTATTAGGGGGATATGCATAATCGGACTGTTATGATTTCTTGTAGCTTTCCATAACGAGTAATCTGTCGTACATTCATCAGTTAATTGACTTAGGTATGTATTCATTGTTTCATTGTGAAAAGCCTGAATCTCCTTATTGAGTTTTTTTGTAATATGATTAAGGTAAGTTTTGTTAGGGGGGAATCTAGTTTTTTTGCCATATTCGTATTTGTTCTATTTTCTTAGCTATGAATTTTTAATATTTAATGTATAGTAGTGGCTTGTAACTCTTCTTTTAAAGTCAGATGTTTTATTCCAGGCACATTGCTAAATATTGTTTATGAATTGCCTCAGATCAAGGTCTAACTGGGTCGACTTTCGAAGGTCGACTTTTTAATGGATCTTTTAGATTAATAGTGGCATCTAAGTCTAGTTTAAAGCTTATCCAATCTGTGTTCTTATTGGCTAAATGGAGACTATTTTCTCACTTAATATAAGTATTATTGGTGAATGGTCTGAACTCATGTCATAACCTTCTTCAATATGAAGGAAGCTAGAGGACAATTGTTATAGATGAAGAAATCTATTAAATCCGGTATCTTTTGTGGATCAGTTGGCCAATAGGTGGGTTTTCCTGTTGAAATAACAGTACATTTATTTTTCTCATTCACTTCAACCCATAAACGTCCCACTGCTGGGCACAGATCTCCTCCATACATTTGGAGGGATATTAGCCTACTATACCACGCTGGCCAGACGGGTTGGTATAGGGTTTTGTTTCGAGTTTTTCCTCTCTTGCAGTGGACATTGTCTGTCTGACTAATTCCCCTAGTCGCTCTTACGACACCCTCGGGATAGAACGGGATGGTGACATTTGTATTCTTAATCCGTCACCACACGGACTCTCATGGCATATAGTAATTCCCTTCCTTTTGTAGTTGTTAATCTAGATACCCAGTGTGTGTTTTTAGCGTTAAAGTCATCGCCCAGTATAAATCTATTATCAAGATCTTTCAGGAGGCTTTTACACTTCTCTGCTTTTAAAGAATACTTTGGTGGACAGTATATAGCCGATATGGTACCTGGATACCGTTTTGTTCTAACGCAGACAGCCACAGCCTGTATGTTTTGTTTTTCAAATTTATGCTTTACGTAATGGTACAGTCCGCGTCAAATAGATAGTGACACTTATGGTATTCAAATTAATAGACGCAACCAAAAACTCAATAATATCGGTACAAGCAAAGTTTCCATATTGTTGTTAACTATATAAGTGTTCAAAGTCGAGACGTTCAAAATGTCATAAATATAGGTTCAGTCAAACCGCCACTCTAGTAAAGTCAACGTTATTGACTGTTACTAGAGCATATATTCGGTAAAACGTTTTATTCTAATGAATTTCCCACTTTTTTCCTTCTATGTCTATCTCTATCATTTCTTGCATGACGTCATTGATGTGTTTTTTGTTTGAAAATTTTAGTAGTTTTTTAGTATAAAACAATTCATTTTCAGATTCTATGAAATGACAAGTTAGTAATGTCACAAGTAACAAGTTGACTTAAGTTTTTTATTATTTTATGGTTTTTCACTTAAAAACTCTACCATTTAATATAATGACATTTGTATAATGTTAGTAGATATAATTATTTATTGTGTTGATAATGAAAGGTTAAAATAGATTGCACTTTTCTAAGCATAGATTGGATTACGGTCAACCAAAGACGTCAATCTTATAATCTTATTGAATTTAAATTTTGATGGAATTTTTTGACAAAAGTGGTAAATATTTTTGTCTTTTTCAAACGAAAGCATGAATATATTTAAAGGTTCCTTAGTCCTTCAGCTCAGTTTGTTAACTGCATCTTGGATTTTGTATCTTTTTTTTGTCAGGTCTGCAACAATTCTGTTTGGTAGACACGAAGAATGTACATCGGTTTTTAGTCACCATCCTAATCTGTCTATCCTGTTTGTTTTCGTAGGAGTACAAGAGGCAGGTATTTTTTTAAAGTACTTTGGTAATAGATCTATTGGAATCCTTATCTTTAGCGTTTATCTCCGTTCATCATTTTTACGATAAACTTATAATTGAACAAGAACTGTTGCTAGTTTTTTTTATATTTTCTACCACAATTGGTGGTGGTAAAGAAAGTTTTCTCATCTTCTGATGTTTTTCCCTGGAATTGCTTCCTTGCCGATGAGGTAGGGATGGTGTCAGGTTCAACTTCCATTTCTTATTTTTTTGACGTACCCACTCAGTTTCTTTAGCGAGCTTCTGTTCATCAGTCTCATATTGGACTGATTCAATGGGTCTCTCAGTGTTTAAACTAGTGTCTGAAGCTAAGATTTTTTGCTCCTGGATATTCTTCAACTGGCTTTTATTTATTTATTTAATGCATCTGCTCACTACACTTACAGTTTCCCAACACGTGTAGTATTCATTACATTGTACATTGGCTTTGGAGTTCATGTATTTGATCTTTGAGATCAGTAACCAAATTTTTCAGTTTGTCGCGTTCTTTTTTCTCGTTTTTATAATACTCGAATAACAGACGTTCTGTTTCGGTTTTAATATTTACCGTTTAAGACAAAGCAATAATTTACAACAAGTTATAAATGCGCCTTAACTATTATTTATTTAATCATGAATCACTAAATCATCGGTAACTACGTCATCGCGGCGACCGCGTACGACTCGACGTGACGAAATCAGTCGCTGCGTCAGCGATTCAACCGAGCGCTTGGTAATAATGTGTGAGCGTCAGCGACGACGCGACTGCTCGCGGCGGCATTCGAACAAACACTCCAAATATGACATGTGTAATCGCACTAGACATATTTAATTTTAAACTACCTGATAAAAGACTATGTACCTACTTAACTAAAACTACTGTTTAGGGATGCGTTTTGAAAGCAACGTTTTAGCCGGTACACCGGCTGCCTACCAGCTCTTGGCCGGAGAACCCGACAAACCCGCTCCACTTACCAGGGTGGTGCGGTATGCTTAAGGAGCATTAATCCTGCTCGTGAAGAACCTTTCTATTATATAATAGTGTTTGATGTTAATAAGTTTCAAATATTCTTCTTTATGTTACATTGTACATTAAATGGTGGATATGACATCCACGATTTAATTCATTCTATCGATATAATGTAAGAATTATGATTTGCAGTGGCAATACTGCCAATTTTAGTTATTTTACGCACTATAAAGAGGCCCGTTTGAAATATTTTTACTGGTTCATCTAACTTGGAGCTCCGCAACGAAAGGTTGAAAACGTGCAGAATTATTTCTAATAAGACTCGCTAGAATAATAAAAAAAACTTGACTACACCGTCGACTTTCTTTTATTATTCTATCGAGTTTTGATTTATCTAAACAGTTTACTATAAAAGTACAAAAAGATTCAAAGGGGCGAAGTGCTCTAGCTGCACCCTGGTAGCCCCCTAAAAGATAAAATATTTTAAATAATACGTACCATATCTGTATCTACTAGCTTTATCAACGTAGCAATAATTAAATCCGATGCCGATTCCAAGGAACAGCATTATTGTCAGCATTGTCATTACACAGCAGAGAAGCGTAGATAATGCGGTCCATATAATGAATCTAGAGCATTCACAAAAAAAAATTAATCGTCGGCGCGCACATGAGCGCCTGATGCCGCTATAGTGAGGCTGTGGGGAGGCTTGGGAATTTGAGCCTCACCCGCACTCTTCCGCGGAGGGACAGCGTCTCCGGTGCTGCACCCGGACGCTGTCACTGGCGATGAAGCTCGTGTAGCGCGGGCAGCCGCTGGGTGGACCACTGATGTCATATCAGGTTCCAGTGGTCCACACGCGAAGGCTATCTTTAGGCCGGAGAGCCAGACATAACCGTCCCAGTTACCCGGGTAGTGCGGTATGCGCAGATTTCCCCTCTACAAAAAAAAAACGTCTGGAACCTCTAATTACTAGTGCAGCAGAAGCAGGGCAGTGGCAGACGAACAGACTTGAAGTTATCTTTTGCTCAACAGAAGGAGCTGAGTGGATGAGCAGGAGGAGAAAAACACTTACCTCTTCATTATTTTACAATAATATATACCTAGTGTTACAAGGAAAAATCTTTTTTTTTCTATTGCATAAGATATTTATTACTATGTGTGTTTATTTATGTATACTAATATTATAAATGCGAAATTTTGTAAGAATGGATGGATGGATGTTTGTTACTCTTCCACGTAAAAACTACTGAACGGATCTGGATAAAATTTGAAACAGAGATAGATTATGGTCTCGAATAACACATAGGCTACTTTTTACAGCGATAACCGACATCCACGCGGGCGAAGCCGCGGGCAACAGCTAGTACATTCATATAATAACTTTAAAATTGTATGAAGCTTATTTTGTTTAACACGTGTCAAACTAATATCGTCAATATGTGAGGTCAAAACGGTGCTTCTGACGTCTTTCTATGCTATAGTAAGCCAAGATCATCACCTTTGCTGTGTGGCCATTTATGTTTTACTAACTTATGCTAGCGGTTTCACCTGCCTGAATTTTAAATATAGCCTATATGCAAGTCTGGTATATGTATATCTAGTCTTGCCATAAATGTTGTTACAAGAAAAATCTTTTTTTTTCTATTGCATAAAATGTATTATAATTATGCTTGGTGTGTACTATTCTCCTTCCTCACGTATTAACTTCTTGTCCTCTTTTGAAAATATTCTGGAAACTTTGACTACTTCTTACAGTCACACTATTATAATGGGAGATTTTAATATCTATCTTATTAAAACAAGACTATCGCTCTTCTTGTTTCCGTCGTACTCTAGAATCCTTTAATCTGACTATTCTACCTCTTAGTACTACACACTACTTCTCAAATTCTATTCCTTCTCTTCTTGATTTAATTTTTGTCTCTTATCACAACCATGTTGTCAGTAAAAACATGGACAATGCTCCGCTGATGCTTTCTTATATCATGATTTGATCTATCTTTCGTATAAAATTTGTTTACCCACGGCAAAGCCGAGGATTATTATGCACCGTAATTTTGGTGACATTGATAGTTCTAAGCTCCGTGAGGATGCCCTAAACATAGACTGGAATACGTTGTTTTCTTCAGACTCCGTTTGACTCAGTTATTAATTTTTGTTTTTGTGACAGTTGAGTGACGCAATTAATATTTCAACTTTATGAAATATTTACTGCAAAAAATAATCAACTGTATGACGTACGTGCACCTTTCCGTTCGATCAGAATATAACATTTTCCAGCGCCTTGGCTTACTGAAAAGATTAAGAGTATAACGTCCAAAACTTCAGCCAAGACCCGATACAAGTGCCGACCCACTCCTACAAACCTGGAGAAATATGTTAGTATTAGGAATCATTGTAACAAGGTGTGACGGAAAGCGCAACCCCAACATTTCCATAACTCTGTTGAGAACGGAGATCCAGCTAAAGTTTGGAAGTTTATTAGATCTATGGGAGTTGGCAAATCAAGATACGAGTCATTTTAATAATAGCACTTAACGCACATTTCGCTTCTTCAATATCTTTCAGAAATTCCAACTTCCAAATATTCATCATTCGATTTCAAACAATTGTCCGCTTGTGATGTTATAATTTTAACAAAAAAAAACCAACTTCAGTACGGCAAGTTGCAGAATTTCAAAAACCATAAAAACGGCTGGTTTACTTTGTTTAATTATGAAGTTCGTTGCCTAGCTACCTTAGCAACCATAATGGAAACTTATTTCATCGCCATCCGTAAAATACTTATTATTGAGAAGTTCAGGTGGCCATCTGTGGTCTTCTTCATCAGTTTTACTTCATCATATTATACTTTCTGAATGCAAATGTTTGTTGTGTTGTTAAAAATATTGAAATTGCTATATTGTGCCTATAATTTTTGAGGAGTGCCCTCAATTCCTCATGGATCCCATCATCAGAACTTTCTTTTGATGAAAATGGGACCAAACTGGAAGTATGTCGTCTCAGACAAAAAAAAGATTTTTTCAAATCGGTCCATAAATGAGGGAGTTCTGCGGTAATAAACATAAAAAAAATACACACGAATTGAAGTCGGTTAAAAAAGAGTGTACTTGCAATTTCATCGAATGCAGTTGGTGGGAACTGTATCAGCAGGAACATGATAATTACTATCCTAGATGAAATCTTTCCTATCCTGTGTCACATTTATACCAATCCCTTGCTACGGCTTTAGTTAATATCACAGATGATATACGGCAAGGTATGGATGATGGAAAGGTCACACTTCTATGTTTACTTAATTTCAGCAATGCTTTTAACAAAATAGACTTCTACACTCTGCTTAGCATTTTGCGCTGTATTAACATATCTTCAACACTAATTGACTGGTTTCATAGTTACCTGTTGGGTCGCTGACAGCGTATACGCATTGAAGAATCATATTCCTCATGGTGTACTACGTCTGCCGGTGTACCACAGGGTGGCGTTTTATCTCCATTACTATTCGCAATTTTTATTAATACTATCTCTAAAATTATACTTTCATCCTACCACATATACGCAGATGATTTGCAAATATATGCACAAGCGCCTATAAATAAATCTGTTGGAGGCCTATTCTGCCATAAGCACGGATCTGGCAAAAAATTGCGGCTGGAGCAAAAGTCATGGGCTCGTTGTAAATCCTTCAAAAACACTGGTTATAGTTATTGGAAGTTCGAGAACGATTTCAAAAACCTTCGTTCGTTCGTTCGTTTACGTATTTGTGATTGCCTTAAATTTATTTTGGTAGTGATTTATTAACAATTAGTGACGAAGTAAAAAATTTAGGTATTCACTTAGAACTGTCATGGGAATTTATATGTGCATGTATTTTATTATAATACGATATATGTATGTATATTATTACAATGTAACATTGTATTGGATTTTTTAAAGTTTGCGTAACAGTAACTACATTCATCACATATTTTAAATGTTCTGGTCATTCCTGTCCATCCTAAGGTTGCCTGGACGAAATTGCGCTTAGCGATAAGGCCGCCCATTGTACTTTACTTCTGTATGTATCTAACATAAGATTTGTTATATCATGGTGTACAATAAAGAATTATCTATCTATCTATTCATTAGTGTAATGTGTGTTAGTTTATACATTAATATAATAACTTTAAAATTGTATGAAGCTTATTCAAAATGATCTCCATTGGCTTTATTATAGTCCTTTAAACGTAGAGGCCAGTTATCAATAGAAACACGCACTCTCTCCATGGAAAAAATCTTCACTGCCAATCTTATGGATTGTTTTAGGGACTCCAAATTGTCATGACGTTTAGAGCACGCCATACTCTCTAAAACTGACCATAAATCATAATCCAGCGGACTAGATGACGGCCAGTCTTCAGCTCTAATGAAGTCCGAAACGTTTGTTTCAAACCACGATTGGGTGGATCGAGCTTTATGACCCGGGGCTGAGTCTTGCTGAAAGGACAATTCTTGGTTATGGAACATGGTGTTAATAGGCTTAACCACCATCCCAAGAATCGCATCTTGATAGACTTGTTCTGTTGTTTTGAAACCTTTTTCACAATAATATGGCTCAGTCACTCCTTGATAGCTAACACCCCACCAAACCATCACTGAAGTCGGATAATGTCCACGTTGTACTCTGTTGACTAATTGGGAAGCTTTTATAGAGCTTTGAGCATAAACTCGGTCATTCCGCTTGTTAAAACATTGCTCAATATTAAAAAAAATCTCCTCAGTAAATATTTTTTTTCTAGGACCTTTCTTTGCGTACCGCTTAAGAAGTTATTTTGATTATACCACCCTATTCATTTTTGAGTTATTAGTTAAATAATGACCAGTACGTCTCTTATAGGCTGTAAGACCGAAGTCATCTTTTACAATACGCGACATGGTTCTAGGTGCTATATTAATTTCCTGACATAAGATCTTTTGTTACAGACAGGATTTCTTCGAATTCTTTCCTTCTTGGCTTTGATCGTCTTTTTCGAACGAATACTACGTGGACCGCCAGTTTTTTTTCTGACACAAACAGAGGAGGTTTCATTGTACCTATTAATAGCCCGGTACACAAACATTCGACTAATACCAAGCGAATGGAGAGTTACAAATATTACATTTGGCTCCTTACCTACTTTGCGTAATGCCATCACAACAGTTCGGTTCTCTTTATCACCCCACAATATTTTAATATCACAATAATATTTAAAACCGATTGGCGCGAAAATGAGAAACACAGTGAATATTCATATATTATAAAAAAGACAGATTCCAAATTCAAATGTAATATTTTTTTTTATTGTAACAGTATTTATGGCCAGACTAAGTATAAAGCATGATGCATTGTTCAATATAATATGTAAAAAACCCTTAATGACATTGAATTTCTAAATAAATAAAATGAGTTTTGATTTTACTAAGTAAAATTATTTCGCATCTATTATATTTTTTTAATTCCCCATACTGAACCACCTTGATGTTCCAGCCTGTATATAAAACTCCAGTCTCACACACTGAATAACAACAGAAAACAACTATTCATAATAAATAGTCCTATACTAATATTAAAAATGCAAAAGTAACTCTGTTTGTTAATTTTTTTCTTAGTTGTTTTGTTACTTTTCACGACTTAATTTATCCAATCATTAATTAATTACATTTGGTAAGGAAAATAAAGGAAAATTAAACTTATCCAATCATTAATTAATTACATTTGATAAGGAAATACACGAAAGGACGTACGGTACTTTTTACTGTGATATAATCTACATCTAAGCGGACGGAGCCGCGACTAACAACTGGTACACTATATATTTATATATAAAACTAGCTGCTACCCACATACATACAACATTATACATTCATACATACAAACAGTCTTTTTTGTGTAGTTATGGCTGCATGCGTTTTGTAATACCGATGATTCTACTAACGTCAAAGGGGAGACATAAAGCTTATAAAGATTGGGTGTTGTTAGTACGGTCACTTTTGTATTATTTAAAAAGATAACATAAGTGTTAGAAAATTTGTGTTAGTAGACAAATTAATTTACAAGAATCTAAGTAAGAGTAAGATAACAAATAAGAAAATAAAAATTAAGGAAAATTAGAAGAAGATAATAAATAATAAATTAGTGGTATAGTAGGCTAATATCCCTCCAAGTGTTTGGAGGAGACCCGTGCCCAGCAGTGGGACGTTTATAGGTTGAGGTGATAGTAGGAGATACAGGAGGGTTAGGTAAGTTGGAGGAGAATAAATAGTTACTTATAATTTAATATTGTTCAGGGATATAAATCTATACAGATTTTTTATAAAGAGAGAATTAATTAAAGTTAAGAGGTAAGCTAAATTTAATAGGACGTAGGATTTCCTCAAGGAGGGGTCATAAAGATGCACTACTAACTTGAGACAAGAAAATCCTGATGCTCTGGGGTACCTTCACCTAAACCACATGTATTAAAAACAATATTACTTTATATAAATTACGTCGCTATTAGGTACGTACCTTTCTCCTGCCACCAAAAGTTCCGTGCACACACTAAACACGGTACCCATTTTGATGTAATTGTACCTTATTCTGATATGTTATTTCAATGAAATCATAACTCCAAGAATAATATTATAAAAAACACTTAATAATGAGTATTTTATTATTATTTTAAATAAATATTAAAAAATAATAAAAATAATGCGATTTAAACATTATTTTGACACAGTCAATTGTGAGATGTGTTTTACGCGTAGACAGAAAAACCTTTTATGTAAATGTAATTTAAAAAGATAAATAGCATTTCAGCCTGTTTACAGTACGTAGTGTATATTCAAACTATTTGTTAGAATTTCATAATTATGACATTAAGGTGCTTCCGCACCTGGAGCATTTTTTATAGTACATCGTGTTGTCGACTCAAAGATGTTTGGAGTACTCTGAGATATGAAAACGTTTTGTTAAAATCACATCCCTAAGTGAGCGCTTGAAACCTTACTGACACACAGAAACACACCGCTGTGTGTAGTTACTTGGCTGTAGTCTTCTGTATGGTGGAGATCCTTGCCCAGTCGGGCGTGCTCTCTTATATGGTACTCTACCTCTCATATAAAAGAAAGAAAGAAAGAAAATTAAATTTATTGACACAGAGTGACATTTTGGTGTTTTACAAATATTAATAAATTCTAAATACTTATTACACACGTCGTGTCTGTGCCAATGAGGTTACCATTCAGCATAATGCTATGTTGTGTTAACAACACAGCGCTGATTTTCAGTGGTAACACCAAGTGCCGAACGGACATTATGTTATCGTCTAGAAAATACAAAATACACAAAAAGTAAACGTATTACGCTTTTATATAGCATTTTGCCTATAATGTTACGTTACAGAGTCGAGCATTACATTAGTGAGGGAGGAGAACCGAGCACTAATAGTGTGCAACCTGTTATGGTGGTGGCATTACACTACGCTTGATGATACATTAGTTTCAGCTACAATGTTTCTTTTTATGCTTGCTGCGAATGGTATATTACGCCTTGTAACACCGGTCAGTAGTACCATCTTTATATTACAAGCAAATGCTAGTAAAGTTAGGGAAGCAGTATTGTAAAGTAATGCTCGAAAACGATTTTGAAATGTTACATTACATGCGAATGTTCCAGGTGAGGAAGCACCTTAATAATTATAAATAACTAGCGGCCCGAAAAAAATTTCGGCGAAAAGGAGATGAAGCACCTTAATAACTATAATTAACTAGCGGCACGAAATAATTTTCTGCGAAAAGGAGATGAAGCACCTTAATAATTATAATTAACTAGCGGCACGAAATAATTTTCTGCGAAAAGGAGATGAAGCACCTTAATAATTATAATTAACTAGCGGCACGAAAAAAATTTCTGCGAAAAGGAGATGAAGCACCTTAATAATTATAATTAACTAGCGGCACGAAAAAAAATTTCTGCGAAAAGGAGATGAAGCACCTTAATAATTATAATTAACTAGCGGCACGAAATAATTTTCTGCGAAAAGGAGATGAAGCACCTTAATAATTATAATTAACTAGCGGCACGAAAAAAATTTCTGCGAATTTTTTTAACTAGAAAGAAAAAAAAGGAGATTTTTTAGGAAACCTCAAAAAACATGAATAAAATCGGTAAACTAGTTTTCGAGTTATGGCGGGACCAATGGAAATAAAATATATTATGTAGATCGATTAAAATCTAACTGAATTTCGATAACGGCGGCTAATCTCGGTGGAGACTAACCATAACTGTGGAAGACATTATAGAGCACAAGTGTATATATGCAAACATCTGTGTTAATCTGTGATTAAATCTATGTTGTATGAAGACTACCATAGTTGCTAAATTAATTTACAGGGGTTACTTACTTTCAATTACAATCAGTACAAGCGATAAGCTCTAAATCGGGTTCGCTGAAAAAGACTGAACCAATCCAATGTAAAGAAGGGATAAGCACTATGGCAGGAAATTCGTTGGTTCAAAAGTCAATCCAGGATAGTATGTCGGGTATTTTGGACATAGTGAAAGAAATTATAACAACAAAGATAAATGCCTTGGAAACAACACTTATTCAAGAAATAAAGACTACTGTAATGGTCTTGGCACTTGAAAACAGTCAATTGCGACAAGATTTGAATACTTCCCATAAAAAATATCTTAGCTTAGAGGAGGAAATTAAAGTTCTTCAATCGGAAAGGAAATCTAACGGGCAAAAAGAAATGAATAGTAGTTCCGAAATAGAGTTACATTATCCGGAACCTTATATGGCAGAAGTAACTTCAGAAATGAACGTCAATGACAACAACATCAATGTGGCGCCACCGTCGTTGCAATCCGCAAGCACCGCGTTTGCCTCTTTGTCGTCGTCGGCATCGGCGCCGCTACAGTCACCTGCGACACTACGTGCTACGTACTACGCTAATTCTTTTTTTGCTATGTTCGTTATTGTCAGGAGAAGGTTTTTATGTAAAAATAAAATAAGAAAGTTGAGCTGAAAATAGTTTAACCCGGGCGAAGTCGGGGCAGGCCACTATAATATATAAATAAAAATGAAACCACCCAAATGTATGTACGCGAATAACTTCCGATCGATTGCACCAAATTAGATAATTCTTTGGAACAGGGTTTGTATAGAAGAAAATTAAAAGAAAATATTCAAGAAGAAAATATTCAAAAAAAGGGCGATACGAAATTTACCGGGTCAGCTAGTTGTGTATAAGTTTGTAGGTACTAATGCACATAACGAAACTACAATACATCACTACATAAAAAACCCTGAAGAAAAGTCAGCCAGTGCTAGGGATACGTTTATAAAGAAAGATAAATTATATTTCTTTGCTAAAAGGTAACTTGAATTTAGTAATGAGATATTATTACCATTGCATTAAGGCGGGTACCGAAATCACGAGGCCGTGCGAGGCAACTGATGTGGAGACGCATTTGCCACCCGAGCCAATTTGGACGTTGACTGACTGACGGCAGCAGGTAAGCATATTGCAAGCGTACATAGGCTACGGTAACTGCGTACTAACAGGTAGGCCGTATACTTACTACCACCGAGTAGTAAAAAAATAGTAAAATATTGAGTAGTCTGAAGATTGTGCGGGTAAAAAAAACAAAATTAAGACAGTAAAAATAAATGTATTAAAAATAAAAATAACCACAAAATAAGTACATTATGACTTAAGAACATGTATACCTATTAAAATTAATAATAAAAACAATTAAAAATTACTAAATTATAGTTAAAAACAAAGTTATTATAAAATAATTAAGTGTTATACGAAAGTTAAAAACCAACTACAAAATAGTTAAGTGTAAATAGACTTAAAAATATCTACAAAATTGAAGTAGGTATAAATATAATAAAATTAAAAATAACAAAGTAACATTTTAAGAGGTCTTGACGTAGCCATTGACGAAATATCTGGCAATTCAAATAAGAAGGTGGTCTTTCAAAACTATTCATATTCATAAATATCGTCTTGCTTTGAAATTCCAGACGGATTTAAATCTACACTACAAACCAAAATACGTTAATATACACCTGACTCAGAAACAAAAAGGAAGTGTGAGAACATTTCAAACTCTTCGTGAATGTGCAAATCTACGTCCATTCCTTGTATTTTCTTAATGCGACTGCGACTTATCTTACGCATCTAAGTCAAAGTATTGTCACCAGTAACTTACTTGAACCAGATGTACATATTACCATGCAGAATACGTTAACTGGAAGCAAATAAACTCTTCTTCAGTGCCTTATCAAGAACTTAACAAATATCAAGTAAAATCGATTTGCAGCGTATAATTCTTGTTAGCATCAAATTCCATCGCGTATTTATTGTCCGTGTCATTCAACTTTGATAGAAATTCGATTAAGTCCGATCCAGTCATTGGAATTTCCAGAACTAAGTCAGACGAGTTATTTACAAGGTCTTCAAAGCTAGTTTCTAATTTTTGAGATTCTGTGTTTTCATTGAAGTCATAATCTATAAGATTTTCTATTTTGTAGCTTTTGATATATTGCTCAGTAACAATCTCATTGTTTTGAAATTTATGTCGAAAATATTTAGGCGGTGGTGATGGTGTTGGGGCTGGTGTTGAGTCGCTACTAAAAAATATTTGTTTACTTGTTGTTTTTGGTTCTATTTTTCGCGGACTTGTCACTGATAATAATGGTGTACCTCGTGTTGATGTTGTTCGGGCCGGTGTTAATTTTCTATTATTATCTCCTGTTGGTCCTTCTTTTAGTGGACTTTTTACTGGCGGCAGCGTACTTAATAATGGTGGTGATGCTGCTTCTGGCGTAGATGTTGTTGGTTCCAATGTTTGTTTTTTATTAAATCTTCTAAGAGGAGGTTCTGTTATACGTAGACTTCTTACTGGCGGCAGCGTACTTATTAATGGTGGTGATGTGGCTCGTGGCGTAGATGTTGTTGATTCCAATGTTTGTTTTTTATTAAATCTTCTAAGAGAAGGTTCTGTTATTCTTGGACTTTTCACTGGTGGTATAGTAATAAATACACCTTTAGGAAGCGTGCCTTCATCCATCCAATCACCACCTCTATAAGGCCATCTTGGGCTATCACTATATATGTAGCTTTGAGGTACTGTAAAGTAAAATAAAAAAGTAGTTAGATGATTTTTATAATTATTTTGTACAATAATTAAGGGCCTGGCTGGGCATGGCTGTTAAAAACCTACTAGTTGATAAGTAGAATTATGTGGTAAGATTTTATAAGGTCAAAATTTCCAGAACTAATTGGAGCAACAATTTAAACATGTACTAGAAAAACGAAGCAACTAAATGCACAACTTTGATTTGGCAGAGCGTCATTTCGAGCGTGCACGCTATGCAACTCTCTCATCGGTCGTGTCGGATACCTTGACTGCACGATGGGTTCACTGGCTTAAGTGGTAACTTCGCCATTTACCACGGTATGTTGTGGGTTCAATCCCCACGCGGGACAAAAATATGTGTAATCCATAAATGATTATCCCAAGTCTGGGTGTACATTAAGTCCGTTAATTGTGTATTTTTAAAGTCCTCCGCAATTCAGGGCATCTTCCCTAGTGCGGGAGTTGTCTTCTTAAAATACAAAAACAAACAAAAATGTCCCGTATTGGATAATCTCTGCTGAATTTGGCCACCGTGACTTATCGTTGCCGTTTAAAACGGTCGAAAGGTGGACCATATTAAGTCCAATTAGTAAGGTAAATGTGTTAGTTAAATACGACATACTATATCTATATCTGGAGATGCTGTCAACGAAGCAATAATTGTATCCGATACCAACACCAAGCGATAGCGTTGCTGCCATCATACACATTATGCAGCACAACATTGCAGTACACGCACCCCATTTTGTAATACTAGAAAATAGAAAAATCAAATTAAGCATTTTATTTATCCAGCGGTAAGTAGCCAACCTGGTAACAGAGTTGCTATGATAAGCAGTCACTTGTTATTCAAATTTTAAATATTTTATTTCAACAAAAATAAATTAAAATAACATTAGTTTTTTATACTTGGATGGTAACAAAGTATATAGGGTCGCCTGATATTAGACAGTTACCGTAGCCCATAGACGTATGAAATATCAGAGGTATCACATGCGTGTTGTCGACCCACTTTTTGAAATCAGGGCTTTAAAATGTAATATTCCTGGGATAGGAAAACGTTTCGCTCAAAACGCATCCCTGAGTAAGCGGGAAGAAGAAGAGGGTGAAACTTTTTTTTTTTTTTTGAAATTTGGTATATCAGTCAATCGGTCATGAGTTCACAGTATAGGACGAACTTGTTGTAAAAATGAGTATACTTACTGCTCCCCTGCCACCAAGATCCCTGCAAAGCATCTCGACATCTTCTATTGCATTTAATCTGCCTCGGTATGACAACTATCTTATTTCATTTCAAGGTTGAATAAAATCATACAATCATTGTTTATTTATGAAAGTATACACAATCAGTATATAATTGGTGTATACAAATCTCAATTTAGCGCAAATGACTACTCTGACCATAGAAAAATTCTAATAACTGACGCTTTCATCAGCTTGTTATTCTTCTGAGTTCAGGAGCAAGCTTCTTGACAGATAATTTGCAATTTTCTCTTTGGTGATTATCGAGGGCGAAGTAAAGCGCAGGCCACACTGCTAGCTAGCGAACGAGCCGGATTAGCTTTGTTCCACCTCTTTTCATACTTCGATTCACACCCAGTATGGACGCTTGTCGTTCATCTTTTAGGCTTTAAGCAGACATGATACTTGTAGCATCGGCGATCAGCGATTTTACGACTGCATCAATGCTGCATCACCATTTGGTGACTCACTGCGATCGGTCGCGGATCTCTTCGTTTTATATGCAACAATGAACTAAATCGATGCGACCGCCGAACATCCGAAAAGCGACTCAATCGCCGTGGTAGCGATTTAAAGTGAATAAATCACAGATCGCCGACGCTTAAAGTAGTTCGTCTGCTGTAGCCCTTATAGATTTTTTTTATTTCAATAGACAGTACAAAACCTGTGATACCCCTGGACCCTGGTGTTGCAAGCATCCATAGGCTGCTTACCATCAGATAGGCCGTATGCTTGTTTGCCTTCTTGGTAGTATAAAAAAAAGAAAAACAATGTCAGCGATACAAACGATGCGAACGAAGTACGACACTCGTCTTTCAAATAGGAATGTATGTATTTACGTTGCGAATATGATGTTTGATCGATTTAAATCCGACCGTAGTTTTTGATGAGAACCCACATAGTATAGCTCGCTAAAGCTTCGCTTAGTCGCTCGCTAGCTGACAGTGTAGCCTGTGCTTAACCCCGTTCATACCATAGATATAGGAATAAAATTCTATATCGTATATACATCGACCAAGTAGGTGACGTGTTAAATAGGGCCAAATTAAAATTAAGTACCTAGAACCGACGTTCATGCATGAATAGGTTGATAAATGTAGAGAAATCGAAATATGTATGTCTGGATCGAATCAATCATAGGCTATGCCTACCCCAGTGGGAGACGAGCGTGATGGTAATTATATATGTGTATCGTATACTAATATCTAGGCTCTCTACACACGTCTATCTAGTCCCAAACTATAAGAGCCTTACTGCGCCAGCCAAACGACTAGTTTCTATACATACATTTCTATACCTATATTCATTATAACATATTAGCAACTTATATAATGTTCTACTATTATTTCTACGCTATCAAGAGGGCCCAGAGTTTTCTTACAGCCCATTCACTAACAATTGTAGAGCCACAAGAAGAATTGGCAAGAAACTCTGGCCAATCAGCGTATAACATTAACAATTTGGTACGCATGAGTTTATGGTATTAATAAATAGCAACCCATATATGTTCCACTGCTGGGCACGTGTCTCCTCTCCTCTATCAAGATCTGTCTTGAGAGAGAGATGGTGTTCGCTTGCCTAATGCGGATTTTTGAATCAGACTGTGGGTTTTCTCACGATGTTTTCCTTCACTGTTAGCAGATGGTTAATCAGTTAATTAGTACATATAAACTCCACAAAGTGAAATTCACATTAGTAATGCTACCCGCGATCGAACTGCACCTCTTGCGTGCAAGTCTGTTACATTTCCACTCGGCCACCACCGCTTTTTTATAGTATTAGGTATTGATATTAAAATAAATGCTTGTTATTTCCAGGGCATTTAGACACAAGAATAACAAATTAATCTATGAATTTAAAAAACGTATACAAAGAACACCACCGCCAAACAATGATGTCCGTGTCGCATTGTTTTTTTATTTATTTATTCTATGGAAGATTTACAGCTAAAATAACAGATTAACGACAGAATAGTGTTAGGAAGCCAATTACAGGTCTTCACTTCTATAAACTTGAATAAAGAAATGGAATGTGATTAAATATGATAGCCGTACACTAGCGCCAGCGATACACATATGTATGTTTACTAATTAACAACTAAAATCTCATTATTAACTTCCTCGCACACCTACGCGGCAGTACTAACGGTACCCTGAGTGTGTTTGTTAACAAATGGGAGTCTCCAATGATGCGACATTGGATGGAGCTCCACACTAGCTTTAATAAATAATGTACCTATTACTAACACTAGTTTTATAAGATCATTGTTACTAACACTATATGGGCTAGCCCGAAATAAACGTTTTATTATTATTAATATAATATATAAAGCATAAATATGTAAATCACTCAAAGAAGTTAAGGTTCAAGCATCTTCTTATGTAGGTAGGTATAATTTTAAGTTAGACACGACCATAAATTGATTAATAAGTAATACGGTACCTAATTGTAGTAAATCATGGGTATACACCCAAAGTATTGCCAATTCATAAAAGAGAAATATACATTATAAATACTTTCCAATTCGGTTTCAATATATTGTAAGGTAAGTACTTCTTGGACCAATACAGAGATGGCAGTACTTTCCTATGTCAAATGTGTGCCTTCGTAGTACCAGTTAGCTACGTTAGATAGCGCTGTGTGCGCTGTAGCGTGTGAATTTAAAAAATGAAAGATAGAAAAAAGATAAATTATACATAGAAATAGATTATACCTATAGATTTGTTCCTGTTTCTTAGAAAGGTAGCAGCAGCGACGATCCACAAATTACTGTTTCGAGTCTAAATAATATAAGATCCGTTTTTTCTATTCTGGGTGAGTTGATTAATAATAATAATATTTCGGGACAACTCACACACCGCCACCTGATCCCAAACTAGGCATAGCCTGTATTATGGTAACCAGACAACATAATATAGATAAATTACACCCAGACACAGAACAAACAATTGTGCTCATCACACAAATATTTGTCCTGGGTGGGAATCGAACCCACGACCTCCGGCGTAGCAGTCAGAGTCACTAACCACTAACCCAACAGGCCAGTCAATTGATGATTATATCAAGTTCCGGTGGTCCACCTACTAAATCGGGATGTTATGTCAATGTTATGCACAGAAAGGTTTTAGTTGGTATGACATAACCGCCTCTAACCCTCGGCGCGGGACGGTATGCATAAGGTAGCATTTCCCTCTTAAATAAGAGGGCCGATTCTTTTTTTAATATTGCATATTTATAACACAGGTCTTGCTCCAAAATGCGAGAGACGTATAACGTAAATAAAGAAAGGTGCATACAATCTTTAGTTCATCTTTTAGGCTTCAAGCAGACATGCTACTTGTAGCATCGGCGATCAGCGATGGCGACTGCATCGATGCTGCATCGCCATTTGACGACTCTCTGCGTTTGGTCGCGGATCTCTTCGTTATATATGGAACAATGAATCAATTCGAATCATCTCCGTTCAGCTTCAGTGGATATACCTCAGATGCAAATCTGCCTTCTAAGTAATTATGAAAATGCAGTTTTTAGAAATCGATGCGACTGGCATACGAATTTGTGTGGAGAGTAACATGTTAGCGATTTTAAGTGACTAAATCACAGATCGCTGACGCTTAAAGTAGCATGTCTGCCTTAGCCTTTATAGATTTTTTTTATTGCAATACACAGAACAAAACCTATCTTATTAAAAGACATGTGTCATATTTGACTTGATTTGTTGAACAAACATTTTTGAAGTGGTTTTCTGGAATCAATGTTGTTTGAACGTAGAAGAATATAATAACTAATGTAATCTATATAAATAGAAAGTGTTATTAATATAAAAGTGAACCGCGAACGCCGATAATTAAAACTCGCAATAGCTTTATGATGCCATTAAAAATCTAATAGGAAATATAGAAAATTGACGCTTGTTAAAAAAACCATATGTTAAAATAAAAAGTTTTTTTTCTATAATATGCATTCAATACAATAAAGAGCGATATCCATTATTCACCAAGCGGAGATGAAAGGAGAAAGAGGAGATGAGGCGTAAACAACCTCCATGTATAAGCTTATTTACAATAACATGGACAGATATTTCATATGACGAGAGAGCCGAGAGCGAACGGCAGCGAAAAGCGAAGACGAGGATATATATGAAATACGTAGCGAAGATAGAATGAGATATAGCATGGGGCTCTTCTACAAAGAAGTTACAAGGTTTATAAACGGTCGGCAATGCGCGAGTGACAGCCCTGGTGTTGCAAGCGTCTATATGCTACGGTAACTGTTTACCATCAGGCGGGCCCTATGCTTGTTTGCCACCCAAGTAGTATAAAAAAAAATGATTGGTGATGGTGCGCAGCGGCGCCATAAGCAGATATGAGCTGTGCAAGGCAAATGTTGAGCCCGCTCAGTCTCGATACATAAAGCTACAGCTGAAGTTGCACACAACTAGAGCTTGCATGACCTGACAGCTGAGTTCAGCTCTAGCTAGCACACATCTCCGCTCAGCTTCAGTGGATATACCTCAGATGTAAATCTGTCCTTCTCTCCTCCCCGCTTTGGTGGATATTTGGCCTAAGTAAATAAGAAAATGCAGTTTTCAGCGAATATTATCTAGCACCAGATAGTACTCTGAAAATACAATTTAGATTTTAGTTGTATGTACTATCAACCAAGTTGATGTTTGACCAATCATAACAATTTAGTCTCAATTTTGATCTTAACGAAAAAAAATATACCCGTAGACTATACCTACCTATGCATAGTTGCTAATGTCATACCATATCATTGGTGGTTGAACGCCAAATTGGTCGATAGTAGATACAATGTATCATCGTGACCGAAGATCCTACGCATTGTCCCAAAACCATTCATATACAAAAATCCCAAGATACACAATCTCGAAAACGACCACATAAAATACGAGCGCTTTTTAAAAGTGTTGCGTGTATTTATTCGCGCCGGTTAAGTCACTATACTACAAATTTAACTTTATACCTAAGGTCTTTATGCGTAAGGTTGATTTAAAAAAATAACATTTTTATTATTACTATAATAGCCGGCAAACATCTTGACAAGTGCCTAGCCTTTGTCTTCTATAAGGTGGAGGTTCTTCCTTTACCAGGCTTGCTCTCTTGTTTTAGTGCCCTACCTCTCGTATCTTGATATTAGGATTTTATATCAAGAAATTCGAAATGTACCTAATTAGCGACACTTTTAAATTCGAGAATGTGTATCTTGGGATTTTTTGTATATCAATGCAAAACTAATACTAGTTTTCGTTTTTGAAGGAGTTTATATTACACAAATTTCTCAGTGAAATAACAAAATCCCTGTAGTTCAATACGGCAGAGTAATCAGAATCGGAATTGAAAAATCGATTCTGATAACCCTGCATGAAACTACATGGTTTTTGTGAATTTCTGCATATAAATAAAAGTAAAAATGATGACTTGTAAAGAATATGCAATGTACTCGTGCAAATCAGTACCAGGATCTGCTGACACATCAGCTTTTGCAGGGTTAGTTAATACATTATTTATTATTAATTACTAGCTTCCACCCGCGGCTTTGTCCGCGCGTATAATCTTACGGGAACAGTGATTTCTCCGGGATAAAAACCTTTGTGCTATTTCAGACTATAATTATTTATCTCTGTGCTAAATTGCATCCATCCATCAAAATCTTTGCATTAATAAATTTGTATACATGTTGATATTTAAATATTCAAGCGCACTAGGTATTTAATTATATAGGATATAGGGGTCGCCCGCGACTTCATCCGTGTGGAATTTGGAACATTTTCCCCGATTTTGCAACATATCTCACTACTGCTCCGCTCTTTTTGATCATAGCGTGATGTTATATAGCCTTCCTGGATAAAAGCACTATTCAACCAAAAAATAATTTTCTAATCGAACCAGTACTTTCTGAGATTAGCGCGTTCAACCAAACAGTAGACGTGAGATATGTTGCAAAATTGGGGAAAATATTCCAAATTACCACACGGACGAAGTCGCGGGTGACCCCTAGTACCTACTTAGTAAAAATTTATAGACGGTGAATTTTATATTTTTATTGCGAATTGTAATAAATAGTAGGTACCTACTTTACTCGGTAAGTGGTAATCGCGTCGGTCGTAGCCTTCGGCAATGCCAAGGACAGCTAAGTCGCGGCCTACAGTGAATTTAGTGGTCTATTAACCTAGTTAGAAGATGTATTCGTAGCGGCTCATATTAAGTGATACTTTCCTTAGAAATATTATAGCTCATTATTCCCTCATTCACATAAGTCTGATGGGACGGCGACACGATCGGAGAGAGCTCGGCAAGGGTATTCCGTAAGAGCGAAAACCGCGCGAAGACCGCGAAAACGGAGCAAAATATGGCTGTCAAATTGAAAATCGGTATTCTGTAAGAGCGAAAACCGAGCCTTTTTGACGTTTAGCAATTGTGTGTGCCGTCACCGAGCAAGCACAACTGTCAGTTTGCGATCGCTGTTTCTTAGAGAATCAGCGTGCCGGTCGTGTCAGATTCAGATCAGGCGCAAAATCAACGGATTTACGTTTTACGGCTCCGTGTCTTACAAAACAACTACAAAAGTTGATCAAGACTGCTAATTTCCAAACTTTAGGTATCTTTTTTTTATAGATACTACTTAGGTGCCAAACAAGCAAACGGCCCATCTGATGTTAAGCAGTTACCGTAGCTTATGGACGCTTGCAATAAGAAAGGTATCACTTGCGTGTTACCAACCCTTATTTTACACCAGGGCTTTAAAATATAATATATAGGAATATGTTTATTTCCAAACGCATCCCTAAATGAGTCCTGGAGACCTGTACACACACACAGGAACACAACTTCACCGCTGTGTGTAGTTATTTGGCTGTGGTCTTCTGTATGGTGCCCTACCTCTCTTAAAATCTATTATGAATATTTTAACCAAAAATCCCAATCTCAGTACTCTATGTGGGACCTCGTAATTACTAGGCGTACCTATTCAATGACTAGATCAACATGGTCGCTTAAGTGACAACCAAGTATACCACCGCAAACTGTGTTATCTTAGGTTTTAGGTAACTGCCTCGGTGGCTTAGTGGTCTATGTGTTTGACTGCTGATCGCGAGGTACCGGGTTCAATTCTCGGGTCGGACCAAAAATCGATATTTGGATATATATCAAGAAATTCACAATAGATGCCCGGAGTTTGGAAATTAGCGGTGTTTACACCCCTGTGCCTCGGAAAGTATTGAACCTATATGTACGTATAGCCGTTGGTCCTACGCCTGATCTCTCTTCGGTCGTGTCGGATTGTAATCCCATCGGACTATGGGAGTGAGTCACTCAGGGTGAGGGAATAAAGAGTGCACTTCTGTTTGCGCACACACTTGTGCACTATAATATCTCGCGCGCAGTTGGCTAGTCTCCACTGAGTTTAGCCACTGTGACCGAATTTCGGTTAGAAGGACATTATTATTTATTAATCTTAGGCCTAACTCCAACAAGCAAGCAAAATATGTGTGACGTAATTGTACATTGTTTCAGCTGCTGTGTCTGCAAATGTTTTCTAATTATTTTCCTCATGGCTGTTACTGGAATTATATGGGCTTTTATATTGTTGTATTTTAAATTTTTTACTTAATATACTTTTTAACAAACTTTTTTGTATATTTTTTCTTTTTCGTAATAAGATGGATTAGTATTTTTGCCTGCCCCTTTAGACAAGTGGCATAAACGGTAGTTGAATCAAATATGATGAGTAAATGTGTATCTATATCTGTGGTAAATGTATTTGATTTGACGTAAGTTTCATCATCATCATCTCTCCCAAAAGACGTCCTCTGCTGGACATAGGCCTCCCCCAAAGATCTCCACTTCATTCGGTCCATCGGCTACCTGCGACTCTTACAAAGTTTTGACGGGACAACGTCTTATCATTCGATGGAGCCGGCTGCACGCACAAAAAAAGATGACGTATGCGGCGTTACCTCGCTATGACGCGTTCCATTGTGCAAGCTAGAGCGCGAAACGAGCGACAAAGGCTCAGGCTCAGGCACAATCGGCCATTCTTATGACGTTGTCACGTTCAACTATCGTCAGTAAACCGACTTTACAGACAACCGATTTTTTTGATAAAAAACCTCTTCAATAACCCTTTAAACAAGTATCCGAACGGGCAATCCATGCATGTAATGTTTGACTTGGTCAAAGAATACCTCAAGAATTATTTACACAGCTAGTATTTCCCACTGATTGCCTGTCAGCGGGACTTATTTATAGAGGTAATAGCGACTCAATCGAAGCCGTCCTTCCCACAGGAGTTTGTGGTTTATTCTCTTGAGAAATTATAGCTTCAAGTTGTTTGCGTTTGCTTCTGTATTTTTCCAATAAAATAAATATAATTGGACGATATTTCTTAACTGATTTCAATATACTTTGATTACTTTGAATTGATTTGGAGACATTGGCAAGATTGAGCGTAGCTAAGTAGTTGATATCTACAAAGAATAATACAACTGAGAGATTTAAAAGATTTTTTTTGGGTCGGCAACAAGCAAGTCATACCTGTAGTTTTGCAAGCGTCCATAGGCCAACGTAAATTTTCCTATTCCAGGAAAAATGCATCATAAAACCCTGGTAGTTATTTTTGGGTACACATAATAGTGGTATAGAAAAGTGTTACCCCTGCTTGCCATCAGGCGGGCCGTATGCTTTATTGCCACCTTAGTAGAATAAAGAACCACCAAGTGTAGAGTGCACTTAAAATGTTTAATCTTTCTATAGCTTCTATTTTTTTACATTTAAAAATGATCACAAGTAGATCAGAATAAGTACTCAGGAAATTCAATTTTCAATTTTTCTACGATGTAAATTGAAAATCAGAGAGCTACGAGAAACGTTTGCAGAGTAAACATAAGTTCTGAAAAGGTTTACTGTAATTTTGTTTTTAAATAATTTTAACAAAAAAAAACCGACTTCAGTACGGCAAGTTGTAAAATTTTCGGATATTTGTTTGTTACAATCGAATAAAATCGACTGAGCGTCGGGCTGAACACAGGTCAAGTAGGTATTAAAAGCAATATTTAATCTGTGCAATCCGCGCTCAATTCATTCACGTCATTATTTCTTATCTTAGCTTAGCAACAATAACCGAAACTTCGCCCTCTAATCGCCATGAGTAAAATACTTATTATTGAAAAGTTCAGATGGCCATCTGTGGTCTTCTTCATCAGTTTTACTTCACCAAATTACACTTTCTGAATGCAAATGATTGATTAGTTGTTAAAAATATTAAAATTGCTATATGTGTGCCTATAACTTTTGAGGAGTTCCCTCGATTCCTCATGGATCCCATCATCGGAACTTTTTTTTGATGATAATGGGACCAAACTGGAAGTATGTCCAGTCAGACAAAAAAAGATTTTTTCAAATCGGTCCATAAATGACGGAGTTATGCGGTAACAAACATTAAAAAAAAAAAAAAAAAAAAAAAAAAGCATGTGGGCCATCTGAAAGTAAGTTACCGTTAGCCAATAGACGCTTGCAATCGGTAATTAGGACATCGCTCGCGTATGCATCACTCTGACTACTCATGATTAACACGTCATGGTACGGCTTCTAAGCCGTACCATGACGTGTTAGTGACCAGGCATACAACTACACTACTGTGTGCAGTTATTTGACTGTGGTCTTCTGTAAAATAGAGATATCTACCCAGTCGGCCCTACCTCTTTGTTTGATGCACTAATCAAATCTGGTTTGCAAGATTTGATTTAAACAAACTAACTAACTAATATACAGCATGTTAAATACCTAATAGCTACTTCTATAGTGAGGCTTGCTCGTTAGTATGGTGCCCTACCTTCATAAAGCTACTCCTGCATCAAATATCGATTGGAAATGATACACTTCGCTCATTTTATTAGGCAGTTTAGAATCGTCCTTCAGTATTTTATTGCTAATGTCGTAGCTCCCATCCATTACGAAATTTTATATCAGATGTCACGGCACATGGCAGCATTGGATATTTACGATGTTCTTTCCTTGTGCTATTAGGGAAATAGAATATAGATACCATACTTGAACAAAGAATTGAAGGGATTTTAATACACTAAGAGGGCGAACATACTTACATCGACCAATTAGGTGATGTGCTAAAAAGGGCCATATGAAAAGTACCCAGAACCGACGTCCATGTATGAAGAGGTTGATGAATGTAGAGGAAAAGAAAGAAGTATGTCTGGATCGTTGGTTGAAAGTGTCTAATGATGCAAACTTGTTGTTGTCTGGAAGTGTGAAGTCTGGAAGACGATTTTTTGGCAGATATAGATAGATATATCCTATGGGCGCTTGGTATACCAGAGGTATCACTTGCGTGTTGCCAACCCATTTTTTATACCAGGGCTTAAAGTGGGAGTATCCCTGAGTATCTATACCTATACCTTTTTGTTGCCGGACTGCGTCCATACTAGATGTATAAAATCTAAGAATAGGTATACATATTTTGTGCATTTACTATTTCACGACTATAGTTCTAGGTTATCACAAAAGACAAAGTAACGACCCTTGGCTATTGTTTTATTCATTGTATTTTCTTTTCACTTGAGCGAAGCTGCACCGGTATATACAGATGACCCAGGCTATACATGTACTTATGTTATATATCTTTTTACGCGTTGGCTCGCTTCGTTTCAGGGTTGATGAACTTTTATTCAACTTGGCAGATCACAATAAGATTCACATAAATCTTTTATTTATATTGCTCGTAAACAAAACTATTTTACATCAGTGATTTTGTATATTGCATTACCGTTGCAGTCGATCAAAGAGGTTTTTATTTCTTTTTGACGTGACAACGTCTTATAATTCGATAGCTTCGATAGATTCGAGGCGCTCATAGCCAGGTGCACTTGCTGTTCGGTAAACGATCAGCGGGTTAAGCAACCAAAGGCTCGGTAACCCTATAGATGGGTGACCGCATAGTGGTATTTCATCTGAGCGTCTCCGTGCTTCGGAGGGCACGTTAAAAGTCGGTCCCGACTGTTAACAGTCGTAAGATCGCGACAGAGGCCTAAATATGGGCGATCTAAATAACTCTGTCACCAGGTTGACCACTAACCAAACGATAAGAAGAAGAAGATAATTCGATGGAGCCGGCTGCACGCACGAAAAAAGATGACATATACGGCGTTACCTCGCTCTGAGGCGTTCCATTGTGCAAGCGTGAGCGCGGAACGAGCCACAAAGAGACACAATCGGCCATTGTTATGACGTTGTCACGTTCAACTATCGTCAGTAAACCGACTTTACAGACAACCGGTTCTTTTAATTTTAAGAGAGGCAGTACCATACAAGTGAGTAAACCCGACTGGGGTAGGATCTTCACCTTACAGAAGACCACAGCCATATACAGCGGTGTAGTTGTGTTCCTGTGTGTAAATACTGGTTTCCATAATTTTAAATAATAATAATAATAAATCATTTATTTTCAGATAATACAAGCCATAGATACATACCTTACAGACTAACATACATAATAATACTTTTGTTAGTTTATATTACTTAAAAATATGTTAGTTACACTTCACTAGCTTCATTGTCTCAGTGCGTTCAAGTGGCACTTGTCCGCGGAAGCGACGGTACACCACACCTTTCGGCCAGAAGTCTTCTTTCATAAATGTGTGCAGAAAACACATCGGTACTCGCATCACGTATGCCTTATAGGATTCGTTTTATCTAAACGTTTTACTAGTCATTTCCATGGCTATTTCATCATAAAACGTAAGTCTTAAATTTTTTGGATCGGCGACACGCAAGTGATAGCTTTGGTATTACAAGCGGCTAAGTTTACTGAATACCATCAGGCCATTACCGTATGCTAGTTTGCCACCTAAGTAGGATAAAAAAAATATCAAAATACTTAAGTAGATGTTAAATTACAAATTGTTTGAAAATGTTCGGAATCACAAGCAAAAACTCGAAACAAAACCCTATACCAACCCGTCTGGCCAGCGTGGTATTTGTAGGCTAACATCTCTCAAAATTTATGGAGGAGACTGGCCGGCTGATTCTCTAAGAAACAGCGATGGCAAACTGACAGTTGTGATCGCAAAACTGACAGTTGTGATTAGAATAAGAATAAGAATATTTATTTGCTCGAAACATGGTTACAGGTTATAAGTAGGTAGTGTACAAAGTTCAGCATGTCTCACCGCTGTCGGTGTGCAAATTCATACAGTAGTAATCTATATATATAAAAGAAAGTCGTGTTAGTTACTTCACTTATAACTCAAGAACGGCTGAACCGATTTAGCTGAAAATTGGCAGGGAGGTAGTTTAGAGCCAGGAGAAGGACATAGGATACTTTTTATCCCGTTCGACATCATTCCCGTGTGACTTGACATGTAACGTCAGTCACTATAAAACGTGGTATAACAAAAAAGAATCAGACTTGGAATAACAAAATTGACGTATAATGACAGCTATGTAATGACGATGCGGTTCCTGGGTATCCAGATGTGCGTTCTACTGATGCTCTTGGTCGTATGTATACAGTTCATCCAAAGAATAATGAATGTTTCTATTTGCGGTTGTTGCTGGTAAATGTGCGTGGGCCAACGTCATTAGAGTCACTACGAACTGTTAATGGTGTAATATTCCCAACATATCGTGCTGCATGTGAAGAATTGAAGTTATTAGAAAACCATAGTCATTGGGATACGACAATCGCTGAAGCCATTATCTCTGCATCTCCAAGTCAGATACGCACATTATTCGCTATCATAATTTCGACATGTTTTCCATCAAACCCATGTAACCTGTGGCACAAATACAAGGATAATATGTCAGAAGATATTTTACATCAAATTCGTGTCAGTTCCAGAAATCACGATATTGAGATGAATGAGGAGGATACATAATCGTGCTTTACTCTTGATCGAAGATATGTGTTACCTCATGTGCGGTAATTTATTAATCAGGTTAGGAATGCCAGCACCATATCGTGAAATAAATGACGCATTTAATCGAGAATTGGAACGGGAACGTGAATATGATCACCAGGAATTAGATTTAGTAGTTCAAACGAATGTACCCCTGTTGAATTACCAACAAAAGGAAGTTTATGATACTTTAATGAAGGCAATCGATGATGACAATGGTGGTTTATATTTCCTAGATGCCCCTGGTGGAACTGGCAAGACATTCCTCATGTCATTAGTTTTAGCAACTGTTCGGGCGAGATCTAACATAGCGGTTGCAGTTGCTTCTTCTGGAATAGCAGCCACATTGTTAGAAGGATGCCGTACGGCTCATTCAGCATTCAAATTACCGTTAAATCTTCAAACTATTGAAGAACCAACGTGTAATATTGCAAAACACTCAGCAATGGCCAAAGTTTTAGCGGTATCGAAAATCATCATCTGGGACGAATGCACAATGGCGCATAAACGTGCATTAGAAGCACTTAACCGAACATTAAAAGATTTACGCAATGACTCGAGATGTTTTGGAGGAGCAATGATTTTACTTTCTGGCGATTTCCGCCAAATACTGCCAGTAATTCCAAGATCTACGGCTGCCGACGAAATAAACGCTTGCCTCAAATCGTCAAATCTATGGCGTCATATGAAGAAACTGCAACTGACAACAAACATGAGAGTTACGTTGCTTAATGATACATCTGCTGAAGATTTCTCGGAGCAATTGCTGACTATCGGTAATGGTCAAGTACCTGTCGATGAATCGAGCGGATTAATATCATTTCCAAATAATTTCTGTAATTTTGTCTCATCAAAAGACGAACTTATCAACAATGTATTTCCAGAAATTATTTCTAACTACAAAAATTATGATTGGATGAGTGAGCGAGCAATTTTAGCGGCTAAGAATAAAGATGTAGATGACCTAAACTACATAATTCAAAATAAGATAATTGGAACAATGCATTCATTCAAATCTATTGACTGCGTCACAAATGAAGATGAAGCCACCAACTATACAATTGAATTTTTAAACTCTTTGGACGTGCCTGGCTTACCACCGCACAATTTACGCCTAAAGGTTGGCTCCGTAGTAATCATGCTTCGAAACATAAACCAACCAAAACTGTGCAACGGTACGCGTTTGGTACAATGTAATTTACGCTACGATAATGATAGGAAAATTCAAAGGTGAGGAAGTTCTCATTCCGAGGATACCGATGATCCCAACCGATATGCCGTTTGAATTTAAAAGACTTCAATTTCCGATACGTCTTGCATTTGCCATGACCATCAACAAATCACAAGGCCAATCCTTAAAAGTTTGTGGTTTAAATCTAGAACATTTATGTTTTTCCCATGGTCAATTATACGTGGCATGTTCACGGGTCGGAAGACCATCTGCGTTGTTTGTTTTTGCGCCTGATAATAAAACAAAAAATGTCGTGTATCACAAGGTACTTAAATGAAGAGCAACCTATGTACAAAAATACAGAAATAATTATGAATGATTGATGTAGAATTTTTTTTTTGTTGTATTTTTTCCAATAAAAAAAAATCTGCATATTTATTGACATTAAGGCGGAACAAAGTTCGCCGGGTCAGCTAGTTATTTATAAAATTAAGATTACAATATTAATTTTCGTGCACAAGTTACAATAGCTATTTGAAATGTCAGTTAATACAAATAAAAAAAATATAAGAAATAGAATGTCCTAAAATAATAATAATATTAATAATTTAACAATAGGAATTTAATGACAGATAATTAAAAAAAAAAATAATAATAATAAGAAATAATTTAATTAATAATAAAAAATAGTAGTAATTGAATTCTCTATATAATACTTTTACATGTCATAAATTCTCTTATTGTATAAAAACATTGATTTGTAAGCCATTTTTTAAGTGCATGTACAAATCGAGATAGTGGTAGTTCTCTTATATCTTTCGGTATTTTGTTGAACACTTGGATACACATACAATAACTGTTTTTTTTATGTAAAGTGGTGGACATTGACGGTAACCATAACTTACTCGGATCTCTAGAAATATATTTTTTATTATCACATGCCTTTACAAACAGGTCAGGGTGCCCTTTAACAAACACACCAATTTCCTGGATATAAATGGATGTGAGAGTGAGCAATCCTAATTTCCTAAAAAGAGGTCTGCAGGAATCGAGAGGGGCGGCGCCACATATTGCTCTAACACATTTTTTCTGTGAGACAAACACCTTACATATATCCGTTGAGTTGCCCCACAACAAGATTCCATACCGTAGCAATGACCCTACATATCCATGATACGCTATTAAGGCAGTCTTTTCGTTTGCTAGTTTCCTAGTCTTTTTGAGAGCAAACACAAATCTGTTAATACGACTACATACAGTTTTTACATGAGCTTTCCAATTGCAATGACTATCGAGTGTAATACCTAGAAATTTAGTTTCATTTGACTCAGAGATTTGATGGTCACGGTAATTTATATTTAAGTTTGATGTTTTATTGTTATAATTACTGAATTGAACGATTTTTGTCTTCAACAAATTGGCAGTAAGATTATTTGATTTTAACCAAATGGAGATATTTTCTATAGTATTATTTAATGTTTGCTTATAGTCGTCATTGCAGATCTTGTCTTGTGAAATTATGACCGAAATGTCATCGGCAAATAATGTACACATATGACTTGTGACCTTCGGGATATCATTGATGTAGAGCAAGAACAAAAGAGGACCTAATACACTTCCTTGAGGAACCCCAAATTTGTTAATTTCGTATGTCGATCTATGTGTCGTAGTGGTTTGTTTTGTATCCACACGGGTAACCTCTACACACTGTTTGCGGTCCCTCAGGTAGCTGCCCAACCACTCTAATGCGTTACCTCTAATACCATACAAGTCACATTTGTGTAAAAGAGTTTGATGATCGACAAAATCAAAAGCACTCGACATATCAAAAAAAATCGCCGAAACTATCTTTTTCCTATCCAGTGACTCTGTTATACTTTTTACCAGAGAGAAGGTAGCTAGAGTAGTAGACTTGTTTTTCTGAAATCCATTCTGCTCTTTCGTTATTATTTTGTGCTTGTTCAGAAAGCTAGTTATTCGTACATGCATTAATTTTTCAAAAACTTTTGAGAAGATGGGCACCAAGGTAATTGGTCTATAATTATTTAATTCGTCTCTATTATCTTTTTTGTGCAAAGGTTTGACTATGGAAGTCTTAAGTTTGTCGGGAAAAATACCTTGCCAGAAAGAAAGGTTTATTATGTGGCAGAGTATCGTCGATATCTCGTTACAGCTGTATTTCAGGATCTTTGTTGAGATCCCATCGTAGCCCACAGCATTGGTATTTTTTAAAGATACGATAACATTTTTGACTTCACTTTCAGAACAGGGCGTTAGAAAAATTGTTGAATCTACACGATTTATTAATTTGTAGTTTGGAGTAAAGTTATTCAGTTTATTTGTTTTTGAAATGTAAAAATTATTAAAAATGTTAGCAATTTTTGTTGGATCTGTTATGGAATTTCCACCATGGTTTATTTGCTGCATGCCTTGATAGCTCTTTATATTGTCAAGTTTATTGCCAATTATGTCCCAAGCTGCTTTACACTTATTTGTTGCTTCAGAAATGTACTTACTATTTATACTCCTTTTCGAGACAGATACACATCTTTTAAATAATTTATTATATTTTAAGTAATTTAATTTGATATCATTATTTTTGCTTTTGTAACATGTATATCTCAAATTTCGTTTTGTTACGGAAGATTTCTTTATACCTTTAGTTATCCATTTTGGGCTGGTAATAGTGTTTTTAATTTTTACTATATTAGTAGGGAAACATAAATTGTAAAACATAGTAAAAGTATCATGAAATAGATCATATGCCCGATTACAATCCTGTTCGTTCAATACTTCAGACCACGATAGGCTTGAGATACACCTTTTGAACTTTAAAATATTATCGTCATTATAATCTCTCCTGAACACATATACATATGATGGTTTTGGAGTGATTTTGTTTACAGGAAAAACCAGACTTTGGCCCGTATTGTGGTCAGATAGATATAGGTGATGTATGTTGCCTATGGCGTGTTTCATATTACTGAGGATGAGATCTATGCAGGTTTGTTGTCGGGTCGGTTCAGAGATATGTGATTCAAGGTTATAGTTTAGAAGAAAGTCATTTAACTTACACGATGAATTGCAATTTTTCAAAGTGTTTATATTTAAATCTCCAGCAATAATAATGCGTTTATTGTCCTTTAGATCTAATTTATGCACAAGGGTCTCTAGTTTATCAAAGAAGATAGATACATTAGAGCCAGGAATTCTATACAGGCATATAACTACACACTGCAGTGAGCGTATGTCGACTCCACAACATTCAAAAGTTTTTTCACTTGAAATATCTTTGCATAACTCTAATGGTTTGTATTCCAATGATTTATCAACCAAAATACATACACCGCCACGCTTTTCTTTTTTTCTTGAAAACGAACTCGCTAAGTTGAAGTTACAAATATTTATGTTGGATTCATCGCCAAATTTAACAAACGTTTCGGAAAAACATAGAATTTGAATATTTTTTTTATCAAATCTAAACTCGTCCAAACATAGTTCTATGAGTTCTAGTTTATTTAGAAGCCCTGCAATGTTTTGATGGAATAGTATGGTAGATTTATGTCTATCAATATGGGGTGAATTTTCACAGAAAAAACGTATTTGAGCTTTTGGGCTTAGCTGTTTTTATAGACTTAAAATAAAAAGGTATAGTGCCCTTTATTGGCTGTAATGTACGAGAAGGTTTATGGAGAGTGTCAGATTGGAGATTTTGTTTTAAGGTAAAATTTAAAAAGTGTTCATTATAGTATCGAGAATCTATAATTAAGTTAATTTCATGGCAAACTCTCATTAAATAATTATTTTTGGAAAAAGACCCATTTTCAATATTCATATATATACAGTTATCAAAATTATGGCAAATATTTTTTATTACATTATTTAACATATTTTCATTCAGCGACCTGTTTCTATTAACATTTAAAATTATAAAATTAGTTTTCTGCAATAATTTCAATGCACCTATTAACTCATACATTAACATATAAGGATTAGTATCGTCTTCGCCAGTGCTAATTACTAAGTAGTTGTCGGCAGAATCTTGTACCTGCTGGCAAGATTTTAATATTTCTGCGGAGGTTGCATAGGGCTTAACGATTGATGACACATCGTATTTTTTGTATGAGGTATCTACTCTAGATTGAATTAATTTAGATGATAGTCCCGAGACCTGCTTACCTCCTGCAATAAATATTTTGACTGCTCGGTGACGGCACAATCTATTGACTAAACGTCAAAAAGGGCTCTTACGGAATGCCGATTTTCAATCTGACAGCCAGATTTTGCTCGGTTTTTGCGGTGGCTCGGTTTTTGCTCTTACGGAATACCCCTGCCGTGCCCAGTAGTGTGACGTTTATGGGTTGAGATGTAAAAGTTTTTTTAGACAGACACAAACAACACTGCGGTTTTATGACGTCATACTTTTGTAATGCCATCTTAATTGTCAATTTTACCGTAAAGTTTTTGAATCAGAATATTAACAACAGATCAGAGCCTCTAGACAAGTGGCATAAGCGATAGTCGAATCGAAAAGTCAAAAAATAAAATGTATGGGATTTGACGTAAGTCTACGATATAATGTCGTAAACTTACGTCAAATTCCATACATTTGCTTTTTTGACTTTTCGATTCGACTATCGCTTATGCCACTTGTCTAGAGGCTCAGATCAGAATATATACTACTTTTATTAATTAACGATTTCGTTAATTTTTTCTGTACTTAAAATAAAATGAACATATAAAATTTGATTTATTTGTTCATTTTATTTTAGGTGAAATAAAAAAAATCCTTTGTTGTGATATACTCTAATGTAGTGGAAAATATGTAGTAAGTATATAAAACAAAGTAAGACCAAAATATATTATCAAAGTCCCTTTCACCTTCAATTTACTCTTCTATTTTAAAATATCAATCAAAAAGATTTCCCTTGTCGATGAATGTCGCAGATTTTAGTCGGAGCTCGATCGAGAGGGATTTTTCCACTCGACTCGGAAAAGTACCGCACTTCAACACCTCGGAGAGGCCCACTAGAGAATTGTACACACTTCAACCCACTCATGGGAGTTTAAGAGTAGTTGACGGTTTTATATTACAAATAATAAAATATTTTATATTATACGAGTATTATGAAATCTCGAAAAATGTGTTGTGTTTGAAATGAAGATAATATTTAGGTACGGTCGGCAATGGAGTTAGCTGAACAGGGCCGCTATATGCAGATAAGTGTTTTAGGAAAACCAGTGTATGAATTTGTGTGAAATATATTTTTATTTGTAGGTTTAGTCTAATTGTACACTGTTACCAAATTTCCACAGAAATATATACAATGGTTTTCTTAATAAACGAATCTTCATATAGCGGCCCTGTACAGCTAACTCCGTTGCCGTGTGAACATATAAGTACCGAATTAATTGGCCTGTCTAGTGGTTAGTGATCCTGACTTCTGAGCCAAATATCGTTAGACTGATTCATACCACTTTCTTCGAATTATGTAAATTCGAAATGGTACAAGTAGGTTTATCAGTTTTTCTGGTTTTTATAGTACAGGTTCGGGATTTAAAAAAAACACATTTTTTTATCTAGGTAAGCCACACAGGAACCCTTGAGCGGTTCTTGCTGGTTTACATTCACAATTGAAAAGTATTATTTTCAGAAAATTTTGAGTTGGGGTTTGTGTAAATTCAGAATATTATTGTCCTGAAACTTTGCACCCATTCATTTTCTCTTATCAAATTCAGAAATGATGTTTAACTGGAGGGCGTTCAGTGACATACATAAGATTTACATTTATATAGAAAGACTAGCAGTTCGCCCCGACTTTGCCCGGGTTAAACAATTTTTTACCCATTTAAACACCATTTTTTTTCCCTTGACTATTATACAAACTTTCACCTCCCCTTTATATACCTTAAGGGTTGAATTTCCCAAAATCCTTTCTTGATGCTCACTTACAGTGTAAAAGGAACCTGTAGTTTCGGTTGTGCGCTAATACGAGTACCTACGTCTGTTTATTATTTTATAGGTACCTATCCTATACCTAGATGCGATTAAGTAATATGCTAATTTAGTTAATAATAATATATAATAAGTAGAATGTTGTTAATATATTGTGTTAAGGAGGGAGTACTCTTTCTGCCAACAAGCTGCTGTGCAGTTTGGCGGATGGTAATATATGTATCACTGTATGATTTCATAATAAAAACTTTAAAATTTAAAAATTTAATTTAATATACCTGGACTGCCTCGGTGGTCCAGTGGCCGCAGTATGCGCAGTTGTGGGTTCGATTCCCACACAGGATAAAACTTTGTGTGACCCACAAAGAATTGTTCTGAGTCTGGGTGTAATTTTTATCCGTTAATTGTATGTTTGTAAACTCCCCCGCGACACAGAGCTTGTTCTCTAGTGCGGTAGTTGTCTTTAAAAAAAAAAGAAAAAAAAGAAAGATATGTTTTCTCAAGATATTTTCCTTCATTTACAGATTTTAAGTTCAAACCTAATCAAAAATATTAACTAGGATAGCTGCAAAAGTTGATCTTAGATGTAAATTGAATCGTGTCGTTTTGTATTTCAACGTATTGGTCCCAGGAGGATGTCGCATGAGCTATTGAGGCCACGGCTTCCCACCTGGCAAGGAAACGCTAAAAATATAACAAGCAATTGGCAATGACTGATTTTTCCATTAATGTATTTCCACAATTTATGACGTTAATAAGATTCATGCGTTTAATAGATGAGTTTGATTTTGACTTTGTCATAATTTTGGTGTAATTGGTGTTAGACAATTTTTCGCTGACAAGTATATTAATTATAATAATAATAATAATATTTTCGGGACAACTCACACATCGCTATCTGATCCCAAACTAGGCAGAGCCTGTACTTTGGTAACCAGACAACTGATAAACATACTTATATATTTCTAAATACATACATATTATAGATAAATTACACCCAGACACAGAACAAACATTCGTGCTCATCACACAAATATTTGTCCTAGGTGGGAATCGAACCCACAACCTCCGGCGTAGCAGTCAGAGTCACTAACCACTAGACCAACAGGCCAGTCAAATATTATATTAGTGACCAACACAAAACTCGGGTCACTCTTTTTTAACGCCATATAGTTATAGTCTATTGTAACCATTTAGTCTTTTCTTTGGTTAGAAGGTTAGCTTGCTGTAGTCAGTCCGATGCGTAACTGTTTTCTCAAATCCCAGCGAGATCCCTTCGTTCTTTGGAAAGCATGTAATACCGTTAGTCCTGCGCCTGATTTTTTTTTTTTTTCATTTCATTTATTTATTCATTAACATCTTGCGTTGTGTTTGAATGTTACAAAAATTAATTAAAATACAATAAAAAATATTTCTTACATCTAATTACAATTTTACATATTATTTAACATATTTATATAATTTAATGCATTAATTCATGTCTATGGGGTAGGTAATCTTCATATAATGTCAAGTGATGTCAATTTACTTTTAAGAATTAATTTAAAAACTAAAAATAAAAAATGTCAAAATTATTACAAAAAAGAGAAAATTAAGTATTTGATTTTTTTAAAATTATAAAATGTCAAGGTATAGATAAATAAATATGAATCATTTGACATTAAATCTTTTATGGAGTAGAAGCATTGCTCTAGCAGGTAATTTTTTAGATTCGATTTAAATAAATTTATATTATAGACTATATCCTTCTTTTCCAGTCGAGTCGAATTACCGTTCCATTCCATTATGATTTTGAGAGAGGTAGGGCACCGTACTAGCGAGAAAGCACGACTGGGGAAGGACCTCCACCTTACAGAAAACCACAGCCAAATAACTAAACACAGTGGTGTAGTTGTATTCCTGTATGTGAGTACTCTCATTAAGGGATTCGTTTTGAAAGAAATGTATTCCTATCCCCGGGATAGTCTGATGGGACTACTAAAGCCCTAGTGTAAAAAAATGGGTTGGCAGCACGCAAGTGATACTTCTGGTATTGCTAGCGTCCAAAAGCTACGGTAACTGCTTAACATCAGGCGGGCCGTATGCTTGTTTGCCACCTAAGTAGTATAAAAAAAAGTGAAGGAATACAGAGTGTGCCTGTGTTTGTAATATGTCCGTTGAGATTAGCCACTGTGACCTAAATTGTTCTGAGGACTGTACCATCTGCTTTGGTAATGTAAAAGCAAGATAAAAACATCTGTTGTTTGCTGTAAATGTTAAGATAGAAGAGCAAAACTTGAACCCTGTATTTCTATATAACATACTAGCTGTTGCCCGCGGCTTCGCCCGCGTGGATGTCGGTTATCGCTGTAAAAAGCCTATGTATTATTCCAGACAATAATCTATCTCTGTGCCAAATTTCATCCCGATCCGATTTTTACGTGAAAGAGTAACAAACATCTATCCATCCATACTTACAAACTTTCGCGGATACATACTTTCTTTATTTAGTCGAATAGCGGAATGAATTGCACACAAAATCTCCCTGACGAGGTCTTTCCGAGGGACGAACAAGGTATTTATCTCTGGTGTTGCAAGCGTACATAGGCTAAGGTATCTCTTTATCATTAAGAGTGCCATAGACTTGTTTGTCCCTGTAGTAGTAAATAAAAATGTTCACTAGACGGTGGCCAAAACGTAAACAAAACGTTTCATTTTAAAAATAAAACCTGAACCTTGACTGAATACTGAAAAATTCAGAATGACACTAGGTGGTTATAACATTTTGTTACTTGTTTGTCCATTTGGCGTATTTGTATTTGCCATACAACGTTGTCGACAGTCGCATAACGTTTATAGGTCAAGCCAACGAGCGGCGCGACCGAATTTAGTTTCTGTTTTCGACGAATTGGCTTTTTCACCTTGATTATTATACCTACGGGTTTATAGTTACAGTTGTGCATTCGTATATAAAACTGGTATTTTTTATTGCAGTTGGTTTCAAATGGGATAAATACCAGAGCCTCTAGATATGTGGCATAAACGGTAGTCGAATCGAAAAGACAAAGAAACAAATGTATGGAATTTGACGTAAATTTACGACATTATAACGTAAACTTACGTCAAATCCCATACATTTGGTTTTTGACTTTTCGATTCGACTACCGTTTATGCCACTTGTCTAGAGGAGCAGTAATTGAATGAGCGAGCGAAGTTAATGACAGTAAAATATTTGAAATAAAAACTTCTTTAGGCGCGATTTTAGGTGAACAAAAATCATGAACCTCGAGTCATCGTCATCGAACGTTTTCCATATTCAAAAATAATAATCTAATAGCTCGACGATACAATTCACAGTTTCATTAGTTTTCATCGGCAGTCCCCAAAGACTGCCCCGCATGTTTTTTTAAAGTTCAAACATAAGCTAAAACGGTCAAGGGTAAGTCACGAGTTGACAGTTCGGGGTGAATATAAAAATAAGTGGCGTTTATTTTTCTAATTCACTTAGAGCAAAAAGAACTTAAATAAACAAACAGAAAGATGCAATTTTCTTTGTATAAAAGCGTTTGCCTTTGGTTTCTTACCTCGTAGTGCCACATTACATTTACTATCACACCGACTAATTGCTAATTGCCTTTTACATTTAACATTAGGACACACATTTGTTACTTTAGTTTGTTTACTCCCACGTGGAGCTTTTAAACAATTATAATACCTATGCTATTTTTATTGGAATGTAAAATCCATGTGGTGTGAAAAAATACAAATGTACCCCGTGCCATTCGAGGGTGTCATAATAGTCGGCTAAAGGAGTAAGTCAGGCAGACAATGTCCACTGCAAGAGAGGGAAACTCGAAATAAAACCCTATACCGACCCGTCTGGCCAGTGTAGTATACGTCTCAACCCATAAACGTCCCACTGCTGGGCACGGGTCTCCTCCAAACAGAGGGATATTAGCCTACTATACCACGCTGGTCAGACGGGTTGGTATAGGGTTTTGTTTCGAGTTTTCCCTCTCTTGCGGTGGATAATACTTACTCCCTTAGTCGACTCTTACGACACCCTTGGGATGGAAGGGGTGGTGACATTTGTATTCTTAATCCGTCACCACACGGACAGGGTAGTACAGTAGACTAATATTCCTTATTATGGAAGAGACCCGTGCCCAGCAGTGGGACGTTTATAGGTTGAGATGATGATGAAAATTAGACACACACAGACAGGGTGTGAAAAGCTAATAATAATAGTTTTTTTGTTAATATTACGAGTGGTTCCACTCACAATCAGGTGTCTGGGACCGCGGTCCCAGTTTCACTGTGGTCCCAGTCACCGGCACTCTCGTTATTTTTACTATTTCTTCATATTCACCATGAAAGCGTTGGTGGCCAAGTGGGATAGAACTGACTTGCACGCAAGAGGTGCAAGTTCGATCCCGGGCAGTACCAATGTGAATTTCACTTTGTGGAGTTTATATGTACTAATCAAATGATTTGCCATCTGCTAACGGTAAAGGAAAACATCGTGAGAAAACCCACATGTCTTAAAAGAAATTCTAAAGACATGTCTGATTCACCAACCCGCATTAGGCCAGCGTGTGTAAATGACGGCCTAAACCCTCTCTCTCACTTGATAGAGGAGAGTAAACTCGTACCCAGCAGTGGGGCATATATGGGTTGCTATTATTATGATTATTCATACTCACCGAAGATTTATATATACAATGCGATTCTTGGTATAGTCAAATACCGAAACTAAAAACGAATTTGGGCTGTCCAAGTTTGTTTTTATTAAAAGAGTATGAACTAAAAAATTTAAACACAAGATGTTTTAAGCTGATTTCACTCTGTTATGGTCACAATCACAATGCATCGAAGTGGTTTGTCAAATTAAATTAAAATATAGCTCGTTAAAATATGGGTGACAATTTTCATATATTATTGGGGAAAAATATAACATCGCTTTAAAATTATTGTACTGCAATCTATAACTGATTCTAAACAAACTATTTTCAGGTTTCACTTGGACTATGAATAGCGTTGTATAGATATTATTACATTAAAATGTTCTTATTTAACATGTTATAACTTATTCAGCACATTCACGACACTCACTGTACTTTGTTACTAGTATTCTCTTGTTGCATTCACTTATTAAATAACCTAATTAGTTATTTCAATTGTACGTACCTATAAAGTCTAAAAAAAGCTCCGAAAATTTAAAATCAACCCTCTAACCGCGACCTGTGTTACAGGTTTTCTAGGCGCCAGTCTGTAACAAAGTTATGACTAAATGATAACCACTAACTGAATCATGTACCTACCTAGAATTAAGTAACCTTTTAAAGAGACAATAAATGATTTTTATTATTATTATTATTCAAAATCGTCATCGTCTACAGCCTATCATAGTCCGCTTCTAGCCATTAGCTTCTCCAAGTGTATGCCACTTGTTACGATCTTCGGCTTTTCGCATTCAGCTGCTTACGGCCACTTAGCAAAGATTACCGCTCCACTTAGCCCGAGGTCTTACATTTGCGTTTATTCAACATGTGACGTCATCCTTCAGCTACAATATTATATTATTATGTTTTTTAAAAGAGTTAGGACACTATACAATTGACTGTACGGTTGGTTCAGTGGTTTAAGGGGTTACCTCGCCATGCACCACTGCGCGGCGTATTAGTAGTTCGATTCCAAGACAGGACAAAAAATTGTGTTCATAAATGATTGTGCCAAGTCTTAATGCACTTTGTATCCGTAATTTTTTTTTAAAGTCCCCTGCGACACAGGGATTGTTCCCTAGTGCGGGAGTTGTCTTTAAAAAAAATCAAAATGAAATGAATTGAGAATTATCTTAAAGAAGATCACTAATGACTGCATACAGCGGTGTAGTTTTGTTCCTGTGTGTGAACAATTATTTTTTTTAAGGTCGGCAGCACTTTAGACGGCAGCAGACGTTTTTAATAACAGAGGTGCCTCTGGTATTAAAAACGTCTATAAGTTACACTAACAGCTTACCAGCAGACGGACTGTACGCTTGTTTGCCACTTAAGTAGTATAAATAATAATAATAAATCATTTTATTATCGCGTCGCATAAACGCATAGATATATACCTTACAGACTAACGTACATATTAATATAATCCTGTGTTAGTATTAAAAAAACTTAAAACTATGTTAGTACACTTCACTTGCACTATGTCGCAGTGCGTTCGTGTGGCACTTGTCCGCGGAAGCGACGGAACACTACACCTGTCGGCCAAAAACTCTCTTCCAAGACGAGATTTAGGCAGACTGTTGGTACTCGCACCACAAAAGCCCTAAAATTGACGTTGCGTCGCGACTCCAACAGCTGCACTCTCGGCAAGTACTTGGTCTTTTTGCGTACGTAATCTGCGATGTCTTCTGTCTTCGTGGTGTAGTGCAGACGAGAAATATACACCGCAGTGTTGGGTGCAGCGGCACGCATACCAGGCTGCGCTGGAGCCGTACCGCAGCAGTTCTTGACAGGACGATGACGGCGCTTCCTCCGTTGCACCGTCACGAAACCATCCTCTTCAGCCTGGTTCGATACCTTTTCAGGTACAGGCTTGGCGGGTCGAGCAATTGGAGTGCTCTGCGTGACCGGTCGGTCAGCTGATCGCGCGGCGAGTCGGAGGGTAGCCGCGGGGACGGGGGGAATGCAGTGAGGCTCAGGCGCAGCGCATACAGCCGACGCTGCATTCCGCGGCGACAAAACTGCTGACGCGAAGCTTGCGACACTTGCGACCGATGTGTCGAGTCGGCAGGCTCCTCGGCGCATGTTCACATTACTGCACGCAGTCGATGACGCAGTTAAGGTCACAGTATTGCGCAACTCGTCGAGTTCCTTGCGCAAATCTGTGACGTTATTCTGGGATGTCTCCAACTTCTGTTGCACATCCGCTAAACTTGCCTTCAACAGAACGATGTCCTTCAGCAGGCTTGTGACGTCGACGTGGTCGAAAGTGACGGGTGGTAACTTGTGCAAGTTTTTCGCCACAAACGTCGGCACGTCGTCAGGGTCGGTCTCTTTCAGCAGCGTGATAATATCCTGCAAGCTCTTCTTTGTCCCGTCACGCCTGCGGGACACCATCTGATCACTTTTGTTTAGCAACCTGAACACAAGCAGTTTGGCTGCAGCTATGTCGTCCTCGCTGAAGCTCGTGGAACAGATCTGGATAGCGGACACCTCGTCCATTACATCCAGCTTCTGTTGCAGGAACGCCAGCAACTCGTTCGCCACAAGTGTATCACTCATGGCAACAAAAGATTCGTGCGTCGGCTTACGCCGCGCTTAACGTAAAAATGAATTAATATACGTATCACACGTCCGCCTCAGAGCGCAGCGCGGCTGTGACTGTGAGTATAAAAAAAACATGTGGTGCAGTCTTTGAGGCCTGTGAATTGTATAGTCGAGATTATTATTTTTGAATATGGAAAGCGTTCAGTGACGATGACGCGAGTTTTATGATTTTTTTTCACCCAAAAAGTGCTTGTCGCGCTAAAGGAGTTTTCACTTCAAAATTGCTTATTGTCAATCTAACTTAGTGGTATCTGAATCTAGCAACGTAGGACTCAACGTCAATAATTTTAATGCTAACTGCTTCTTGGCAAGTTACTACAAGGCAGTTTGCCGGTAACTCCTAGCCAGGTTAGGGCTCTGTTGTTATTAAGAACCGTAAGGTACACACGGCAACGCAGATAATGTATAAGATTAGTTTTTTAAGAAAACCATTGTATATATTTCTGTGGAATTCGGTAACAGTGAAGAATTAGACTAAACCTACAGATAAAAATATCATCATCATCATCTAAACCCATAAACGTCCCACTGCTGGGCACGGGTCTCCTCCAAACATTTGGAGGGATATTAGTATACTATACCACGCTGGCCAGACGGGTTGATATAGGGTTTTGTTTGATTTTTCTCTCTCTTGCGGTGGATATTGTCTGCTAGACTTACTCCCTTAGTCGACTACGACACCTTCGGGATGGAAGGGCGTGGTGACATTTGTATTCTTAATCTTTCACCACACGGACAAAAATATTTTTCGCACGAATTCATTAATTGGTTTTCTTAAAACACTAATCTTTATATGGCGGCCCTGTATACTGTATACATGTCTCCGTTGCCGTGTGTACTCACAGCAATGAAGAAGGACAACCCACACCAACAAACAAACTTTTTTTTTCATACTACCAAGGTGGCAAACAAGCATACGGCCCGCCTGATGGTAAGCAGCGTTTTGTTATTTGTTCTTGCAAACGGTCAAGTTCTAATTTAGTCCGGCTTTGTCTTGACCACGTGAATTCGAAAAGTTAATGTTAAATTGCTCGTTGAGGCGTTACATCGCATTGCTGAAACTCAGTTTAAACTTCGTAAACGTCCATTCAATTCGCAGCCGTACAAATTATCCGGTTCTATATTTATTGTTTCATTTTGGCTTATTTAAAAGCACGTGTTTACATAGTCGTGTTGAAAAACGTTTTGTTTTTGTTATTCAGATATTGGCTACATACATTTTGCATCATTGGCACAGAATACTTAATAGTACAGGATATTGGTAAAAATGTTGGTCAGGTTTCGTAGACTAACTTAACCATTTTTTTGTTGTAGGCAGGCATATAACTCGCCTGATGGTGAGAAGAGCAGTTACTGTAGCCCATGGACGCTTCCACGGATCTAAAGTTAGTTTAACCAGTATTTTATGATATGGGCATCCCTGGGATAGGAGCAGATTGCCTCAAAACGCATTCCTAAACGATGACTGGACATCTACATATAGGCACAAATCTATGACCCATTGATATACAACAATCCCAAGATTCTCATTCTCGAATAAACTCTCGCGAATTATACCAACTAGTTATCGTAATAATCAAAACATATTATTTTTCAAATTCAACCTTACGCGGATGATACAAAGTTAAATTTGTAGTGTAGTGTATTTGTATTGTATTTGTCAGATTCAGATCTGAATTTATATTCAGAAAACCGAATGTGTATTATAAGCTTTATAGATACAAATCTTATGATTTAGCATCTGCATCTCTTCAATAAATCATCAGATTTATTTCTTCGAAAACATCGTCAAGAAAACCTTCATGTTTGAAAAGAATTCCTAAAGACCTGTCTGATCTACCAACCCGCATTAATCCAGCGTGTGTGGATTAAAGCCTTAACCCTTTCAGCTCTGGCATGGTGACATAATATATTACAGGGACATATATTATGGGTTGCTAAAAAGTTTCTGAACGTTTCTAATAATTTATTAGTTTTCATTGTATCCCAGACACGTTCATGAATTTTATCACCTTCATGAATTTTAAGCTTGTTACTTTAGGTATACTAACCATTGTTTTCAGTTTCAATTAATTGATTAAGCTCAGTGTTCTGTATAAATTAACTACATTATTCCCTACCAGTATTGATCGCTTTGTTGATAGATTACTTACGCTCATAGCTAGGTGCACTCCCTGAGCCTCTAGACAAGTGGCATAAGCGATAGTCGAATCGAAAAGTCAAAAAATAAAATGTATGGAATTTGACGTAAGCTTACGACATAAAATCGTAGACTCACGTCAAATCCCATACATTTTATTTTTTGACTTTTCGATTCGACTATCGCTTATGCCACTTGTCTAGAGGCTCTGTTCGGTAAACGATCAGCGGGTTAAGCTACCAAGGGCGCGGTAACCCTATAGATGGGTGACCGCATAGTGGTATTTCATCTGAACGTCTCCGTGCTTCGGAGGGCACGTCAAAAGTCGGTCCCGACTGTAATTAGTTGTCAGATCACGACAGAGGCCTAAATATGGGCGATCTAAATAACTCTGTCACCAGGTTGGCCACTAACCATACGATAAAGAAAGAACTTACGCTAAAAGTGAGTGAAAGTAAAATAGCTTTTTATGTTACCTACCAATAAAATAAATAAAACCTTTGTGCCAAACAAGCATAATATGGTCCGTCTCATAGTTTGCAGTTAGCAAAGCCTGCTTACAATACTATCGTAAAAGCACATTACATTCGTAAAAGTTGTTATGTTATAAAAAATCTTTGTGGTCTATCATGAGGTCCTGAATTAAATTCTCGTATCAGGCAAGTTATTAAAATTCTCAGTAGCAGCACAAAGTCCGGAATTTTGTCCGGCACGTGTGTGATACACCGCTGCTAAACTCTTTTGCGGAAAAATCGTAATACTACATATGTTTTAAATAAAACAAAATATGTTACAGTATTATTTATTTAATCACTATACATAATTTAAATTAACACAGACATAAAACAACAGCTCTTTGACTAGAATAACAATTCGTATTTATTCCTATATTTTAAACATTTATCATTGAACAACGACATTTAAATCCTTTCTTTTATAAATATAATCTTTACATTTTACTAAATCTACATCACGAATCTAATAAAACATCGCAGAAACAATATGTTGTATATATAGGTTTACCTGTTTCTAAATACAGCACTGGATTTTTTATTCGAGGCCGAAACCTGATTATGCCGAAACCGAAAATTAAGCCGAAACTTACTTAGTTAAGTCGATAGTTAAATTTATAGTTTCTTACATTTATAAAAGTCATAAAATTTATCTTATAAATAAGTTGCGGCCTCGGTTTGAATTTCGGCAAAATCAGGTTATAGGTGACATTTAATTCGAATAATATGTTAAATGCGCGCACTAAAGCCGATTACATGAGATAAAAAAAACAGAACTGACCATTCATTGTCAGTTCTAGTTTTATTTTTATTTGACCAGATAAAAAAATGTCAAGTCATACTAAGAGACCTACGGTAGGTACATCAGTTCCAGTTCAAAATAGGGACATTATATTTTAAATATATACCAATTAAATTAAAGTTACTTTTTTGCATATTGTCTGTGAACTGGCAACAAGTCCTATCTTATTTTTACCTTTGCCTTATATTGTCCTATACCTTTTATGCTACTTCGTACTCCACAGTAATGAAATAATTTTTAAAATAATATTAAAAATAACAAGTTCCTTCTTCGTCCTGTCAAATTGTCAAAATCAAAATAGCCGGTTACCAGTTCACAGTCGATAAATATTATGTGTGTTGATTCAAATTCTATCCTTATTTGAAAAGTAAAATGTTTTGTCTACTGTATTGTGATTTCTATGATGTCAACTTATTTTATCAACCTGTACTAATGCAGTTTGGTGAAGTACTAGTATAAAATTAGGCTTACGAATGTATCAGAAAAATATATAGTAAACTAGCACACATAGGCCTATTATTTCTACGTAGTAATAATAAACAATTAATATAAGCTGCCGTTATTTAGTACCCAATTGCTATAATTATAGGTATTTCAAAAATATGTTTTGCTTTTTTATTCTAACCGTAAATGTAGCTTGCGTCACGGCAGAGACTGGACAATGGACAAAGTTGGAAGACGCTGATTTCAAAATCATCGTGCAATTAAGAAATCTGTATCTGGCAAATGTCATTTTAGCAGGAAGCCTTAGGGTCTGCCCCCACTGGGACTAAACCGTGCGTCGGTAATCGCGAGGTGACCGTTCTTAAAGAGGCCAGTTATTTCGAGTCACAAAATACTTGAAAACGGTTCTAAATGTCGCGATACGAAGCACACTGCGTCGATTTACAGCGAGACGCAAAGTAAAGCCATTTCAAACTTGCTGGCTGTGCGTTCCTGTGCTACAATACATACTACAATTCATTTGATACATATTTTTGTGTAGTTAATACAGTACTTTATTTCATCGCTAACTAAAAACAGTACGCTTCGTTGCATCTCGGTATAAGCTGACCCTAAGCATTTCCTTGTTTGAGTTAAGTAAGTCAAGTGGCACTTCAGCGTTCCTGCTATTAGTTCTATCTCCCTGGCTTCTGTCATGGTGAATAGATCTGGATTTAAGCCTACAAAATTGTATTAGCCCCAACTTTCAAGAATCAAAATAAATTATCAATAACTTACTGAATAATTAAATATCGGATTTAAAACTACCGAAATTAATTATCGCAGTAAATATCAGCAAAATAGGGTGTTTGACTTTTTAATTGATCTACAATAAAATAGACGCAAAATTATGTCAAAAGGAAAAATAAAAATTATTTACGAAGTTACAAGTTATAATATTGATAGTTAAACAAAACTGCTGTTATATGACGTCACAACCCTCCGCGCGCATAGCGTCATATTGGTTGACGTTTTTGTCGTAAGTTCTAACGTTTTGTAAAAAAAGGGGAGTATCCCTATTCACTTTAACTTCTTTGCAATTTTATTTTATTATACAAAAAAACGAAAGAAATATATATTTCCTTTTTTGTCTTCTTATCTTTTCTTAACTTCCGATGAAATACCACTAAACTAACTGAGGGAGGAATCCCTTCTATAAAGTTACCGCGCTATTTCCTTTGTCAAAAACCCTATTAAAATAAAAATTATTTACTGATATGTTACGTAATTATTATAAGGCTTCATCTCTGAAAGATGAGGAAAATCAATTTACCGAATTATTATTGAAAAGATAAAGACATAAAATGAATGTATTAAAGTCTAAGACTCATTCACTTAATATACGAAACCATTACAACATACTTCACCAAATAAAGTCAAATTCGTGTTATCAAAAAACATTTATAATTTTGTTTATATCATACTATTTGAGTTGCACATTTCATGATATACCTACAATAGATACAAACAACGAATATTAAAATGAACATGCAATGGCTGTTGTCCTAAACGGTAGTAAAGGTACGATATTATATCGTAAGCTTATGTCAAATCCCATACATTTGCTTTTTATGTCTATTCGATTTGACTATGTACCGTTTTTAGCACTTCTGAAGAGGTCAGGGGCCAATGACGTGCGTAAACCAGACCCTCTAGACAAGTGGCAAAAACGGTAGTCCAATCTAAAAGTCAAAAAAGTGTGATTTGACGTAACTATGTGACATTATATCGTAAACTTACGTCAAATCCCATACATTTGCTTTTTTGACTTTTCGATTCGATTACCGTTTATGCCACTTGTCTAGAGGGGCTGAGCGAGAGAGAGGGACGGAGCTATACACGCTATATAATCCCCCTTTCTCGCTCGAACGACTCACGTTTTAACGAGTCGTTATAAGCAAGTCTAAATGTCATGCAATTTGAAGGTAAATATGCATTATTCTGTTAGTATCAATTGTTGATATATCTACCTATTGTATTGTTTCTCTAATAAATATCAAATTCAAACCTTAATCTTTAAAACAGTACTTTATAAAACACTGATAAGCATTTTAAGACTATGTCTAATAAAATACACAATATATCTTTACATTTTTGTAAATGTATAATATAGCAACTATTTTATTACAAAACGTGGACTGCCTCCTATCTATCTTATGGTATCATTCATTACACACTTGAATAATGAAATAAAAATGTGCTTGTGCTACGGGAATTCAATTTCAAAACTCCTTAAAATGTTGTGCAGCTGCGTAAATATTTGGTACATAGCCACCCAACGTCTGCGTTCCCATCGTGCCATACTCTAACTACGCTACGGCGTAACTACAGCTGTGAGGCAATCTTTTACTACTTGAGATATAAAGAAACAATTTAATAAAATAAACCACAATATGTCAGCCAATAAGAAGACACAAGGGCAGAGCTATGTGAAGAACTAGCAAAGTAAATCCCTAGATAATAAATTACAATTTGGTATATGAGTTACAATTTATGGTAACACACAAAGGGAGAGAACCAAATACTACACAATTGAAGAGAGAATAAATAAATAAATTCTTTTGGTATGTTAAACCTATTCCAAGACATATCGAGCGATTTGAAGGTGTCAATCGAAGAAAGTTTGATGAAATACAGCATTTTACTTAGTATTCTATCTTGTGACACTGAGAATAAGGTCGAATATTGCATGTTGGCATTTGTATTTTAAGTCCTTTTTCTTCTTCTTGTGCGATACAGTTTTCGTCAATCATCATAAGGCAAGAATCGCATTACCTGTCGTCTGAATCGGTCGCTGTAATGCCACTATTCGGATGGGTTTACTGCACTCAAATTTTACGATAAGATGTTCGATAATCGCGAGTATACAAGTAAAAGTTGTTATATAGGTAGTTCCAAACAAAAATAAGTTCAAATAGCCCACATGCCTACTTCGTTCAGTTTTGCCATTTACAACATAAACGTGCATATGTTTTTTTAGGCTGAAAGGAATATGAGTAAAATAATTTACTATTTGCGAAAATAAAATGTGAAAATAGGGTAAGGGATACAACAAAAAAAGTTTAAGAAGCTGTATTTCCAGTAGTATGCCTAGAAAATGAAAATACTTTTTTATAAATAAATACCCTTTAGTAGCATAGCATTTACTCAGACCCTGTTAAAAACATAAAATAACATAATCGCCTAGTAATAACAATAAAATAATATCGCTCTTACAGTAAATAAGAGTAAGATGATTTGGAATTCATAACCATTATTAACAAAAGACGAAAATTGCCGCTCACTATGGCCATCATACGAAGACTCAAACTCACCCAAAAAGCATTAAAGAGAGATATACTTTCCCAAGAAAATTCATAGGAGAACTAAACCAAAATGGCTGACTAAACTCGAAAGAATGCCTCAATTACGTGACAATAGGCAGAGCTGGCAGCTCACAGAACCTATGACTACTGAAACAGAAAGGTTCAGACAGCAGGCCTCCTTGTTGGAGGCCTGCTGTCTGAACCTTTCTGTTTTCTGGATGCGGGCAGCCGATGGACAAAATCAAAATCATCTCAAGACCGACCGCTTTCGTAATCCTATGTCTTCTTCTTTTTCTAATTCGTTTCGCTCTTGGCAGAACGGTCGTGGTCACAATGATTGTTTAATGTGGAAGAGGCTGATGTAGCTCGCCTTACGATGCCTCTCCAATTATTTCTGTGGGTGGACAGTCTAGCAAGAAAGAAAAAAGTTTATTTTGCTAACCAAAGACACATAGCATCAGAAAGATAGGAAGTAGTTCTTTATAAGATTGAACACAAAGTATCTAATAAAGTGTCATCAATAATATGGATAAGTATAGAGATAAGAAAATATTATAAGTAATGATAATAATTTTGTGGTGTGCACCATGTGTCTCCGTATGCCAAAAATAGGTATTCAGTTCAGCATCGTGTCAGAGCCGGTAAAGTTAACCAGTAAAGTTAACTGACGCTGGTATTCTGCTAGGCCCCAATAGATGATACGGATGTCGAGCAAATTTATTTGTGAAATTGTATGAATAATCATGATACTAAAGAAACATGTCTAGCAGTTGAGGTATTTCGGCTGAGATGATCATGATGAAAATTGCGCGTATCCTTACATCTTTTTACCTCTGAAGGAAACCTTTACCTGGATTAAATTGATTCTATTCAAATGCTGTACTGTTTAATGTTAGTAGGATTGTTAAATAAGTTACTCCATCAAGTTAATTTAAGTTTGTTGTAATCTGCAGACAACATTGCTACCGAAGTCACAAAAGCTTTGAAGTTGGACGGCTGCAAAGCGTAAAGCGTTTGTAACTATTTACCGTTGTATATGCTTAATATATCTAGATGCACGTTCACTTGGGCTGTTTTTAAAAGAAGAAGGAAATTTTAAAAAGAATTAAGTTAGTTAGTTAGATAAATTAGTTGAATCACTCGAAGGATAAAAATGAATTAAGTAATGTGTAGTCATAAATGAATTCTAAAGACGGATTTATTTTTGGATCCATTAATGAAGCCGATTAGCGATTTAGCATTGCTATCGGTGCGATAACGCAATGTAGTGTTATCGCAACGATGATGATATTGGACAAAATGCTAACCTAGGTCAAAGCAGCCAGACATATCACGTGCAAAGACTAATAACATTGCAAGTCACTTGCCAAGCAAAACTATTTATCTAAAATCTCTTTTGCCTCAAACATAGGCCATTATGTGTAGTTTGTTGTAATCTGCAGACAACATTGCTACCGAAGTCACAAAAGCTTTGAAGTTGGACGGCTGCAAAGCGTAAAGCGTTTGTAACTGTTTACCGTTGTATATGCTTAATATATCTAGATGCACGTTCACTTGGGCTGTTTTTAAAAGAAGAAGGAATAATGTGTAGTCATAAATGAATTCTAAAGACGGATTTTTTTTTGGATCCTAATGGATCCAAAAAAATCGCTAATCGGCTTCATTAATATGAAGCCGATTAGCGATTTAGCATTGCCATCGTTGCGATAACGCAATGTAGTGTTATCGCAACGATGATGATATTGGACAAAATGCTAACCTAGGTCAAAGCAGCCAGACATATCACGTGCAAAGACTAATAACATTGCAAGTCACTTGCCAAGCAAAACTATTTATCTAAAATCTCTTTTGCCTCAAACATAGGCCATTATGTGGCTTAAACTAATAACTAAATATATATATATATGTATATAAATAATATCAACGTGATGATATCAATACTGGCAGTCACAATGAACTTGGTTCATTGAGCGATATTAATTACTGCCCGAATACTAAATACATAAACGTGACTCTTTCAACCACAATCAATTTTATTGAGACTTAAGCAGATTATCAAAATATATTTGGCTTCGTTTGTACCGAAATTATTACACAGTTATTCATTCTTCACTTAAAGTATAAATAAATTAATTTAAACATAACCATTTTCTTAAATAAAATATATATAATAATAAAACAACAAAATCTCACACTAAACCTATGGAATATTTCGGAAATTATGTTACAATACACTAAAGTAATACTTCAGTAGGTAAAGCTAACGATATGGAGGAACCCTGTAGGAGAAATCGTACGCCTACGATACAGTTGTAAATAGTAATAGGAAATTTTATATTTGGTCACCGTCCGGCCGGAAAGGTCGAGTAGAGACGAGTATACGAAGCGATTAAAAAATAACATCTCAAAACACCGAAGCTGACTCGACTTCGAACCGCACACATAGTTATTGTCTTTATATAATATACACAATATCAGCGACTACTCTAAGCTTAATACCCGTTTTATAAAGCGTCGTGTTTCTCATGAGCGTTGTTCTGCTGCCAATTGAGTAGCAACTGCTCGTCGGCATGGCTATCGAGGTGCACGTGCTCGGAGATGGCGGGTGAGTAGGGTACACCACACAGCAGAGCGCCGCTCGAACGCGACTGCTGACGACACAGTGGCCGACGCGTCGGTGACTCGCTCTCATCCGACATGGCACGCGTTACCGTGATACGTGGTGATTGCCGTCGCCGTCTATCACGCCCACCCATCTCCTCCAGACCTAGTGCGCGCCCTAATACCACATGCGGTGGCGCGCGAATAATTGGAATGGCTGACGTTCGTACTCGGGGCACTTCTTCCTCTTGCGGGTCTTGTAACATATTACAGGATGCGGCACGCTGTGCTGGCCGCTCTGAACCCCGCGCCCCCATCACCGCGGCATCTGATAACCTTCTTGTAGTAGGAGGTCGAATACATCCCGAGCCTGCAGATAAAGAAGGTCTCCGTGACCCACAAGCACTAGGTGTCCGCGCTTGTATTTCTTGCGTCACCTCACTTTTTGTCAAGCGTTTTCTTCTATAGTTCCGAAGAGCGTCACGAAGTGGCCGACTTCTTATACCATATAGAATACTATTTACTGGTGGCGCTGCCGCCAGTAACGCCGCAGATATAGCGGCGACGGACTGCGGGGGTACACTTATTGCGGGCCATATCAAAACGCAGTAATATGGAAAGTACAAAATCGCCAAAGAACCTAGTGGTTGGAGAACTGCGGAAAGGGCGCGCCGACGCGGTGGTGGCGGAGGTGAGAAAGGGTTTCTTTGGTGGGTGACTGTTACTTGGGCGGATAGTGTCACCTCGTATATTGCGGCTGCTATCCGATGTCTGTGATAACGCGCTATACGAATAATCTTAAGGCTACACATGAGGATCAGCGCAGCAGGTAGCACCAGGGTTACTCCTGCGTACACGAGGCAGAAGCCGAGAGCAGTTGGACCAGCGCTGCAGTCTGGCGCGCATCCTCCGAGACCAGTGTTGTATATCAGCGGTGGTTGAGCGGCTACTAGTGGTGAGAGGAGAGCTGCTGTCGCCACCCAACCACTTGCCACACAAATCAACACCTGTAAATAAAAAATGAAATTGATATTTCTTCGACAGTTGCACCAAACTTAGCAAATAGTTAGATATCTTGCCTTTTTGGCCGATACTATAGCAGCGTAGTGAAGTGGTGCAGCAATGGCTGCAGCTCTATCCGCGTGCAGCCCACAGACAGTCCACAACTGCAGCGGATGCAGCGCGTGCAGTAGTGCCCCACATGCGCAGGCGCCGCCGCCACCGCAGAGCGCTGCGCCACTAGCGAGAGCTCCCACTGCGCCCAAGTGCACCAGCAGTACCGATGATGCCGATGCTGGCTGACAACAAAACAGAAAATGTTTTGGATAATTTAAAACATGCCATTAGAATAATCTCTCAGGACGTCCGCTGTTGAGCTGCGTCAGTAAACTGCAATTGCCAACCTACGTATCAAGCATGGCTTAATCTCAAAATCCCCTCAACATGACTTTAACTATATGATTTGAGTTGGGTATTAGGATTTTGTGCCGAAAAATGCACACAATCAACCCTAAGTATAGAGTTTACCCGGTAGGTATATATGGTAAATGAGTTCTAAAATAGTTCATAAGCTAAAGACCTTCTCAATACATTAATAACATTTCGCACAAATCTAAGTCAAGAACAAGAAACAGAATTAGTTAAAGCGTACATCGCCAATTGAACTCCAAAGACACAGCACCGTATATTATATACCAAGTTTTATAAACTATTTTAACTTTTTTCATGGCACTGTAAAGAATAAAGTAACATCAAGTAGGTACTACAGTGCTCGCAGCATGGGGAACTATGTTGTTCTGGCTGCAAGTAGATACAGTACCTACAGCGTATTTTTTTATTTTAACTTTTTTCATGGCACTGTAAAGAATAAAGTAACATCAAGTACTACAGTGCTCGCAGCATGGGGAACTATGTTGTTCTGGCTGCAAGTAGATACAGTACCTACAGCGTATTTTTTTATTTTAACTTTTTTCATGGCACTGTAAAGAATAAAGTAACATCAAGTACTACAGTGCTCGCAGCATGGGGAACTATGTTGTTCTGGCTGCAAGTAGATACAGTACCTACAGCGTATTTTTTTATTTTAAGGTGTCTATAGGCTATGGTTACTGCTTACGATCAGGCGAGCCGTATGCTTGTTTCTCACCATGTCAGTATAAAAAGGACCATGGGGCCCAAGTGCCCACAAATTGTATCGTGAGATATCAGGCGTTTGGTCGAGTCATCTTTACTTGGGTCAACGTATTAGCCTTGCGATCCAGCTTGGAAATGTGGCCAGTCTTTTGGGCACCTTTCCTCAGAACTGCGACCTCAATCAGATATTTTATTTATAGGTTATACCTTTAAATACAATATCTGATTGTTTGTAAGTAGGTTACTACAAAAAAAAAAAAAAAGGTTACTTTAATTTTAATAACTATTCATCTAAATATCTTATTAAATAAGAATTGTAAGTATAAAAATGAACGACCAAACCAATATACGTATAAATAAGTAATCTTGTAATATTGACACTGTTTGGTAAAAGCTAAAAGTTAGAAGTTTAATAATAATTACCTATCGTGATAATAAGACATTAGGGTTGACAAAGAAGAGTTTATGCTACCAATTAACTTGAGTGCTTATACGCACATTTAACTCTTAGCGTAATTAATCCAAAGAAAAAATATCAACGATACTGTTTTAGCTGTAGAAAAAAAATTAAGGGTCCCCTACGAAAAATAACCCGTGCGAAGCGGGGACATGCCGCTAGTTACGTATAGCCTCCTTCTTTACAACGCCGCCACAAGTCCTTATAAATATCTGTCATGATTTCTAAATATTCATAAGTTTTTGTATTATAAATGAATAATAATTCAAAGATTGATTTGACTCAAATTGTTTCTATAATGTTTCAAATAAGTTTCACAATTGACAATCAACATTTGTATTGTAAAATATAATAATTAGAGAGATGGCATTGGTCTTAGTTCAGTTCTTACGGAGCATCAGGATTGGAAGGTTGTCTAATGAAGTGCTAACCCAGTTAATATTATATTTGGTATTGTAATACAGTATAATGTTATAAAGTTATAAGTCCGTTTATAAAAACTGTTGAAGTGTGCGTTCAGAAATACAGATATTTTATTTTTATTTATTTATGTAATAACATATAACGTGTATTCATTTCATATCTAGAACAAGTTATAATTATAAAAGTGTAAACTATGTACATAATTATTCTTTTTTAAATATGCACGCACGGCATAGTTGAAGTTTATATGGAGAAAGTATGGTATGGTATGGAAAGCAAACATGAATGTTTGCTTATATTCTTCCTGCCTAACACATAACTTAATGTCAAACACCCGAACGAAGCCAGGGCAAATCCCTAGTTATTCGGTAATAAAACTCGAGTCGCTATTTTAACAGCCACACTTTAGTTTTATATTATGTGTTCCAATTCGTGTTAGTTGTTTCTTTTCATTGTGTAGTCCAGGCCGTTTGTTAAAAATTCACGTTTGCAATTTCTCTTTCTGCCAACCCTATTGTGGAAAGGCTCGAGAGCTTATAAAATATTAACCGACTGCTATCCCAGTAGCGTGTTCCAAAAATAATATAAAAGCAGAAGTACCAAATCTATACTAGGTATTCTTCTTCTTCTTAGCGTGTCGATGGCAATCTAAATTGTGTCAGCCCAGAACCTAGCTACGAGTTTTGCATTTTCAGTAGCGTCCATAAGCTCCTCTAAGGTGCAGGTATCAGGGCACGCGGAGCATGATATCAAGTGCCCCATGGTTTGTGGCTCAGCACCACATTTACACTCCAGGTTGGAATCGTCTATAAAACCCCACCTGAGCAGGTTTTCTTTGCTTCGACCAACCTAAGTCCGAAGTCGGTTTAAAGACTTCCAGGTCGGCCAAGGACATGAGACACTAGGTATTAAAAATCAGAAACCATAAGCAAACTATTTATACTGGCTAGGAGGCAAACATGCATACGGCCGCCTGATACTAAGCAGTTACCGTGACCCTTTAAATCCTCTTGATTCTCGAGACGTTATTCTTGTATATTGACTGCATGGTTAATTCCTTGCCGTTTATTACAAGCGCGGCGTGTTGTGGATTTGCCGTTTTGACCGATGACCGTAAAGTTTTTAAACAGAACATTACTACCGAAACCAAATATTCAAATCCGGCCGAAACTGAAACCTAGGCCGAAACTTTTAGATATAAATAAAACTAAGTATGTATATGTAAATACTTAATAAAATAACTACAGACATATTATATACTAAAAAATAAACAAGATGGACGTTTCAATAAAAACGTTTTCTAATATCGCTCTAATACGTCGAGTTTTCAATAACCCTGTACGTTTCACTTTTAAACCACCTAACGCTCGGTTTATTCGTATTCATCGTATCTCCTTTCAGGCGTCCCCCTCATATTTATTTTACAAAACGTAGCTATTCGAACGTCATTTTATAGACATTCGTTTTGACGACGCCGACGCGCGTCGCCTACGCCGAGGCCTACGCCGAAGCCGACGTCTACGCCGAAGCCGAGTAGTAAGTTTTTAGTGATAGATAATGTTTGTAAACATTTTAGAACAAAAACAAAAATCTGTTAAACTACGAATAATAACGTTTTTGTTCCCCTTTTAAAGGAAAGGCAAATGTATAAAATAAAAACGTTTTCAAAGGCTTTTCGGAATTCTGGTCTAATACTGTGATTTCTGGCATTTCCACTTGACTCGGGGATGGAACTTGGGACCTCTACACTACAATCAAGTGGTACTTACTACCAATACGCTAATAAGGTAGTATCATACCACTATAATAATAAATACATAGTAAAAAGACTCTGTTTTCGAACAGGTCGACATCAATTATTCAGGTTTCGTTAAGGTTGTCTCATGATTTTGAAAATAAAATATACTCGCTGATAATACTTTCTATAAGTGAAAGAATAGTAGTTTATATTACTTTAGATACATACCTATATAAACGTTCAATAAATATGCCGAATGAAATATCCCCGTCATTATTGGAGTAACCCTAACCGTGGTTTCCCTAGAGATTCGAACTTCGAAATACTCGTCATAGTTACAGCCACGGTTAAGTGAATCTCCAACAGAGCATATATCGCCGCTATTCAACCGTACTGAGCCAATAATACCTAAACAGTGATTTTCCAAGTACTTCGTGTACAAGAACAGAAATTGGCAGAATAATATGAAACTGTTCGTGACAGATAAATTACATTGAACGGGCTATCGTTGTATTTATCTTTTTCTTAATATTTGAAGATAGCGCTAGTAAGTAAAAGTAAATCTAGGATTGATTAGCGATTTTATTTATTTATTTATTTAAACTTCCTGCAAACAAATTGCACAAGGCGGACTTAATGCCTAAGGCATTTTCTGCCAGTCAACCTTTGGGGGATGCAGAGATAAGCATGGCAGGTGATAATAATAATAAAGAACATAAAAAGAAACTAAGGAATAAGATTCAACACAAAACATAATTACACATAACTACATAAACATAAATAAATATATATATATATATATATATATATACCTATAATATATACCAATAATATATATAACATATGATTACTAATACATACAAAGAAAAAAAATATACGACTACATTAAGTTTTAGTTAACAAACGACTGCTGTAAAACTGACGCACTTTGGCTTTAAACGACACCCGGTTGTCAGTCATCCTGATTTCAAGAGGGAGCTCGTTCCACAGAAGAACTGATTGAATATTGAAGGAAGAATGAACAAGGCTGGAGTTATGAGTGGTACAGGCAAGGAGACGATTGTTAGAAGACCGTAAGTTTCGGCTATGGATGGAGCAACGGAATTGAAAGTTGGGTGTTAAATAGGAAGGAGCATTTGGAGAATGAAGAAGGGAAAAAAGTATAGTCAAGGCTCGCACGTTGCGACGCTGTCGAATAGGCAACCAGTTCAGCTGGGAACGAAAAGTTGATACATGATCGTACTTACGTAGATTAAAAATGAACCGAATGCAATTATTGAGAAGTCGATTTTCTCTTCTTCTTTATTTCTATTCCGTGGTCTGGTTGTCTAGGTCCGTCTGCCTAATAATTTCGTAGCTAATATACGAGAAAACTTTTGGCTTCGGCTTTGGCTTCGGCTTCGGCTTTGGCTTCGGATTCGGCTTCGGCTTCGGCTTCGAGTTCGGCTTCGACATCGGCATCGGCTTTTGCTTCGGCTTTGGTGTCAGCTTTGCCTTCGCCTATTGCCTCGTCTCCGATCATCTTCGACCAGAAATAGCACCTAAAGCCGTATCTTCGTCTACGGCCACGCCAAAAATACTAAAGGTATTTAAGCGCATTTGTCTGCTCGTCTGTTAGTCGGCATTAGTCGTAGCGCTTGGAAAACACAGCAGATTATTTAGTCCAGAGTTGAAACAGTTTTAAACTAACTTGCTATTACTATTACATCCGAATACTGTGACAGAATATAAACTAAAATGTATTTCCATATAGCAAGCAGTAGACAAATCTAACTTAACGTATCTCACTGATTTCGTATTCGGGTTATGTTTTTGTTAGAACTTGGTAACTTCATAAATTTTGTTATGTTGGAACCTTGAGCACGTTTTACTTGTGAGTACATGTCTAATGTAGTTATTTTTATATTTTATTTATATTATGTTTTGGTTGTGTCTCTTTCTATTTTAAGAGAGAAATACGAAAAAGAAAGAGAGGGTAGTGTATTAAATCAGACGGTTTGCTAGATATGTTAGACTCAAATATAATGAGCTTAGTGTCCATTATTTTAAAAAAGGGAGTATTTTTTTAAAATAAAGGATAACTCCTGTATCTCAACACAAAGCACACCCAGACCCGGAAAAATTTTTAATTACTTTTGTGCAATGTAGATATCAAACCCCCTTACCTTAGACCTTAGACTTAGCAAACAGGATTACTAACCACTAGACCAACAGGTCAATAATAGGTCACTTATTTTTTAGCCTTCATTTATTTTTTAAGAGCATGTTTTTACATTTATGGTATAGTCTATTTTTGGTATAGTTAAATAGCAAAACAAAAGATAAAATGATAAAACTCACGATGTCATAAAAGCTGATTTTATTCTGTAGTTTTTCTGCATAATTATGGCAAGTAATAAAAAAATTGCCGTAAGGGCATGTACCAGTGTACAAACCATTTAAATGTTTTGTGCAATGTTTAAATTAAAATTGGGGCCGTTAAAATATGGGTTTCCAACTTTAAACAATTTTCATACATAATTGGGACAAAATAAAACATAGTTTAAAAATTATTGTACTCGAATCTACTGGTATTCCTGACTAGCTGTCCGCTATGTGTATAGTGTATGCTGTTATGTTAACTTTTTGATCGAGTTAAATTTAATTTTGCTAGCCGCAATTTTATTCAACTCCGTGAAGCCTTATTTCATTTTAACAAATGAACGTCGACAAAACAAAAGTTAACACATAATTTTCTTATTTTTTCTCATTATTCGGGCAACTTACTTATTTTTCTTACATAAGAAATAGCATATCTTCTTACAATAACGAACAAAACAAAAAGAATGATGCCAAGGGAAATAGGGGTCTATTTTTATATATAAAGATTACTTTCAGGTTTTGCCTATTTACCATGAACAGGGCCGTATATAAAGCCTTGTTTATAAACTACCCAAAATTACTCCAAGTACACTATACTGAATTCAAGGAATGTTAATTAAATTCAGCGAATACCTTTCAAAGAACATTGGAATGGACAAACAAAGACTCTCATTTATATTAGCACTACCAGTTAGTAGATACCTACTATTGTGCACGATATTTGCTCATTCGTGTTGATTAAATAAACCCCGTTGCATATATGTATTTTAGATTGAAAATGCAATAGTACGAGGGAACAATGTATTTGCGCCTAAAATAATAATGGTATTGGTCACACAAAGGAGTTTAATTGGAACAAAATTGAATGGTAATGTTGTTACGTTTGTTTTGTCGAAACCATTCTACAAATAAAAAAAAAATGTTTTCTAAATTTGAAAAACAAGTTTAAGCTACTGCTTGGTATAAGTACAACTGGACTTCAGGAAGGCAGGACGACTTGACGCGCCGGCCTCCGTTTTTTTTAGCAAAATCTGTTTCATTTATCACAATAAAAATATATAATGTTGTTCTTCATAATATTTACAATAATCTAGTCTCCTAAACACATTTATTTTAATATACATAAAATTTATAGAAAAAAAATATCTCGTTTACTTATTGAATTTTATTGGTAATATTAGCTGATTATAACATGTTTAAAAATATTGCAGTTTGTTTATATTTTCAATTATGCCACTATTTATTTAGTAAATATTATTTTTCTCAATTCTGTGCTCAATTTCAGCTGTGCGCCGACTCGTTTGTATTCTTTGTTCTCTTTCATTCCTATGCAGATTTACGGTGACTATTTAATTCTTAGAGTAATTGGCAGTTATCAACGTCTCAACACCAGGGTTTTATGATGGAATATCCCCGAATAAAAAAAGTTTTGGTAACAAAAAACCTACTTTGCACCGAATGTAGTCATTTGCCCGTGTTCTTCTGTAAGGTGGAGGTCGCTTATGTTCATAACAATTTATTTGACTTTTGAGAGCATGTTTAAATAAAGTAGGAGCTAAGCCGAGTATTACCTCGTTTGTGGACCTTTTCTCAATTAACATATAAATTAAACGAGTTAACATTTTTATTACACTAACATACCTTGTCGTCTGGCAACATTTTGACTTTTATGTAGGTATACCTACATAAAAGTCAAAATGTTATACAGACTTGAATATTTTTTATGAATTGGAGCTTCGCCATTACCTTTTAAATGAGGTCTTACCATGACACCCTTATAGTTAATTTAATTTGTATGCTCATCATACAAATAGGAAACAAAGTCGACATTACTAATCCCAAATTAAAATAAGAAATAAATCGTTATAAGGACTTCATGGTACGGCCCCTGCCGTTTGATTTCCCTATTCAACCAGTTTATCGTAAGCAATCATCTTCAGGCAATCATATTGATCACTCGTACCCGCTTTTCAGTTTAAGAAGAACATGTTCAATCATCATCATTTAACCCATAAACGTGTCACTGGTGGGCACGGGTCTACTCTATACATATTATACCTACTATATCACGCTGGCCAGACGGGTTGGTATAGGGTTTTGTTTCGAGTTTTCCTTCTTTTGTAGTGGATATTATCTGCTTGACTTACTCCTTTAGTTGACTCTTACGATAATCTCGGGATGGAACGGGATGGTGACATTTGTGTTCGTCACCATACAAATGTCCCCATATTATTTTGTCTTGTACAGTTTAAGTCATCCTTCCATTGGATGTGTAAAATATTATATTATATCTATAAATTATATTTAAGATGCCCGAAGCTACGCGGTTAGTCTTACTTAGCTACGAGCTCCTACGAACGGAGGGATTTTGCTAATGTTTTAAATTATTTATTTTATTAAGGTTAAGCAATAATACTAAGGTTAGGCAACCAGGCCGCGGTTTATCGGTAGATAGATGACTGAAATCCGTGGAGGATCGTAAGTAACTCTAACCACGGCATTATTGCTTAACCTTATTAAGTAATAAGGTTTAGCAATCATGCCACGGTTAGAATTAGTGTAGTCACGCGGCTTGTCCATAGATGGGTCAGCAATGAGCATTTTTATAAAAGACTGTGATACTGCCGTGACTCATAACTCACGCTCATAACCTTTGGCCCAATCTCTCTCCTTTCGTGTCGGATTGCCTTCTAATCAGACTAAGAAAGTGAAGGAATAGAGAGTGCACCTATGATATTGGACAAACTACAACAATATCGGTCTTTCGGACTATTATTACTACAATTATAACGAAGGGCAAGTCTTGAAATTCATATCTAATAACAGAAAATGAAGACTCCTCGGATTTAGGAAGGTCATCAAATTATACGTCATAAACCTATAGCCATGAAAATGTTATTTCACGACGCAATTCGTATTGTGGATCTAAGAGACATAGTCAGGGAATATTGTTTTACCCGAAGATATTAGAAAAGAGTTAAGCTGGAACCACACTACTATGATGGTGATTGTTCGTACTAATGTGATTGTTCGTACCAAGTGTTGTGACTTGTGATGCGTCAGAATGGTATTGAATAGTTAAAGTTGATACCGTTCTGACGCATCACAGAACCGCGATACAAATGAGAATATCACAATACTAAGGTATGCTTTAGTGTTATGATTGAAGTGCACATTTGTATCGTGGTGTTTTGTAATAACTTCTCTTAAAAGTATTTCGATACCATTATGACGCATCAAAATACAACCGTCAGTACCCTGACGGTTGTACTTTGATGCGTCTTAATGGTATAATTTATGAGCACACTGTTAGCGTGGCTTGTGTTCATACTACTACTGTATGAACACAAGCCACGCTAACAGTGTGATCATATTACATTGATCTGTTGCTATGATTAGCATTGGGTAGGCAGAGGCATAAGACACCCACGTTTTGCCAAATATGTTAGGTCTATGCCCTGATGCTGTTATAATCATGAAAGACAGTGAGCCTATACCTAACGTTTTGCTCCATTCAGGAATCAAAACCTCACGCAATCGGCCGCAAACTTATGCCGCAATACTTAACGAGGCGGAAGCAGTAGTGTGACTTCAGCATTATACCCTTAAGTCACAACGCAGCGAACCGTGAAACATTCGTTCTCAGTAAATTTGCGCATTTGAAGAACAGAAATGTTGGGAAAAAGGAATTGTAATTATTATCTCCATCAAAGCAAAATGATAACATTATATATATTACGGATGGATTCTTCCTTTATATTTTGCAATATTAAAGACAAATAGACAATTTTCGACGTCTTAAAATTAATAAATAATTAGATTTATTTACTAATGTTGTAAATAGACTGTTTGAGAATTCTGTTTGTGTTTTATATTGTCAATGTTTTATAAGAAAGTAATAGAGAAAAATATTTAGAAAATTGGCACCGGCATAACTTTTCTATATACGCTTATTTATGTTGTAGAGAGATAGTGTAGGTGTATCTTCCGTCTCCATGAAGGCTCTGCAGAGAATAACTGTATGTCATAGTTCTTCTTTGCAGAGCTGCTGCTCAAGTGCTGCTGCACTGTCCTAAGGTCGCTACATAGAGGAGAGGTTAGTTTTTATTCGACTTCCAAAAAGGAGGCTGTTCTATGTTCTTCTGTATGTATGTTTTTTTTGTGTGTGGCAATTTTAAGCGTAGTTTCGCATATTCAAACCTACAATATACTTATACATACGGTCACTCGGAGCAGCCATCAGTGGGCAGGCCAAATATTTCAGCTTCACAGTAGCGAGTTAATCACATTCTCGACCACGCAAAATGTTAATAATTTGGTCTATGCTGCGCCTGTGGTATGTAGATTAAACCACTAAGTAGTTACCGATAATTTAATTCGATACTGAAAGATCACAAAGTTTAAGTTTAGTACCTACGAGTATACCCTGCAAATTAATAATCCTAGATTACAGAACCAAAACCTTTGATTATCACCAAAATTCACAGCAACTTTAACAATGTATAGATTCATACATATATATAATGTCTTTTTTATTTATAGGTATTATAAGTACGACCACGTCTATAAAAATGTCTGGCCCACCTTCCATGACGCCGTTACTTAGGGCGCGTTTCTACAAAAACGAAGCGGCGTGCAGTGAGATGTGTAGAAATGGTGTAATAGTGCAACAAATAAAATATGTCTTACAGCTGGATGGTCTCTGCTCCTGTATCAAGAGAACTGAGTGAGTTTATTATAGTGTAGATTTAGATTTGGTTTAAATTTATTATCTTTTAGCTGATGCCCGCAGTCCCGCATGGATAGATAGATAGAAAACTCTTTGTTGTACATCAATATAATTTATGATACAGATATTATTTCACACATTTATGTATAATGGGCGGCCTTATCGCTAAAAGACATCTGCCAGGCAACCTTTGGATGGACAGAAGAGAAATTTCAAATGTTTGAATGTCAGTTATCACGGTAAAAATAAAATTCATTAGGTTCCGCTTAGCCGTTTAGTTTTGAAAGCGTTACAAACAAACAAACTCAATTTTGCATTTATAATACATACCTATAAGTTTTTTTTTTACTTTTCAATTCTATACATAGGTACTTGTGCGCTTGTTTGATCTTCATATCACGCTAAATACATATAGAACAAATACATATTATGTATTAGGATTGAACCTACAATACCCCGCACTGTGGAAAATTGGGAGGTGACAACACAATATTATTAATACCATTTTCAAATTAAGAAATGAAAATATACATCATAGTACAGGACCATACCATGTTAAAAAGTCAGTAGTTTGAGCAAGAAAGTGGGATGGAGCAGTCCCTCTTTCTCGCTCACTTTAATGCGGAATCACATGAAAGACTGACAGCAAGCAAGTCGTTTGAAGAATCATAAACTAACCTCTTCGCTCATCTTTACACAGGGCCCCACCCCATGTGCTTAGATGAGTTCAAATGATGGGTCCTGCAAAGTGAAGCACTTAAAACTTTTACAAGTGCTAAAGTATCTACCAAGTGTTACATTGTTGTATAGGCATGTACAAAGTTGAAGACGAAAGGCGATTAGAGTTGCGTCACTAGACAAGGTTACAAACATTGAATTGACGTTTTAAGAGGTAGCTAGGGGCTGGGAGAAATTGAAAGAAAATCTATTGCTCCCTAAATAGACAAATTTTATCCACGGCCACATTTTATCAACGCACCTCTCGCCACCGACAGGGAGTTCATCCTCACATCCTTGCACCTCAAACTTGCCGTACCGTAAGATTCCAGAGGAATTTCTTACCACGTTAGGCTGTGGAATGAGCTCCCTGCCGAGGTTCTCCCAAGAGACTATAGCATGGCGTTCTTCAAAAAAGGAGTTATAAGGTTTTTAAAACGTCGGCAACGCGTGAGTGACACCCCTGGTGTTGCAAACGTCCATAGGCTACGGTAACTGCTTACCATCAGGCGAGCCGTATGCTTGTTTGCTAGTTGTATAAAAAAAAATTAAGAGTAAGACACTATATTAAGCGAGTGAGCCCGACTGAGAAAGGACCCTACAGAAGAGAGTCATTCGTCAGCTCGCTGAATACCTATTTCGTAGACTTTAGAAATGTGCCATCTCGCCAAAGTCTACGAGATAGGTATTCAGCGAGTTGACGAATGACTCACAGAATAATACAGCCAAATAACTACTAATATTATTTGGCTATAGTCTTTTAAATAAGTTCTCGTTTCGGGTAGTTAGGTAAAATGTTTAATACTCATATTTTATTTAAAGACTTTCCATACTTGAAATACTTTCTTCTTTATAGAAATAGACATTTATTCGCAGAAAAATATTTGACATAGTTCTTAATAATAAAATAGTCTGTACAAGGAATGTTCCGCCTTTTTTTAAGGCATGCTTAGTTGGATCCTTGTGTATAAACTTAAAGTATAAACAGACGATCGAACTTGGTTCGGGCCGAACTTTAACTCTTGACTTATCCAGGCACACATCTAAAACAATCTACAGAACCTAGGCAATTTTATTTAGTGGCTCACTAAGGTGAAGAGGTGGCATGACTGTGTAAGCCCAAGTGTCTAGATTCCGCACAGGTAGGCCAAGTGGCGAGATGCCCGAGATACGACACGAGAGCGGCTTATCATTCATCATCTCATATTCTTTACTTTCTAGTAGACAGTTGTTTTGAGGGCATCTATAAAGTACATAGAAGTACGTAATAAAGACAAATAAAGTACGAATTTGGTGTCTTATATCGTAAATATTCAAGAGATAAGTTATCAGTGCAATAGACTGTATTTAATTCCACCACTTCATTTCAGAAAGACGTAGCTAAGTAGCATCATTTCATCTATCACTATATCCTTTTCTATATCATTGCGTTCCTTCTTGTCTTTCATATGAATGCGATAGATAATACGGATTATACGGCATTCAGTATGAAGGTAGCTTATCTTTTGTAATGTCTAGAATATTCGGTAGGAGCTAAGAGAAACAACGTCCGTTAGTTCATGCATTTAATTCGCACTGATCACACAGTAGAAAGAGAAGCTAGATACACAAGATAGAAAGAGAGACTAGATACACATTGTAGACCTACCCACATTACAATATACCAAATCTCTTAAAAAATATACTTCAGATATTACGTAGAATATTAAGTAATATGTACATAATATATGTATTATACAAGCCTTTTTAGCAAATGACGATGTTGATTAACTCTACAATTTAGTCCAAGGACGTCAAACTAGACTAAAAGATAAAAAAATATTAAAATTCTGCGCAATGTAATTACTAGAAAATTCTTACAACTGAAAATTACGAAAGTTTCTAGTAATTTCATAGGGTTGCGCTTCACGGCGCCGCGACGGCGCCCCGCGGCGATCCCTTAGAGAGCAGTACACAGAGTTAAGCGTTTTTTTTTTAAATCTGATCTAATGCGATGGTTTTGATCTTCGATCGACCGATAGTCTAGGTGACGGAAGGCGACAAATCAACCAAACAAAAGCGAACAACGGCAACGTAGACCAAGTGTATTATATTATACAATAAATGATTATTTGAACGACAAAAAGTCTTGGAATTAGTTGCATTATATAGTTGTTTGTTTAATTTAGAATAAATCAGCTTAGTACTTAAGTTCTAATTTGTGACGTGAGGCACATTGTGAATTCTAGTGATAATTCTGTACTTTTTCTTTTTTTTCCTTGTTTTTTTAATTAGTAGCAAAACGTTATTTACAATAAAAATTGTCACTATTCACATATTGCCTTATTCTTTAATAGCAATATGTAAATTGAAGCAGACTTTAACACCATACTTTAGGTTTTTTTTTTCCTAGCACGACCAGTACTAAGTACGATTATCATATTTTATCAATATAGTTAGTATCGTGTTTTGACTGCATCAGCTTGCATGCTATCATACTTGTATTTTACAAAAGATTGTAACTATCTGGCGATTAAAAAGAGTGGCCTGAGTTTCTTGCTAGTTCTTCTCAAGGCTCTACGTCAGCGAACTAGCCGTAGGAAAATTTTGCTGACATCATCTTTCTGGTTTATTCATAATTTATGACCTTCATAAGTGTTACTTTGTAACCTAAATGAATAAATGAATTTTGAGTTTGAGTTGAGTTTGTAAGTGTCGACATTGTACAGTTTATTATAGCATTTGTCGCTCACTTACAACGATATACCTTAGAGAAATTACACACTACGTCTTTTTCCTTAATGAAAACGTGTGTATTTTAGACATGTATTGATTATATACATGCAAGGCGTTAACTTTGCATTTGTATTGATGACAAAATCTGTAGCGAACAAAGGACAAAAACTATCTAACTGTATAATATGTACTGATCGAAAAGTCAAAAAATAAAATGTATGGGATTTGATGTGAGTCTACGATATAATGTCGTAAACTTACGTCAAATCCCATCCATATTTTTTTTTGACTTTTCGATTCGACTATCGCTTATGCCACTTGTCTAGAGGCTCTGTATAGACTATAGACTGTATAGTATAAGTCGACAGCATGCAACTATCGCTTTGCATCGCGTTTGAATCGATCTTTGATCGATTTGATCGATCGATGCAAAAAGTAGTGATGTGAAAAGATTCTATCACACGAATAGCGGCAAGGACGCAGCGGTCATAATATAAATTACTTTGAAGGCAAAACCCTAGCCCGGTCTCTGCGGGATCAGCATAAACTTTTAAATTAAAATATTTTTTAATCTCCGAGCTGAAAAGGTTATTGTTATTTCCTTTTTTGTATGCCTATTTGCTTTGAGTCTAAAAGAGAGAGAGCATACACGCGACCTTCATCTTACATAAAACTATAACCATATAAATACACACAGCGGTGCAATTGTGTTCCTGTACGTAAGTATAGGTCTCCAGTGCTCATTTAGGAATGCGTTTCAAATGCAACGTAATTCCATCACTACCTATACCCTGGTATTACAACTTTTATAAGAGTGATAGCTCAGATATTGCAAGCGTCGATAAGTTACGGTAACAACTGCTCTGTTGGTCTAGTGGTTTGAGACCCTGATTGCGAAGTCGGAGATCGTGGGATTGATTTCCAAACGGGACAAAAACTTTGTATCAATCATAAATATTTGTTCCGAGTCTGGGATTTGTGTCCGTGAATTGTATGTCCGTAAAGTCCCCCGCGACACAGGACTACTGCCCTAGCGCGGGAGTTGTATTTAAAAAAAAGAAAAAGAACTGCTTACCATAAGCTAGCAAATAATACAAATTATTATTTTTATATTTACTATAGGTGGCAAACAAGCATACGACCCCGTATGCTTGTTTGCAGTCTAAATAGTGTAAAAATAATAATCATAGGAATACAAATGGCATTTTCAAACATTATAATTTGAAAATGGAATCTGTATTCATTGCTAGCAAAAGTATATAAGTACCTATTGAAAAAGTTTGCAAATGTAAAATCTATTCAACGAAGCGGGCTACAATTCTTTCTATTTCTCGGATAAAGTTTTAATAGTTTTATTGAAATATTATCTGTTCTCTGGAATTTTTCACTAGATACCTACTCTCATTTCTTACCTGTTTGATAACTTCAAATCGACACCAGCTACGTATGTGTGTATCTGCCAGATACACAGTTATACGATTATTGCATTTTTGAAATCTACGCCCTCGACTCTATAAATGAGTTAAAAAAAAATTACAAAATATTATCAGAACATAGTTTTTTATCAAGCGTATAAGTTTATAATCTGCAATTCATTTCAAAAATGCACGACGTATAAAAATGTATTTGCCATTTACACATATCTACGCGGGTCACACCCCGCGCGGGATAAGGGCAACTGCCACTTGTTTTGTTATTCGACGCTCGGCGGCTGTCATGCGCGCACGCACTTTTAATCTTGTATATGTCGCAGGGAAATGAGGATATTAGGGATTTCACGAAATCCCTAGGGATATCATGAAATCCCGGTAGATATCGAATATTCTTGTTTATTACGTCTTCTTACTAAAATTATCTAGTGATATGACAAAAAAACTTTCGTCTTGAGACACTGCGGTATTTGGGACGAGAAGATATGGTGAATTACTTACTTCTTTATTATCTTTTTTTTTAATACTACCAAGGTGGTAAACAAGCATACGGCCCGCCTGATGGTAAGCAGTTACCGTAGCCTATGGACGTTTGTAACCCCAAGGGTGTCACTCACGCGTTGCCGACCCTTTAAAAACCTTATAACTCCTTTCTTGAAGAACCCTGCTATAGTCTCTTGGGAAAACCTCGGCAGTTCATTCCACAGCCTAATTGTCAATGGTAAGAATTTCTCTGAAATCTTACGGTACGGCGTGTTTAGCATTGAATTTTAGATAATGTTGGTAATTCTTTGGACGTGTGTTTGATTTTATTAACAAATTTTAATATTAACGTGACGTACTTTTTATTTTTTTAGTCTAAAAACTTTAAATGTTAATTATTTTTGTAATTCCATGAACGTGGGATTTTTTTGAGAATTATGTTAAATTTTTTTCCAAACTGCATTTATGTTATTTTTGTGATTCTTTGGACGTGCCATCATGAAAATTTTAATATAACATTCAATTATTTATTTCATTGTTTCATTTTATCATTCAAGACCTCATAAGATTTAGAACAAAATAATATCCGCTATTTTTTCTAATAAATCATAATAGGTACTCTCTATCAATATTCAGATACCGAACTGAACAAATCGCTATAAAACCGAGTAAAACTGTGTAAGTATACAGTTACGAATATGTTGTGTTTATCAAATTCCTAGTATAAGTATGTATCTGCCACATATTACATGTAAAGTTCTGATCAAAACAACGTAAAAGTATGTATCTACAATAAATCAATAAATAAAAGATATTTTAGATTTTTTTAAAACTCCTAACAAATGTTACCCTAATTCTAAGCCCTGTGCGAAATTTCATAAATCTAGTACCTATAATTACGTAGTAATTGCGATTTGAATTTATCGAAATCTTTAAAACGCTCTCCTGTAAAATTTGCTTTTTTCAGTTACACACTTATACGTAGGAGGTGTCGAAATATTGTTTAAACCGTCAGCTGGTTGGTTATATACAAGCATATAATAGCTATACTAAAGTGGGTCAAATTTTATTTAGATAATGTCCATAATGTCAGATAAATGCAATATTTTTTTTAATTTTATGAGGTGATTTTTATTAATGTTTATACCATCAATTAAATTTGTATTAGTATCTTTAATTACTACTTACTTTTGAATTAGACGCCTAGAAAGTGGCCATCAGAGAATTGAAGAATTAGCGTCATTATACTGTCGAACTACGGCACCTTGCAATTGGACCAAATATAAGACAAAATTCTCGATCATTATTTCTTTCTAAATACGCTGACTATTGTTCAAGATCTTTGCCGGGCATTATAACACAAATTGCTCTATATTTTTTTATTCTTTAAGTCCTATAAATGGGATGATGAAATTCCGGCCAATAATATGTATACCTACTAATATTATAAATGCGAAAGTTTGGATGTATGGATGTTTGTTACTCAATAGGACCTGGATGAATTTGGCACAGATATAGCTTAGAGTCTGGAATAGCATATAGGCCACTAATTTTAACACACTATTCCCGTGAGGTTGTACACGCAGGCGGAAACTAGTTACCTAATTCTTACCAAAAAAGAAGTAATTTTTTATATTTTTAATATATATATATTTTTATACTACTTGGGTGGCAAACAAGCATACGGCCCGCCTGATGTTAAGCAGTATCCGTAGCCTCTAGATGCATTACCAGAGGTATCACTTGCGTGTTGCCAACCCAAATGGGTTGGCAACACGCATTTTTACACCAGGGCTTTAAGATGGAAGTAACCCTGGGATAGGAATACGTTTGTTTCAAAACGCATTCCTAAATGAGCGCTGGAGACCTGTACTCTGTATAGTAATATAATATAAGTAAGATAATAGTACGATTATTATGCCAAAGACTACACTCCTAGAGTATATGATGAGCAGAATCCCCAGTACCAAAGTTACGTGGCGAAACTTTAGTCTGTCACGTTACGTGCTGGTATACGTGAACCGTCCTTTAATCAACACACACTGTCCTAAAACCTGAAATCCGACAGCATTCAGTTTCGTACCCGTATTCGTATTTGATCGATGCATTGGAAAATGGGTTGCAATACAAGCACACACATACAACAAGCTTAATTGAAGTGGGACACTGGTTTATTAATGTTGAGTTTGGGAGGTTTATTGTCTCACGCTGTCGAGTATCTATCTGGCTTTGATAGAATACTACTATTTTTTTTAAGACAACTCGCGCACTAGAGAACTATCTCTGTGTCGCGGGGGACTTTACAAACATACAATTAACAGACACAAATTACACCCAGACTATGAACAACTCTTTGTGGGCCACACAAAGTTTTGTCCCTGTGTGGGAATCGAACCCACAACCTCCTGCACAGCAGGCGCATACTGCACCCACTGGACCACCGAGGCAGTCATATCACTATCTATCCTAGCACTTGATTTGGTGCATTTTCTGTTTGGTAAACGAGAACCGGTATAAGCTTCTTAGAGCATGGTACCTATAACCACAGTATAAGGACTCTTTCATAGGAATAAAGGGTTCTTTACACTGTGCTATAACTGTATGGGTGACCGCATTTTATGTGTGGTATTTCATCTGAGCGTCTTCGCACGTTAAACCCCGAGTGTTAACAGTCGTTAGATCACGACAAAGGTCGAAATATGGGTGATCTAAATAACTCTGACACCACATTGGCCACTAACTAAAGAATAAGAAGAAGTTTTTATCTCCGTATTTTTTACTGTCTCGCTAGTCTGGTGGTCTATGGTCCCAGGTTTGACTCCTGGGTCAGGCCAAAATATTTGATTTTGGTACTTCAGATTTCAGACTACAGACTGTAATATTTTGACGTGGCAGGGAGCATTCTAAAACTGAGGCACAGCACGACGGCCACAGCCCGAACCTAACAGAAGTTCACAGCCAAATAACTACACACAGTGGTGTAGTCGTGTACCTACCTGTGCGTGAGTACCTATAGGGAGACTTAGTGCTCATGTTGATATTTCACTCAGGGTAATCCTTAATTATAACTCTGGTATTAAAAGATGTAGGACTGACAACGCGTGAGTAATGCTACTAATATTTCAAGTGTCCATAGACTTCGGTAACAGCTTACGATCATGAGAGTCGTACGCTTGTATATCACGTAGGTAAAAAATACTATCAGTAGGAGGAACGCACGTCGGAAGTAAAAACTAAAGGTTTTTTTACCTGTAATGATGTTGAAGTGCATCATTAGAATAACAAGCTAGCCAAAAGGCTAATGAGTAATTGAAATATCGATGATCTAGAAGACAAATTTATAAGACATTTGGCATTAAAATAATATTTACTAAATTTTGTAATTAGCACATTTGTCTCCTAGACCACCGATATCCAAATGACAATAGTAGTCCAGTGGTCGCAGTATGCGCCTGCTGTGCACGTGGTTATGGGTTCAATTCCCACACAGGACAAAACTTTGTGTGACCCACAAAGAGTAGTCCTGAGTTTGGGTGTAATTTATGTTCGTTAATTATATGTTTGTAAATTCCCCGCGACACAGAGCTTGTTCTCTAGTGCGGGAGTTTTTTTAAATAAACAAAACAAAAAAAAACTGCGAAGTAGAGTAAAATATAAGAATGTACTTTTCCTAATGTCTCTATCAAGGCGAAGTCAATTTGTCCGTGTATTCTTTACAGGTAGCAAAAAAACTAAAGTGAAAACTGTGTAGGTACTTTACTTATGTATCTGAACGTGGCGGTGGCGATGCGAGTTCATTGCCTTTTCCCTATCTCAAAGTGCCTCAAGAAGTTCTAACTTCAATTCTAACTAAATCTTTGCAATGTTTACTACATTCCTTTTCTTTCAGTCGTTTCCTTAACACCCGCGCGAATGCAATAAAGTATCGAATTAGCTCGAATTTCTACGTGATCCGAAACGGTATTTGCACTTCCATAATAAATTTACTCCAGACGTGTTTACCTCTTTCAATCAAAAGTAATTGAAAGACTTTGCCTTGAACGAATATACGAAAAACTACCCAAAATAAAGCCATGCATTAGTTGTCAAAAGAGTTTTTTTTTAATATTCTACTAAGATTGATGGCTGGCCTGAGGAAAGGCGGCTACTTAAAAAAAACAATTATACTACTTAGATGGCAAACAAGCATACGGCCCGCCTTATGTTAAGCACCAGAGCTTTATGATGGGACTATCTCTGGGATAGGAATACGTTTCTTTCAAAACGCATCCCTAAATGAGCGCTGGTGACCTGTACTCACACACAGAAACACATCTACACCACTGTTTGTAGTTATTTGACTGTGGTCTTCTGTAAGGAGGAGGTCCTTCCCCAGTCGGGCTTGCTCGCTAGTACGGTGCCCTGCCTCTCGAATGCTAATATGGCCACAGCTGTACAGAACCTATTTTGATGGTTTAGGCCTTAATCCACACACTGGCCTAAGACATTTATTAGCCAACTGCTCGAGATATATAGAACGTGTTTGACATTTGCCATTGGCAAATATCTTGACAAATTGCGCAATGCGCGAGCCGTGGGAAAGTGGCAATTACAGAATTGAAGAATTTGCATCATTATACTGTCGATCTACGGACCTTGCAATTGGACCTAGTTTAAGACATGCGCTAAATTCTCGATCTTTCTTTCATAATACGCTGACTATTGTTCAAGATCTTTGCCGGGCATTATAACACAAATTGCTCTATATTTTTTATTCTTTAAGACCTATAAATGGGATGATGAAATACCGGTTTATAATATCGTCACTGGAAAGGCAAAATTACTGAAGTGAAAATAGGTTGTTTCGAGATAAAGCCGATCAAAGTTTTTATTTTTAGAAAAAAAATCATATCTTTTTACACAATCATCCGATTTCAATGAAATAACTTTATAAATAATTCTATTTGTAGCATGCGTTTACTGGAAGTGGTTGAAATTCGTTTTTTTTACTACTTTCCAAGATAAGTGGCACTTCAGTAATTTTGACCCAATAACTTAGTAAGCCAAATTTTCTTAAACGCCACCAATGTAAACAACGATTGTATTTTAAAAGTACTGAACACAATACTATTAGTAAATTTGAGTAGGATGAAATTTCTTTAGCATAAATTTTAGTGTCGTGTTGGTGTATCAAAATAACTTCAAGGGAAATATTTTATACTCCTCATGTCTAGGATTTTGACTCATGAGGCGATAGGATAACTAAGTAACTTCAACTAAAATTACTTAAAATGTTTTTTTTCGTAATCAGTTAAAATTTCTTTAGCTGAATTTTTATTACATTCAAGGTAACCACAAATTACTTAAAGGCCATTCTTTTTTAGGCTACGCAAAGGCAATTTTATTCAAGCGCCAAACTTAATATTTAATATTCAGGAAATATTTCTTGAGCGACATGAGTGAAAAATTGGCCAAAAAACGCGTCGCTTCAGTAATTAGGAAAAAAAAGCAGCACCTTTTTTTAGGTTACTTAAACGCCACAAAAATGCTCTGATTGCAATGGTTCCTAGGCAGATCGACGCAGAAAAAATCGCTGATTCCGAATATGTATATAACTCAATTATGCCCACTTTGTATGACAGAAGTAATTTTGCCTTTCCAGTGACGAATATGTATGCCAACTAATATTATAAACGCGAAAGTTTCGATGTATGGATGTTTGTTACTCAATAGGACCTGGATGAACTTTGCACAGATATATATATATGTTTTTTAAAGACAACTCCCGCACTAGAGAACAAGCTCTGTGTCGCGGGGGACTTTACAAACATACAATTAACGGACACAAATTACACCCAGACTCAGAACAACACTTTGTGGGTCACACAAAGTTTTGTCCTGTGAGGGAATCGAACCCACAACCTCATGCACAGCAGGCGCATACTGCGGCCACTGGACCACCAAGGCAGTCAGCCATATAGCTTAGAGTCTGGACACTAGACATAGAAACTAAACCCCGAGGACGAGGAAGATCAAAATGGGAAAGGGCCAGGCAAAGAAGAAGAAGATAGCTTAGACTCTGGATTATCACATAGGCTACTTTTATCCTACTTTTCCCGTGAGGTTTTACGCGCAGGTGGAATCTAGTTAAGCACCAGCATATATATTATAATCACCATCCGTTTGGCCGATACATACAATACACAGACAAACGAAGGTATCAAATTTAAAATAAAGAAGAAGGAAAGAAAGAAAAACTATTTATTTTCGCAAACAAATGACGCACAACACAATACTACCGTTTCTGGACGTTTCGAGGCTTAAAGATACACGGAAGACTATTGTATCAAGCCTTTTAATTAAAAGAATAACAGCTTTAAAGTTAAATTGGTTCGACAAAACACTGAAGCTCTATTTAGGCCGGAGTTCAGCCAAATATTAATTTATTTTCATTACTTTAATAAGTTTCCTTGACTTTTGTTTTACGTAATTGTTGAGTACAATAATAAGTGAAATATTAATGAAAAAAGCTTTTGCTCAACCTCGTGGTGAATGCATTATTAATTTAAACTAATGTGTCTAAAAACAAACTACCCTCCTAAAAGGCCACGTTACCACAATTTCTCACTGTATATTCAGCACTATCGTACATTTTTGATGAATTTCATGGGGTCGTAGCTAACTTCGGCCAGTAGATCAGCCTCTCTAGAGAAATGGCATCAGTGGTAGTCGAATCGAATAGAATAACGAAAGATGAGATGACGTAAGTTTACGACATAATATCGTAAACTTGAGTCAAATCCCATACATACATTTTATTAAATCATTTATTTTATTTATTTCATCCCATACATTTATTCTATTCGATTCGACCATCGTTTATAATGAGTGACCGTTTTCTAAAAAACAACATCGAGACCTCTGTGTGCCTTAGATAATACATAACAGCGCAATTTCTTTTTTATTTGGCTGTGGTCGTCTGTAAGGTCTTTACTTTTCATTTTTGGCCCCGAGCTTCTTTTGTTTTTCATATAGAATGCAAAACTGAGCTTGTCGATGCAATTAATGTTAACGTGGTAACGAATTAGAATGAAAGAAATAGATACGAGTATAAATATAAGTACCTACTTCGAAACGTTTGATGGTTTCAAAGCTACATCGGCATAATGGAATAGAGAGAATAGGAGCTTTCAATATTTTAACATAATTATATATTGTACTAGCTGTTGCCCGCGGCTCCGCCCGCGTCGATGTCGGTTATCGCTGCAAAAAGTATCCTATGTGTTATTCCAGACCATAATCTATCACTGTGCCAAATTTCATCCAGATCCGTTCAGTAGTTTTTACGTGAAAGAGTAACAAACATCCATCCATCCATTATTACAAACTTTCACATTTATAATATTAGTAAGGATAGGTCTGTTCATTGCTTTATTCATGGAATACCCATTGACTTCCATGAAATTCATTGTTTCATGGAAGTCAATGGGGAGGCCTTTGCTCAGCCGTGGGACAACACGGGCTAACAAAAAAAAGTATGGGTTTGCTACTCTATATATTATTATTTATCATAGTGATTGTGCTTGTGTGTTGTGTGTTTGATACAGAATTATATAAGAATAATAACTACAAATTTGTAAGGAGACGTTTTGTGATCATTATTGACTTTCTATTTAGTTTTTTTTATTTTTTATTATTATGTCCTGGATTGTCATGCTCACTGAAATGTCATTGCTTGTGGTGTCGTATTGGCCGGGTCATTTCCTTCCCTCTAATATGGCGAAGGAAATGATGGCTGGTCCGTGCGTCATGCTCGTGAACGGGTGCTACTTGGGGTGGCTGGTCAATCTTGGCATGATTTATTTTTAAATAATAAAGATATAGTTTTTAGATTCTTATTAAGAACGCAATGTGATCTCGACACGTTTCTATCTTATACATACAAAAGGAAAGGATCCCTCATTGCCATACAGTGGAAAGCTAAATTCATTTTTTCCCTTCATTGTTTCCTTATTAAAATTTTTTTTTTTACTTAAATTTAATTTTGTATGGAATATTGGGTTCCGTCCCTTTTTGTTAACACTAATATTGTAACTCATACCAAATTGTAAATGTTATACTCTGGCAATTAAAAAGAGTGGCCCGAGTTTCTTGCCAATTCTTCTCGAGGCCCAACCCTAGTCAGCGAATTGGCCGTAGGAAAAAAAGTATGCTGGCATTTGTTTTTATGACGTTCATAAGTATCATGTATTTGATCTATATGAATAAATGAGTTTGACTTTGACTTTGACTTTGCTTAGTCTTTATGTGAAATAAGAATTGTATTGCTATAATGTGGCAGTGTGATTTTGTTTATTGTATTCTAGATTAAACCCTTTTACACTTTAATGCACAAAGCTTGTAACGTTTCAATTCGTTTCTATTTCTCCTATTCCTATTTTCAATTCAACCCATGTAGCACTCGGTAAAAACGTCCAGGTAAGAATTTTAAATAAAAAGTGAAGGAATGTTAAGCAGTTTTCTTATCGGAAAAAAGACTCAACGTTTTTATTTTTCTTTTTTATTTACTACTTATATGGCAAACAATCGTACGGACCTAATTGTAAGCAGTTAGTGTAGCCTATGGACGTTTGCAATACCAAATAAATAACTTAAGGATTTTACGATAGAATAGCCGACGGATAAGAAAACATAATTTTATAGAATGCATTTTTTTTTCTTGTTTTAAAAAGACAACTCCCGCACTAGAGAACAAGCTCTGTGTTGCGAGGGACTTTACATACATACAATTAACGGACACAAATTACATCCAGACTCAGAACAACTCTTTATGGGTCACACAAAATTTTGTCCCTGTGTGGGAATCGAACCCACAACCTCGTGCACAGCAGGCGCATACTGCGGCCACTGGACCACCGAAGCAGTCCTAAATGAACGCTGAAAACTTCAGGATCGAAACTATACCGCTGTGTGTAGTTAATTGGCTGTGGTCTTCTGTAAGGTGGAGGTCCGTCCCCAGTAGAGTTTGCTCAATTGTAAGGTGCCCTACCTCTTTTAGATTTTATTTTTCATTTCTTTTGTTACATTCCATTTTTGTTTGCTACATTTTTGGGAAATTTTCAACAAAACCGCAACTGTGGTGGCACGTGAAACAAAAGGCAGTAAAATTATCTCCCGCAGAGCAGTAGAGTGAACTTTATGAGCGAGGTTTTCACACGAGAATGTAAATATTTGTTAGTTAAATGTTGTAAAAAATAAAAATACGTTTATTTATAGTTAGAAAATATAATATAATAAGAAAGGTAACTGGCCCGGTTTAGTGGTTAGTGTCTCTGACTGCTTACCCGCCGGCTGATTCTCTAAGAAACAGCGATGGCAAACTGATAGTTGTGATCGCAAACTGACAGTTGTGATTGCTCGGTGACGGCACAATCTATTGACTAAACGTCAAAAAGGGCTCTTACGGTATACCGATTTTCAATCTGACAGCCAGATTTTGCTCGGTTTTTTGTGGTGGCTCGGTTTTTGCTCTTACGGAATACCCCTGCCGGGGGTTAAGGGTTCGATTCCCATCCAGGGATAATAGGCCAATAATTATAATTAATCACTTTTATCATGATTGGGTCAACGCATTAGCCTTTCAATCCAGGGTGGCAATGTGACCAGTCTTTCATGAATCAGATATTTCATTTATACGTAAAATACTTTTATCAGATCATCTCAAGCAAATATTTTATTTTTACTTAAAATACATACTTTTAAATACAATATCTGATTGCTTGTAAGTAGTTTAGTTTAAGTTACTTTTACTTTAATAATTATCCTTGTAAATACATATCTTATGAAATAAATCTTGATCTTTAATCATGATTCCGTCGTCCAAATCAATTTATATCGGATAATTAGATACGGCCAATAACCGGCCAAGTGTGAAACATATAAGTACAATCACTCATTTAGCGGCATTACCCTGGAATTACATTAGCATTACCCTGGAATTACCCTGGCATTACCACATTTATCAGTCTGAGCGCAAGATGTTTGCACCGTTTAATTAATTCCAAGAAATTAATTAAAAGTTACACAGATTGGCTTTGTGTAAATTCGTACGAGGTAATAGGAATAAAATGGCTGTAGCGGTTTCCTTGATTCCCTAGTGCGCTCTGTTGTTTGCACGGAATTAGAAAAGTATAGAATAGCTCTGCTGTAATTAGTACGCTTTTTGAAAAACGTTAAGTTGTTGCGCAAATTAGTCTTTTAGTGTACTTGTTTTTTAGACTCCTTTTGTGCCGTAAATACCTACATCTACCTATGCCTTTAATATAAATTTCAAACAATGTCAACCAAAAAGCTAGGAAGACTTCACATCTTATGGATTTCAAATATATCAAAAATAAATCGCTTTAACGACGTCGACGTCGTGGTATAGTTCACAGAATATTTATGATTGGCTACTGTCCTGTCCGTAAATGTTCGATTTATAATTTGGTACCTACTTAGTTAAATATAGGTATTATTTATTTATATCGTGATATTATAAGAATAATGTTAAAAACTTATTTAAATTGGGTAAACCTAAATTGAAAAAAAAAAAGTAAAATATAATTAAGGGAAAACTAATTAATTAAAGGTAATGTTAGGCATATATGTATATTATTAATATTGGCGATTTTGCATATATATTTTTAGAAAGCTGAGGAATCGGATACGGATATTAAGTATATAAATTCAATTTTAATATATAGGTAAGTATTAAGATTTATAAAGTTTTTTTTACATTTGTTACACAATTGATTCATAATATCGTAGGTACTCTGTAAGAGAACTATTTCTTATTGTAAATAGAGCTTCTGCAAAGTTGTCATTACGATTTCTATTAATTCGCATTATTTCAAATCTTGCCAAAAACCGACTCGAGGCTCTTTATAATAATGATTGCTTACAATCTGTAAAATTAAATGTAAATAACTTCAAAAACGTATTCAATGAGTAATTAAAACCACAGAAATCAAATTCAATTTGTGGATTTACCCGAGTTGTTATTTAGGTACGCTTTTCTATTCAAAACTCGTTGACTAAATTATCCTTAAATTTTCTGCGTAAATTTTGTTTGTAAATAAAACATCTTATCCAAAATTTACAAAAAATAAATACCTTTTGCGATGATAGCCAGGTGCACTCGCTAACCGGTGGGTTAATCTACCAAGGATTCGGTTACCATAATATGCATGGACACAGCTCCTCTAGACAAGTACGATTAGGTTGTGGAATGAGCTCCCTGCCGAGGTTTTCCCGAAAGACTATAGCATGGGGTTCTTCAAGAAAGGAGTTATATGGTTTCTAATATGGTGGCAACTAACCACACGATAAATAAAGAGAAATGTAGATTGCGTCATCAATGTTTTTACACTACTACCAAAATCAGTTTTAGCCATAATTACATATAATTAGTATTAATAATTCATGGCATTTCGTTCAGTCTGATACAAAATTCATAATGGAGTCATCGATTATATTGCTGTATTACGTAAATAATAACCTTTTAAGAGCTATATATTATGTATATATGGTATATCTATGGATATCTATCGAGGCTCCAGACTGGATCCAGGGATTTTACAATCCATCCATCCGATAACTGCAGCCGGGGAAGACATGTTTTGGAGTACCCACCACAAACTGAAAGATTAGGCACGGCCAGCCCTCCAATAGGATGGACCGGCAACCCGGTTGTCTTGGCAAAGGTTAAAATGCCAAAAGACAAGGTCAGCTCCTTCAAGCTAAGCTCTTGTAGTAATCCTTGAAGATCCTTTCAGCTAAGAAGATAAGTCCCTGGCGTTTCGATATGTTCAACTAATATGAGTAGCGCTATATTTTTTATACTACCAGGGAGGCAAACAAGCATACAGCCGGCCTGATGGTAAGCAGTTACCGTAGCCTATGGTTTTTAAAGAATTGGCAACCAAGTTATACCTAACTTGGTTGCCAATTCTTTAAAAGCCTTACAACTCCTTTCATGAAGAACCTCATGCTATAGTCTCTTGGGAAAGCTCATTTCTAATCGTACGTGGTCTCGAAAATTCCTCTGGTAAACCGTACAGTACGGTACGTTTGAGGTGCTAGGATGTGAGGATGAACTACCTGTCTGTGGAGAGGGATGCATTGATAAAACGTGGCCATGGGCTTCATATCAAACAATTCCTTGGAACACAGTCCATATTTAAATTATACAAATAATTCGCCCTTTAGAGCGCAGCACAGAAATTACAGATTACTGTACTGTACGAGTAGATTGCGACAGCGTACAATTGAACGATTACAATAAATATTTGAACGGTAGAAAAACGAAATCTGATTGCGAAAGAAGCCTATTATGAAACATAAAGACCGAACCCCGAAATGAGATACGTTTTTATCTAATATTTAGACTTCTTTTGTATGATTTATTGGCCTATTGGGAAAATATATTATCGATACTGAAACCATATCAAAACCTAAAGCAATTTGTGGAAAATTAAATTTTACTGGGTCTTTGGTACTGCTACAAATAATAAGGCCGACAATTCTTATTTATATGAAGGTGAAGCAAGAAACCCATATAGTGACACTTTGCCCGGCCATCTGCCCATCTGTCGCGGGTGCTAATTTCTATTTTAATCGAAATAAAAGTTACTTTTGAGTTCGAATTACTTTAAATAAACCATATTTTAATTGAACTAAGTTTATATTTTTACATCAGTTCCTCAGTTTTCAGAGAGGAGAACCGAGCATTACAGTGCGGTGCCTATAATGCTACAGATTCAAGCATTAAATTGACATGGGAAGAGAACCGAGCATCATAGCGCGACTACATCATAATACAACTTGTAACATCAATACACGTCATAATCTAAAGTTACATTACAGACGAATGCTCCAGGTGAGGAAGCACATTAAAAGTACATGAAAGGAGCTCAAAAGGACAAAAAGCTAGCCTGAAGTGGAACTGAGCCGGACATATCTGCCGTATGTCCGATGATCTGTGATGAACCGGATGGCTGCTACAGAACATTAAAAGACAGTGCGGCAGGACCTGGAAAAGATGACGGGATGAGCTTGAGTCCTACCGCGGTAACTGGCAAGTGAGACGTGACCAATGGAAAAAGAAAAAACCTGTGAACTTGGGATCGTCAACAACCCTCACAGCGCGCCTTTGGATAGAGTCAAAAAGCCCAAGCTGGCATCCAGGTGCTCCCGCCCAAAGGTGCCAGCAGTACTCTATGTGAGCCGAATTTGCGCTTTGTAAAGCAGCGATCTTTGGCCCGCAGTGAAGTACCGCATTATTAGAAGAAGAGGAACAATTGAAGAAGTCTATGGAAAAATAAAAAACTGATGTTGTGGTTATGAGATTATAAAATAAAATATCTTCTTCTTCTTCTTATCGTTTGGTTAGTGGCCAACCTGGTGACAGAGTTATTTAGATCGCCCATATTATCTCATTTATTTAGATCGCCTCTGTCGTGATCTAACGACTGTAAACAGTCGGGACCGACTTTTAACGTGCCCTCCGAAGCACGGAGACGCTCAGATGAAATACCACTATGCGGTCACCCATCCATTGGGTTCCCGCGCCCTTGGTTGCTTAACCCGCTGATCGTTTACCGAACAGCGAGTGCACCTGGCTATGAGCGCCTCTAAATAAAACATTATTTATCTATACTAATATTATAAAGAGATAATGTTTGTAAGTTTGTGAGCATGTACCTAGTAGGTACGTAATCTCCGGATCTACTTAACCGATTTTGAAAATTTTACCAATAGAGAGCCACTTTATTTGTGAGTGTCATAGCCTATATGCCCCGAAAAATGAGAAATATATATATCCCTCCTGTTGGCAGTCGAAAATAAATCATAGCACTCAGTACTACCTGAACTCATAATTAAATTCCAATACAAGTAAAAATGTTTACCGCCCATCGAAGTGGGCACGGATCAGCTAGTAGTAAATAATTACCTGTTTTGTTATAACTATGGCAAACAGTATGTAGGCGTTGAGCAGCAAACCGATGGCGGAGATGACGGTAACGGCGACGCTAAGCGCGAGCGCCACCGCCGCCTCCTCGGCTCGCGTGTCCGTCCCGTTCATCTCCATATGAAAAGGCTATCTGTGTCTCTTTCTCTCTTCACACTACCCGTTCCATGCTGTACCGTCGAACGTTTGCTGCTCCATTCTTTCTGATTTCGTCACCTTACTGCTGCCGCCGCGTTCCATAGCATCTCAGTTCTGTTGATCTGAAAAAAAATGAAAGATTATAATTAAATATAAAATCCACAGATAGGTGTTCCGAATCCGGGTATATATTTCCGCAATGCCACATTATGGTACTTCTAAATGGTGAAACGTGAATCAAAGAATGGTATCATTGTTTTTGTTTTGTTTGTTTATTTAAAAAAGGCAACTCCCGCACTAGAGAACAAGCTCTGTGTCGCGGGGGACTTAACAAACATACAATTAACGGGCACAAATTACACCCAGACTCAGAACAATTCTTTGTGGGTCACACAAAGTTTTGTCCTGCGTGGGAATCGAACCCTCAACCTCGTGCACAGCAGGCGCATACTGCGGCCACTGGACCACCGAGGCAGTCATTACATATTATCGTATCCTAACCGGTAAATCACTTGCGAAACGAAAAGATTTGGGTGCTCGTTTCTACGCTCGGCGCCGTTTCACGGTCAGCCTTTTTATTTATTCGTTCAGTGAAGAAGCCTTGTACACGTTACTTGTAGTATTTGTATATAGTTTAATTGACTTGGTGTTGAGTTATTGTTACATTAATGTAAAGTAGTTGTTAGTTGTAAACGTTTGTATTTTCTCTTGTAAAAGCTAAAATCCTAAATAGTTACTATCATAATTAGTTATTGAAAAAAAAGTATCTGTAGTTGTTTCTTTTCTCTAAAGTCGATTTTAATTTGTTCAACATCAATAATTGATTCGTTAGACAACCGTACTTCACCAGTACCATATTTTTGACAGCTGTCAAAAGGCACTTTGTATTTAGAATTAACTGTAGTGCAGGAGTTATCTTTTTAATAATAATTACTTACCATTACTTTGACCATTATATATTAATAACATAATTATTTTCTTTGAGTATACATTGTTACTCTTGCCTCTATAATGTATTTTTCGCTTTATTTTTCATAAAAAAAGGAGCAGATGTATTACTTTGATCCCTAAAACTGTTTAGGTTTAATCTAAGATATATATTTATTCCAAATGTTTAGGGACGATCTCTTTCTTCTATATTTCGTGTCTAAACCTCACAAATCTTTTTTATAGCTTTGAAATGAGCATCTGTTGCCATGGGTTTACCGACATTAAGCTCTCATGAGCTAGCAGCGTTTTAGTTATAAGCATTTTTAGATTTTTTAAAGCCTTTAGCTATGTAAACCCTTTATCTGTTCGTCTGGACTAATTTAATAAATTTGAAAGTAACTTTGTTACATTTTCAGTGTTCAATCAAAAAACGAATTCCGATTCAATTTACTAATGACTGACCGACGGAGTGAAAAGAGTTACTCGAACAGAGAATCAGGCCCTCTAGTCAGACAAGACAAGTGGCATAAACGGTAGTCGAATCGAAAAATTAAAAAAGCAAATGTATGGGATTTGACGTAAGTTAAGGATGTAACTTTTTTTTATACTTCTTAGATGACAAACTAGCATACGGCCCGCTTGATGTTAAGCAGTTACCGTAGCCTATGCACGCTTGTAATACCAGAAGTATCACTTGCTTGTTGCCGATCTATTTTTTTTACACCAGAGCTTATGGATAAAATATGCCTGGGATAGGAAAACGTTCCTTTCAAAACGCATCCCTGAATGAGCGCTGGAGATACTCACACGCAGCATTGAAATGTTAATTTAAATTACGCGCCTTCTAATGTAATTTAATAGTCTGTTAGATTGTCTCTGGTTAATCTATACTGTATAATCTATGCTCTCTCTCTATTCTGTGACACTACGAGGATAGCACATAAAATTGTAAATTGTACCTAATAATCTTAATTAATAAACGTTTAATCACGTATAAACCGACTTCCACTCATTTAACCTGCAACACGCAGAAACACCACACAAACCACGGAAAATTAACTACACCACTATGTGTAGTTATTTGTCTGTGGTCTTCTGTAAGGTGGAGGTCCTTACAGAAGGACGAAGGAAAAAAGTTTTAAATGAGGTAGGGCACAAATAGTACTCCTTACAGAAGCACACTGTCCACCTGTTGGGAAGTACCTAATTATAATAGCTTGTGATGATTGCAATACTTGGAGGACATCACTCGCCGATTCAAAATTTGCAAAATTATGGAGAATCCTTATCCTGGGAAATATTTCTTAAAAATATTTCTTTAAAAACGCATCCCTCGATTACTACAGTATACTAAAGACCTGTAGACATGCAAAGGAACACAAATTTGGATTCATAAGAAGCAAATGATTCACCAGGTGTTGCATCGTCTATAGGCTACGGTAACTGCTTACGCAGGCCGTATGCGTGAACCTAGTAATGACAATAATTGCAGAGATGAAATCGTTATTAAATTAACCATTAACATATAAATCAAAGTACAATTAACATCAGATTTAGAATTTAATAAATACATTTAGATACGTATACATAAATCATTTAATCATATTATGAATAATGTAGTCATTAATAACATTTTTAGGCTACACCACGTTATGAACCAATCAATAAGTGATTTGGATAAAATATTCAACCACCGTTAGTACGCTCTGACAGATACAATTTTAGAAATAGAACGGCCAATTTAGCGCTCGACGTCTTGGAAAGTTTGTTTATTTATTAAACAGACTTTGGTTTGATTGACCTGTTTGTCACCAATCTGAAAGAATGGTTCATCCATCCTAACAAAGAAGAATAATAACAATGGTATATCATGCAAGAATAACTGAAGATGTCGGTAGGCGAACATACAGGGACCAAGAAGGAGATTTGCTAAAAAAAGGCCAAATTAAAAGTACCTTGGAATGACGTTCATGCATGAAGAGGTTGATGAATAATATAAAGAAAGTGAAACGAGTATGTTTGGGTCGAAGCAATTGGCGTGCCATAGTCTCTGCTTACCCAAATGCGAGCCGGGCGTGATGAAACCTATGTATGTAAATATGGTTACCCTGACTGCTAGGTTCAATTTCTGTCGACGTGGGTTAGATTCCAACACGGGACAAAACTTTAAGTGATCCATATATGTTTGTCTCGAGACTGGTGTAATATGTGTCCGTGAATTGTATGTTTGTAAAGTCCCCCGCGACACAGGGCTTGTTTTCTAGTGTGGGAGATGTCTTTAAGAAAGAGTCAATACTATAGTATACCTACGCAAGATGGTAACATGATCTACGGATATATAAAGTGACTAGCTGTTGCCCGCAGCTCCGCCCACGTGTATGTCGGTTATTGCTCCAAATAGTAGCCTATGTGTTATTCCATTCCTATAATCTATCTCTGTGCCAAATTTCATCTAGATCCGTTCAGTAGATTTTACGTGAAAGTGTAACAAACATCCATCCATCCATCCATCTACCCATTCTTACAAACTTTCACATTTATAATATTAGTAAGGATTATAATATTAATAAGAATACAAAATTTTGTTCGTTAAGGTCGAAATCGCTAGATTAAAAGAGGTAGTCAAGCGCTAACTTGACCGATATTACCTACATTGTTCGTATTGTGGTATTGAAAAATAAATCAGCGTCCTTCAAATGTTTTCCCATAACAATCGGTATTGTAACATAAGCTATTTATGTACCAGTCGATACAGGCAAGGTCAAGGAATGAATCGAGTCAATTATAATAAAAATACCGATCGATTCAGTTAAGTATTCGATGTTTTTCGGTTACTCTCTTTGAATATTTCAATCACTTGATTTATAGTTGTTTTTCAATGCCGTTACAAGGTTAAACGTATCTTATAATATATATAACACTAAGTTAACTGTACCAGTGGTTTAGTGGTAAAGGTGGTGACTTAGCAACCAGCACCGTGCTAAGTGTTGTGGGTTCAATTCCCACTCTGGTCGACACTTTATGTGATCCCTAACCGGAGTTTGTCACGTGATGGCACTCAAAAAATACAAGCTGAATTTGAATTACTTATGAAATAATAATGAAGTTGATGATTGTACACATAACTGAGTATAAATATTTTTTTTGTCAAAATGTAATTGGTGTACAAAAGACACTACACTCAACTATTAGTTTTCAAAACGATAGTGCAACTTACGTAAAATATGTAAAGACAACAAGGTACATATCGGTAGCCATCTGTTAACCACGATGACTTAAAGTTGGCAATAGTTGGCACACTTTATGTATATACATATTTATAATGTTCCGTCCATTATATACTCGCAGGGGTATTCCGTAAGAGCAAAAACCGAGCCACCGCAAAAACCGAGCAAAATCCATCTGTCAGATTGAAAATCGGTATTCCGTAAGAGCCCTTTTTGACGTTTAGTCAATAGATTGTGCCGTCCCCGAGCAATCACAACTGTCAATTTTGCGATCACAACTGTCAGTTGTCATCGCTGTTTCTTAGAGAATTAGCCGGCGGGTCCTCGCTTTAGTATAAGAGCAAGGGCCAAGTATCTTGTTTACTCTCTTAAATTATATTTTGTGTACTTAGACCTACCAAAATTTTCACATAGAATTTCAAATGTAATTTGGCCACTTTTGATGCTTTAAAATTAATAAAGTGTACGCACATAAAGGCAAATTGAGTTGTAACTCAACACGAATACGTAAAAACGTTGCTCTTACCATTTTGACGGTGAGGGGCGTAAATGAAACATATATTTACATCAAAGATTAACTGAACGAAATACCACATTATGTGTTTTAGGAACTAGCGACCGGCAGGGGTATTCCGTAAGAGCAAAAACCGAGCCACCGCAAAAACCGAGCAAAAACCATCTGTCAGATTGAAAATCGGTATTCCGTAAGAGCCCTTTTTGACGTTTAGTCAATAGATTGTGCCGTCCCCGAGCAATCACAACTGTCAATTTTGCGATCACAACTGTCAGTTTGCCATCGCTGTTTCTTAGAGAATTAGCCGGCCGCTCTTGCTTGGCTTTGTTTATGAAAAAAAGAAAGAAGAAAGATTTTTTTTTATTTGCTCTTACAAAAGCTTAAAATTATAACAAACAAAATAAAACTTTAAGCAAATAAGGTTCTAATTTAGAATAGCAATGAAACCCATAAAATCGTTTGCTCTCATTGACGATTCGCACAGCCAGAACTACTAAATCTAGAAAGAAAAATTTGGAAAATAGATTTATTTTATAACTTAAGCATCCGCGAAATGAATTTTGTAAAATCAATCAAGGGGTAAAAAATATTTTCAGACGAAAGGTAGTAAAAAACACGAATTCTGACTATCAAAATACAAATTAATATAAAAGTCCAAAAGTAAAACGTCTGTAATGAAATTTTGTTCTTTTATCTTACCAAAACAAAATGAATTCTTATTCAATTCTCTAGTACAAGAAAATCTGACAAAGAAACATAAAGTAATAACGGCAAACTAATAGCTGAGCTCTCAAAGATGGCGGTTGGCATTCCCAAAACCCCTAAACACATTAAGTTAAGTCAAGCGGTAACCTGTCGTGATCTTTTCGCCCACTGTACTCCTGGGAAAAATGTGTTTTGTTTTAATATTATTATTTGTCCATTCATCAAATATGAGGAGCCGCTAGTACATTTATCTCGTTTTTTTTAATATGGCTCCTTCCGCGTGGATGTCGGCTATCGCTGTAAAAAGGATATCTCTGTCTATGTGTTATTCCAGACCATAATCTATCTCTGTGCCAAATTTCATCTAGATCCGTTCAGTAGTTTTTACGTGAAAGAGTAACAAACATCCATCCATCCATTCATACTCACAAACTTTCACATTTATAATATTAGTAAGCATGTAACCCGCTGATAATATAGCTTTCTAATGGTAAAAGAATTTCTAAAATCGGTCGAGTAGTTTAGTTTTCGAGTTTATTTACATACAAAAATACAAATCTTTCCTCTTTATGATATTAGTGTAGAAGTGTAGATTATGTGTCCCGCTTCTGGGCATGGATCTCCCTTCCATAAAGAAAACATAGACAGTTTAGTGGCCCAATTTCGGTTGGTGGATCAAACATACCCTTTAGAATTTCTTCTAAGAACATGTGCAACTCTTCACGATGTTATCCTTCACCGTTAGCAGATGATAAATCAATTGATTAGTACGTATACATTTCACAAAATTAAAAAATCAGTACTGACTGCTATATGAGATAGAGGGCACGAGACGGTTACTTCCCCACTTCTTCACTTCCCCACTAGGCTACTGTATCTTTTGTCGGTACATAAATCCCTCTTTATTAAACAAGAAAAAGAACTAACAACAGTCATAGTTTATCTCTAAATGTTTTTTCTTAATAAGAAAGTCGGGGTTCGTGCCATGTTATGATTTCATTACAACAAATTGTTTTATAATTAAGTTACGGCTGTTCATTTACTTCCTCGTGTTTTTCCAGTACCCGTATCACTTTCATTAATTACTCATGAAATGAGTTTATAAATGAAAAGGTATATTTGCCCCTATCTTACTTTTGAAGTTTGTTGGACAAGCTAGCAATGTTTTAATTGGTATAATTTTCTACTTTTTTAGTGACAAGATTGTCTATAGAACTTTTTTTCATATATTTCTGTGACATCGATGTCTACTGAAAACGTACTAAGGACCATTTTTGAACGTTTAAATATAGCTACACTACTACCATTTTTTTTATACTTGGAAGTATAAAAAAAATGGTGAAATAACTTTTCAAGGTGTCCAACCCTGCAAACAAATATGTAAAAAATACTTAGCTATATTTAAACGTTCAAAAATGGTTTATTCTGGATGGTACGAGTATAAAATATTTGAATATAGCATTTCATATCGTTTATCTCGTGAGATTACCATTCAATATCCGTTGTGCGGAGAGATCCATCAGATATGTTAAATATTCTACAAACCTTTTCGTTCTCTATATTACATCTAACCACTGGCAGAGGATTCTATTAATAAAAATCTACTCTAAAATGCAAGTCTGCTAATAAAGTATAGATACTAAGATAAAATCTCGATAGTAATTATATTTATTAAGTATAATTATGATCGAATTTTTTTGGAGGCAAACAAGCATACGGCCCGCCTGATGGTAAGCAGTTACCGTAGCCTATGGGCGCTTACAACACTAGGGGTATCACTCGCGCTTTTTGCCAACCCTTTAAAAACCTTATAACCATAGCGCAGCGTATTATGAACGTATTCGATAATTCGAAAGGATAAAAAATTGTGTGATCTACAGATGGTTGTTTTGAGTCTGGTCTGTACGCACTTTGTTATAATGTTTATAAAGTCCCGGTGATACAGGGATTGTTCACTTGTGCGCACGGCATGAGGCTGTTCTCACGAGGAATGGCGATCAAGGCAGCCTGGTTTGCCTCGCGTGCCAATTTGAACGTTGCCTGACTAACTGACGGTCTGCTCAACGCGAGCGCCAGATGAACACGAATATCGACACTGCGAGGCAGCCTCACAATGTCGACACCCGGCTTTACGGCGCGTTGCTGAGCAGAACACGGTGCTACCTGATTTGTGTAATTTTTTGAAGCTTTTGTCTTTTTCCTAATAAAAATATAAAAAATACTTTGTTTTTAAGATATTTTTTTTTAAATATTTTTCTTACAACGAAACCACAGAAATCCTACTAATATTATAAACGCGAAAGTGTGTGAGCATGTGTGGATGTATGGATGTTACTCTTTCACGCAAAATACTACTGAACGGATCTGGATGAAATTTCAGGCGGGCCATATGCTTGTTTGTCACCTTGGCAGTATAAAAAAAAAAAAATAAAAAAATTGGCACAGAGATAGATTATGGTCTGTAATAACACATAGGCTCAATTTTTATAGCGATAACCGACATCCACGCGGACGGAGACGCGGGCATCAGCTAGTGAAAAATAATGATTGATAACATGCATCTCTTCATGAATAAAGCATTTTTTTATTTTAAAGAAACCGGTAAGTTTATTTAGTAGTTTCTAAGGTTTATACCTGAGTTTATTAGCAAACTAATCCAATATTCTATTTCAGCGAGCTCTCTAATGAGCACTAGTGTTCGTAAAAATTACATTTATGTTGGTGGTTGCCACCCCGACAGCTAATTTTATATTAAAATATGCAATGACATTATTTCCTCGCGGTAATAACTTTATGAGATTTTTCCTGGCCGTCAGAAAATAATGTTTTGCCTGATGGACTTAATGTACCTAATGTATATTTATTAATGTATTATATTGGGTTTTCTGTCAATAAATCCTCCCCTTCATGCCTGAGAAAACACGTAAAGCCGGCAATCTCGGTTACAAGGTGTCGTGACTTTTTTTTTTATAATCCTTACTAATATTATAAATGTGAAAGTTTGTAAGAATGGATGGATGAATGTTTATTACTCTTTCACGTAAAAACTACTGAACGGATCTGGATTAAATTTGGCACAGAGATAGATTATGGTCTGGAATAACACATAGGCTACTTTTTGCAGCGATAACCGACATCCACGCGGGCGGAGACGCGGGTAACAGCTAGTAAAACTATAATTTTACAAATTGAGATGTTTAACAAGTTCCACAAACATATTGAAATATTTTTTAAACCAACATTACCATTTTCAAATTATTATATGAAAATACTACTTAATGTTGGGTAAAAATAATTCATGACATAGCTTTAAGAAATGGCAATAAAATTAAACACCTCACTTCTTTTTTTACGAAATGATAATATGTCAAACAAAATTTTGAACGAATTGCTATTGTACTAATTCAGATTTTCAACGGATGAAGATACTTCCTCACATACAAAAATTTTATCATACGATGTTTTATTTTAATTCTAAATTGCAAGAGGCTAAATGCCGTTGATGCTGGAATTAACCATTTAACAACATAACTGGCATTATATATCGTAAAGGTACTTCTGCTTACGTCATCAAAGAAGATAGCATGATTTTTTGCTATGTAATGTTATTTTAGGATGCTAAATAAATATCTATTACAAAAGACAGTAGCAGCCTTCACAAAATTTCTCATTATAAGAGAATGAAAACGTGACTTCGGCGCGTTTTCAGCCGTTTAATTTACAATTCACACACTGCGGAGTACACGGCCCTTACTCGTATAATTCTTGACGAACAATTACGAAATTTTAATATTGTTTTAATTTTTTAACAAAGAGAATGTTCTAAATTAACAGGGGCTTTTCCAATTTTACGACTTGAATAACCGTTTATAAAGGCTAAAAACAAAGTTAAGTTGGTAGGAGTAAGAGGGGTGCCTATAATTTGGCTATTTAGATGTGGATTCATAGGCTATTACAACCTGTAGTAAAAATATAGTAAATAATAGCAACCTATATTATGTCCCCATTACTAGGCATGGGTCTTCTCTCTATCTCTATCAAGAGAGAGAGAGAGAGGGTTTAGGCCGTAGTTCACACACGCTGGCCTAATGCGGATTGGTGAATCTGAAAAATTTAGTTCTGTTCCGCAATCGATGGGACACATAAAATCGTGTCCTACGTAAAGCAAACATGGTGGGATCTGAAGTATGTAATATATTAATAATGTTGAAAGAAAAAAAAAAGAAAGAAATACATATAAGTACCTACCTACATTGGATAAACCATAGAAATATTATTAAAAATACAAAAAAGAAAAAAGTATGTAGGTAGGTACCCCACTCAACAAAATATTTAATAATTTTATGTGCGAGCCTGAATAGGTCGCCATCTCAGCATAATGCTACATACCTATAGGTAGAGTTGGGCAAATTGCAATCAGATTAAGGATTAAAGATTACGATTACATTGTGTAATCTTTACTCATGATTGAGGATTATTAATCTTTAATCATAATCTGACTACTTTTTTTGATTGATATCAAAATAATAATGTAAAAATAAACCACCGTTTTATAGTAAAATAAAATACTTTTATTTTATTTCATTTCATTTTATTTTATCGTGATCAGCAGTCACACACATCCACCACTATACTATAGCAAAAAGTGTCGTAACAACTTTTCGAGTAATCATTCATTAATATAATAAGGATTACTTTCAATCAATTGTAAACTGTAACTGTCCCAAAATTAACCCAACCCAATGTATAAAATATCTTGGAATCGAAATTGATGCTAACTTAACTTTTTCAAATCACCTAAAATCATTATCTCAAAGGATACGCAAATTAGCATATATTTTTAAAGAGTTTCGAGATGTAGCAGAGAAACAGACGATGAAGATGGTTTATGAGGCCTTGGTGCAATCTATTTTGAGCTATTGTATCACCTCCTGGGGTGGAGCAAGCAAATCCAAAATGATTATACTAGAAAGAGCTCAGAGGATGATATTGAAAGTGAGTTTATCAAAACCGCGATTATTCCCTACTGTAAAACTGTATGAAGAAACCCATGCTTTGACTGTACGCCAACTGTACATAATGCAAACTATCCTGCATAGACTCTCCAACTCATCTGAAGGTATAAAAAAACGCTCAGTCTCATCCAGAAGAAACTATGCTATATTCGAACCAACCACTGTTAACACTTCCTTTGCACAAAGGTTCTATCCATTTCGAGGAAGTTTGTTGTTTAACAGATTTAATAAAATAGTTAAAATAACAAATAGTCGTAAAAACGAATGTAAAAAAACTATCAGCAAAATATTATTGACCCTAAACTATGACGAAACAGAAAAAATCTTAAAACTACAATCATAAATAAATAGGTAAACAAAAATAGTATATTGTGTTATTCATTAATTAAATGGGCATTATTACATATTTCTATATATACAATATACCTAATATATTTACAATTCTTAAAAAAAGGAAAAGATATATACAATACAATTATATACATAGAAAATACACGAAAAACGGGAGGGACTGCTTAATAGGCGTCATAAAATTTCTCCGCATCGACGTCTGCTGGAAACGTGCCCAAAAGACTGGCAGCATTGCCACGTTGAATGGCAATGCTTATTCTTTGAGCCAAAAATAAGCCAGCCCTCTGGTCACGTGAAGCCTCGATTAAACGCTTCGACAAATCTTTAAAAAGACCGCGAGCACTTGCACCCCACGGCCCAATATATATTGTATTATATATCATCTTTAAATATATTCATATAAATGCACACACACACACGCACACACTCACCCACACACACACCCATACACTTAATTAACCTAACTTACTGAAACTATGCTGTTGATAATGCTTTTGCACAAACAATTAGATGTTATGGGGGGCCTGGAGTTCTATATTACAGGCCAAGGCTTAGTTTAGACTCCAGATCTCCCACAAATTACAAATTATACTAAGTCTTTATCAACTTTGTACCCAGTAATGTAATTTGTGGAGATAAATAAACGATTTTTATTTATTTTATTTTTATTAATCAAATTACTTAATCTGATAACAAAATTAATCGATTACGCCCATCTCTGCCTATAGGTATGTTGTCTTTGTGCTACAGATTTAAAATAAATAAAATAAAAGTTTTTAAAATTCGAAATCGCCCTGATACCTGTACGTACAATCGATCGAAAAGACTATTGTATTGTTGAAACGACTGAAGCTTATTGAATTAAACTAATGCATTTCAATTTCCAGCAATAAAATCATAACCTGAGTCAATAAATTACCCGTTATATTGGTTTTAACAGCTTACGAACTAACTGTCGATAATATACCAAGTCGTAAACTGAGATCAAACGAACGAAACCGTACAACTGGCCGATGTTTAGTAATACCTAGCAATATTGAAATTGTCGGAAGACGTAAGTTAATTTCGTTACGTAGTTTAGCTATGATTAAAATTCATGACTCATTTCACTTTTATGCTATGACCCGTATTTGTGCTGATAATAATAATAACTCTCAACGACCTGGTAAAGCTTGCAGCCAGACGATTGCATAGGATCGAAAGCTGTTAAAATCTTTGGAGGCATAGGCCTTCTAAAAGTCTGTTTTACATAGATCCAAATAACTGTGCTGGACATCTTTCTGTCCGTTTTAATCAATAAATACGTCAAGTCAAATTTCTATAAGTAATAGGTATACAAAATCCTACCTAATTTCTGAATAGAATATTCTAGAACATTAAATAATTTCGCAATTCTATACATTTATTTCCTTATAAAACGAACCATTATTTTCCAGCTCTTATCTCGAAGTGCCTAAATCTTCCAAATAAAGGCAAATCGAATTTAAAATATCGTCTGATTATTACTAGATTTTAAACAAGAGACCTTACTTATACCGATCTAAATTCGGCATTGAACCTGGACGTGACGATGTAATAATGCACTATGGAGCGAATCAGACCCTCTAGACAAGTGGCATAAGCGGTAGTCGAATCGAAATGTCAAAGAAAATAATGTATGGAATTTGACGTAAGTTTACGACATTATATCGTAAACTTACGTCAAATCCCATACATTTATTTTTTGACTTTTCGATTCAACTTCCGTTTATGCCACTTGTCTAGAGGGGCTGATGATACAGTCTTTACAATGATGTGTAAAAACGAATAAACTTTTAAAATCAACGATAATAATAAAGCTTAAACTTATTTAAAGCCTGTATTTAAGTTGCAATGTATGTTTATTTTGTAAGCAAGAGCTTTTTCAATATATTTATTGTGTGTTAATATTTACAAAGATGATGAAAAATACCGATGTCTACCTACTCTTTTTATCATAGTATCTACTATATTAAATGTATAAAATACGTCACAAGTAAAGAAAGTCTTTGAATAGTTGGTGAAAAAGGACAACTCCCTCTTTGATCCGGCCATAAAATTTCATGGGACAAACCTGTATTGTGATAGGGTTGTCAAAAGGAAAATGTTTGGGCATTCATAGCGTACAGTCGACAGATTGAATTTTCGTACGAAAGGAACTCGAACCGTTTGTTGTGGCTGCTATTTTTACTGATAAGATCGCCTTTACAGCGAGAAAATTGTTCACGAGCCGAGAATTCGTTTGCTAAATTTCACGAAAGGTATTTGTTACAAACAAAGTAGTAATGAAATTAACTTTGATGCTGCTATATTTGAGCATTTAAGCAGAACAAAAGGTTACAAATAGAATGTGTTAAATGTAACTACGCTAGCCATCACAGGTCAAAAGCACAATTATTTATTCATATAGGTCATACAGGTATATCCTATATAAATAAATAAGTGTCAGGATACAGGTCGTTGAAAAATGCAAAATGAAACGTTAGCTAATTTGCCTGCTGTTCTCTGTAATTTTTCGATATCATTACCTACTCGAGACGTGGTTTCTTAATGTTTCTTAAAATTTGATCAATATTGTGACATCTATTATGCCATTACGATTCAACAAGCAGTAATGCAGTCAGAAACTGAACAAATACACTGAGTAATATAACATTTTCTTACACGTGCCAAAGCGGATCGCTTGTAACTTTTATTATAAATACTTGAAGTTAAACATGCCTTTATCCTTTCAATATTATAGTGCGGGGAGTGCTCTTTCAATCTTCGCAGAGAGTATTATCGCCGTACATCCGCTCGATATCTTAATAAATTGAGGATTTCGTTCGACTCGCGTGCCAACCCTACCTACATAGCTTTTAATATTTGACGCTGAAGATCACGTAATATTTTTTATTGCTATATGATTTATTGGCGTTGCTGTTTTGTTTATATTTGTTAGAAGTTATATAATGTGAGCCTTATTTTTAATACTATTCAGGTGGCAAACAAGCGCACGGCCCTAAACGGTACCTGAATGAGCTAGTTTATTTTCAAAAAGATTGACATCCTTTGGTCTGTTGCAATATAACCATAATTAAAATTTCAAAACGGTCATATCTCATAAGATTCGAATCTTGAAACTTCAAAATTGCAAACGAAATGTTGATAGGTACATACCTATGTTTTGTATAATATTCAAAAGTTGTACTTTCAATACAGGGCCTAACATTTCAAGGGGCGAATGGGTACTAAAACCTAATATGGGGCGAATCTTGCGGGGCGTACTTATAGGCTCGTAGCACAAGCAAGCGATACCAACTGGGTAGGACCTTTACCTTGTAAAAGACCACAGACAAATAACTATAGGTACACAGTGATGGTAATGTTCCTGTGCACGAGTATAAGTCTCTTACAATCATGTAGGGATACGTTTTTATCTATCTAGCGATACCTCATTACAAAACACCTGTGTGAGATCGCCAACACGCGTCTGATGCATAGTTAATAACTTATTTCCAGTATTAATTACTTAATGATTGCGTTGAAGTAATTACTTAGTAACCTACATGGCGAAGTTAATTAAGAAACCATAGTTCTGATTACATCAAGCCCTAAGAATAACGCTGTTAAATGTCACTAGAAATAACGACTTGCATTGCATTTTATTTTTTTATTAAGAGTATTAATATAATATAACTACCTGATTGACGGAGAACGACAGTAAAGAAAAAGTGGATGTATATTTTTATTTAGACTGGCAATGTATGTTAGTTAGTTTCTTGTTTGCCTAGGCACACATACTTAACGAAAGTGAAAATTGGTCGCGAAACACCTGAGACCATATTATTATGTAAAAAACAGGAAAGGACAATTTTAATAGGGTTCCGAATCAATTCCACGGTCGAATAAAGTGTTATTGGGTTATTTTCACACGTATTTGTAAATAATTTGGAGGTAACTACACATTTCCAACGAAAATGGAAAACCTTTCAAACTAGCTAGGTAATCGTGTCTTTTGAAATTGTATGTAAGAATTTGGTTAGCGCTATTATTTTTTTCTTTTCAAAAAAGGCAACTCCTGCACTAGGGCCCTGTATCGCTAAGGACTTTACAAACATATAATTTATGGATACCAATACATCCAGAATACAACCATACACTTTACGGAACAAATATTTATGAATCACACAAAGTTCTGTCCCGTGTCTGGGAATCGAACGCACGACCTCCGGCTTAGCAGTCTAGCTCACTAACCACTAGGCCAACAGGCCAGTCTATTTTACATTTTTGTGCACAAAGTATTAATAATAAAAAAATAAAAACCATTTTATGCTACTTGCTGAATTTATATATATATATATTATACTACCAAGGTGACAAACAAGCATACGGCCCGCCTGATGGTAAGCAGTTACCGTAGCCTATGGACGTTTGGAACACCAGGGGTGTCACTCACGCGTTGTCGACCCTTTAAAAACATTAACTCCTTTCTTGAAGAACCCCATGCTATAGTATTTTGGGAAAACCACGGCAGGGAGCTCATTCCACAGCCTAATCGTACGTGGTAAGAAATTCCTCTGGAATCTTTACAATGTTTTTCCTAATAATTTACATACATTTGATAAAGTCAAGTCCATAGCCACCGTTACGCTAGTTATCTCTAGTTAAGTTAAATTACGAAGAGTTTTTGTTCCAACAGTTTCAACTGGTATTTTTGACGAGTCATGCGTGTAACGCGCCCGCATCTGAGTGCTTACTTTGACTACTACAAAGCGGTTTCATTTCGATACAGTTTCCAACAATTCTATGACATATTTTGTTGTATTTCTAGTTTCTACTTCCATTTAGAAAAATAAATTTAATACAATTGGGACTAGGAAACTCTGTAACTTTTTTTATACTACTTCTTGAGTGGCAAACAAGCATACAGCCCACCTGATGTTAAGTAGTTACCGTAGCCTAGGTAGGTAGGTTAGTGGTTAACCTGGTGACAGAGTTATTTAGATCGCCCATATTTAGGCCTCTGTCATGATCTAACGACTGTTAACAGTCGGGACCGCCCTCCGAAGCACGGAGACTATTTTTTAAAATATTATTTATCAGTGATAAACAAGTGTATAACTCGCCTGATGGTAAGCAGTAAAATTATAATAATCATTTATTTTCAGATAACACAATGCATAGAGGACAATTACTACCTAGTAACTGTAGGTTATGGACGCTTGCAAAACCAGGAGCATTTCTGTGAGAAATCTACAATAAATGCAATTGGCGGTGTTTAGTCAAACTCAAAGTCAAACTAATTAGATCTAATACATGATACATATGAACGTCATAAAAACAAATGCCAGCATTTTTTTTCCTACGGCCAATTCTCTGACTAGGGTTTCAGTTTCTTGCCAATTCTTGCAAGTAACTGGCATTTTATAGTCCCATAACTCGGAAAGTTCGTAAAGCCGTCGGTCCTGCGTCCGATCTCTCTGCGGTTGTGTCGGATTGCAGTCCTTTTGGACTATGAGAGTAAGGAAATATAGAGTGTATTTATGTTTCCCAACCCAATATCAATTTTAAAGTAATAACTTCTTCGGGCACTTAAGGCACTTTTGAGATGAGGTAAAAGCACTGAACTCTCATGACCGTCACGCTCAGATATATATACCTAGAGTTGTTACTCCTGATCTGCTACGACAGTATCGAACCCGCAGTCTGATCATCAAACTCAAAATTAATTTAGGTTACAAAGTAACACTTATGAAGGTCATAAATTATGAATAAGTCAGAAAGATGATGTTAGCTAAATTTACCTACGGCTAGTTCGCTGACGTGGACCTATGAGAAGAACTAGCAAGAAACTCATTTTAATTGTCAAATAGTAACAATGTTTTGTAAAACACAGTTATGGTAGCATGCAAACTGATGCTGGCAAAACTCGATATGCAGTGCATCAGCAGTCGCACTCAACTACCACTAGAGCATCAAATCGGTTTCTAAATAAATACTGGCTATTTGTTCTTATAGAAGACTGTAAAATCAATGTCTTTGTTCAAGCACAAAGGGCAAAATCCCATCAGCAATGTTCCACTATAGCACATACTCGTGTTTTCAATTTGCGCTGTGTTGTGTACAATGTGTACAGCACCAAGATAGCCTTGCACGACTAAATAAAACTAAGTAAAGTACTACTTGTGTTTGCCTTTGAAATTGAAGACTAACACATTCTTTCTAACTTGCACTCAATCAAAGAAATTTTATAAACATTTATACTGTTAAGGTGGCAAACAAGCATATGGCCTGCCTGGTGTTAAGTAGTTTCCAAGAACGTATAGCACACGCTACTCTATATTATTATGTTTACCTCAGTTTAAAGCCCCGAAGAAAAAAAGTGAAACAATCACGACTAATTAGCTTTCATTTAAAGATTATAATTTAAACATTAATCAAATCAAAGCCCCTTTTCAGATTTTGATTAATCCATTGATCAAAGGATATTCTGTTATAAAAATACCTACAAGGGATTAAATTTTAATTACATTCATCCCAGTTAGCTTTCCATTTATAATGAATGCAAAAAATGCTGTATTTTGATTGAATTGTTTTTTTTTTCATGTTTGTTTCATACTTAACTAGATGTTGTCCGCGGCTCCGCCCGCGTGGATGTCGGTTGTCGCCTTTAAAAGTACCCTATGTCCTTTCCCAGGATATCATATAATGCAGTTTATATGTACCTAATATATTGATATTTCATTAAAATTTTGAGTGTAGATACGTTTAAAAAAAATTGATCAAATCGAATTCGAATGATTTAAAATTGATTGATTTAATTGCTACTACTCGTACTTTAGGGATTAAATATTTTCAATATTTGATCTGTGTCCAGGCCGACTTTTAGTCGATTTTATTCGAGTTAATTAAACATTTTATATTTTTTTAATTTAATTGCAATTTATATTTTTATTGTATGTACTATTGCTTCTTCACTGTTATAAACGTAGTTAGTTATTATATTGCCCTTTTATTTGTTTTATTAACCGACTTCAAAAAAGAAGGTTCTATGTTCGACTGTATGTTTTTTTTATGTATGTTCACCAATATCTACCCCATTTGTGGACCGATTCTCTATTTTTTTTTGTTTGAAAGAGTATACCCTAGATTTGGTCCCATTGGCACCAAGTCAGGATCTGATGATGGGATCCCAGGGAAATCGAGGGCAACCCTAAAATTTTATAGGTATTAACAACGTTTTTCATATATTTTTTACTTTTATTTTATCATTAAAAATTAAAAAATATTTTTTTTAGAAAAAAATTAAACCGACTTCAGAAAACTAATAATAATTGAATACAGATTGAACATAATGTACATGACTGAGGGCCTGATTTGACGCGCTGAGATTGGGACTGAGTTTCTTTTTACATCCCCTCTATCTTTATGTCTACGTATGTTCGAATAAAAGTCTTTCTTTCTTTAAAATGAGATAACAGTCACAAAGTTTTGTTATGCAGCTATAGTATTCGCTGCTTATCTTGTTTTATTATTTAAATCGATGCCTCTAACGTACTTCTACATTATTTATAGCAGCCAGCGACGTCAGCGACATATACGTAAATATTCGACTGATATCCAATTCATTTCCACTTGACATTTGTTCAATATCTCTTACATTATACACGTATTCGAATGATTTGAGAATCATAATAAGAATCACAAAAGAAGAACTATGCTACCTTCATACTGAGCGACACGTTCAGTATTTTTTTCTCTTTTTTTTTTAAAGATAACTCCCGTACTAGAGAACAAGCTCTGTGTCGCGGGGGACTTTACAAACATACAATTAACGGATACAAATTACACCAAGAGTCAGAACAACACTTTGTGGGTCACACAAAGTTTGGTCCTGTGTGGGAATCGAACCCACAACCTCGTGCACAGCTATATACTGCGGCCCCTGGACCACCAAGGTAGTCTTGTTCCCATGGGATAGAATACGTAGAACGTAATGATACAGAAAAATATAGTGATAGATGAATTGAAGCTACTAAGGTACTGTTGACGGCAAAAGTTTATGGGCGTTAGTGCGGTGCTACATCTTTTTTACTATAATATCATCGTACTAGCTGTTGCCCGCGGCTCCGCCTGCGTGAATGTCGGTTACCGCTGCAAAAATATGCAAAAATGTAGCCTATGTGTTATTCCAGACCATAATCTATCTTGGTGCCAAATTTCATCCAGATCCGTTCGGTAGTTTTTACGTGAAAGAGGAACAAACATCCATCCATCCATCCATCCATTCTCACAAACTTTCACATTTTATAATATTAGTAAGGATAAACAAGACATAGGACGAAATCCAAACTAAATGCGGGTAAAACCGTGATAAACACCTTGTCTTATATAGTGCAGCCGTTTACATATTTGTTGTGTTGATAAATTGTTATATAATAACTTATTTTATACAAAAGTTAATGCCTCTGAACGGCAAGCGACATTGCGGTAGACCGATAAAAAAATGGTGGGATCAGTTAGACTCATTTAACAAAGACTGAGCCTTAGCAGCTTTAGACTGAGGCAATTGGAAGAAAAGAATGGAAGTCTTTGCTTGCAGTGGGACAATACGGGCTTATCTATACTAATAAAAGAATTAGACATTTTTCACTGTAGTTTGCCGAAATTCACAAAAGCTGCTCAAAAGTGTTTAACTAAATCTAACGATATTTTGTAAAATTAAGTAGATATATATGTATAATATATTATGTTAATCAGTTTTAGCTTACAATATTGTTTTGGGAATAACTGTTAAAATATTGTAAATGGGTTTAAATAAATAAATAAATAAATATTATAAAACCTTCAGTTTTATAGTTTGTTTGTAAGAAGTGCAAAAAGGAATTACGGTTGAATTTCGACCACCGGGCGATCTTTAGTCTATATCTTAATAAGTAAAAGAGAACCTCTGTACCTACCTGTTTTGAAGCGCAGTGCGCGCACGGAGAGTTGTAAAAATTGTCATAAAAGTTCACACGTAGAAGGAGTGCAAAAGCAATTACGGTTGAATTTTCACCACCGGTCGATCTCTAGTCATTATAATAATACAAATGTTAAAATTTAAATTTAAATTATTTAGAACTGACGGTCATGAAGAGGTAGATGAATGTAGAGGAAGCGAAAGAAACATGTCTGGATCGGAGCATTTGGCTTGCTATAGTCTCTGCCTATCCTAATGAGAGACGGGCGTGATGATATGTATGTTAGAATTGTTTTTAATTTCAAACAAATCTCCATAATTATCTTACAGTTCCAATAGCCACGCCATCTTTGGCTCCTGACAGTGACGAGGTGATTATTCACGAACTTTGGTCGAGCTGTTTATGTTCCCTGACTAATTTCCCTCCAATAGAATTCAAATATTCATTGGCTAACCCATGGTTGCGTCAACGCCGTAACATAAATTTATGTATACATAATAAATTAGATATAATTAAATACATACCTACACATAAGCTTCTACTGCTTCTAGTAAACGTGAGATACTAAAATATGAAATGGACCAACCAACATGCAAGCGAGCAAACCCAACTGGGTAAGGTAACCTTCACCGATCTACAGTACTCATTAAGGTGTGCATTTTTTATGGAAACGTTGTTTCCTGGGAAACATATATGAGTATAACCCTGGGGTTATACTCATATATTAGCAACCAATACCTAAACAATACTATTCTTGGTACCGTGATAGGCGAAACCTTAAACTAGTTTGTTTAGAATCAGTAATAGGTTCAAGTAGGTACAATAATTTTTATACTTACCATGTTATATATTTGCCCAATAATGTATATGAAAATTGTTAAAAGTTGGACCTATCTTTTAACAAGCCATATTTTAGTTTTACAAATGCACAATACACCGAAATAGTTTCCTGTGCTCTGAAATACGTGACGCTAGCGGCACCTTCCGCTAGGTGACCATAATTGTGCAGAAAAATCTACACAAAAAAATCAGCTTATGACATCGTGAGTTTTCATTTTTAATAAACAAATTTGGGGTATTTTCTCTGCTGGGACTTTTTTTATCCTTCTTGGGTGGCAACCAAGTATATGGCCCGCTTGATGTTAAGCAGTTACCGTAGCCTATGGACGCTTGTAATACCAAGGTATCACTACTGCTACTGGTTTCCCCTTCTCTATTAAAAAAGAGGGCTAAGCCCTTAATCCACACACGCTGACTAAAAAATAGTTTTCAGGTATGTGGGTTTCCTCAAAATGTTTTCTTTCACTGGTAGCAGATGTTAAAATTACCACACACTACCTTGCAAAACTGGCTTATAGTAAATGAGTCTTTTTACCTTTCAACACGGAGTAACATGAGCATAATGACCGAATTGTGTCCGCACCCCAAACTGCTAATGAACACCACAATAAATCATTGTGAATATATCGCATTACGTTGTGGTTTAACATCAAATAGAAACTTTTGGGACAATGTTATTTTAAGGCTTAATTTACCTTATAAATAATTAACACCAATTTTAAATTGCTATATTGCTGTGACTTCGAGCCGTCCACCACCAGCTGTCATCTTTCTTAAGCAAGTTAAGTCATCCACTTCGCTACGAGCTCTCGACGAATCTTGTGTCTACCGTAGTAACCCTGTACCGTAGTAACCTAAACCCTGAGCGTCTTGTGTTCTGGGTGGTAAGCAGTTACTACGGTTAGTACGTTACGTACGGGTTTTTTTTTTTTTTTTTTTTTTTATACTACTTGAGTGGCAAACAAGCATACGGCCCGCCTGATGTTAAACAGTATCCGTAGCCTATAGACGCTTGCATTACCAGAGGTATCACTTGCGTGTTGCCAACCCATTTTTTTACACCAGGGCTTTAAGATGGAAGTTACCCTGGGATAGGAATACGTTCCTTTCAAAACGCATTCCTAAATGAGCGCTGGAGACCTGTACTCACACACAGGAACACAACTACACCGCTGTGTGTAGTCATTTGGCTGTGGTATTCTGTAAGGTGGAGGTCCTTCCCCAGTCGGGCTTGCTCACTAGTATGGTGCCCTACCTCTCTTACGCGTGCGGTTACGAGTACGGTTTGCCTATGGACGTTAGCAATACGAGGTGCATTACTCGTGCGTTGTTGAGTCTGCCTGTTGTAGCACCAGATATTTGTGTTTTGGGATAAGCAAAACGTTATTTTAATCAAAGTTTATATCTGCACCTTAGCGTCGCCGCATACGGGCCACCGGATGGATGCTAATAATAATAATAATAATAATAATAATAATCATTTATTTCAGAAATACACAGATTACATAGTACAAAACAATATAGCCTATATATTTCCATAGATAAATACCTTACAAACTAACATATATATATATAAAACTTATAACTAAACACATTTAATCGGTGTCGTGTTACACCTCGCTGTGTTGTGTAACCGACCGCGAAAACGTCGATACACGACACCTTTCGGCCAAAACTCTTCCTCGAGGAATCTATCGATAGCATGCGTTGGCACCCGCACCACAAACGAATTGAAATTGGTGCTAGAACGCGGTACCAACTTTTCGACCCTCAAGGTCCAGTTGACTTTCTTGAGGATATACTCCACAATATCCTCGGTCTTCGTGGTGTGATGGAGACGGGACACATATAGCTGCGTCGTAGGTATTGCGGGACGCAGCAGCATATTAGGCCCCGTCAGCGCAGTACCGCACTGGTTCCGACAAGGAGGCTTCCTTTTCTTCTTCTCGACCTTGACAAAGCCATCCTTGTCCGTGTCGATTTTGGAAACCCGCTGTTTCCGCGCCTGATCTTCCTGTCGTGTCACCACCGAGGGCTTTTTGGTGGCGGCAATGGCAGCGTAGGCACGTTTAGGGGTCAACGTGCCCACACGATTCGACGCCTCAACACATGTCGAGGCAGGGACGGCGGTGTCACATTTTGCACCGCATGCAATATTGGCGGCCGGTGACGCAACTGCACTCACCGACTTCAAACTGCTGATGGAAGCGTTCTGCGTAGCCTCGCGACAACTGTTGACGTTAGAGGTGTCGGGTGTCCTACCGCTCGAATTAGCGTTGCGTAACAACACTACTTCGGCACGTAATATGCTAATGGAAATGCAAAACTCATGGATAAGTTCTGGGCCATACATGTCACAATTTAGACTGCCATCGAGACGCTAAGAAGGAGAATAAAAGTTTTCCTTAAATGAACGCTGGGGATCTATAATTACACACAGGAGTACAACTAAACCACTGTGAGTGGTTATATGGCTGTGTGGCCTTCTGTAATGGGTGGGTGGTAAACGGGCCACCGGCCACAACCACAAAATGGCATCGGCGGCATATTTCCTGTAGTTTTCATACATTTTATATGGACTCGCCGCACACGGTCAACGCCGGTGGCTGCCATACGCTACAAATAAAGTGTATGAGAACAGAGCCTCCTAGACAAGTGGCATAAGCGATAGCCTAATCGAAAAGTCAAAAAAGAAAATGTATGGGATTTGACGTAAGTTTACGACATTAAATCGTAGACTCACGTCAAATTCCATACATTTAATTTTTTGACTTTTCAATTCGACTATCGCTTATGCCACTTGTCTAGAGGGGCAGGTCGGTGGCGGCGTTTGGTGACTGTCGTCTGTGGCCCGTGTGCGGCCACCCTTAGTCAAGCTTGCTCACTGGTATTGTGCCGTGATATCTGTTTTTTAAACCAAGACAAAACACTAAGGCTTCGTCCGGATGAGCGATAAAAAGCATATACCCAGCATCCAGCGCAGTTCAATATGGCTCAATAAAAATTGTCGCGTTTTAAAAGCGGTGATATGTGAATAAATACTAAGGAATCCATTTGTTTCAATTCAACGCTAGTCTAACCGAGGCCTAAGTTTCCTTAAGATGTATTTTGATTCTGTTCAATCGAGCGATAAATATTCAATTAAAACTTGCTCCAACAACAATATACCAAGTCATTATGAAGATACTACAATTTAGTTTTTATATAAATGTTGTTTACCTACTAAATGGTCTGTCTAGACAAATATTTAAAAAGTTTTGTCCAAGTTTGGAATCAATTAGTTAAATTGTGAATGAATATATGGATGAATAAGGTTTTTCTTTCTTCACGAAGGTAACGGTACAGTCAACAAAGGTTTTCAGAAAAGTCAACAAAATTCAGATTCATAATAGTCCCACCTGCTACAATATCAGTTCGTAATTATATGCCAACTGAATCTGTCCCAAACGTAGGTATTTATTTTCACAGATTGCGACTTAGATTTTAGGGTGATTTGACTGCATAAATTTGTCCATACCATACTATTAACTAAAGATTCTAACTAAGAATTAAAGTTTGAGGATTTTGCTAGTTCTTCAAATGAGAAGAACTAGCAAAAACCTCTCGCTTTCAAGACAAGTGGCATAAACGGTAATCGAAGCGAAAAATCTTGAAAGCAAATGTATGGGATTTGATGCAAGTTTACGACATTATATCGCAGACTTACGGCAAATCGCATACATTTCCTTTTTTTATTTTTCGACTCGACTACTGTTTATGCCACTTGTCTAGAGGGCTTGTTATATATTATATTAAACTTTCACAATTTATACACAAAAGGTATGAAAACCTAAAAAAATATTACACGAATTAGACCCACGGTAGTGTAGTTGTCCATTACCAGTTACATTCATAATTTGTGACTTTCATAAGTGTTATTTTGTAATCTAAATAAACTTTGATTCTGAGTTTGAAACATGACGAACATAAGTTGATAATAAAATAAATATATTAAATATCTTCCGTGAAAATATGTATTATATTAATCGCAAAATAAAAATAGCATACCAATCAATAAATATCAGTTGATACCGCCATTTTGTCCCTGGCATTACATCCGTTGCCGTTATTATTTTTCCAACTATAAACACTGTTACTTCCTCCCGAGAAATTATTACAGAAAATGATTGTCTTACTACGTCATCTTATCCTATAGACAATGGTACCATAGCAACCAATAAAACTAGTAAACATAAAATTAATCTTTTTTCAAAAAGAAAATTAAAAAAGACACTATAATAACTCACACATTTTGCAAAGAGAACTTGTTTTAAAATAAAACGCTTACGTGACACTCGTACTATCAATCCATTTCTCATAACGCATATTCTTCAGAGATTATGCAAATTTTAGTACACAGTCGCCGTGACAATGCCAGATGTAGATAGTATGGATTGCCAAGATGCATCGAAGGTTTATTGAAGTGTTAACTACTTTAGGTACGTTAGGCGATTTTAGGTATAAGGAACTCACGTGATCGTCACGCTTTGATACATCTAAACTAATATTTTAGATAGATAGGTATGTAGCATTATGCTGAGATGGTGGCCTATTCAGGCTCGCACATACATTTTATATCATACCTTTCTTTTGTGTTATCATATTATTTTTATTAGTTCTAATGTATGTATATCTCTCTATAACCTGTATGATTGTATTGTTTTTATATTGTCCGAGATGTGAATAAATGTTTCTTTCTTTCTTTCTTTATTGTACACAACTTAAGTACTATAACTAATACAAGAGACAAAATAATTACAAATAAGTGGGCACAATGGGCGGTCTTATCGCTAAAAGCGATCCTTCCAGACAACCTTAGGATCGACTTATTGGTAGAGGAGATGGTAGCTTATTAGTAGAGGTAGATTATAAAGAGGAAAAAAGTGAATTTTTGTATTTTTTTTTTGGTCTGTTTATTACGATTAAACCCAAGAACTATACGACCCATTTTAAAAATTCTTTCCCCAATAGAAAGCTACATTATCAGTGGGTAGTACAGGCATATTCTATTGAAAAAAAAAACCGGGATCTCCACGAAAACTTAATAAATTTTATTGTCCACCCGTGCAAAGCCGGGACAAGCCACTAGTATATAATACAGATGTATGATGTTATGTTATATGGGGGGCTCCATGTGCTGGATTTCTTTCTTTCTTTCAGAATTATGAACGTAAAAGAAAAATAATTCGTGAATTACTATGAGTTTTAATTTAGAAAATTTCTCCTTTTTTATTTTTTTCTTTGTTTAGAAAAGTTATAGAACGAACTTAGCTACAAAACATTCCTTCTAAAACTTTTCTCAGCAGACATACTGCATGTATTCTAAAGTTTATATTATTAAATAAAGAATATGTGTGATTGCTTTGTTGAATTAATAAGACACAACATTACAGAAGTATTTTGATGAAAACATGCATAAAATATTATTAATCTGGGTATACAAGGCATTTTTTATACTAATGTAGTTTGTAAACAAAGTGGTATGCCCTTCTAGACAAGTGATAATATCAACGGTAATCAAATCAAATTGAATAGAAAACAAATGCATGGAATTTGACATAAAGTAACGATATAATGTCGTAAACTTACGTCAAATCGAATAAAATAGAAAACGAATGTATGACACATTTGGTTTCTTTGTATTTTGTAAATATTATTATTATTGGGAATTTTTATTTTTCTCAGCTCTTGAGCTGGTTTTAACCACATTTACGGGCGGTAGCCAAGTAAATGTAGCGTGTTGTGAAAATTTAAGATGTATTTGGGTGTGATGTTGTGATTTCATTTTCATCTATTTGCATGAACTTTCTCACTATTCTGCAGGTATTTAGAATGGCATGTTATGTATAGGTTTTCTTTAAGGTCTATCAATTTGAGGCTATTGTGGAGGTGTTTGGGTATCATACCGGTCGTGGAAAGCACTATTGGCACAACGTATACTTTTTATTATTATTATTTTATTTGATTCGACCACAGTTTACTGTTAAGGTAGCCGGTCGAAGTGACGCTATTATGTCCTCCTAGACTATAAATATCTTGATAGAGGCTAGCCATCTAGCACGAAAGATATTATAGTGCACAAGTGTGTGCGCCAGATAGAATGTAAACACAATATTGCGTGACAGTAAGAACCTATATATATTTTTGCCACGACCTAGTAATCGAACCTGGAACCTCGTGTTAAGTCGTGTTCAGCAGTCGCAAAGAACGACCAATAGACAAAGCGGTAGTTACATACTACTACCTATTATTGCGGCAACGTAATATTATCTGCCCCTCTAGACAAGTCGCATAAGCGATAATAAAAGTCAAAAAAACAAATGTATGGGATTTGAGGTAAGTCTACGATATAATGTCGTAAACTTACGTCAAATCCCATACATTTGCTTTTTCGACTTTTCGATTCGACTACAGTTATGCCACTAGTCTAGAGGCTCTGGTACTGTAATGCCATTTGCTACCTAAAAGCTATTGAATTAAGGTTAGTATGCATGAAAATAAAAATAAAGATGAAGTCTAGTTTATATTTGACTAAGAATAAGCATTGCTATTCACGAGAAAGAGGTAGGGTACCATACTAAGTGATACCTACTTCTGGTATTGCAAGCATCCATAGGCTACGGTAACTGCTTAACATCAGATGGACCGTATGCTTCTATACCACCCTAGAAGTATAAAGAAGAAAAAATAGGAGTTGTGAACAATCTCGACTGGGAAAGGACGTCCGCAGAAAACTACAGCTAAATGACTACCTACACAAAACGGTGTAGTTGTGTTCATGTGTGTGAGTACAGATTTCAAGTGCTCATTTAAGGATGCGTTTTAACGAAAACGATTTCCTATTGTAGGAAAATTTCAATTTATTACCCTGGTATTTATTTTTAGGTCGGCAATTTGCAAGTGATACTTCTGGTATTGCAAGCGTCCATAAGCTACGGTAACTGCTTACCATCAGGCGGGTCGTATGCTTGTCAACTAAGTATGTAGTATAAAAATGTCAATAAAGAAAATTTTTATAAAAAAAAGTAAGAATAGGTAGACAACACAGGTGTGTTTGTTTTATAAAAAGATTGACTGTAGCTTTCGCAATTTTGTCACGTTGTGTGTCCAAATAAGTAATGAGATTTGCGTTTGTCAAATACCTAGTCGTCAATTCATTCGTCTTGACGTGTCGGAGTGACAAAACACATATGAAAGGAGATTCAATATTTATTATTTACTAGCTTTCGGTCGCAGCTTCACTTTCGTATTATTCTAACGTTTGTAAGTATGCAGAACAATTGCCAAAATAGTTTATTCCTAAACCATTACAGTATGGAGGATAAATATGTTTTAACAAGCTTTTATTTTGCTTGCAATGTATGTTAGCCAGTCATATTTTTCTTGACGTGTGCTATACTCCTAGGTAGTGTTTAGGGTGTAGCGTTGGAGTCGGAAGATGGCCATAGGAACGTCGTGTTTGGGCTCCTAAAGCATAATATGGATAACTATTAGGAATATTTGATGCGTAAAATACCATAAAATAAAAGCTTCTTATTTATATAGATTGGTGTACATACTATAGCATGAGGTTCTTGAAATAAGTTAAAGGGTCAGAACGGCAACGCGCGCGTTATACATATCTACCCCTAGTGTTGCAAGCTGCCATAGGCTACGGTAACTGCTTACCATCAGGCAGGACGTTTGCTTGTTATCCTTCTTAGTTAGTTGTTTGTATTATTTACTGTTTTGACCAGCCAGGTCTTCATTCTATATGGGAAAGTAAAGTTCCATGTTCTCGTATGAAACTCACGTAAAGTTCTGTAAACTTTATGCTGGTAGGAGAGAAACTTTAGAACTAATATAATATGTAACAAACACAGTAATGGAAGCCGAATGGAAAAGTACCCACAGATATAATAGAGTGAACTTGTACAAAGTGGAATTCACAAAAACACACTTTATAAGATATTACAAGAATAGTTACTAAATAAAATAAAACTAAACAACAGAATAGAAAAAGATAACCTTACAGAAGACTATAGCCAAATAATTGTGTTCCTATGTGTCAGTACAGGTCTGCAGCGCTTATTTAGGCATACGTTTTGAAATAAACGTTTTCCTATCCCAGGGATATTCCATCTTAAAGTTCTGGTGTAAAAAATAAGATAAGAAATAAGATCGGCAAAACGCAAATGATACCTCTGGTATTGCAAGCGTTCATAGGCTGCGGTAACTGCTTAACATCAGGTAGCCGTATGCTTGTTTGCTATTCAAGTAGCATCAAAAAAGAGACTGTCGAACATACGATTAAAAAAAGGCTATTCTCAACAAAATGTAAACCGATACACGTAGTAGGACAATTGTGGTGAGTGCACACTGAGTGCATCAGCCGCACAATCCTCACACAATGCAGGGCCGTGGCTGCATCGAGCCGTATCAACCATTGTGTAACTCGAGGCCAGGATATATCATTGTAACCAAACGCCGCTGCCGCCTCCTTACCCTTCCTCTCTGTCGCTATTGTTCTTGTAGGTACTATATCTTAATAATATATTTGCAAATTATTAATGGGTCGTAACTGACCCATTTGCTATGTAGCTAAGCTTGGTTAAAATTTGGGAGCTTGTGCCATTCACTTGCAGTAAAAAAATAACGATGTTCTTAATGATGTCGCTGGGGAAAATTGTCTTATTAATAAAGAAAGATATGCTACCTTTCATACTGAGCGGCGTTCAGTTTTCTTCCCGTGTTTTGGTACGTACTTGCTTATAGAGTTAAAGTATGAATGCGATAGATAATACAGTTTGTTATGATACAGAAAGAGATAGTGATAGATGCAATTAAGCTACTTAGCTGCGGTTGACTGCAACAATTTCCGTGCGCTAGTGCAATATCTACGTATTTCTACAACTAGTACTGCTTCTGGTACAAACCTCAGTTTCATAGTAATACATGGGAATACGTAAAACGTAGTTACATTGGATAAAAAATTGACTTTTCAAATTATATACGGTGTCAGAGGAATTTCCTCCCACGTACGATTAGGTTGTGAAATGAGCTGCCGAGGTTTTCCCGAAAGATTTCAAGAAATGTGTTATAAGGTTTCGGCAACGCACGAGTATAGGCTATGGTAACTGCTTACCATCAGGCGGACCGTATGCTTGTTTGCCTCCTTGGTAGTATTAAAAATATATATATATAAATAAGGTAAACTCTCAGCAAGAAACAAGCTTTGTATCATGGTGGACTTATAATTAGGGACAAAAAGTACACATACCTACCTATATACGTAACAACCATTTGCACACATAAAAAATAGTAATAAATCTTTTGTAAAAAGTAATGTTGTACTTAGTACCTAATTAATGTGTACCTATCAATGTACTTATGTAATTTTGCCTTTTTAAGGCGAATAAATCATAATAACCACTTTTTCTCTCGTAAATGAATGAACTACTTTAACTATGCAGTCATATCATATTCTAACTTATAACTGTCCATCGATAAGTTATTAGAAAAAAAAAACATGCGGTGCAGACTTTGAGGACTGCCGATATAAGTGAACACTATACCCTATGTCAATTGAATATATAAATAAGGTAAACAAAACTTATCTGTTTAAAGTTATCACACATAATGTCACTAAATGGAACAAATAACACATTTACATGAATTTCGAAAGTTTCAACTTGATTAACTAGCACTGTTTATACTAGGTGGATCGAAATATTCGCGGCCTACCACATAAATACTTGACTTATTTTAATGTAACTGACCTCATTCGATTTGTTTACTCTCTGGTTGTCACATTGTAAAATTCTGTCACAATAGCATTATCTGTTTTTAAATTAGACTGAATTTTGTGAGCCTAAGTGCAGCGTTTTTAAAGAATGGAGAAAATTGAGCAACGTGCGGTCATCAAATACCTGTTTAAAAAAAAACTGACTCCAAAAGAGATTCACGAAGATATGTCAACAACATTGGGGGAATCTGCTCCATCGTATACGACTGTGAAAAAGTGGGTTGCAGAATTTAAACGCGGACGAGAGAGTATTGAAGATGACCCTCGCTCCGGCCGGCCTACGACGTCTACGACTGAAGAAAACATTGGGAAAATCTGTGATCTGATATTGGCAGATCGAAGATTGACCATCAGGGAGATTTCTGACACTATTGGCATCTCATATGAACGAACACAAAACATCATAGTCAATGAACTTGGATTTTCTAAGGTTTCTGCGCGGTGGGTCCCCAGATTGCTTTCAGTTGAACAAAAACGAATACGGCTCACGATTTCTCGCGACAGTTTGGAAATGTTTGAGACTGATCCACAAGATTTTTTGGACAGATTTGTTACAATGGATGAAACCTGGGTACACCACTACACCCCAGAGTCAAAACAGCAATCCAAGCAGTGGAAAAAACCTGATGAACCGACTCCAAAAAAAGCCAAAACAATTTTGTCAGCTGGCAAGGTGATGGCGTCAGTTTTTTGGGATGCTAAGGGTGTCGTCATGGTGGACTACCTTGCAAAAGGTGAGACTATAAACTCTGCTTATTACTGCACCCTTTTACGTCATTTGCGTGAAACGATCAAAGAGAAAAGGCCAGGACTACTTAGCAAGAAAGTGTTGTTCCATCAGGATAATGCACGCGTTCACACGTCTGTTGAATCAATGGCTCAAATTCGTGATTGTGGCTTTGAATTACTGCCCCATCCCGCCTATTCCCCTGATTTGGCACTCACTCGCGCTCAATTTAAGTTTTTAGTGATCGATTATGTCTGTAGTAAATCGAATTTCGCATTTCCGATCAATTAAAAGATATAAAAAAAACAAAGTAGATTTTTTAATTAACAATCAACTAATGTATATTACCAAAATTTAAGTCCGCCTTTATACATTAATGTTTTTGTGTATAAAAAAGTTTTAAATAAATAAGATATAAAGTAATTTAAATTATTTTATTTTTATTATAATTATTTATATATATTTATTTTATTTATTTATTTAGAACAAGAGGTCGTCTTATCCATACGTCAGAAATTTTCCGAACCTATCTGTATATTATTATAACTGACTTTAATAATTAAAAAAATTATATACATACATATTTATACTTGAAGAACAGTTTTATTTATTTATCCTACCTTTTTCTGTCTTCGCAGCGGTCAATGTGCAGAATTTAGTACGTACACAACCTATAAGTACACATTATTATTTCCTAATTCTATTGAAATATTATCACTGAGTATCAAAAAAAGTTTGTTTCTTAGTACCTTTTGACTATAAACAACGAAATAAAAAAAAACTGTTATTTCAAATAATTGAATTTATCGAATCGAATAATATTATAATTATATCATAATTATTTGTCAGTGCACGTGGACATCACTAAAATGTCAATGGTCGGGTTGTGTTTACCTTATTTTTATATTCAATTGACACAGAGTATAGTAACTTGTGAAATCGTCGAGCTATTAGATTATTATTTTTGAATATGGAAAGCGTTCGGTGACGATAACGCGAGTTCCATGATTTTTGAACATCCAAAAAGTGCTCAACGCGCCTAAATAAGATTTTACTACAAAATCCGGACATTGTTGCTGACCGTACTAAATAATCAAGAGAAACTTTTATCATTTCATGCAGTTGTTATGTAGGTACTTGTCAACACACGACAACAGTTTTTTCATAATACCACAATAGCGTTTCACTGACGGTGAGTAGTCATATCTGTCTCTATAGAATACAGTGAGATGTAAGCCAATAAATTACCTTTCACAAAAACTGGACAAAAATATTTATCAAATAAACTTTACATTTTTATATATAAGTGTAGAAGTATAATTATGTAGTATCGATATAGCCACCTTTTTTACAAATCATCCTGATGTCTTGTTGTTTATATTACTCAGGAGGCAAACGAGCATACGACCCCGCTCTCTGGTGTTACAAGCGTCCATAGGTCCATAATTACCGGAGCCTATGGACGCTTATAACACCAGAGTTATTACACTCGCCTCTCGACCCTGTAAAAACCTTTTAACTCCCTTCTTAAATAATCCCACGCCTCCCATGTTGTCTCTCGGGAAAAGCTCGACAAAGAGCTCATTCCACAACGTTAATCGTAAATTACTATCCTAGTTTCGGCACTATCTTCGTCTTCACAAAGTATAAAACTAAGTCGCTCGCGCTGTCTATACGCTTACATATTTTTAACTACACAACGGATTTTAATGCAGTTTTAGCAATCATCATCATCATCATCTTAACCCATAAACGTCCCACTGCTGGGCACGGGTCTTCTCCATGCAGTTAGAGGGATATTCGCCTGCTTTACCACGCTGGCCAGACGGGTTGGCAAGGGGTTTTGTTTCGAGTTTTCTCTCTCTTGCAGTGATTATTGTCGGCAGACAATAAAAAAAGGAGTAAGTCAGGCATGACTTACTCCTTTATTGGACTCTTACGACACCCCAGGGATAGAACGGGGTGTTGACATTTGTATTCTTAATCCGTCATCAGGTGGACAATTTCAGCAATAGATAGAGTGATTCAAGAGGAAAGGTTCATATGTATAATACATGCATGTTATAAACGAGGGTAAGTTGAAGTTTTCAAATCTGTATCTTATCATAAGCCATGGTTTTTTTTTGTCATTAAAAAGACAGCTCCCACACTAAAGAACAAGCGCTGTGTTGCGGGGGACTTTACAAACATACAATTAACGGAAACAAATTACACCCAGACTCAGAACAACTCTTTGTAGGTCGCACAAACTTTTGTCCTGTGTGGGAATCCAACCCACAACCTCGTGCACAGTAAGTATATACTGCGGTAACTGGACCACCAAGGCAGAAAAGACAGTATAAGACTATTTGATGCCAAAATAAAAATAAAACAAAACATAAAATTACCTGGCTCGTGTATACCTACTACACCTACCGCGTTATAATTAAGTTTTCTATATGATATTCTAGCTTAATATTATTGCAGACGTGTGTTACTAATGAATACAGTGCTGTACTTCACCCTCTTTAATGTTATTACTACCCTCTTTGGGAACATATATATTAATTAGCCGTAGCACATCATAGCAGCAACTACTAAGTATATTAAATGCACTAGAAGTTCATTAAAGATATGCACGCGTACGTAGCTGTATGTTTACAGTTCAATTTTGTTTTGTTTTGATGATAAGACGTGATATAAACTTTTGACACCAGTGATGCTAGATGAAAGACTAAACAACTGTAGAAGTACTTCCACACAGAAGAATACAAATAAATATCGTCACACAGTGGTATAGTTGTGTGAATATTCGTCTCCAGTCTTCAGTGTAGGTAAGGGGCAAACTCATAGCCATCCATAACCTGAGAAATATTTTTTTGGGTCGTTAACACACAAGTTTTGATTTAAGAATGATTTCTATCAAACGGCTCGCATCTCATCGAACAGATTTTACAATCTTTAAACGATATTAAATCGTGTACACAGTATTTAAAGTCTATATTACCAAACCGCACATGCTTTAGTTATTGCAACGCTGCGGTAACTCTTTCCCATCAATCGGGCCGCATGCTTGTTTGACGCTAAAGTAATATAACGATTTGCAGTCATATATTTCAGGATATTGTGTACCTAAATAATAATAATATTTTTGGGACAACTCACACACCGCCATCAGATTCCAAACTAGGCAGAGCCTGTACTCTGGCAAGCAGAAAACTGATTAACATACTTATATATTTCTAAATACATACATATTATAGATAAATAACACCCAGACTCAAAACAAACATTTATGCTCATCACACAAGGATTTGTCCTGGGTGGGAATCGAACCCACGACCTCCAGTGTCAGAGTCACTAACCACTAGACCAACAGGCCAGTCAAAAATAATATCAGAAATAAAAACAACATATTTCACCACAATAACACACTCGCCTGTCTACAAGTTGTTCGATAGGTATTCAAATGATGGGAGTGTTCATATGAAATTAAAAAATTTTGTATTAGATTAATTAGTTTATTTAAGTCTTTCAATTTAGATTTTTTATTTTCTGAACCGACCAGAATCACCTCTCATTCTGCAACATGCTTAGACAATATTTTTTATAACTGTCAGTATCTATATAAGACTATATTAAGTGACTTAACTTCAGATCATTGCGGGCAAAAAGCTGGATTTCCTTTAAGTACACCTGTTAAAGTGAACAAGATCACGTGTAGGCCAATGACCTCTGTTCGCCTAAAACGTTTCAATGAGAGTGTTGCCGCTAAAGTCACCAATATTAGTCTAATCCAGAATGATCCTAATGATCTATACGAGTCATTATTGAATGTAATTCAATTGGAATACAATACTATTTTTAAATCTAAGACATTTACTAAACAAGCTAACATCAAATTCTGTGACTGGGCAACATCTGGAATTTACAAAAGTAGAACTAAGTTATATGAGCTTTATGGCATGAAAAAATATAATTTTGAGCCAGAATTTGTTCAGTATGTCAGAGACTATTCAAAAACTTTTAAAAGGACATGTGCAGCTGCTAAATCATTATATTTAAGTAACAAAATTAAGCAGTCTGACAATAAAATAAAAACTACTTGGAATATAATTAATAATGAAACTGGTCGTATTAAATTGCGAGATAATAATTTTCAATTGAATATTAACAATAAAATAATTTCAAATAATGCAGATGTAGCTCAAACCTTCAACAACTTTTTTGTAAACATTCCTTTAAACACAACCAGCAGCTTGAATTCTTGCCCAGTCATAGCTGAATCCTTGGTTAGGCGGAGCGTGAAAGAGTGCAGTGACCTATTTAGTTTTAAATATATATGCCCCAATGATATAATTAAAGTTTTTAAGTCGCTTAATTCAAAAAAAACTGCCGACTTATGGGGTATTTCTGTTAAATTAGTTGAAAATATTATTTTTAATATAGCGCCACATCTGGCTGTAATATTTAATAGATGTGTGGATGCAGGTGTGTTTCCCAATTTAATGAAACACAGTAAAGTGATACCGTTATTTAAAAATGGATCTAAGAGCGACCCTACTAACTTTAGACCAATATCTATATTGCCCGCTATTAGTAAAATCTTTGAGAAAGTTATACTGCAGCAATTAGAGAGTCACTTTAACTTAAATAAATTATTACACAAAGAGCAATATGGTTTCACAAAGGGTCGCTCCACCGTAGATGCAGGTGTTATATTAATAAAACATATCTTTGATGCCTGGGAAAATTCTATGGATGCTATTGGTGTATTCTGTGACCTTTCTAAAGCTTTTGACTGCGTTGATCACAATACGCTTTTGCGAAAGCTTAGTCATTACGGTATTAGGGGCGCTGCACTTAATCTTGTTGCTGCCTACCTGAGTCACAGGGTTCAATACGTAGATGTAAATGAAAATAGGTCTTCTGGATTACCTATAGCAATGGGCGTGCCCCAGGGTTCAATTCTAGGTCCTTTTCTCTTCTTAGTGTATGTAAATGATTTACCTTTCTTTGTACAGGATTTGTGCGACATAGTGCTATTTGCAGATGATACATCACTTATCTTCAAAATCGACCGTAAAGAAAGTAACTTTGATGTTGTAAATGGTTCTCTCGCACAAGTCCTGGACTGGTTCACATCAAACAATCTACTGTTAAATTCAAAAAAAACTAAATGCATTAAATTTACCATGCCTAACGTAAGAAGTGTTACCACTAATTTGAGTCTAAATAATGAAGCTATTTCACTTGTTGAGTCTACAGTTTTTTTGGGTTTAACTTTAGATCGTAAACTTCAGTGGGGAGCCCATATATCATGCCTCGCAGGAAAACTTAGCTCTGCGGCTTTTGCTGTTAGTAAAGTAAGACAACTTACGGATGTAGATACGGCTAGATTAGTTTACTTTAGTTATTTTCACAGCGTCATGTCCTACGGCATATTGCTGTGGGGCAAGGCTGCTGATATTGAAACCATTTTCTTAATTCAGAAACGAGCTGTACGCTCCATTTACAATCTAGGCTCACGAGTTTCTCTTAGAGAACGTTTTAAAGAAATAGGTATTTTAACAGTTGCATCACAATATATATTTCCGAATATTATGTTTGTTAAACAGAATATTGAACTATATATTAAGAACAGTGATATTCATTCAGTAAATACTAGAAACAAACATAAGTTAGTTGGCACGTACCATCGCTTACACAAAGTACATAATTCTTTTGTAGGACTCGGTATACGCTTTTTTAACAAATTACCGAAAGAGATAATGAATTTGCCCTTACACAAATTTAAACCTACTATTAAAAATCATCTCATAGGAAAGGGCTATTATACAATAAATGATTATTTGAACGACAAAAAGTCTTGGAATTAGTTGTATTATATAGTTGTTTGTTTAATTTAGAATAAATCAGCTTAGTACTTAAGTTCTAATTTGTGACGTGAGGCACATTGTGAATTCTAGTGATAATTCTGTACTTTTTCTTTTTTTTCGTTGTTTTTTTATTTAGTAGCAAAACGTTATTTACAAAAAAAATTGTCACTATTCACATATTGCCTTATTCTTTAATAGCAATATGTAAATTGAAGCAGACTTTAACACATACTTTAGGTTTTTTTTTTCTCGCAAGACCAGTACTAAGTACGATTATCATATTTTACCAATATAGTTAGTATCGTGTTTTGACTGCATCAGCTTGCATGCTATCATACTTGTATTTTACAAAAGATTGTAACTATCTGGCGATTAAAAAGAGTGGCCTGAGTTTCTTGCTAGTTCTTCTCAAGGCTCCACGTCAGCGAACTAGCCGTAGGAAAATTTTGCTGACATCATCTTTCTGGTTTATTCATAATTTATGACCTTCATAAGTGTTACTTTGTAACCTAAATGAATAAATGAATTTTGAGTTTGAGTTTGAGTTTGAGTTTGAGTTTGAAAATGCATCGAGCTGCAAATTCCTTTGACATACATACGTGGAACTGGGCGTGTGAGTGTTACGTTTGGTTATCGATTGTCGTTTATTTGTCGCATAGATATTTCATAAATATAGCCACGGCTGACTCATTGGCTGGTTTGAAAAATTTAAGTTTAATTTTGCGGAAATCCTAAGGATTTGGGTCTTTTGTATTACTGAGTCCCGCAAAGTGTTGTTGGGTTTTTCTGGTAGAAAATTCTATCGCCATTAAAATGCTTGGAGTTTCCCTGCTTAATTAAATCAAAACTGAAAATATCTGTAGGAGACCCAAAGTGACCGATACAGCTTTCAATATTACCTCAATTGACTGACAACGGGGAGGGATGATAGCTCGCAAAACTAATAGCTCTTGGGGTAGAAAGACGCAGCGAGGGCAGGTCTTCAACAAGGTGGATAAGGTGTTATTCGTCCGTGTGGTGACGGATTAAGAATACAGAGATGTCACCACCCTATTTCATCCCGAGGGTGTCGTAAGAGTCGACTAAGGGAGTAAGTTATGGAGACAATATCCATTGCAAGAGAGGGAAAACTCGAAATAAAACCCTATACCAACCCGTCTTGCCAGCGTGGTATAGTAGGCTAATATCCCTCCAAGTATATGGAGGAGACCCGTGCCCAAGCAGTGGGGCGTTTATGGGTTGTGATGATGATGTAGTTGTCTGGATGTCATTGTCAAGGCTTTGCCTAGTTTGGGATCAGATGATCAGATGGTGGTGTGTGAGTTGTCTCAAAAATATTATTATTATGTCGAGCAGTGGACGTCTTTCGGCTGAGTTGATGATAATGATCTGTTAAACGTATATGTCTATATATAAAGACTCTAACAAAACTTATAATAGCTTCCAATAAATTTAATTTACTGCAAAATGCACTTTAGTATTAGTTGGTGGCATCAACGGGGCTTTGATATGTAGGCCAACTTTGAGTGCATCGTATTATAAAGCACTTCACTTGTTAAACTACAATGTGGAAACCATAATTGTATACAAACCAACTTATCATATATAAATAATTGTATACTGACACAAAAGATTGAGGGAAATACACACACATACAAAGTCTAGGGATATGTTATTCAGAAACTAATCTTAGTTTTATATTACACCTTCACAGTAAGCTCAGATTTAAATCCTATCTAACATGCATGGACATGTTATATCGAAGGGCATTGAAGGATTTCCCGCCTAATATGCCGATGGAACAACTTTTCCAACAATTTTGAAAGAACATCGAAGCGCACACTCCAGTGAGTCATTAATACTTTAATTTTAAGTAAGTGTTTACGTTGCATTTCTATATAAGAGTGTTTTTAATTTTTTTATCTCAAAGTTCCTACTGGAACGGCAAATTCCCAGCACATCAGACTGCGCCACGGCAAAGCGTGGTAGCGTTTAGGTTATATGATAAAATAATGATTAAATGTAGTATTGATTTTCATAGAACTACTAGTTTAACGAGTGTGACGCTTTTCAAAAAAAATATAAATGGAAATCAGTCTACAAATTGCGTACAATACTCCTAGATCTTGTTCCCCCTTGGCTTGTTGCCGAGAATAAGGAGAAAAAATTAACAATGTAACTTGACAACGTTAATTTTCTTGCTTGAAATTCAAAAGGTTTGATAGAGACCGCCATTTTGTCGTCAGAGAAAATCGTTCATAATAGGTAAGTACTTTTCTCCTACGCTTTTAAACTGTGAAGTAAAAATATTTTGAATATTTGAAGGATATAGGGTTCTTTTACCGAGATAACTAACATCCACGCGGGCAGAACTACGGCCAAAAGCTAGTACTTAGTAACAATTTTGATTACAACCCGTACTAATATAAACTCAAACTTCTTTGTATTTATATTTATTCCGTCTGTTTATTCAGCTAGTCTGGATAACGAACTGACAACGAATAAAATATTGAGCTCGACGAAACAAATAAACGAGTGGCAGAGGTAGAGTCTTCATACATCCGACAAACAACTCATATTATTTGCAAAAATAATTGGGTATTATTCCGTATTATAGTGTCATAACTGAGCATTGTTATTTAAATTTTTGTTAGGATATAAAATATTGTTTTTATGTTGAACGAAATAATCATTACTGTTTTAGTTTTATCAACTTTTTGATTTTGACTGCCTCGGTGGTCCAGTGGCCGCAGTATGCACGAGGTTGTGGGTTCGATTCCCACATAGGACAGAACTTTGTGTTACCCACAAAGAATTGTTCTGACTCTGGGTGTAATTTGTTTCCGTTAATTGTATGTTTGTAAAGTCCCCCGCGACACAGAGCTTGTTCTCTAGTGCGGGAGTTGTCTTTTTACAATCACAATCACATCACAATCACTTGCTGACCCGTGCCGACTTTGTTGGGCGGTAAACATTTTTGCTTAAGACGAAATAATGAGTATGGTTCGGTTAGTACTGTACTGTGATTTATTTCCTGACTGCCAAAAGAGTGTTATATTTTTCATTTTTCGGGTTAGTGTTACCTATAACATTCACAAATAACGTGGCTTTCTATTCGTAAAAGATTTTTTTAAATCGGTTCAGTAGACACTCACTAACTCACAAACTTTACCTCTATATAATATTAATATAGATTTGCTTGTGAATTTCTTCGCTTAATCCCTCATGGATTGAAAAGGGGACCAAAATGGAATATGTAATGTATATATATCACATCAAATAAACAAAAACTTTCAAAACCGGATCATAAATGACGGAGATAGAAAGAAAGAAAGAAAGAATCATTTATTGACACACAACATAGACATATATACATACACAACAATATATGTATTGTAAAAGTAATGAAATTTGTATGCCAAAGGGTTGACAACTCAGCATATTGCCAGGTGTCAATGAACACCTAGCACTGGTTTTCAGTTGCAACCCACAGTAGGTAGGACCTCAAACAATTTAACATTATCAAAATGACGTATTTATGCCATCCTTGAAATTTGACCGTAATAAATATGCATGTTCTATATTATGTAACGTTTATTATAATGTGAAATATATAATGTCTCTAATGATTAAAAATAAATAAATAATATATAAATCCTGTAAATATGCAGCGTTATACAATAAATAAATACTTAACAAAAATAAACCTTATCTATATGGCAGATATATTAGCTCGAACATTCTCATACTGCTTTTGATGTTGTAGTAAAAAAGTCCTAAGTTTTATTTTGAATGTCGAGCTATTTGAGTTGAATGTCGAGATCTGCTGTAACAAACAATTTTAAAAATGGCACGAATTAATAACGTTCTTTTTTTGAAGTCGCTTTAAAATACACACACACACTCACATCAATTCTAATCTCTGTGCTACACTTTATAGACCCAGGAATTGAACTTAGGCAATAACAGATAACTACACTGCACATAATACCAGCGCAATGGCATCGTTGGTATACAAGTGTGTACGCAAATGCAGTACATTCTTTATTACTTTACTCTTATAGTCCAATGGAAAGGTAATCCGGCACGACCGAGGAGAGATCAGCCTCAGGTCTGACGCGACAGCTTAACGTGCTCTACGACGTTCATCCTATTTATGTACACAGGAATATGACGTCATATAAGCTGCTGTTTAAGTAGCTTTACGGATTAAGGTGCTTTGTGGTTGACGAATGCCATTTTGAAGAGACAGAATTACTAAATTTTCAAGTCCCTCTTGAAAATTTATATAGGGACTCGACTGTTTTTGCTCTGTTAAGATTATACCCGTGCTGGAGACTGTGCTATCTTTATAGTTTTTTTTTTTTAATTAGTGGGTAAGTAGGTTGCCATCAAAGGCACTGTGTCGCAGGGGATTTAACAGATTTCTGTCCCGTATTGCAATGTAACTCACAATACTCGACGGCATTGGCGGCCATCATATCTACTATGCATATGCAGTCAATATATACATAGTTATATATATAACACCTAAAATAGAACAAAGCTTTCAAAAATTGTTCATTGCATGTAATCGAATCCCTGTGACACTCACTCGTAAATAGCTTGAGCCAACAAATTTGACATTCATCTTTCTCTCGAATATCAAATGCCTGAAATCAATTCCAATTTTAAAATCACAACATTCCTGATTCAAATACCGGAATTGATATCGAATCACGTGATATCTTTTTTAAAGTGCGGAATGAGTGTTCAGATTTATTATTAAATACTGACTATATTATATCAACAAACACACACGAGGAAAAAGGAAGCCATATTCTTGCAGGCAAATGTGTTACGATTATCGGCTACGAATACTTAGCTACGAATACAGCTACGAATAATATTATCAGCTACGAAATTAGCTACGATATAAATATCAGCCTTATTTAGTCTGTCTGTTCCCTACTTGAAATTGAAACCCATTACTGCAAAACTCTTTTCTTCGCACTTCTATATTTTTATCTATCTATTTAGCCAATTCAGCTGCGGTATTTGGTCTGCCCGGAAAATTCCCCAGGTTGTCAGTCCCATTTGTTGGATTTGCGATTCAGGATTTTGTAATTTGTATATCAGGCAATTGTTTTTAGAAAAGTGAAATATGTATCGCCTATGTTGCAACTTTATTCTGCTTATATCTAGCGTTTCTGTTGGCCTGACAGATGGCGCCACACATCTTTACAAAATCTAGGCCTGGCGCACTCTGTGCTTAGTGATACAATAAAATATCTCAATTTTAATGTTCTGGCACATTGTTGGATATGAAGCGGAATTAGTTCATTTTTTACGTTTAATGTCATCGTCGCATTTCATTTAGCTATCATTCTTTATTGACTTGGGTGAAGTCCAACAGGCCATCTCTTAGTCACGTAGTACGTCATAAGAGTTATCTGAGCGGACGATGTCTATATATATATTTCTATAGTATCTATAACTATAATCTAAACTAATATTATATAGAGATTTGATTTATTGTGTGTTTGTTTGTTATTTTATTTAAAAACTACTCAACTATTTTATTTAAATCTTTCACCATTAGAAAGCTACATGATCAGCGGGTAATATAGGCTTTTTTTATTGAAAAAGAAAGGGATCCCTACGAAAACTAAATAAATTGCTTGCCAAAGCAGTGCAAAGCCGGGATATGTCGCTAGTATAATATAAAGAGTAATAAGTATAACATTTGTAGTTTTGTTTGTAATGAAATGAATAAACTGAAAACTACTTGACCGATTTAAAAAAAACTTTCACCCAGAAAAAGCTACATTATTAGTGCGTAAGTAAGGCTATATCGTCCATGTGGTGACGGATTAAGAATGTCACTACCCCGTTCTATCTTGAGGGTGTCGTAAGAGTCGACTAAGGGAGTAAGTAAGGCAGACAATATCCACTGCAAGAGAGGAACAACTCGAAACAAAACCCTATGCCAACCCGTCTGGCCAGCGTGGTATAGTAGGCCAATATCTCTCCAAGTGCATGGAGAAGACCCGTGCCCAGCAGTTTATGGATTATGGGTTGAAATGCAAAAAAATAGGCTATATATTGTATTCTTTTTATAATAATATCATAAATATGCATGTATGTTTGTTTATTTGTATTTCTTTCGAGTTATATAACAGTTAAAATTACATTTTCATTTTACCCCCGATATATCTCATCCCATTAGGAAACTTTTACATGAGAGAGGTCGCAGCGCAGATGAAACAAGTTTATTATGGATTATATTTAAGTCGTAGAATAATCGGATAAACCAGTTTTTCAGCGAAAACTCTAGAAATATTGTGAAAAGAAACGGATTATAGGAAACTAATAAAGATTTTTAAAATCTTACGGCGAATCCGTCAGTGAGTATAATGTTCATTCGGCGAATCAGCACTCATAAGTTATAAATCAGGCGATTTTTCGCGATTTACCTGAAAATACTTCAGAATACAGCGAAATTTTTTATTCTTTTCCTATAATTCGGTGATTCGCGATCTTTCTTGGGTTTTCGCAAAATACCGCTTTGTACGATTATCCTGCGCCATATCAATATTTAATTGTATCCGAGACTCTTTTTTCTTTCTCTTTTTTTTTTTATTTTTTTTATTTAAAGATTACTCCCACACTAGGAAACAAGCCTTGTATCACGGGGGACTTTACAAACATACAATTAACGGACACAAAGTACCCAGGCTCGGGACAACCATTTGTGGATCACACAAATTTTTGTCACATGTGGGGATCGAACTCACAATACGCCGCGCAATTGTAAATGGCGAGGTAACCACTTAAGCCACACTGAACCAATCGTGCAGTCAATCGACTTTGGTTTAGATTAGAGGTTAGAGACCTTGACTTGTAGCCGCAGGTCGTGGCTTCAATGTCGATTCAAAATATTACTTAGGTACTCATTTTTCCTTATCCAGGGAAATACCATAACACAAAACATTAATTGTAACTAAGATGTACGCGCTACTAATTCTCCTTGTATTGCAAGCGTCCATAGGCTACGGCAACTGCTTACCATCAGATGGGCCGTACGATTGTTTTTCGCCGTGTTAAAAAAAGTTAATACACTTTTTGCTAGTTAATTCTTAGAGGTCAATGGCGGATTTTTACGGCATATTCTATGGGCTATAAATTGTATAAATCGATAGCTTATAGCACCCTGGGCGATGGGACAAGGTGACTGGTATCACGCAATGCCTTTTATAATATATTTATATGAGACATAAAGCTTCTGTTGCTTTAAATATTATATTGATATCGGTTGCGATTTCGCAAGTTCACGATTGATTTGTTTTTACTAGCTTTTGTTTAACATGCAATGTATGTTTGTTTGTGTGTTAGTTAGTTTGCTTAGGTCAAATCTCGCAAGTAAAATTTGATCAACTTCCCGATATCTAATTGAGCTGAAATTTGGCATACTTATGCCACTTGGGTGACAATGCAATATTTTAATATTGAAATACCATTGATTTGATCTGATGATGGATTCGAAAGGTATCCATTTAAGCTCCACAACGAAACAATTTTGTTTTGCTGCGGAGTTCTGTGTTTGATATCGTTGGATTTGTCTAGAGTACTTTATCTTTAGGTATAAAAGCATGTGTCTAAAAAGGTATTTTTAAATTATATACTTATTTTATACTACAAACAGTCTTACGGCCCTCTTCACGGTAATATGCCTGACTGCTATTCAGCATGCGGGCTGTATGATTTATAAATGTTTGTTCCGAGTCTGGATGTAATTTGTCTCCGTAAATTGTATTGTAGCGTCATCTATCAGGCCAGTAGAATAACGCTACAACAAGCCACGAAATACAACATAGAAAACACAGATGTCACTAATTCCAGAAACACGCAACCGTAGAACAAATGTTCGAGAAGCTGAATCGCGATATCGAAGTTTACACAGACACTCAGTATATATACAACGCCCAACAACTAACTGTTAGGCCGCGGCCCGCCAGGCACGATCACCTAGCCTGGTCGGAGGATCCTCCCTTTTCGTTGGAGGTGTGTGACAGCCCTCCACAGTATGTTTGTAAATCCCCCGCGACACGGGGCTGGTTCCCTGGTGCAGGAGTTGTCTTAATAAAACAAATAATTATTACTTACCAATTTACATTGTAATTTAGTAACATACTGCAACCAGGATCTCGGGTCGGACTTTATTCAATGATCAAGTAAGTTGATTCTAAGTCCAAAACAATAGTAAAAAGACTTAAAGTTTCACCTTTCACACCTGTAACAAAAGATAAGACACATATATAATCTGTATAATCAAAGATAGCGAGTGAATAGCTACGCAACGCTTTGTCCTCTTCTTTCAAATGTCAAATTACTGATGACAGAAAGAGATAAATCGAAGTGTAATCATTCACACACAACGTTTATTAATAAAGCGGCTTTAGTATTCAATGCCGGACATAATATCAATAGAGTAACTAATCACTAAGTTGAATGCGCTGCTATATAGGTGCGATGATGTACGAGTATATATACCTATATACAATCTTATGTACTATAAATAATAAATGGTCAGTGGTCCTGGATGCTTAGCCAAAGGGTTCGATTTCTGCTCAAGACAAATCTTTGAGTGTTAACCAAGATTCTTTTTTCTGTGACTGGATGTAAAGTAGCTATGTATAAGTATCAAAATATGTTTGCATTTATTTAGAAATACATTACTCGGTTTGCCAGTTGTAAAAAATAAATGAATCTGGCTGTAAAAAAAATTATAAAGACTCATTACTGTACATGTTAAAATAAACAAATAGCTTAGAACAAAGGAGTAAGTTTATAATTATGTAGGTATTCTCTTCGCATACTGCAGCCTCATTAAAGATAAACTAGGTATAAACAAAACTTACAACCACTGTGAACATAATTTTATTTTTATTTTAATCTTCAACAAAGGACATACACAACACTATCACAATATTATTATGCCATATAACATTTCATGTACTCCTTTAATTAATGGAGACCACAACATGCAAGTAGAATTTTAAACGATTTGTTCCGCATTTACCTTATGAAGTTTTGCCCCACGTAAGAAATCCGTATTCGTCCTACATTTTATTCCGTTTTAGCCCCAAAAACATAACATATGGGGCTAAAATGGAATAAAATGTAGGACAAAAACAAAATAGTGAACACAAATTTTAAATAACGCCATTAAATTTACCTATTAACAAATAACAATGTAGCTTAAACAATATAAAATAAAGTATAGCTGTTTTATACAATAAAAGCAGCTTTATTAAGATCTATTCTAATTTATACAACAGACTCGCCTGATGATCGAATGGTTAAGGGCCCTGACTGCTAAACCTGTTGTGGGTTCGATTCCCACACGAAATAAAACTTTGTGTGATTCATTAACGTTTGTTTGGAGCCTGGGTGTTTGTGTCCGTAAATTGTATGTTTGTAAAGTCCCATACACAGGGCAGTTGTTTTTTAAAAATGGATCTTAATGCAGTTTGTGAAGGAAGATAGATGGTATCTTAGAGAAAGATAGAATACTTTTTACCGCGATAACGGACATCCACGCGGACGGTGCCAAGATGTTGTTTCAAATCTGGATGTATTTTATGTTATTTTATTGTATATTAGTAGTCCCCCGCGACACAGGGCTTGTTCACTATTGCGGGAGTTTTCTATTCTAAAAAGTTTGCTTCAAATTAACAAACAAAAGCGATTGTCTAAAAATAAATAAAATAATAACAAATAACTACGATTACGTCTCGAACAAGATGCATTCGTAAAACACAAACAAATGTCGATATTTATTTTCACAGCTAATCACACAAACACATAATTCAAAGAAATTGTGCGGGAATCGCTCATTGTTTATTATCAGATATTCGGCTTTATTCACACTCTAGTCAGCTCGCTGCGCTGTACAGTTTTAGTTCAACAAATAAATTGTATTGCACGTATAACGTAACTATACATAATTTATTTTTAAGGTACAAAATCCATTGATACCATAAAGGGCTACATGCATAATACTATTTGAAGAATAACAAACTTGACTGGCCTGTTGTTCTGATTTGATTCCCACATAGGATAAAACTTTGTGTGATCCATTAAATGTTTGTTCCGAGTCTGGGTGTAATTTGATTCCGAGAATTGTATATTTGTAAAGTCCCTCGCGACTCAGGATTTAGGAGTCTAGGAGGTTCCCTAGTTTAGGAGTTGTCTTTTTTACAAAAAAAGCGAAAGCGTTTTTAGGACTCTTTGGTATGTATGTGCGGGGAACGGCGGGCGGGGCGCTACATCTTACAATAAGACATGTGCGAACTACGGGATGTTTGCACCTATACCTACTATGTTAGTAATACTCCACTTGCACCAAATTACTTACACAAGTAACACTTTTCCGCGGAAGCAACAGAACACATAATAGATATAATTTAAATTATATTTGAATTTAGTCGTTCAAAATTTAGATCCACTGTGAAGTTAGACGAAATTGAATATCCTTACTAATATTATAAAGGTGAAAGTTTGTAAGAATGGATGGATGGATGTTTGTTACTCTTTCACGTAAAAACTACTGAACGGATCTGGATGAAATTTCGCTAAGAGATAGATTATGGTCTGGAATAACACATAGGCTTTTTGCAGCGATAACCGATATTCACGCGGGCGGAGCGGCGGGAAACAGCTAGTAAATAATAATTACTTAACATTCTTTGGACAACTCACACACTGCCATCTGATTCCAAACTAGACAGAGCTTGTACTATGGCAAATTTCTAAATACATTAGGTAAATGCTAAGCTGATAAAGTACTACGACTACGGTGTGGAATAAACCTTATTGTAACAGATGTGTTGTGTTTTGTTTTAATATAGAGTGTCTGGTGATGTAATGTGTCTAGTTATAACTATACACGATATTAGGTATATGATTTACGATGTAACAAGGTAGAACTATGTACTACGGATATGATTTATCTTACTAATATTATAAATGCGAATGTTTGGATGGATGGATGTTTGATACTCAATCATGCCTGGCTCAATGGATCTGCATAAAATATTGTTCAAAGATAGATTATAGTCTAGGATAGCATGTAGGCTACTTTTTATGCCGGAAAAATGGATGGTTCCCGTGGGATATATCTGATTTAGTATTCGTGGGCCTTTGTGCCTTTGTTTATTCCAGCCTATAATCTATCTTTGTGCCAAATTTCATTTAAATTCGTACAGCCGTTCGGGCCTGACAAACAACGTAACAAATATCCATCTATACATGTAAACTTTCGCATCCTACTCATATTATAAATGTGAAAGTTTGTGAAGATGGATAAATGTATGCATGACTGTTTGTTATTCTTTAACGCAAAAACTATTGAACGGATCTGGATTAAATTTGGCATAGATATAGATTATAGTCTGGATCTAGTGAATAGGCTATATCATTATGTATCTAAATATTTTTTTATCGCGATAACCGACATCAACGCAGGAAGAGCCGCGGGTAACAGCCAGTTTATAATATTAGCGCAGTGTAAAAAACTCTTAACTCTTTCATAAAGAGTTCCTTAAATTGTGATATTTGTATGTATACACAATCGGTTATAGAACAGGCATGAGCGGGTTCACATTAATACAAACAATGGCTCGGCATATGTAAGTATGTTTTACTTGAAACTTACCTAACTTATGTTAACTTAGCTGGTTGTGTTCAACAGTAAACATTAAGTAGTCTTGTTAGTTTATTAGCTATCAACTTAGGGATCCCTTGTTAATTATGTACTGCTTCCTTGGACACGCGGTGTAAGTTATTAAAGGGAAATTATAAAAAAATCGCTAATTTTGATGGATTGTGTTCGCCCTCAGTTTTTCGCTCACTTAGTATTTCTGTACGCCATATTCAGTATTTCTGTACGCCATATTCAGTAATTTTGACACCCATAAATTGACTTTGTGTTCGCCCTCAGTTTTTCGCTAACTTAGTATGTCTGTAGGTACGCCATATTCAGTAATTTTGACACCCATAAATTGACTATGTGTTCGCCCTCAGTTTTTCGCTAACTTAGTATTTCTGTACGCCATATTCAGTAATTTTGACACCCATAAATTGAATTTGTCTTCGCCATCAGTTTTTCGCTAACTTAGTATGTCTGTACGCCATATTCAGTAATTTTGACACCCATAAATTGCATTTGTGTTCGCCATCAGTTTTCCGCTAACTTACATAGTATGTCTGCAGGTACGCCATATTCAGTAATTTTGACACCCATAAATTGACTTTGTGTTCGCCATCAGTTTTTCGCTAACTTAGTATTTCTGTACGCCATATTCAGTAATTTTGGCACCCATAAATTGAATTTATATTCGCTCGTTTAAATACTACCCGTTATTAAAGAGAGCTAAGGTACTGCCATTGTCGTGGCAGGCCCAGAAAAAGATGGCGTGATGAGCTTGACTCTCATTGCGCTGACTGGAGAGTCAGAGATCTTCATCGTGACCTATAAAAGAAAAAAAGGTAGGCCTTTGCCCTCCAGTGGGACAATCGTAGCTATTAATAATACACTACGATAAAAAAAGAATTCGGTTCATAAATTCTCCTCGTTTTTGAAGTCGGTTAAAAATAATATCTACCGTATAAAGTGTTATGTACATATCATGTTTGCAAATAAAACATGTTCGCACACAACACAACGTTTGATGCTAAAGTTGCCACAACAGATAATAATGCAACTTTGTTATCAAGTATTAAAGTTGCGAACACAATTTTAGTTTGAGCGGGTAACACCAGCCGCCATTATTAAATGCGGTAAAAGGAGACACAAATTACATTTACAGTTTCATAGCCATTTTTATATCTTATAGTTTTAATGTGGTTAAAAGTCTCTCTAGTTAAGTATTTTTATTAGTTTGCGCAAGTTTAATTAATTTTCCCGAGGATAAAATCAAATTTGAATGTATTTTACAAGCCTTAAATTGAAAATTGAATTGCTTGATAATAGTAAACAGTACCATTTGTCCGATTGACCTAAAATTTGTAATATTAAATTTGGTGACAATGGTACCATGGAGCTGGTCTGACAATATACTGTCAAAAGGTGGCCTTAGGTAATCTGAGATATCCAGATTTTTTTTATCTATTTCCCTTATTATATTCAATAGTAAAATGTTCTTGTAAAAACACATACATCCTACTAATATTATAAACGCGAAAGTTTGTAAGTATGGATGGATGAATGTTTGTTACTCTTTCACGTAAAAACTACTGAACTGATCTGGATGAAATTTGGCACAGAGATAGATTACGGTCTGAAATAACACATAGGCTACATTTCATCACACGGCGATAACCGACATCCACGCGGGCGGAGCCGCGGGCAACAGCTAGTACTAAAATAAATGTGGTCCCTATACAATTTTCGTTTGAGTTCGATAGACACGGCACCTGGGTAAAAGAGTTTGTATAGAATTGACTTATTGACCCCGTACATTTCCCTTCCGTTACATTTACCTCTGGGTTCAGGGTCATCAAACACCATTAAGGAGTTAAACAGTTATGTAAATAAAAAGTTTCATATAGTTTTTATACCAAATTCTACATGTTAAACTCTGGCAATTAAAAAAGTGGCCAATATTGCTTGATAATTCTAACCATGTTAGTGAATTCGCTGTAGGAAATAATACTGACAGCTATTGATTTTTATGACGTTCATAAGTACCATGCATTTGATCTATATTAGTTTAAATTTGAATTATAACTCCCTAGGTGGAAAACAAGCATATGAACAGCTTTACAGTACCTAAGTTATTCGAGTTCGGAGTTCGGTTCGAGATTATTTTCTACTGTAATCGAATTCCGCAGTAAATAGCAAATAGACAAAAGATGTAGTTAATAAAATAGAACCAATATTTCTTATTGAATCTCGGTAAACTGCCCAATAAACGTTCCTTTCCTCGTTTTACTGACAGCGATCTAATAAAATGTGCTAAGGACACTCCAATGAAAATTCCGTTCGCTTTATGTGAATATGCTGCGAGATTATATACGTAATTTCCATGTTCGTTGAATGGCACGGTAGTGATAAAACGTAGAAGTACGCATATTATTGTTCGCCGTGGGATTGTTTTATGTGAATATTGTGGGAATTGTAATGTTTATTACGGTAAGTAGGAGTGTGTGGATGTTTCTTGGAATAATTACAACTGTTCTGATTGAGGGATGAGGATAGTGTGAGTAAAATATTTTAAACTTTCACGATTTATACACATAGGTATATATAATAGCAACCCATATATGTCCCAAGAACTAAAGTGACCGACATAGCTCTAAAAATTGCATCAATTAAGTGGCAATGGGCAGGGCATATAGCTCGCAGAACCGATGTCCGTTGGGGCAGAAAGGTTCTAGAGTGGCGACTACGAACTGGCAGACGCAGCGTGGGCAGGCCTCCAACAAGGTGAACCGACGACCTGGTAAAGGTTGCGGGCAACCGATGGACAAGGTCAGCTCAGGACCGAACGATGTGGAAAACCTTGGGGGAGGCCTATGTCCAGCAGTGGACGTCTTATGGCTGAGATGATATGTCCCACTGCTGGGCACGGGTCTCATTTCCTCTATCAAGAGAGAGAGAGAGGATGTAGACCTTAATTCACACACGCTGGCCTAATGCGGGTTGGTGAATCAGACATGTCTTTAGAATTTCTTCTAAGACATGTGGGCTACCTCACGATATTTTCCTTCACCGTTAGCAAATGGGAATCATTTGATTAGTACATATAAACACCACAAAGTGAAATTCACATTGGTACTGCCCGGGACCGAACTCGCACCTCTTGAGTGCAAGTCGGTTACTTTCCCACTCGGCCACCATCGCTTCCATAGGTATAACCTATTTCTATTTGATAATAGACAACAGATCTCAATCGTGTAATATTGGGAGGGTTTCATACATTTGTGTCTTGATGGTTCAGTCAAGTTTGTAACCACGACCGATGCAATTCCATCGGTAATTCGGATCACAAAGGGATAATCTATTTCATGTAGAGAAACACCGACTATAGCTCTCTTACAGATTATTTGTAGGAATACCTATTAATGATTTTAAATGAAGCTATAATCGACTGATGCACATTTGGCATGTGTCCATTTTATAACCTACCTCATTTTACGACATTCTAATTATATATTTTAGGACGCAATCTTTAATAGAATTTAGATCCATATATTTATATTAATATCTAAAATGTGTTATTACTGAATCATCTCACTTTACACAATTCACGGACACAAAGTACACATACTCGGTGTAAAAAATTACCGCCTTATTAATTAACCTGGAATAGAATAGTTGCAATTATCACTACATAGTATAAAACAAAGTCGCCTTTTCTGTCCCTATATCCCTATGTGCGCTTAAATCTTTAAAACTACGCAACGGATTTTGATGCGGTTTTTTCCAATAGATAGAGTGATTCAAGAGGAAGGTTTATATGTATAATACATGCATCATATACTAAGGCAACATTGCTAATTTTAGAGGTTTCTAACGTGATGTCGTAAATTAACCTATTTTTTTGGGCTTATTTAGCAATTTAGCAAAAACGCTGCCTAAACCCTACGAGTTAGATCAAATTAATGTACTACAGTATTGTACACCATAAAAAGGTCTACAAAAAAGTCCGCGATGGTATATGTTTATCTTTTAGGGATAACCCACCTTAACCATTTTTATTGTTTACTTTTTACGTGAAAAAATGGCTTATTTACGAAGCTATTTTAAGCAATACGGCATTAATCCTTATCGAATTAAGTACCTTAAATACAGTGTGAAATTAATATAGATCAATATGGTTCCTTACAGCATGTAAATTAAACAAATATTTTCGGAGATATTACAAATTTAAAATTTGCGTTTGCGGCGGGCGGTACCGGTCGGACGGGGCAGTGCGGGGAGGCATGCCTATAAATAGCGCGTCGGAGGCCGCGGTTCTCCCTATAGCACTTTGAATTTAGCAGCAATCGGACGCGTTTATTATCGGAGCTCTCTAGCGAGGAAAATAACAGTACTTGATAAAAACGTGCTTTTCAGCGCGACAACGTATCAGTTAATAATTATAAGTTACGATAAATAATAATCAATTAATTTAATAATAAGGAAATTATTTTCAAAAATCTTAAGTAAGTTCAGAAAAAAAACTTAATAGAATATAGCTATCTTTTGTTCTTGATGATTATAGATTATCTTTTGTTTTTAGTCACACGCATGGCAAATTATTTTTTAGGTGTTTTTAATTTAATTAAAATCGTATTTTAAGTTGATTTCATTAAAATCGTAGTTTAAGTTATTTCAGTAAAAAAAAAAGAATAGAATAAATATCTTTTGTTTTTTATGATTGTTGATTATCATTTGTGTCTAAATGGTAAGTATTTAGATGTTTTTTACTGCGGCACATAGGTACCAATAATATGGCAATTTGTTCATAGGTAGGTAATCATACATAAGTCTAGAACTGAGTCAACTTTGTTCAGAAATTATAAAGTCATGTCTGGAAGACGTCGTCGTTCGAACATAGGTCGTAGTTCAGTGAATGCTAGAAGAGTACGTTCACAAAGAGATGAAGAATCGTCAACAGAACGTGAAGCTCGACTCAGTCAGCTTAGGGATAGATATAGAGCTGAGAGAGAGAGAGAATCTTCAATAGAGCGTGAGGTTCGCCGCAGCCGGGATCGAGATAGGCATTCGGTTCAGAGAGATAGAGAATCGTCAGTAGAGCGTGAGGCTCGACTCAGTCAGCTTAGGGATAGATATAGAGCTGATAGAGAGAGAGAATCTTCAGTAGAGCGTGAGGTTCGCCGCAGTCGAGATAGGGATAGACATCGAATACAGAGAGCCAGAGAATCATCAGCACGAGCCAATGACCATTAATAAATCGCAAGGTCAAACCTTCAACGTTGCAGGCTTAGATTTGAGCGTTGACTGTTTTTCACATGGCCAACTGTATGTCGCTCTTTCAAGAGTAACCTCAAGAGAAAACATGTTTGTATTGTCTAATGACAAGAAAGCTGTGAACGTTGTGTATAAAGACATCCTGTAATATATTAATTGTTGTAAAAATAAAATAAATACCAAAAAATTTAAAAAGTAAATAAGTAAAAATGTGTAATGTAATAAAAATTGTATGAATTTAGATATTCCAAAGATAGCAGGAAATCTTCATAGTAAGTATAGGGAAAAAGGAATTGTTTTACTCCAAATTTAATGCGTGCAGGCCAAGGGCAGTAATGAATGAATCAAAAATACTGGATCGATTTTAATCATGTTTTCATTGAGTGACATAGGCATATTATATTTTATGCCCGTGCAAAGTCGGAGCGGGCCGCTATGTTTTTATATACAACGTTCATAGTTTTTCTGTAGTGTATTTAATTTAGTATCAGCATTGCACCCGTGCGAAGCCGGGGCGGGTCGCTAGTAATTATTAAAGATAACTATTCACCGCGATTATTAAAAAAGTGATTATAGATTACACTACACAGCATTTTGCCGGAGTTAAAATCGAACCTAAAACACTAGGTGCAATGTTGATTGACGCAGCCTCCTGTTTTTATAACATGTCAATTAGTAGGGAATATTTTTTGTATTCCTGGAAATAAAGCTTTAGCTGGCTGCAAACTGATGAAGTCACACACGCTACTTACTTTATTGATAAGAAACTAATCGTAGTTAGTACTGGTCGTTCGTGATAAAAAATATTACCATAGTGTTAACAGTTTGACTGCCTTGGTCCAGGCCTTGGTGATCCATTGGACGCAGTATGCGCCTGCTGTGCGGTTGTGGGTTCGGTTCCCACACAAAGCAAAACTTTGTGTGACCCACAAAGAGTTGTTCTGAGTCTGGGTGTAATTTGTGTCCGTTAATTGTATGTTTGTAAAGTCCCCCGCGACACAGAGCTGGTTTTTGTGCGGGAGTTGTCTTTTATAACACAAAAAATGTCGAGTTTTAACGTGCCCTCCAAAGCACGGAGACGCTCGTAAGAAATTCCACTATACAGTCACCCATAGTCCGTGGCTACGACGCGTAACCGGTGCCGACAGGGAGCCGGTCTCAACTCCCTGTCACCAGATGTAAGCTAAACTAAATTAAATTTGAACAAGAATAAGTCGATAATAAGACTTAAGTTCTATGTGATGATTTAATGTTGCTAATTATACATGAGTACCTAATTATAAGATTACCGCGCTTTTGTTTGCATCAAGTACAGTATACAAATAAAATTCGTCAAGCTCAATAGTATTGAATTCCTAAAGCATAGGTAGTTCTAGTTATTTATCTACAGAATTAGCCGTTAAAGTCCCGTTTATCCGAACAGTTACATAAACTAGGCTAGCTATTCTATTTCTGCAGCTGCTAGAATAGTAATAAGTTTACTAGATAGCTAACTGCGAAATTCAATTCGTTGTTTGGAATTGAATTGTGAATTTCAGTGCTAAAGCACGTTTTAGTGCTCAATAAGGGAAGTTATAGTGTTTTTAAAATAATAAACATGTGTTTAACCGACTTCAAAAAAAGGGGAGGTTATATGTTCGACTGTATCATCATCATCATCTCAACCCATAAACGTCCCACTGCTGGGTACGGGTCTCCTCCATAAATTTGGAGGGATATTAGCCTACTATACCACGCTGGCCAGACGGGTTGGTATAGGGTTTTGTTTCGAGTTTTCCCTCTCTTGCAGTGGATATTGTCTGCCTGACTTACTCCCTTAGTCGACTCTTACGACACCCACAGGATGGAATGGGGTGGTGACATTTGTATTCTAAATCCGTCACCACACGCATCACACACATGTTCGACTGTATGTATTTTTTTTAATGTATGTTCACCGATATCTCCTCCATTTGTGGACCGATTCTCAAAATTCTTTTTTTATTTAAAAGAGTATACTCTAGAGGTGGTCCCATTGGCACCAAATCAGGTTCTGATGATGGGTTTCCAGGGAAATCGAGGGCAACCTTTACATATACATTTAAATTTTTATTTATTACTTAAATTACAAAAAAATTAAAAGAATTGAAAAGAAATCGACTCAATCAATTCAATCGATCGATCAATCTGTATTTAGTTATGTTTAGCTTTTTCAAGCCGGTTAAATTATATTAGAACATCCCCACCATAAAACTATGATATTGCACATTTTTGGCTTATAGGACCGCAGACAAATCACTATCAACAATTGTATAGATGTAGATGTGTTTTTTTTTACTTTTTGGTGGCAAACAAGCATATATAACATCAGGAGGGCCTGATGTAAAGCAGTTACCTAGCCTATGGACGCTTGCATTACCAGAGGTATCACTAGCATGTTGTTTACCCATTTTTTACACCAAGGCTTTAAGATGAGAGTATCCCTGGGATAGGAATACGTTTCTTTTTAAACTCATCCCTAAACTTTATTCTCACACATATATCGTGTATTCACACACAGGAATTATTTATGGATATGATATCCATAAATAATTCCTGTGTGTGAATACAGGTTATTGCGTAAGTAGGTACAGGTTTCCAGTGTGTGAATATAGGTTTTCTAGTGCTCATCATGTGTTTTTTTTAATAAACGATTTTCTATACCTACAAGGAATACCCCTATCACAAAACCTTGAAGTTTAATTTCCTTAGATCAAATACTTACTGAAAACCAAAAATAATTTTAATAATCTAAACTCGGTGGTCCAGTGGCCGCAGTATGCGCCTGCTGTGCACAAGGTTGTGGGTTCGATTCCCACACAGGACAAAACTTTATGTGACCCACAAATAATTGTTCTGAGTCTGGGTGTAATTTGTGTCCGTTAATTGTTTGTTTGTAAAGTCCCCCGCGACACAGAGCTTGTTCTCTAGTGCGGGTGTTGTCAAAAAAAAAAAACTACCAGGTACCTTACCCAGTCGGGCTTGCTCGCTAGTATGGTACCTCTCTTAATTACTTACCATCAGGCGAGCCTGTTACTTTGCCACCTAAGAAGTTTCTCATTAACGTTCAATAATTGATTACGTAATGAGTATCAATAATTTATGTTAATCACATGATTCAGCAATAATAGTATTTTATTTTACTCCCGAGATCTTTATTAGTAACAAATCTCATTGCCCTTCGTGATACGTGAGGTAACTACAAATTGTCGTTTAGTTTCATTACACCTTAATATCGTTATTATATCGCGCCCGTATTTTTCTCATTACAAAAAATATCTTAGATTTCAGATACTTTAACAATCGCACCATTTACCATCCATCTTTAAGGCTTGTGATATCGCCAACGACCTTGAGCATTCAGGCGAAGAAAACACGACCTAATTCTCTAGGCGAGCGCGGGGATACAAACAGATGCACTCTTTGAATGGACGTTTTATTAATTTCTAATAAATTAAAATTTAAACTTATTCTAAATATAACATTACCAAATTATTAGGTGTATGTTTTCTTCAAATTTTGTTTTTTTTTCGTATTATTTGATAAAAATTTAAGTCATAAAGTTGTTACATCTCAATAATTTGGTACTGATTTGATGATTTTTTTCCAAACTATTTAGAATTACTATATAATTTATGACGAAACCATATTATGAAATATCTTGTAGATTAATACTGTATTTTTTTACAGTCTTTTGTCTATAAATGCCAACAAAAAATTGATTCATTTTTTCATTCATTTCCACTTTTTTTTTCATCATTTTTTGAGAGAGGGGCCTTAAACGCTTATTTCACTTTATTATCTAAATTGAAGTAGTAAGAAGTGAATCGGAGTAACTAATTAATAGCCGCAGGGATTGATAAGGTCTACATGGTAAAGCTAGCTTGCCTCAGTCAATCCATAGTCGAGATTTATCCGGCTCTTGTATATAGCATGTAAATAGTTAGTGCGCCTTATCTCTATCCGTGTCGTGACGGAATTGAGAATGCGCCTGTATTTACGCATACCTATATTATGCTCTGCATCTCTCGAAAGAAAAGTTAATAAAAAGCACAAGCTTTTATATTCTTATGTAACCAACAATAAAGCTTTCACACATGACCGATCACATAAATATATTACTGTCCGATAGAAACCGATAAATCATATACATTTATTTAACCACCTATTTGTCATATTTTATACGGCATCTGTCTGCCAACAGCAAACTGAGTCATCCAGTCTTAATATAAAATTCATAGCAAACTTGAATAATGAATCACTGAATATTATTATTATATATTGAGACATGATATATACATTATAATATATTGAGTCCGTGTGGTGACGGATTAAGAATACAAATGTCACCACCCCATTCTATCCCGTGGGTGTCGTAAGGGTCGACTAAAGTGCAAGAGAAGGAAAACTCGAAAAAAAACCCTATACCAACCCGCGTATATTATCTCTCCAAATTTATGGAGGAGACCCGTGCCCAGCAGTGGGACGTTTATGGGTTGAGATGTAGATATTGAGACATATTTCTTCTAAGACATGTGGGTTTTCTCACGATGTTTTCCTTCACCATTAGCAGATGGCGAATCCTTTGATTAGTAGATAAAACCTCAACATAGTAAAATTCACATTGGTACTCCCACCCAGGATCGAACTCGCACCTCTTGCGTGTAAGTCGGTTACTTTCCCACTCGGCCACCACAGCTTATTATCATAGTAAACATTATACAGAAAAGCTATTTTATGCATACCTAATTATAATAATGTGTACTATTTACATTTCATTTTGTAGAATACATAACAAACAATAAACATTCATTGTTTATATTCACATTGCCAAAGTTCAACGCGACGTATTTTTTTACACGCTATCATCTAACAACGACCCAGGGATTATAATATACAGTAGAACGCCGATTATCCGAATTAATTGAGACCGGCCGGCTGATTCTCTAAGAAACAGCGATGGCAAACTGACAGTTGTGATCGCAAACTGAAACTTTAGGCGGGTAGCAAAAAAATTGAACCATTACAGTTGATATATTACGTGATTTCTCGATAGATATAACGAACTAAAAATGCTATAAAATGTGTAAAAATACCGCATGTCGTTGGCAGCTGCTTGTCAATTATTCTTCTATTTCCATGCATGAGGCCCCTTCACATACTAATAATGACTTTTATAACAATATGAATAGGTAAACTCTTCCTATGATATTTATAGCAAACAATACATTTATATATACGAGCATTTTTTATACTACTTGGGTGGCAAACAAAAAAACGGCCCGCCTGTTAGCCGTAGCCTATGGGCGCTTGCTTGTTGTCGACCCATTTTTTGCACCAGGGTATTAAGATGGAGATTCCTTTGGATAGAAAAATAGGTTCCTTTAAGCACGCATCACTAAAAAAGAGCCGGAGACTTAAATATAAGGAGCATACAAAATAATTATGAAGGCAGATAGTCACATGCACAACAAACCCAACAAATGCACATGTACAACAAATTAAAGAGAGTAAGGGTACCATAGTAGCGAGCAAGCCCGACTGGGGAAAGACCTCCACCTTACAGAAGACCACAGTCAAATAACTACACACATTGGTGGAGTTGTGTTCCTGTGTGTGAGTACAGGTCTCCAGCGCTCATTTAGGGATGCGTTTTGAAAGAGACGCATTCCTATCCCAGGGATACTCCCATCTCAAAGCCCTGGTGTAAAAATGGGACACGCAAGTCGCAACGCAAGTACAAGCACGTAACACGCAAGTGATACATCTGGTATTGGGAGCGTCAAAAGGCTACGTTAAGTGCTTAACATTAGGCGGGCCGTATACTTGTTTGCCACCCATGTAGTATAAAAAAACCCACATTCATTATTAGGTACTACAAGTCGCCCGATGGTCGAATTTCGACCGTAATAGCTTTCTGTTTTCTGTAAGTTCATACAGAGTCCTTCTCTGTCAAATCTTATACTTCTCCGTGCGCGTCATGTACTACAAAAAGGGCACAATGTTTTTAACCTTTAAAGAAAAATGATATGGCTTATCGCAAATAACTTTTATCCTCAGACTAATAGAATAAGATAGACGGAGCGTGTAGAACTCGCGCGTGAAGCCGCCAAAAGTCATACTAAATAGCAATGTCATACGTTTTCGTTTTCGCGCGCAGTCGATTTGAGCCGCTCTGAAGTATTTTACAACGTTTTACTACACAATACGGCAATATAATAATATTTTGTCAAAACGTGTTTAGACGTGCGTACTCACTAGCGGCTCAAATCGACTGCGCAAAACGAAAACGTATGACATTGCTATTTAGTATGACTTTTGGCGGCTTCACGCGCGAGTTCTACACGCTCCGTCTATCTTATTCTATTAGTCTGAGCTTTTATCATATTAAGCATCTGTTGAAAAAAAATATTGTAACATCATATACCATGTTTTATACAAATGTTAAATTACCTGTTTCAGGAATTTCGTAGACATTAGGCGTACATACGTTGTTTGTATCACAAACTTACACATTCTAGCTAAAATACTATGACTACCTCGTGAACGCGCACGTAAGATACCTTACGCGTCAAAACAAGTCACCACCTTGTGAATGTTACTTTGACAAAATATTGTAGGCATAGATAGTACTTTGACAGTCAATTTTTTAACGAACTCACTGTAAACTAACCTATAGGCACGTGCAGCAGTCTTTTTTGTACAGACCCTTGCGATACAAGGCTTGTATTTTTGCCAGCCCGCCGAATTGAGCTATTTGCACGTTTGTTTGCCCTTATTACATAGTATGACAAAAGTCGTAAAAAAAGAAATAGTTGGGAGTTTGGGACTGGGTAAGTGTGTTACTAGTTACTAAGAATCGTAGACGACGTGCTGGCAACTTGCCACCGTATTTTCAATTTTGTCATTCATTAAACAGCTACAGATATATTTCGTTTCAAATTGTGACTACTTCCACTTTCTTTATACTAAATAATGCTAGTCATCCAGACGGATTTTAGTCACGCACGGACAATGTCAATGGGGATTAGTCAACTGTGCAGCCCCTTTATCAAATCGAATAGAATTGTCAAACAATGTATGGGATTTGACGAAGTTTACGATATAATGTCATACACTACGTCAAATTCCATACAAAGTTTGACAATTCTATTCGATTCAACTACCGTATATGCAGAAACCATGTATTGCATGTTATCGCACACTATTGTAGTCTTATCGGACGGCAATTCTTTTATATGTGAGAAAACATACAAACTTATTCGCCAGTTCGGTTTTCAACATTATTTATACAAATTAAATAATAGGTGAAATTGGTACAACAAAAAACTGGGAATAAAAAAATATGAAAAAGTGGAAATTCTAGAGAGATATCAGTTAAAAGTATTACGTGTTTTCAAAACCGACTCAATAAAACTTTTAGTTTATATCAAATAACAAATGTCAATAAATTTTTAACCTTACTGTAATCAGCAAAAGTATAAAAATTGCCGCGCCGTGTCTTAACTTATGCCTTTTTTCGACTAGAGGTGTGAGTTTAGTAGAAGAGTATATAATGATTTATGCCTATTTGCAAGTTCCACAAACATTGTGTTGAGGATTGCGTCGAGTTGTTTATGAGCTGTCAATTACCTATGACGTCATTAGTCAGTTTTCATAGCTGTAGTATACTACTAGTATTACTTAATTTGCAAAGAGGAACAATCTTCAAAAGACATTCGATTCTCCGTAATCTTAAATACTTCTCAGAAAAGGTTATTAATAATATCCGTATCTACATCGGCATAGACTTTTCAAAAGTCAAGATAATTATATTTTATAAGAATACCAAATACCATTTGAAAATGTAAAATCTATGCTTTTAGTGCTGCTGCCTTTTAGTAGCCGTGACACTACAAAGAGGTGTGAAGCATGTTGACTAACCACGTCAAGCCCGCTCTACAGAGGACTTGTTCCCTAGAACTTTTTTAAGAAAATGAAAAATGAATTTTAAAAAATAAAATAATCTGACAATATTGTTATACTTGGTTTTTTTTGGCAAACAAGCATACGTTCCGCGTGATGGACGCTTGCAATACCAGAGGTATCACTTGCGTGTTGCCAACCCACTTTTTACACCAGGGCTTTAAGATCCCTTCTTAAAGCCCTGGTGTAAAAAGTGGGTATCCCTGGAATAGGAATACGTTTCTTTCAAAACGCATCCCTAAATGAGTGCTGGAGACCTATACACATACACAGGAACACAACTACCCCGTTGTGTGTAGTCATTTGACTGTAGTCTTCGACCTTCCCCAGTCAGACTTGCCTTATCTCTCTAATTTTGGATTTGGATTAAATTGTTGTATAACAATATTAAAGCGTTAGTATTTGTTTATAGGGCACAATATTAGTCTGGACAGCTAGCGCGTCAACGTCAGCAAATTAATTACTCGTACAATAGGCTCGCTTTAGTATTAATAGGTTATTAACGGTAAAAGATGTTGTAATCAATGATGGATTATATGAAAACACCTGGAACGATTCCAAGGGTATATAACATCACGCCTTTCTCTTTAAATGGGCAGGTAGATATGTGTAACACCTACGTGTCGTGAGACATATATGATTTAATGGCTGGAGACTATTAACATGTACTTCTACTACTTTGATGTAGGTAGTAAAATAAAAGAATAAGCGCGATCGAAATGTATGCATTTCTAACGCGGTCAGCGATCAGAAAAAATGTATAAATATACAACTATTCAGTTCGCTGAGCGCGTTAGTAATGGATATTTATTTAATTTATCTCCTCACCAAGCGCGTTGGATGAAGATATTCATACAATCCTCCTGCTCACTGACCGCGTTAGAAATCCATTTTCATATTAACTACTTTGATCGCTGAGCTCGTTAGAAATAAATAAGCTATTTTGATATTTTGATTTGTATGAAACAAATCAAAATATCAAAATAGCTTTGCGTTCATATACAGCTAAATTAAATTAAATCTATATTATAAATTTGTAGATATAATAACGACATTCATAGCTTCTGTATTAATTCAACCATAGATAATACCTAAAACAGATGGGCGAAAGTAAAATATTATCCAGATGTATAAGAACGCCCACATAACGTCTACAATTTCCACAAAAAAATGGAATAAAATATTAAAAGCTAACTAGAAATACAATCAGCAAAGGACATAATATAATACATAATAATATCTAGTAATGTATTCTTTTTGTTTTCAATTTCAATGGCAGTAATCAGACTGGAAATTGTGCCTGGTAGGACTTAACACAAACTGAAATTTATTTAAGTTACTAATTAACACTTATGAAGGTCATCGTTGTTACACTCAAGGAGAAAGAGAATAATAATATAATTTTATTATAATTATATTCTCTTTATCTTTTATCCAGCCAAGACGATTTTATATTAAGTAATCATACGAAATATATTATGTATTTACAATATTAGGTACAAAAGAGATCTTATGTAAAATATTTTTTCATAAACAGAATATTATCAATTTCAAATCCCACGAACTTGTTGAATTGACAAATAGAACTGTAATTCTTGGGCCCGTATTTTCTACAACTAAATTATTTTATTACAAAACTAGCTGCTCTCTACCGTTTCGCCTGCTTTAAATTTAGATTTTACACGTTTATTGTTATTGCTATGCTCCCCTGGGGCCATAGCGTTATGTTAGCCTATAACCTTCCTCAATAATTGGTCTATCAAATGCTGATTGCTTCAAATCCGATCGGTAGTTACAAAGATTAACGTCTTCAAATAAACAAACTCTTCACTTTTATGCAGTGCTATTCGTATCTAGTATAGGCGAAACCTGAAAATAGTTTGTTCAGAATCAGTAATAGAATGCAATAATTTTTAATTATGATAATTTTTTTCCTAATAATGTATGAAAATTGTTTAAAGTTATTATATTTTACTTTTACCTATATTTTAACGGGATAACACATCGAAATGGTTTGTACTCTGGTACATGCGTTGTTAGCGCTTTCCGCTAGTTGACCATAATTGTACAGATAAAATTACACAATGAAATCAGCTTAAAACATTGCGAGTTTTAATTTATTTAATTCTTACTCTTCCAATAAAAACCAATTTGGATACAATTCGATATTTTACTAAACTAAGAATACAACTAGCGATCCAGCTTCGCTTCGCTATTATAATTTACACATAATAAACATATTTTTATAAATCTTTTGAAAGAAATTGTCTAAATGCTAGTAAAAACTGCATCGAAATCCGTTGCGGTGTTTAAAAGATCTTAGCGTTCATAGGGACAGACAGATAGTGAAAACTACATCAAAATCCGTTGCGAGGTTCAAAAGATCTAACCGTACATAAGGACAGACAGATAGTGTAAACTGCATCAAAATCCGTTGCGAGGTTTTAAAAGATCTAAACGTACATGGGGACAGACAGGTAATGAAAACTTCATCAAAATCCGTTGTGAGGTTTAAAAGATCTAAGCGTTCATAGGGACAGACAAATTGTGAAAACTGCATCAAATTCCGTTGTGAGGTTTAAAAGATCTAAACGTACACAGGGGCAGACAGATAGTGAAATCTGCATCAAAATCCGTTGCTAAGTCTAAAAGATCTAACCGTAAATAGGGACAGACTGATAGTGAAAACTGCATAAAAATCCGTAGCGAGGTTTAAAAGATCTAACCGTACATAGGGACAGAAAGTGGGAAACAAATTTGTTTAAAACAATGAATTACTAGGTATACATATACGATTCCCACTTGTTAACATAAATAAATATACTAAACAGAGTATACATTGGCCTTGAGTTAGTACAATATATATCCATTGTTACCCGCTATATATCTGAGCCCACGCAGTTGAAGCGGGAACTAACGACGGTCTCGGCTTTATTTCAGGCGTTTCTTGCTTATAAACTAGGTTTGGCTGAAAAGGATATTAGAATATAGCCAGAGGACACTAATTCTAAATGTTCTGTTTTATCATTATTAGAGACCAAATAAATATATCAGGGATACTCCATCTTCCATGGCAGAGACTTCGCCTCCTTGTGTGTGTTCTACCGCCTGTACAATGGGCTGTGTTCTGAGGAATTGTTCGAGATGATGCCCACGGCCTCATTTTATCAACGCACCTCTCGCCACCGACAGGGAGTTCATCCTCACATCCTTGCACCTCAAACATGCCGTACCGTAAGATTCCAGAGGAATTTATTACCACGTACGATTAGGCTGCGGAATGAGCTCCCTGCCGAGGTTTTCCCAAGAGACTATAGCATGGCGTTCTTCAAGAAAGGAGTTATAAGGTTTTTAAAGGGTCGGCAACGCGTGAGTAACACCCCTGGTGTTGCAAACGTCCATAGGCTACGGTAACTGCTTACCATCAGGCGAGCCGTATGCTTGTTTGCCACCTTGGTAGTATAAAAAAAAAAAAAACTTGTACCATGACGTAAAAAATGAGTCGACAATACGCAAGTAAAACTTCTAGTATGAAAGCGTCCATAGGCAAAGATCTACAAGCTTAAGCAAGCTTCCCGCGGTAAGTTTGTAGATGGGTGCCAATTTTCTAAAAACACAGACCCCTTCCTGGGCAGAAAGCACGTAAAACCGTTGGTCCTGTATACAAGGTGTCTCAAAAGAAAGTTCACATTTAAATCTTTTTTTAAAAGAAAAGTCTTAGCTTTATTGAAAAAATGTTTATTTTATATTGAAGTACACTGTTTGGGAATTTATTTTTTAAAAATAACACCGTCCAAATGTAAACCGTTGCGCTCTCGGCATTCATTTAGTCGGGCACTAAAATTGCCTATGACAGCTCGGCAGGTAGTCTCCGTGATGGCTGCCATTTCATGACGGATATTTTCTTTTAATTGTGCCAGGGAAGTCGGTTTATTAGCGTAAAATTATTTCAATAAAGCTAAGACTTTTCTTTTAAAAAAAGATTTAAATGTGAACTTTCTCTTGAGACACCTTGTATAATATGCGCTGCGCCTTATATTTCGAGGGCTCTCTCTTGTGATAGGGATGGGAATTCTACACAAATTTCAATGGAAATTCACTGTTAACTCTTCTGGCAATTCTTTAAACAAAAATCGAAGGCTACATTTCTACTATCACTTAACTGCTTGGGATTAAATAAGCTTAAAAAGCAACAATAATCACCAAAATATCTCATCTTCATAACTCATAACATATTCCTTTTTTAAAAACAAACTCTGGCCGTTGAAAGTCATATTCAAAACCATTTAATTTTCAATATTGTTCCTAATTCAAATACACTGTAAGAAAATTGCATAACCATTGGAATATAACACTAACATTATCGTTAACCAAAAAGGCACATCAGCATACAGGTTGCTTGTTTATGCTGATTCAAATTACTTGGTACCTTTAGAAAATAGAATTATCGCAGTTCGAGGACCGGTATCTGTATTGTGAGTTGAAATTCTAACTGAAGGGGTAGTTAGGAATGTGTTATGCAATATGAATACACAATCGGTATACAGTAAATTAGGTATTGACTAGCTCTAGTACATTTGCCGTTTATTTTATAAAGATAAATATGATTTAAAAAAAGTAATTGATTCATAAATTTTAATCACACTAGATGAACGTAAAAAAGAATAGAATATTCTTTATTGTACACCAAATTAAATAAACAAAAGACAATGAAAAGCCCTTAAATAAAAATAAAATAAAAGTAATTACATTTATAAAAATATTGTATGCCCTAGCTGGCATGTTACAGCGCCACTATAAATTATTTATATATATCTGTAATGAAAACTACCCGTGAGAAACAATAAATGCATTTGATTTGATTCAATCAAGTGTGATGAATAATGATGTGAATATTGGCAACTTCTGGGAAACGGCAGTAACCAAGTCGAGCAAACGTTCGTACTATATCGTCCTTTAGTCGAAGCCACTCAGGCCAATTTCGAAAATTTTAATTTTCGAATGACCTAATAAATATTTGCCTGATGGAAGCAGTTGCCGAAGCTTATGGACTAGCTAGATTACTGCTTCACCCCTAAGTTAATACATAGCGTGATGTTCATATAGTCTTAATTTTTTTTTCAAAATACTATAAGGCTCGAAATGAAATTTCGAAATAGAATTGGAAGGATTGGCTCGTTCGAGTAAAAAAAAACTTGAATGAAACTAACGACATAAATATTTGGATCGCATTTTCAGTGTAATTTTCACGGCACTTCTCCGACATCATTTTCCCATCACTCATTCATATTGATACTTCATCATTCAATTTAAAATGAACAGTTAAAATATTCCTGATGTTTTTTCGAAGTTATTTTCATTATTATTTTTCAACTTTTTTTACTTTGTAACAGAGTAAAAAAAATGCTTGATTGGCACAATGCCTTCAAATATAATTAGTGCTAATTGGTTGCCAAAAAATCAATTAAGCGTCTTATCAAAAACATAGAACAACCGGCCGTGGTTCAATATCCATCTGGAAAGTTATATATTCCAGAATGTTATTTATAACTTGAGTCTTTTAATAACATATCAACATTATTAATCATCATCAGCATAATTATAGCAGTCCACCGCTAGATATAGGTCTCCAAGTCATCATCTCAACCCATAAACGTCCCACTGCTGGGCACGGGTCTCCGCCATACATTTGGAGGGATATTAGCCTACTATACCACGCTGGCCAGATGGAACCCTATACCAACTATAGGGTTTTGTTTCAAGTTTTCCCTCTCTTGCAGTGGATATTGTCTGCCTAACTTACTCCCTTAGTCGACTCTTACGGCACCCACGGGATGGAATGGGGTGGTGTCATTTTTATTCTTAATCCGTCACCACGCGGATAATAGATATATATAGATAGGTATCGAAGTGCGGCTTTTGAATAACTTGCTTAAGAGACCAGCACCATACCAGCGAACAAGCCCGATTGGGGATGGACCTCAACCTTACAGAAGACCTCAGCCAAATAACTACACAGCGGTGCAATCGTGTTCCTGTGTGTGAGTGCAGGTCTCCAGAGTTCATTTGGGGGAAGGGATGCGTTTTGAAAGAGCTACATTTAAAGCACTGGTGTAAGAAAATGGGTTGCCAACATGCAAATAATACCTCTTATATTGCAAGCGTCCATAGGCTACGGTAACTGTTAACAATCAGGCAGGCCGTGTGCTTGTTTACCACTCAGGTAGCCATGTACTATTAAAAAAATGCAATTTAGGCAATTTTAAATTGATATCATATTTTTCTTAAGAATTTTCAAAAGTGTATTATAACTTTTAGTGCTAACTATTACGTAAATATGTTATACACATGCAATAAAGACATTTACCTCCTGCAAAAACATAACTTCACCGCGAATTATAGTGAATCTAAAGTTAATCTAGGTATTTAATCTGTCTGAATGTTTAGTTAATTGTATGTTTGTAAAGCCCCCCGCGACACAGAGCTTGTTCGCTAGTGCGGGAGTTAAATTAAAACAAATTTTCAAAAGAATACTCCACTTTGACATAAACTTTTCAATTAAGATACGATATCTTAATTGAAAAGTAAATAATATCATCTAGATATACACAAAACAACAATGTTATATGTTAAACTACTATTAAGGCGATATGTCTTTGGAATAAAAGTTAGTTTCTTTAGCCCACAATAAAAATCTTATCAGACTTATTTATGCATTTAATGCCATAATGTAGTGTACCTCGTGGTATAGCTTCCTGACACGCGAGCTGAATGTGATTATAGTCGGGCTTGTCATCCAATGCTCGTTAATTAAGAGGGTGCAATATTTGTTCTGTAAGTGGACCACTAATGGGTGCTACGTGACTCAGAAATACAGCTAACATCTTGTTCATACGTGGTACGTGGTATGAGTGAATAGCGGTTTTAATATTAATGCTATTAACAGTTTATTTCATGTAAAATAACATTTGATATATCCAGATTTTATTTTATTTCCATAACAACCTTTACTTTTAATGCATTTATACTACTTGGGTGGCAAACAAGCATACGGTCCACCTGATGTTAAGCAGTTACCGTAGCCTATGGAGGCTTGCAATACCAGAGGTATCACTTGCGTGTTGCCAACCCATTGTTTTATATCAGATGAGAGTATCCCTGGAGTAGGAATACGTTTCCTTCAAAACGCATCCCTAAATAACCGCTGAAGACCTGTACTCACACACAGGAACACAACTACACCGCTGTGTGTAGTTATTTAACCGTGGTCTTGTGTAAGTCCTTCCCCAGTCGGGCTTGCTCGAATGGTATCCTACCTCTCTCTGTTTTTATATTTCTTAATCATTCTGAAAAACTAAACTAAAAGAAAATAATCTAATTTTCTCGTTTCTACCACTGACCCAGGTAGGTCAGTGGTAGAAACGAGAGTGTTCCATGGCATTTCAAAGTTTTGATTCCCACAGAACAAAACATGATTGTTTCAAGTCTTGGTGTACTTTGTACCTATATATTTTATTATAAAACGGTAGGTACGTGATACAGGGAATATTCCATTGTGTGTGAGTCATTTAAATAAAACATACAGGGAGATTGGCGATAACCACGATGACGCACCAACAGACGGTAGGCTTAGATTATAATTTAAACGCAGTCAGGCATAAAAAATGGCACCGTTTTAAAGTAGTGAGAATTGACCAGCCCCTCTAGACAAGTGGCATAAGCGATAGTCGAATCGAAAAGTCAAAAAAGCAAATATATGGGATTTGACGTAAGTTTACGACATTATATCGTAGACTTAAGTCAAATCCCATACATTTTATTTTTTGACTTTTCGATTCGACTACCGTTTATGCCACTTGTCTTGAGGCTCAGACTGTGAGTGACCGCGCTCGTGTACATCAACACACGCACACAGTGATTTATCATGGCCGAGCTTCATGCACACAATGATATCATGGCGGGGCCTTGTAAACGATAATGCTTACAAGTACGGGAGACTCTAGTATGTATATCATCTAAGACAGTAGATATGAGTATGAACAAATATGAAACGCCAATTTACAGTGCTACGTTTAAAATCAATGTCAGAAAAAAGTATAATTCATCTAATCCTTACTAATATTATAAATGTGAAAGTTTGTGAAAATGGATGGATAGATGTTTGTTACTCTTTCACGTAAAAACTACTGAACGGATCTGGATGAAATTTAGCACGGAGATAGATTATGGTCTGAAATAACACAAAGGCTACTTTTTGCAGCGATAACCGACATCCACGCGGGCGGAGCCGCGGGCAACTGCTAGTATTTTAATACGTGAAGAACAAACTTATTACCTCTCAAAGCACACACACACACAATGTAGCGCTGGTGGCCGAATGGGAAAGTAACAGACTTGCATGTAAGGTGAGAGTTTGATCTCGGGTGGCAGTACCAATGTGAATTTTACTTAGTGGAGTTTATATGTACTAATCAAATGATCCGCCATCTGCTAACGGTGAAGGAAAACATCGTGTGGAAACGCATATGCCTTAGAAGAAATTCTAAAGACAAGTCTGATTCACCAACCCGGATTAGGCCAGCGTGTGCGAATTAAGGCCTACACCCTCTTTATCTCTGAGAAGACCTGCGCCTAGCAGTGGGACATATGTATATGGGTGGCTACTATTATAGATAATAATATGTAGGCGGCCGGCGAAAAGCTAAAATTACGGTCATTAAGAATTTCGACTACCGAGTGACTTCCAGGATAAATTATATTATTATCCCATGGCACCAGTAATGAAGCATTGAATTAGAAAATTTTATAGATTATATATTCGACATTAGCATAATAAATTGATATAATAGAAATAGCACAATTAATAAAATTATATGGAAATTTATAAAACACGGCAAAGTTTTTCTAAAATATTAGTATAAGAATACTTGAATATACTCCTAAGTCCTACCTCATTGATTTACCTTTCAAGGAATTATTTACATAATTGTTCTTAGAGGCTACAGAGCAATCTTCTAAGAGCTTTATTTGAATTTTATATTAGTACGTGATTAGACTATTTGTGTCTTAGTTAATAAGTGATCAGTATGATCACTTATTTGTTGTGGCTGTGTGAAGAATACTAAGGAAGAAGGTACATTGAAAAACGTAACCTTTAGAGATTTGTGTAGGATTAGGTATACGTAAATGTAAATTTATTTGTTCATCCATCCATAACCCCGTTTGTATGTATGTTTGTTTGTTACCTTTTCACGACTGAACGAATCTTAATGAAATTTAACAAAGAGATAGATGGTAACGTATTGACGGACATAACGTACTTTTTACCGCCATAACGGGCGGGTGGAGCCACGGGTAAAAGCTAGTATTCCATTATTTAATAAAATTATATTAACTATGTTTTCTTTGATGTACTTACATAGCACTGAAAAATGAACAATATTCTTCTAAGAAAGCTCAAGAAAAATTATTTAAAATAAAACAAAATCTGTTGCAGACTTAACTCCGCAACCTCAACCGAGGTCATTAGACGGGCTAATGAAAACCTCCACTGTGTTCAATCGCAAACTATGATATATTTACACATATGTATTTCTTCTCTGGCTTATTTTATTTTTATACAAAAGGCAACTGGCTTTGTTCTGGCAAGGGAATAATAAGTAAGCTTTATGAATATTCGAACTCGACAATTTGAACTTTGCAGTATAATCTGGTATAATTTTTGATTTGACTGGCCTATTAGTCTAGTGGTTAGTGACTCTGACTGCTAAATCCGAGGAGAGAACTTTGTGTGATTCATAAATGTTTGTTCCGACTCTGAGAGTAATTTTTATACGTGAATTGAATATTTTTAAAGGCTCCACGCCATACATGGGTTGTTCCCTAGTGAGGGAGTTGTCTTTTTGAATCGATTTCTTCGCACATTACGGTTACAATAAAAGCTATCTATTTCATGTCTCTAGTTATCTGATACTACGGTTCGCCCGTGACTTCGTCCGCGTGGTAATTTGGAATATTTTCCCTGATTATGCAACATATCTTACTACCTCCGCTCCTATTGATCATAGCGTGATGTTATATAGCTTCTCTGGGTAAATGCACTATTAAAAAAAAGTTTTTTTCTAATAGAACCTGTACTTTCTGAGATTAGCGCGTTCAACCAAATAAACAAACAAACTCTTCAGTTTTATAAAGATAATAAAGGCTACATAGAGTAAAATTACTATCATATTCTTGCTTGTGACATGCACGACTGCACATTACAAGCACAAAATGGAAACCCCACCTATCATGTTTCTAGAAGAGAACCTGACATTTCGGATTTAGCTACAAACCTGTCCAGACTATCTACCTAATGGTAGCTTGAGGCAATTACTAAACTCTCGACTTTGTTGATATATTCCAAACGTGCTTCGTAAACTTAGGTAATCAAATAAATTGGCACGTTTCTTATTACTATCGACAATTTATAGTGAAAAAGTTCTTGCGGTTTCAGACGTTTATATTCGAATCTCAATTGGTCCCATAGAGACTTTTATTTGTATCTCTGCTCTTTATATTTATTTTGTACTAGCTGTTGCCCGTGGCTCCGCCCACCTGGATGTCGGTTATCGCTGTAAAAAGCCCATATGTTTTTCCAGACCATAATCTAACTCTGTACCAACCATTTCATTCAGATCCGTTCAGTAGTTTTTACGTGAACGAGTAACAAACATCCATCCATCCACACTCACAAACTTTCACATTTATAATATTAGTAAAGATATTATTGAGTAACATAGGCTACATTATATTTTAAAAGAAAAGTTACCTCGTTATATATCTATATATTTTAACACCGTAAAGGTTAAACATGACCGTGAGTATTATGTGTAACATCTTGCATGCCCTGTGTATGTATACTCATGTTTGGGACAAATAAAATGATCTTGTATCTTGTATCCTTAAGTAAACTAAATAAATGTATTATTTTAAATAGAAATACTGTAAAGAATGAGTAAACGATACGTTGAATCCTGTCTGGCTGGCTATCTGCCACATTGACTTACTACTACAACTGTTTTTATTCAAGCACTTTAACTTAGGAGTCAAATTGTTGCCAAAAATTTCCCGGGAAATGGGTTTTGGTTGTTTGGAATTCCAGAATCTTGTAACAGTTAAAGACAAGAATTTGTAATATTCCAAGTTCCAAAATTATTCAGGACTAGACTGAATTGTTGGTCGTCTTTGCCAACCAAGTAGTATAAAAAAAAGTACTAGAAAAGTTTTATTCAATAAACTTAACTTTAACGACCATTTCTACTGCAGTTCATCGTCTGTTATTTGATATTCAATATAAGTATGGTATATAATGGCTATACTATTATCAAGACTTATTTAATATCAGAATGTATAAAATCGTTATATTATTATAACTAAAGGACGTGGGATGCATAATTTAGTTCGAGAATTGAATTTGAAAAGAAATATCCGAAGAATATAGCAATTGAAATATGCACCATTTCAAGTGCTTTCTTTGAATATTGAATAGAAATATGTGCGCTACTACGAGAAAAACGGTCTCATATTTGCTACATATAAATGGCAATTTGACTATAAAAGCTCGGTTACATTTTTATGTCGAACATGTTTATTGAATACAAAATCGAATGTAAAATATTTTTATAATATTTAAATTCAGTACAGAATATGAAATAAATATTATAAAACATAGGGGTATTCCTCGAAGCGCACCCATTTTGAAACGCACCTAACGAAGCACACCTAAAATATTTCTCGAAACGCACCATTCAGGTGCGCTGAGGAAATTTCCTTAGCGCACCTGAATGGTGCGTGTAAGAAGAAATACCCCAAAACATATACTTATAGGTATTATTTAATTCAGTCAGTCAGAACAAGTCGGACTGACTGAGTGCCTGATTGGTCAAGACTAAAGAGGTAGAGGTTTAAGCTGAGCCTAAATCGCGCGTCTATAAACTTGAAATTTTAAATAAAGATTCCGCACTAAGAACTTATTTTTAGAATTAGTAATTAATGTTAGTAATTAGTAGTTTTATTACCATTTAAAATTTTGGAAAAGAACATTTTTCAAACGATTCCCTTACCTAGTTACGGACAGCCCTGCCCCTCTAGACAAGTGTCATTCACGGCAGTAGAATCGAAAAGTCAAAAAAGCAATGTATGGGATTTGACGTACGTTTACAATATAATATCGTACACTTACGTCAAATCCTATACATTTGCTTTTTTGATTTTTCGATTCGACTACCGCTTTTGCTACTTGTCTAGAGGGGCTGACACAAAGTAGGTACAAAGACTTGCAACAACGATTAGTGAATCACACAAATTCGTGTGCGGACTCACAACTCCTGAAACCTCCGGTAAGGTATACCCATTTTAAATTTAAAAGAGCTTTGATTATGAAAGGCCTTTCTTTACATAGAAACCTACTCGTACACTGACAAAGTTAAAGCTGTAGCGCTGTCAAAGAAAAGTTTTTAATTAAAATATAAGTATGACATACTTAAGTGTTCAGTTTTATTATTATGAAAAAAAACTTGAAAAACATTTGTTTAACAGCGTGTTGATTATGTTTTTTTTCCTTTAGTGGTATTTATTTTTATTAATTTCGCTCGCTTGTTTGAAAACTTAGTCTGTACGCTTAGATCTTTGAAACTACGAAACAAATTTCAATGCAATTTTTAGCAATAGATAAAGTGATTCAAGAGGAAGGTTATGATTATATGTAGGTATAACACATGTATATTATAATTGAGAAATCAAAATCGAAGCGAAGCGAGGACTGGTTGCTAGTATCTAATATAAAAATTAAAAAGTCCATCTCTTTAAGAGAGGTAGGGCACCATACTAGCGAGCAAGCCCGATTGAGGAAGGACCTCACAGAATACCACAGCCGTACAACACACAGCGATGTAGTTGTGTTCCTATGTGTGAATACAGGTCTCCAGCGCTCATTTAGGGATGCGTTTTAAAAGAAACGTTTTCCTATCCCAGGGATATTCCATCTAAAAGCCCTTGTGTACAAAAAATGGTCGGCAACACGCAAGTGATACCTCTACAGTAACTGCTTAACATCAAGTGGACTGTATGCTTGTTTTCCACTCAAGTAGCCAATCAAATTTTTTAACATAAATTTGACAGAAAGTAAGGTTATAAATATTTAAGCGTGAGAATACGAAAATATTGTTTATGAGCCTAGTCCACCAGGGGAACTGTTTACTCAACATTTTTAATACATATTCAATGCTGTAAACACGTTCCCGCTCTCAGGGGTACTTTATTTGTAGAAAGATAAACTGAAAGCTTTACCTGAAAGTATGAAATACCTACGCCTGTAGAAATATTGACTTTGTTTATAGTAAATTCATATTCTATATTCATATTTAAAATATAACCGCTTGGTATCGAAAAGTCTAGCAGAATATCAGCGCTGCAGCGTCTGCAATGTTGCAAATAATCGCTGCAAGAAAAAACACTACCTAGTAGTGTTTTTTCTTGCAACCATTATATTATAATTTTCTTGTAGGTTACTGTACCTACTTAGATCTAGTAAGGACAAAACACATGATTATTTTTTCTTTCTTTTATGGCGAAGACCTACGTTTTTGACACGTCACTCGTGTTAAACAAATACGCGAATAACTGTTATTCGCAAGGCGCTCATAGCCAAATGCACGTGCTGTTCGTTAAACGATTAGCGGGTTGAGCTACCAATGACGCGGTAACCCTATAGCTGGGTGACCGCATAGTAGTATTTCATCTGAACGTCTCCGTGCTTCGGTGGCCACGTTAAAAGTAAACGATAAAAAAAAGAGCTCTCTAAAAAATCTAAATCTGTTTCCATAAAACCAACCATCTCGGTTAAATAAATCTTAAAAAAACAAAACCGCATTAAAATCGATCCATCCGTTTTGCCGCTACGATGCCATATACAATTACTAGATTTTGCCCGCGCTTCTGCCCAAGTGAATTTTAGTTATCACAATTAGGGGTCCCTTAAGTCCTTTCACAGGATACAAACTATATCACAGCCAAATTTTATTAAGATTCGCTCAGCCGTTTAAGCGTTAAAAAGGCCTTTTTCCGTCGAGAGTTAATGAAACCAGTGTTATAACCAAAAGAGTCACCTGTATTGATGAATCTGTTCCAGCCTTGACCCAATAACCGGAGCATTCACCGGCTTGCACTACTAAAGCATGCGATAACCTTGATTATAGTTCAATAGTTGGGTAGGTAGGTCGAAATACAGTCTTTGTTATGTAAAAAATGAGGAGTAACATTTAAAATTTCATTTTACATGTATATGTTATATGTTGATAGTATGATCAGGTTGTTGAATGAACTTGTAAGGAATTCTTCAAGAAAGGTTTTTACAGGGTCGACTATGCCAGTAATAAATATTCGAAGTCGAACTCATTTATTAATTTCGATCAAATGCATGATATATGAACGTCATAAAAAAAAATTCCACTAGGCTTTTGACTACATATATTATGAAAAAAACAACATGCTTTGGGGACTGCTGATAGAAGTGAAAACTAAATAACTTGTGAATTGTATCATCGAGCGCGTGCGGTGACGATGACGCGAGATCCATGATTTTTGTTCACCCAAAAAGTGCTCAAACCGCCTCAAGAAAATTTCACTTAATTTTAAAAAACCCGACACAAAAAGTATATAAAAAGTATAAAATAATATCAATAAATTGAAATAATCTATTATATTTAGTGCTAAATACTAGCAGGTAAAATAGAATACCAATGTTATTAGTGCAGCCTTTAAAAAAAAATCTGCGGACTGTACTTTTTACGTACTTGCAGTAAGGGGTAAACGGGTACCGGTGCCAGTTCACGGGGTGAACGGGCACTACATATTTTTAAGGGGAGAAACTTGAGGGGTGAACGGGCTCTTAGCCCAATAACGGTCCCCGACGCGACGACATAAAATATACCAAATTAAGTATTTCATTTTTATTAACGCAGTGTAAATTTATAAAACATCTATCTATTTAATACAGATAAAACTATTTAAAATTAAATATATCCATAAAGTCTTCTTAACTAAAATGCAGACAACAATCCTTTGAAACGTCTCGATGTCGTTGGCTTGTGTAGTCATTAAACGCAGGCACTGCCTTTGTCTTAGTAAAACAATACTGGATCTACCTTTATCCGAGCAACAACTCGGACAGTTTCTGACTTATAGATATACTAAATATACAGTAGGGAACAGTACATTATAAACACTATATCAAACTACTTCGTACGTTTTAATTACGAAAATTGTGTGATCCATAAATTTTAATGATTGTCCGGAATCTAAAGACCGAATGTAAAGTCCCCGCGACACAAAGCTTATTCCCTAGTGTGGGTGTTGTCGTTTTAAATAAAATAAAAAACTACATACAGCGGTGTAGTTGTGTTTCTGTGCGTAAGTACAGGTCTCCAGCATTTATTATGGGATGTGTTTTCACTATACCTTGATGTTATTAATTTTGAGTTGGTAACACTATAATGCAAAGATACGTAGATGTAAGTATATTTTTAGGGTAATCGTGATCACAAAAACCCCGTAACTTGCAAGCTATATAATATATAATATGACGAACTTTTTGTTACGTTGAACGAAAAATCGTTAAGAACATTCGAAATAGATACCCATGATGTGTTTTTCATCAAGTATTCTTAAGTAAATGCTATTGTTTATTTACCCACGTCTTTGTAATAATAAATAAATTGTGTCCATGCTAACATATTATATACTAAAAAACGCAGTCGCTTTGCCACTGTCCGTTTATTCGCTAATTCCTCCTTAACCACGCAACGAATTTAAATGCGGTTTTCACCAACCATTTATATAATTTTTCACAAAAGGATTTTTAATAGACCTCTGTACAGCTTACTACGTTGCTGACCGTACGTATTATACATGCATAGAAACCTTCCTCTTGAATCACTTTATCTATTGCTGGAAATGCTTTAAAATCCGTTGCGCAGTTTAATAGATCTAACTAAGCGTCAAGACAAGACTTACGTAGTAACTATTTAGTAATCTGTGACAAGACAGTGGGGGCGACTTCGCTTTTGCTACTTAGTAAAAGTTAAAAAGATTTTATATAATAATAATTCATGTAGAACTACGTGAATATACGTATACGTATACATTTGTATATTATACCTAACTTAAGCTTCTACTTTGCTAAATTGTATTACATATCGCTAGAGGATTACTAGTACCACTATGACTGGTTAACTGAAACGAATAAAAAATAGTTCAGCCCGGGAGAAGTCGCGGTAGAACGCTAATATTTACAACAATAATATAATAGCAACCCATATATGTCACACTGCTGGGCACTAGTCTCCTCTCTTCTATCAAGAGAGAGAGGGTTCAGGCCTTAATCCACACACGCTAGCCTAATGCGGGTTGATGAATCAGACATGTCTTTAGAATTTATTTTAAGACATGTGGGTTTCCTCACAACGTATTCCTTCACCATAACTATAATCTTACTTACTATAATCACAATAAAATCACATACTTTAAACTATTAACATCCAAAACAATTCGCTAGTTTAGGTAGTAACCTTTTATGTTCAAAGCGACAAGGGGCTCTGTCTTTACTTAATTTTAATTCGTTGCGATTGCTGACGGCGCGGCGGTGACTGTGCTTAAAGAGGCAGGTCCCTGTTGGCTCCGGGCGATAAGGGTTCACTGAGCCACTAACTTCAGATGTAAGGATCATAAAATTATCACACCTACACATAGAGTAGGCCGTCCAATCTGTGCGAATAAATTAATGTAATCGGTTTGTCTATATTGTATTTTGATTATGTAGCTGTACCTATTAATAAAATAAAGTAATAATATCGATTAGACTAACTCGATGGTGGCCCGAGTGGTTAATGACCCTGGCTGCTAAGCTGGAGGTGGTGGTTTCGATTTCTATACGGAACAAAACTTTGTGTGATCCATAAATGTTTGTTCAGAGTCTGGTTATAATTTGTGTCTAAATTGTCGTTAATTGTATGTTTGTAAAGTCCCCTGCGACGCAAGCCTTGTTCTCTAGTGCGCCGGCTGATTCTCTAAGAAACAGCGATCGCAAACTGACAGTTGTGATTGCTCGGTGACGGCACACACGATTGCTAAACGTCAAAAAGGCTCGGTTTTCGCTCTTACGGAATACCGATTTTCAATCTGACAGCCAGATTTTGCTCCATTTTCGCGGTCACTCGGTTTTCGCTGTTACGGAATTTTTCAAAGAAACGAGTATTTAAAAAGTGACAATTGGACAGAGCACATAATTCACAGAACTAAAGGCTGCTGGAGCAAAACAGTTCTGGAGCGGCGACCACGAAGATTCAACATGGCATAGGCCTGCTTTAACAAGGTGGACCGACGATCTGGTGAAAGTTATGGACAACAGATGGAAAAGATCAGCTCAGAACTGAATGCTTTGCCGACATTCAGGCAACAATAATTTTTCGATTGTATCTGGTCATCCGGCAGCAGAACTTGACAATCCATCAAGGGCGTAGGATCCGAGAATTAGTTTACAGCCGAACTAACATCAATATTATTGCAATAACGTAAATTAATTCGCTGGAACTCACTGCAAACGTCAAGAACATAATGGCACACCTCAGTGATTTCACTGCGTCAGTTAATTTCCTTTAGAGAGATGCGTTGAACTGACTAATTCTCGTGAAATGAGCTCTCTGCCGAGGTTTCCCGAAGGACTATATTATAGTATGAGGTTCTTCAGAGTTGAAAGCGTCGGTAACGCACGAACTGTGCTTTAATCGTCCATGAGCTGCGGTAACTGCTTACCATCAGGCAAACCATACGTTTATCTTCCATTTTAGTAGTTTGTGAGTGTGCAAGATCGAGAATAAGAATAAGAAATCGAGATCTTATCAGATTAATAAATGCACTGAAGAAAATATTTGGAACTTGCCGTTCCTCGCGGCTACGCCTGCGTTAATATCGGTTATCTAGATACAAGGTATATCCTTCCCCAAGATACTATTTACCTCCTTGCCAAATTTCATTACGATATGTTGAGCCGTTTAATAGTGAATAGGTAATAAACAGAATTACTTTAGCATTTATAATATTAGTATGGATACTGCTATTTATGCATCATAGGCACCGAAACTTAATACCTACTCATTTAGTTTAACCAAAACGTACATTCGACCATTTCAAACCTTGGATACCTGGACATAAAATACATGCTTCACAACGAGACAACCGACGTTTCTATTGATTTACTATAACCATTCTATTTTATATCTCAAATACAAACTAGTACCAACTAACTTTCAACCGCAAAATCAATAAAAACACAAACAGCTCTACTATTCTTGGTCTACAAACAAAATATTTTGCATAAAACTCTATACAATTCATCAACCAGTTTATTCTTAAGCAATAAAACTTTATGGTTACAACTAATCGATTTCAAAGGGAATCCTTAACTAAGTTCTCATGATAATAAATGAATAAAAATGTACAGTGACAGTTAATAGCTTCATTAAAGCTGTTGCGGACAAGGTTTAATATTACAGGGTAATCAAAAACAGATAAGCCTTGGAAATAAAACTTTTATATAGTACGAGGATGTAACTAATAATAAATGTGGCACTTGCGTGTTTTTACTGTTTATATATATATGTCGGAGGATGCAATATCTATAGGTGATAGTGGAATGTTAAGCAAACTGTTTGGTGAAAACGTTCTTTTGAATTAATGCTTCTGTGTGTATCATAGACGTATGACGTATGTTAGCGTTGACAGATGACAGCTCGTTAATAAATAAAATAGCATTCGAACGTCTTCTCGAGTCATTCTAGTGTCGGACGAGCTAGCGGTCGGTCGTGATTACACAACAGCTAACCTCAATATATTCCACGAGTATTTTGTTAATTACATTATCGACGAGTAACATAAGCTATAATGTATATTATTAGCCATTACTGTCCCACGGCAGGGCAAAGGCCTCCCTTTCATTCTTCCATTGGTCACGGTCGAGACCTCTCACTTGCCAGTTAACACGGTAGCAGTCAAGCCCATCCTGCTATCTTTTCATGGGCCTACCGCGCTGTCTTTTAACAGTAACTCTGGTGTTACAGATTTGTGTCATCAACTCAACCCATAAACGTTCCACTGCTAGACACGGGTCTCCTCCATACATTTGGAGGGGTATTAGCCTACTATATCACGCTAGCCAGACGGGTTGGGTATAAGGTTTTGTTTCGAGTTTTCCCAGTCTTGCAGTGGATATTGTCTGCCTGACTTACTCCCTAAGTCGACTCTTGCAACACCCACGGGATGAAATGGGGTTGTGATATTTATAGTAATATATGAATATATATTCTTAATCCACACGGACATTTGATTTGTGTAATAAATTTAAATGAAAACAGTTTTTGTCCCACCTACGTTCGCTCGAATTTCGACCACAAAGAAAGAGCGATCTGTAGTTTTAATAAAAACACCAACGCATTTAATACAGTATTGTAAAACCGCTGTATTAAAATCCTTATGTCTATCTATGTCTGAACTGTATTTGAATTGATTACTTTACCTTACCCTTAGAATAACTGTTGGAGTACGAAGTTACAATAAATAAATAAAGGTAGCTGGCATAATAATGTATATTGTGAACTGAGTGAGTTCGTAACCTTACGAAACCTTTTTAGCGAAACTCTGAATTTATAATAAACTAGCTGATTGCCCGCGCTTCCGCCCGCGTACCGTACCGCGTACGTATCATGGCAAAAAATACTTTATGTCGTTTCCCAAGTTACCATCTATCTCCTTGCCATATTTCATTAAGATCCGTTCAACCGTTTAGTCGCGATAAGGTAACTAACAAACTAACATTATCGTTTTTTTTTGTTTTCTTTCCCCACCATGTCTTACGAAATAATAAATATAAATATTATAAATGCGAAAGTTTTAATTGATGTATGGATGTTTGTTACTCAATCACGCCAAAACGGCTGTATGGATCTGGATGAAATTTAGCACAGAGATAGATTATAGTTTGGAATAGCACATAGGCTACATTACACACTATTCCCGTGGAATCGTACATGCGGACGCAGCTGCGAAAGGAATCAGGTTTTAAGTACAGTGGGCAACGGAGATAGCTATACAGGGCCGCTATATGAAGATTAGTTCACTTCTATAATTTTAACAAAAAAAAACCGACTTCAGTACGGCAAGTTGTAAAATTTTCAAATATTTGTTTGTTACAATCGAATAAAATCGACTGAGCGTCGGGCTGAACACAGGTCAAGTAGGTATTAAAAGCAATATTTAATCTGTGCAATCCGCGCTCAATTCATTCACGTCATTATTTCTTATTAATAGTTGCTTAGCAACAATAACCGAAACTTATCTAATCGCCATCAGTAAAATACTTATTATTGAAAAGTTCAGATGGCCATCTGTGGTCTTCTTCATCAGTTTTACTTCACCAAATTACACTTTCTGAATGTAAATGATTGATTAGTTGTTAAAAATATTGAAATTGCTATATTTGTGCCTATAACTTTTGAGGAGTTACCTCAATTCCTCATGGATCCCATCATCAGAACTTTCTTTTTATGATAATGGGACCAAACTGGAAGTATGTCCAGTCAGACAAAAAAATAATTTTTCAAATCGGTCCATAAATGACGAGAGATATGCGGTAACAAACATTTTAAAAAATAAAAAAAATACACACGAATTGATAACCTCCTCTTTTTGAAGTCGGTTAAAAAAGGAGGAGGTTCTATGTTCGACTGTATGTATTTGTTTTATGTATGTTCACCAATTTTTCCGCCATTTGTGTACCGATTCGCAAAATTCTTTAAAAGAGTATACTCTTGAGGTGGTAACCCGAAGGTAACCCTAAAATGATATAGATATTGAAAATGTTTTTATTTCATATATATTTTTTTAACTTGTAATTTATCGCTAAAAATAGAAAAAAAAATGAAAATAACTGAATACAGATTGAAGTCGGTGCCAAGCTGAAAATTAGGTGACAGGATGAACATAGCACCGACTTCAATCTGTATTCAGTTACTTTAAGCTTTTTGAAGTCGGTTTATTTTTTTTAGAATAACTAATTCATGAATTTATTTGAAATATATTTTAATCTGTAAGTTTAGCCTAATTGTACACTGTTAGGTACCAAATTCCACAGAAATAGTATACAATGGTTTTCCTAAAAAACTAATCTCCATATAGTGGCCCTGTACAGCTATCTCCGTGGCCGTGTGTACATAAAAAAAATACCATATCCACAGTTAACATTATGCTTCGTAAACTAGGTTATATAGTGTTTGCGTGACTAGGGGTGTTGAATTTTGCATGGGTGACCATTGAAGTGAGCATGCGTGACCAAAGGTCGCATATGTAAGTACCAGTTTTATACTTAAACTTGAACTAAGCTTTACAGTACGGGTAATAACTTAGTTTAAACTTTAGAATATTATATTTTCTTATGTTTACATATGAAACAATGATGTCCTTATTTTATACTACCAAGGAGGCAAACAAGCATACGGCCCGTCTGATGGTAAGCAGTTGCCGTAGCCTATGGACCCTTGCAACACAAAAACTTTAGGACTATAAAAAAGGTTTTATGATCGCAGCATGGCGGTTTTTTACTTAGGTTGCAAACAAGCATACAGCCCGCCTGACGCTTTTTTAATACCTGGGGAATCACTCGTTTGTTGTTGACCCAAAATTAAAAAATATAGATCCTAGAGAACAAGAAAAGGTTTTTAGAGGACCTTTCCCAGTCGGGCTTGCTCAATTGTATGGTGCCCTAAAGAGAGGTATACAATTCAGCAAGTCCGATTAGGGAAGGACTTCTACCTTACAGAAGACGTCAGCCAAATGACTAGTGTAGTCGTGTTCCTGTGTGTGAGTCAGGAACTCACGTCACCTGCACTCATTTAGGAATGCGTTTTGAAAGAAACTTTTTTCTATCCCGGGTATACTCCATCTTAATTCCCTGGTGTACTACGGTAACTGCTTACCATAAGGCGGGCTGTATGTTTATTTAACCTTTTGCCACCCAAGTAGTATAAAAACTCATATATTTGACTGAGCATTACAGAATTGGAGCCATACTTAGAAATACAAACCTTATATTCATGCCCTAACTCTGTATTTCAAACAACTTTAATACCACAATAAATTTCTTTAAGGGCATTTGATTTACGGCCATGATGAAAATGGACCGTTCAAATAACAATAAATAATTAAAAAGTTTTATAGTTATAAAAGCCCTTTGAGACAGCTATCGTTTATATATCTATCAATCAAAACCGTTTTATAGACTGTGTAGTATACATAGTCTATTATATTGTACACATATATTACAATATACCTACCTAGGTATATTGTCAATATAGGCCTTTATGATGAGCAGGCCGGCTTAGCTAGGCATAGTCAATAGAGACAAATCCATACCAATATTATAAACTAGCCGACTGACCCGGCAAACTTCGTACCGCCATCTTTTTTTCTCCAATATTTTCTTCTATGCAAAACTTGTCCTGACAATAATAAACACACAAAAAAAAAGAATTATCAAATTTTAGTGCAGTTTATCAAAAGTTATGCGGGTACGTACATTTGGAGGTTTCATTTCGCGGCCCGCCCCGACTTCGTCCGGGTTAAACTATTTTCAGCGCAATTTTCTTTATTTTTACATAAGAACCTTCTTCTAACAATAACAAACTATGAAGGAGTCTATTTCTGCAATTAATAAAAATGGAACCTTGGTCACAAACCCTAACGAAATAGCTAATTTTTTTAACAATACATTCATAGAACAAGTATCAGATGTAAGACATAGTTTGAGTTATAAAAATGATACAAACATTCGCACAAATAATCATTCCATGTTTATGCTTCCAGTAATTCCACAGGATGTAAATAGAACAATTAAATCGCTCAAAAACAAAAAAAGCACAGGTTATGACGGAATTTCGACAACTGTTGTAAAGTATGTATCTAACATCATAGCTCAACCGCTCAGTCACATTATGAATATAAGCGTAACTGGTGGTATATTTCCAGAAAGCCTGAAAACAGTTATTGTAAAACCTCTTCATAAAAAAAACTGTCGAACAAATGTAAGCAACTATAGACCTATTGCTTTAATTTCTATTTTTTCCAAAATATTTGAGAAGATCATTTACAGTGCAATTTACTCTTTTCTGTCGAAATATAATATACTTTGTGAGGAGCAAAAAGGTTTTAGAAAAAAACATAAATATAAACCTGGCTATATATAATTTACTGAGTAACGTAATGATGAATATGGATAAAAAAATACCCACGTGTGCAATTTACACTGATGTATCAAAAGCTTTTGATTATGTTAAACACAACATTCTGCTTGACAAACTTAATGCATACGGCATCAGAGGCAATATTTTAAACCTAATAAATTCATATCTAACTGATCGTAAACAATATACGGTTATCACTAGAATATGTACTCATTCAAAAGTTGAAAAATATTACATATCGAACAGCCGACAAATAAAATTCGGGGTCCCACAGGGAAGTGTGCTCGGTCCTCTATTATTTTTACTCTATATTAACGACTTGCCACGTAGCACACATCACCCTATGGTATTATTCGCCGATGATAGTACAGCCATTGTCAAATGCTCAGACAAACAATGTTATGAGGAAGACATCAATAACACGCTTAAAACTATCATAAATTGGATGATTAACAACAACTTAGTTATTAATATTGAAAAAACCAACATCATGCATTTCTATCAGCGAGTACTTCCTAGCGCTAGTATTAACATTTGTTATGATGGAAAGACAATAACAAAAGTTGACAATGCACGCTTTCTTGGCATACATATCGATAGCCAGTTAACATGGAAATATCAAACAGAAGATATATGCAAAAAATTAAGTACATCTGCTTTTGCACTTAACGCATTAAGTAAAAAAGTAAGTTTGAAAACCGTGGTTGTTGCATATCATGGTCTTGTTTCCTCTGTTTTAAGATTTGGTGTGATTTTCTGGGGCAATTGTACTGAGAGAGAAACCATATTCAAGGCTCAGAAGCGCTGCATTCGAGCCATGCAAGGGCTAAAATATACTGATAGTTGTGTTCCGGTGTTCAAGTCCCTAAAATTACTAACGTTTCCGTGCCTTTATATCTTAGAAATGGCTATATTTATAAAACTCAATAAACACTTATTTCCTTTAATATCGGAGACTAGGCAAAGGTCAACAACATTAAGATCTCAGTATGAAAATTTACTAAGTGTTCCTGGATCACACACGGCACTGTTAAAAAAGAGTATATTTTATATGGGGCCTAAAATATATAATAAAATACCAGAAACGATTAAAAATAAAAGTGTATGTGAATTCAAGAAGGATCTTAAGACGTTTCTTATACAAGAGTGTTATTATTCGGTTGGGGAATTTCTTAATGATTCAACTTGACAGATTTTTTTTTTTTTTTTTACAATTTGACATTATATTATTCATCTAAAATATTGACATTATTCATTTATAATTTATTCTTGACATTTATTGATTGTACATCTAATTATCCCAAATTTACTTTTTATATTATATAAATTCCCTAGATACAATACATTTTTTGCATGCCTAGTAGGTGGAATGTGTCTGAACCAATATTTCTTAAGATCATATACTATGTACATACATTCGGTGCAAATAAAGAATTTGATTTGATTTGACAAACACAACGAAAAAAGAATTAGGTACTGAAATCGGTCCAGCCGTTCACGCATGATGCCGTGACAAAGGGAAATAGGGATTCATTTATACATATATATAAGATTATATACTAAAGTAAAGCTGTTTGTGTTTTAATTAATTTTGGCAAGGAGGTTACCATCTACCTCCTTGCCAAACATACTAAAATGTACTAAGGAAGGAGATAGGGTAGTTTTTACCGTGATAACCGATATCGACGCGGGCGGAGTCGCGGGCAACAGCTAGTTATCTAATAAAATTCAAATAAGTAGACATATACAGAGTGATAATGTGATAATACTCACAGCCTTACAAATAAACGTGGTATAACAGTATACTCGAGTATAAACAGAGAATTAGCAAAATGTCTACAAATAAGCAAAGAATAACTTATACCAAGTATAGCGCTGACATTTCTGTTCATACAATCGTTATTCTGAAGTTATACGCGCCCATACCCTAGTATAAACCTCGTATAATCATAAAAATACTACGATTCAGGCTTGTTTACGTATTAATATTTTCAAAAAATGGATTTAAAAGCAATAGAAGAAGTAGAACAAGTAAATAACGTAATTGTTTTAATACAGGCTGCAAGAAAAGACAAATAAAATGTCGGTTTTCTAAACGTGGTATGATGTTTTTGGATAAATTATTTGGTAGATATCTCAATATAGAGAATAGAAGGTAATCCACTCGGATTACCTTTTATTCTACAATTGATGATTGCTTTGAGATATGGGGACGTAATCAGGTAAGAACATTTGGATATTCACATATGTAGGTAACTACGGTTCTCACGGTTGTTATTTTAGCTGGTTTTAGATGGCAAACAAGCATACTGTAAGCAGTTTAGTTTTTGCGTTCTTAATACGAGTTTGTATTTATTTTTTGTCTTCTATCTGTTGTCCTGTATATGTTTGAATAAATGTTTTCTTTCTTTCAGTTACCGCCGTCATATGAACCTAGGAATCACTCGCGGATTATCGAGTTTTTAAGTTTTTTTTGGGTAATTCTAAGTTAGAAAAACGTTACTTTTCACAAACATATCTGAAGTTTCTAGAAATATACATAAATTATTTGCTTTACTTTGTGAACTAGGCTGAACCATAGATTATATAATAGCTGCTGAGGTCTGTATCTACGGAGATAGCGCTCAGCTAACAATCTAGTTATGAGTTTAATCTAGAAACTTCGTAGGCTACTCTCCTATATTAATTAATCGAATTTAGACTATAGAACAAAGATTCTCAATGTGGGCTATATTGACCCCTAGGGGGTCTGGACGCTTGCAATACTTATACTTATATTTTTTATGTGTTACTTCGCATGTAGTCCCATTTCTTTTTTATTTGTACTAGTGTGTTTTGTAATGGCATATCTCTGGAATAGGGTAAAATTTTCTTAAAAAACGCATCCTAAATGAGCAGTGAAGACCTGAAGTCACACACAGGAACAAAAATACACTACTGTGTGTAGTTATTTAGCTAAGGTTCGCTGTAAGGTCCTTAATAATATTAGCGAGCCAGGTGAGTGTGGTTTTCACTCACCAGCGAGGTAAGTGAAAAGCGCTTCTTCAATAATACACAATACATATTTAAAAAGCGGGTTTCTTCAACAAAAGCCAAGCTAACTACCAGCCAAAAAAGGTTTGAGGACTTCCGAACTACAATAATTAATATTAAAATATTGAATGAATCAATGTCAACTAAAATTAACCATTAAAAAAGCTAATGAATTTGCACTTCGTAAACGGAAAATGGCCGTCGCCCGTTCAACACGAACTGTCAATACAGCGTTTAGTGAAAAGCCCCCATTTACACGGTAACGGGTCAATGTCAATGCTCAATAACAATTTTAATGAAATTGTAAATGACCTTGGCCTTTTACCTTAGGTTATACAGTTTAGAGGTATAAGCGTGCAAATTCGACTGGGGAAGAGGAACTCCCACACTAGGGAACTAGCCTTATATCGCGGGGAACTTTACAAACGAGCCGCAGCGTGTCCGGGCTCGATTTTAAAGTAATGGTCTCTTTAGTGAGCTAATTCTTTGATCTATATCAATAACTTTAATTTTCTAAGTTAAAGTTAAGTTAAGTAAAGATCGAATTCAGACACCGAGGATTCTTCATAGCTCTCTGAGTGACTTTAATTTTTTGGACAAGCCGTACCGTGAGTGTCCACGTCTTGGCTGCGTGTGTTATTGATAAGACGAACTGATTAAAGACTTTTGTTTTTCGGCTTTGTAGTATTAGTGATGAGAAGATTTGTTGTTTCATTAATGCTGCCCAGCACAGCTGTATTCTTCCATTGGCCTTACTCTCGAATTGTTTGTAATAACCATGCAGTCTACAAAAAATTGTGTCATGCCAATTCTCATAGAACTTTTATGTTTACAAGCATATTATGTAGACTGCGTATATAAGTGCGGAAGCAAAGCAATAATGCTAACCTCAGGCTAGCGAAATCTATGTCAAAGGCACAAGGTTATATTCAACGATGGGTCGCTTTATTTATTTATTTATTTATTTATTAAACTTCATGCACATAGGTACATAGGCGGACTTAATGCTATAAGCATTCTCTACCAGTCAACCTTGAGTGGTGCAGAGATAATTGAAGCATTAGACATTTCTCTATCATCAAAAAAGAAAGTCATCAACTAAATGGTTTAGTTAAGCTTACACTTGTACGATGGACTTCTCTTTATATTACAAAGTACATATTTCTAGCTTGTTTTTTATTTACTAATTTATTTTTATTTACTAACATTAGAATTAAGAAAAATTGTTACCAACTGATTGGGCTAAGTTGCCATAAATAAATAAATATTATTAGTATATTATTTCTTGTATTCGCTTAATAATAACTGTAACAAAATTCCCAAAATAATAAAAATCAAAAATACGTTTTAAAAATCATATTCCTTCGTTTAGCTTCGTCTACTACATAAAAATCATGCTCTAAAAAGTAACTATAAAAAAGAATATCTTCAACTTTATCGAAAAAAAATATGCGCGATTTAATAACCTCCTTTTTTATACTACTTGGGTGGCAAACAAGCATACGGCCCGCCTGATGTTATTCAGTTACCGCAGCTTATGGACGCTTGCAATACCACAGGTATCACTTGCGTGTTGCTAACCCATTTTTTTACTCCGTGGCTTTTCAGATAGGAGTATCCCTGGGATAGGAATACGTTTCCTTCAAAACGCATTACTCACACACAGGAACACCCCTACACTGTGGTCTTCTGTAAGGTCCTTCCCCAGCCGGGTTTACTCGCTAGTATGGTGCCTTCTTTTTTAAAGTCATTTAATCCTTATCTGATCTTGACTTTTTCCACAGTGCTTTAAATATTTAAATATAGTACTTTTACTCTAAAACTAACTAAAAATAAAACTGTATGCTATTTTTATCCACTGATAGACATAAAAATAACATCATGATCCTCAACGAGTCCCAAAGGAAGCCAAACTGCCATGCTATTTATTGTGTTCCTGTGTGTGAGTACAGGTCTCCAGCGCTCATTTAGGAATGCGTTTTGAAAGATACGTATTCCTATCCCAGGGTTACTTCCATCTTAAAGCCCTGGTGCAAAAAAATGGGTTAGCAACACGCAAGTGATACCTCTGGTGATGCAGGCGTCTATAGGCTACGGATACTGCTTAACATCAGGCGGGCCGTATGCTTGTTTGCCACCCAAGTAGTATAAAAAAAAAAAAAAAAAAAATGTTACCCGCAACGAATTTAATAAGAAGTAAATTGAGTTAGTAGTTATCGAATTTCTATACCTTGACCTTCTTACAGTCTATTTTAGGCGGGATATAGAGAAAGTGAGTCTCAACAATTATGGTAAGCCGATGATCCAATTGTTTGTTTGATAGGACAACTGTAGGTCATTTAGGAAGGTTAAAACGTTTGATACAAATTCAAGTACTAATTATGCTAGTATTAAAAATGGGAAAATGTTTCTAGGTTAGGATGTAGCGAGTAATCTTTGAAAGGCCGATTTTATTTTTCTTTCACTAATTGAAAAGACGACTGATCTCCATCAGGACCCAACCATCACCAAAATTCGGTCAAAGGTTCGAATTATCATCATCATCTCACTTGCACTGCTGCTATGTCCAGCAGTGGACGGGTTTCCCAAAGGATTTTCACAGCAATCGGTCCTGATTTGACTTCGTCTATCGGCTGCCTACAAATTCGGTTAGGAGGACATTATTATTTGATACCAACTGTTCCCCACAGCTCCACCCACGTGGATGTCAGTTATCACGATTAAAAATACTCTATGTCCTTACCCAGGACACCATCTATATCCTTGATAAGTTTCATTAAGACCCGTTCAGCCGTTTATTCGTGAAAAGGTAACAAACCAAACATACATACAAAAGAGTTACTTCCGCATTTATATTATTAGTATGGATTATATCATTACTTTAAACCGATGTTGTCAATGATTATTACATACTTATGTATTTATTTATTTCATATTTTGAAGTGTACTGTTATAAGTTTACTTTTTCTTGTGTTTCGTATTTTTTAGACGATAGAATTATGTCCGTTCGTCACTTGGTGTTAACACTGAAAATCAGCGCTGTGTTGTTATCAGAACATAGCATTATGCTGAGTGGTAACCTCATTGGCACAGACACTAGTATCCTTACTAATATTATAATTGTGAAAGTTTATGAGAATGGATGGATGAATGTTTATTACTCTCTCACGTAAAAACTACTAAACGGATTTGCATGAAATTAGGCACAGAGATAGATTATGGTCTGGAATAACACATAGGCTACTTTTTGCAGCGATAACCGACATCCACGCGGGCGGAGCCGCGGGCAACAGCTAGTTTATTAATATTTGTAATACACAATTTAAGATAGGTAGGGCACCATACTAGTGAGCAAGCCCGACTGGGGAAGGACCTCCACCTTATAGAAGACCACAGCCAAATAACTACACACGGTGGTGTAGTTGTGTTCCTGTGTGTGAGTACAGGTCTCCAACCCTCATTTAGGGATGCGTTTTGAAAAAAACGTATTCCTATCCCACGGATACTCCCATAAAGACCTGGTGTAAAAAAATGGATTGGCAACACGCAAGTGATACTTCTAGTATTGTAAGCATCCATAGGATACGGCGTATCCTTGTTTGCAACCTAAGTAGTACGAGTATAAAAAGAAACACTGAAATGTCACTCTGTGTCAATAAATGTAATATTCTTTCTTTCTTTCTTTTATCTACGTAAAATTAAGCTATTATATTATGTGTGTAATGTTTACACATTGCAGATATATTTAGTATAATAGGATATGAGGTCGTAAATATTATATAAACATTATTTACACAACACATTGGTGGTTTATTTTCGTACTGTAATAACTATCGATGTTATCATAGGATATTTTAGCGAGTACATCATTTCCTATGATAATAAACGGGGGGAAATTGATATTATATTGTATTTTTATACTATCAACCGTGACAAACAAGCATACTGATGTTAAGCAGTTACCGTAGCCTATGGACGCTTGCAATGCCAGAAGCAAAATTACTTCTTCGTTGTCGACCCAACGCTGGAGACTTATACTTCTTCGTCTTATCGTTTCGTTAGTGGCCAACCTGACCCTCTAGACAAGTGGCATAAACGGTAGTCGAATCGAAAAGTCAAAAAAGCAAATGTATGGGATTTGACGTACGTTTATGACATTATATCGTAAACTTACGTCAAATCCCATACATTTGTTATTGTGAATTTCGATTCGACTACCGTTTATGCCACTTGTCTAGAGGGGCTGGTAACAGAATTATTTAGATCGCCAATATTTAGACTTCTGTCGTAATCTAACGACTGTTAACAGACGGGACCGTCTTTTGACGTGCCCCACGGTGGAATAGCACTATGCGGTCACTATAGCCACTATAGCGTTCCCGCGACCTTGGTAGCTTAACGCGCTGATCGTTTACTGAACCTGAAAGACCTATACTGACGCATAGGCACACAACTAAAGTGAGTTATTTGGCTGTGGTTTTATGTAAAGTCCTTCCCCAGTCGGATATGCTCGTTTGTAAGATGCCATACCTCTCTTAAATTGCCTTTATTGTTTTCAAATAAGTTGGTTATAATTTGAGACTCCTATTAACATGCTGCTGCGTCCTGCTATTCCAACGACGCAATTGTATCTTTCAAGATTTATGTATACGAGTGAAGACCGGTAACAGACTGAGGGTTACTAAGCTGGACTCGCGTCACTATGTTAACTTCGCTTCATTCGTAGTGCGAGTCCCAACTGAACAGCTGACAACCTACACAAAGGAATCCTTCTTTGTGTAGGTTGTCAGCTGTTCAGTTTACGTAGTAACTATTTAGTAATCTGTGGTTCAGTTCTGGCCGAGGAGTGTCGTGTTTCAGTGATTCCGTGGAACGCTACATGACACCATACAACAACGCAGTGCGTCGCAAACCCAACGTTCAAAACAATAAAATATTAGTGTTTAATTTATATTAAAATGTAAGTATTTAAGGAATATATTGTAAACTGAGCAATTTCAACGGAGTCCAAGACACAAGCTTTAGCGAAAGCTTGTGTCTTGGACGCCGCCTGTTGAAATTGCTCAGTTTACAATATATCTTTCTTGACTGCTAAGCCGGAGGTCGTGGGTTTGATTCCCACCAAGGACAAATATTTTTGTGATGAGCACACTTGTTTATTCTGTGTCTGGCTGGTATCTTTATTTATATAATTCTTCTGTGCGTGTGTATGTCACTGAACTCCCCCTAAATGTGTCTTCAGGTGGATTCGAGAATGGTTAAGATTTATAATTAATTGAACCCGGTAGGTGGCGCTGCCGTCGGTATGTCAAATTTTCCGGACAAGATGACGTTTGCCAGATCCGCTAGTTTATCTATAATATGTATGTATTTTAAAATATATAAGTATGTTTATCAGTTGTTGCCATAGTAGGTACAGTCACTACCTAGTTTGGGATCAGATGGTGGTGTGTGAGTTGTTCCAAAATATTATTATTATCACATCAGGGTTTACCTAAATCCTTTTCCTACTTTTAAACATATTATGTTGGTGAATCAACAAAGCCATAAATCAAAATAGAAGAAGTTACGAGAGCATTGTCAGACTGTGGAAGTAGTAAGTTCACTTGACAGCGTGTAATAGGTCGTACAGAAACTTCGTTGACGTTCATGTCACCGTAAGTACTCAGCATTCAGAACATGAGACATAACCATGGAAACCGGAGGTTTATTTCGTGAATCCATTAGAATAAAGCAATCAAAAGTTTGTACGGTCACGAAAAAGTTTTGATATTATACTAAGTAGTTTTAGTCGAGACTCAGTTCGTTTCGTTTTTCTGGGTATTTTCTCAACGTTTTCACATATTTATTGTTGTCTATCGATTTAGTAACGATGTAGAGTATGTATGTATGATACGATGTAGAGCGGCACAGGCAGCAGAGTTAGGACTTAACGATGTAAGTCCTAACTTTGCTGCCTGTTCCGCCCGTCTTTATGTTGATAGATAATATAAATCACAAACTACTTGTAATACAAAAAAGAAAATGATATTTGCTGTGGCAGAAAGGTTCTGGAGTGGAAGGCGTTAGGTAGGCAGGTTCTAACAATGTTAAGCGACGACCTGGTAAAGTTTGCGTGCAGCCAATGGACAAAAATGCTAAAGAAATCCTCGGAGGATCTAACTAGCGACGGACTTCGATAGGCTGATGACGATGAAGAGAAGAAGAGCACCATACAAGCAGAAGAGAGTGGGGAAGGTCCTCCACCTTACAGAAGACCATAACCAAATAACTACACCAAAGGGTACAGTTGTGTAGATATTTGGTTGTGGTCTTCTGTAAGGTGGTGTTCTGTGTTTGAGTACAGGTCTTATTTAGAGGTGCGTTTTAAAATAAACGATTTCCTATCCCAGGAATATTCCATATTAAAGCCCTGGTGTAAAAAAACCTGGGTCGCAAGTAATACAACACAATCTCAACTCTTTGTTCGCGTTCCTATGGTACATTTCTTTTCGCTGCGAACAGCAGTTATTATTATTAAGATTTTGTAGGCTATTATGGCGTAGGTATTTTCGCTTTTGTATGGGAGTGATGTATCTGTTACGTAGTAACTATTTATTAATCTGTGGTAATACCTCCGGTATTGAAAGCGTCATAGGCTACAGGCCAGCAGTATGCTTGTGTGCCACCCAAGTAGTATCAGTGTAACAAAAATTTAATGTGCCATACCATATAATGCATAGCACCTAATATATGCCGAAGTAGACGGCGCCATTTGAAACGATATATATTACGTATAAATTATATCTAAAGCTGGTTAATGAATGATGAAGTTACAAATATAGTGGCAACATGCCAGCGATGTGCTGTAGTCGTCTACAATAGTACAATTCTTAGTAACCAGTAACATACTTATTTACTCAAATTTTACGAAATGAAGAGTATTAACATTCGGTACTATAGATAGACGATAATATGCCAAACATTTTGCGTTTCATGAAGGGATTGAAATTGGAACTATTATAAGGATTTATGCATATTAGGAGATAAAAAAAATATTTTATGTACGGTCGGCAACGGAGATAGCTGTACAGGGCCGCTATATGAAGATTAGTTTTAAAGGAAAACCAATGTATGAATTTGTGTGAAATATATTGTTATCTGTAGGTTTAGTCTAATTGTACACTGTTGCCAAATTCCACAGAAATATATACAATGGTTTTCTTGAAAAACTAATCTGCATAAAGCGGCCCTGTACAGCTAACTCCGTTGCCGTGTGTACATACTTTTTAACAAAGGTAGGGTACAAACGATAAACTCGACTGGGTAAGGAACTCCATCTTATAAAAAACAAGCGGTACCTCCGGCTTCGTACGGGTGGACATTTTTTTTTAATTTATATAAAATATAACCTATGTTATTCGCTGATAATGTGGCTTTTAAAATATAGTAGTCTTAAGCGCGCGCCCGCGCACTGGCCACTACGTTGCCAGCCCGTTCTTGTTTCTAACAGAATTGATCCCCAACAGTAGGTATTTGTTTTAACATAATTCGGCAGTGTCTTCACTATATAAGTCTTCCTTATACTATGGCCTTGGCATCTGCATTACAGACGAGTCAATAATAATATAGTCACATTATTAAACGTCTCGTTGACAAACTCGTGTATTTTAAGCGGTTGTAAACATTGTATTTTAATATTCTAGTCTCATATAAATTACGCAATTCTGTCGGCATTTATGTCGATATAAATTATTTGTATGTAACGTTTTGGTATATTAATATTTACGATTACATTAAAATTGTGTTGTATTGTCAATGTACGGTGGGCAACGGGGATAGCTGTACAGGGTCGCTATATGAAGATTAGTTTTTTAGTAAAACCAATGTATGAATTTGTGTGAAATATGTTTTTAGTTGTAGGGTTTGTCTAATTGTACACTTGTTACTAAATTTTACAGAAATATATACAATAATAGTAACCCATAATAATATATGTCTTACTGATGAACACTGGTCTCCTCTCCTCTATCAGGAGAGAGAGAGAGGTTGGTGAATCAGACATGTCTTTAGAATATCTTCTAAGATATGTTGGTTGCCTCACGATGTTTTCCTTCACCGTTAGCAGATAGTGAATCATTTGATTTATCATCTCAACCAAAAGACGTCCACTGCTGGACATGGGCCTCCCCCATGGATTTCCACAACAATAATTTGATTAGTACATATAAATTCCACAAAGTGAAATTCACATTGGTACTGCCACCTGGGATCGAACTCGCACCTCTTGCGTGCAAGTCGGTTACTTTACTCGAGCACCACCGCTTTTTTAAATTTTATTTAAATATATACAACTAGCGACCCGCCCCGGCTTCGCACGGGTGCAATGCTGATACTAAATTAAATACACTACAGAAAAACTATGAACGTTGTATATAAAAACATAGCGGCCCGCTCCGACTTTGCACGGGCATAAAATATTCTAATAAGTTTTTTTTCTGAACTTACTTAAGATTTTTGAAAATAATTTCCTTATTATTAAATTAATTGATTATTATTTATCGTAACTTATAATTATTAACTGATACGTTGTCGCGCTGAAAAGCACGTTTTTATCAAGTACTGTTATATTCCTCGCTAGAGAGCTCCGATAATAAACGCGTCCGATTGCTGCTAAATTCAAAGTGCTATAGGGAGAACCACGGCCTCCGACGCGCTATTTATGCCCCGTCCGACCGGTACCGCCCGCCGCAAACGCAAATTTTAAATTTGTAATATCTCCGAAAATATTTGTTTAATTTACATGCTGTAAGGAACCATATTGATCTAAATTAATTGCACACTGTATTCAAGGTACTTAATTCGATAAGGATTAATGCCGTATTGCTTAAAATAGCTTCGTAAATAAGCCATTTTTTCACGTAAAAAGTAAACAATAAAAATGGTTAATGTGGGTTATCCCTAAAAGATAAACATATACCACCGCGGACTTTTTTGTAGACCTTTTTATGGTGTACAATACTGTAGTACATTAATTTGATCTAACTCGTAGGGTTTAGGCAGCGTTTTTGCTAAATTGCTAAATAAGCCCAAAAAATAGGTTAATTTACGACATCACGTTAGAAACCTCTAAAATTAGCAATGTTGCCTTAGTATATGATGCATGTATTATACATATAAACCTTCCTCTTGAATCACTCTATCTATTGGAAAAAACCGCATCAAAATCCGTTGCGTAGTTTTAAAGATTTAAGCGCACATAGGGATATAGGGACAGAAAAGGCGACTTTGTTTTATACTATGTAGTGATGGTTATCTTCAAAAACGAATGTTAATATAACGGCCCTGTACAGCTATCTCTGCTGCCGTGTGTACAATCTCAGCACAAATAGACTAGCTCCGCATATACATACATATTCCACCTATTCAGAGTACGAAGAGACTGGTAATCTGTAATACAGGACCAGTCTCCCACACACTTTACGAACAATGCTTTCTTGTATAGACTTGTTGATTGTATTAAATAATTTGCTATGTAATAATAATGTCCTCCTAACCGAATTTCGGTCACGGCGACTAATCTCAACGGAGACTTGCCATCTGCGCGGGAGATATTATAGTGCACAAGTGTGTACGCAAACACAAGTGCACTCTCTATTCCCTCACTCTCATAGTCCGATGGGAAGGCTAATCCGACACGACCGGAGAGAGATCAGGCGTAGGATCAACGGCTTTACGTGCTTTCCGAGGCGCGGGGGTGTAAACACCGCCAATTTCCAAACTCCGGGCATCTATTGTGAATTTCTTAACAGAAAAACCCAATAGCGATTTTTGGCCCGACCCGGGAATCGAACCAGGGACCTCGTGATCAGCAGTCTCACACATCGACCACTGAGCCACGGAGGCAGTTAGTTAATTTGTTATGTACTATGTGAAAGAAGAAATAAAAATGTATTGTTATTATTTTACTATTATTAATGTAGTGACCCGCTTCAAGTTTATTTGTTTACTAGTTTTCACCCGCGGCTTCACTTCCGCATACTTACTTGTATTTCCGATATTAAAAGCAATATATGTGCTACTCCACTCTATAATGTATCTCTAAGCCAAATTTCATCCAGATCCATTCAACCGTTATTGCGTGATTAAGTACAAGCATCCAAAGTCAAATCCAAATAAAACTCATTTAGATCAAATACGTGATAGGTCATCGTCATTAAAACAAAAGCCAGCATATTATTTTCCTACAGCCATTTCAATTTCAATAGTGTATATTTATCTTACGCCCTTTTTCTACTCAGAGTAGCACTTCTTATCGAGTGGTTAGTGTCCAACCTGGTGACAGAGCTGTTCAGGTCATCCATATAAGCCTCTATCGTGATCTAACGACAGTCGAGACCCTTCAAAGCGTCGAGATGAAACAGGACCACTCATCTATAGGGTAATCGTGCTTTTGATAGCTTTGCTCGGTGATCTTTGACCGATTAGTGAGTGCATCTAGCTGTGAGCACCTTGTAATTAAGGCCCCCAGAAACATGCCAACATTTTGGTGTTATTTTTTGTTTTTTTTTTCGAACTACATTTAAGGTATGAATGCGATAAATAATACGGGATATAATGATACAGAAAGAGATAGTGCTAGTTAATTTAGTTACTTACCTACTTTTGAATTTCCGCGCGCGATATCTACCTCTTTCTTACTATAATATCATTGCTTGAAACAGTCTGAATGATGATTTATTATTTATTTATTATAAAAAATACATAGTGTTTCTTAATATTAACTTATAGCTAACAGTGTAACATAAATCATTGGTTGATTAAAGTGTAATTGATACATTTATCTATATTTTATTCTAAAACTTCTTACGTCTGTTATTTAGCATTTAAAAAACGAAAACAATTTCGTTTTATCTTTACAAACAATTTTAATTTATAAAATAAAGAAAACAATTTGAGAGTGAATGCACAGGTAATGTCATTCACCCCGGGGTGAAAAGGCTGGCAGTAGATACTTAATCAAAAAGTTTTATTTATTCAATTACAAGAATATACGTGTAAGTAGCTGGCAGTTAAATTTTTCGGCCTTTAAGGTAGCTTTAAGCAAGAAGCTTAGGGCGCCTCCAAATTTGCCGCGCAGAGGAAAATTTTTACTGTCGTTTGGTTCAACTATCTTTGCTCCGCGGCAGCGCAGCTTCAGCGCTGCAGTCGCGCTTTTTTGATTTATATGGATTTAGGAAAAAGCGCGGCCGCAGCGTTGCAGCCGCTTTTTTCAGCCAAAAAATACACTCGAATTGATAACCTCCTTTGAAGTCGGTTAAAAAACATAGTCCATAATATATAATAACTTTTCTTAATACATGGATCTTTTTTTTAAAGCAACCAATATTTAAAATTATTTAAACATAACATATACATTTAACATATTCTTTGCAAACAAGGCTTCCAATTTAAACTTTTACGTTTAAGCCGTATGGCTCAAGTGAGATCCATCTCCGGTAAGTACCATTACAAGTTCCACTCACCCCGTTAAAAGGGTCTTTATGGAACAATAGCAACAACCTGCTGCTTCTAAGTTTTATTATACCTAAGTAGTGCTATATAATTTATTTTTCTTTTTTTATGATGACCTTTGATTTAAGAGTCGAAGATGAAGTCACGATGCAGTCACTAGCTATCGATGTTTATACACCTGCCCCTCTAGCAAATGTTTGTATTTTGAGTCGTTTTTGTAATAATTATTATGTCATTCGTATAGGTAGTTGATCTATAATAAAGAGAGGAGATAAGTCATCAGCCCATTTAGACAAGTGGCATAAACGGTAGTCGAATTATTGGATTGGACTACCGTTTATGCCCCTTTAATAGTAAGCAATTGTATGGGATTTGACGTAAGTATAGAGGTAGTCGAATCCAAAAAACCCAAAAGCAAATGTATCTACATTGCTTTTGGGTTTTTTGGATTCGACTACCGTTTTTGCACTTTTATCTAGAGGGGCAGTAGAAGTTACTCTGTGTGCCTTTTTGTATTAACACAAACGCAATGCTAACTTAAAATCGCATGTTGCAATGCAACAGTGCGTTTGATATACTCGTACATACCCACTACTATTACATAATACATTATATCGATGCAAGAAGTCATAGTGTGAAACCACTCTAAGAAACAAGCTCTATGTAGAAAATTAGTTTACAAGCATACAATTCACAGACATAAAATGCTGTCCTACTCCCACCTCCCTCGGGACAATATTTCTAGCTCGTTCGGCTCGCTCTATCGTTCAGCAGGCAGCACTCAACGTCTGTGATAGTAAAACGCTAGAAGAACGCGCACGCCTGACATTCTCTAGTCAGAATTGAACCTAAACAGGGCCATACCATGTCGTCCATTAAGCGATTAATTTTCGATTAAAGAGATAAGAAATAAAATTAAGAAGTTACGAATTCCAAATTATGATCGATATAAAATCGCTATAAAAACGTAATGCTTGCGTCATTTTGTTAACATTAACGCAACTAAATATTTGGTGCGAAGATAAATATAATTTTAAACTAAATAATAGCTAAACTAGAAACTTGGTTTTTAAAACTAAGTATTAAACCTAGAACATTAACTAGTGTTTAGGGATACAAATACTTTCTACATAGGTCTAATTACACGCGGTTTACTCTCGAGATGTAGAAGGTACATAATTCTTACCTAATGGAAAGTTTAGTACCTACGGGCCAGAGTGCTCATTAATTATAAGTTTTTACTAGACGAGAGACCTACTGAGAGTTTAGACTATGTTTGTCTAATGGTTTGTGACGTGGACTGCTAAGCTGGAGAACGCGGTCACGTGATCAATACGATTATTTTCGAGAATCTTTTTTATAATATACTAGGGGTCGCCCGCGACTTAGTCCGCGTGGTAATTTGGAACGTACATTTCCCCGATTTTGCAACATATCTCATTACTGCTCCGCTATAGATCATAGCGTTGTGTTATATAGCTTATAGCCTTCATGGATAAATGCACTATTCAACAAATAAGATTTTTTCTCATCAACCCAGCAATTTCTGAGATTAGCGCGTTCAACGAAACCACAAACTCTTTAGCTTTATAATATTAGTATACCTAGATTAATACGTGAAGAAAAAATGTTGTTTTTCCCCTTCAAGCACATTGCGCTCATGGAAGAGTATGAAATTTGGCACAGTTAAAGTTCTTGCAGAGAAGGACTGAAGAAAGCAAGGTTTTGGGTCACAAACAGAGCTCAAATATATTTCATACGTTTATAGACAGTTGTCTCGATTTTTACTGATACTGATGTTGTTACTCGATTGAATACCTAAGTTCATGATTAATAATAATAGTAATTCAGACCGATTCCGCCGGCTGATTCTCTAAGAAACAGCGATCGCAAACTGACAGATGTGATAGCTCGGTGACGGCACACTCGATTGCGAAACGTCAAAACGTCTCGGTATTCGCTCTTACGGAATACCGATTTTCAATCTGACAGCCAGATTTTGCTCCGGTTCCGCGGTCGCTCGGTTTTTGCGCTTACGGAATACTCTGCCGGTCACAGCGTCCAATCTTAACAGAGATTAGCCAACTGCACAGGACATATCATAGTGCACAAGTGAGTGTGCAAACTCAAGTGCACTCTCTATCCTTTCACTCTCATTTTATTTGTACTACCAAAGAGGCAAACAAGTATACGGCCCCCCTTATCGTAAGCAGTTACCGTAGCTTATGGACGCTTGCTACACTAGGGGTATAACTCGCGCGTTGCCGACCCTTTAGAAACCTTATAACTTTCTTGAAGAACCCCATGCTATAGTCTAATAATGCATTAGGAAGACAATTCGACACAACTGGAGAGAGATCAAGCGCAGTACTAACGGCTTTTACGTGCTTTCTGGGGCCCTGTGTTATTAGAAAATGGTCACCCATCTACGGACCGAACGCGGCAAGCTTGCTTACCCATGCATCTCTCGTTTCCTCCTTTAACACTCAGCTACGAGCCACTCTTCATGATTATTACAATATTATAAGCCAGTAACAGTTAATAAGCAACATTCACTCAGCATCGGCAATCAAAACCCGTCATCATAACTATATGCGAATCTTAATATCCTAGTTGACCCAGTTCTTTAGCTGCGGGAGGTTGAAAAGATGTGAAGGTAATGGTGAATAAATGGATTGAACTGTGAAGCTTGGACGGAGATAGCTAGTTTGGCTTTAAGCCAAAATTGAACTGCCACGGCTAAATGCATTGCATCCATTCATTAATTGCCTGCGATTGCAACGCATCGACCATGTTTGTAGCAGGGGAGAAGTTTTACAGAAGACCACAGACAATCTGTACTAGTAGTATATCTGCATAAATTGTGTATAAGGTTGGATGTGTGGGTATTTGTTTCTAAATCACGCGAGAGTGGCTATTATTTTATATATATATAATTATATATGTACTAGCTCATACACGCCCTCCAAGTCTCAGGTCTCTACGCAGAACCGTTGGCCTCGCTTAGTAGTAATAATAAAATAAACTCAAAATAAACGATCCTGAAATACCTATATACTCTCCCATTTTCCTTCTATCTCACAATTCGGGCAGTAATCCCTGAGTATTGTGGCCGATAGTCTTCAATGCAAGAATCGTCACTACATAGAAGGGGTCATCAATCTTTGATATAAAAGAGAAATACCATTCACTCATTGATTAATCACCATATATTTGAACCTATACCTTAAGCCAACCTATTAGGCTTAAGCCAAAGCCTCTCGGATCACTTGGTGTAATACTATCTTAGATACAGCTGCAAGGTTTAAATTTTCGGGTCAATCCATTTATACAGACATCCAGTAAACAAATTTGATGAATACTTCTAAAATAAAAAGAAAAAAATATAACGAGTTGGTATTTCTTTGTGGTATTGAAAAAAATGTAAAATTTGGTCCAGTTTTAGGAAAGCAAACAGGGGATAATGAAATTGTGATTTTATACAGTTTACATAGGAATTATCAGTCCAATCTACTGTCTCTTTTACCCTTAAATCCGGAAGATTTGAGGAATTGCGACAGCAATAGAAATATTTAATACCCATTCTTTAAAGCCCTATATATCCGTGATAAAGCCGAAGGCTGCAAGACTACTCCAACCTCACTCGATCCACGTTAATGGTTTTATGATGATGAAGGTTCAGTTTAAAACCGCAGCAGTGCATTAGTGAGAGGTAGATAACGAGTCGTTACTGGCTATGAAGCTACGCAGCTTAGACGTCTATACCTGTTATTTGTGAAATAGGATCGAAAGGAAATTTAGACTTAATATTTGTAAACGATATTTATAAAAGATTTTACTCGAGTTATTCTGAAGTAGAATGTTTATTTAAAAAAGTTTTTCTTTACTTTATTTCAGCTAACAAACGTTGTACGCAGTTGTAGGTAATCGTAGAAGTAGTACTCTTACTACGAGTTTTTAATACGAAAATGATTACGTTTTTGAAAGTAAACGACCAGATTAATCGTAGGATTATAATTAATCCTACGATTAATCTGGTCGTTTACTTTGAGACATTTTTTTTTTACACTTGACAAGATAATTCTTGTCAAGTGACAACTTGTAGGTAGGTACATACTAACAACACAGTATAAGGAACTCTTAATGGTTCTTTACACAGTGCTAACAATATGTCAAAAATGATCCCAGAAATTGGTTTGAAATTCGATAACTATGTAATCGAAGAATTCATACTGCGAGTTTTAAATTGTTTTACTTTCCAAATGTATGGACCGAAATCAAACTTAACCATCAAAACTTATGCCACAATGTAAAGAAATCATAACTTTCCTTAGACTGTGCTCATACTAAATACGGATACTGCTATTATTGCAAAAGTGTTCACAAAAGTTGCGCATTATGAATACAATAAACATCACGAAAAAGGTTTTACTGAAATTATTATAGAAATAAATAAAATTGGAGTACCTATATACTTATCTGTTTGTAATATTAAAAATACCTCTTTTTAGTAAATGCATATGGATGTATACACGGTACATATACCAAAATATTTTTTTTTTTTCAATTTTTATCTGTCTGTTCCGACTAATCTCTGAAACGGCTAGACCGTTTTCAATAGGCCTTTCACTGACATATCGACATGTAACGTATCCTCGAAAATAACGTAAAATACTTTTTATCGCGATAACCGATATCCACGCCACCGGAGCCGTGGGCAACAGCTATTTAAAATATTCATTCTAAAGTCAATAAACCTACGTTTTTTCTACATCATGGCGGCGAGACGTTGCGAGAATATAACTAGAGTAGATATTAGTCTATTTATTTAAAAAATAATTTTAAAAGTATATTATTCTTCAAGGAGGCCAATGTCAATAAAGTATTTTATAGTTACCGCCATATGGTTTTAACGATTTCTATGACCAAGTGGTTTGCAAATTTTACGAGCTTCAGTTGTTGAAATAATAATCAGTAACTTCTGTGTGAAGTAGTAATTTTAGCTTTCATATTGTTTGCTTAAAGCGATGGTAGGTTTGATGTCAAATAGGCTAGTAACTCATTTGTGTGTAAGTACAGGTGAGTTCGATCCTAGGTGGCAGTACCAATGGGAATTTCACTTAGTGAAATATATACGTACTAATCATCTTTAAGCCGTGAAGGAAAAATATCGTAAGGAAACCATAATATAACATCATCATCATCAAAACCCATAAACTTCTCACAGCTGGGCACGGGCCCGTGCCCAACCATAATATCTTAGAAAAAATTCTCATGTCAGATCCATCAACCCGTATTGGACCAGCATGTGTGAATTTTGGGCATAACTCTTTACTTTCTTGACAGAGGAGAGACCTTTTTTTTTTTTTTTTTTTTTTTTTTTTATACTACTTGGTTGGCAAACAAGCATACGGCCCGCCTGATGTTAAGCAGTATCCGTAGCCTATAGACGCTTGCATTACCAGAGGTATCACTTACGTGTTGCCAACCCATTTTTTTACACCAGGGCTTTAAGATGGAAGTAAGTAACCCTGGTATAGGAATACGTTTCTTTCAAAACGCATTCCTAAATGAGCGCTGGAGACCTGTACTCACACACAGGAACACAACTACACCGCTGTGTGTAGTCATTTGGCTGTGGTCTTCTGTAAGGTGGAGATCCTTCCCCAGTAGGGCTTGCTCACTAGTTTGGTGCCCTACCTCTCTTAAAACTTAAGACCTATGCCCAAACATTAATTATTGTGAAACAAATATAAGTTACTCTTATTATTGCTTATTTGGATAAATTTTGAGGGTTCAGTTTCATATTGCTAGTAACGATCGTTTCAAACAATAAACAAACTCGAGTTATATGACCTCGATTGATTAAGGTTGACTGAGTTGTTGGAGGGACCTCGCGGTTAAGTAACAATCGACAGAATAACGAGGTTAGCCTACTCTTGCAGCACTCAGTCCGTGGAAGGGTAACCGTTTGTTTTATAATACCGATTACCTATCCGTACCTTGGAAAGCGAAGTGGTCCTGCAATTCTATAAGACAACGGAGAACGTACATTATCGTCAGTACAGCGATGTTTAATTTGAAATTTAAATTAAAATCGGTTATTTTCAACATGACCAGAGAGGTTATGGCCCGACCCGGGAATTGAAAATGGGACCTCGTGATCAGTCATCGTATGACCGAACACTACAGCAAAAAGGCAGTATTATGCTTAGCTACAAGGATATCAATGGCGCGTATATTAAGTACTAGGGTTCGCCCGCGACTTCGTCCGCATGGTAATTTAGAATATTTTCCCCGATTTTGCAACATATCTCACTACTGCTCCGCTCCTATTGATTATAGCGTGATGTTATATAGCCTTCCTGGATAAATATTCAACAAAAAAAGTTGTTTTATAATCAAACCAGTACTTTTTGAGATTAGCGCGTTCAACCAAACAAACCAACTCTTCAGCTTTATAATATTAGTATAGATAATATCTACATCGCTGAGCTAGATTTCATTTTGTTGGTTTTGCCGCTTCATTACTACTAAGTGTATTGATACACGCAAAAGAAACTGTCTCAACATTATTTAGGTTTTGCTAAATTTGTACCATTACTATAAGTATATTCTGTCATAATTTTTAGTTAGATGTTGCGTGATTGGTCACCAATAACTATTACCTATTGGACTAAAGACAAATGGCCGGATGGACCAATGACGACCTCAAGAAGGCTGCTTGAAAAGACTGTATGCTAAAGGTGGTGGAACGGGTGCTGTGGCTTTTGAACATCAGGTTTTTGTGTTGTTTATAGGAACACTTTTTTTTTTTAAACCGTCTCTAAATCAGCACTTGAGTTTTTCTCAAGCACAGGAGTAAATCTACAACACTACAAAAAGTTTTTTTATTGGCTCTCACAATAAAACTTAAAATTATAAACAAAAATAAAACTTAAGCAAATAAGGTACCTGCGTCAGCTTTAATGTTGTGGCCTGGACCACAACGCTGGTATTCTCGCAGGACCTAAGTAGGTGTAGCTATCTGACTGTCGTCTTCTGTAAGGTGAAGAGCTTTTCACGGCCAGCTTCTCTTCTATTCTCTTAAATATAAAACACTTATACAACCAGGAGCATAATTAATTTACACGTAGACCCTTTAAATATGATTTATATTTTTGCATGTAAATGTATTTGAATATTTACTTGTCACCATTCAAGAATGGTTACAGTTAAAAGCCAGTTTTATAGGCACGCAACTGCCACCCAGCCAATATACCTTATGATCATTGTCTGAGTCACGGAAACAAAAGTATTATTTGCAAAACCGTGACTCCCCAATTCTCCACAATTAACTTATCTATGAAAAAGGGTCGAGGAAAAACATAAACTTTTGAAAGCGAAAAAGATTGGAATGGAAATCAGACTATAGAAGGAGATTTGGATGGTGATTGTTAGAGTTACCTAAATAAAGATGGTAGTGAATGGCCATTTATTGTTTAACTTGTAATCTGAATAAGTCTAAGATTACATATATCGCGTGTTAACGTAGAACTAAATTTAAAGAGACTTTACATACAGTGCTAACGCGTGTTACGAGACTACGCATTATATATCGAAATTGCAAATAAATACGTGCATCACGATAAAAGCGCGCACTTCTCTGAACAGCAAACGGATGTTACATTAGTACCTAAGCGTGCGTAAACGCGCGATCGCCTGCGTCTAGAGACTTTCTCTGAGCGCTGCGTTAACGCTCGCAGACGCGCGTTAACGCGCGCACATGTGAACGGTTGTTAGGAAAAGTCAAAAAAGGAAATGTATGGGATTTAACGTTACTTCACGATATAATGTCGTAAACTTTCGTTAAATCCCATACATTTCCTTTTTTGACTTTTCGGTTCGACTACCGTAGACGTTAGACGCGCGATTTGAAAACGAGTTTCTTTTTTCATTTTAACATAGCGTAAACCTTTACAACCCTTTACCTTAACACACACACAGGGCTTGTTCCATAGTGCGAAGATTGTCTTTAAACTACTAAAGATTGTCGACATAACATTGAGGTCCGAGTTTCATAATACTGTCACAAGTAGTGGCAGCTAAGTTAGTAAGCTACATTTATAATTTTTGGCCTTTAAAATTCCTTTTACAAATCAACTAATAAGTGTTTAAATTTTGTTTACTCGGTTAAAGACTTGTTTTAAAAACAAACAAACATTATAAGAGACTCATATAGTAACAAAGTAAATATTTAGCAACATTGTTTTCCATGAAGGCGTAGCGATATTTCTGTTTGTGTTCAGTAATATAGTTGACAAACAACAACCCGGTGGATATCATTTATTCGACGAGTCAATTCGTCATTCACATCAAATTGAGTTACCCCACTTAAGCGACGTAGAATATTGATAAACAAGGGGGAAGGGTAACTCGGTTTTAATTTCATAAATATAACTATCTAACTGGCGGCATATCCCAGATTTGCAGGTACGGACATTTATTAAGTTTTCATAGGAATTCCGTATTTTTTAAATAAAATATAACTATAGTTACACGCTGATAATGTACCTTGGGGATTTGCCAAAAAAGGGGCAAATTAAAAAAAAAGTACCCAGAATCGACGTTCATGCATGAAGAGGTTGATGAATATAGAGGAGGCGAAGGAAGTATGTTTAGATCGAAGCAATTGGCGTACCATAGTGTCTGCCTACCCCACTGAGAAACGGGCGTGATGATATGTTACATACATGTAATGTACCTTTCTAATGATGAAAGAATGTTTACAATCGGTCGAGTAGTTTTTGAGTTAAATCGTAACAAACAAACAAAAATCCATTCTTTCCTCTTTATAATATCAGCTTTAGACGATATAAATGCTTAATTGGAAATTTGCCTTAATAAAATAAATGTCCTATAGACTGATTCCTATCACAGCAGGTAAAGGTAAGGTCTTATCAGAAAACAGCAATCCCCATGAAAACCATTGTCCTAACGTGGCAATGCCACTAGCCTTGATAGCCTTCTCGGAATGTTCCAAGTAGTAATATTCCAATAAAACGAAATCTAATTTTATTATTATTTAGGTTTTTGTTTTTACATTTGAATTTGTAATAGGTACTCGTAGTTAAAAATGTATACCTATTATTTCTAATTAAAAATAAAATATCAGATCATTTCATTAATGATTTGATTGAATAAAGAATAGCGGAAGCTGGTTTTTATTTTAAAATATTTTTGGCAATATGGCGGCGCGCCCGACAGTTGAACGCGAGCTAATAACGACAACAAGGCCACAAATAAAATCGAGCCCATTTCACTACTCTTTCTGATTGCTATCTCATTAATTATAGGCAAATAATAATTATTTACAGTAAATTTTCCGGCATCGCGGTTCACATTATATTTGCCAATTATATTTATTTATATACCTAAGTACTATATTTATTTATTTAAATATGTTTTTTTTGTAAATAAATATACATATGAGATTGGTGAATACATGAACGTTGATGCAGGAACATTTACTATTACTAAATAAATACGCAAAAAAGATAAACGCTTTGAAAGTTTGCGGTTTAACCGGTATATTGCTGTTTTGCAAAACAAACATAAGGCAGACTAGTATAAAACTATCTACTACCAACAACGTCACCGTATTGTAACATCGAAAAACTGTCGACTACTAACAACGTCACAGTTTTGTGACATCGAAAAACTGTCAACTACTAACAACGTCACAGTTTTGTGACATCGAAAAACTGTCAACTACTAACGACGTCACAAAACTGTGACGTCATAAGTAGTTGACAGTTTTTCCTTAGTCTATCTTATGCAGCTGTTTTGCGCAAATTAAAGGAAAAGAAAAAGAAAGGATATTGAAAATAAAGAATAGTTGAATACTATATTTCCCTTCACCAACGTTACTCAGTCTATCAAAGATAAATAGTGAACAAAACAAACCGTAAGACTTCCAAACTAATTTGATGGTTGATCAAGATACATCCCATCCGATAACTTTGTGTACTATTCAACACGATCCGAACTCTTGTTTACTTTAAATTTGTCTATGGCCGAGCCAGAGACAATATATCACAGACGAATAGATAGGTAATTTTATATAAATCTTTTTTTACTGATTTAACTGCAGATACAGTAAATAATTTTAGAAAAGCCTTTACAATTTTTAAAACTGGCCATCACCATCTAATTACTAGCCGCCGTGTTATTTTTTATATAAAATGAGCCCGCTAAGAACGCAGTGCCAAAATTCGTTTGAAAAACGAAGGGAAAATGATAATGAGACAAAGATTTTATATAGGTAAGTACAATCATGGCTGTATAATTATGGACACATCATAACAGTAAGTTTTGGCTTCAACAAGAAAGAAAAAAGCAAGAAACATTTATTTGATGCAACCAAAAAAACAGTCACAAAGCGACAACAAAAATTACGGTCAATGACAGTTTGCTAAGTATGTAATTATTCCAGTTGCCCTAATTATAATGTGTGCCATTTCCAGAGCTCATATAAGCTATCAACTAGTGGATAGAATCATAAATAACAAATTGCAATAAACTATTTTATTGAAAACGTTTTTGTGGACCAATTCAAATTCAACATAAATCATTTTATGTTTGCGAATCGTAAAATAGATGACGATAAAAGGATAAAATGTATTCATAGTTTATGAGGGGATTATAGTAAGCTTCCGAATTAGTATTCCTCGGCATATCCACTAAATATTTTATAGGTCATATGTGTGTTACAAATAGAATATTCGTATGAGTCGTGACTGCTTGCAAAATTCATGAACATTTAAAAATCTATTTTAGTAAAAAAATGTTTTGTTTCTCTGATTAGCGGCTACGTTCTCGGTGAAGACGGGACATAGCGAGCTAGCAACGTCGCGTTTTATTATGATTTTGATGTTGTCTTTTCTCTGTATTATTCCACCACGATTAGTGACATTCTAAAATGCGGCGTTGCGAGCTTGCATTAAATATGAAAGATTCCCTTAAAAATGAAAGTAGATTTTTATGTTATTTTGATATTAGATATTGTGGTATTTTTACTCCTTTTTATTCAACAAAAAAATTAACTTTTATACAAAACAAACACGACCGGCAGGGGTATTCCGTAAGAGCAAAAACCGAGCCACCGCAAAAACCGAGCAAAATCTAACTGTCAGATTGAAAATCGATATTCCGTAAGAGCCCTTTTTGACGTTTAGTCAATAGATTGCGCCGTCAACGAGCAATCACAACTGTCAGTTTGCCATCGCTGTTTCTTAGAGAATCAGCCGGCCGCTCCAGCTTCGCACGGTTGTTATTGAGATTATCATACAAAAATACGAACCAATTTTCCGAAATTTCCCGCGGATTTTCCAAATAAAAAAAACATAAACTTAATCCTTACTATTCTAGAATTTGCTATTACTAACACAATGACAATAAATCAGCCAAATTAGTCAAGCCATTTTCAAAGGATAGCTCCGTCATGATGCATAGTTTTTTTTTGTTCTTAATATAATTAATTTAATTTAATACAATTAAATTATCCGGTTATCCGTGTGGTGACGGATTAAGAATACAAATCTCACCATCCCATTCCATCCCGTGGGAGTCGTAAGAGTCGACTAAGGGAGTAAGTCAGGCAGACAATATCCACTGCAAGAGAGGGAAAACTCGAAACAAAACCCTATACCAACCCGTCTGGCCAGCGTGGTATAGTAGGCTAATATCCCTCCAAATTAATGGAGGAGACCTGTGCCCAGCAGTGGGACGTTTATGGGTTGAGATGTAAATTATCCGGCGATTAAAAGTGGCCTAACGTTCTTCAGTTTTGTCTAGGCTATACAATATTATGATGCAGATTAATAAACAACTGATTTTAACAACGTTAAAGACCCTCTTGACATAATAATATAAACTGCTACGAGTGACTATAACGTGAACGTGAAGTATAACCTTTTGCACAACACTGAATAGGTACCTTTAATGAATATATTATTCGCCACATTCATAAACCACAGTTGTACATAGTGGTTGTAATAAAATATGCAGCAATTATGAATATTTCATTCGGTACAAACATCATTTCTGAATAGTTAGTTATTTAGTAGTCAGTGAACTTTCTTAGGTTTATAAGTAACACTAGCCCCGACTTCGCACGGGTTGTACTTCCCGGGGTCCGGCAGGGGTATTCCGTAAGAGCAAAAACCGAGCCACCGCAAAAACCGAGCAAAATCCATCTGTCAGATTGAAAATCGGTATGCCGTAAGAGCCCTTTTTGACGTTTAGTCAGTAGATTGTGCCGTCCCCGAACAATCACAACTGTCAATTTTGCGATCACAACTGTCAGTTTGTCATCGCTGTTTCTTAAAAAATTAGCCGGCCGTAATGTTTTTGTCAATAAAATATAGTCTATGACGAGTGTCATAGACTATATTTTATTGAACGGAGAGTTTAAATAACGTGGCTTTCTATTGGTAAAAGAATTTTCAAAATCAGTATAGTAGATCCAGAGATTACTGCCTACAACGTCAAAAATTCACAAACTTTACCTCTTTATAATAGATTAGGAAATTTTGTTTGCCTGGCCTGTTGGTTTAGTGGTGTCTAGTTCGATAGAATGGAATCAAATGCCACTTTGTGGTGGCCAGCGCTGTGGCAAAAGTGCTTTTATGCCACAGCAAGTAGCTAAGTGATGTGGCCTATAATGTTGGTACCGTATCCATGGAGAAGTTTAAGGTCATATACTACCTGAGTTGTCATGGCTGTATCAATAAATATTTTAGTTTTTTATTTCTTCCTTTCTTTCTTGCTATCCATATATCTATACTTATAGTAGGTATACATTAAAAGTAACAGTCTATCTATTGCCTTTTCATGACTAAACGGCTGAACGCATCTTAATTAAATTTGACAAAGAGGTAGATGAAAACTTTTGAAAGAACATAGGACTATTGTAATAACTATGGCTGCCTTGGTGGTCCAGTGGCCGCAGTATGCGCCTGCTGTGCACGAGGTTGTAGGTTCGATTTCCACACAGGACAAAACTTTATGTGACCCACAAAGAGTTGTTCTGAGTCTGGGTGTAATTTGTGTCCGTTAATTGTATGTTTGTAAAGTCCCCCGCGACACAGAGATTGTTTTCTAGTGCGGGTGTTGTAAAAAAAAAGGTGGAGCCGTGGGAAACAGCTAGTCTATCTATACATTAATACGCTTCGCAAAAATGGGATTATTTTTAAGCCAATCTGAGATTCATCCATGCGTGTATTGCACGCATGGATGAATCTCAGATTTGGCATGAAGGAGTATTGTAAGCTAAAATGAATTCAAAAAGGCGGTTAAATTAGTAGTTACCTAAAGGCGTTAATACAGATCATGATGGTACTTTGCCGAAATACAAGACGACGACGCCTTAATTTTTCATAAAAATATGTTTATATGCTGGGCGCCTTTGCCGACAACTGGGTAGATTTGGCATCGAATAGAGAGGTGTGGATGACCACCTTTGCCCAGTGGTGGGATATAACGGGTATTTTTTTTCCTAGACTCTGCGGCCAATATACTAATCTACTTAGTAGTGTTTGGGCTCAGTAGACATTGATCACTTTATCTAGATATTGCTAATAGGTACGCGTTAAGACTATTAAAAAAGCTAGCAATTAAAAATAGTGGCCAAAGACTTTTTACAATTTTAGGGTTTTTTTGGGAAACAAGCGTACGGCCTGCCTAATGTTAAGCAGCTATGGACGCTTGCAGTACCAGAGGTGTTGCCGTCCCACTTTTTTACACGAGGGCTTCAAGATGAAATATCCCTGGGATAGGAAAACGTTTCTGTCTTATATTTTTTCCTAATCAATTTAAATTATTTGGGTAATTAAAACGCGTTTATAAATAGGTACGTACAATGTCCACCATCTTTAAAAACATGTCTTAAATAGATTTAAAACTAAAATACATTACGGCTAATGACAATAAGATATACATTTCTATGGCAAACTTTTATTTGTCGATATGTTTGTATTTGTGATGATATAACGTTGGCGGCCATGCAATTCTGTCATCTTCATCACTGCTATAATACATGCCATACAGTCATATACACGCCATATGATATAATATAGCCGTCTATCTATTTATTGATATGTAAATACTATAGAAAATTCGTTGATGTCGCAGTGCATACGTCTGCTTTGCTTAAATCATAGGTTTAAAACCTAAGTCAAGTGATAGGTATAAGGTTTTTCGAACATTATATACTTGTATCGAACTTATGTTATTTTCCTTTTTGTGCTTATGTTTGCAGCTGATCGTGAGGCGCTGCGTTCGATTCCTCGGTTGGGCAAAGTATCTATTATTGAGTTTTTTCTGTCACGGTGTCTGGAACTGCACGCTGTATATGGCAATAGGCTTGCCTCCTGTTACATGGGACGTAACATAGCTGGCAGTATTGACTTCAAAAACAATTTGCCTTCTGGGACAGGCTTACTTCGACCTAGAAGACTTCAGATGAAATGTTGCAGGCAAATATTGAATACATCTACAAGCTTTGAAACTACTGAACATTACGAAGTAAACATTATCTATCTCTTTTACTCTAGTTCGTTAGTACAATGACAGAAATGCGATATGACAGAGACAGTGATATTACTTGCATCGACAAGCTCGAAGTCGCATTCCATATGAAAAACAAAAGACGCTCGGGTATATGCGGGGAGTCTGATAGTGATCAAATTATTAACGCAATCAAACAAACTAACTCTGCCTTTTTATAATATGAATATACGAGTATAACAAGTATTTGTTTACATACATTTAAAAGTATGTTACGGACAAGACAGACAAAGAATTTCAATATTATGCTTTAGAATGTAACAACAATGGAGGAACAATGAGCGGTCATGAATTACTGCCTTACAATAATATTTTGTATTATACTTAAAAGCATATAAAGGTTAATCCAGACTACTAAACGGATCTGGATGAAATTTGGTACAAATATAGATTATAGGCTAGATAGTAGGTATATAGGCTATCTACTTTTTATCGCGGTAACCGACAACTACGCAGGCTGAGCCGCGGGCAACAGCTAGTGTTAAATAATGTAGACTTGTTATATAGCATAAGTTATACAACATGTTATTTAATCTGGACTGACCTTAAGACCTATATAATTTACTACAATATAACATAACACATCTACTATCTATATATTATATACTAGTAGCTCGCTTCGACTTCGTCCGAGTTAAACAATTTTCTGCGCAAATTTCTTAAGGCCCCTCTCTCAAAAAATGATGAAAAAGAGGTGTAAATGAAACCATTTTTTGTTGGCATTTATAGACAAATGACTGCCAAAAATACAGTATTAATTTACAAGATGTCTTTCATAATATGGTTTTGTCATAAATTATATAGTAATTCTAAATAGTTTGTAAAAAAATCATCGAATCAGCACCAAATTATTGAGATGTAACTTTATGACTTCCATTTTTAACAAATAATACGATAAAAAAACAATATTTGAAGAAAACATACACCTATAATTTGGTAATGTTACATATAGAATAAGTTTAAATTTTAATTTATTAAAAATTAAAAAGACGTCCATTCAAAGAGTACATCTATTTGGCGAGCGCGGGGATACCGCGCTCGCCTAGAGAATTAGATCGTGTTTGCTTCGCCCAAATGCTCAAGGTCGTTGGCAATATCACAAGCCTTAATATTTTTTTTTCATAAGAACCCCGCGGGCTTTGCCGCGTGCAGACTAGTTATAGAAAATTAACATTTAGGGAGTTTAAAATTGTAATCAATTTGAGAATTTCATTTGTTAAAGCTAAATAAAAATAAGTTTAAAATAATTCTCAGATGCAGAACAAAAACAAAATCGTGAAGGTCACACAAAGACTTGTTCTGCGTGGGATAGAAAAAAAATATCCATTTACGTATATATATTTAAAAAAAAGATATTTCCCTTACCTCTTTGCCAGTTACCGTGACCTATGGACCGTTTGCAACACCAGGGGTGTCACACACGCGTTGCCGACCCTTTAAAAACATTATACCTCCTTTCTTCAAGAACCCCATGCTATAGTCTCTTGGGAAAACCTCTGCAGGGAGCTCATTCATTCAGAGAATTTAATCGGGGTGAAATCGGGGCGTGCTGCTAGTTTATAAGTACTTTTACCTCCTAAAAGGTTGCTAATGATGGAATCATTCATAAATACTAACCTAATAATTTGGTATTTTGACGACAATTCATACAAACTGCTGCATTGACAAGCTTAATAGATCATAACCAATGCAATTTGCGCAGTAATTTTCTAATTAACGGAGCACCGAGAATATTGCCCAATAATTCCATCACGAAAATCATTAAACAGTACATTGGCGAATACCCACGCATGTCTATACATCACAAGCTGTTTCCCGCAGTTTCACCCATGTTTTCATCTCATTACACATTTCTTGTTATTGCCATGCTCCCCTTGGGTCGCAGCATAGACATATAACTTAAAAAAATGGGCTATCAAACGTAAAAAATATAACGAGTGGTAGTTCCAAAAACAAATAACAATTTTTTCAACTAAATCCTATGGGGTTTAGCTTTATAGGTTATTTTTTAACTCTTTGTTTTGTAGGGTACACATAAAAAATAGTTAAAAAAGTTGAACGGATTCAAATAACCTTAGCCACGACCTCGTATTTTCGTATTTTCAAACGCATAAAAATACCCCTTATATATGAGTATCCCGACAGTCCCTTCTTTAAAACGTTTAAAAACTCTTTAAATTATATCCAAACGAATGGACAAAACTTGCATGTCCTAGAGCAAATTTAAAAGACATCTCATATCACATATATCTGATCTACTCATCCGAATTATGCAATCATCTCAGCTTTCTTGATGTAGACAAGGAAACCCTTGCCCAGCGGTCGGGTATTATTATATTGATTGCTATATTCATATTATTTATGATAATCACTCAAAACAGCATTCGGCTGCGAAAATCTTTTTGGCCTTTGTCCAGTAGCGGACATCATTCGGAGATAGAGAAATAAATAAATAAAACTGATAAAGATTTTCTGCAATGATCATTCTGTTACTGTTTGTTGGCATTTTTGAAGCATTTCCTTTATAATTTGACTAGAAATAAGCAATTTGCATCTTTATAATGGACACAGTTAACGAAAAACGTACGATACAAGTTTAAGCGCAAAACACACGATAAAAGCTCTTTTTATGTCAGTTCATCATGTATCTGAGATGCAAATTTCTCATAATTATGTTATGCATATGACGTATCATTCTCCTTAACAAAATAATAAAGCTTTCCAGATAATATAGAATGTACCCAGAAAAAGAATATGCCAAGAAAAAACACAAGTCATGATGAGTTCATTTTAGGGGCTATTTTTTTGTTTTATATAGGTCAATCTCCGAATAAAGCTTTTAAAGAAAGTTCTTGCAATTAATCAAATGTTTACTCCTTTTCAATGGAGTGGATACTCCCATTATCAATAAGAACTAATTAAACCAAAGTAGCTCTTGAAAGTTTATTGCTACTCAATGTTTGGGCAATATTTTCAAGGGATTATTGACGAAGTGGCCTCTTAAATTTAATAGCTATTTTATATAATTTACGGTTCTCGATTGAGGTCTTAATGCAACGTCGACAGTTGACGGTTAAAAAGAGGTCGGACGGATGCTTAACGAGCTTTAAAAAATAAAATTACCTTAGGAAAGAAATCCGGGGAAATCCTGCAGAATTGTCAATATAATTTCACACAATGTTCACTGATATAATTTTTATCACAGATTTTAACTGTATGTATGTAATGAACTGTTGAAACTTTTTAAATTCACGGTGCGTTAATGTTGTTTCGCGAGTGCGTGTGGCGTGATGCAGGGCGGGCGGCACGACCGCCCACAGCGGACCGCACAGTGCGACTGACTGACTAATAGAAACGAAACGTAAGGAAAAACTATACAATACACTGAAAAATCTGTTTCACTTTTTATTATGCTGTATTAGTACCTACTCGCAGAGAAAAGATTACTTAGGAAATAGGTATATTAAAATTTGTTGAAAACGTAGCAATTAATGGTAAATAAATTGAAATGTAGCATTATGTATTGCGATATTTTAAAAGTATCACTATACAAAGAACTTTCATGACCAGAAAAATAAATACTTTTTTATTGAGATCTGTACTTACCTAAAGGTACAAAACAGTCGCAATAGTTATTGTGTGTAGTTATTTAGCTTGGCTTTTGTAGGGCCAGGGAAGTTCTTCCCCAGTCGGCCTTGCACGCTTATATGGTGCCCTTATTACTCTTATTTTTTAAAGTAATTTTTTTGTAGCTATTTCTTTTACGTTTTTGGTATAATTAACTTTTAACTTCGGTTTAATTAAACCGTAATTATAGTGCGGAATTACAATTATATCGAATAGCACAGACCTCTCAAGTTCACTTCAGTATTCATCTACTTTTAGAACCTTCTTTCTGGTATTATAGAATAGTTTCTTTTGGCCAAAGAATCAAAATGGCGTATGCCAATGTGTACGTCAATGAGACGTTTCGGAAAATATTGGTGCGGCAAAAATATACATATTTTTACAAAGTAAATGCAAATCATTTGAGTGATACACATTTTTATTAATTTTATAATTATTTTTTATACTAATGCACCTCATTTTATTGAATGTAGTGTTGCAATAAATCAATATTATACCTGTTTTTGGTAAGTAATACAATGTTTTACTAATGTAGTAAAGGTAGGACGCCATATAATACGGTACGTAATAATAAAAAAAAGATAATGATAGATGAAATGAAGCTACTAGCCTGCTGCTTGCGCGGGCTATTGGCACATCTACGTCTTTATTACTATAATATCATCGGCACCATATAAGCAAGTTCGACTGGGGAAGAACCTCCACCTTTCAGAATACCAGAGCTAAATAACTTCACGCCGTGATAGGTATAGTACAATCCGACACCGACCTTTTTGCCTTAACCTAACCTAGCGTAAACACTAAGTGCTTGCTTGCCAACTTGCTTTCAAACTAAGAAAGGTAGGGCACCATACTTGCGAACCTCCTTACAGAAGACCACAGCCAAATAATCCACACGGCAGTGTAGTTGTGTTAATGTGTATGAGTACAAGTCTCAAGCGCTCAACAGGGAATGCGTTATGAAAGACATGTTTTCATATACATATATTACAGGGATATAAAGTATTGGTGTAAAGCAACACGCAATTGATACTTCTACTATTGCAAGCGTCCATAGGCTACGATAACTGTTTAACATCAAGCGGGCCGTATGCTTGTTTGCCACCCAATTAGTATATAATAATAATAATATAATATTTTCGGGACAACACACACATCGCTATCTGATCCCAAACTAGGCAGAGCCTGTACTATGGTAACCAGACAACTGATAAACATACTTATATATTTCTAAATACATACATATTATAGATATATTACACCCAGACACAGAACAAACATTCGTGCTCATCACACAAAGATTTGTCCTGAGTGGGAATCGAACCCACGACCTCCGGCGTAGCAGTCAGAGTCACTAACCACTAGACCAACAGGCTAGTCAAAAAATATTTATTGCAAAAGTATAAAGCTCTGTCTAGTTTGAGATTCGATGGCCATCTCCCATGACACGAGAGGTGTTAGTGACTGTTAAAGTTCAAATTACTTTGGCTTACAGAAGTTCCAGTGGTATATGTGTCACGGGTATACCCAACTTTTAATCTAGGGGAGTACACATCAAGATTTCATCGATCAACAGTTGAGCGGCCCGATTGGGCAAGTTGCTCCATCCTGCAGAAGACTGCAGCTACGTAAGTATTCCAGGGCTATTTTAGGGAAGCTTTGTAGTAAAGCGGGCTGTTTTAAAGGCCTTTTTTCTTATGGTGTCAAGGAGTAAGTAATGTTTCTAACATTATAAGTTTTCATAGGCTGATCAGTAGTTTTTTTGGTGGAACGCAATTAAAAACAATATAGATCAAAACTTGTTGCAAATTGTATACTCTACAATTGTATCTGACTGGCTTCGTGGTCCAGTGGCCGCAGAATGCGCCTGCTGTGCACGAGGTTGTAGGTTCGATTCCCACACAGGATACAACTTTGTGTAACCCACAAAGAGTTGTTCTGAGTTTGGGTGTAATTTGTGTCCGTTAATTGTATGGACGTTGAACACAACTGTTACAGCGCCCTAAGCAAGGCATGTACGAGTTTTCGGCATAATATCTCAAATACCGAGGTGAAAAGCTGAATTGACTAGACAAAAATCTTATTTTGTCTAGGCAATTTAGCTTTTCACTCTTAAAAAAAAACTTGCGGGTTCTATCCCGCAAGATTTTTTTAAAGAATAGATAGAACCAATACTATTTTGTGTGTGCTTTTCAGGTCAAAGTCAAGTCGACAATTATATTGTCCTAAACGAAGTATTGTCATGTATTACAATTATAAACACTTGCTTTTCATCCCCAATCGACTTGACACAAAGGTATGCCATTTTTTTATTGTGTCGTCGATAAACACGTAGTTTTATACCTAGGTTTAATGCTTTTGTCCGTCTGTTCTGGTTTATTTATTTATATACAAATACAGAGCCATCATTAAATTCAATCAATTAATTCATTTTTAAAATACATCCAATTAAATTAATTTATTATTGAATATTTTTACCCATTTTTATAACATAATTATATCTTTTTAATTGTATTAATATTTTTAATCATTTTTAACCGACTTCAAAAAGAGGAGGTTATCAATTCGTGTGTATTTTTTATTTTTTTTAATGTTTGTTACCGCATATCTCCGTCATTTATGTACCGATTTGAAAAATTCTTTTTTTGTCTGACTGGACATACTTTCAGTTTGGTCCCATTATCATCAAAAGAAAGTTCTGATGATGGGATCCATGAGGAATTGAGGGAACTCCTCAAAAGTTATAGGCACACATATAGCAATTTCAATATTTTTAACAACTAATCAATCATTTACATTCAGAAAGTGTAATTTGGTGAAGTAAAACTGATGAAGAAGACCACAGATGGCCATCTGAACTTTTCAATAATAAGTATTTTACTGATGGCGATTAGATAAGTTTTGGTTATTGTTGCTAAGCAACTATTAATAAGAAATAATGACGTGAATGAATCGAGCGCGGATTGCACAGATTAAATATTGCTTTTAATACCTACTTGACCTGTGTTCAGCCCGACGCTCAGTTGATTTTATTCGATTGTAACAAACAAATATTTGAAAATTTTACAACTTGCCGTACTGAAGTCGGTTTTTTTTTGTTAAAATTATTTATTAATTAATTAAATCAAATAATTGTACCTACATAATACTAAACGCATGCAGTATTCACCTGTAATTAGTTATACAATTAGTCTATACTGTAAACGCTATGTATCACTAAAATGTAAAATGTATTGTTATAACTGTTGGTGCATCTATTAAATAAATAAATCATTACAGGTAAGTTTAACCTAATACAATGGAAACATAACAAAAATATGCTTCCATCTCAGCCACAAGACGTCCACTGCTGGACATAGGCCTCCCCCAAGGTCTTCCACATCATTCGGTCCTGAGCTGACCTTGTCCATCGGTTGCCCTAAAATAATAGATGCTTATCCTACTAATATTATAAACGCGAAATAAACGCGAAAGTTTGTAAGTATGGATGGATGTTTGTTACTCTTTCACGTAAAAACTACTAAACGGATCTAGATGAAATTTGGCTTAAAGATAGATTATGGTCTGGAATAACACATAGGCTACTTTTTACAGCGATAACCGACATCCACGCGGGCTGAGCCGCGGGCAACAGCTAGTAATCTATAAAAGTCTACTATGTAATCCTTACTAATATTATAAATGTGAAAGTTTGTGGGTATGGATGTATGAATGTTTGTTACTCTTTCACGCAATAACTACTGAACGGATTTGGATGAAATTTGGCACAGAGATATATTATAGTCTGGCATATTATAGGCTACTTTTTATCGCGATGACCGACATCTACGCGGGCGGAACCGCAGGCAACAACTAGTCTTATATAAGTGGTAACATTAGTTGCTAACTTAATACTAAACAAAACTTACCATAATAAACTATAAGTGGCCTTTGTGAACACACTCAGTGAGCACGGAAATAAGTGCACCCTTTCAGACATCGCACAAAGCACACACAGCGCACGCGTCAGCAGCGCGAACTACATTAGACCGGAACTCCACCAAAGCAGAGATGTGTGCGGTGTGCTGTGTGCTGTGCGAGAAGATATGTTTTTGAGCTCAGGTGGGAGTCGTTGAGTGCTCAGTACGTGCACGCCGCTCACATCTCTCGTCTCCACTGCGCGTAGTCCGCACACAGCTAAAATCTCCGCTTCCATCGCGCCATACAAATATTACACAATTCCGCACAGCGATCTCCACTGACGCTGAGCGGAGAGGAGATTTGTCAATAACACAGTTCTATTGGTTGTTTAAAAAACATTTCCTTTCCGCTCGTCTCATCTCCACTTTGGTGGAGTCCCGGGCTTAGGTTGGTGCGCACTCGCAGCACCTCCAGTATTGGCGGCCGCGCCGACCTAAGTACTCATTCGGGACACAAAGCGTAACAATCTGTAGGATGGCTTGCTTGTGTTTAGACCGACGTACTACCTTTAACACATACGTGGCCAGTGCCACTTCCCTTCTCACCTTTTTTTTTAATACTACCAAGGAGTCAAACAAGTATACGGCCCGCCTGATGGTAAGCATCACCAGGGGTATCACTCGCGCGTTGCCGACCCTTTAGAAACCTTATAACTCCTTTGTTGAAGAACCCCATGCTCTAGTCTCTCGGGAAAACCTCGGCAGGAAGCTCATTCCACAACTTAATCGTACGTGGGAGGAAATTCCTCTGAAACCGCACAGTGCGGCACGATGATGGTTCTAAAATGTGAGGATGAACTCCCTGTCGGTGGCAGGAGGTGCGTTGATAAAAAGTGGTCGTGGGCATCATATCAAACAATTCCTTGGAACACAGCCCGTTGTGAGTCAACCTCAAGCTGAGTGTACCCCATCATACCCAGAACAAACATAGTCGGATACTAATGTAGCGACTGAACAGTATTAGGTGACAGACAAGCAAACAGTGATTGTTACAAAAGGTTTTGTAATAGGATATTCTAGGGATAGGATTTTTTGAAAACACTACTCAAATTTAGTCCTTAGCTACGAGCCTCGAATTGAATTTTCAAAACCTACGTGAACATTATACCAAGGCCTAATGTATGTATGTCAAAAATGTTAATACATGATGTATGAGGCCCCCTGACTATTGTGCTTGTGTGTGAAATATCTCATTTAGTATGCTCCTCGAGTGACGACAAACCTGTTCGGACGACAGCCGGCGCTTTTGTTCGACTATTAACATTACATACCTAATGACATTGTTTGTTGAGTGAACATCTTTTGCGAGGCACTTTAGTTTGGTTCACAATATTTTCATTACTACTTGAATGTTTTTGGATAATTTTGGGTATTCGTTTTTAGTACTTAATATTCTTTTCTATTTATATTGATATGAAGAAATATTAGATTAATTGGTAAAACACTTAAATTAGTATCATCATCTCAACCTATAAACATCCCACTGCTGGGCACGGGTCTCCGCTATACATTTGGAGGTATATTAGCCTACGCTGCCGCGCTGGCCAGATGGGTCTCTTGCAGTGGATATTGTCTGCCTGACTTAAAATTAGTATAGATTAAAATCGACTATAAAATTATTGATTACAGTAGTATACTCGTATATGGCTCATTTAATTTACTTACGTAGATTATCTTATACAAAAGATGTTTACTGTATCTTTATTTTAAAATATGATTATAATATCTGTCCCACCGCCAAAAAAATAAGCTTAAGAAATCTGAGAGTAGGTAGGTATTTGGTTATTTTCCGTAATAATTCGGGCGCTCGTAGCTACGTAGGGATAGATAAATCTGAATATTTTTAAGTTTATTATAATATTAGGTATATCTACAAAGGTATATCTACTATATACAAAGCCACGGCGGCGATGCTGCGCTAGGCAGAATCGCCGCCGTGGCTTTGTACACTTTTTATCGATCTTTCTTCTTCTCTTGTCACATATGTTTTACATATATAAACCTAATGTATCTAATTCTCTAAACGATAGTGAAAACTGCATCGAAATCCGATGCGTGGTGGTTCAGAATATCTAAGCGTAGGCACATAGTGACAGTCAGACGGAAGTGACTTGTTTTATACTACTTAAGAATTCTTAGTGAGGGGTGTTTCTAGATATCGAGTGAACTGCTATATTTGGCCTTCTCTACACTGCCTACCTAGTCCGCTTTTGCCTTAAGCAACTATTATGTTCCCATACCTAAAAGCCACTCAGCCAGCCACTCTCAGTCCGATTCCCGAGCCGCTGACACCTACCAAATCCTGTACATTTAAATTTTATACATTTCTTTTAAAGTGTCATTAATCTTTTTTCAATATTTTTCTACAACTATAATTAATTAAATTAGAGCGCGTAACAGAGCGCTCTATGGCCATTTTTTAAATATCAGATTTATAGTCTATTTCATATAGCATGGGTACAGTGAAGTTTGTCATTTGGAGATAAAGATCAATGAAAATGAAAGACTATTAAATTAAAACCTATCGATAGAATACTTTAGGCTCTTTATCATTCAATTAGCCGATTGGTAAAGATTGATTCAAACATTTTCATTCATCTTTACCTTCATCTTTTCTTCCTTTAATGGACACATTCTTATAAATATTTTTTTGTCTACTTAGCAGTTTAGGATATTTTTAAATTACTCATTAGCCTTGTGGCTAGATTGTAATTGCAATGATGCACTTTTTTAAGTACATTATTATAAAGAAATCTTTACCTTCAAATGTCAAACGTCACAGTACCCATGCTAAGTGGAATCGATTATAGTTAAATTATTCCGTTTGTTTTACAGGTTCAATAAGTCAATAAAGACCTTTAAGTTACAAAGCTCTTGGCGTTAATGACATACTAAACGAAGTTCAGTCATGTGTTACATATGCTCATGCATTTCATCCTTGCTTGACTTAGTTCAAAGGTAAGATTAATGTTATTTTGTTAAGAAAACATCACTCAACTCGCAAGTCTTAGAAAAAAATAACAATCATATCTTAATGCCTAGTTAAATGGCATAAACGGTAGTAGAATAGAACGAATGAAGCTGACGTCACTCCAAGACGTAAAAAAGCGGTGGACAAATTCGAACTTGGATGGCACACGAGAGACGCAGGTTCGAATCCTGCTCCGGTCTCGTCTTTTTCCACATTGCATTAAATATATTTGAGCTAAATATGCTAAGAAAAAATAATGTAGAATAGAATAAAATTAACACACAATGTATGGGGTTTACGATATTTTCGTAAACGAATGTCAAAACATTCGTTTACGACAATATCGTAAACTTATATAAAAATGTACAGACGCTGGCTTATAGATAAGTGTATATCTAAATAGAGCTGATTATATGTGTATTTCTTCAGGCTAATCTCCTTTGGGCTGGCATGTTGTCTCTGTGGCGCAGTATTGCTTGGCCTCACCGTCGCTATAGTAGCCGGCATCGCCTATGGATATAACTATTGTATGGCCGAGTTCGTTACCTTTACACGTAAGCATAAAATTATAATACTCCTAGTAATACATGTCTTAGAAGAATTTCTAAAGACATGTCTGATTCACCAACCCACATTTGGCCAGCCAGTGTATGAATTAAGGCCTAAACCCTCTCTCTCTTAAAAGAGGAAATGAGACCCATGCACAGCAGTTATAATTATTAATACTGTAGTTAGTAATCGACTTGTACGAATTCGGCACGCTTATCAAATCATTTACCATCTGCTAACAATGAAGGAAAACATTGTGAAGAAACTACATGACATGCGTCTTAGAAGAAATTGTTAAGGCATGTCTGGTTCACCAACCCACATTAGACCAGCGTGTGTGGATTGAGGCCTGAACCCTCTTTCACTCTTTTGAAAGAGGAGAGGAGACTCGTGCCTAGTAGAGCATGTTGCTATTATTAATAGTATAGTTACTCAATATATGTATTTTGAATCAAGCTGGTAAAAAATAAACTCTAGCTTTTAAAGAGAGACTTCATAATAAATAATACATGCCTTTGTTACATCAGTATTGAAAGATACTGAACCACCGAGGCAGTATGTGACTGCTGATCACGAGGTCCCGGGATCGATTCCCGGGTGGGGCCAAAAAATTGCCCAATTCAGGGCAGAGATCTCTATCTTCCGTCCACTTTTTACAGTTTAGAGCCGCTATAGACTTCATTAAACGACGTCACTCCAAGACGTAAAAAAGCGGTGGACAAATTCAAACTCCGGAGTAAGAGCTCGGATGGCACAATTGGTAGTGCACTGGGCCGGAACCCGAGAGGCGTAGGTTCGAATCCTGCTCCGGGCTCGACTTTTTTCACATTGCTTTAATACGTTCATTAAATTAGTCCGTACTGATCTCCTACAGCGATGTCACTTGCCATTCACAGGCACCCATGATATAAGTACAAGAGTAATTTAAGTGATATCGGTAATACATTATCCATATATCTTTTCAGGACAAGATGTATCGGTATATATGCGACGTGGTCAATTCTACGACAAGCTCAACATACCACCCCTCGGAGGGAGGCGATCTGGTTCTCAGGAAGATGACTGTAAGTAATTAATCTCGTTACTCTATACTATATGTAACCTAAATTTACAAAGAAGAATTCCCACCACCAGTAAACTAAAGTATATTATATAAATAAACCCAATTCAATTAATCAATCAATCAGCCTATCGCAGTCCACTGCTGGACATAGGCCTCTCCTAACACGCGCCACAGCACACGGTCCTCCGCCTTCCGCATCCAGTGCGTCCCAGCGACCTTTTTAGGTCGTCGGTCCACCTAGCTTGGGCCGCCCTACCTTACGCTTACCGAGTCGCGGTATCCGCTCTAGGACAAGTCTGCTCCATCGGCCGACGGTCCTTCTGCAGATGTGACCAGCCCATTGCCACTTCAGTTTGCCAAGTCTGTGAGCTATGTCGGTAACTTTGGTTCTTTGTCGGACTCCCTCGTTGCGGATTTAACCTTAAACAATGAAAATTAAACAAAATTAGCGACAAAGAACAGGTGAACATAGATTATGTAAACTGAGTGAGACTCGTTTCCAGCTATTGACACATTGCATTCAGACCCGATCAGCCATTTTAGTGTGTTTGGGTACAAACATACATCCAACAAAACTTTCGCATTTATACCCATTAGATATAAATGCGAAAGTTTGGTTGGTTTATAACTTTATACCCATAAGATGATGAAAATGTTTTTCATATAGAATAGAATAGAATAGAATATTCTTTATTGTACACCAAATAAAATAAACAAAAGACAATAAAAAAACCTTAAAATAAAATATAGCATATAGCGTCATAGAAGCGCACATACCCAGGTGCACTCCCTGATCGGATTAAGGGCGCGGTTATACGATCGCATAGCTGTATTTTTTCTAAACGTCTATGTGCTTCGGAGGAGACACAAAAAGTTGGTCCCTCCCAACTATCGCGTTCTAAACAACTGTCGTCACCAAATTGGCCATTAACCACTCAAAAATTTTCTTTTTTTTTCGAATGGTTATTGGCCAATATTTTTTAAATATTATATATACAATTTGTGTGTTATGAATATAATGTTAACATAAAAATTATCCAGCATTATTTCATTACAGTATTTGGTGCAAATAAGACAACTGACTATGAAGATGTACCTCGTAGATCTATGCAATCTGATGATTTTAAGGCTCAAAAACCTCTGTCAGACGTATGGCTGAAGTCCCAGGACACCAGGAAATATGCTGAGAGCTTAACTAAGTACTCACCACCCAAACTTGTTGAAAATCCTCTCAACCGCATTGAACAACAACCAGACTTATCCCAGGTACTTAATAAGTAAATTAGTAATTATTAGCGCCTCTTACACCTACAATAATATTGCGCAATGTTGATGCAAAAATATCTTCATAGAAAAAAAGTAAATGAAATTTATTGACACACTACTAGTTTGTATCCGTTAATTATTATTATTCTTAAAAAGACAACTCCCGCACTAGAGAGGCCCTGTGTCGCGGGGGACTTCACAAACATACAACTCACGGACACATATCACACCCAGACTTGCCAAACAAACACTTATGAATCACACAAAGTTTTGTCCCGTGTGGGAATCGAACACGCGACCACTGGCTTAGCAGTCAGGGTTACTCCACTAGACTGACAGGCCAGTCAATCATCTGTTTGTAATTCCCACAGGGCTTGTTCGCTTGTGCGGGAGTAATGTTTAAAAAAAATTACTCTTTCACATTCTTTGTGTAATCATCAATATTGTGCAATATTACTGCAGGTGTATGGGTCGCATATTGAGGACATTTTTTGGACTCAAAAGCACTACCTACGTTACGGGTATTTATCGTGCAACCGCAGACGACCCCAGAATAATATAGCAAAACATGGATATTTTATATTACATGTTCTTTCCAGGCTCGTAAGAGTGCCAGTTACCCCAAAATATCAGAAACATCAATGGAACCTGCTTCATTACCTCCGGTAATGATCCCGACGGTGACCTGGCGAAGGAGGCCTTCAGATATTGTTATGAGAAATTTCAAGCCACATCCAGATGGCAATACTGAAACTATAGATGTAATAATGAAAAGCACTGATGACACCCAGACAACTACCGATCGGTCAATGAAGTCTATAGGGTTTATCGGTAGTCGTCAAAGGGCGAGGGGTGGCCAAGGAGACGGTAAAATAATAGACAAACCAAGGTAATATATGCTTATCTATAGTTATATTATACATACATATATGCGACGGTTTAGATGAATAATTGTTACTTAATCAGGCCAAAACGGCTCTGGATGACATTTTGCATATTAGATTTTACTTTAAAAAAAATACAGTTGATTTTTTATACTATCACGGTGACATATCAGCGTACAGCCCACCTGATGCAGTTACTGTAGCCTATACTTGCAATGCCAGTTTATTTGACTGGCCAGTGCTAAGCCGGAGGTCGTGGGTTCGTGATCAGCACGATTGTTATTCTGTGTTTGGGTGTAATTTCTATCAAAAACATGTGTGTATTTAGAAGGATTTATATATGTTATCAGTTGTCTGGTTGCTATAGTACAGGCTCTGCCTTGTTTGGGATCAGATGGCGGTGTGTGAGTTGTCCAAAATTATAATAAACATTATATTATTATTTGTATTCCTCAACCTTTTGTAATTCATCATTTTATTGCTGATGATGTTCACATACGAGCGAGAGCACGCACGTGATGGTAAGTGGTAACCAACGCTTGTACGAAGTAAACGCTTCTGAAAACAAAGACTGGTGATTCTTGATATCCCCCCACCCCCACTCTCTTCAATCTCTCTGCGCCTTCATCCCATATATCCCCTCTCATCTCTTATGCTCCCCGCTCATCGTCTGTACCCCATTTACAAAAACTATCTACCAACGTCATGAAACTCCTTTGCAAAATTTCAAGCTTCTATACTCACCTTTATGAATCTGTCAGACAGTGTTAGCGCTTTATTAAGAAGATATGTTTGAATATTTTAGCGGCAATGCAATGCGTGAATGGGATTCGACGTCGCGCCCATTCATACCAGAGTATGTCACTGAAGACGTGGAAGAAGACAGCATCGTGTACAAACCTGTATAACTGCAATATTTAATAGTTTCTTTATTTTTTACATTATTATTCTTTATACTTTCATTGTTCTTTATATTTAATGATTCTTTATATTTTCATTTTTCTTTATACTTTCGCAAAACATTTTGTTGGAGCTTTATTTGGCTTCGCATCTTTTTCTGAAAGGGTTTTAATAAAATGTATGAAATTCGTGTCATCGTTTTATTAGCTGCATCATATTGGCAGCGCAAATACTACTACACTGCCCTGAGGTCACCACATAATAGAATTGAGTACCTATAGGTAGGTAGTACCTAAGTAACGTAGTAATAGTAAGTGGCAACTCAGGTACTTCACAGGAAATTGTCGGTAACGCCAAGTGTGCTGATCTTGTGCAAAGCTCGGGTGGATTTAATAATACTTACTCAGACTAAAAGAATTACATAGACGGAGTGCGTATAACTAAAGCCACTAATTGACTCGAAACTGTTCCTCTATGTTATTCTTTTAGTCTCAGATCACTAACCCCTTAGATCTCTAACACACGTAGTTTTCGAGATCTCCATGACCGCGCAATCCTCCACGTATCGGTCGCGCGGCCAACTTAAAATCCTTATATATTTTGACAAAAATTTGGAAGAGATTTTTCTGTTTTGTTGACTTGGCGGAGCAAATTCTAATGCCTTATTCCTTAATAGCAATAATATGTAAATTGAAGCAGACTTTACACCATTTTTCTTTTCTCGCTCGACCAATACTAAGCAAAATTAGCTTTTTTTATCAATAAAGTAAGTATCATGTTTTGACTACATCATCTTGCATGCTACCTTACTTGTATTTTACAAAAGATTGTAACTATCTGGTCATTTAAAAGAGTGGCTTGAGTTGCTTGCTAGTTTTTTTCAAGGCTCCACGTCAGCGAACTAGCCGAAGTAAAATTTAGCTGACATCATCTTTCTGGCTTATTCCTAATTTATGATCTTCATAAGTGTTACTTTGTAAAATAAATGTATTTTGAGTTTGAATGGTAACGCACACCTTTTTAGTCATAAACATTATGCTACATTTTATTGCTGATACAAAACTAGGGCACATATGCGTGCCCTAATACTATATCGATAATAAAAAGTAATTCAATTGTAGCAATTTTGCATTTTATGTGCATTAAAAATAAAGCTTAGATTTGTATGTCCAGGCGACTTACTTTTATCCATAATTTATGTGCTAGTAATAGCCTAGTTATGTCTTTCAAATATACATAATTACATATATCTATTAAAATACTAGGTCATTTAAAAATAGAACGTACCTACATTACGGCGCGATCGTAAGTGATCCTAAACCAACAGTTGACACAATGAACTCGACGCGACTGAACCGGCGGCCTTCCAAGATACAAAATATCTGTTTACTGGACACTCTCTAACCAATAAAGAATAGAATTGCGTGGACTATCAACATCATAATAATTAAATTTTACTGATAAGACTCGATTAAACATTGTTTGTATTAAGGAATCCTAAACTTATAATAAATTTAACTTTATATAAAGCCGCGTCCATGCTTCGGATGGGTGGAAATTTATTTTGTTTTTGTTTGATCCTGAAGTTCTTGAGTTAATTCATTACAAACAAAAATATATTTTTTATAGTCGGTATCTATAGTATAGATATAAAATCTCGTGTCACAATCTCTGATTTCGATTTGTGATCCAACTTCCAACATAGGTAATTTTTATTGCAAATATTCCATGATACGAGCCATGCCGCAGAGGGCTAGGACTAATATGTCTTAGAGCAAGGTGGCTTTCAATCACGGCTATCCTTGAGGTAAATATTATATTTCCTTGTTTAACTTTTTATTATCATGGAACATATAATATAAACATTATATCATAAATACATACTACCAAAACATCACTTACACTCCCCATTAGCTATAAGATCTGAAAATTGTAAGCAAACGCTTACGTCACGAGTGTGGTGCTGTGCTACAGTGAAACTACTACAGCCACTATCGTACAACCCGTTTTTTCTAACTTTACTGTACAGCTGTCAATGTTTAATATTGCCATATTAGCTGATTGGGACAAAATTTCAATAATAATCCTACTAGTATTATAAATGCGAAAGTTTGTAAGTATGGATGGATGAATGGATGTATGGATATTTGTAACTCTTTCACGTAACAACTACTGAGCGGATCTGGATGAACACAGATAGATTATGGTCTGGAATAACACATAGGCTACTTTTAACAGCGATAACATACATCCACGCGGGCGGAGCCGCGGGCAACAGCTGGTTATATAATAATTTTGATTGATAGGTATGTACAGTAATGTGAACTAAAATCTTTTTTATGATATCGAAGATATGGATAGATACTCAAATAGTGCAGACGACACAAAAGTGCAAACCGTACTGACAGGGACATGCGCCTGCGGGAAACTAGGAATGCTAGCGGGTAAATGTAATCATCCCAATCTAACGATTCATCGGCTCCAACGGCACAGATACAAAAAGGGGTTATATCCTATTTGTCTAGCACTATTCTAAACTATTCCAAATAAAGATTATTACATTAACATTTTTAAGTAAGTAATTGAAATATGTATATATATATAGCAGCATACTTTAATTAGGAACTGTTGAAGTTTTTACGGTTACATTGTCATCATTATTACTAAGCGTAATATTGCGTTTATCTTTCTGCAGTCGTATGTCCCTTCGTCCATTGAATATCTGTACATTATTATTAACATATTCTTCATTATTTAATGTGTTTGTGACTCCATCTTGAGGCTTAGACATATTCACAACAAACGGTGGTAGCCGGGCTTGTCTCATTGCATCTCTTTGTATTTTTACTATGTGTGGCGCACGTTTCTTCTTTAGTTGGCCTGGTACAAATGGTTCTAAAAGCAGAATGAAAAGTAGTGTAGATTTTAAAAGGCATAAGCTAAATACTAGGCCTTGCTAGGCCATCTATAGTTGGATTCCTGTGCGTAAAGGCAGGTCTTCAGCATTTAATTAGGGATGCGTTTTTAAAGAAACGTATTCCTATCCCAGGGATAGTCTATCACAAAACTCTGATGGTAAAAACCTTAGGCAACACGCAAGTGCAAATCATTAAATGCGCTTTGGACGCTTGCAATACCGGGGATATCCTGGCATCACATGGTTATGGTTACATGGCTCAATGGTATATTTAGCAGCAAAAATAAAGCAAAACGAACGGTTTCTTTTCAGTTTAGTAGGTGCAAAATATTTTAACAGTGAGTTCGGCAAATGTCTTTTCAATATTTTGCTTCAAAAGATCATATTTTAACAAGAATTAAAATCGACTTAAGTAATTAAATAAATGATATACTAACGGCATCTAGGAAGAGACCGGAGCATTCCAACGCCATAAATTAATGTGTTAGACATTATAGTTACAATCTGGAGTTTCAACAAATGCTTGAAGTTTGACATCAGAAGATTAGCAGCACCTTCTACTGTTAAAGAGTTTGGTCTGAAAAAGTTATAATATATTGTAGTGCTCTACCAAACAACCGATTTAAATAACGTATAATATTCAATTCATTGCATCAAATACCTTGGGTAATTTAAGGCCCGGACACTTACCTTGGACAAACGTTTGTCAGCCGAATGAGAGGACAGAATGTTCTTTTGTGTCAAACCACGCCTTAATAAGCTTTGTAAACCAAAACTTCTTAAGGCAGCCATGCTACTTTTAGTATCGGTGGTCAGCGATTTTGCGACTGTATCGATGCTGCATCACCTTTGCCGACTCTCTGCATTCGGATGCAGATCTTTTTGAGATATTTGAAATTAATAACCAAATAAAACTTTACCCAAGTTGGTTCATAAAATCGATGTCCAGTTCGACGACTTCTGGATCCCTCAACAAACCCAGAGCCAAGTGGCCGGTAAGGTCATTAGCTGACAGTATAATAAGTCCAGTTAGTGAGGGCGGTGCTGGCGTGCCCACAGGGAAACTAATCTCGTACTTGTAGACAACCTGAAATAATAAGGGCTTATGTTACTAAACTACCCGTTCCCCATTTGGATTTCATGCCATGTTACGTTTTTTGTTACTGCTATGGTCCCCATGGGTCATACATTGATGTCCCGTCAGCCTTCCTGATGAATCTTCTTCTTCTTATCGTTTGGTTAGTGGCCAACCTGGTAACAGAGTTATTTAGATTGCCCATATTTAGGCCTCTGTCGTGATCTAACGTCTGTAAACAGTCGGGACCGACTTTAAACGTGCCCTCCGAAGCACGGAAACGCTCAGATGAAATACCACTATGGATGGGTGGGTGACCCACCTGAGGAGTTGGGTTATAAGATGTTATTTTTTTCGAATCTGACTAGCGGTTCTAGTGATTAGGGCGTTCAAACAAATAAACAAACTCTTCTGTTTTATTATATTTGTACCTTAAGACCTTACTTTTTAAAATGATTTACATGTTAACATAATATCATGTTTATATCAGGTGTATCAGGTCAAACAATCTTTGAAGTGGGTGAAAATGTAAGCTCTATTGGTGCAGAACTTTTGGAGTTTTGAAAGCGTACACAAGACAACTTAACATCTATAATGTAGATAGCAATGTGCCTTACCTTTAAATCACTAAAGCCGATAATGCCATTGACAAAGCGAAAATCTTCCCTCTTCGAGATAGTAGTGGCTACAGACCGTCTGTACATGGTGTCTAATCCTTGTAGTGCGCCGTCGAATATTTTTATTTTCTAATAACAATTTAAATTTATTATTTGTCCGTGTGGTGACGAATTAAGAATATAAATGTCGCCACCCCGTTCCATACCGAGGGTATCGTAAGAATCGACTAAGGGAGTACGTCAGGCAGACAATATCCACTGCAAGAGAGGGAAAACTCGAAACAAAACCCTATATCAATCCGTCTGGCCAGCGAATATCCCTCCAATTGTATGGAGGAGACCAGACCCGTGTCCAGCAGTGGGACGTTTATGGGTTGAGATGATGATTTGGCTGGCATATTATACAACTTATCATGTTATATTTTATTTTAATCCTAGGGTGATGATTTGGCAGGCTGTTTACCCGCAACTGTGTGAAATGAAAATTATTCCGTGGAGTCACCGCAAAATACTATCTCTATTTTGCGTGTATCCCGGGGTTAACTATAACACAAGTTTGGCGTTACACTACAAAGGGTCGGCAACTTTAAAGTACCTAGTACTCGTGGTATTGCAAGCATCCATAGGCTACGGTGCTAAAGCGAGCCGTATGCTTAATGTTCACGAAGAAATATGAAAATGTTGTCATGTTTTTTTTGTATTTGTTTGTCTTTTGTAGGGTTAAATATGCTGATGGACAAATCAAATCAAATCAAAAAATCTAAAATCAAATCAATTTGATTTGATTTTTGATTTTTGATTTTTTGATTTGATTTGATTTGTTGGACAAATAAACTGTATCAAATAATAATCATCTAAATCGGCACACGCGTTTGGTCTCTAGAGGGCTACAAAGGATCAAACATATATAGTCTACATACATATAATATATAGGCTAATGAACACACTACCCTTGCGCAAGCGTCGCGTCACGCAGTCGGGTAAAAAGAGATGGACTTTTAATCAATTAATAAGCCTGTGTCAATTCATGCAAACATATTGCATAGACACACATCTGTTTCTCAGAAAATTGGGCAGAGAAAATTTTCAAAGCATTTTATTTTCATTCTGTACTTTGACGCAGTTGATATGTCCGGAATAACAATATTATTATGACAAAAAAGTGTGATGTTACCAAGCCGTGAGCGGCGACGATAGTAAACTTGGGCACTCTGATGGACGTTCCTCCAATAGCGCGAATCTTCTTTCTTATCATAATTATTGCATTGTCCATGAACACGGCAAGTTGGGCGGCTTTTTCTTTATCATATTTCCTTAAAAAAAAGTTAAAAAATCAAATATGCGGCAGTAACCGAGTAAGAAAGTAATCGACTTGAAACAATAAGATGTGGGTTTGATCCCAAATGCAGCACTAATATCGATGCAGCGTGTTATGTTGGTTCAATTCTCACATAGGACAATAATTTGTGTAATCCATAATTGATTGTACCAAGTCTGGGTGTATTTTGTGTCCGTTAATTTGTATTTTTGTAAAGTCCCCGCAGTACAGGGCTTGTTCCCTAATTTCTTAAAATCATAATTTTAGTTCGTATTTATTATTAAATATAAGTCTTAAGACTGTGTGTAAGTATGAGTTACACTTTTTGTGACACGTTTTAGATCTTAGGGTGAGACCCAATAAAGTGATGTAGGGTATCATACTACTGAGAAACCCCGACTGGGGTAGGACCTCCACCTGACAGAAGACCACAGCCAAATAACGACACACAGCAGTGAGTAGTTGTGTTCCTGTGTTTGAGTACAGGCGTTTTTAACTAATGTTTTCTTATCCCAGGGCAATTCCATCATAAAACTCTGTTGTTTAGAGTCGGCAGCACGCAGGTGGCTAGAGTGACTGCTCACCATCAGGCGGGCTTACCGTAGGTATGCTTGTTTGCTACCAAAAAAATAAAAATAATTATACATACTGTAGAATACCAATCTGTGGAACTTGGTCCAGATTAATATAAATAAGGTAATCATTCAAATAGTCTTGAATCCATTTGTTTAAATCTGTTTTCAATCTCGCCATAAAATCTCCTGCAAAATTTGAATTAGAATATCAGATTATTCTCTAAATTTACATTTTTACTTCATAAATCTAACTGAGAAAATATAACTTAGTATAAATTATCCGATAGTCATTGAGGTGACGAATTAAAGAATACAAAAGTCACCACCCCGTTCCATCCCGAAGGTGTCGTAAGAGAATAGAGGAGTCAGTTAATGTAATTGGTGTATAATAAAGAGTTCTTTATCTATGTAAACAGGCGGACAATATCTACCGCAAGAGAGAGAAAACTCTAAACAAAACGTATAGGTTTTTGTTTTCTCTGTATTGCAACCCTTCTGGCCAGCGTGGTATAGTAAGTTAATATCCCTCTAAATATATATAGGAGACCTGTGCCCAGCAGTGGAATACTAATGGGTTGAGATTATGATGATGAATGAAAGAAAATATCTTTATTGGCAGAGTGACATGTTGGTATTTCAAACTGTACCTTCTGCTGCGTCTACACGTTGGCCCAATATTTACCAATACCACAGTAAACCCATATTATAGCAAGCAATTTACGAAAATTGACAGTAGTACAATGTTCCAATTCTAGTTTTAAGTATGCTGTGGTCTTTATTGGCTTATCTTGTAGAGTGAGCTTTATATAATGATTATTACATACATTTCACACGACGTGTCAGTGTCAATAAGGTTACCACTCAGCATAATGCTGTGTTGTGATATATAATAACAACTTAGCGCTGATTTTCAGTGTTAACCCTAAGTGACAAACGGACATAATACTATAAAGTACTTAGACGAATGAATAAAAAGTTATAGTAGAAATCTGCAGTAAAAAAATAAAGAATAAATACATAGGTATGCACATAGACAAGGTAATACAACAATCACACTGCCTCGGAATCGTTGGTTAGTTCACATAGCCAAGGCATTCGACACAGTCTCAATCTACCTACTTCTCGAGAAACTAGATTTGATAGGAATACGTCGCTTGCCCTACCAACTTCTTCAAGAATTCCTAACCGGCAGATGTCAAACAATTAAATTTGACAGCCACATCAGTAGTCTTCTTCCCATTACGTGTGGCATTACCCAAGGCAGTATTCTCGGCCCAAGTCTCTTTCTCATTTACATTAATGACCTATGTAACTATACGCCATCAAATGGCAAAGTATTAATTGAATAATCAAGAGCCTAGAGTATTACATCGATAGGTTTTAATTTAATCATCTATCATTTTCATTGATATTTATCTTCAAATGTCAAACGTCACAGTACCAATGCTATGTGAAAGATACTATGGGTACTTAATTTCATCCCGCTGATGATAATAATATATTAGATAACATATAATTCTTACCTAAGTTATCCTTTTGTATTCGCATTGAATGATCCGAAGTCCCGTTAATGTGCTAAAATTAGACGCAAATTAATCAAGAGGTACAATAAACACGAACACATGGCAACGGAAATAGGTGTACAGGGCCGCTATATGAAGATTAGTTTTTTAAGAAAACCATTGTATATATTTCTGTGGAATTTAGTAACAGTGTACTGTGCGTGTGTGTGTAATTAGAATAAATCTACAGTAAAAAAATATATTTTGCCTTGCCTTACTAGACAAGTGGCATAAACGGTAGTCGATTCGAAAAGTCAAAAAAGGATGAAATGACTTTTCGAATCGACTACCGTTTATGCTACTTGTCTAGAGGGTCGTTTTTAATATTAGAAGTTATTTCTGTTTTATTTTCTTTTTAGGTAAGATACGAACATAATCATAAGTCAATTTAATGTTATACTAACTAAATATGGATTTATTATCTGATATAAAATAAATAAATTACCGTTAGTATTATGTCATGGGCATGTAGCTCCGCAATAATGACTTCAACGACTAGTCTGTCCTTTATTAATCTATATCGACCTTCTACTTCGTACTGTACATTTTTCAATAATATCCTGAAAGTATAAAATATTGTGTAAATGTATCTGCTCATTTTTATGACACCCACACCTCAACGAAAGCCAAAAAATCAGGATTATCGGGACATTATTATAATTCAGAATGTTCTCGCAACGCATGAGTGACACCCCTGGAGTTGCAAACGTCCATAGGCTACGGTAACTGCTTACCATCAGGCGGGCCGTATGCTTGTTTCCCCATTTTGAAGACTAAAAGTCTGCGGAACACTGGTTTAGATAATGCTTCCCCTCTTCAAATTGACCGTAAAAAGCTATCTTAATGATTGTGTCAAATGTCACACATACTTCCTTTCTCTTACTCGCTCTCTATTAACGCAAGTAACGCACACAACTTCCGTGAAGTTAGGATAAAACATAAGTATTAATAATATACAGAACCAACTTACTCAAGTTCTCCAAAAGAAGGGGCATAAATAAGTGCGGAAGGATCTCTGTCTGTCATAGTGCGTTCATAGGCACCCTTTAGGTGCAAGTCATTCAGTGATAGCTGCATTCTCAACACCATATTCTTGATGTCATTTTGTAAATCGTTTATTCGGAAAAATGTATTGTTACGCAGCTTCATGCGATGGAAAAAACTGTGGATTAGATTTGTTTAATAAACATTGAACGCAAATGGAAAATATATTGCTATAAAGCAAAACGGTGCGATTCCACTGAGGTAGAGACGGGCGGAGGGGTGCTGTGACAAGAGAAAAGTGTTTTCATTGAAGTAAAAACATTTGGATCTGTAAAGCCTTGAGCGGAGTAATTCCCTTTCACTCTCTAGTCTACTCATCTCTACCACATCTCACCACCGTTGTTACTCGCTCACTTTACTATGCTCCGCCGCATTCCATGCAATTTTATACAAGATAGTTTCCACTGTTTGTGTCTATTGATGCGGATCGTAGATGGGATTTCGATTTCTTCAATGTAGTTGGTCAATTTCTACAAGTCTGCGCTCCGCTTCTCTCCTTAATGGAAACGCGGGCTTAGATATTACATTCTATGGTGTACTTACAGAACAGAATCAGGCAACCTTATCATACACATACCACCCAGGTTCATGCCTGCAGGAATCTTGGCGTGATTGAGTTTTTCTTTGGTAATTTCTCGGTACGCAGCACCGCGGTTACTAACCATTGTCTACAAAACAAAACACTCATTTAAAAAATTCATGAGACCAGCCCTTGAGCCAGTTCTATCAGAATGGTTTTTTCTCGTAGCTTTCTTTTTGTGACACGTCAAAAAAATAGAATAAAGATTAAGCCAAACGAGCGTAAACCAAAAACCCAAGATACACATTCTCGAATAAAAGAAACACTCAAGACTGTCGCCAGTAGTTATAGTAATATACCATATTATTTTTTAAATTCAACCTTCCTTTGAAGACATAAAGTTGAATTTGTAGTGTAGTGTAGTGACTCGACCGACGCAATATTATTTGAAAAAGACAACAATGCCTGTATTTTATGTATTTTATCCAAAAATTGTCCGTTTTGAGACGCTGGTGGTTCTTATGTTGGGATTTTGTATATTTTGTACGTAGTATTTGTTGCGTCGCGTAATTTAGTTTCAACGGCAACCGACAATTATTTTGCGCGTACATGTGGCACAAATTGGACACATCATAATATGCGACTCACAACTCATGAACTTACGCTCGTTAGGCTTCAACCTTAAGTGTATTGGAGTAAAATTGGCGCAATGGAATCGGAATTAAGAGACTAAATTGTCGTGAATGAGGCTGAATTTTCATTGAAAATAGGAAATTTAGGCTTCGTGCACAAATTCGCCGGCAATTTTCTTTCAGCAGCCTTAATCTATTCATAGCCAGCATAAGAGTTAAAAGTTCTTTACACTGTGGCTCTGTTTTAAAAAGAAGAACAATCAAAGACGCTTTTGTTTCTCTAAATCGACATAACATATCATAACGAAACCAATACCTTTAGCATATTTTCATTGAAGTTATTTTCTTCTACGTAACTCTGGACACGTAGTCGTGCTGATAAATATTTTCCTATAACAGTAATTCGTTAGTATACGAGTGGTACACCACGGGTACATCCTTTATTCGTTTACTCTCATAGTCTGATGGAACGACAATCCGTCATAACTGAAGATATTAAGTAGGTTTTACATGTTTTACGAGGATTTAAAAAAATGCTATATTTTCGGACCGACAAACAAACGCAAAAGCAAACTCGCTTTACCTCGCAGATCTTTACTTAGTTACAAACCCTTCAAAGCATAATCATTATCATCTCAATCGAAAGACTGGTTGACTGGACATAGGCCTCCCCCAAGGATTTTTACAGCTCAATCAGTCAATGGACAATAGAGCCTACAGGCTGTCAATGGACAAAGTCAAACCAAACCTTTGCTAGGTCGTCAGTCAACCTTGTTGTAGGCCTTAATATAAGCTAACCAAATGCAATATATGTATTATTGTACCGTGTCCGTGTCGTTCAAAAGGAAAAATACGTTTACAATTTAACAAAATATTAATAAACAAGCTTTTATATCCAGGGATACAGGGCTCGTTTCATTAGTAATGAGGAGTACCTCATGACTAATGAAACGGGCCCAAATACGGCACAGCCATCGTGGTTGGTTGTGGAGTTCCTATATTAACTTCCGACTGCATTTTTACCGCACTTTCTTCCGACTGCAAGTTTATGGCAAATTTCAGCTTAATCGGATACAAACAAATGATCGAAGAATAATTACCAAACGTTGAAATGGATACCTTACATATAAACATTGCAGATAAGAAGAAAAATCTTATAAAAAAAGTTACCAAAACTTACTATCAAGTTTATTCATAACTCTAAAGAGATCTGCAGCTCTGAGCTTCAACCAGCAGTCACCTTCATCTACTTGGCTTGGAGGTACTTTGTCTTTCAACACAACAAGATTGCTCAATACTTCTCTTGAAGTCGAAGTGTCTATATATCTACCTTTGAGTAGGAAAAAAAAACTGTTTTATCAAAAAATATGGCAAAAAGCAGTAGATATGCTACGTTCAGATTACGTCTCTTAATTGTAATAGACTAGCGGCCCGCCCCGACTTCGTCCGTGTTATACAATTGTTCACCTGTTCACGTAATGTCTAACACTTACGTCATGCAAAATTTCAAGTTTCTAGCCCAAGTGTTTTAGGCTCTGCGTTGATGAATCGGTCAGTTAGCCAGGACAAGTAATTATATATGTACAGTCATCTGCTGAATCAAGCGATGGTGGCCGAGTGAAAAAGTAACTTGCACGCAAGAGGTGCGTGTTCGATTCCGGGCATTACCTATGTGAATTTCACTTTGTGGAGTTTATACGTACTAATCAAATGATTCGCCATCTGCTAACGGTGAATGGAAACATCGTGAGGAAACCTCCATGTCTTAAAAGAAATTCTAAAGACATGTCTGATTAACCAACCCGCATTAGTCCAGCGTGTGTGAATTAAGGCCTAAACCCTCTCTCTTGATAGAGGTGAGGAGACCCGTGCGCAGCAGTGGGACATTTTATTATATGGGTTGCTATTATAATTAGTCATCTGCTAGACACAGGGCTGTATTAGTTCGCGCCACAAGCATCTAGTCATCCAACTTCCATATACAGCTTAATACAGCAACCTTTTTTAAAGTCTTCAATCCACCTGATGTAAATGTGCCATTAAAGTGCGAGAATAGCGTATTTTATTTAATAAATTACGCGCAGTATTGTACTAAAGTAAGCTTAGTGCCGAAGGCATTCTCTACCAGCCAACCAGGTGATGCAGAGATGAACGTAATAGGTGCGAGGTGAGTAAAACAAAAATAAGATAATATTATTTTTAACCCCCGACCCAAAAAGAGGTATGTTGTAAGTTTAACATGTCTGTCTCATGTATCCGTGTATCTGTGTCTGTCCATGGCATCATTACTCCCAGACAAATGAATGAATTTTTGTATTGTTTTTTGATTACCTAGACTTTTAGTTGTCATTGTACGACATTTAAAAATTAAGACTAGAAAAAGAATCGCTACAAGTATGCCTTGGTACGTTAAAGGCAGCTGCTCACCATTGGGCGGGACGTATGCTAGTTTGCTATCTTAGTATAAAAAACGAAGATAAAATGTTTATATTACCGTCATCACAAAATATATCTCCAATACAAAAACACAAAATAAAACAAATCAGGATTACTCCTTTCATTTTCACCAGCTTTGTTAGTTAACTCTTCATCATAATAATACTGTAACCTTATCTACAAAGATTTGATTCCAATTATTAATCAGAAAATTCAATTAAAACTTTCATAATCTTATTACGAAAGATTCAACAATTAATTATTATTTTTTAATAAACGGATTTACGTTAAGAACAAGTTAGATCATAGAAGAAATGTATTGTGCTATTATTATATTGTTTTTTTCAGTAGGTGTTATTGATGGGCAACGTCTTAAATATGATATTTTAGGATATTTTGGTTCAGGTAAGTATTTATCTTCAGATAAATCTCGGTACCAAGGCATTGCTGTCTCTGATACTGCCTGGGTTGTTTTATACGAAATGTTTAGTAGTAGATCGAAGTCTAGAATTGTGCCCCATAAAATATGGTAGTTGGCCAGCTGTCAAACCATTTCTGCCGTCTCACTGTACTTTTAAGATGCGAATATTACGAAACTTTCTTATATATTTTTTTTAATCAACTAGATGTCGGTTCGAAGTCGGTATTGAACTTTAGTGCTAGAAATGATAAGGACTCTGGATTACTGGAATAAAAATACGATGACACAAAATCAGGGTTTTTAAATCAAAGAGCGTCTGCATATCGGGAAAAAAGACGTAAAGGCTATCTTATGATGCCACTACCTTTATTTTATGACAAAATAGACTGTAGTACCTACATTTTTTTTAAACTACCAAGGTGGCAAACAAGCATACGGCCCGCCTGGTGGTGGTAATTATTGAACTTAAGTGCTAGAAATGATAAGGACTCTGGATTACTGGAATAAAAATACGATGACACAAAATCAGGGTTTTTAAAACAAAGGGCGTCTGCATATCGGGAAAAAAGACGTAAAGGCTATCTTATGATGCCACTACCTTTATTTTATGACAAAATAGACAGTAGTACCTACATTTTTTTTAAACTACCAAGGAGGCAAACAAGCATACGGCCCTTCTGGTGGTAAGCAGTTACCGTAGCCTATGGATGCTTGCAACACCAGGGGTATCACTCGCGCGTCGCCAACCCTTTAGAAAATAACTCCTTTCTTGAAGAACGCCGTGCTATAGTATCTCGGGAAAAATTCGGCAGGGAGCTCATTCCACAACCTAATCATACGTGGGAGGAAATTCCTCTGAAACCGTACAGTGCGGCACGATAGAATTGCCGCTGTTATTGGCACTCGGACATAATCCGTCGATAAAATAATCTTTTCTTATCTTCTATTCTATTATATTATAAAGCTGAAGAATTTGTTTGTTTGGTTGATCGCGCAAATCTCAGAAAGTACTGGTTCGATTAGAAAAAATCTTTTTTTGTTGAATAGTGCCTTTATCCAGAAAGGCTATAGGTTATATAACATCACGCTATGATCGAAAGGAGCGGAGCAGTAGTGAGATATGTTGCAAAATCGGGGAAAATATTCCAAATTACAACGCGGACGAAGTCGCAGGCGACCCCTATAGTATATTATAATTCGTCTTTTCTTTTACAGAATCAGTATATTACTTTAGACGAGAATGGCAGCATCACAGACTAGCTATAGAACATGCAATAGCAAATGTAAGTTTGGATGCAGGAAGACTCATGTTATTCTAAGGCTCGTATTCATAAACGCATCTCAGGTATTGAGTACGTGCACTAGGCACCCCTGTCTCTTTCTAACTAGGCGCCCGAGACCGTAGTTAGAAAGAGACGGTATTAAGTAAATACGCGTACTCAATACCTGAGCTTCGTTTATAAATACGACCCTAAGATATCCAGATAATATATCTTGTTAAAGAACTCTACTAAAACTAAATGCCTATCCAAGCTAAGAACCGGTAGAACCTACAGAATCTTACAATATTATTATTATTACAGGCTCTACAGGAAACAATAGGAAGAGATCCGCTAAACGTACTTATAATGAAAACATCGGGATTAAAATTAGCTAAAGCGTTCTACCACACGCATGGTCGAGTGCAAATGTTAGTATTTTGAGTTATTTTTATGTCATTTGTATAAATATGTAGTTTATAGGTATAATAAAGAAAGGAGATAAATCATCTGCCCGTCTAGACAAATGGCGTAAACGGTAGTCGAATCAAATAGAATAGAAAGCAAATGTATGGGAGTTGTCGTTATAGCGTAAACTTATGTCAAATCTCATACATTTATTTAATAAGATATTTACAAGAATAGTTTTAAATAAAAGTAACTTACCCTTAACTACTTACAAACCATCAGATATTGTATTTACAGGTACAGAGCCTCTAGACAAGTGGCATAAGCGATAGTCGAATCGAAAATTAAAATGTATGGGATTTGACGTAAGTTAACGACATTTAATCGTAGACTCACGTCAAATTCCATACATTTTGTTTTTTGACTTTTCGATTCGACTATCGCTTATGCCACTTGTCTAGAGGCTCTGGTCATCATATCTCATACATTTGCTTTCTATTCGATTCTAATTCCGCTCTAAAGACCAAGCCTTGTATTACGGGTGACTTTACAAACACACCGAAGTAAACCTACTTAGACTCGAAACCAATATTTATGGATCACATAATTTTTAATTATCAATAAATTAAGTATTGTGTTTTGTCTGCATCAGCTTGCATGCTACCATACTTGTATTTTACAAAAGATTGTAACTATCTGGCGATTAAAAAGAGTGGCCTGAGTTTCTTGCTAGTTCTTCCCATGGTATGGCTCCACGTTAGCGAACTAGCCGTAGGAAAATTTTGCTGACATCATCTTTTTGGCTTATTCATAATTTATGAGTTTCATAAGTGTTACTTTGTAACCTAAATAAAAATAGTAAGTTTGAGTTTGAAGTTATTCCCTGAGAATCGAATCGATACGTCACGACACTCACGACGCGGTGACCTGCAGTCAATTAATTAAACTAAGTATGTTACTGCTGTTGATCTCTCACCAGCACCTCTAGACAAGTGGCATAAGCAATAGTCGAATCACGTAGTATAGAAAGAAAGCACATAATAATAAGAGTATTTCAACTGTAAAGTCATATAGAGTGTACGACATTATATCGCAAACATATGTCAAATCCCATACATTTGCTATCTATGCTATTCGATTCGACTACCGTTTATGCCACTTGTCTAGAGGGGCTTATATATGTAAGAACTCTGTTACTTTCCTATCTAAGTGACTATAATTTGCTTTTTTAGAATACTTAACAATTTAGAACTACTTGAATTACCAAACAGTTGGTTACCAGATGTGTCGATTTCTCTGGCAGCAAACATTTTAAAATTGGAGACGAGGCTTACTAAGATGGTGATACACGCAGATTATTCACTGATGAGGAACAAATCTGATATAATTTTCGATGCACAAGAACAGGATGCGTTCCGGAATACACCGTTTTTGTTCCAACCGGTTCAGAGTATGGGTAAACTAGCGTAAGTTTAATTTGTATATACATAGTATCTTCAAGCTATAGCTTAAAGATACTATGATACTATTTATATCATTATGATTTCAATCAATCAATCAATCAGCCTATCTCAGTCCACTGCTGGACATAGGCCTCTCCCAACACGCGCCATAGCACACGGTCCTCCGCCTTCCGCATCCAGTGCGCCCCAGCGACCTTTTTTAGGTCGTTGGCCCACCTAGCTGGGGGCCGCCCTACCTTACGCTTACCGAGTCTTGGTCTCCACTCTAGGACACGTCTGCTCCATCGGCCGTCAGTCCTTCTGCAGATGTGACCAGCCCATTGCCACTTCATTATGATTTATTAGATACTATTTAGACTAAGCCACAGTGAAGTTTGGCCGGGTAAACCCGTAAGCCACATTGGATTGGGTAATCCAATGTGGCTTAGTCTAAAATTCTTCGAATTACCTGCTCCCGAGCTTTCTTCACAATGTAATAGGATTTCTTTTTTTGCGCGGATCTATAATTTTCTTAAATAAAAGTAGCCTAGTCTAGTCCAGCCTTCATAGCATTAGTTAACTGCCAGTGAAAGTCCCGTTAAAATCCGTCCAACTGTTGCGGAGATTAGATAAAACAAACAAACGTCTGGATTCATTGCAAACAAAAAATAATGAATTGGAATTACCACCAACTATTTCTTTTTTTTAGTTTTTCTTATCTTCCTTAACAAGACGAAATATCAGAGACTATAATATATTATTATAAAAGAATAAAAATAAAGAAACAGTAGGCTTACTTACAATAAAATCATTGGATCGTTTCCGTATTCACTCAGTGAAAACTTTGCAAGCTCTGATGGGCCAACTGATGAACAGCAAGCCTAGTATTATTGTACTACATTTTGCGTATTCATCATCATCTCAGCCTGATGACATCACTACTAAACGTAGGCCTCCCTCATATGTCTCCACAATGGCCGATCCTGGGCTGCCTGCATCTAGTGCTTTCCTGTAGCTCATCTGTCCACCTAGTGCGTAGTCGTTCTATGCTGCGTTTTCCTGTACGTGGTCGCCACTCAAAAACCTTTCTTCTATATATAATATTAATCTAAATATATTAATTAATATTATTTTTAGTTTATCACTAGAGGGCTGCATACTGTCGGGTTACGTTCTAACAAGACTTAGTGGCGCATCGGTAAACTTGGGACATCACAAGTTCTCTCTAACTAAATGCGATTACAACGTTGAGGTATAAGTTATTTGATTTTGACCACATTTATTAATGATAAATTCTTTTAAAATTGTAAAAAATAAAAAAGAGAGACACCATAATAGCGAGCAAGCCCGATTGGAGAAGGATCTCTACCTTTTAGAAGACCACAGCCAAATAAATAAACACAGCGGTGTAGTTGTGTTCCTGTGTGTCTCCAGCGCTCATTTAAAAATGCGTTTTAAAAGAAACGTGTTCGTTTGTGTGAGTACAGGTCTCCAGCGCTCAATTATACTTACGGGGATACCCCATCTTAAAGCCCCGGTGCAAGTAAAATCTCTGGTTATAGGCTACGTCAATTAACTGCTCACCATCAGGCCGTATGCTTGTTTGCCACTCAAGTAGTATAAAAAATACATTTTAAACTAATTTCATTAAAATTCTTCAACTTAAGGTTGAATGCAGTTTTTTTTTTTTTTATACTACTTGGGTGGCAAACAAGCATACGGCCCGCCTGATGTTAAGCAGTATCCGTAGCCTATAGACGCTTGCATTACCAGAGGTATCACTTGCGAGTTGCCAACCCATTTTTTTACACCAGAGCTTTAAGATGGAAGTAACCCTGGGATAGGAATACGTGTCTTTCAAAACGCATTCCTAAATGAGCGCTGGAGACCTGTACTCACACACAGGAACACAACTACACCGCTGTGTGTAGTCATTTGGCTGTGGTCTTCTGTAAGGTGGAGGTTCTTCCCCAGTCGGGCTTGCTCGCTAGTATGGTGCCCTACCTCTCTGAAAAAGTGCAGTAGAGTAATATGAAATACAATCTAAAAATTAACACTTTTGTGCAGATATTTCAACCTGGCGTAGGCGCCCCGCCTATTATGGCGCGATTTTCCGCAAAAGTAGCTGGCAATGGTAAGTTAAAAATCAAAAAATAATATGCTGCAAATTACTCAAAGTAAATTTCAAACTGTATGCGTGCACAACCGCACCTTTTCATAATTCCGTACCCAATGTGTCCCACACTTTATGGTACGCAATGGAACGCAAACGCAATGGAACGGGATCCTATTGCTATACCTCTACTGTCCTTCCGTCTCTCCCGTCAGTCCTAACGGACTAATTAAGCCCACTGAAACTGAAAAAGCAGTTTTTTGGCTTTCTAAATAGGAGTCAAATTTTTGACTGGATATGGGCAAGTCTTATACCGACTCTGGTGATTAAAGTCAGTGCCACTTCAATTTTTTATATTTTTTCGTTTCTCTATTCTTAATGAGTTATTGCTCACCGATAAAATCAGACAAGATTTTAATGTAAAAGAAAAGGGAAAGTACTCCATCTTACAGAATACCAAAGCAAAAATACTTTGCGTTCTGAAAGGAACGTTTTCTTATCCCAGAGATACTACATCTTTAACCTCTGCTGTAACAAAAATGGGTCAGCAATACGCAAGTGATACCTCTAGTATTGTAAACATTCATAGGCTACGGTTACTGCTTAACATCACGCGGACTGTATACTTATTTGCCTCCCAAAAAAAACCTATTGTATTAATCTTCATAAATTCATAAGGTTTTGGAATCAAGCACTTGGTATTGAAGCCGCTGCAAGAAGAGTTTTTATCGAAAATACAAAGTGCTATATTTAGCTTTGTCAATACCACTGCAATCTTTGGACAAAATCTAGCAGCATTAGAGTAAGTATAAGTTCAAATAATTTTAACAAAAAAAAAACGACTTCAATACGGTAAGATTTTTTTTTAATCTGATCATTGCATCTTATGACCATCCAAATAAGTTCAAACACGGCTAAATTACATTGTTTAATTATGGAGTTCCGTTGTCTAACTTCCGGCTTCATTGTCAGTTCAGTTCAATTATACCATTTTCATTTGCTACATAATAGTTACTTAACAACTTTAATCGAGACATATCTAATCGCCATCCGTTAATTAGGTACTTATCATTGAGAATTTCAGGCGGCCATATTAGGTCTTCTTCATCTGTTTCACTTCACCAAATTACACTTTTTAAATGCAAATTTTCGATGTATGCCTATAATTTTTGAGGAGTTCCCTCAATTCCTCATGGATCCCATCATCAGAATGTTCTTTATATTAAAATGGAACTAAACTGGAAGTATGTCCTCTCAGAAAAAAAACAAATTGGTTCATAAATTACGGAGTTCTGCGGTAACAAACATATAAAATCCTCCTCATTTTTGAAGTCGGTTGATAAAATATTATATCATCAGTAATATAGTGTGACTGCACTGACTGCCCATAAAATGCACATAGAAAACTGGATGAAACTATTTAGATTGACTTGATGAGGAAATAAATAGGAGATTATAGGGCACTATACTAGCGAACAAGCCCGACTGGGGAAGGACCTTCACCTTACAGAAGACCACAGCCAAATAATGACACACAGCGGTGTAGTTGCGTTCTTGCGTGTGATTTCAGGTCTCCAGCGCTCATTTAGAGAGGCATTTGGAAAGAAAGGTATTCCTATCCCAGGGATGCTCCCATCTTAATGGCTTTAAGATGGGAGCATCCCTGGGATAGGATGTATAAAAAAATGGGTATTATTACGCTCTGCTATTGCATGCACCTATAGCGTGATGATATGTATGTATGTATGTAAATCTCAAGCTCTTATACTATTTTAGGGAAGACCAGACTATTGTATTCCGCAAAACAGAAAGTAACCTGACACACATGGTCAGGGAGATGAATAAAAAAACAGCCTTGATGAATGACGGCGCGTTCTTCCTTGAAGATTACTTCGTATCTTGGGATGACTTCACACCATACAATGTAAGTTGTGTTTTTATAAAGTTATGGTTATGCGGTAAGCAATTACCGCAGGGATCACGATGTTATGCCACTTTTCAGATGGTAAATGATTTGATTCAATCAATCAATCAGTCTATTGCAGTCCACTGCTGGACATTTGCCTTTCCTAACACGCGCCACAGCTCACGTGCGTCCCAGCGTTGCTTTGATTAGTACTTATAAATTCCACAAAGTGAAATTCGCATTTGTTTGTTTCTTTTTATTTGTTTTTTCGCTTAACATCAAACTCACACCTCTTGCATACAAGTCCAGTACTTCCTCACTAGGACCACCGTATTTTTAACCTTTCTAAAATGTGATTTGATAGTATTTGCAGCCGAAAATGGAACGTTTAGTTTTTTTTTAATTATTTTTACATTTGCGATCGTCACCAAACATGAGCATTTAGAGAGTGGTGAAGACGTTATGGTGGAGCGTCCATCGCCGCAACTCCCATTTACAGTATGTGGTCTCATTTTTAATCTTCTGACCACAGCTGACATGTCGAGTAACTCTGCAACGAATGGGTTTGGATGTACTTATCAAACAAAAGCATGCTAAACATTTTTATACTTCCAGCTAGATGAGGTGTTGCCACCAGGATCCAAGAGTATGGGAGGTATAAAGATGACAAATATGGTGTTGACAGGCTTAGATACCGCATACATATCTAATAGTGGCGGTCCCTATAAAATAGACTGTGTTATGGTTGGTGAACAAATAAGGTTCAGCTCATTGCAGGTACGTTTTCTTTTTATATAATAATAGCAATCCATATATTTTCCACTGCTGGGCACGGGTTTCCTCTCCTCTCCTCTATCAAGAGAGAAGGTTTAGACCTTAATTTACATCATCATCTCAACCCATAAACGTCCCACTGCTGGGCACGGGTCTCCTCCATAAATTTGGAGGGATATTAGCCTACTATACCACGCTGGCCAGACGGGTTGGTATAGGAATTTTTTCGAGTTTTTCCTCTCTTGCAGTGGATATTGTCTGCTAGACTTACTCCCTTAGTCAACTCTTACGACACCCACGGGATGGAACGGGATGGAGACATGTGTATTCTTAATCCGTCACCACACGGATCATTAATTTACATACGTTGTCTGTTTAGCAAAAAAAGACAGCAGATTATATGATGTTCAATCAGAAATGTAGGAAAAAAAAATCCGCTCCTCCCACCAATCGGAGTTCCGATCGAAGGACAGGAAAAAACCCAGGAAATTTAGCAACTTTTAAAGCTCAAAACTTCGTAATATTCATATATATTTTTATTCATATTAACCATTTTGTTTACCTCCTTTACTATTTTAATTCTTCTTTCATAATAGTTTAAGCACTTACGTAATAAGTAATCATTTGAATTTCGTAGGTTCGCGGCGACGTTTTTTATACAAAACTCAATCAGGACCAGTTCAAATTCGCTGTATCAATAAGCGACTTCGCAGTCAATATCGATGGCCATGTTGATAGTGATCAACCGCTTGATATAGAGGTAGCTGGCTACAGGTATGTTTATTAACATCATCTTAACCGAATGACGTTCACTGTTGGATATAGGCCTCTCCCAAAGATTTTCACAGCATTCGGTCCCGAGCTGTGGTATGGCATTAACTCTATTGTATTAATTTGTTGCGCTATTGTCAACTGAGCGTGTCGAGAATCGTTCAAGCGTGACAAAACTATACACGCTATATAGCTCTGTCCTTCTTTTTCGCTCGAACGACTCTAACACGTCATGGTAAGCCCGCCGGGGTCGTAAAATAACGTCTAATAGTGAATATGACTACTTTATTAGATAGCTATGAGGTCAAATTTCAAGTTAAGATCGAAAAATAATAGCTATTTAACGGTATGAAAACAAGATAAGTGTACTCGCTAATCGGTAAACAATCATCGTCCTAAACTACCAAAGCGCGGTAACCCTATCGTTGGGTAACTGCACAGTGGTATTTTCGGTTCCAACTCTGCGTAAGCTTTCGGCAGAAGCGAGCACAAACATTCTGAACAACTTTGTCACCAGGTTGGCCACTAACCAATTGAAAGTTAGAAGATTTTCATGCCTATTACATATCCATATACGAAAGCACGCGAACGCAGGATAAAGCAGCATTAGGCATCAACAATTTATAAGTTGAATATCAATTATTTCAGGAAATTGGAATTCTCCGAGCCACGAGTAGTTTTCAAGCCAGCAGAAGGAATTATAACTGGTCATCTAATGAACAAGATACCTAAATTCGTAAGCAAGATTATTCACATAGATGTTACTAAAGATATGCCGGAGAAACCTCCAGTTGTAGTCTCGGCAGAACCAAACGCTTATGAAGAAGGTAATTGATTGAATTGATAAAATATAGATTTTTATATGTTTAGCCTCTGACGTGACTTGGCTTAACTGAAACCAGACACCATATTAAAGAGAGCAGATAGCAGAGAACAACAGACTAGAAACCAGACACCATATTAGGGTCCACCTAATGTGGTGTCTGGTTTCTGTTTTGTTGTCCTCTGCTATCTGCTCTCTCTTCTTTGTTCGATTCTGTTCAGTTCTGTTTTATAGACTCCCGTCAAAGCACCTCTTGAAACTAGCAAGTAATTATGCGGTTTTTACTTAAATGCAGTCGACATTCTGAATCGTCTTATCTCTGTAAAAGCTTTAGTTCCATGCTTCATAACCAATCCTCAATTTTCTAATGCTAACCTTATTTTTCGTAAACAGATTTTGTCCTGGTTGTTAGAGAGAATACAAAAAATTATATTCCCACTAGCTTTCACCTACGGCTTCGCATATTTTATATTGTTTGTTGTACCAATAAGTAACGAACGGTGTTTTTTCTGGATAAAAATAATCGACATCCTTAGTGCTATTCCAGACTGTATAATCTATCTCTGTGTCAAATTTTATCTAGATCCATTCAGCCGTTTTGGCGTGATTAAGTAACAAACATCCATACATCCATCCAAACTCTCGCATTTCTAACAGGTAAGAGAAGTAAGAAGTACCTAAGATAAGATTTAAACTCTCACTCTTCATGTCTTACTTAATCCTACTAATATTATAAACGCGTAAGTATGGATGGATGGATGGATGGATGGATGGATGGATGTTTGTTATTCTTTCACGTAAAAACTACTGAACGGATCTGGATGAAATTTGGTACAGAGATAGATTATGGTCTGGACATACATTTTACAGCGATAACTGACATCTACGCGGGCGGAGCCGCGGGCAACAGCTAGTATAATATAATCAACAAACGAGGTGGTATATTATATTTAATTTTGTCCTCAGAATATGTTGAACAGAAACCAGGTTCCTCAGAGAAAAGTGATGGAGGTCCCGCAATGAAACATTTGCGAGTTGAATACCACAACGGGCCGAAAATTCGCGGACAGAAATTTGTGCGTAACAGACGACAGAATGTGTCGAATAATGAAATTCCTAAGCCTTAGCCCACATGTTTGTATATTTAGAGCGTGTTGCTTGGTTACATTAGCCACATTTGCTTTAAGTTGTATAAAATTAAATATATATTATATGTATGTACATATAGTGCTTATTCATTTCTTTTTTTTTTTCATTTTTCTTAAAAAGACAACTCCCGCACTAGAGAACTAGCTCTGTGTCGCGGGGGACTTTACAAACATACAATTAACGGACACAAATTACACCCAGACTCAGAACAATTCTTTTGGGTCACACAAAGTTTTGTCCTGTGTGGGAATCAAACCCTCGTGAACAACCTCGTGCACAGCAGGCGCATACTGCAGCCACTGGACCACCGAGGCAGTAAGTTATACCTTACCTTATCAATTTTACATTAACTGCCTCGGTGGCTCAGTGGTCGTGTGTGCGACTGCTGACCACTAGGTCCCGGGTTCGATTCCCGGGTCGGGCCAAAAAGTTGATATTGGGTTTTCTCAAAAAATTCACAAAAGATGCCCTGAGTTTGGCAATTGGAGGTGTTTACACCCCCGTGCCTCGGAAAGCACGTAAAGCCGTTGGTTCTACGCATCAGCTCTCTCCGGTTGTGTCGGATTGCCGTCTCATCGGGCTATGAGAGCAAGGGAATAAAGAGTGCACTTGTGTTTGCGCACACACTTGTGCACTATAATATCTTCCGCGCAGATGGCTAATCTCCGTTGACCGAAATGAGGAGGACATTATTATTATCAATAATTACATATAATATATTGTATGACCGGGTAATTATATTATTAGTAACTAGCTTTTGTCTACAACTTTAACCCCGTGGATATTGTTTCGTCGCAAAAATATATTTTTGGGCAGAACAACTTACGTACGTTACTTACGTTACGTATAGAGATAATGGTATTATAAGATACTAGCGGCAAGCCCCATCTTCACTCGGGTTTTATTATTTTCTTTTAAGTATTTTTCGTAAGAGCATTCTACAGAAAATTAGAAATTTAAGAGAGGTAGGGCACCATACAAGCGAGCAAGCCCGACTGGGGAAGGACCTCCACCTTATAGAAGACCACGGCCCAATAACTACATACAGTGGTGTGTTCCTGTGTGTGAGTACAGGTCTTCAGTCATAGCTCATTTAGGGATGCGTTTTGAAAGAAACGTATTTCTATCCCAGGGACAGTCCCATTATAAAGCCCTGGTGTAAAAAAATGGGTTGGCAACACGCAAGTGGTACTTCTGGTTTTGCAAGCGTCCGTAGGCTACAGTAACTGCTTAACATCAGGCGCGCCGTATGCTTGTTTGCCACCTAAGAAATAAAAAAAAAGATAGAGTTGTTCTCAAGTTAACACATGAACAAGGGAAATAATTTACATAAATTCATACATTCATAAATAGACTATACTCATTTTTGACGCGTCACGACTAAACCTCTAAATTCTTTAAATGCTGCATGACATTCAAAAGATTACAGGATTCTAACAGAATATTTGGTTTTAGGAGTTCAAGGTATTAAAACAATAATAAAAAACAATAAACATACATTTTAATAAAATCTTATCAGAATGAGATGCGAAATCAACTGAAATAAAGCCTTAACAAAATGTAATAATAAAAGTACAATTATACAGGTTTGTAAACGTTGTCTTCGTCCACGTCATCACTCACGGCCTCATACGGGCGCATCGTTGATGGTTCCCATTCACGCATTGCATTCATGTAGCTACAACATTGAAACATATCTACTTAATACAGCTCTAACACTTTGTTTGTTTGTTTTAAAAAAGACAACTCCTGCACTAGAGAACAAGCTCTGTGTCGCGGGGGACTTTACAAACATACAATTAACGGACACAAATAACACCCAGACTCAGAACAATTCTTTGCCCACAAAGAATTGTTCTGAGTCTGGGTGTTATTATCTATATATATCTGGGTGGGTGTGACCCATCACACAAAGTTTTGTCCTGTGTGGGAATCGAACCCACAACCTCGTGCACAGCAGGCGCATACTGCGACCACTGGACCACCAAGGCAGTCATGACACACTGACTTGTACACATCAGGTGTAAGATCAATCCAAGCAGTACCGATGTACTTGAGGCACTCATAATGCACTCGCTCTTCGGTAAATGATCAGCGGATTAAGCAACTAAGGGCGCGGTAACCACATAATGGTATTTCATGGTAGCGTCTCCGTGCTTCAGAGGGTGCTAAAAGTCGATCCTAACTTAACAGTCGTTAAATCACGACAGAGACCTAAATATAGGCGATCTAGCGAGAAAAAGTGGTCTAAAAAACGTGACCACTAACCAAACGATAAAAAGAAGAAGTACCAATATAATTTTTAGTTTGTAAAATTTATATGTATTAATCAAATGATTTACCATCTGCTAACGGTGAATGAAAAACATCGTAAGGAAACCTACATGTCTTATAAGAAATTGTAAAGACATGTTTCATTGTTTAAAGAAAGTTGCTGATGGACAATCTTGGGCCATTCGATCGAGAAAACAGGGGGACCAAGCTACGAGTAATGTAATTCGACACCTTGTTTAATTTAATTACTTAATTTTCTTTTTTGGTATGGTGTGTAGGTTCCGTATCTTTTTGTTACCTATTCAACTTGTAACTCATACCAAATTGTAAATATTATACTCTGGCGATTGAAAAGAGTGGTCAGAGTTTCTTGCCAATTCTTCTCTACCCATGTCAGCGAATTGACTGTAGAAAAAAATATGCTGACTTTTGTTTATTTTGACGTTCATAAGTATAATGTATTTGTTCTAAATTAATAAATAAGCTTAAGTTTGAGTATACACGCTATATAGCTCTTTCTCGGTCAAACAACTAGTTTTAACACATTATGGTATACCCAGGCCACTTGGTTGTTTATTATTATAATTATATCTAATTACCTTCGTGGTTCTTTTATATCACTGAATTCATTGTTCTTTTCTTGATGACCGTCGACGTACCCTAAAGACTTCATTGAGTCATCCGTGGATGGAAACAAATCATTTGGAACTTTTGCTGTATTTCCAGAATTGATTTCTTGAAGTGGCTTAAAGTTCCTCATTATTATATCTGACATGCCTCGCCGCCAGGTCACCGTTGGCATTAAAGCATGAGGCATTCCGGTACGTCCTCCTAGCATTCTACTATATAAGTCATCCTTACGGGCCTGAAAAATTATGCATGGGTATGTTATTTCATGTTTGGTGGTAACCAAGAGCGAATATACCGACTTTTACGCATCATTTCGAAAGGCAGTACTAGATGGCTACAATTTATATGTACTAATATAATGATTTGACAAGGTCATACGTGTATATCATGTGTGTTTCCTACACACATGTCTTAGAAGAAATTCTAAAGACATGTCTGATTCACCAACCTGCATTGGGCCAGGGTGTGTGAATTAAGGCTTAAAGCCCCTTTGTTCTGTTGATAGAGAAGATAAGACCTGTGCCCGGCAGTGTGGCATGTATGAGTTGCTATTTTTAAATAATATTTACGTCTCTTTGATCTGTCGTCTGATTTTCCATCTGCTAACTGAAGTAAAATCATCGTGTGGGATTTGAACTATTCTTTCTCCACACGATGTAAAAAAAAGCAACTCATATGTCCGAATGATAGGCACAGGTCTCCTCTTTTTAATTTACACAAACTTAAAAGATGATGTTGATATAGAGAGGGAACGTAGGTCGCTGGCTGTGCGCTGTAACATGCTGGCCCGCAGGTTTGCGCGTTGTACAGGGGCTGTCAAAATAACGCTTTTCAAAGCTTTTTGTCAGTCCTTTTACACGTGCAGTCTGTGGGTCCGTTTTACGCAGAGGACATACAGCGACCTACGTGTCCAATATAATAATGCACTCAGGGTTTTGTTGGGTCTGCCGTGGAGATGTAGTGCCTCTGGGATGTTTGCGGAGACCCGAATTGATGGTTTTGCCGCCATCATGAGAAAGCGGAGCGCCTCTCTACTGGCTCGAGTCCGAAGCAGTACCAACACCATCCTGGGTGTTTTTATGGATCGGTGGGAGTCGCCTATTATGAGGCGGTGGATGCGGCTCCACACTGCCTTTAATTAATTTAATTATAAATTGTCAACTAACACTAGTATGTAAGAAAATTGTTACTAACAAAATATGGAATATTCCGAATTAAATTATTATTATTATTATTATTATTAATGGAAGTTGAAGAATCATACATGCCATGTTTAGAGTTTCTTCTAAGTCTTCAATAATACTATCGTACTTATATTCGAAATGTGAAAGTTTGTGAGGATAGATGAATGTATAAATGTGAACGCATTTGGATGAAATTTCTCACAGAGATTATAGTTCGGAAAGAATGACTGTTCCCGTGGGATTTAATGCTGTGGCTGGAAGCTAGGTTGTTACTATTAGTATTAAATACCTGGGAGTAATCTTGCTGTACCCTAGAATCTAATAACTTGGGTGGGTTCCTAGACAAGCTCTCCCCAGCCCTCCTCCCATCATTAGACTGCATCCAATTACCAGCGATTGCTTGGCGATAATTATTATCATTTGGTCCTGATCTACGAGGGTCTCTGTACTGACCCGTCTTATTAACACCAGAGACTGCAACGAAATTAATTAATTAATCAGCCTGTTTAAGGCCACTGTTGGATTAACAACCTAGTTAATGAAGAATAACTATACTGCGGATAACAAATTTGAAAGAAAACGTGTTTTAATGAAGACACTTTAGATAGGTAGTAGCTAGGTAGTAGCCACGCTACTGTCATCAATCATATCTGGGATTGGTATTTTCATCAATTCATCAAACGTTGCGGGGGTCTTCGTACAATTTACGGACATAAATTACACCCAGTCTCAGTTTCGTCCAGTGTGGGAATCGAACCCACGTTGTAGCAGTCTGGATCCGACTAACAAAAAAAGCTCTTGTTTCACGCAAGTTTCATTGGTATGATAGTCTTTAGTACTTATTTAAGGGAACTGCTTTTCTTATCCCTAGGTTACGTATAAAATGGTGTTAAATTTTAGTCGGCGACGCACGAGTGATGCCATTAATATTTCAAGTATCATAGGCTACATCAGCAGAAACTCCAGTTTACCGTCACAATTTCTTACTACTTAAATTTTTGGGATTAGGTTGTGGAATGAGCTCCCTGCCAAGGTTTTTCTGAGAGACTATATATATATATATATAGCATGGGGTTTTTTAAAAAGTTTGTGAAAGGAGTTATAAGGTTTTTGAAGTCTCAACAACTAGGAGTTAAGCACTTACACGAATCATCTTCAGAACCAGATTTTCTGTGGTGAGGTAAATTGAGCTTGTCGTAGAATTGACCACGCCGCATGTAGACGTTTACATCTTGCCCTGTAAGAATAATTAGACAGATATTATGCTTATGCTGGAAGCAGAAAGTAAGTAAATAGTAAGTAAGTACATAGTTTATTTCTCACAAACATAGCAACAAAGGATAACATAGTAAAACAGGTTATTAATACTAGTGTCACAGCATATGTTTTAATAATCCAGCAACTTTGTGGTGGTAAAGAGAGGTTATGTTAGGGTACTGCTTCAATCTTCTGAACTAAGCAAAGCCTGTATCTCAGAAAAAAGCGCTCAGCTGACAATCTATTCATTTATTTTATTAACCTAAGAAAACTGCGTGTTACTGTTTTAGAAAATACTACGTGCATATTCTACTATCCCAGGAATACTCTATCTGAAAGCCCTGGTGCAAACAAAATGAGTCGGCAACACGCAAATAATACCTCTTATATTGCAATCGTCCATAGGTTATGGTAACTGCTTAACATCAGGCGGGCTGTATACTTGTTTGCCACCTAAGTAATGTAATATAATACCATGATATACGTAGTGTGGGTGTGGGTACACCCGTGCGCGTGCGCATAGGTAGAAGGAGAATTATTCTATCCTCCCAGCTCATCGTAGAAGGCCAGCCGACACTTGGTGCTATCAATCTCATCCTGTAGCGTATCTGAGCCTCTAGACAAGTGGCATAAGCGATAGTCGAATCGAAAAGTCAAATAAGAAAATGTATGGAATTTGACGTGAGTCTACGATTTAAATTCGTAAACTTGCGTCAAATCCCATGCATTTTCTTTTTTGACTTTTTGATACGACTATCGCTTATGCCACTTGTCTAGAGGCTCTGAACTGCCTAAGTGCTTCAGGCTGATGAATTACAAATATAGTAGCGTCTCGCTCCAACACACACTAAAAAAATAATAAGCTTATTGTTGAGTGAGTTACATAACACTTTTTGCGTCACTTGTTCCATCTATACGGTGGGATACAATAAAACGATTAATATCTTTTGTAAATAATATACTTCTAATAGATGTTATGTATAGTATATGAAAATTATGCTTACGTGTAAAAGTAATGAACTCAGCCATACAGTAGTTGTAGCCGTAAGCGATCCCAGCTATCATGGCGATAGAAAGGCCAAACACTACAGCGCCACAGAGACAGCAAGACAACCCGAAGGTGACTAGCCTGTAATAAAAAAAAAATACAGCTCTATTTAGCTTATCGATGGTATAGAACCGGTATTACGATTAGATTTTTTCATTATTAAGATTTTGTATCTTGTTTTGACTGCATCAGTTGGCATGCTAGCATAATTGTAATCGACTAAAGATTGTAACTATGTGGCGATTATAAAGAGTGGCCGCCTAAGTTTCTTACTAGTTCTTCCCATGGCTCTAACCTCAGCGAACTAGCCGTATGTAAATTAGCTCACATCATCTTTTTGTCTTACTCATGAATGAAACGAATTTAAGTTTGAGTTTCAATCATAGAAGTAACTAAAAACATCGCGACTACTATGTATATATATAAGCAATTTATTTTTATTTAGGTTCTCGTGCAAGTGACAATGTATTTTTAAGAATAAAACTCTTTAAAGCAAAACCTATAAGTGTCATCCAGACAGATTTCGAGCGGGGCATAGGGAAACAAAACTTTTAAAAACCCAAATTAAAACTTAAATTTCATAAGTAATTTATATCTTTCCTATGTTAGCGGAAAACTTCGTTTTACCGTCATAATTTCTTAGATTTTGCAAACCAAAATACTTAGAAAAGGAATCACGTTAAAAAACATTTTTACAACCACTCTTTAACGACGTATTGTCAAGAAGATGTTAATATATAATAATATTGTTAAAAACGTGTTTTTATTGCAACGCTTTTCAATTCTAAAGAGACCATTAAGAGTTTTAACTTTAAAATCAAATATGGTAGTAAAGTTCTAAAGTCTTCTTACACTTATATACGTCCCACTGCTGGGACTAGCTCTCTGTTAAGAGAGCTGAGAGTTTTGGGCCTTAACTTACATACTGGCTTTATGCGGACTAGTGAATCAGACATGTCTTAAAATTCTGTCTAAGACATTTACTTAGTTTAACCACAGAATAAATAATAGTGTATTTTAACATAGTAAACCTTCACAGTGATTTCCTTCCCTGTTTGCAGATAGTATTTACCTATAAATTAATGAGTACCAATACTTCCATACTTAATATTATAAATCTGTTTGTTACCTTTTAACGACTAAACGGCTGAGCGGATCTTAATGAATTTTGGTAATGAGATAGATGGTATCCCAGGTAAGGTATGGTATCCTACATAAGGTACTTTTATTGCGATAATGGAAGTCCATTACCTAGTACCTATTACTATTAATTATATAAATTGATATTTACATTGGCACTAACGGATCGAATTCACATACCACTTGTTAAGTGGAAACGCTGTATCATGATCTTAATTAAATCTTCATTAGTTAGGTACCTCTAGGGGTGTTTTGTATATTAATGATGCTAGGTAATAAAGTTATCTTATAAGTCTCAAATATTAGGATCGGATATGAATTGCTATTATTACGTCATTGTCGGACCTCAGGGCCGAGGGCCTACCATGACGTGATAAACATGAGTCATTTGAACACGACAAAGAGGGACAGAGCTATAAAGCGTGGATACCTCTTTCTCGCTCGAACGTCTCCCGTCAAACCCAAGTCGGTTAAGCCTCGTATTCATGGTAAACATTTGCTTAGCAACATGGTTGCATAAACATGTTGCCGAGTTGATGTCAATATATTGCGGGCAACACTTGTGTAATGCGGAGTTGAGCACGCCATGTTGCTGAGTTCACGCCCGGCGAGCGAAAACATCAGTTTATCAACAAATGTTGACGTGTGTGGACGTGTTTGCAATTTTTTATAAACATAAAACAACGATAAAATTATGCAATTACAGAGAACACAACAACACTACTTCCTGGGGCAACAATTTAACGCAGACAGGTTTGTGTGGACAACCCACATTGATTTAAACAATGTTTCCAGCAGCATTCTCGCCGTTTGTTACGCAATGGTGTAGCAAGCGGCCTAACGGTGTAATAGACGGACACTGTGACACCGTTAAGCGCATAGAGATCGAAGTCCGACACGAGGCGCCGATTCAGCGAATAGCCAAAATACTCATCGCGCCTTACGGATTTCGCAATCGATTAGCTTAGTTGTAATAATTAATAAATTTAAATATTAAGATCATTCTTGATACAACATCGATCAATAATCATCTTCTTAATTAATAAGTAATAATTGTAATAATTTTTAATTAATTAAATTTAATTTAAACTCAAATTGGGTTTCTTTGCATCCTCCGGCTACAGCCTTCGTAATTGGCGTAGCCGGTAGGATAGTCGAGTAAAGTCACAGTAGAATCAGTGAATCAAGACGTTCTTCGGCTATCTAGAACCTACACGTGCTGCAGCCTAGAGGAGTATCTAGCCATCGATACAGCAGAGAAATACAAAATCGTCAGATATATGTAAGTACTTTAGAATCGTTCTAAGGTTCGCTTTCCTTTTCCTTTAACTGTTCCTATAAAAACTCCAAGATTTTCCATCCAAGGCAATCTCGGTCACTTAGGGATAGTGAAAATAGATATAATTTGTTAGACGTTAATAGAAATTTAGAATTAAGTGATAGAGAAGAACCCGTCGCGAATATGACGACTGGCAATTCAATAGATCAGATTTACAAGGCCCTACGACTGGTTCCCGAATTCGACGGTAACTCGAACGTATTAACTCGATTTATAAAATTATGCGATCAGTTGGTAGAACAATATATAAGGGATGGACCTGAATATCAGTTGACTAATTTAGCATTATTAAATGGAATTCTGAACAAATGTGTCGGGCCGGCGGCACGTATTATAAATACTAACGGTATCCCGGAGACTTGGGGTGCTATTCGAAGCACATTAATTAATAATTTCGCAGACCAGCGGGATGAGACGTCCTTATACAATGATTTAGCGCTTTTAAAACAGGGTTCATTAACCCCCCAGGAATATTATGAAAAATGTCAGAATATTTTTAGTACAATTATGACCTTTATCAGCCTACATGAAACGATAGCGAGTACCATTGAATCTAAACGCACTTTATATAAACAATTAACACTTCAATCCTACTTGCGGGGTTTACGCGACCCGTTAGGTTCTCGCATTCGGTGCATGCGGCCTGATTCGATTGAGAAAGCTTTAGAGTTCGTGCATGAGGAAATGAATACATTGTATTTGCAGCAGAGGAACGAACATGTACCCGACAGGAAGTTACAGCCTCAGCATCAGGTTAGTCCCAAATTTTCTTATGGCCTTACGCCGCCCCCTAACGCTACGTTACCACAGAGACCATTTAATATCCCTTCTAAGCCTTTTAATATGCCTGGACCGTCGCGCGCGTTTACGCCTCCAGTGCAGCAACCCGTACAGCAGTGGAGACCGCAAAACGTTCAGTATCGAGGACCTTCTCGTACGCAACAAATGTTTAGTTCACCGTCACCTAATTATAGACCCCAAAGCCAAGTATTTAGAATGCCTGGACCCAAACCAAGTACTAGTAATGCACCGCAACCTATGAGTGGTGTCAGCCACTATGTAAGCAAGCCATTACCACAACGAACATATCATGATTGGTCAAAATCTGGCAACCCACCAACTTCAAATTATTTTAAATCTAGAGATATTAATTTTAATAATTGTGGCGATCAATCTTATTATAATTATAATCAATACGAGGATTACGAATACAATAACTACTGGCCCTATGATTATTCAGAATATCCTGATTATTCGTACCCAAGTGAGTACAATAATGAGTCATACGAACCGCCTCAATGTACAGAAGGTTACTCTGTGGAGGAGGTCGGGGACAATGTGCCCACTGAAAGTGAGGATTTTCACGAAACTTCAAATTCAGACAAGTTAAGATAGAAATAAACTTTCAGACTCAGAGACAGTTGCCTTATATTAAAATAGCAAATCCTCCTATGAAATTATTGGTAGATACAGGTTCTAATTCGTCTTTTATAAGCCCACAAATTGTAGAACAGTATTTATCGCACATACCATGTAATTACGATCCATTTGAAGTGACTAATATCCATGCCACTACTCGCAATGACTATACAATTACTTTACCGTGTTTTCAGGAATTTAATGAAAACGAAAATATAACCCTTTGTATCCTAAAATTTCACGATTATTTTGATGGTATAATTGGTTAAGACTTATTAGAAAAATTAGAGTCAAACCTTGATTTAAAGAATAGATTGTTAAATACGCGTAATTCTGTTAACCCACTTTACATGTATGACTCACGTAACTGCAATTTATACGAAGAAATAATACCAGCAAATTCGTCAAAATTAATTAGAGTTCCTATTAATACTCGTGATGGAGTCGCACTAATTCTTAAGCAATGTATATCGAACTGTATTATAGACAACTGTGTCACTACCGTCAAAAATAACCGTGGTATATTAGAAGTGACAAACCCGAGCTGTCGTGATATAGTTTTTTCAATGGATCAACCCGTTAAAGCAGAATTGTGTAATATTCAGTGCACGCGCACTAAGCAACCGCCTGAACGCGTGAAGCAAGTTTTGTCGCAATTACGTACACAACATTTAAATGCCGAGGAAAAATCTAATTTGGAATTACTTTGTGCCCGGTACGCCGATGTCTTTTACATTGATGGCGAACCATTGTCTTTCACTAGTAAGGTTAAACATTCAATCTGTACGTCCAATGAGGTACCCGTTTATACAAAAAGTTATAGATATCCTTTTATACATAAACAGGAAATTCAGGAACAAATTAGTAAAATGTTAGAACAGAATATTATTCGTCCTTCACAGTCAGCTTGGAACTCTCCTATCTGGGTTGTTCCCAAGAAGGCTGATGCTAGTGGAAAGGCTAAATGGCGTTTAGTAATAGACTTCAGAAAACTTAATGAAAAAACTTTAGATGACCGGTATCCCATACCAAATATATCAGATGTTCTTGACAAACTGGGCAACTGCCAGTACTTCACCACATTAGACCTGGCGAGTGGCTTCTATCAGGTACAATTAAATCCTGACGATATTTCGAAGACCGCGTTCACAGTAGAGTACGGACACTTTGAATTTTTACGTATGCCAATGGGACTTAAAAATTCGCCATCTACTTTTCAACGAGTAATGGATAATGTCCTCAGAGGCCTGCTGAATACCACGTGTCTAGTTTACCTTGATGACGTCATAGTGTTCTCTACTTCGCTCCAGGAACATTTAGTTAACCTGGAAAAGGTGTTCCAGAGACTTAGGGAATCGAACTTTAAAATCCAAATGCATAAGTCCGAGTTCCTTAAGTTAGAGACAGCATATCTTGGTCATGTAATAAGTAAGGAAGGTGTTAAACCCAATCCTGACAAAATTAACGCCATTCAGAAATTCCCTATGCCCGCAAATTCCACAGAAATTGTGTTTCTTAGGTCTGTTAGGTTATTATAGGAAATTCATTCCAGACTTTGCTCGCATAACGAAACCAATGACTCAATGCCTGAAAAAAGGTTCTAAGATTAATATTAACGATCCAAATTATATAAATTGTTTTGAGAAATGCAAGACCCTTTTAATAAATGACCCCATATTGTTATACCCTGATTTTAGTAAAGAATTCATTCTCACAACTGATGCCTCCAACCTTGCCATTGGTGCCGTTCTTTCACAAGGACCGATAGGAAGTGATAGACCCATATCATATGCTTCCCGAACATTAAACACTAGTGAAATCAATTATAGCACGATTGAAAAAGAGCTTTTGGCAATTGTTTGGGCAACGAAATACTTTCGCCCCTACTTATTTGGCAGAAAATTTAAAATTGTAACGGATCATAAGCCACTCCAGTGGGTTATGAATTTAAAAGAACCAAATTCCCGTTTAACACGTTGGCGATTAAAGTTAAGCGAATATGATTTCACTACTGTCTATAAGCCGGGTAAGTTAAACTCAAACGCAGATGCTTTATCTCGGATAGAAATCAATCATGAAAGTAGTAGTTCTGTTTTTGTCAATACCTCTGAAAACCCTCCTTCTGCTGTCGGTTCGTCTACTGCAACAATTCATACAGATGCCGAAAACCCTATACTGGAAGTACCAATATCAGACGAACCTCTCAATAAGTTTCATCGACAAATATGTTTCGTTGTTGGAGGAGATATAAAAAAACGCCCATCCGTATCTAAACCTTTTGAGACCCATACTAGAACAGTTATACAACTATCAGAATCTAATCTCGAAGAAGATGTTATAAATGCTATCAAGGAGTATGTACATCCTAAAGTAAAAACCGGTTTAATTATCCACCCTCCTTTAGCTATGTATAAAATAATTCCTATTGTTCAAAATAAATTTAAAAGTTCTGCCTTGAATATGGTCTTAACGAAAAAAGAAGTAGAGAACGTAAAAGATTATTTAAGACAACAAGAGATTGTAAAAAACTATCACGAGGGTAAAACCAACCATCGTGGTATCAGTGAATGTTTCCTTTCTTTATTTCACAGATATTATTGGCCTCGAATGAGAGACGACATAACCAAATATATAAATGAATGCGATATCTGTGGCCAAGCAAAATATGATCGAAATCCTATTAAACAAAGATTTGCAATAGTTCCACCCTCTACTAAACCTTTTGAAATTGTACATCTCGATCTCTTTACAGCCCAGAACGAAAAATTTCTTACCTTAGTTGATGCTTTCTCTAAATATGCGCAAGCATATCATCTCCGAGATGGTACAGCCATAAGTGTCATTCAAGCTCTTTTAACGTTTTGCACCCATCATGGCGTTCCTTTTACTATAATCACTGACCAAGGTCCTGAATTCACTAATTCATTATTTTTAGAGTTCATAAAACTTCATAAAATTCAGCATCATAAAATACTCGCCCATTCACCTAATGATAATGGCATAGTAGAACGTTTCCATAGTACTATTTTAGAACATTTAAGAATTTTGAAACTCGAAAAACGTAACGAACCGGTTATAAATCTTATGCCTTATGCAGTATTAGGTTATAATAATTCTATTCATAGTTTCACCAAATGCAGGCCCATAGATTTCATTACTGGTCACTTCGATCCTCGTGATTCTTTAGATATTAGTTTATCTGAACATTTATTGCAGCAATATTTAATAGATCATAAAAAAAGGCTCACTCAAGTTTACGAATTAATTAATGAAACCTCGTTGCACAATCGGACTGAATTAACTGAAAATAGAAATAAAAACCGTGAACCTGAAAAGGAATATTCCTCAAATCAACAAGTCTTTATTCGTAATCCTCTTGCTAATAGACAAAAACTTGCTCCTCGTTACACTCAGGATACTGTACTTGCCGATCTCCCCATACATATCTACACCAAGAAAAAACGTGGCCCTGTTGCTAAATCTCGCTTAAAACGTAGCCCTAAGAATACCGTATTGTTACAGGATAATATCATTGCTACTACTCCAGTTGATTCGAGGACAAGAAGTAATGATTGATTCCTTAGAAAATGGTCCTGGCTTGCTCCCTTTCAATTTAGGAACGACCCGTATTATTTTTCTTAAGTACTTCTTCGTTATTTGAACCACATATGGATTATCTTACTCTGAAAGTTAAATAAAGTCTCTGCACAATTAGAAGATTATTATGATATTATAAAGTTAGGATACTTTTACATAGGTAATCAAATAGTTATAGTGTTTAAGATGCCCTCGTCTTTCCCCAAGTTTATAATCTTTATAAATTGTCCATTATCCCTAATAAATTCAATACAATCCTTATACCATCCTTACCTTTTCTTGCGATATCGAAAACAGATTCTATGTACATAGAGGCAGAATGTCCGAAGGCAGACTCTCTGTATCTTTGTGAGGCAAAATTCAAGTACCACATAATATCCAATGATTCGGACTGCATTCGACACCTGATCACTGAACAAGAGATTCAGCCATCTTGTAAGACAACATCCGTCATTCTAACCACAGCGGCCGTAGAGCAACTCGACGAAAAGCACTATGCTATTAGTTTCCCTAAGGCGACCAAGGTGAAGATATCGTGTGGACAAGAAACTTATAGAATATTGAAAGGAAGTTTTCTCGCCGTCATTCCATATAACTGTTACATAAGAACGCCAAACTTCACCATAGCGAATTCAGATGACCATATCAAGGGATATGCCATAGAAATAGAAGCTTTACCTCCCATAGAAGAATTGGAATCCACAAGTTCAACACCTATCATATTGAATTCACTTAATTTGAAGAATCTACATGAAATTAACACAGAAATAAACTTACAAACACCGGTGACATTAAACGAAGATAGTATCGACAACAGCATTTATCATACCACAATTCCAATTTATATTATATTATCCGGTGCATGTGTACTTGCAATTACACTAATGTACCGTCGACGACGAGCACAACCTTTACGACATCGACATGATCAACCAATTGAGATGAAAGAATTTAAACCCACTGGTATCCACGAGGAAGTTCCAAAGATTGAATCAACACATCCACAAGATGTAAAGGTTAATACAATATTTCATCATCTCATCAAACTCAGATTTCGAAATAATTGCTGATCTTCGGGGGGAGATGTTACGCAATGGTGTAGCAAGCGGCCTAACGGTGTAATAGACGGACACTGTGACACCGTTAAGCGCATAGAGATCGAAGTCCGACACGAGGCGCCGATTCAGCGAATAGCCAAAATACTCATCGCGCCTTACGGATTTCGCAATCGATTAGCTTAGTTGTAATAATTAATAAATTTAAATATTAAGATCATTCTTGATACAACATCGATCAATAATCATCTTCTTAATTAATAAGTAATAATTGTAATAATTTTTAATTAATTAAATTTAATTTAAACTCAAATTAGGTTTCTTTGCATCCTCCGGCTACAGCCTTCGTAATTCGTTCATCAACAACGTTGATCAACTGTTGCTAAACAAATGTTTACCATGAATACGAGGCTTTACTTTCCAATTTAGCGACCACTTTTAAGAAAAAGGTGTACAAAAAGAATATTCTATCTATGTAAAGCACCATAAATGGAAAATGACGCCAAATTGAAAAATGCGTTTTTTTTTTCATTAATATCCTTAGTAATATTATAAATGTGAAAGTTTGTGAGAATGAATGGATTGATGTTTGTTACTCTTTCAAGTAAAAACTACTGAACGGATCTAGATGAAATTTGGCACAGAGATAGATTATGGTCTGGAATAACACATAGGCTACTTTTTTACAGCGATAACCGACATACACGCGGGCGGAGCCGCGGGCAACAGCTAGTCGTTTATAAATTATCACTAGATAAAAATTGCTGAACAAACGTACTGTAACTTACACCCTTTTAACACTAACTGAGTAAATTATTATAAAAAATATACGCGTTAAGCTACTTAGATGATTTAAATAGAACCTTGTAGCACTTAAAGAGGACCCTGCCAACGGCGTGCACCGAATAATTATGTCCTTAGGTCCTTACCTTTACCGAGGTTTACCTAAAACGTACTTCATGTTATTCATTTTTCTATTATTAAAGCTCGACAACGAGTCGAAAAATTGTATATAAGTAATCCGTTAGTGTAGCATTTTTTTATACTACGGAGGTGGCAAACAAGCATACGGCCCGCCTGATGTTAAGCAGATACCATAGCATATGGGACGCTTACGATACCAGAGGTAATACTTGCGTGTTGCCGACCCATTCTATTCTTTAAGATGGAGTATCCCTGGGATAGGAAAACATTTCTTTCAAAACGCATCTATAAAAAGCAAACGTAAAAAAAAATTAAAACACAGGAACACAACTGCACTGCTGTGTGTACTTATTTAGCTATGGTCTTCTGTAAAGTGGAGATCCTTCCTCAATCGGGCTTGCTAGCTAGTATGGTGCCTCTCTGATCTCTTGTAAAACGTACATGAAATGTTAGTTCAATCCAAAATGACTGCCAATATGCATTCACTTGTGGAATTTATACCTACGTACTAATTCAATGTTTTACTATCTGCTAACGGTGAAGGAAAACAACGCGCGGGAACTCGAGGTAATCCAGGGCCAGCAGCGTATGTGGCAACTTCTCTTTTTATTATTCTACGGTTATGCAAGGCAGAGTTGTAACCTTCAATATTCGTACACCTTTTCAATCTTCACTGTTATCTTGGCACCAATTTCCCGAAATTATCTCACAATTTATTATGATGACTATATTCAGAAATAACTCTAAATGGCCGCGCTATTACTTTTCAATTTACATTTAAAGCACGGAAAATGGAGGCGGAAACTGACAATCGCTTTGCTAAAAGCAATACGATTCTTTCGAGTTCGTTAGAATCGAGTACCTACTTCTATTATAATACAGTAGGCTCTAAAGAGATTAGGATATTTCAGTTAATCCTCCTGAAAAAGTATTAATCCTTTGTTGTCCGAGGATCGTAATAAATATGAGATTTAAAATAGATTAAAAATCTAATCCGTCATTTGCAACTTTTTGTTTAACGTATTACTTAAGTAAGTAGGAGTACTACCCGCGCGGATTAATACGGCTACAAGCTTAAAAGCTTGCCACGGTTGATCGTAGATTGTTTAAACAGTACCCATCACAATATTTTTTTAATATAAAGCCAAACCCTGGGTTGGCCCTGGAAAGCACGATAAGCCAATGCACTATATAGTCCCTGATTTCTTGCCGGTCGTGTTAAACTATAATCGTACTACCGAATTAAATCAAACTCGCAAGAACATTTATTTGAGGCAACCAAAGAAAACAGTACAATTTAAGTCGATATGCATGTACAAGCTTAGTAAGTACAAGTAGAGATAGGAACAGAAATAGAACATAAAAACATAACAAAATATATTATATCCACTTATCCAATATAACAAATCAACTAATTCCCATTCATTCGCAATTAGTCGCAAATAATAGTTACATAAGCCTTCAAGCTCACTATTAAATGGATAATTATGGATTAACTTCTAACTTTACCGAATAACTTTTTCAGCAAAACCTTACGGGACCCTTTTATACCTGTTCGTATTTCAAGAGGTGTCGTGTCCCACAAGGAAACTTCGGGTGGAAAGTCGTTTGACTTTCTGCACGTACGCCACATAAGAAATTGACTTTGAAAAGTTACTCGATTCGTGTTTAGAGGCAAATTTGTGGACTCGGTATGCGTATACATATTCTTTTCTGATTATATAACATACCAGATTTTTAAGAGGTTTTGATATTCAATTAGGTTTAAAAAAAAAAAATTGCTTTTTTTGTAAGATAGTGCAACATAATGCTATATACGAGCGAGGGGCTGGCCTGGATAATTAACTTAGACCAAGACCATAGCAAATAATAATTATACCAACACATTATAGTTTTGTTCCTGTGCCTGAGTAGGTATAGGTCTCCTTTCCAGTGCTCATTTAGGTAATAGTTTTTAAACCTAAACATGCTTAGTATCTAACTTAAAACAAGCATAATACTCTGTCCTGGTGGTTAATAACTTATTATTATGTTGAATTAATAATTATGAGTTTAAATTTAGTTAGCGATTACCGCAGCCTTTTATAAATTTTCGTCGACATTATCCTCGAGTTGTTATTGTGATTACTATGTTTTGCAACTAATCTGTATTAAATTTTCACAAATATTTTAACTGAAGGCCTCATTAAAATTATTTAATTTGTTAATTAAACCACAGGCACATATTGCGTGTGGTTAGACTTCTCGGAGTCGTATGGTAGCTGGTAACCACATGGTACTTATGTTGAATTAATAAAATAGATATGTTGATACTCCGTTTTGATACCTAGATAGGTACTACCTACAAAACAAGCATATAAAAAGCCTGATAGTAAATTATTACCGTAGACTATATACACTTATACGAACTGACTTTCACGCAAGAGGTGCGAGTTCGATCCCGGGTGGCAGTACCAATGTGAATTTCACTTTGTGGAGTTTATATGTACCAATCGAATGATTCGCCATCTGCTAACGGTGAAGAGAAACCCATATGTCTTAGAAGAAATTCTAAAGACACGTCTGATTCACCAACCCGCATTAGGCCAGCGTGTGTGAATTAAGGCCTGAACCCTCTCTCTCTCTCTTTTGATAGAGGAGACCCGTGCCCAGCATTGGGACATAATATGGGTTACTATTATTAGGTACATACACTTACAAACCAGTGTCATTTGCGTGTTGCCCGCCCTTAAATTGAACCACAACCCCTCTAGGCACGTGACGTAAACGATAGTCGAATCGAATAGAGTAGAAAGCAAATGTGAAAATGTGTGGGATTTGACATAAGTTTACGATACCTATAATGTCGTAAACATATGTCAAATCTCACACATTTTCTTTCTATTCTATTCGATTCGACTACATTTTATGCGACTTGTTTAAGGGACAAGGGTCGATGACGTGCTCATAGATATTTATATTGAGTTGTCATTTTCAACTGTATTACCTAGATTGTCATTATTTTTGAAATTCAAACCTAAGATCGAAAATAAATAGCTTAAAAGACGTCATGGTAGATAAGTACCGCGGGATACTCTACGGTCACAAGAGTTATCGCGCCCTTGGTAACTTAACCCGCTAATCGTTTGCTGATCAGCGAGTGTACCTAACTATGTATATGAAGTATGAGCGCCTCTGCAAGATATAGGAAATAGGTATAAGATACATAAGACCTATATAATTTAAGTCAGCTTACCTTTGTATTAAGTCGACTATGGATGAAAAGCAGGTGCATATGTAACACATTACAAAACTTCGTTTAAAACAATATAATTAACGCCAAGAGCATTATAGCTTAGAGGTAAGGTTGCCGACTTATCGAACCTGAAAAACAAACACTTTTCAGACAAACCTTCACTGAGAAAGTAGGTATTCTCATTATCTATAAGTGACAATATATCACTATAGTTATAGTTTTATTAATTCTATTAAGAAAATATAGTTAAAAATTGCTTTTTTGTCATAATATTCTCTACGCCTAACTAGCTCCAGTGGATACAATTCATGCAGAGAAATGACGCCGTGATCAAAGTGGGGATGTGATGGTACTCATCACATGGAAATAGGTGACGGTGATATAAGCAGGTTTTAGCCTAGCCTGGCTCACACGCCAGGCTAGGGTAAAAGTGTGCTATGACGTCACCTCTCAGCACAGATATCCACTCAGCATCAGTTATTCACTTCAACTACATAACTACTCTTTTTCTCTTCGCTTCTTCTTAGCGTATCGATGGCAATCTAAATTATGTTGGCCCAGAACTTAGCCACAAGTTTAGTGTTATCAATAGCATCCATCAGCTCCCCTAATGTGCAGGTGTCAAGACACGCAGGGCATGATATTAAATGTCGCATAGCTTGCGGAACAGCCCTACATATACATTTCGCTTGTCTCCGCTTTGGATACCAGGGCCGAAAACAACGCTTTGAGCACCCACCGAGCGAGCCTTTACACCAAGGCTCAAGAGTTATACATGATTGGACTTAATCCTGACAGCCACCATAGCCTATGGACGTTAAAATACTACGAGCATCGTTAGCGAATAGTTCAACAAAAGCCATAGCTTTCGTTTGAACACGTCACTTTTACACAATTACAAAATTAGTCAGAGCCACATGCACAAGTATTGTTTAATCTTAGGTATTTTTGGTGAATAGTAAGCTGTTACTGTAGCCTATAGACTTGCAAGACGAGTAGCATAATTCGCGCGTTGCCGACCTTAAAATTCCAACCTACTAAATGCTTGTAACACCAGGGTTTTGTGTTGCGGGTAGCTCTGGGTTTAGAAAAACGTTAATTTAAAAGACCTACCAGTTTAACTCAACTTCAACTGTTGATAAATGGCTTTTTAGTTTATCTCTTCTTCTTCTCTTTTCAGGCAATCAGCCGATAAATGTCTTCTATTTTACCAACGTCAAGTATGTGAAGCAATCTGAGCAGTGTTGCTAACCTTACCAAAGTAAAAAAGCAGCAAATTAGCCATAAAAGCAACAGAAAACAGTAAATACCATTTTTTTTTAAATAGTCTGGCTCAAAGCTAGCTTTCAAAGTACAATATGTGCAAATATGCTTACCTTTAGTGTATTTTAAATTAAATATATTTTTCAAATCTCATCTTTATATTTATCTTAGTTTCAAAATTCCCTTTTAATTAGTGTTATCTATTTTATTATCAAACTTTAACTGTACATGCTATTCTGATTCATTAAATTTAATTCAATGATATAATTTTGGGTTCAAGCCACCTATTACAGTCCAATCCACCAATTACTAATCTTTGACATTTTTGACGTAAACAACACAACAATTTCCTGTCAGCTGTCAGACATACGTCAGCTGCAATATGTTTCGTTTTCTGAGATAAACTGGTAATTCTAGTAAATTATTAAAGGAAATTAAATCTCACAGTGGTAATAAACATAGGGTAATGTATATAAACAATGTCTGAAGAAGAAACCGTGGATATAGAACAGGAATTAGACGATTTGTTGACAAAAGTTCAGCCAAACTTACAAGATGTTATTAAGAGGGTAAATATTTATTCAATTTATTATCTATTACGTTAGTTTGCTGCGTTTATTAAAGATTGATAATGTATGAGTTCACTTGTAGAGTTTCACGAACGTGGCTCTGCAGCAAACGAAGAATGGCGAGCAACATAAGCCAGACACATTGGCCGACACTTCATACTTTGCAAAAAACACACAAGTGTGAGTATACTAATTTTAACGTCTTCATTCCCTAATTTGACTAGTCTAGATAGATTGAATATTCTTTATTGCACAACACATAACTACTATAACACATTACAGAAAAATACAACATCTAGAAATTAGACTGGCCTGTTGGTCTAGTGGTCAGTGACCCTGGCTGCTAAGCCGGTGTTGATGTTTAATTCCCAATTTTTTGTTGATTTCAATTCAATATTCAATTAAAGTTGATGGTTCAATTCCCACATGTGACAAAACTTTGTGTGATTCAAAAATGTTTGTTCCAAGTCTGGGTGTAATTTGTATCCGTGATTTTATGTTTGTAAAGTCTCCCGCGACACAGTGCTTGTTTCCGATTTCTTTTTTCTTTAAAAAAAAAGCTCAATCCTTATTGGTCTCTTTCAGACTAGTCTGCAGATTGTTATATTCTTAAATACCAATTCCAATTGGAAAATATAATAAACATTAGATGAATTGTTGTCATTTGGCACTCATATGCAAATACTTTTACAATCATGCTGCACTATTCCTACATTACTATATTCATACCATCAGTGGCCTTGAGACAACTATCAACCAGTCAATCAACATAAAGAAATATCTGATTAGTCTTACAATTTATTTATAATAGCAACCCTATAAAATGTTTCACTGCTTGGCATGGCTCTCCTTTTCTAGAGACCTAATGCGGGTTAGTATCCTCACAATGTCTTGCCTTCACCGAGCTCGAGGCAAATCCCAGTATATCATTTACTAGCATAGCAATCTGCCCTAACTTCATCCAGCAATTAAAAAACTTTTTTTTACCCATTTAGGGAATATATAGGTATAATAATAAAAAAAAGCAACCCATATATGTCCCACTGCTAGGCACGGGTCTCTTTTCCTCAAGAGAGAGAGAGGGTTTAGGCCTTTATTCACACATGCTGGCTAATGCGGGTTGGTGAATCAGACATGTCTTTAGAATTTCTTTTAAGATATGTGGGTTCCCTAACTATGTTTTCTTTTGCGGTTAGTAGATGGTGTATCATTAGATTAGTACATATAAATTCCACAAAGTGAAATTAACATTGGTACTGCCAGTCGGGGTCGAACTCACACCCCGTTGCGTGCAAATCGGTTACTTTGCCAAATCTTTTTTCTCCCCTGTAATTTATTTAATAATAATAAAAATGTTGTGCTTTCTGACAAGTAAGATACGATAATAACTGTTGTAATTAAACAATACGGCACAGCCAATAAGTAGTAACTTATTTAGTTTTTTTTTTCTTTTTTAGTAATTTGTCACGATTAGAACTGGTAAAAGCGCCAACATTTCATATGCAAACACTATCACTTGACTTGAAGTCAATGGCGCTGACATTAAGGTGTTCCCTTGGAGAAGTTAATGTTAAAGGTCTTTATAGTGCATTTAATGAGAATCTTTACAACCTTATACCTGTTATGGCTGAAGGACATGTATTGTAAGTAATGGTTATTTTATTTGAATAATATAATCTGACCGACGACCTGGTAAGGGTCGCGGGCAAACGATGGACAAGGTCAGCTCAGGACCAAATGATGTGGAAGACCTTGGGGGAGGCCTATGTCCAGCAGTGGACGTCTTGTGGCTGAGATGGCAATATAATCTATCTCTATTTGTTGCATTATAAACACTAAATATGGATAAACTCAAAAATGAAGATGACTTCACTCCGAGATGTAAGAAAGCGGTGGACAAATTCGAACTCCGGAGTAGGAGTTCGAATTGCAACTGGTAGTGTGCTGGGCCGAAACCCGAGACGCGCAAGTTCGAATCTTGCTCTGGGCTCGACTTTTTCCACATTGCTTTAATACTAAAGTACCTATATGGCTAAACTCAATGTGTTTGTTTTTAAAGCTTATTTAATTGCAATAATTCATAAAATTGTATGCATCATTGATAAATCTGTCTTATAAATAACATTATGACCAATTGTTATTTATTTATGTAATTCATTTGAATTTGTTTCATCATATGTAGGACTAAGTGCTATATCACTTCGACCCCATGCAACCGTTTGTGCTAAACCAACATCCTAGTGGACTGGTGGTCCCAGTCCACTGGTGGACTTAAACTATCTAACTCCAAGTGTAGCATGTTCTTTGGCTTTTAACTAAACTAATAACTTTTACTCATTTCCTATTTAAGTGTCTCGTTTTGAACTGGCCCTACGAGGTCACTACGCCTTTCCTCTCCACTGTATATTCTCTACGAATAATTATATCCCTACAAAATAAAAAAAACTAACTAACATTACCAAATGACAAATGAGACGATGGAGTAGATCAATTTGCTGACATTTTGGATGTTCTTGCCATATTGTAATTAAAAAACTATTATTAATTCAGGTCTGTGCATATTATGATGATCCAATAAGGTGGGTATTAGTATTTATAAAAATATAAATATAGTTTTATGTACAGTGGGCGAAGGAGATAGCTGTACAGGGCCACTGTGACTGCCTTGGTGGTCCAGTGGGTGCAGTATGCGCCTGCTGTGCACGAGGATGTGGGTTTGATTCCCACACAGGGACAAAACTTTGTGTGACCCACAAAGAGTTGTTCTGAGTCTGTGTGTAATTTGTGTCCGTTAATTGAATGTTTGTAAAGTCCCCTGCAACACAGAGCTTGTTCTCTAGTGCGGGAGTTGTCTTTTGTCTTTTATAAGAATAACTGTATGAAGATTTGTTTTTTAGGAAAATCAATTTATGAATCTGTTTGAAATATATTTTTATCTGTAGCTTTAGTCTAATTTTACACTGTTACTAAATTTCACAAAAATATATACCTACAATGGTTTTCTTGAAAAACTGATCATCAGGCCCTGTACAACTATCTCCATTGCCGTGTGTACATAATAATCTATCTGTAAACCATTTGCGACATTACAATAGTACACAAGTGTAGCGAAATTCGTTTAAGGGACATTATACAGTAGACAAAGAAGTAATTATTGTATCGAAACTTCTAGAATATCATTATCAAACATGGTCGCAGATGTGAATGTGGGACTGGTACTGGAAGACGATTCATTCTCCTTCATCAACCCTGGAATTGAATTCACACATGATGAAGTATTAGTCAAGGTTAGTAGCAATACTACCATTTAATCTTCTTTTTATCGTTTGGTTACTATTTAATATATTGAAGTCATTGATATAAAAAAAACCCACGGTACACATCCTTACATAGTGTAAAATATAGTTTAACTAGCTGTTGCCCGCGGCTCCGCCCGCGTGGATGTCGCCTATGTGTTATTCCAGACCATAATCTATCTCTGTGCCAAATTTCATCCAGATCCGTTCAGTAGTTTTTACGTGAAAGAGTAACAAACATCCATCCATCCATTCTCACAATCTTTCACATTTATAATATTAGTAAGGATTCTTGTGTTACTGATATCAATCTAAATATATATTTGTAATTCTTTATGGAGGACATGATCACTGTGTGATCAAGGCACTTTCTCTAGATAAATAAAGTTTAATACATGCATATTTTAATAGAGGAATCCAGAAGAAACCGAAGCAAAGCAAGGGCTTATTGCTAGGTCGTTTTTAAATAAAAATATTTATTCAATACATTGATATACAATAAACCCGAGATTCAGTCAGACAGTAGGTTTAGTTGTCCACGGGACGCACGAGTGTCAAAACTCGGTGTATCAGTTGGTAACTCCGCTGTTAATCCTGGCTCACAGGAGTCACAGCGGTGGGCATGTGGGTGGGATTGTCCCAAAAAAATCCGAGATTCACGAATAAACAAAGCACTCAAAACTATCATACATACATACATATCATCACGCCCACTAACGCATCACTGGAGTAGGCTGAGACTATGGTACACCAATTACTTCGATCCAAGAATACTTCCTTCGCCTCCTCTACATTCATCAACATCTTCATGCATGAACGTCTATTCTGGGTACTTTTAATTTGGCCCTTTTTTAGCAATCTTGTCGCTGTATGTATGCATATCAATGTACTGAATAAATATTTTTAAATGAAAATGACCCTTTAAGCACCTTATTATTTATTATTATAGTAATAGAATCGACGACCCATTAAACTGTTACGTGAATTGTGTTATCAGTAAAACCATTAACAGTAAATATCTTAGTAAAACATTACTAACAGAAAAAATGCATGTTTTTTGTAATGCGATAATACAAGGCAAGACAGAAGTTTGAAAGGTAAAACGGATATTTGCCCTTAGCGAAAATTTCAAGGCAAATCCCAGTATATTATTTACTAGCGATCCACTCCAGCAATTAAAAAAACATTTTGTTATCCGTTTAGGGATTATATATATTATAATAATAGAAATAGCAACACATATTATTAATATGTCCCACTACAAGGCACGAGTCTCTTCTCTATCAAGAGAGAGAGGGTTTAGGCCTTAATTCCCACACGCTGGCCTAATGCGGGTTGGTGAATCAAACATGTCTTTGGAATTTCTTTTAAAACATAATTATCGAATTCCTAACAATGATTTCTTTGATCGAAGCAATTGGCGTACTGTACTCTCTGCCTATCCCAATGGGAGACGGTCTTGATGATATGTATGTAATAAATAACTACAAAAAATGCGCCATGTGACTTTAAATTTTTTGCTTTACAGTTGTCATGGCCTTCGCCGCAAAGAAGCGGTGGGTACGACTTCGCGACAACAGAACAGTTAGCTAAACATATAGGTAAGTCAATTTTATTGCTATGTACGGCCTCCATAAATCATTTTATAACTTTTTTACATATTAAAATTACACATACAAGAGAGGTAAGGCAACATACTAGCGAGCAAGTCCGACTGGGGAAGGACCTTTACCTTCAAAAGACCACAGCTAAATAACTACACACAGCGGTGTTGTTGGTTTCCAGTATGTCCATCGCGTATTTAGGAAAGCCTTTTGAAAGAAACGTTTTCCCCATACCAAGGATGGCTCCATCTTAAAGCAATTTTTTTACACTGTGTAAAAACCGCAGGGGTATTCCGTAAGAGCAAAAACACGAGCCACCGCGAAAACCGAGCAAAATTTGGCTGTTAGATTGAAAATCTAACAGCAAACAAACACATTACAATCCAACAGTCTTGGTATTGTAATGTGTTGAGTACAGCTAAATATTGTGGTGGTAAGAGTGTTAAGGAAAAAAGATACAGCATCATTGGCACAATTTAGTGAATAAATGTTGTCGAAATTTAATGTTTTAAGTTTATCGTCAAGTAAAGGATAATTTATACGTTTAATAATTCCTGAATGGTGGCGTGAGGAGGGAGTGTGAGAGAGACTTACTATATTATATATTATGAATAGGTCAGAAAGATGATGTCAGCTAAATTGCCTACGGCTAGTTCGCTGACGGAGAGCCATGGGAAGAACTAGCAATAAACTCATAGCAGGCCTCCGTCACTCCATGTACTTGCGCGCTATAATTACCTACCGCCCGTCGATCCGCCGACGGATAAAATTCAGTGCGGTTTTCGCAAGCGAAGCGCACGCACGTTGTTTGGTAATTTTATTCTGCGTGAAGTATCTGTTACGTAGTAACTCTTTAGTAATCTGTGCTCATAGCTTAAATGGCCTGAGTTTCTTGGTTTGAGGCTGCACTTAAGTAGTATAAAAACAGTAAATATTATCATCATCATCATCAGGCTTACCCAATGCTGACATAGGCCTCTCCAAGTTTACGCCACCTAACAAAATCCGCTATAAACTCACAAGTAAATATAAAACATTATATATATAATGTTGTGATATAATTATTATTTATTATTTGTATTCCAGACGACTTACCATTGACAGCGGCGATATCGTTACCCTTATACGCATTGCTTAGCGACAAGTTATTGAGGCATCTGACGCTAGTGTTGCGACAGGCGACGAGTGTCTCTGACCTCATGTGCTGTAACCCTAGCCTAATGCAAGCTTACAGGTATGTGAAACAAAGTATTTTAATACCTCTACAGCGAGAATTTCATATGACTACTTATAGGTATTTTTATTGCTTCGAGATGGACGAAAGTGTGCAGTGACTGTTTGAGGTTTTGTGAGATGAGAAATGTAAATTAACTTATGGTACCTAATATATAATAAATATAGTAACTATAAGATTAATTTAATATTTCTTTGTTTTTAAATTGTAATTTACCTAGTCTTTACAACAATTTTTAATATATTATATAATAATAGCTTTAAGATTTAACTGTACATCGCTTTGGTTTTGCATTGTAATGTTATGCATTTATTGAAATAAATAAATAATTAAATAGGTTTTTAACTAAATAAGGTAATTAAACAACAGTGCCGTACCTTTGAATACTACGTTCCATTTTAAATTGTTTTTAAAATATCGATAATTATTTTCAGTTCAATGATTGACAGCTTAGCACAGAACGGCAACAAATTAGTGGATATGATATTAATTAATATGCGACGAACTTTGCTGCAGAGTTGTCGCGAAGTGCTCGAGCTACCACCGTTACATGCTACATTTATGCACAAGGTAAAACCATTTTTAACTGCACTTGAGCATAGTCTAAGAAAGAATATCTTTCTATACATAGTGAAGACACTGTAGCAATCTGTCAAAGTAAATATCTATGGCCTGTGTACTATTTCAGACTATAATCTATTTCTGTGCCAAGTTTCATCCAGACCGGTTTCGCTCAGTTGCGTAACAAACATTATATTTAATATTTTCTAAAAAGACAACTCCCGCACTAGAGAACAAGTTCTGTGTCGCGGGGGAATTTACAAACATACAATTAACGGACACAAATTACACCCAGACTCAGAACAACTCTTTGTGGGTCACACAAAGTTTTGTCCTGTGTCGGAATCGAACCCACAACCTCGTGCACAGCAAGCGCATACTGCGGCCACTGGACCACCGAGGCAGTCATAATAATATCTTTGAAAATATTCATTTAAATTACATGTTGTAAAGGGCCATATTGATCTATATTAAATGCACAATATATTTAAGGTACTTAATTGGATAAGCATTAATGCTGTATTGCTTAAAATCGCTTTGTAAATAAGCCATTATTTCTCATAAAAAGTAATAGATAAAATATGGTTATTGTGGATTTTCCCTAAGAGATAGACATATACCATCGCGGACTGTTTGTAGACCTTTTTAAGGTGTACAATACTGTAGTAGGTACATTATTTTGATCTATCACGTAGGATTCAGCCAGCGTTTGCAGCTTCCATCGATGTGTGGTTCCTCTAATCTGGAAGAAGATACACAAAAAAAAATCTGATTGTCTTATGTAATATCGAAATCGGTGTAGGTCGCATCAACCTACCCATCCTGGGCAAGCAGACGCAATCTACACTGATTTCGAAAAAGCTTTGGATCGTGTAGATCACGTCATACTGCTGAATAAACTACAAAATCTTAGCATCCATGTGATTGATCCAGTGCTGCTTAAATGGGTTTGTTCCTATTTATGTAATTGTTCTTAGGCTGTGGTGGATCCAGATCGAACTTCTTGGTCATCCCCTCTGGTGTTCCCCAGGGATCCCATTTCGATCCTCTATTTTTACTGCGCTCACTCATGCTTTAAATATGCTACTCATCTCATGTACGCAGATTATATGAAAATATAATTATATGCCTATCAAACCCAGAATTGACTGGGTTGATACAATCGAATCTCAATATACAAGCGATCTCAATATTGTTTTTTTTTTTTCAAATTCTTTCCTCAGCCTATTAACAATATAAGTAACCGTGTGTCTCGCAACCTTGGTTTTATAATACGCATGTGCGCACCATTTCTTAACTATCAAAGTATTAAAATGATTAATTTTGAATATGCTCACAGTATTCTGGAATCCCGCTGCCCTAACTGGTCACCCCAATACAATCAAAACTAAAGCAAGAACTTTTTAAGCATCCTTAATAAATAATCCCTGACTTATAATCGCCGGTGGCACCTACATTCTAACCGACGTGTATTACAAATTAAATGTAGAGTTTCTTATATTTTTTTAAATAAAATACATTCTTGCAGATAGGATCATTATCGTTCATAGGCAAGTTCGAAACGGATACGGGATGGGTGAAGAACCTCGCCACTATTAACAGGATCAATGACGTCAGCGTCACGCGGCCTGACCCCTTCAAGACTAGTTTTAGAGTTACCTTGAGAATAAAGGATTTGCAGGTAAGATAATAAACAATCATATTATTTATTTATTTCGAATTATTTGTAATGACATTGCAAGGTTTGCCACGCAAACCTCGGACGATGTGACTTCTATATGGGGTTATAATATAATAAGATTTTCACTTGAGAACACCTGTGTTATGTTACTAGATCGGGTACGACGAGTACCGCATCCGCGCCATGGGCGTGACGTGCGCGGGGCGCGCGGCGGCCGCGCTGCAGCGACACGCGCTGCACCTGGCGCTCACCGTGGGGCTGGCGCGCCTCGAGCCCTACGCGCAACTCGACGACCTGCGCGTGCAGAGCTTAGAGTGAGTCACTATATATTATATGACATCCGCGCCATGGGCGTGACGTGCGCGGGGCGCGCGGCGGCCGCGCTGCAGCGACACGCGCTGCACCTGGCGCTCACCGTGGGGCTGGCGCGCCTCGAGCCCTACGCGCAACTCGACGACCTGCGCGTGCAGAGCTTAGAGTGAGTCACTATATATTATATGACATCCGCGCCATGGGCGTGACGTGCGCGGGGCGCGCGGCGGCCGCGCTGCAGCGACACGCGCTGCACCTGGCGCTCACCGTGGGGCTGGCGCGCCTCGAGCCCTACGCGCAACTCGACGACCTGCGCGTGCAGAGCTTAGAGTGAGTCACTATATATTATATGACATCCGCGCCATGGGCGTGACGTGCGCGGGGCGCGCGGCGGCCGCGCTGCAGCGACACGCGCTGCACCTGGCGCTCACCGTGGGGCTGGCGCGCCTCGAGCCCTACGCGCAACTCGACGACCTGCGCGTGCAGAGCTTAGAGTGAGTCACTATATATTATATGACATCCGCGCCATGGGCGTGACGTGCGCGGGGCGCGCGGCGGCCGCGCTGCAGCGACACGCGCTGCACCTGGCGCTCACCGTGGGGCTGGCGCGCCTCGAGCCCTACGCGCAACTCGACGACCTGCGCGTGCAGAGCTTAGAGTGAGTCACTATATATTATATGACATCCGCGCCATGGGCGTGACGTGCGCGGGGCGCGCGGCGGCCGCGCTGCAGCGACACGCGCTGCACCTGGCGCTCACCGTGGGGCTGGCGCGCCTCGAGCCCTACGCGCAACTCGACGACCTGCGCGTGCAGAGCTTAGAGTGAGTCACTTTATATTATATGACATCCGCGCCATGGGCGTGACGTGCGCGGGGCGCGCGGCGGCCGCGCTGCAGCGACACGCGCTGCACCTGGCGCTCACCGTGGGGCTGGCGCGCCTCGAGCCCTACGCGCAACTCGACGACCTGCGCGTGCAGAGCTTAGAGTGAGTCACTATATATTATATGACATCCGCGCCATGGGCGTGACGTGCGCGGGGCGCGCGGCGGCCGCGCTGCAGCGACACGCGCTGCACCTGGCGCTCACCGTGGGGCTGGCGCGCCTCGAGCCCTACGCGCAACTCGACGACCTGCGCGTGCAGAGCTTAGAGTGAGTCACTATATATTATATGACATCCGCGCCATGGGCGTGACGTGCGCGGGGCGCGCGGCGGCCGCGCTGCAGCGACACGCGCTGCACCTGGCGCTCACCGTGGGGCTGGCGCGCCTCGAGCCCTACGCGCAACTCGACGACCTGCGCGTGCAGAGCTTAGAGTGAGTCACTATATATTATATGACATCCGCGCCATGGGCGTGACGTGCGCGGGGCGCGCGGCGGCCGCGCTGCAGCGACACGCGCTGCACCTGGCGCTCACCGTGGGGCTGGCGCGCCTCGAGCCCTACGCGCAACTCGACGACCTGCGCGTGCAGAGCTTAGAGTGAGTCACTATATATTATATGACATCCGCGCCATGGGCGTGACGTGCGCGGGGCGCGCGGCGGCCGCGCTGCAGCGACACGCGCTGCACCTGGCGCGATTTATTCCATTCTAATACCAAAAACTAATACCACTGGTATTTGTTTCAACTCATTTTTTTTTTCTATTCCGAACCGATACCATTGTTTAAACTAATACCAAAACAAGTTCAAAGATATAAGGTACAGTCAGTAAAAATGCTTTGTATGTAAATATAAGACCTTTAATTTAAAAAAAAACAGATAACTCCAAAAAAATCAAATTTTGTTAGCAAACGTCTTGTTCAATGATAAAATATCACTTAAATAATCAACTTTAATATAATTTTAGTTCCTCTCTATACCTGTATAATATTTTTTTTGCAAAAACATCAAACAGGAAGAATTTACTTACAATCTAAAAATTACAAAATATCTCAAAAAATTAACTCTTAATTTATATTGAAATTTATCTGACATAGTTATTATTAGACAGGTACGTAATTATTCACGTCTACCTATCTCATAACAACTATGTCAGGTAAATTTTTAACAAAAATAAATCACTTTTTATCTAACAATTGTAAAATATCACAGAAAATCAACTTTTTGTATAATCTAATCAGTCATTCATCACCTACATAGCAATGAATCAGCATTTTTTTTTTGCAATAATATCTAATATGAAAAATTCACTTTAAATCTAACAATTATAAAATATCACAGAAAATCAACTTTTTGTATAATCAAATCAGTCATTCATCACTTACATAGCAATGAATCAGCAATTTTTTTTGCAATGAATTCTAACCTTACCTAACAATTGTAAAATTTCACAGAAAATCAACTTTTTGTTTAATCAAATCAGTCATTCTTCACCTATATAGCAATGAATCAGCAATTTTTTTTTGCAAAAACGTCATATATGAATAATTCACTTATAATCTAAGAATTATAAAATATCACAGAAAATCAACTATTAGTATAATCAGCTAAATGACGTGTAAATAATTTCTTATATTTCAACAATTAGTAGCTAAACCCTTAATTTTTCTAAGCAGTGACCTACGGAGATTTTGTTTTTGAGGAGTTGGTCAGTTACGTATGTGATCCACGAATTTTTCATAATAGTTGTCTGTGCACATCGTTTTGCGGGGGGTGCGTTTGATTCATATTGAGTAACAACCACTGTTTGTAAATCTGCGTCCTCTTTCAGCACGTTCAGAAGCTGATATAAATTAGCATTCTTTGGCACAGCCGAGTTTAATTTCTTATGCCAAGATTCTACGGCATTTGTGGTTCGATGGCGTTCACCATGAACGCACCAAATGTCTACAAAACTCTCGTTCTCTAGCCATTGTGACACCATGTAGTCATTAAATGTTTGAATGGCGTCAGTATCAGGACAGTCTTCCATTATGTAGCACCATCCTTCTGATATGAATTTACGAGGAAGTAAAGGCAGTAAAGCTGAAAGTCTTACATGTCTTTGGGTGATAGCATCTTTTGTCAGATCCAACTGTTTTGCTTTTTTCCATACATTTTTGGAATAATGAAAGTAGCATCCTTTAATCACAACTGACGGAAAAACAATTGTAATGGCGTTCATTGCGGCTAGTTCAAAATCTGTTAAAAATTTTACGGGTTCCCACCCAGGAATGTTTTGTTTCAAAATTTCAAATAATTTTTTGTATGTTTCTTCTGTTTTTTTGTTAAGTAAAACATAAATAAGAGGAACTCCACGGAGATCTGGGAAGTGACGAAGATCACACTCGTATGTGTGATCTTCGTCACTTCCGAGATCTCCGTGGATAGTATATAACTGCACAAAAGGCTCAGGGGTGCAATCGAATGTTCCGTCGCTTTCAAAAAATTTAATGCTCGGAATTTTCTCTAGTTGATTTGGACTGACCAAGATTATTATTCGGGTATTGGAAGACTCATCTTTATAATCGTAAAACAAAAAATCTCTAAATTGTAATGGAACTTCTACTTCATCAATTGATTTACATTTAATTTTTTTTACACCAGCTGCGTTGTTTCTTGCATAATACAATTTTGATTTGATGTTTGCAAACGATGGGATATTTCTCACCAAATCTGATTCAGTAGCGCAGAATTGTGATTTGAATTTGTTATATATGTTTGGTATTGGGGCGAAATCAGACTTCATCACTTTATCTCTTAAATCATCCAGCTTTTTTGCCATTACATTTTTGAATTCATCGGGCTCGCAGCTATGATTTTTCTCATTGGAAATATTGCCATCCTGTGAGGACAACAAAATAGCTTTAGCAAAATAGTTTTCGGATAAAAATACATATTGAAAGATGGAACACTAACTGTCTTATTCATAATATAACGCTTACCGAAGGTATAAACCTTCATTAGTTAAAACATGTTTTAAGGTGGATGCTCCAGGGTGGCCCCTCAAAATTCAAATTATCGTAAGTTTTTTGCAATTTGCAGCTCAGTATGGGATAGTATGGTAAATAGAAACTAAATTCGCGGTACTGGCATGTATGTATTTATATCATTATATTAGTTAAATTTATCAATGTAACCCACTAAGTTAAAATTTATATTAAACGTAAAGTTATTATTAAAATGGCACATTTTCTCTTTTCTCTAAGTTAGACAATTATATTGAAGGTTTTAATAAGTATAATTGTGTAAATACATACATGCCAGTACCGCGAATTTAGTTTCTATTAATAAAATATCCGATACTCAGCTGCAAATTGCAAAAAACGTACGGAAATTTGAATTTCGCGGGCTACCCTGGAGCATTCACCTTAAGCCTACCGAACGTTCGATAAAAATTCTTATTCATAATCGTTTCTTAGAGCTCCCATAACTAAACGCCACTATCGTACACAATGTTGCCATTTTGTAGAAAAATATGCGATTTTAGTCGATTTTAACGTTGTTTGCCTCTGGTCACAGAAAATTTGTCTATGCATTTTTAAACACTGTCATAAAAAACGTACACCAAGGTAAAGGAGGGAATAGTTTGAACTACCTAGTCTTTTGAACAATTTGTTGAATTTGTTATCATGCAATCTGGGAAAAAGCGGCAAAGGCCGTTGCCGTTAATACTTGTAATTCTGGTGAAGTACCACACCACCGACTAAATTAATTATAAAAGCAGCCGTTTCTTTGGAAAAACTGTACCATTTACGAAATTCTTCGTCATCCAGATAAAATGCATCGAATCTCTGCTAATACAATTTTATACGCGAACAACCACAACGCTATGTACGGATTTTAAAGTAGGTATTTTAATACTAACTGACTGACATTGTAAACCGAACGTCAAACACGAAACAACTGATCGATGTCGGCCATTTGTTTCCCTTTTTTTTTGTTTATCTAGTGTTTTTTTTTTACTCTTGCTATTCCAATTCACTTTTGACAATGGCAGAATTGTCGACAACGGCATCCGTACTAATTGCCATTTAAAGAAATAGAATAGAATTGATGTCGGCCATTTTATTGTTAACGAACGTTTAAAGAAGGGTCATGGCTTCTTTAAATCAAATTAACTTTAATGGAGAAATAAAGAGTGTTTTTACCTCTAAAATACGATTATGAATACCATTTTTTTAACAAGCTTCCTACAAAGGCCTTATAAAGCTCCACTAATCCATTATAAATAAGCCAGTTAAACTCTATGTAAGAAGTTGGTAACATACCTTTATCTGTAAAGATCCACTGCACTCTTTAACATTCACACATCTCCAATGGGTCCATCCATTTTTATTTTCCCTTTTTTTTGTGTACTGGTAACCAGCTCTCATTAAAACCAAGCCACCATTTCTTGTTATGAAAGTCAAGCTTCCTGTTTTTCCCGAAGATGTTGAGGGCTGATTATCAGCTTCCTCAGACATATCTAAAAAAAATTATATATTGTATGTAACTTTTACATTTGATTGGATTATGATAAAAAAATCAAATAATAGGTATTTTAAATAACACTAATTTTAATAAAGAGAAGTAAATTATACAAAAGAACAAATTAATATACTCACTTAATAAATAAAAATCACTGTCACTCTGATACCAATACGCCACCGCCACCGCACGGAAATGTACTGAGGAATTTATGTAGATAAAATTTCTCTCCGAGTCAAAGCACAACATTCCAGTCACACTTGACTCTGATTGGTTGTTTCGAATTTTGGAACAATAGAGCAAACTCACCCTTTCTCGCAGGTAAAAAAAATAGCAAGATGATTCACTAAAACTACTCTTACCTATGCTAACCTTTGTAAAAATATTGGAGTGAAGTGAATTTGGAAAGTTTTAAGCATTATATTACGATTACATAAAAATATTGAAAAACAAATTTACTTTGATTAGGTTTGACTGCGCTGACTGTACCAAATTCAAGTTGTTGGTATTCGTTCGTACATTAAATTAAATTATTTAAAAAGTGGTATCCGTTCGGAATAGAAAAAAAATAAGAGTTGAATCAAATACCAGTGGTATTAGTTTTTGGTATTAGAATGGAATAAATCCCTGCGACCTGACGACCTGCGCGTGCAGAGCTTAGAGTGAGTCACTATATATTATATGACATCCGCGCCATGGGCGTGACGTGCGCGGGGCGCGCGGCGGCCGCGCTGCAGCGACACGCGCTGCACCTGGCGCTCACCGTGGGGCTGGCGCGCCTCGAGCCCTACGCGCAACTCGACGACCTGCGCGTGCAGAGCTTAGAGTGAGTCACTATATATTATATGACATCCGCGCCATGGGCGTGACGTGCGCGGGGCGCGCGGCGGCCGCGCTGCAGCGACACGCGCTGCACCTGGCGCTCACCGTGGGGCTGGCGCGCCTCGAGCCCTACGCGCAACTCGACGACCTGCGCGTGCAGAGCTTAGAGTGAGTCACTATATATTATATGACATCCGCGCCATGGGCGTGACGTGCGCGGGGCGCGCGGCGGCCGCGCTGCAGCGACACGCGCTGCACCTGGCGCTCACCGTGGGGCTGGCGCGCCTCGAGCCCTACGCGCAACTCGACGACCTGCGCGTGCAGAGCTTAGAGTGAGTCACTATATATTATATGACATCCGCGCCATGGGCGTGACGTGCGCGGGGCGCGCGGCGGCCGCGCTGCAGCGACACGCGCTGCACCTGGCGCTCACCGTGGGGCTGGCGCGCCTCGAGCCCTACGCGCAACTCGACGACCTGCGCGTGCAGAGCTTAGAGTGAGTCACTATATATTATATGACATCCGCGCCATGGGCGTGACGTGCGCGGGGCGCGCGGCGGCCGCGCTGCAGCGACACGCGCTGCACCTGGCGCTCACCGTGGGGCTGGCGCGCCTCGAGCCCTACGCGCAACTCGACGACCTGCGCGTGCAGAGCTTAGAGTGAGTCACTATATATTATATGACATCCGCGCCATGGGCGTGACGTGCGCGGGGCGCGCGGCGGCCGCGCTGCAGCGACACGCGCTGCACCTGGCGCTCACCGTGGGGCTGGCGCGCCTCGAGCCCTACGCGCAACTCGACGACCTGCGCGTGCAGAGCTTAGAGTGAGTCACTATATATTATATGACATCCGCGCCATGGGCGTGACGTGCGCGGGGCGCGCGGCGGCCGCGCTGCAGCGACACGCGCTGCACCTGGCGCTCACCGTGGGGCTGGCGCGCCTCGAGCCCTACGCGCAACTATATATTATATGTGACCTGACTGTAGAGTGGCGGACCTGCACGTGACGGGGCTGGGCCCGCTGAGCGGCGCGGCGCCGCTCGTGGGCGCGTGGCTGCGCGGCGCGGGCGCGGCGCTGGCCGGGCCTGCGCTGGCGCACCAGCTGCGCCAGGACCTGCGCATCGCGATGCAGGAGCTGCCGCTCTACGAAATGCTGCAGGTCAAACACTGATATACACTCCCCTCTCCTTCACTACACCGTGATGACTCAATTTTGCCTTATTTAGGAACTTTTTTACATTTAATGTTATTTTGTTGATGTAACGATATTTTATAGTATTGTTATGTATTTCGATACCTATTGATCAATTTATCGTTGAAGCGAATTGAACTGCAGTCTTGAGTACAGTATAGGTTTAGCTGTACTGCGAGTAAGTTTAATTAGATTATCATATCTCTTTTGAAGGACAGACGAAAGATTAGTTTATTTGATTTAAAGTGGCTTTAAAGAATCCTGAATCAAAATCCATTTAGTTATTTGAAAACTACGACTTTGATAAGATGACACAGGTATACATGTAATGGTAATTAAGTTCTCTCTTGACAAAACCGAATGAATGTCTTTCTATTATACTCATACACCATTCGCGTATCGCCAAACATATTGAGTACATTTTAATGTTGTTGCTGGAAAACATGTAAATTATTTACCACAATGTAATAAAGCTTTAGTAAGCTTATAAGCATAGACTTTGTCTTCTCAAGGACGGTTATATATTAGAGAATGATGTCTCTACTTTTTAAATACCTTCCTACACTCGATATATGCAATCACATGCTGCCATTTCTTTATTTTACGATTTAATTTACAAACCTACATGGTATACAAGTAGGAAAAAATAATAATCTTTTTTTCTGTGTGCAACACATTGATGCTGTGCGCACACGTAAATTATTTACGTTTACGTACTATATGTGTTTAAATAAGTACTACAGAAAAGTTATTTTGAATTACCGTGAGAGAAAGCGCGTACCTAGTGCGCGGTGAAATTCTTAGAGCTTTCGCAGACTGCAAACTAATCGGCCGATAGTGCGCACTGACATACAGAATAAACTATCGGCCGATAGAACGTCTGCAGTCTGTGATTGCTCTCAATAAACAATCCTGATATTATTATTTATTGAATTAATAGGAGTATCAAAAAAATATATATTTGAAGTAGAATGTAAAAAAATGTATATAGAATCGGTTGTAACTATTACCGTCCCATAAATAATTTATTATTGAAATCAAAGACTTCATATTATTTTCAATATATGTATATATAGGTACACGAAATAATCGACTGAAGCTACAAAAATATTACTCTTTTATGTATATAGATGAGCTATTATTATATTGTACATACTATTTACCTATGATAATTTGAAGTACACGATGTAAGCAATAATAAATTTTATAATTTAACTTTTATTTTGATATTTTGTGTTGATTTGTGTAAAAATTGTTCTTTTTTATTTTTGAAAATGTTTTATACGTAGATGTAACGTATTTATAATATTTCATATTACCTATTATTATAACTTTATGAAAAATTGTATTAAAGTATTGCCAGACAAGTTTCTTGCTGTCTTAGCATGCACAAATTATATAGCGTAACTGGGGAATAGAAAAAGTTAAAAAAATCTTAAGTTTTACATCCAAATCCCTACGTATTTTTGCATCGACACAAACACGATGCAATATACTTTACAATCGCTAGTTATCAACCTTTACAGACTGTCATTTGAATCGTTGCAAACGCTATACGACCACTAGTTGTCAATGTCAATTCCCGTGTTCGCATCGAATGCATCGATATAAAACGTAGTGTGTGACCCTTAATAGGTAACCTATTTTTGGGAAGCGCTACATTGGCGGCTTAGATTGCAAGGAAAGCATTTTCCCTTCAATTTCGGTTGGCAACACAAAAGTGTTGCACTTGAAATAACTGTCCATACGAAGTATCTGCTTACCGTCGAGCGGACCGTATGCTTGTTTGCCACTCTATTGGATAAAAATATAAAATTATATTATTATTTTTTATATAAATTTTGTTTATATATCTAGTTAAGATATTATATTTCTGTAAAATGTATGTGAAATATTTATAACGTGTATTGGTTGTGTTATAAGTGCCTTTCGACCATGGAGACTGTTATAATTTGTATTTTTATTGTACAAGTTGTTAAATAAAATGTTTCATTTAATGCGTATGCTTTATTTTAGTACTAAATTCATAATGGATCATAATACAAATGTAAGTAATATACATCTTATTACTTCAATAAAACTGTATTTACACTAAAAATAAATAAATATTGTTGTATTTCTATATTTTCATACATAATTGCGTCTTAAGACACAGTTTATTATATTCATATGAATAGTGACCCTATTGTACGTTTTACTACGAGGAGGGAGGCTCAGGCTGAAATTGACCTCCCATTATAAACAGTAATGAACAAGAATTACTATTGCTGTAATATCCATTATAGCAATTTCACTAATTGCACTTCAGGGGCCGAACGTAAAGTGTTAAAACGTGAGCATTTCGAGCGAGAGACGGACAGGGACGGAGCTATATAGCGTGTATAGCTCCGTCAATCTTTCTCACTCTCACGTTTAACACGTCATGGTACGGCCCCTGGTAGTTTTTATACTGACCTTTCATTAGAGGTCACTTTTTTTTGTAGTTTTTATACTGACCTTTCATTAGAGGTCACTATTTTTTTTGTAGTTTTTATACTGACCTTTCATTAGAGGTCACTAGGTATAATAATTTTTTTGTGAGTAACACGGTCTAGACCGCGTTTCACTTGCTTATTTTATTAGGAAAACTTACAGCTAGCAGTTTTGATCACAAGAGTAATGTAATAAAAATATGGCCAATTACAAGTTTTCAACAACAAGTAAAAGAATAATAGATAATGCGAAAAGTAGACATTGTAGGCATGTAATCACAAAATTTAAATAATAAAAATATAACAGCACTGAAACTAAAGCTATTATGGGGAAAAGAAATATCTGCTAATAACCGTTTTAATTTGGATATATTTTATTCAAATAAGTCAAGATCGACTCTCCGACACTCGCCATTTAAAGTGCGACTTAAATTCTTGCATCTGTGATGTTTCACAATGGAGAAGGGTTTTTATTAGCTTAACGTATTCTCTGTTAAAAATAAAACCTGTTCGGCAGCGATCTAAAAGTATTTTGGGTACCAGGGGCTGTACGCCGTACCATGACGTCTTAATAGTAATCGAACCCACAACCTCGTGCACACACTAGGTTATGGGTTCGATTCCCACACTGGACAAAACTTTGTGTGACCCACAAAGTGTTGTCTGAGTCTGGGTGTAATTTGTGTCCATTAATGTGATCGCGGGGGACTTCCCCGCGACACAGAGCTTGTTCCCTAGTGCGGGAGTTGTCTTTTTAAAGAAAAAAAAATCACTAAAAAGACGTCATAGCCCCTGGTACCTAAATACTTTTAGACCGCAGCCGAACAGTTTTACTCGCGTAGAAAAAGATTGTTTTCTAATTTTTTATTGAATTTTATCTGTTAAATATAAACTTTTTCTAATGTACTGCGATAGAAGAGTAATGCACGATCAAAATAGAACAGAATAGTATAAGGAAAAAATATACAATGAAAAAAAAATTAATTTAGCTTTATACGGTATGGTAAGGAACAAATGGATTCCTTTGTATTTATTCGTATGTCAGCACTATTATAAAGCAACGTTTTTGATTGAGGTTTGATGAATTTTAAGTGCTGGGAGGTACCGCCATTCAACGAACTTCAAATTCATAGCATTTTCAACGCTTGTCGTAACGAGGTTTTTTTTTTATTGGGAAAACAAACAATTGTACAGTATGTATAATATGTCATAATTACTAAATGAATGTTTTAATTTACAATCCACGACGTTTCCACAGATTACTAAAATTAAAGATACAGTGATGATGTGCTACAATAATACTTTATAATGTAAAACTTGTATAATGTATAAAATATGCCTATGTATAACTTTGTGCAGGAAGTTTAAATAATTAAATAAATAATACCCAACTCTCAGCCTAAACTCTCATGTTGATGCCTAGAGACTAGAGTCTTACAAGTAGTTTAGCTACTGGCCAAAAACAAAATTAATAATCTGTTTCTTTTGATTGACATTTATTTGTTTTTCACATATGGCCATTTTACTCTTTTTGGGTAACGTTTTTTTTTTGCAATGCATTAGCAGTTATTTTTTTATTTATTTATTATCTTTACATTCAGTTTTATACTTTCTTGTGCGGTATTGCAGTGTGTAAGCATTTGTACATAAAAATAATACCAAACCATTTTTTGCATTTATAAAATATAATAGTGTTGTGTACAAAGTAAGTTTGAAGGTGCGCCTCCTAGTGTGAACTACGGAACCGTGGGCGTCGCGCGTACGTTTGTTCCCGCCGCGCGCCGCGGCAGCACGACGCGACGCTCGGCGAAATTCGCGCGCGTTGACGCCGTACGCGGCGGCTCGTGGCGTCGTAGAACGTTTTAGTACATTATTTTGTTCTCACTACTCGACGCTGACGCTCGACGCTCACGCTGCAGCGACGTGTTCGTGGCCGGGCGGTTAATCCTTTCGCTGTCCAAAGTAAGACACAATAGAAAATCCATTGTTATGTATCATATGTGATTCATGGGACAGGGAACCTGTTAAGGTGGGGTAACCTGCAAACAAAAGGCTCACTCACGCACACGGCGCGATGCTCACCCAGCCTTAGGCTTTAGTGGGGACGCACCTTATTGTACCAAAACATAGTGGTATTGTTAAAAATAACCTCGATTTTCAACAGATATATAAATCTAAAGAAATATGGGTGCTCTGGTATCACTTCTTTGTTCTGCGACGTTTTGTTTAGAAAGGTAAGATCGTATTCACTTAACTATAATTATAGGACATTGCATGCGTTGTCTATTAAAATATACATTTGTCTATTAAAATATTCATATAGGATAGTTACCTATTATGGCTGTTATAAAAACCTTCCGGAATAAATTCTCTATTTTTTTGTGAAAACCTCATCAAAATCCGTTGCTAAGTTTAGAAGATCAAAGGAACAGACAGACTTCGCGAAACGACTGATTTATACTATGTATAAGGAATTTGAATTTGGTAACAGTGTACAATAAGACTAAACCTACGGATAAAAATATCTTTCATACTAATTCATTCACTCGTTTTTCTAAAAATCTAATCATCCTTAAGCGGCCCTATACAGCTATCTCCGTTGTAGGTACATGGACAGTGCCAAGGCTCAGCTAAACTGTTGTCTACTTGTTAGCACTCCAACCTCTTTTAAAAAGCCTTTGGAAAACTGTTAGCTAACAGCACCTAACACTAAGCCTTTTACAGCCTACCTTTTACCAACTGGTTAATGAGAAAAAAAATTGACTGTATCAATAACCCTAGGACTAGAACGAGATATTGTCATTTTAATCGTAATAATATCGCGCGAGATCACCGTTTGCTCGAGCAATATGGTCGCTACAGTCTACAGTTGAGGGGTAACGCGTCCAATGGAAAGTAACAGTATGACTTTTACGACCTTAAAGTTTTTGATTTCGAAACGATTTTTCTAGTCTTTTTTGGCATTTTGGTAGTACAAGTTGTCGCGTTGTCAAGATGATAAAAGTACCTAATCGACAACGAAAACAATATTTTTTTTGAATCGCATATTATTTACTTCCTACTAAAGAAAGTATGCCAATAATCCTATGTAATTAAAGTTATTATGCACTTTTTTTCTAATTGTATAAATGCCTTAGTTACGGAAAATAGCTTGTAGAACCTCATATAAGATGATAACACTAATTGCTCAACTCTAGCAACATTGAAAAAAGGTGTGCCGCAAGGTTCGGTTTTAGGCACTAGGTACATTCATCATTATTAAACAAGCCCTTGCTGATGAAAGAGTTTCCATTCTTTAAAATAATTTTAATAAATAACTTATTTGTTAATAGAATACTAACATGGACCTGCTGCGCGTTTCTTCTGTTATTGTTGATGTTTTGCATTATCTTACTCATGGTATATGGTATATCTCTGGGATATCATTACGCACAAAAAGAACTTGCCACATTTGCTAGTAAGTATTTTCTTTCCACACTGTATTTTTAATCAAAACTATAAAACACTCTGTAGACTAATTGACAATTAAAGTATAGATAGATAGATAGATAATTGTACATTAAAATACATATTGCTTACATAGTTTTGCTTAAATAGTAATGCACAATGGGCGGCCTTATCGCTAAAAACACACATCGCCATCTGATCCCAAACTAGGCAGAGCTACAACTTACATATTTCTAAATACATACCTATTATAGATTTATTTTATCAAAACATGGATAGAGTCAGAGAGCCGCTTTGCCGCCATCTCTTTGGAAAAAAAGGCTGCTATATTTTGACCTTTCCTTGAAAGATATACAGAGAACATTTGCTTTTTTCCTGATACAAAATCCTTACTATTATTATAAATGTGAAAGTTTGTAAGAATGGATGGATGGATGGATGTTTGTCACTCTTTCACGTAAAAACTACTGAACGGATCTGGATGAAATTTGGCACACAGATAGATTATGGTGGTTTTTGCAGCGATAACCGACATCCACGCGGGCGGAGCCGCGGGCAACAGCTAGTATATAATAATTATAAGTTTACAGTTATTATAGGCTTGAGATATCTTAATTGCTAATTAAATATATTTTTGTATTAGTGTATTCAAGACTCTCTGAACAACCACCGTTGTTACGATCTGGTGGTGAAGTAGACGACAGTCCTGTGGTACGCTTGCTTGCGGTCAACAGGTCCGAGGCGCAACCACAGCAACCGCTAGTTGGTTAGTTACGTATCTGTTCACTATATTTTTCTTAGCCTTTCGACGGCAACGACTGTCGAAGGCAGCTATCAAGTCCTCCTGTGTCCTGTGCACGTGTCAAATCGTGATTTTTTTATGATTTTTCTACTCATACAGTAAGAGAATAAAGATAGTAGAACTTCTCACGCCACGGCTTTACCTGTGGCTTCTGGCAAAGCAAAGTTTTCTAAGATTGGGAAAGGGTAAAATAGGAAATAATAGAAAGGTAAATAACCTTTTTATTATTTCCTATTTTAGCCTTTTTCTAATAATAACGCTTGTATCTAGCACTAAAGGTGTCACTCAGGCGTTACTCTCGCTCGCTGAGTAAGGCAATGCGCAATAAGTATACATAGTTATTGCGCATACTTACATACATGTATGTAAGTATGCGCAACAAGGTATATTCATCTATGCAGGGCATTAACTTCGGCTTCTTCGTGCTAATAAATCAGTACCTAATAAGTAGATAAGTATTAATTGTTTACTTAATAAAATTTCAGAGGTGTACGAAACCAAAGCACCTGACAGGCGCCTTTATTTGGAGTCTTCGGAAACACCCATTGTTATATTGGAAACGGAAAAGTGAGTATTACGTATAGAAAATCATAATTTTAAATGCCATTGCCGACTAAGTAGACCTAAAAGATGACATAAAATTTAAAAAGCATTGTGACCGATCGGATCATCAGCATCATCATCAATCATCATTATCACCAATCTCTACCTATCCACCCACTGCAATGTTGGGAAGGTAGGTATATGTTTCTTTTAAGGCGCGCCATATGTTCCAGATCTATCTTTAGCACATCTACACTCATGGACAAATTTAGAGGAACGCAGTAAAAGTGTGGTTAGAATAAAATCTTATGGATATTTGTTCAGTTTGGTAACAGCTCAGTTCATAAATTTAGTTTTTACTTATTATTCGATCATTTAGCATCGCAAACCTCGAAAACCAAATGATCAAAATGACAAAAATAAACCAAGTTAAAAAAAAGAAAAAAATAACTAGGAAGAAACATTTTTAATACTTAACTTTTATTAAATTTTTTTCATAGTGCATAAAAAAGGCTATGGCGTGGATTCCAGTCAGTATTTAGTGTTGCCCCCTCGAGCTCTTCGTACTGCTTCTAGTCGCATTGGCATACCTCTAATCAGATTATCAATAAAATCTTGAGGGATTGCGGTCCATTCTTCCAGTAAAGCATTTTTAAGGTCTCTCAGATTAGCTGGGACAGGATTTCTTTTTTTAATTTGTCTACCAAGCTTATCCCATACATGCTCTATAGGGTTCAAGTCGGGCGAGCGCGCTGGCCACCCCATAACATTGATTTCCACGGCTCGAAGGTATTCGAAAACTACGGCCGCAGTATGAGGACGTGCATTATCATGCAAATCCATCCCCTATAAAAGGGGCAAATGGCATTACAATTTCTTCCAAGATCTCAGTTACATAGCGTATCGCTGTTAGAGACCCATTCTCAATGACGTAGAGTTCCGTACGTGCCCCCATACAAATACCTCCCCATACCATAACTGACCCTCCACCATAAGCCTCTTTTCCAATAATGTTGCACTGAGCGTACCTCTCTCCTGGGCGTCTCCACACTTTAATCCTTCCATCATCAGGCTTCGGGCAAAATCTGGACTCGTCTGTTAACAACACTTGACTCCAAGCTTCGTCATTCCAGTATTCGTGATTGCGAGCAAAATTTACTCGAGCTACTCGATGATGTGGGGCGAGAAGGGGGCCTCTAGCAGGCAAGTGGGAATTTATGCCTGATGATTTCAGTCTTCTTCTTACAGTTTTTGTGCTTATCGTAATTCCTTGAACCTCTTGGAGCTTTGTTCTCACCTCAGAAGAAGTTAAGGTCCGGTTTCTAAGCACACTGGTAACGATGAGCCGGTCATCTCTGGCCACAGTTTTCCTTTTTCGCCCTTGTCCTGCGAGTCTCGTATACTGTCCGGTCTGCTGATACCTCTTGACAACTCTTTGAACCACGGATTTTGATACTTCTAATGTTTGGGCCACATGTTGATAGGTGTGCCCAGTTTCAATTAAAGTAACAGCCCTAGCAACTTTTTAGATCTGGCATTCTCAGTTTATTTGCAGTAACAACTCACTCTCAATACGATAAACAAGATAGTCAAGGCAAAAATTAAAACAATATCTAAATTTAAACTTAAATTCAAACTTAGCAAACATTTTCGTAGTAGGAAAGAACGCTTATTAAGCAATAATTACAGAAAAAAACAAATGAAATACGAAAATAATAAATTTCAAAACATTGTTTTTTAAATAGGATTTAACAATTTTTGTGACCAGTATGTAGGATAATTACAACGTGAAATATTAAACCTTTTTTTTGCGTTCCTCTAAATTTGTCCACGAGTGTATTACTTGCCCGCTGTCTAAGTCAAATAGATTTCTCAACACTCTGTTTCGTCTCGAGGACTATACAATAAGAGTTCTTATTGTATGGTACCTACTCAAGACGAAACAGAGTGTTAACGTATAGATACCTACTTATAGGTACTTGTAGTTTAGAAGAAGTAGGGCACCATACTAGCGAGCAAGCCCGACTGGGGAAGGATCTTCACCTTACAGAAGACCACAGCCAAATAACTAACACAGTGGTGTAGTTGAGAATGCTTTTTCAAAGAAACGTTTTCCTATCCCAGAGAGTATATATTTTTTTACACCAGATAGGTGTAAAAAAATAGGTCGGGAAACACGAAAATGATCCCTCTCTCTGGTATTGCAAGCGTCTATAGGCTACGGTAACTGCTAGTTATCCACCAGAGTAGTATAAATAAACAAAAAAAAGGTTCCTACTACTGATTTATTTTTATTTTTAGGTCAGTTCCATCGGAGCCAGAACTAACTGCAAATGAGAAAGAATTGGCACGTAGACTCATCGGGCGCTTCCGTCGTTCACGAAACAATACTTCTACTACATCTACGTCATTTTTAAGACCGCTTAAAGTCACTACTTCTGTCATATACTTGTCGGCATTCTAAGCAAAATGGGTATTTGTGGGATTTAAATTGATTTAAATTGATTTGTTAATGGTAACAGAAGGGATATTTTAAATTATATTTGTACTTCTACTAGATCATTATTTAGCTTGCTATTTAGCAATTTAAATTAGTAGATACCTATCTAAGAATCTAACCTATAACACAATCAACTTATAGATAAATCAATAGAGCACACTAATTGCAGTCTATAATTCCACACCGCTTTCCCTACAGAATATATTTATACCAAAACTTAGGCCTTAACATTCACAATTCGTCAAGTTACGATTAAGGCAACTTAGATGCCATATTGTGCCAAATATTCGAACTGTGTGGTTATTCACGTATATTTCTGTAGACAAATTATAAAAACATAAATTGCGATATTCGTATCATAGACGCTCACTCACAAATGCACTGTCCGCAACTCCGTACTTATTCTTACCTTTACACTTTCATAATTTATTATATGTACAGTTTTTGAATAGCTTTTATTTTCGAAAATCGTTTTTTTTCTTTGTAGATTTCTTTATTTAATACAAACGCTAATCATGTTTTCAATAATTGTTTTACGGTAAACCCTCTACATTGGTTTCAAGATACCTACTAAATAATATTATTAGGCTTTATTTCTACACGTGTTGGATGTAGAAATATATTACTATAATATATTTCTACATCCAACACACAATATATTACTATAATAAACACTACTACAATTAACTGATATTATTCCATTTTCTTCCAATTCGCCCGACCGATTGTCCCATCTTCAGTTATGACAACATAATATGAACTACACTACCATAATTATATTTGTATTCTACTGTATCTACTATATAGGTACCATAAGATGATACAGAAATGTTGTATCCTATTATTGCAAGATCGACTTTTATTGCGTGACATTGTTTATAAATATTTATCAATTAACAATTATTGAAAAACTTATTATCATTTTTTTCTATGATTAACTATTTGAAATATACCTAAGTATTAATAAATTTTATAATTTTATTTTTGATATTGTTATTGATTAGAAAATTGCATTTTTGATTATTGAAAATGTTATCTATTTTGTATTTTTATTATACAAGTTGTTGAATAAAATGTTCAGTAATACGCGTTACTTTTTTATTTTACAACGCACTCACTAACAAATCTTCAGTAACATTTCTTTAGCCAATCAGTACCTAACTATACATGACGGCAAACATCTGGAACCATTTTTTTATTAAGATCCTAGTTTTTCACTTTGTCAGCATGACTTGCTATGTATATTGGTGCCAAATTACAGCTTTCTAGTACCTGAGCTGCGGACAGAAGGACGGACACGGTGGTGAAAAGGTATAAGGGTTCCTTGTTTTGTCTAAAAAACGTCCGTTTTAATTCAACAAGAAGGCTTAGAATGCACAAGTGTAGTCTTTAAGAAGCTTATACCCGCGAAAACTTATTGGTAGTCGTAGTAAAATTAACATAGATCATGTCCTTCCTAACCGAATTTCCGTCACGGCGGCTAATCTCAACGGAGACAAGCCATCTGCGCAGGACATATAGTGCACAAGTGTGTGCGCAAACGCAAGTGCACACTTTATTCCGTCGATCTCATAGTCCGATGAGTAGGCAATCGGACATGACCGGCCGGCTAATTCTCTAAGAAACAGCGATGACAAACTGACAGTTGTGATCGCAAAACTGACAGTTGTGATTGCTCGGGGACGGCACAATCTATTGACTAAACGTCAAAAAGGGCTCTTACGGAATACCGATTTTCAATCTGACAGATGGATTTTGCTCGGTTTTTGCGGTGGCTCGGTTTTTGCTCTTACGGAATACCCCTGCGGATAAAGATCAAGCGTAGGTCCGACGGCTTTACGTGCTACGTAGTCGCCATCAGATATATGGTAGCAGTCGAGGTACTCAAATATTTCGAAGCAGCTTTGAATTTCAATATATTCGCTACGCTAGATGAGGGCTATAATATCGGCCGGCTGATTCTCTAAGAAACAGCGATGGCAAACTGACAGTTGTGATCGCAAACTGACAGTTGTGGTCGCAAACTGACAGTTGTGATTGCTCGGTGACGGCACAATCTATTGACTAAACGTCAAAAAGGCTCGGTTTTTGCTCTTACGGAATACCGATTTTCAATCTGACAGCCAGATTTTGCTCGGTTTTCGCGATGGCTCGGTTTTTGCTCTTACGGAATACCCCTGCCAGTCATGTAATTCGTCATAAACATCAGAGCAGCTTCTTTTTTCAATAAATTCGTAACAAACAATTAGGTAAAGATGTCGGAACGAACAGGTTGACATACTTATATGTTTTTCTGTTAAGTTGATTACCTACCTTGTTTAGTTTAACTAGAGTTATTGTAGTAAAAGAAAACAATGAAATTATTTTTTACTTTTTGAGGGTTTCTTACCCGGGTAGCCCAGTTAGGGTAAGGACATGAAATAAAGGCCAAATATTGTTAGTAACTTAAGGATAGCGCCCATGAGCAACTTGTCTCTGCAACTTATTTGTCTCATCACATCAAGTCTATGGGCTAGTATGACAGTGCGCCCACGTAGCGACGCGACAGCCAGGAGATTTTTTTGTCGACAGGGTAGGAGACAGGCCAGCGACGCAACTGTCGCCACGTCTATTAATTTCAATGCAAGTGCGCCCACCGTAGCTATAAATACCGGCAAACCAATTTTTACTATATTTTTCTCTCCACCTTGACGTTGGCAGAATCATCGGTATAACAAAACGCATGGAGCCATAACTAAAAGAAAAAAAAAGTGCGCCCACGGAGACAAAAAAGTTTTTTGCTAGCCAGTTCCTGTTCATCCTTGTAGTTTAGAGGTCAATTCTTTTCGTAGGACTAAAAAGGTTTATAGCGACAAGTGGTATCATCCATTTTAACCGACTTCAAAAAGAAGAGGTTATCAATTCGTGTGTATTTTTTTTTTTTTTTTTTTAATGTTTGTTACCGCATAACTCCGTCATTTATGGACCGATTTGAAAAATTCTTTTTTTGTCTGACTGGACATACTTCCAGTTTGGTCCCATTATCATCAAAAGAAAGTTTTGATGATGGGATCCATGAGGAATTGAGGGAACTCCTCAAAAGTTATAGGCACACATATAGCAATTTCAATATTTTTAACTACTAATCAATCATTTGCATTCAGAAAGTGTAATTTGGTGAAGTAAAACTGATGAAGAAGACCACAGATGGCCATCTGAACTTTTCAATAATAAGTATTTTACTGATGGCGATTAGATGAGTTTCGGTTATTGTTGCTAAGCAACTATTAATAAGAAATAATTTCGTGAATGAATTGAGCGCGGATTGCACAGATTAAATATTACTTTTAATACCTACTTGACCTGTGTTCAGTCCGACGCTCAGTCGATTTTATTCGATTGTAACAAACAAATATTTGAAAATTTTACAACTTGCCGTACTGAAGTCGGTTTATTTTTGTTAAAATTATTTTATATTACTTAGGTGGCAAAAAAGCATAAGGTAAGCAATTACCGTAGCCTAAGGTTGCTTGCCAAACCAGAGGTATCACTTGCGTGTTGCCGATCCAAAATAAACTGAGTGACTGAACAAAATGACTGTGTAGGCATTTCGTTGTGACCACAACGCGTAATAGAAAATGTAGAAAACCTTAAGCTACATGTTCTGAGCCCTAAGTAGTTAATGCAAAAATATCACGACAGAGTTAGAGCGCAAGTGCACAATGCGATGTTAACAATTGTTTTTACCTGAAATGCTAGGAAAGGGTCATTCGCTCAATATATTTACACTGCTACATACATATATATGAAACCGTTTCAGTCCTATTTTTTTTATAGCTGGGCCTCTACTTTCGTTAATTTTTATGAACGTCTCGGGCACGTCGACACCGGGCCTACGAACGATCATGGTGTTGTCTACCGCACGCTCGTTGGCCTTCGAAGGTATTTGTACGAGTACGTCGAAATACACTATATGGTATATATAAATATTTCTCAGAGCAAGCGCACAGAACACAGCCGTCTCTTCGAATGCGTCAAGTTTTTAAGAAAAAGTTGCGTCGATGTCGCTCCCATGTGTACATCGTCCAAATCTCTGCGACGAGTCAAAGAGAGAAAAGTTGTCGTGCAACTAAGTTGCTCGTCTATGGGCTAGTATGAAAGTGCGCCCACGTAGCGACGCGTCAGCCAGGAGACTTTTGATACTAACCCATAGAATTGATGTGATGAGACAAATAAGTTGCAGAGACAAAGTTGCTCGTGGGCGCCCTGCCTAAAAGTTCATGTATTAATCATCAACAGATCTTACAAAAACCACAGCCACAGAACTTATCAGAATCTACATACAGTTGCATTCCTGGGCGTTAGTACAGCTCATTTCAGTTTTTTTGGAAATGTTTTCAAGGGATATCCGATCAGAAAACCCTGGTGTAACGAACTTTCGTGTCGGTAACATGCAAGGATCCATAGACTACTTACCATTAGGCGAGAAGTGCTTATTTGCCACCTATGTACTAGATACTTTGTATTTGAAAAAAACTAAACCTATGACGTCAGACGTAGGTGAGACTGCAGGATGCAGAAGCCAATTTTTGACCGCAGATATACCTACCTACTTAGCACCTGCTAATATAAACTCAACTTAGATACCTACTGGCCAAAAATAATATCAACAATGTGTCAATCTGTTTCTTTTTCTACAGATATTCTTGATTGATAATTTGACGATCAAGGTCAAGTTTTCATTGCATTTTTGTACAGAGTAATTTTTGGATACACAAGGCATTTTTTTGTAAATGCATTAGCATTTTGTTGGATTTTGTATAGTAAGTATAATATTTTAAAGTAGACTAATTCACATCTTAAAAATGTGTTATTTTGAGTAAATGGCCGTAAAAATGTTGCTCATGACGGCTCAATCGATTCGATAACGTTTAAAAAATGTAGGATACTTTGTATGAGATTTATAAATAAATATTATTAGCCTAACTGTCCCACTGCAGGGCAAATGCTTTCCTATGCTTTTTCCAAGATAACCAATTTTTTGCCAATTAAAGACAATTGCACAAGTTATTCACAAATTACGAACTTCAATATAAAAAATTTTAATGGGAGGATCTTTGATATTTTACCCTGTAGGTATATATGTTATGGACCAAGTGATAAATTGAGCAGTATACATAATGCCCGGTCATTATAAAAAATGCCCAGTATGCGTGTGCAATTTGATAATAATTATTCAAATAATCAAATTCACCGGGCACTATACATATTGCCCATCACCTTTTGGGCAGAGTAATACAAACATATTTAATTACTATTTATTTATTGTTATTGTCATTTAACTTAAAGTAAACTAAATATTAATCCACTTAAATAATCAGACTCATTATTTGGATTAATTACGAAGGACTTCTACCTTAAAAATCCACTAGTTTTTGCATTTAAAACTTAAGGAAAGTCATATTAAAAATATAACATGAAATATAGTTAAATTTAAAACAAAAAATTCACAACATATATTATCTTTGTTTTATAAAAATGACTTATTATTATAAAAAATAAAATATAATAAAGTTTAAGCAATCAGACTCATTATTTGGCATAATTAGCATCTTCTCTTAATAAAAGTCAAATGAAAATATAAGTAAAATAGAACATCAAAATTGAAAACAATAATTATAATTTATGTAGCAAGAAACAGATTTATTATTAGAACAACTGCCATTGTGATGGCATTTTGAGGTACACAACTTTTTGGCTTTGCGACAACTACATTTATCAGACTTGCAACCACCTTTACAACCACATCTACTATAACCTTGCCCTCCGCATTTAGAGGACATTCTACAACACTCTCTCAGCGAAATCTCTGTCGCTGGAACATCTTCAGGTGACATAAATCTTTCCTTGCAGACAGTAAATTGGTTTCTTGGATATAGTTGATTAAAAACACCTTGTTTTGTTCCCAGTTTATAAAGATTATTAGCTAAATAAAGCTTTATTATCAAATTGCCCAACTATCATGTAGCAATATAATAATGACCGTGCAATGTGATAAATAATGAAATTAAGATAGTCATTAATCACTTAGCCCGATAAAGCTAGACATTATTCGTAATGCCCGTGCATTATAAATAATGCCCGTATTAATCACCTGGTCCATAACATATACATAATATAATGCCATGAAAACTGCTCGGTTCGTTCAGTGGCTCAAGTGGTTAACTTCGCGATTTAGTAGGTAGGTACCTACTGCGCGGCGTGTTGTGAATTTGTGATCCATAAATAGTTGTCCCGAGTCGGGGTGCACTTTGTGTACGTAATTGTACCTATGTTTGTAAAGTACCCCGAGACACGGCTTGGTCCTAGGGATCAAGCCGTGTCGTTATCTTTTAAGAATAAAATAAAAATAATACCCGTATGTTAGATTCCCACCCAAGAAAACTTTGTGTGATAAGCACATTTTTTTCTGCCTGGGTGTAATTTATAAAAGTATTTAGAATTATATAGAAGGTAGGTACTTCAGGTTTACTTGCTAGTTTGAGATCGGATGGACGTGTTTAGCTTGTCCCAAAATATTACCTACTAAGGTTAGTAGGTATTTAAGTCCAAATAAAGCCAGTCTCCGAAAAGGGTACTTTCCTACTACTAGGTACTAATGCATCCAGTGCTGGGCAGTATCTGAAATACTTGTGTAGGCATTTGTATTTTATTTAAGTCTTAAAAATGTAATTTGTAATTAGTATTTTTAATACTTAAGTCACATAATATTTTGTAATTTAAATTTCTAATACATTTTTTAATTCTTTAGTATTTTAAATATATATGTAATTGTGAAAAAGTATTTCGTAATATTTTTCTATTTAACAGTTAATTTTACCTCAATTTGAACAGATATGCATCTGAACAATAATGGGTGGTGTTACGTCTCTGATTTGTTCTGCGACATTTTGTTTGGAAAGGTGAGACCAACTTAAATAATAATTATAACTTGTATTTACTTTTAACATTATGTAGGTATGTAAAGTGTACCTTTATGTACAAGGTATAGATCTTATCTCATATTGTTAAGACAGTTCTTGTAGGTCAAATCACTTTTGACTGGCCGGTACTGCTACGTCGGAGGTCGTGGGTTCGATTCCCCTCCAGGACAAATCTTTGTGTGAAATATTTGTTCTGTGTCTTGGTGTTATTTATCTATAATATGTATGTATTTAGAAATATATAAATATGTTTATCAGTTGTCTGGTTGCCATAGTACAGGCTCTGCCTAGTTTGGGATCAGATGGCGGTGTGTGAGTTGTCCCAAAAATAATATATTAATATTATTATTTGGGTACTCACTTCCTTTTTATCATCCCCTAGATTCCTCATTATGTATACAGTTATACCACACCATAGTTTCTCAATGCCCTACTAAAATTGTTGCTTTATTACTAATAGAGTCCTGACATGGACATGCTGCGCGTTTCTCCTAATATTGTTGATGATGGTCATCTGTTTGCTAATAATATATGGTATATCGGTGGGATATCATTACGCACAAAGAGAACTCGCTGCCTTTGCCCGTAAGAATTATCTTTATTATCTACCTTTATTTTTTATTTAATTAGAAATCGTGATATTGTCTACCTTTTTTGACAAATTGGATTGTATAAATACTTATAGACAATTAATTATCATAATCATTTTATTTGTGAAAATGTGGTAAGTATACATAGGTGGTAAATTGTTAGACATCCAGCACATTTGCCAAAGATTCCAATATTTCTTTGCAAACATTCCAAAAAGCCGATTTGCCGAACTCTGATTGAAATAAATACCTAACATTGATAGGTATTTTTACCGCCTCCAGATTAATTACGTGACAAAAGAAAAATAGGTACCTATGCATTCTTCGACTTGTTTGAGATGTTTTACAATTTTATTTTGTCCTATTTATTTTAGAATGGTCAAGAATACCTACCACAGCTAGATACGTTGGACGAGACCCAATGGATACCGAGTTCCCGCTTACGACTCCGACAGGTGAATGGGTAACCCCAGGGGAGTTGCGAGCGCGAGCGCTTGTGGGTGAAAATGATTCCGGGCTGGGACAACAAACTCAACTACCAGATGGTTAGTCCTATATCTGTTCCTTGTTGCTTTAATATTTTACGTAAAACATATTTTATTACATAAGTAGGTATAATTAGCAATATAATTGACATAATTATCTATTCAAAATATTAATTTATTTCACCTAAATAATGAACGTTATAATTATATTATTTCTTCGTGGCAAAATAAGCAAACGGGACTGTTTGTAAAACCTACGCCTAAGTCTAGACGAGGATCGATTCAGTGAATCGATTCTCAGGGCCAATCTTTGTGTGATGAGCACTATTCTAGTATATAGAACAATTAACTGCCTCGGTGGGTCAGTGGTCGATGTGTGTGACTGCTGAGCACGGGTTCAATTCCCGGGTGGGGCCAAAAATTGGTATTGGGTTTTTCTGTCAAGATGCCCGGATAAGTCACACACAATAGATGCCCGGAGTTTGGAAATTGACGGTGTTTACATCCCTGTGTCTCGGAAAGGGGTACACAACATAAATACGAAAAACTTTATTCCGTCAGTCACAAATACGAATTTCAAAATACCGATTTTCATAATTCCGAATGGTTCAAAATTCCGAATAGGTATAACAATTACAATTTATCATTACTCCTATTTTTATAATTCCTAAATTTCAATATTCCTAACGTTTATAATTACTATTCTCAAAATACCGAGCTTTAATAGATCGAATAACAAAAAGTCCGACTTAATGATAATTCGAAACATCAACAATACGAATTCTGATTATTAAAATACCGATTAACACAATTAGCTTTATGATACCGATGATACATAATACCTAATGGTTTTTTTTTCTTGTTCGCATGTACCTACCATAATATTAGATTCTGGCAGGGTCACCACAGCGGTCACAGTTCTAACCTAACCTAACCGAAGTGATTTTGTAGCACAACATGTTGACGTTAAGTTTATTTGAAGTATTGAAAATCGGAATGTCGTTTTTCGGACCGAGAACCCTTTCGAGCATTTGACTCTTCGGACGCATGAAAATCGGAAAACTAACAAATCGCATTTACGACTTTCGGTAAAATAAATTTTAATAATAGACATTAAAAAATCTTAGGTATTATGAAATAAAACTTTTGAAAATCGGAGCATTGAAATTCGGAATAAAGTATTTCGGAGTAGGTATTTGGGTGTTCCCCTCGTAAAACACGTAAAGCGTTGGCCTGATCTCTCTCGGATTGGACAACGAGAGTGAGGGAATAAAGAGTGTACATACTTGTGTTTGTGCACACACTTGTGCACTATAATATCTCCTGCGCAGATAGCTAATCGTTAATATTATTATAGTATACAAGCTGTTGCCCGCGGCTCCGCCCGCGTGGATATCGGTTATCGCTGTAAAAAGTAGCCTATGTGTTATTCCAGACCATAATCTATATCTGTGCCAAATTTCATCCAAATCCGTTCAGTAGATTTTACGTGGAAGAGTAACATCCATCCGGATGGATGGATGTTTGTTACTCTTGGATGGATATCCATACTTACAAACTTTCGCGTTTATAATATTAGTAGGATATAGTATAGTATGTAGTAGGTAAAATACTTGAAAGTTGCAAAAAATATTTTGTCGGATTTATTTAAGTGCCAATAAATCAGTAAGTTGATAAAAAAAGTGCATAGTATCTACTTAATACCTACTTAATTAAATTTCAGAGACGTACGTAACTGAAACACCTGACTCTCGCCGCGCATTTTTGGAGAATACAGAATCGTCTAGATTTGAATTAAATATGGCTACGTAAGTATTCACACAATAATAACTATTTACTAGGTAGGTATTTTATATTAAATAAATTAAATTATTACACTATAAAATAATAGAGCAAGTTTCATTCGATTTCATGACTGACATGACCCGCCTTTCTGACGAACACAGTTAATTATTGATTCGATTTCTAAAGTTTAGATTGATTTGACTAACTAGTTCATTTCCTGTAGACCCATTTTAGTATTCTCTGGAGACTAATGCTAATTGTGCTCAAAAATCTAAACGTTCCTATAACACTACTTAACAATTTTATTTTGTTGTGCATTAGCAACTTTATCGCTGCAAACATGATTAATTTTATTTTTTTAGGTCGGAAGCGGATCCGATGCTAACTCCGAATGAGAAGAAGTTGGCTCGTCGACTCATAAGGCGATTCCGTCGTTCAAGGAACAACACCATGCCTCCATTTTTAAGACCATTATCTTCTATATTAACCTCGACGTGAATTTAATCACAATTAAACTTCAAATTTCGTTGAAGTAATGGAAGAAACATTTTAGATTGTATTTGTATTTCTATAGGAGTATTGATAGGCTATTTTGTAATTAAAATTAGTAATTGTATGAAGTATTTTTTTATGATACATCGCACCCCCCGCAGAATAAAGTCGTAAGCGCGGTTACCACCTTTTTAATGTTTTTGCATTTTCGTGATCTATAAGGTCAAATACATCTCTCAGATTTTTTTCAGATTTTTTAAAATAATATTAATAATAATATTAACATAAATTCTTTATTCCTCGGATGAAAAAAATACGTTCCTCCGTCGAACAAAATCGTAATAAACATTTACACTTTAGAAAAGTATGTTAAGAGCATGTAATACGACATGGCGGCTGTATACATCGAAATAAAATAAACCGTGTTAACTTGTAAGACGCGGTTACCACTTTATTCGCGAGAAGAAATTAACGTAGGTTTTCGTTATAGTCTTTTAATTCTCACCAAATCTACAAATTGAAAAGAATTTTGCACAAAGTAGGAGCATAAGAAAATTCACAATTATCATAGCAGTAGGGGAGGCCACGATGCTAAATGGGGATTTACTCGAGCGTCGTAGAGACGAGTTGCGAAACTTAGATGGAAAAAAGAAAAAAATGTTATATAATATATCCTTTTTATCGATGGGGGAAGCAGCTATAGATTGCATGAAAAAAACGGTTGCATGGACATACTCGAGCGCGTCAGATATTGATAGCATCCATGTCCTACGTATTTTTAATAATGCATGTATGTTAATCTGATCGTTTGCATGATGGGGATGTTTGCGCCCAAAGGTGGCAGCAGTACTCCATGTGAGGCCGGACTTGCGCTTTGTAGAGCAGCAGTCTTTGGCCCGCGGTGAAGTACCACTTTGCCCTGTTGAACACACCTAGCTTTCTAGATGCCAGCTTAGCCTTGTCTTCCAAGTGATGTCGGAACTGTACGTCGCTGAAGATGTCGACGCCGAGGACGACGGCTGTGTCTTGGAATCGTGGAGCCACAGTGAATGGGGCTTTATTAGCAGTGAACGCGTAAACTTGTGGCTTACTGGGGTTAAATTGAACTAAATTTAGTCGTCCCCAATCCGAGACTCTGGAAAGAGTGCTACTAATTTCAGACACAAATGCTGTCATCAAGTTCTTTACCAAGCACGGAAAACCTCCTCAAACCATTTTAAAAGAGATGTCTTCTATTTACGGAGACTCGTGCCCTGGTAAAAGCGGCAGAGATTCACTAGAAGACGACCTCAGTGCAGGGCGGCCTATTGAAGCGATCACAGTCGTGTACACGACAATCTTGGCATGTCAAAAGTGTGCGCAAGGTGGGTACCGTGAATGCTTACGCCACATCAGAAGCAGCGACGAGTTGCGTGTTGTCAAGAGTTTATGGACCTCTGTGCTGAGAACAAAGAAGCCATTTTGGGCCGGATTGTGACTGGGGACAAATCTTGGGTTTACCATTATGAGCATGAGTCGAAACAGGAGTTCATGCAGTGGCACAAAAAGGGTACACCACCTCCTAAGAAATTGGCTGGAAAGCTTATGGCGACGATTTTCTGGGATACAGAAAGAATTTTGTTGATAGATTAGAAGGGAAAGGGTGTCAATATAACCAGAGAATACTACGCTGCACTGCGAGAACAATTGCGAGATGCTGTGAAGGAGACGAGGCGGAGCAAATTGACCAAAAGGGTGCTGCTTTTATACGACAACGCACCCGTTCACAAGGCGCAAGTTGTGATGGCTGCCATACAAAAAGTGGGCTCCAAAATGTTGGAACATCCTCCACACAGTCATGTAATGGCAACAGAAACCAGAGTGGGGGCGGAGTTAGAGAGTAATAGATAGAGAATAAGTGAGAGAGGAATAGAAGGGAATATGGGAATGAGGCATCACAAAGCTGCACGTATTAAACTTAATCGACTAATTTTTGTTACATCGGCTTGTAGAAATCGTCATATTATAATTATATTTTTTGTCTTTCTTGAATTATTTCCTACAAAATAAAAAAAAATCAGCCACGCTCGAGAATGACGAGATGACATTTTTTTAAACAACTTTGCAGCCCTCCCCTTTCTTTACGTCACTCGCAAATTGTCAGATTAGTGGAATATACACTTTTTAGCATCTAATTAACTCACCCTACCTTAATCTGATGCGCTCGAGAATAAATGATGATTATTTTTTTTACTAATCTGATCCTTTAGCCTTGACGGGCGGCCATATGGTGCTCATATTTGGTGGAGGTACGTAACCAGGTACAAGGTATCCTTCTGTATATTAATCTGCCGCGCTTTAGTAAATCCCAAAATCCCTTCATGGGCTCCCCTGCTATAGCTACATTACATTAGCTCTTGTAGAAAATGAGGCGCCATAAACCATAACGCACAAAGTCTACTTTATTTTTAATCGAAAGAAAGCCGTCATAATACATTAATGAATGTTATTAACGAGCATCTTTTACCGAATAAAGTGACTGTTGATTATTACGCTAATTGCGAGGACAACTTTTTGCCACGAATACAGTGGTAATAGATGATTACCAACAAGGTAATCATTTCAATTTATGGTATTATACGTTTTCCTTAATATTTAAGAGAATCTTATTAATATTTATTTTGTTTTGAAGTAATTTAAACAGAAAAAAAATTAGCTTTCATTTGACATCATTTTGATAGGACGTATAGTTGCTAAATTATTCACTAAAAACGGTTTTTTAATTTTCCTGAAAAGTTGATATTTTCATCTTACGCCTTTATTCGGTGGGGGGTGCGACATGCCAATGTATTTTGTTCCTCTTCTATTTTCTCTTTTTTAAAAAGAAAACTCTTGCACTAGAGAACAAGCTCTGTGTCGCGGGGGACTTTACAAACAAACAACCAAATTAAAGAATTACAAATTACACCCAGACTCAAAACAATTCTTTGTGGGTCACACAAAGTCTTATCCTGTGTGGGAATCGAACCCACAACCTCGTGCACAGCAGGCGCATACTGCGGCCACTGGACCACCGAGGCAGTGTTTAACAAAGTTCAGCTTGTAAATGCATGACAATCGTCCAAATTTATGTTTGTCCAAGCTACTTCAACATATCTATCTCAACTGCACTCCTCGGAAAATTTGTTCAAAAGCCACAAAATCGATAGGATGCCCGTCGCCCGTCTACATAGATTTATACGTAGATTTATGTTTCACTAGATATGCAATAACCGCGAAAACACACTACCACCTAACACATGCCCCGGGGCATGTGTCCGACTGTCTTTTGTTTTGTCATAAGCATGGCGTTCGAATGGCGCGAAACAAGAAATAAGTAAATGTATGGTGAAATTTTGCGATTTCGAAACGCACGTTTCGCAAAAGTGTAACAAGGCAAACGAAATTACTTTTCACATGTGAGATAAATGTGTTTTCAATTAATTATTGTTGTAAATCATAAAAAAAAAACTAATTAAAAATATTGGCGGCGAACACATAGTTCAGGGTTCTCAGTTAAAACCACGTTCGGTTTCCCTGTGTTTATGGGAGGTTTTTGTATTGAATGAAATATACCTATTTAAATTTAAATGAAATATATTTAAAATAGATTTGTTTCATTTTTATTAAATTTAAAATTAGTTAAAAAAATGATTTAACTAATTAAAAAAAAATTATCAATTTTTATATTTGTTAAAATAATATATAAATAATAATAAAATATTAAATAAGAAAAATTAATATTAAAAAACGCTTGGGCCGTGGGGTGCAAGTGCTCGCGGTCTTTTTAAAGATTTGTCCAAGCGTTTAATCGAGGCTTCACGTGACCAGAGGGCTGGCTTATTTTTGGCTCAAAGAATAAGCATTGCCATTCAACGTGGCAATGCTGCCAGTCTTCTGGGCACGTTTCCAGCAGACGTCGATGCGGAGGAATTTTATGACGCCTACTAAGCAGTCCCTCCCGTTTTTCGTGTATTTTCTATGTATATAATTATATTATTATTTATTTTTTCCTTTTTTTTAAGAACTGTAAATATATTAGGTATATTGTATATATAGATGTAAATAATTGAAATATTATATTAAATTTATAGCCATAATATTTAATAAATAAATAAAATATGTATTTGCAATTAAAAAAAAAAAAAAAAAAAAATAAGAAAATAATTAAATTTATATTGTCAAATGAAAAACAAACAAAATTACAAAAAAGCTACTTTAACAAAATTTTCCTGCTGACCTCCATAATATGTAGGTTGAAAATTATAACATTCAATGTAATTAATCCAATTGAATATGTTCCAATTTCAATAATACAATTATTTCAAAAAATAAATTACATATGATCTAAAAATTTAATTAAATTAAGGGATTTTTTTATACAGTGTGCAACACCGAGCTTGTCGATGCGAGTGAAAAGCTGACTTCAATATTTTGACATAAACTGTATGGAATTGCATCTCTATATGTTTACCTCAATGCCCGTCTATACCTATAGAATGAATAGTATGCTGCTTCAACTGTTGAAAAATGGACGCAACCCGTATCATGCCTCAGCCACAGATTACTAAATAGTTACTACGTAACAGATACTTCACTCAGAAGAAAATTACCAATACCTACTGCTATAATAGCCTACTCTGTCGCGTCAGCAACCGCTGCATGCTAAAATGTGCCTAAATACTCAAGCGTACAGTTGTGATTGCTTCGCACTGCGCGATCTTACAGCAATCGCGGGGCTGCCTTTTTGATAAAATTAAATTAACATAAATAATTATTTGTGCCTATTTTATTGAGAACTGTGAATATTTTCTGACTTTAAGTGGTAGTTTAAAATTGTTGACTGTGCAATACATCTAAAACATAATTATAAAAGTCAGTATGTAGGTAAAATAAAAAAATCTTTAAAAGTTACGAGTTTTATTTTTATATAAATTTCTTACCCTTTCTAAATTCTCGGTTATTAATTTTTAGTGTAGAAAAAAATTATAGAACGATTAAAATTGAACAACGTGCGTGCGCTTCGCTTGCGAAAACCGCATTGAATTTGGTCCGTCGGGGGTACGACGAGCCGTAGGTAATTATAGCGCGCAAGTACATGGAGTGACGGAGGCCTGCCTCGGCTATTTACCTACTGATATGCTGTGTTCAGATATGGTTATTTTAATCGTACTGTACCTATAATACCTCAGTTTCGTATCATCATCCACAACATAATTATTTAAGAATAAGATCGAATAGTAAAAAGCTATCGTCGGAATGTAACAGAAACAATATTAAAAACGTGAAGTGTAATATAAACAAGGATTTCAGTAATTCGAATTTCGACCACTAAGTGACCTCTAGCAGCAATAAATAGGCATCTACGCATATAAATTAAATAAGATTCTACAGCTCTCTCAAAATATTGTAGATGTCTAATTAAATACTAACTACTTATTTAGTTGTTAGTTTTTTTTTATGCATTTTCTGAGAATATTAACCATGGTAATGTATATATTTTTTGACACCATTAGAAAGTACGAGTCCACAAACGCTTAACATAGGAGGGTTATGCTCTCTTCTGTATAACCTGCCACAGCGTATGTATGTGGTCAACGTTACTAAACACTTTTCGGAAACAAACTTGTTCGTGAAGCATTCATGTGATACCCTGTCAAAGCCTTAAAGACCATGACTTTTAATCATGTCATTTTCTGTCACCGAGTTAAAAACTCAAAGATAAAAGATTTCCAAGATAGAGAATATTTAAAATGAACTTTAAACATCGGATTTCTCTTTCCACGTGAACGAAATGTCATATGAAAAAAAGAGACAGTTATACTTTTCACCATGTCATTTTTTGTCACTGAGTCATAGTCTCGAACAAAATCAGTATTTATGTGTATATATACTTTTTGTCGCTCCTGTCATATCGACAACTTACGTATCGATAAATCTATCGCATAAAATTAAATATAAAATGTCCTACATATTGTTTTCGAATAGGTATCATATTTATGTAATCTATACAAAACCAACAATGGCTGGATATTGTAATTGAAATTTAATCGTATAGTAGTGATGCTTGAAACAATATCACAAAAAAATATTGAGAAAACAGATATTTACATTATATTTACACTCTTTGTTTGGTGCACAAAGAATATAATGCAACTTGTAAGTAGTAAGATAAGGTATTATTTCAGCCTTTTATATTGAATTTGAATAAGTATCTTGTTTTCTTTATTCCATACTTACATTTGAGAACAAAAAACGTATCGGCCATATTATTAATTCATCTGAATGTGTGGAAAACAAATTTAAATTTCTCTTTTGAGAAGCAGTAGCAAATAAAACAATACCAATAAAATAAAACAACAAAATGCATACACAGTATATTTTATATTTATAAGTACTTAATAATGACTTATTGTTGTTACAGGCTTATGATTAATTGACCACTAAACAAAATCAGTTTATTAAGGCTGACCTTCACTTGGGTCAACGCAGTAGCCTCGCGATCCAAAGTAGTTGAGGATAAGGTACTTTTATTTTAATAACTATTCTTGTACATATCTTTTAAAATAAACGTTTCTTTTATTTATTTTAAATTTATTGTACACCAAATTAGATACGTAAAAATAAGCCCTAAGTATTAGAGAGAGAACAGTAAATGGGTTTTTATTCTTATTTATACATCTATGTTGCAAATTATCCCGAACAATATGCTTCGTTTAAAGTATCAAAATGTTAAGTACTTATTCTTTATTTGATTCATATATGTATATGAAACGTAGGTATATTGTTAGGAAATATTAAATTTAGTCACATAACTAAAAGTTTTCAGAAACTCATATATATGTCACATTTGATTTAATTAAAGTTTAAACAAAAATACTACTGGCGTGTAAATTAGTCGATAAATTTGTAACTCAGTCACATCACTATTAACAAAATCTCAGATACATAAAATGTCAAGTGCTAAAATAAGATTATAAATATTTAATATTATTGTAAACAGAACAAGCTGAAAATAAAACACGCATATTATTTCACGTTCAGATTGTAAACAGTTTTAAACTACTTAAATTGTAATATTCATTATCTACTCAAAAGCATAAATACAGAGGTCGATATTTTCCGATGGAAATATATATTTTGGGTATTTTCCAATAAAACACGCGTTTTACTCTTGCAGCCTGAAGCTACAAAAGCCATAGTTCTTATAGTACACTAAACAAAGTTTTTCCGAAATTAAACTCAAACTCACGAGAAATAATGCAATTTTGTGAACAAGGTATTGACATCCGTACGCACACCTACGCTGATTCAAAAGTCAGAACACTGTATGTATAGGTATGTTACCTCCTGTCATATTTCCTCCTTGTCTCCAGCTATGTTTCCTCCTTGTTTTTAACTGTCTGTATAGGTATATTCTATTCTATTTTTGGCAAGTAATGCCGATGTCGACAATTCTGCCAATGTCAGATGTGAAAAGAAAAGGTGTGATTGAGTTACAAATTTATCGACTAATTTACACGCCAGTATTTTTGTTTAAACTTTAATTAAATCAAATGTGACATGCATATGAGTTTCTGAAAACTTTTAGTTATGTGACTAAATTTAATATTTCCTAACAATATACCTACATTTCATATACATATATGAATCAATTAAAGAATAAGTACTTAACATTTTGATACTTTAGACCAAGCATATTATGTAATAATAATAACATAGATGTATTAATAAGAATAAAAACCCATTTACTGTTCTCTCTCTAACACTTAGGGCTTATTTTTACGTGTCTGTTGTTTGGTGTACAATAAAGTTAAAATAAATAAAAGAAACGTTTATTTTAAAATATATTTACAAGAATAGTTATTAAATTAAAAGTAACTTATCCTAAACTACTTTGGACCGCAAGTCTACTGCGTTGACTCAAGTGAAGGTCAGCCTTAATAAACTGATTTTGTTTAGTGGTCAATGAATCATAAGCCTGTAAACAACAATAAGTCATTAATAAGTACTTATAAATATAAATACTGTGTATGTTACAATCATTTTGTTGTTTTTATCTACATTTTTTTTACATTTTATTGGTATTGTTTTATTACCTACTGCTTCTCAAAAGAGAAATTGAAATTTGTTTTACACACATTCAGATGAATGAATAATATGGCCGATACTTTTTTTTTGTTCTCAAATGTAGGTATGGAATAAAGAAAACAAGATACTTATCAAATTCAATATAAAAGGCTGAAGTAATATATCTACCTTACTAGTATCTTACTACTTACAAGTTACATTAAATTCTTTGTGCACCAAACAAAGAGTGTAAATATAATAAATATAATGTAAATATCTGTTTCCTCAATATTTTTTTGTGATATTGTTTCAAGCATCACTACTATACGATTAAATTTCAATTACAATATCCAGCCATTGTTGGTTTTGTACAGATTACATAAATATGATATTCGAAAACAATATGTATTTAATTTTTATGCGATAGATTTATCGATACGTAAGTTGTCGATGTGACAGGAGCGACACTTGTAGTAAGTATATATACACATAAATACTGATTTTGTTCGAGTCTCACGTTCACGAGTTCAGACTCAGTGACAGAAAATGCCATGTTTAAAAGTCTGTCTCTTTTTTTCATATGACATTTCGTTCACAGAAATCCGATGTATAAAGTTCATTTTAAATATGCTCGATCTATGTAAATCCTTTAACTTTGTCTGAATCCAACACTATCTGTCATATGTTCTGCTGTCAATCTTGTCACTTGCGCGAAAATATGGCAGATGAAAATGAAAACACTCGCCAAAAGAAAGAAGAAGCCAAGAAGAAATCAAAACGATATCCAAATAAGAACTATGCAATAAAAAAACGACTACCATTACGACCAACTGACGCCGATAATGTTATATTTATAACAAAGAAGACAAATTTCAAGGTAGGTTGTAGATTCGGAGACAATTCCTTAACCATGTTACTTTAGTTTGCGTAAATCATGGCGTTTTATCAATGATTATATTGTTTTAAGGCACAATTAGAAAAGTGTTGCGACCTATTGACGAAAGGTGAAAACGAAATAATTCTTCATGGGTTGGGTGCGGCAATACAGCGGTGCTGCAACTTAGCAATTCAATTAGAAATACTATTCTCTGGCACATGCCAAGTTGAAGTAAACACTGGAACCGTTGACATTATTGGTATGTATATTGAAATGTTTTATTGTAGGTTTTGAATAAAATTTAGAAACTCATTATGTATAATATCCAATAATATTGGTCTTATAGTTTTATTTTAAAAGACAACCTTTTCAGAATTTAAGCTCTGTGTTGTTGATGACTTTACAAACATAAAAGTTTGAATGTATAATATGGTATCTTTCCATTTGGCAAAATATTTTTCGTCAAATTTACTTTCCAAAAAACTTATCACACTAGTTTCCCAAAAGAATCTTTAGCAAATTTATATTTCGCATTTTACTCACTTGGTCAAATATTAATTTGGCAACTTTTTACTTTATTAAGTTTTATTAAGTCAAATATACATTAAGCAAATGCTTTATTTTGTTAACAAATATATTCCAAAAATAAAAGCAGGTTAGGTTAGAACTGTAACCCCAACAGAGCCGGAATTGATTTGTATTATGCAGTGAATTTAGATTCTTAAGTAAATCATATATGATATGTAATATTTTGGGAAGGGCATGTTATGCCAAACCATATTTGACTGCATAATACTGGGTAAAATGAAACATTCTCATGTAATTATATGTTAAACAATAAATTGCCGAAAATGTATTTCACCAAATGAAAATTTTTGAAACATTCTTTGGCATGTGATACTTTGGGAAACGTTTTTAGTAATCCGTATAATACATATATATTGAACAATCTCTCACACAATTATAATGTACCTATTATGTTTTATGTGAGAATTGAAGCCCATAGCATTTAACAGTGTTAGTGGCAAGGAGTCTTATCCACTAGACCACGAATACAGTTGAATCATGTATAATACAATTACATAATCAGTAATACCTAGAGGTATGCTAAACTAAATCCACTATTAAAGAATTTTCATATCTCTTCATTTATTCTTTCAATTTTATTTACTACCATCACATAGTATAGCTAATATAAACTTCCAAAATTGTTGTGGGAAATTGTCAAATAGCTACAATTTGTATTGTATAACACTACACACATACATACATACCATGTCATTCCCACCTATCATGTAAGTTATGAGTATTACTGTATTGTTAAATAAAGGTACATTTCAGACATCTGCGGACTACAAAATGTATGATGAGATAAGTAATTTTGTGATTATAAACCATGTTTTCTTTTATGCATATGACCCGCGTGATAGTAAGCTGTTAGTATAATTCATTGCAAACACAAAATTAGTCTATAGTTGTCTGTTAACTTCTGTATTGAAATGGGACCATAAATAGTTAATCAATTATTTGTTTTCAAACAGCTGTTCTCTATCAACTATTATGGCCCACCAGAATATGAAACTGATTGATTTGTATCTTACACTCTTTTCCATAGATGAACTGGAGCCGCTGTCCGAAGATCTAGAATTTGGTTCTCAACTGAGGCACTCATCTTCAATACACATACGTATATATAGAACTGTAATGCTTGGTGCCAATCAATAAAAATGTTCTTTACTTTAAATGAAATTGTCCAGTGGATTGGACTAACAGTGTTTGAAATATGGATAAACTTAATCACCATTACAATTTTTTCAGTGTTGTTAGCTTTAAAGATAGATGGTGTAGTGAATAGTGCTTGGTGGACAGTGTTTGCACCATTATTTGTAAGTGATGCAATGAATGCATATTTCTGTTGTATTGTATGTATACGAATGAATTTAGAAAGTTCATACAAAGCCTCATTATATAGGGCATCATGGAGTGCTATATTCTTAGGTCTGACATTTGTATTTAAATTCCTTTTATGTAGAAAGCTCCAAGGTGACTCTGGTATAGAATACAGTGAAGTGTTTGCACCTCTTTTTATACTTCTACAATTAATTGCTGTAAGAGCATGTCAGTTGCATCAATAAAACTATGTTCTAATTACTTTTAATAAACAATATTCTACTTCAAAATTATTTTATTCTAGTCAAGAAAATTTGCAAATGGTAAAGATTAAATCAATAGATCAGTAAACAAATTTAACGAAACAAATTAAATAAGCCGCCTCTATTTTTCTTTTCCCCTCCAAAATTGAAGCTAAAATTATCGTCTTTGGCTTCATTGTCTTCACATGAATCAGGTTTGTGTTCAGATGATGTTGAAGGTCGACAAAAAAAAGAAAATCCTGTTTTGCGAAACCCTACGAAAAGTAACATTAAAATTAGAAAAACGTAATTTGTAATGTTATTAGTAAATTACTTAAAAATACATAAATACCTGAAAGAAAATTTGGCACTTCCTGAGACAAACCTTCATGGTTATCACTAGTAGCTGGTATATAAGCTTTAGGAGATAAAAGAAGGCTCGAATCTGTAATTTCAGAATCAAAACTAAAAATTGTAATTCTGGATAATCCCTTCAGGTTTTGTATTTCTACACAGAATAGTATTTGCTCTATATACATTGTAAGTACACAATTTGGGTACGTTTCCATTCTACCCAGTATACATATTGACTATAATTAGTCAGTGCCGGCTTTAGCGGGGGGCGCAGCTGGGCGACGGCCCTAGGCTGCAAGGCATGAAGGTGCGACGAGGGCGCCCCGTCACGCATGGCGCCTTTTTAAGTTTGGTCAAAACAAAGAACAAAAAACGATCAAGACAAACTAAAAAAAAGCCTAACAAATTACATTCATATATGCCGAGCATACCGGGAACCATAGATCTTTGCCCAAGCGCGCCATTACGGTAAAGCCGGCACTGGTGCTTTCGAACAAATTCACAGTGCTTTGTGCTTTTCATAGCAGTAGCGCATCGCTCTCAGACTATAGCTGTGTCTTTATTACAATATGAAATAATGTTCCCCACTCCAATGAAAAGATTTTTAAAAAATTTAAAGAACCTCCGAAAATAAATACACACAAATTAATAACATCCTCTTTTTTTAAAGTCCGTTAGCAATAAAATTGTAATATGGCCCTTTACAACATTTAAATGAATATTTTTGAAGATATTACAGATTTAAAATGCAGTAACATAGCGGTTGCGGTACCGCCAACCCCGCCGGCCAGGGGGGGGGGGCGGCGGCGCGTGCCTATAAATTCTGTACTTAGTATATTTAGTATCACCATTGCACCCGTGCGAAGGCGGGGCGGGTCGCTTGTAATAGATAAAATAAAATACAAATACGGGCCCCTTGACGCGACAAGACGCTTGAATCACAAAATATAACGAATTAGTATTAACATTTTTTTATTAACCATTTAATGTCGGGTTTTTTAAATTTTTTATTTCATTCTTTTAAATTACCCGATCATTATTTTGCCTAACGCGCAGCTACTTAGACTATTCTTGTTTCTTAATGAGCCCAAACACGCTATATCTCGATGCTGGAGCATTAGCTCAAGGTTACTTATTATAACAGGGAAATACCGTCGAAGTAACAGTAAACCAATTTCAAATAAATTTGACTTGTGGATGTTAGTGAAATCCGTTCATCATCGCTAATAGACATCCTAAACAGATCTTCCAAAATTATAGCTAAGAACCATCTCAATCATGCCAGCTTTCAAACAAAAAAATAACTGTTTCAAAATCGTTCATTCGTCTGGGAGCTATGATGCCACGGACAGACATAGATAGACACGTTAAACTTGTAACACCCCTCTTTGTCGGCGGTTAAAAAGAATCCATTCCACGGTAAGGCCGCACCGAATTCAAGCATCCAAAATAAATAGGCATATAAATACCGCCTACCAATGCAATGTGGAAACTCAGAATCTTCAAATCCAGTCGTACTCAAAGACGCATTCAGTGAGTCTGGAATACCTTGAGCTTCATGTGTAAACAACAATCCAGTTACTGGTTTCTTAAGTTTTTGTTCTTCACAAGTCTGTAAATTGACCTAAAACCATTTCCAATTGTTATGAAATATAACTACCTACTGAAATCTATAAAAGTAATACGTCCTATTCTCCCTTGGTAGTACCTACTTTATCTTTTTTGGGGCTGGAAAGATCCACATCATCTAAATCTATTGGCATCAAAATATTTTCATTGGAGTATTTTTGAGACAGCTGCGTCTCGTTGCCATCATTCTGTGGTTTTAATATTTCAACACCGTCTTCAACCCTTGGTTGTTCGTCCGTTTCCATTGCATCACCATTATGTTCGTTTGTTTTATTCTCGTTATCGTGGGTTTGGAAAAATTTGGAAGTCACAATTTTATCATCCTCTTTCTGTAACAGATGTAGGTGCATTATACATATGGGTACATAATACCTACCTATCTAGTATGTAACATTGTTTATTTTTATGATTTCCCAGGATTATGCAGGTAAGTAGTAGGTACACAGGGAAGTTTCATTTCGTCTTTGTATACCTACCGAGAAAAACAATAATCACAGATGTGCTTATAAATACCTACTTTCACTTTACCTTTTGTATAACATTCTTAGCATATGTGAATTGTGGAGAAAGATCCAAATTATGCTTTTTGATTAACATCTCTCTAATCCTCATAAAACTTTCATCGCTGCCAGCACTTACGTCCAGCTGACTATTTAAGGTTTGATTTACAGACGCATGACCATCAGCATCCTCTTGTATATCATCATCTATTATCTCGTTTATTTGAGTCGAAGAAGGCAAATCAAAGGAGACTCTCTTTCTTGTTGTGTCACCCTGAGAATTCAGATGATGATAACAATAAGCAATATGGAAAGCCCGTCATTTATCTTTAAATATATTATATTTAACAATAGCACTAAGAACTAAATAGGTATAAACGTCATTTATTTTTGTTAATCTAATTGTATACCGATACAGTCATATCCAGGAATTGTGTAGGAGGTATTATAATAAGTTCTGCATTGGACGACAACGTCAAGTCTACTTCTTCAATTTCCTCACTTACAATTGGTTTATCATCCTAAAAATTACACAACATTTTATTTACATCATGCAATAACATGCAAAAGTTGTTTATATGTTTCAATATATTACTTACCTTATTTTTTGAAGCTTTGTGCTGCATTTTATCGCTTTCAACTATTGCACCAGAAATTTCACCCACAGTCTTAAGTTGTTCTGGATTTACTCTCTTTACAATATTGTAAACTTGGCTATCGTTAATATTTACATCGTCAAGGATATTAATCAATTTGCTCTCAGAAAAATTACGGTACTTATCTCCGTATGGTTTAAAATATGGCGATATTATATATTCATAAGCTTTGTCGGTCTCATGACGTTGTTCAACATTTTTTTCCAAATTACTTTTTATAGAACTTGTTGTAGTTGGAATAGTGCTGAGGATTTTGTCCTTCGTCAACCTTACCTTTTTGGGGAAAAAACATTCAAAATAAGCAGGAAATTATCTGTTGGAATTTGATATGGTACCTACCTTTGTTTTCATGTTTTAAGTTAAAACTTTAGATAGGTGTAAGCATGCCTACTTACTACAGTAGTAGTCTACTGTCTGTAGTAGGTAAATATGCTTACACCTCTCATATAAAAAGTTCCTTCCTGTTTTTCATTTGAAGATATGCAGCAAATTGAAACAAAAAAAATAGCAGCTGAGTGGATAATAGCTAAACTGGTAACAAAGTTATTCGATTTGCTCAAATAAGCTTGTCGTGACTTTGAGCAGGTAAGACCGACTCTAGGGGGCGTTTTCATTGATGCGGAGCTGTGCGGATGAAATACCACTATGCAGTTACCTATCCATATACCTAGTATCGATCTGCAAGTGTACATAGCTATGAGCTACCTCAACATGCCATTTAAACATAAGCTTCTAAGTACTTAAGTACTTAACTATTAAGTTTGTTAATATTATGTGATTACCTCATCTAAATTAACATTTATCATGTCTAGGTCAAAGTTTACCAGATTTAATTTCGGCATCTGAAAACAACCAATCAATTTTTTTTTTAAATATTAAATATAATTATATTATAATAGTATAAGATGAAAATTTTACATCAAACTAGTAAGAGATGGCGCTGTGTACGATTACTATAAAAGGAGCGCGCGCCGCGCGTAACGGTCATTTTTGTCACTTGTCTGCGGTGCGGTAACATTGCTGGTGTTCGACGCGATTTGTGAGATACCTAAATTTCTAATTATTTGTGATTATTACTTGTAATACCTAATCGTGATAATATTTCAGTGGTTTAAGTTTGCCTTATGTTTTGAGTCGTTATTTTGTGAATAAATTAAGTGTCAATTTCTATTTGTCTTTTTTTTTTAAATAAATTGTCGGTGTAACGATAAAAATAGTATAATTATAATTAGATGTAGTTATACAAAATTAAATACAAACCAGAGGATTGTCATCATTTTTAGATAGATTTGGTGCATCAAGCAACATATTGTCTTCAACGATTTCAATTGAATTCGTAGGTTCCTTCACATCTGCATTTACCACAGCTTTAATGTTGTCCTCTTTTTCTTTAAGTAACTGAATTTCTTTAGTCAAAACGTTAATCATCTCAGATTTTTCGTTTATTATATTAACTGCTTTTGGGATTTCATTAACCATATAATTTGCTAGTTCTAGACAGCGATTCTTGTCTACTTCTGCACATTTTTTACGCTGGATTGCCATATAATCATAAAGATTTGTTATATGTTTATCCAAATCAACAATATCTTGGTTAGTCTTCTTTTGTTTTTCTGTAGCCAGAAGTAGTTTTTGTACGAACGGTATACTTTCATACCTTGTTTTGCACTCCATCCACAGAGCCTCGTACTTATTTTTTCCTTCTGTTACACGGTCTATGATATCTTCTTTCCGAGTTTTGGCTAGTAGCCATTCTTTTTTTATTTCTACATTAGCAGATTTTATTGTGTCTTTAGCTATTAGCATGCTGCAACATATTTAGTGTTATTTGTTTATCTAGTAGGTCCCTACTATGTTACCACCTGTTTCGTTCGGGTAGGTATGTCCCCAGACGTTCCCAGCTGTCTACCTAATACTACCTACTAAATTTATAAAAATCTATTTACCGTAAGTATTACTTAAATGTTAAGTATAATAAATAACAGTTCTAAAAACACGCTTTTTATAGAAAACCGTACTAAAAAATAGAAAATAAATTTTAATAAATTTAAATAAAGAAAAAAAAAATTAAAAAAAAGCGTGAGGTGCATGGTGTCAATATTTATAAATATTTTCATTTTGATAATATCTCAAAAGCACCCACGCTTTTAAAAAAAAAATCGATCTAAGGTAAACCGAAACTATAAACGTTGCCTGCTTAAGGGGCACCTCAAACGAAAGGCGAACCTCAGCTTGGAGCGTTGCGATAGCGTAAGCATAATGCGGATATTAAATGGTGTGTAACCAACAGCCGCAACCAGCAGAGGGTTGTCAGTAGGTAAGTAGATTGACGCCGCTTGTAGTATTGCAAGGCTAAGGTAACGTAGTCTTGCAATGCGTCTATAGGCTACGGTAACTGCTTAACAACAGACGGGCTGTGTGTTTGCCACCCAAGTAGTAAAAAAAAGTGAAAAGATATATTTTATGTGTAGTCAGAATTTTACTACAAACGTTATTTGGTTTTCAGCATTTTCCATTACGCTGGGTTCTGAGGGTTCTTATAAAACTTTACATCCACTTTAGTACGTACCTTCGTATTTCGTGTTCGGCATGTTTAATTTCTGTCTCTACCTTCAAGTTAGCGCAACTTATGAAGCTGCAAGTTTCTTTGTGTCGCTCTGATTGTTTCTGTAGTTTACTGAGCAAATATGCTTGTGCTAAAATGGCAAGGTTTGTTGATAATCTTACTAATATTATACACGTGAAAGTTTGTAAGTATGGATGGATGTTGGTTACTCTTTCACGTAAAAACTACTGAACGGATCTGGATGAAATTTGGCACACAGATAGATTATGGTCTGGATTAAGACATAGGCTACTTTTTACAGCGATAACCGACATCCACGCGGGCGGAGCTGCGGGCAATAGTTAGTTATAAATAATTAAATATTTATTGATTAAAAATTAACACGTGATTTAAAACATAAAGCGTAATCGGCTGTAAGATCATTTTCTTAATATTTTAAAACCGACTTTTATATTTTTTGCGGTATATTTGCGTAAACACTTACCCTTGATACACTGACTCGTAAATATTACTTTTACTTGTGACTCATCCACTTCGCTAGATATTTTCTCCAAAGCTTGCACGTCATTAGATTCCTCCATTTTACTCAAAATTGAACAGATATGGGACTTACTTAAGTATTTTAACTCCAACTATCTTTTATTCTAACACTACTTATAAATGGCGGGAGCCGGGAAGGCGGGAATGACTTTTTTTTGCAGGACAGTTGCAAAAGTGGTCTCGTCGGTGGCTATTCATCGTATGCAGTGGTATCATACCAGACAGCCTTTAACTCGATATTTTTTTAAATCAATTTAAAACTTGATGCCTGATGGTAACTGCTTACCATCAGGCGGGCCATATGCTTGTTTGCGACCTTGGTAGTATAAAAAAAATGCAGGGGTGAATAGGGACAAACTCGGGAATATTTTAAAGTGTCTGGTATTCTCGCAAGCCCTTCGAGAATTTATTAATTTTGGTTTTTTTTTTCATAAATATAACATTTCTTCTCTCTATACTTGCAACATTAAGTACCATAGACTCAATATTACAATAAAAAAGCTAGTCAAAGTGAAGCTGTAAAGTGCGGCAAAATTTCATGCCGTAAACATTTTAATTTATTTATAGTGACTATTAGCAGGCCTCCGTCACTCGCTCAAGGTCGCGCGATATGTGCCTACCGCTATCAGGCCTCCGTCACTCCATGTACTTGCGCGCTATAATTACCTACGGCTCGTCGTACCACCGGCGGACCAAATTCAATGCGGTCTTCGCAAGCGAAGCGCACGCACGTTGTTCAATTTTAATCGTTCTATTAGTTTTTTCTACACTAAAATTTAATAACCGAGAATTTAGAAAGGGTAAGAAATTTATATAAAAATAAAACACGTACCTATTAAAGATTTTTTAATTTTACCTACATACTGACCTTTAGAATTATGTTTTAGATGTATTGCACAGGCAACAATTTTAAACTACCACCTTTAGTCAGAACATATTCACAATTGTCAATAAAATAGGCACAAATAGTTATTTATGTTAATTTAATTTTATCAAAGAGGCAGCCCCGCGATTGCTGTGGGATCGCGCAGTGCGAAGCAATCACAACTGTACGCTTGAGCATTTAGGCACATTTTAGCATGCAGCGGTTCCTGACGCGACAGAGTAGGCTATTATAGCAGTAGGTATCGGTAATTTTCTTCTGAGTGAAGTATCTGTTACGTAGTAACTCTTTAACTGTAATCTGTGCCGCTATGTAGCTCGTAACCGAGCCGATCGCCAGTGGGCTGCCGCACGCGACAAAGAGCGCGCCCAGTACGTTTCCCGCTCAAAACGCATACGATATTTACGTACACTACCTACGTATATTAGGTTAATATTATTAAGTTTTGACTAACGATACGATGGTTAATTATAGTGAAGTCGTTGGATGTCATAGTCAAAAGAAAAAAAAAATTGTCTTTTTTTCATTGCCGAAAGATGAAGAAAGGTACGTTACGTTATTTGAAAGTAGGTAGGTACGCATTTCATCTGGCTTCAGTTAGTAGTACCTAGCAATTTTAAAATGCTTCTTGTGTGTAGGTACTCTGACTTTGTCTTCAAAATTCACGAGAAAGTTAGAAAGACAACCCTACCGCATTCGTGCGATGACGAGCTTGCATGTGAGTCGCATGGCGGGCAACACAATCTCGACTTTTTGTTCGCCTACTTATGGTACATTTCTTTTCGCTGCGAACAGCAGGTATTATTATTAAGATTTTGTAGGCTATTATGGCGTAGGTATTTTCGCTTTTGTATGGGAGTGAGTGATGTATCTGTTACGTAGTAACTATTTAGTAATCTGTGCTATTAGTTTAAACAATCATACTGCCCGCCTGATGTTAAGCAGTTGTCTTAGCCTATGGACGCTTGCAATACCAGAGGTATCACTTGCGTGTTAATTTTTTACACAAGGGCTTAAGATAACGTTTTTACCAAAACGCATCCCTAATGAGCGCTGGAGACCTGTACTCACACACAGGAACACGACTACACTACTACGTAAGGTGAACCATATAAAGGGAGTTAAATAGCTAGGAGAAGGAGAGTTGAGAATAGAAAAGAGGGTGTTAAATGTCGAGCAACTATTTTGCAGAAGAAATTTTTCAGCATATTGCCCCTTGACCCGAACATCGTATAATAAAAGTATCTAAGCTTGGAATCAGTTTCTCCACATAGTGATTGCCTGCTAGTAAACCAAGCTTTAGCTGACGGTCTATGGTCGCTTACAGTACCAGAGGTACATATCACTTGCGTGTTGCCGACCAAATTTTTGTTACTATCTTGAGTTCTTAGCATAAAGGAAAAAATTATTCGGGTTACAAGTTTTGGTAAGTTATTTTTATTTACATTACATACATAGGTACATATTTTGTATACTATACATTAATTTCTTATTCGGTTAAAATAAAACCAACACTTTAATACCTAAAATTTATTTAACAAAATAGTGTCATACAGTTATTTAAAATAACAGACATAAATGATAATTTGCAATACAACCTAGCATCCTAATTAAACCAGGTACTTTTCAAAAATTTATCCCACTAATAAAAAATAATAAAAGTAAAAGGACAAACAATGACGAATGCAGCACGAAGGAATGTTGGCTAACGCTAGTGTTCACAACACACTCACTGTGCGGTGTGCGCTGCGTGAAACTAGCTGTTTACATTGACCCACTTTAACACTAGAACGACGGGAGCACTCATTTGACAACATTTTGAAATTAGTTTAAATTCTAAAATGGTATGACTAAATTTGCTGACAATTTATGACTTTTAATATTATTATGAATACTAAGATTTTACAAAACATTGTCTTTTTTAAACATTTTAAAACTTTTTTATAAAATTATTATTATGTAAAAACTGTACTTGATTATTAAATTATATGGTTTTTATTATATTCAGTTCGTTATTTCATAAGATTTAAAATTCTCCTTTTACACACACTAAATAAATAAAGTTTTATATAAAAAAGCGCCCGTCTTTGTAGATATGAAGAATTTGCCGTCTTTCTAGTGTTAAATAATCAAATCGTAAAATTAACATGGCGTCTAATTTTCTATATCCATTACAATCTTCAGCGTAGTACATACGAACTGGCGCCATATTACAAATTTCCACATGCAGAAACATCCACAATCAGACTTCAACTGTTACACCGATCGATATAGTCATGCCCTACTAACTCTCTGGCAGCTACAAGCTTTATAATACTGTTAGCGGAACTAGAATAAAATTGCTTTTGTCAAAGATGTACAAGACACACAAGTCTCAGATGCTTCATGTTAACTAAATATAACTAGAATATAAAAACACTCAGTCACTCTATATACCTACTAAGAATTCGCTCTCAGACATGGTTGATGATAATGCTTAAACTATTTAAATTCTAAACACCAATTTATAAATTTTTACTATGGGAACCACTTCTGGTCTAGTTTTATTCTAATGTTACTTTGGTTTCATTGACTGGGAATATAAATTTATATCACCTGTTCCTGCCTGGATACAGTACTTGTCTACAAATTAATTATGCGATTATATGAGATTAAAATGTGGGATTTTTCATGGGAACAAATATATATACTACGAAGAGATACGACACATTTGCGCAAAATTATTGATATGAACAATATCCTAATCAGCAGTGACAGGGAATGTCTAATGTCAATTTGAAGGTAAATCACACAGATATAGATACACATAGATAACGCAAATGCACGTACTTCGCGTGTCCGAACCCCGACAAAGCGTCGAGGTTGGTCGCCGCAACTTACAGTCCGCGCGCGTCTGTTGTCGCTGCCGGTCGTCCGCAAAAACTAAAAAAATGCCTCGTTGCGTGATAATTAACTGCAATATCCCAAAAATTTCGAGCACCCAAAGACAGGAACATATTTCTTATCACAGGTAAGTTATTTTAACATTATATTATGCGTAAATTCATTTTAAAACTATTTTTTATGTATTTAGAGCTGTTATTTCAAGGATATACCTAAGTAACTATAGATTAACGTTAAGTAAAACAATATTCACATTACGTTGACGTGTTTGGTTTGAGCGTTGGAACTGACGTTGTGTGTTAAAAGACGATGAATATTACAACAAGCGATACTGTCGCGCATCGCTTCGACTTCGTGATACAGGCAATTTATCATTCGTCTGTCAAATCTAGCGACTAGTGTTGTTCGTTCTACAACATATATCAATAATCGATTTTAATCGATATCGGACCGACGAATGATATAAAAGAAAAAAGGTTACATATAAAAGAAAAATGGTCTACGTGAATTGATTAAATCTAGTGGCGGCAGTGACAAACGATCTTATTTATTTAGAACTTAATATACAGAACATGTATAAAGGCGGACTTAATGCCAAAGGCATTCTCTCTGCCAGTCAACCTAGGTATAGGGTAATGCAGAGATGAAACATAGTGTGTGCATATTAGTGTGAGGTCTAGAAAGAAGTAATTATTATGAGAAATATATAATAATTATAAATTAAATAAAAATAAAAATTATAAGTGATATATAGGTATATGCAAAATCACAACAATCTAGGTAGGTATATGTATATTGTATATATTTTAAAAAGACAACTTCCGCACTAGAGAACAAACTCTGTGTCGCGGGGGACTTTACAAACATACAATTAACGGACACAAATTACACCCAGACTCAGAACAAGTAGTAACGACATTAAAAATATGAGTAAGAGTGAGATAATCAGTTCGGCGGCTCCAGTTGAATCGATTGAATCGTAGCGGCCGGAGGAGCATTGGCGGCATCAGTGTCTTTGAATCGGTTTGGATTTCTCGTCACTAAATTTCGGCTGTGACGTCACAGTAGGTGTTAAAAAGTCGGCACGCTTGATTTCAATACAAACTGTGATACTTGCGTTATCTATGTGTATCTATATCTGTGGTAAATCACATCGACTAAGCGTTAAGAAATCAAATGTTAAGCTATGAGAACATCTCACAGCATGTCAATCTGGAATAACTTAACAGTAATACTTATAAATACACATTTTAAGAATACCTACTGGGTCCCACTTCAAATAATAATAGTTTTTACATAAATTAACATAGTTTGTACCGCCAACATTCACTAAGTGCGATAATCACTATGCAATTACATAAAAAGAAATCGATACATAGTCGCGAGTAGTGCGCTCGGCGCGCGTATATAAATGGAAAATACCCTGCCTATGTCCTTTTTATGTAAACACACAGCGACCTGCTAGTAATTTGTCTACTTTTAAAGTTACATCAGTCGAACGGTAAATTTTTGAGGAAAATAGTTTTTACATTCAAATATAATATACATTTTAACAACATCGAAACTCACCGTCGGCGAACTTAAACGTACATCCGAAAGATTTCACCTCGGAGCGACCGAGACGACGGCGCTCCGACGCCGTAGCGTCCGAAAGGATCACAGCTCTCAGAATTTCGTCCGAAAGGAGGGTTATTTTTAACGTTTTTTCTAGGGAGAGGCCCCTCGGGCGGGCTAGCGCCTCATTAACTGTAGGGTTGCGGTGGCAGGATCTCGGTCAGCAGCCGCTTGAGCGAGTCGATGCCCGTGAGGAAGCCGCAGTCCGGCCCGTGGTGCGGAGTGGCCGTGGCCAGCGGCGACTCGGCCTCGGCGCCCGCGAACGCCGTGTGCGCGAAGTCGATCATGCGGATGTCCACGCGCTCGTCGGGCGGCGGCGCGGGCCGCGGGGCCGCCCACGGCTCCCGCGTGCGCGCGCGCTTGCCGCTCGCCTCCGCCGCCTCCGCCTCGGCCTCCGCCTCGCCGCGCCACGACTCGCTGGACGTGGACGAGTACGCCATCCAGCTGTCGGCCGAGTCGGGGCTGGGCGGCTGTCGGCGCGGCGAGTGGCCTGCCACCTCGCCCTCCTCGTACCCACCCATGGTCTCCTCGGAGTGCGGGTGAAAGGGCTCGCGGGCGGCGGGCGCGTCGGACGAAATCTCGTCGTGCAGCGTGGACATGTCGAAGTGGCCGGGCGAGGGCGGCAGGTCGGCGGAGCTGCTGGACGCGTCACCGTCGTACTCGCATGCGACACCGCTCGCCGCCTCCGCCGCCAGAACGCTCGCCAAGTCGCCCTCGTACACTATCAGTAGGGAGCTGCAAAAGATGATAACTCACTGTCAATTTTTTCAGTGCAATCAGAAGTATAGAGCGGCGACTCTCAAAAATAATGAAGAGCATCGAGTTAAAGGTAAATCATGGATGTACTGAATTATTGTCCCTTATTAACTATAACCAACATATTATACTAATATCGATCAAAATATTAAATTATTGAATAACTCGACTTCATATGAAGGATCGCGAAATGAAGTGTTGCAGCGCGGGCACTCGAGGCAGAGATCGAGAAGTAGTCTGTACTGACCAGGAATAAAAGCGGTAGCTGGTCTGCTTGGCGATGGCGCGGCGCAGCGCGTCCAGGTCGCGCAGCACGCGGCGCACCACGCGCGCGCGCAGGCCGGCGCCGGCGCCCGCGCCCTCGCCCGCGAAGAAGTCGCGCAGCGCCTCGCGCAGGCCCGCCTCGCTCAGCGCGCGCCCCCAGTACTTGTCGCGCCGCACGCACGCGCCCGTCTCCGGCACGTACACCTGCGCAGGGACCATCCAGGTTATCATTGTGGACGACTGATACGAGACAATAAGTATTCCAAAAGTAATGGACTCGAATCCCACCTGCATGCCGCAGAGTCTGACGCCGAGCGTGGCTGACGTGCTGGCCGCACACTTGGCGATCTGTTTGGTGCGTTTCTCTGCGGTGGCATCGTCGCCGTGCTGCCGAGTGCCCATTTTTAGGTCGAGCACGCACGGCCGACGATACGACGAAGTTATATTCTCCATCATCAGGAAATCTATAAAGAAACAAAATAAGTATCACTTTGTCGAGACTGTGCGATTGTGAACGAATCGAAAGTTTCGTGTGATGATACTTACACTGCTTGTTTGTGTTGTCTATGTGGGCGATGCTTTTAAGCACATCGCTCGCATTGCCATTTCTGTGAACCTTAAATCTGTAAAAGGAAAAAAGGCAGTTGTATTAATTCGTCGCGCGCTACACTCTAAGCTATATTCGACACATAATAAATTAGGAGCTAATGAAACACAGATTTGTGGTTATCTGTTATATTGTTACATTGAATCAAATATTATCATTACCACGACTCCACGAGGCAAGTCATCGGAGGCTCGCAGAGTGTGAATGGGTCGTGCATCGGTCACGCGTTAGTGGGATAGTCATGTAAGTATTGCGATCGTATGAATTAATGGCGACTTCGGTTGCCGCGGACGTACGCCAACGTCAAAGCTTCTGAAATATGATAAAGGACACATGACAAGTGTCGAGGAGTATCGGTCGGCGGTGCCGCGAGTCTCGCGGATACGCACTTGAACACATCGTCGCGCTTGCGCTTGCCGCCCAGCGACTGCTTGCGCCCGTTCTCGTCGCGGAAACATGGAGAGTACCGCTTGTCCAATTTGGGGCCACCAGTGTTAGATGCCTGCATCACGCCTGAAACAAACGGCCTCGCCATCAATATAGGGTCCACTTGCACACATACACACACTATTGACAAATTATATCACTGGTTTTATTTTAAACACCATTTGATCCAATTCAGAAAACTATTTAAAAACTAAAAATCAAAAATAATCATACTGTTCACTTTCATATTAATGAATGAAGTATGTGAAACGATAGAAGATTTAAAAACTCATATCCCCAGCCGGGTGTCGACCCCGAAGCTGGCCAGTGGTTCACTGGATCGGCATTGGGACATACAGTGAGTTCACTTTATCCACTATCTACGTTTGGTAAAATCAATATTAACTTACTATTGTGCAAGTTGCCAGCGTTATTTTGATGAGGAAGTGAAAAAGGTTACTTTGTTTTTCAACAGGGTTTGTATATCTTTTGTATCGTGTGTCGTGTTACTGTACCGGTAATCGTGTATGTGATCAAACAATTTTGATATTGTTGTAAGTAGACAATGCATGTATGTGGGCGTTTATGCGAGTGTGTGGGTATGTGTGTGGTGTGGGTGTAGTTTTTAAGTAAAGGTTTACAAACCCAAAATGTAAAATTACCGCTAGGGCGCTATTAGGGGCGGTTGTGTGGTGCCGCGTCCGGCGTCGCTCCGCCCGCCGCAGCGCCGCAGCCCTTGCGACAACAAGGAAACTAATATTGTGTTCCTGACCCCAGGCCCGCTCCCGCTCCCGCTCGATCGCTCGCACTCAAACCCGCCCGCCGCGCCCGCGCTTTAGCGAGGCACGCCATCAACCTCCGACTCAATAACAAAACCTAATGGCGTTCGCTACCACACGTTGAACTTTTACTTTGTGTTACGTATCTTTTGTACTCTGTACACACACCGAGTACCGTGCATCTATATGTAAACATTGACACTACAATACTTTATGAAATAAAACAGAGCACCTTATCAGTGCTGAATTGCGGGACTATTTAAAAAAACTTTTTAAAAGTCGTTCAACAAGAACATTGATAAGTTTCTCCATGTCGCAAAACAAAAGTATAAATAAAAACTAATATAAATAATAAATCCAATAAGGCAATCAAACATTTAAACAACAGTTACATGCAACTTTTGAACATTTATATTTACTCCGCTTAAGATAAATATATGGTAGGTACCTAACTAAAGTAAAAGTTCAATTAAATGTTTGATGCACAATGTCAGCATTATGAGTGTATAAAAGTACCTTGGGCTATTTTATACAATAAACAAAGCTTGGGTAACACTAGAATACAATGATATTGCCATATTGTGCACCATTGTTATAAAAAACAATATAATATTTATATCTATCAAACGTATGTCGCTAATATGCTACATATTTATCGAATGATTCACTTGTTTGATACCTACTTCGTAGAGCATATTAACCACAGATTAAAATGGTCATCAAAATATAAAATCTGAACGGACAAATATTTTGTTGGAGTAAATTGAAATAAGCGCCTAATTTTAACTTATTAAATACTACACCTGCTAGGAAAGTGCCTTTATACTTCTTCCACAAAATTCGTCATGACTATCACACAAATAACACAGAAAAATAATATCTATTTACAACGCGCTGTGTTAGAAAAGTAAATAGAAATAGATATTTACACAACAGCTAGAAGAGTTGTATACAAATCCATTCCTAGACTGTGTTTTTAAATCTTTAAATGACATCAAACTCATACATATAACAAAATGCCGAATCAAAAACTTTTATTCCTACTTATTTAAAAAAATACATTTGATAGGTTCTTTGAAGTGAATTTATATAAATAAAAAGTAAATTATTTTTCCTCGTAGGTGTAGTATAAAGCACTATGTATCATTCGGGGAAAAGTTCGATTACCAACAAGTGTGACCTTGCACCCTTGTTGGTAATCGGTCACTATTTCCCCTAGAACAATGTAATAGTACCAACTATAGATAAACTTAACAGTATACTTACCAAAGGTCTTACTGTTCCTGTAATTGTATCAACGATACTTTTTGGTCTATAGCTATGTAATGACTATTATTTATTAATTGTAATAATATGGTATATTACTATTATATACTTATAATTTTGCGGTCGGCGGGTTTGCATAATTCCAACATTCATCCGTCTCTATCATACACATAACTCAATTTGAAAATGATGGTTACGATCATCAAGCAATAAGGAAAGCCAATATCAGAGTACTTAATCATATATTTATTATTTCCACAGCTTTATGTTATCGAATTGCGATTCCGTTAGATAATATCTATTTTGTATGACGCAAATAAATGATAAAAAAAAATATCAAATTGATTCAAAATAACACGAATAATGCGGTTTTGAGGCAAAAAGATAAAAGTATTTATTAAATACGATATGCATAATGCTGCGGTAAATAGATAACAAATTTAATTTTTCCATTTCTAATCTAAACTTCCTTAGTGCTTCAAATGCAAACACATTAAACAACACAATTGATAATGTAAACAAAACGTAAATAATATTATTATAATAACAGAAAATAATGTAAGATGCAATGAATGAACATGATGCATTCAGCGAATCGTAAAAGCGTACCGGGCGGGCATTGATTCGTCTCCGAATAGACAAAGGAATATAATGCTCACCTTTGTATCTGGGTACGAAGTTATGGATGTCTTCAGGAATGTTCTGGTAGAAATGCAACTCGCGTATATTGAGCGGCTTGATAACTGTACTGTCGTTTAACACCAGGAGTCTGGTGTGGCCCCCAACCTGTAGACAAGTCACCACAATCTCTTAAAACAACTGTTCAATGTTGCAATATACATTTTTGGTCAAGGACAATACTTTTTACTTTTCTGCTAAGGAATAACTGCTACTCAACAAAAGCTACGGGAAAACCGCATCTTAGGTTTTATACCTGAGATGCGGTTTTCCTGTAGCTTTCGTTGAATGAAACAAGATGCATTTTACTAAAACTTGTCATGTATGTAGTTGTGCAGTTTTTCTTTAGGGCCAGAATAAAACAATTGTACCGATGGACTCAAAGCCGTATTTAGTTTCCAGGTTTATTTATTATCCACATTATTTAATCAGAATCTTTTTTTATCTTTGGTTATCTCACTGAAATTCGGGCTTAGTCACAAACTTTATCACACAGTCACAAAGATCCTCCTTAAACAACATTTTTAGAGTATCGAAGTAAACAAATAGACTTCACAAGTTTGCAAGTAGGTAATAGCCGATTAATATCATATAATTTTATACGTATCAATTTTTAAAATTTCAACATTCAATATTTAAAAAACGTCAAAGTGCTCGGGGAGTAACTCCCCATCTTAGAAGTCATGAGCTGCTAAAACCGTACCTTATTCTTAGTCCGTATTATTGTGACTGGCGATTTCGGAACCCTGCATTGTGCGTGACCCGACATGCACTTGGCCCGTTTTTTTAATTAGTTACAGCTCAAGTGTATCGTTATTATTATAATGCATTATAATAATAACGATACACTTACTACTATACTAGGTTTATAAACCTAACAACTCAATTTTACGAGAAGAGAACGTTAATAAGACATATACATACAACAGTTTTTATCATTCAACTGATACAAGACACTAGTCACCTAAACATTGTCAACCTTGTAACGTATGAGTCATATTTGATTGGTTATATAGGCATTTACCTATATTATGTATATATGTACAGTACACAGCTCGCCGTCATCAGAGTTGAATGTTTTCTTTATCTGATAATTCGACGATTTTGGGGACATTTTGGTACAATACCATTATCGTTCGCTTTTTCTTATATAAACACGTTTACAAAAACAAAGTTTGTATGTAGTTAGAGTGTGACATATGAATGCAATGCATTCACATGTCAAGCTCGCGCGATTCGTTGTGTAGTATATGCATTCGCTAGCTTATCGATTTATCTGCTTGTGGTGGGTGAGAAAATAATAGTAAAAAAATATAGCGGTGAAGTGTCATTGACCCCGAGATGCGCATCACCTGGGCGCGGTGCGACGACCCTGCTCGACGCTCCGCCTGGGGTGCACCGGGTCACATTGTACAAGTTAACTCGTTCACCAGTGCATCGAAACAGCCACAAACATAAATAAACAGTACGCAGTTGAAGTAATACTTCTAAACAAATATTATGTTTGTATTATATCATCATCGGAGATCATCTGATAAATTGATGAATAACGTTGAAGAATAAAACTATTAAAAAATAACAATGAATCAGTAGCTAGCGGTGCCTACAATACAAGAGACAATGGTCGGCAGGCAGCGTGTCGCCATGACACGTGAGTAATAAAGTACTAGTCTTGCTAATATACCGTTTCGCTACGTTCCGGACGGTAGACCGTCACTGTGCACTTAGCACCACATCACGTTATATCTACTAGCAACAACTAATAATAACACCAAGTGCTAACAACCATCATGAGGAAACAAACTTAATGTAGGATATGCCTTGATACGTTCTTTAAAATATTTATGGTTGGAGGAAAAATATTTGTCCTGTTTCCCAGTCACTTTAAAATTCTTGTCCTATTTATAGTCGAGGCAAGTTCGAAATATAACTGTTGTTCACAATTTAAGCTAAAGATAAACAAAATTAGCCAACTTTACTAATCCTAACCAAATAACACGAGGATGAACAAATACCAAGAGGCGTGGTGTTGTTGACTAAAATATAAGAAGTAAAAAAACGTACCTACAAAACTAAGCAGCTAAAGCAAAACCGGTAACCGTTAAAAAATCATTAATAAAAACACAAACACATCTCTTAAATTGGCTAAGAATAGATTTTGTTGACATCAACAGCTGAAAGACTACTCAAAATTTTGGTCATGTTTTCACTACGGCTGCTTAGAAAATCATCAGCATACAGCGGCCCACTCTACCAGTTAGGTTTACCGTTAGGTTCTCCAGTTGTGAACCCTTCATCCGAAGTAGGGTTGACGGCGGCCAGCTTAACTTACTAATTATCTTGGCTTCTGCTTTATAACCAGGTTGATTACTTGTTAACCCTAGTATGCTATATTATTGCAATCTAGATGAAAGTTTATGCCAAAAGTTAATTCCAAAATTGAGATTTATCATTTTATTTTTTTAAATTACAAATATCATCTACCTGATAATAAATGGTAAGCGTTGCTTAGGGACATCCGTACCGTGGATATAGTTGGGTGTAAGGTATTGGAGGCTCAAAAAGCCAGGGTCGCATGCCTGAGTCACTTGTAAAGTAACCGGACATGTTAAGATCAGGAAGACCTCTTTGACTAACGACTTCACCAAGGTAGATAAGTAGAGTTTATTATTTAATTCGAACATATGTATATATCTATATAAACTTATTTATTTCGCAAGAAATAAGTCTGAACTTTGCAAAACTGGTATCCATTTCAACCTTCAGAACTTCGGTACGTTAAAAAGAAGGTATAATAACCTGATTGTGTAGGGGCAGCACGTCGACCTCGTGGCCGTCGTCGGGCGAGAGCGGCGAATGCACCACACTGACGACGGGCGGCTGGGCGCGCTTACGCTCCGCGCCGCGCCGCTCCGGCTCGCCCATGCCCCAGCCGAGAGAGTACACCATCACTTCGGCCGAGCCACCGCCGCCACTGTCCACCTGCAACAACATACGCAACAAATCAATAAAACTCCAAACATTCGCTCTCTCTCGTCGTATTTGATCTGGTGATCGTGGTTCGGCAGAAGGCACTTCACCTTCTGCATTGTGATGGTTGACATCTGTTGTGATGTTTAGCATCGTACATTTGCCATCTTATGTAAAGGCTTTCAATGAAAATACCAATGTAGTCATCTGCCCATATTTTATAATATATTATTTTAATACCTAGTCTTTTATTGTAAACTTGGCTTAACTTAAACGTTGACGTAATTGTAATGGTTTCTAAATCAATTACATAACATGAAACACGTTTCCATAAAATTAAAAGTAAATTGCAACATAAGGAGCATATTTAGTATTGCGTCCAGTTTATATTTGAACTACTAACGAACTGTCCAGCAATCCTACTAATATTACACACGTTAGTATGTGGAAAAGGATGAATGTTGATCCTCCTTCACGCAACAACTGCTGCTTTTACATCAAAATTACATAATTAGGATACCTTTATTCTAAAAAATAAAATGAAATCCACATGGGCGAAGCCGCGTCTGTGATACTACTTCATTTTGACGTGACTGATAAAGGAAAGTACATAAATGTTTTTATGGATGATAGATACACGATATTTGCGATGTACGATTCGCCTTGAATAGAGATACAAAATGAAAGTGGTAATTCGTTGTCTTCGTTACCTTTCCCTCTGGGTATACAGTATATAATAATAATAGCAACCCATATATGTTGCGCATGCTGGCCAGCAATGGATGCGCATGCATCCATTGCTGGCATAGTCTTTTTATCGCGATAACCGACATCCACGCGGGCGGAGCCGCGGGCAACAACTAGTCACTAATAAAAAAATACTAAGTATGTTCTTCTAAATGATTACTTTCTCAAATATCAAAGCATATCGTCGATAAAATATCAAAAATTGTTTAATCTGTAGATAAAAAGAAACTGGTCTAAAATGTATTACAATTTGTACCGTTTTTTTAAATATAATGAGCACCTAAAATATAAATTGAATTGAATAATAATATACATTAAGTTACCTGCTTCCACAAGGCTTCAAAATTTAAAGACCATGGCCATTGGCAAATAGCATTAATTAAACTGACCTCAATTGATAGCTTTGAAACATCACTGATGCAATGTTAAATATATTTACAATATTGCATTATTGTGGATGATAGTAAAGTTGTACTAAAAAGTGTATTGATGACAATATTTAAACATTGCAAGAGTTCCAAAAGGATTTTTTAAATTATTCTAACTAGCCTTCGCCCGCGACTTCGCTAGCGCGTTGTGTTGATAAAAAAATAGCATAATAATATGTCATGGTATAATGTAGGTAGTATTTTTAAATAAAATCAAATAGATGCTGTGGTTCCGGATATCCTCTACATATAAACTAACTTACAAAATCCGCTCTCTCTTTATAATATTATATAAAATTAGTGTAGATTAGGGTAAGTCAAAAACAAATCTATCGAGTGAAACACTTGGTAGTAGTATATATATAAATATCAAACTCCAATTTCGACAATTACCGTCCTGTGTAGAACATTCGAGAGGCCCTTCGAATGAAGCTGGTGGCCACTGTCTCTTGCTAACCGCACGACTATCTCATTAAACCTTTTTTACTCCTCTCACTCGCACTTGCCTGAATATAAATATGAGAAAAGAGCACAGTGAATAACCCAAAAGATTACTACGCATCACTTGCTCTTACAACAAAATGATACTCTGAAGTTTTCTATTTCTATAACAAAAATAAAGGGTACATCCGGTAATCAATTCGTTTTGGTTCACCTAAAACATTGACGTATTTACGATATTCTTTGTATTCATCAATGAGTTATTATGACGCAACAGCACTACTGTTTTCAATACTTGAGTGTCGCGTAGTCGGGATTGCGTAGCGAGTAGCTATAAAGCTTGCCAGCAAAGTCGCCCGCGGCGTCACCAAATTAGAAGCGAACCCGTGGTCGCATCTGTTTCGCTATATTTGTATGACGCGGTAGCCCCGCCTCGCCGGTAGTCTGAGGCTCGTCAGCGAACCACCTCCCGGCACGTCATAACAGTAGGAAATACAAAAATAAGTCTTTAAAAAAAAACGTCACATAATCATATGGTTACAGTAAACAACAGCAGTTTGGCAGGATCTCAGAGCCAGAATAATTAATACATTCTACGTTATATAACTCGTAAGCCTGCTGCTACAGTTTAGTTAAAAATATACAGTAGCTATGCAGTATGTCAATTATATTATTTATAAGCACGGGCGTGTGTATTATCGAGGAGACCTTCAAACTCTTGATAACAGCAATTTATGCGTATGTAGCATTTATCCTTTTGCGTATGCGCTATACAAATGTTCAATAAAATTTAAAGTGTGACCAACTGACGGAACATCAAAATGTTTGTTGTCGTAAGATAAATAGGGTCATGAATGTTGAGAACCGGATAGTACAAGTTTGGTGAAGACGAGTAGTCGTTGTTTCGACATACTTGTACATAGTTAAATTTATCGTGGAATAGACGACTGCAGATCTACTGTTATTATAACTATTACGTAACCTAATAGGCATGGGAATAGAACGTTATGCGCAGTGTCTGGTGCTCCAACAGCTTCAACAAACGGTTTGTTTATAGTTAATACTTACTAAACGTTATTGTATTGACAATGATGTTGGTATAAAAAGTTAATTTCAATTAAATTACAAGGTAAAGTCAGACAACTTCATTTAGTCAAGGAAGGTGACTTACCAGAAGCAATTTGTGAACAATAAAAAGTGTGGATAAACTAATTCCATGAAATTGTAATTATTTCTAGCCAGTCAAATACTAATAACAAATGAGTACGTAGGAATAGCTGCACACTACGTTGTAGGTATATTTATAGTTTGTGTGATTCACATTTTCATCACTGTGTCTATCAAAATAACTGCTAAAAGCACCTAAACTATTGTCGCCATGAAGCAGTTATTAATTTTAAATTCTAGCAAAAGTGCCTGGATTTGAAAATAATGTGGTGTCTTATTACTTTTATATGAGCTTATTCATATTGGGTATTGCGTATGCAATATTTAGTACGTACCTATATTTTTTAAGAGAAACTACTATCCAAGAATCATGGCCAATTATGTCAAAAACTCTGAAACAATGTAAGAATTAAATTTGATTTGATGATTGTTTCTTCATACCTATTGAAGTGATAAAATAGTAGGTACCCATGCTAAAGCGGAGGCTTATTAAATACTCTATTACTAGTTAGAGAGTTCATACTAGTTATAGACCGAAAACAATAATTATTTATAGGTATTATCGTATTAGATATTTACTCATAATCACGCTCGTTACTTAATTTAAAATAAACTTCTTGATTGTTAAAATCTCTTCATGAATTTCTTTATTGTGGTTTCAGATAAACATAATATAATACACTCAACAATTTAATACAGCGACCCTGACGTGGTACAAATAATGCTAACAAGTATTCTGGGCATCCAGCTACATATTTATGAACATCGTTTGACATCTGCTTGCGCGTTGACAACAGCTATTATTCTCAGAGGCCAGAATTTGTAGCATAACTAACACAATATTATGTAGTTTAAGTGAACTTGACTCTGTTAGAAACAATTTTAATTACATGATTGCCTACTAGCCTATTTCTTCAAGAATGTACTTAGGTAGAACAAAGCACGTATGTTTCAGTTTATTCGATACTGCTCTTAGCTTTGCAATCTGGTGCAACTATACATTTTTGATGAAACGACAGTAAGGAGCGGGGATAACCCAGAAAATGCGAGAGCAGTCGCACTTGCACTGGCCAAATTTAGGTCACTAGGTTACGCCACTATACGGCTACACCTAGAATATGTTCCAGTTCTGATATAAATTCAATAAGAAATAAAACTGCTCACAAAAGAATATCCTATATATCTATTTTATTAATAGTTTCATTATTCTCTACTCCTAAAGCTATCGGATTGAATTATTTTATGATAGTGAAAGTAAGTACCTACGTATTCTTTTTAACGGAACAAAATGCAATCGTTAAATGGCAAGAAATATCATAAAACGCAAGAGATCACAGGAGCGTTAGCTTTTAATAATGTAATCACGAGATAATGTAATGCGACAAAGTACTAAACAGCTGTGAACTGCCAACAATCATTCTAGATTAATACTCGTTGCAGGGTAATATAAAGGAGATCAATAAAACTACAGTCAAGTGGTCGACCACTAAGTGAAGCTAACGAAGTGAGTGAATCACGTGTATTGACAGCCGTCACTGTGCACTACACTGAGTACCTAACAGTGAATACCGAGACTGATATTTATAAAGCCACTGTGATATTTTTAGAATAAACAGAATATGGCATTATTGATCTCGTTAGATATAATGGGCTCGGATTCGTCCCCCAGTCTGTCTACGTGTATTGATTTCGTGTAAGAGCAGACTGTGTCTCTGTCGTTGACGGGCAAAATGAATTAGTTTTGATCTATTATAATATTTTTGCCATTTCGTTTAGGTACATGTAGAAGTATGACTATTGAGAATTCAAATACTGTGTGTTGTAATATTACATCTGTAAGGGGTAAGCAGAGGTGTAGGTGCTAGTTTTTTGGCTGTGCTCCTCTGTAAGGAGGTCCTCCTTACAGAAGAGCACAACCAAAAAACTATACACAATTTTCCTCCTACCCCAGTCGGGTTTGTTCTTCATATGATACCTATCTTAGATATAAACCATCGTAAAATACACATTATAAACATTTTTTTATAAAAAACATGAAAGATATTATTAAAGATTTATATTAAGAAGATTTTGCGTCCGTTTCGTCCATCTAAGACGTCGCAAGTAAAAAGCACTCACAACGAAAGCAACTATGGCACATTTGCTTTTGTTATTTCCTTAGTTATACCATTCTGTTTCCCCAGTAATGTTGTAAAACAAACTATAGTAAAGAAGTCGTCGTCCATCATTGTTATAGTTGGCGAGAATCAATGTGATGTTGGTTTGAATGAAAACACGCTAATCGAGCCAAACCGTTGACTCATCGTTTTCATTCAACCAACTTTGTTTTTAAATTGTCACGACACTACTTAGCACAATATATAATGAATGAAACAAACTGGTAATACATTAAATACTAAATTGTACATAATACAACACTATCGATTATTGCGCCTATTTTCTCATTAATTTACCATAAGTATTACTAAAAACGAGTGTAATAACATTTCATCACTAAAATGCACACATGTACATATATCCGACTATTTTAAGTGTATTATGTAGTATCATGAGTTTTACTTGACCGACGACATAAAAAATGGTGGCTGATTACGTAATGAATTACATTGCAGGTGATTTACATCACTAAATATGTACTTGATCTTGGTCGTTCATATTGAATGATTTTATACTCCCACACTTCATTAAACGTCACAATTAGTGATGTGTATGATGTTCTCTGTATTGTTAGCTAATTTGTTGCTGTGGGTGGTTCCGAGTGATTGTACTAAACAAGCACGTGGTACAGCACGCATTCGATATAGAATTGCACGTCAACAGAATCTACGGTGCCAGCTTTAATTACTTGAACAATAAGCTATTATACCGTGATTGATTGATGTACGAAACATGCTTAGATAACAATATCGCCGACAAAACATAGGTACTGCACAAAAGCAGAGCGCAACTAGCTGATAAAGATACGTTATTCTAAACATGAAACAAATTCACCGAGGTCTTATTTTATGTTTATGTATAACGATCAAAGTCAACTAGTAGTGCAATAAAATGTAATGCAAATGCACAACTGTTATGAACGCGAAGCGGAACAGTACAGGGAGGTTTGTTCACTACGGAAAATTCCACAAAGCTTTCTAGAGCCCCAGAGAGCACGCAGACTTACGACATACGGCTGTGCAGCGCGGGCGCATGGCGTACTTCACATCGATACTTTCACTCAATGCGCGTTTGATGCAAAGCCACCATGAACTATATGCTGTGTGCCATTCCATACCTACTGCCAAAAGGAGCAAGACAAGGAGTCCTGCAAGACTCCCTTTGCTTCGAATTTTACGACAAGATCATCACAGCTCGAGAAATTAATCTATAAATCTTTTAAATTTAGATATTGTAGTCCACTGTAGGAGACAGGCTTCCCAGATTAGACCACATCGCACACACAAACAAGGTCAGTTTTAACTATGTAAAAATCACATAAAAGTCATAAAATGTGTGAAAGAGAGAGACAGTGGTGGCGCGGCGCGTGAAAAGTTACGCTCCATGCAACCTACAAGCACAGTATTTGGGACAGATATTATGACAAACTGTGGGAAATTTTAATATTCATGTGCTAGGCAACTGACTGTACAAGTTTGACCGGTTTATTAACAATTAACTGTCAAATTAGCATCGAATGTAAATTCAAGGACAATGGTTCACATTTAATGAATCAGTTAAGAAATTAACAATAGTATTTATGTCCAACGAGCCAGTCAGCTCTTTATTTAATCTTCATTTTGATTTAATATGTGACTTAGTTATGAATTATTTAGCAGAGGCAGAATGGTTTATTATGGAAATTTTCCAAGACTTATCTACCTACCTATAATCTACACTGACACCATCCATGTCTGTCATACCATTTTAGAACAAGCGACGCTTTAGTCATATAGCCTCAAAACCGCAAAAATGGTTTGCAATAGCAGAAATGTTATAATAAGCACCTATAATTTACGGTGACAACATCGACTCACGTGTAAAACTGTCATATGTTTCAATACAAACGAAGCCACAGTCAACTACAATTTTAGTCTGAAAACCACAATACTGGTTAACAATTCTACACAATAAACATCAGATGACAGACAAAGATGAGCAAACAAAGTATACGTAAACAATTGTCTTAGTAATCTTTACATTAAACATACTTTCACATAAGAAATGTATGTAGCTAGTTTATTTTAAATTAATTTATATACATATATATATAGATATAGCGAAGGCATTCGATCGGGTCTGGCACCGGAGTATTCTATCGAAGTTACCATCTTACGGGCTCTCCGAGGGATTATGCAAGTGGATTGCCAGCTTTTTGTCCGGCAGGAGCATAAGAACCGTCGTTGATGGTTGTTGCTCGGATCGCCTGGACATCAATGCTGGCGTTCCACAAGGCTCTGTGCTGTCCCCGACACTGTTTCTGCTGCATATTAATGATATGTTATCCATTGATAGCATTCATTGTTATGCGGACGACAGCACCGGGGACACTTTTTACATGGGCCGCGCAAACATCCCTCGTTCTGTTGTAGACGAAAATCGCGAAAAACTTGTGTCTGAAATCAGCAGCACTCTGTCCAGAGTCTCTGATTGGGGTCGACTAAATTTAGTCCATTTCAACCTCACTAAGACACAAGTTTGCGCGTTCACCGCTAAAAAAGGCCCATTTGTTATGGCTCCACAGTTCCTGGACACAGCCCTTAAGATATCCAAGAGCATTGGGATTCTTGGCGTTGACATATCCTGCGAGGTCCAGTTTCGTCACCACTTGGAGGACAAGGCCAAGCTGGCATCTAGGAAGCTCGGTGTGCTCAACAGAGCAAAGCGGTACTTCACTGCGGGCCAAAGATCGCTGCTTTACAAAGCGCAAATTCGGCCCCACATGGAGTACTGCTGCCACCTTTGGGCGGGAGCACCTGGATGCCAGCTAGGACCTTTTGACTCGATCCAAAGGCGCGCTGTGAGGATTGTTGACAATCCCAAGTTCACAGGTGGTATTGATCCACTTAGTTTAAGGAGAGACTTTGCCTCCTTGTGTGTGTTCTACCGCCTGTACAACGGGCTGTGTTCCGAGGAATTGTTTGATATGATGCCCACGGCCACATTTTATCAACGCACCTCCCGCCACCGACAGGGAGTTCATCCACACAGTTTAGAACCTTTATCGTGCCGCACTGTGCGGTTTCAGAGGAATTTCCTCCCACGTACGATTAAGTTGTGGAATGAGCTTCCTGCCGAGGTTTTTCCGAGAGACTATAGCATGGGGTTCTTCAAGAAAGGAGTTATAAGGTTTCTAAAGGGTCGGCAACGCGCGAGTGATACCCCTGGTGTTGCAAGCGTCCATAGGCTACGGTAACTGCTTACCATCAGGCGGGCCGTATGCTTGTTTGCCTACTTGGTAGTATAAAAAAAAAAAAAAATGTCATTTGACAAATCTTTACATAAAACAAAGTCCATCCTGCTGTCTGTACGCTTAGATCTTTTAAACTACACAGCGGATTTTAATTCAATTTTATACACCATTAGATAGAGTGATTCAATAGGTGTCTATGTATAATACAAGTATTATATATTTACATAAAATTAAAAAAAAACCGAACCAATCGAGGGCGGGTCGCTAGTTTATAACCATGATAAGCATGAAATTTCCAGCCACTTTGTTTCTCATAGCCAACAAAAGAGACACACACAAAATGTTTATTGAAAATACAGTATCTAGAACAAAATATATATAATAAGTAAAAATAATAAGTTTAACAGTCAATTAGAAAACAGAGTTTGGAAGACACTCCCATGTTTCCAAAAAAATACCATCAGAGAAATATCTCGGTACTTACATAAAAGTAACTTGTCCATAAGGTACCTTTCCTTGTATATTTTTTTATACTAGGTAACCCAGGTTGTTACGTATGTGAAACTGTGTGTTGGTATTACAAAGCTATCAAAAAACTACAATTATGTGATTGTAATGTAACTAGTGCAGCTAAGGACAGTAACACTATAAATACAAATAAAATATATATTACAAGAATAATGAAAAAACTACATGTATAAATGATAAATAATATTTTTGTTTAATCAGGTCATGTCGTAGAAGACTACTGAATAACTTGTTTTTCCACGCAGTCATTGTAATTAGTGACGTTTGTCAAAAACAAACGGATACAATTTAACATAACTTGAATTTTATAAGTCGTATGACTAGTTTATGGTATTTACATCCGCAATAATTAGTAATCACCATCTCTATCATCATATTATTTACTCGTAGTAAGGCCAACGATTTTTTTGATATATACTAAGATACTAATTTGCCGACATTACCCTCATGTACCCATGTATTTGTTATAAAATTATAATAAACGTGAAGTTAAATGAGCCAATAATAAGCGTATTGCTACGAATACATTATTATCATCAACTGTACGTAGCCAGAACAAATTTAAAAGTCAAATGTTAACCATGAAACAAATAGTTTCGGTGACTTGTACACTCGGAGATAAGGGGCGCTTTAGAGCGTGTACTGTGCACAGCAGTGAGGTCTGACGTGGTGGTGGCGGCGCGACGCGATACGGTACCATCACGCGATTCGAACCAATATTAACTTGTTCTCCAACTTATAAAAGAAATAAACCAGCCCGTGAACCATCGAGCGTTCTCTCAATGACTTTATCAAAAGTAGAGGACATGCCTAAACCAGTTTGGTTTATATTAGTAATCACCATTTAGGTGCAAATAAGACGGATGTAAAAACAATGACAAAAAGAAAGTCAAAATATCAACAACTAAAATGACAGTTTTAATAGCACGTATGTCGTCATTTACTTACTTGACTATAAACTTCCTTGAGCCCGCTCGTGGTGAAATCCCAAATGGAACACGTTCACGATGAAATTGTCTTAGTCTATCACAAGCACAACCACTACAACTGACACACAATATTACTCAACACACAGGAACAGAACTGGGTAGAGAGCCAAGCGATGTAACACACTTTTCAAATAATACTTTGCTCTTTCGTGTTCGTAAAAGAATACATGGGCAATTTAAAACAGGTTTTCTTTGTTGAAGCGTAGACTTGCACAAAAAAAAATTAACGCAAAAATAAAAGTAGCGCTACGAAACGCGAACACTTGTTTCTCTTGGCGTTGCGCACTAGTGACTGAGACGATAGCGGGCGTCGCGCGAACCTCGAATCAATGTTGCGCAGCAGGTCGCTGTGTGCCGTATCTGTAAACAGTGGACGCACACATCGATACGAGGGATACCCGACCTAGCCGGAACAGCGGGGGACAGCATTGTCCCGCCACGGGAGCCCGTCTGGATAGTACCTGTTCGACCACTACTGTGCCGTGTAAATGAACCCTATGTGACCCCTGTAACATTTTACAATATAATGCTTAGAACGGAAAAGCTACCGTTTGCTTCCGATAAAAACAATAACAAACTCAAAAGAAGATTAATTAATATTCGCAGACTAGTTGCAGACTAGTAGCAGACTAATTGATGAATAAATAATTGTGACCGTAGGTATACGGTCACAATTATTTATTCATCAATTAGTGTACCTACCTACACCTAACAAGCGACAATACCATATAATATTGTGAAGTAGATAATGCTATTCACATTAATGGTCTTGTTAAATGATCGAATAAAATTAAGTAATTAAATGTCTCAAAGGATGATTTTTCTAAGTGCAATTCAAACAGCAAGAAAATCTAGAAATGTCGAAAATGCTTCCAAAAATATTACAAACAGCGTCAAGATAGTACAATCCAGATACCATTCGTATGAATGTAAAACCAGCTGTGGGATTTGAAACAGCTCATAAACCATGAAAAAGAAAATGATAATCACAATAAACAAGTACAACAATGCACGCAACAACAGTATTTTCATAGCTCAAGATACTAACACCATTTTAAAAGTGCTTAGATGGAAAATAACCGTGACGAAGGAAATCGATCGAATTTTGAAGCTCTATTATAAGTGATAATAAATTGCCTACATAAAAAAACTATAAAGTTCTAGATAATGTTTTGTACACATTCAATACCAATGTCAATTGTCTATCAAAATAGTTATTTAGTGGTTAAATGCTCCAAAACAATTTAAATAGTACAATATTCTGGGAAATCTCGGAATATTTGATGGTTTTCAGTAAATTATCTAATTTACCGAGGCTAGCTTCAAAAATTCCATGTTCAAACTACTAACAAGACTATGCTAATTTGAAGTAGTGTTAATAAAATAAAACTTACCAAAGTTTAGGAAACATATCAGCAAAATCATATTTTTAGGTTTAGGCGTTTAGGAAAGTGCCAACCTTTTACGCCTGAATTAAATTGAACATGCGTTAGATCTGTTGTTGTTATTCCATCACGCGCATTTACGCAACGGCTCTGCTTACACATCGGGTTCAGATCTAGTAATAACAGGATATATTTAACGCCGTGCGTCTTGGTCAGAAACAAACTGCGAGCTCTTACTTTCAAAAACACATAAATATCAAACAGATAAATTAGTAAATGGATGGCTATTCATTTCTTATGTTGTAAATTGAATTATACACAATACCGAGGAACAAAATTATTTGTGCATTGACGTTGACTTGATCAGAAGCCATTCTTGACGTATAAGGTCTTGTTACATCAATGAGAGAGATCTTCAAACAAGACGAATTCATTGTCTTCTTCAGACAACAGAAGTTTAAATATTTGCAACAGTTTTTAATAAACTTGTACTTTTCGAGCTGTATCGATCATTGTTTTTCCGCGTCTTTTGTTCCTCATAACTTCCTCCTTTGTGAAATAATGTCTTAAGAAGAGTGAGTAATAATACCATGTGCACTTAAACAAATATTACTACTGCAATACATACGTACTTATTGTGCATATGGCAATTATGGTAATGTCACCATTCAAGAGATGAATGCATTCAAGAATAGACGTTAATAGTATCGATATAATTATGTGCACAATACCCAAACAATTGTCTTCTACTTCATCATTATTCATTACCAATACTTATACTAAAAATAATTCTATATATCTTATTTCGTCATAATAAGAAAGACCGGCTGAAGTAGCAGAAAATGTATTTAATAACCTGACAGATTTCTAACGAACAAAAATAGGAGCTATAAAGGCAATACATTTTTTTTAACAAGCAATGAAAAAGTAATATAAGACCAAATCCATAGAACCTACTCAAGCTTATAATCCAATCATAGACGAGAATTAATAGAAGTAGTGCTTACAGAACATTGCTCAATCATATTATTATCGACATCGAAACAAGCTAAATAAATGGAAATTTTCTAATAAGCCCTACTTAACTTTAAAAGAGGATCAATATGATCAGGCAAAACAATTCCATGCCAGCCTTTGTTTCTAGGGTAATCCCCTGTCATGATAACGGGGTATTACAAACATTATCATAATTAATTTCGCTGTTGTGTAATTCACACAGGCTTCTAAAAAGTATTTTCTATCTAGTTCAGAAAAGTTGAGTGACAGAGCTTTGTCTAATGACAAAAGTCGGGTCAGAACAATTAACGTGCCGCTATCTGACACAGCGCCAACTACTAGATAGCTAGGCTAAATATGGCCGGCTTTTGTAAGCTCGCTGTGAAATGTCACTTTACCTGGCTCTTCAAGACAATACGATCCTAAACCTTAAACTTTACTCAGTGAAGTAATATGCCTTGTAATTTTTTGTGAGTGATAAAACAGAAGCAGATATGGTAGTGCCTAAAGGCAGTGTTCCGCAAACTTTTAGTCCTCAAGGTACATCTAGAAAATTGGAACACCATAAATGAAAAAACATTTTTTAAGTAATATTAACCAAGATTTCTTATTAATCAACAAACCTAAACTTTATACTGCGCTTTTATGTTTTTCTTTATTTTATGATGAAATAATATTATTTTTCCAACACTAACGACCACGGTAGGTACATCAGTTTACCGCGGCACACACTGTGCTAAACACCGCCTTAAGGTTTATAAATATGTATAAATATATACTACTTTAAATTCCATTGCAGTATTTTGCTTAAAGTACCCAGTACCGACATTCATGCATGAAGAAGTTGATGAATGTAGAGAAGCAATTGGCGTACCATAGTGTCTGCCTACCTCAATGATATGTATGTATATATTATGTTTTGCTAATATGTAATAGTGTTGTTTTCAATGTCTTCACTAATCTTTTCCTACCACTGGTCTCTATCGCTCTACTATATTCAATCTAAAACAATAATGTATCAGTCCATATATGTCTCACTACTGGACCCGTGGTCTTCTCTCCTATATCAAGAGCTGAGAGGATTTAGGCCTGAATCCACACATGCCGGTTAAAATATTGCATGCAATATCTTTTTTTAGTATAATCATTTGGTAATTTAGTTATTCTATTAAGAAGTCACTTATTATTTTTTTCTTATCTTTTGTATACCGTTATCGATTATGTATGTTTCATTATTTTATTTACAATTAACATTCATTCAGGATCTAAAAAATAATCAAGCTTTATCAGCAGTAACTAGTCATAGTTAATTACAATTAGTTTTCTAATATTTTATATAACAAATCGAATGTTTCGGAATATCATTCTCATTGCACTCGGCCTGATGCAGTATTTATTTATTTTCACTGTATTTATCTATCGCTTAATTAAAATAACCATACAACACCCAAAATATTAATAATGTACTAAATTCTTAAAAACACGCTACTAAAAGCTTGTCGATACATTAAGCTTTTATATAAATTAGTCCTTACCTGGTCAAAACAGGGTGATGTCGGTGTGGAGGTGGTGAAGTGCAGGTCCGTGTTGATGGCGCCCGCGCCGGCGCCGGCGAGGGACGTGCGACGCGCACCTGACACCAACATCGTATGTTTCACAAGTGCTTCACTTTAGCCACTGTAGTGCACAGATTACCGCGGGCACATTACTTAACAGATAAGATAACGTTTATGTACTCTTTCTCACATATTGCAAATGTAACTTGCGAAACTAAATCCTATTGTGGCTATTGATTGATTTATCATAGTATCGTCAACTGTGTTATTGTGTCTATAAAAAGAACGGAGAATTCCAATACTGAAACCTCTGTATATAAGTATCAAGTATCGGAATATTATATGAAATCTAAAACCACCCTCTCTCTTTGCGCGGGTACCTTTGAAGATGAAAAAATCGGTATCTGCGTACTTTTCTAGTAATTGGCGATCAATATCTTACCTGCGTAATAAGATTTTCTGAACAGAGCTTTTTATAGAGTTGTTTTGCAAAAACGAAAAAAAAAATGTTTTTGTTTGGTATTCGACGAACCCGATTGTGGAGTGATTTAAGTAATCTCCAAGTTCATGGTATATTGTTGCTGATGTATCTGCGTATGAAGCAAATGTTTCTAATAATATTATTAAAACGTAAAGTTATTAAGTTAAGTACGGGATAATCTCTAAAACTACTACTCCAATTCTAAAAATTCTTTTATTTACTAAAAATAAGGTAGTGTTTTTTGTACTGTTATTATGTAATGTAATCCTAACCGACTTTCGGCCATAGCTGCTAATCTCAACGGAGACTAGCCGTGTGGGAAATGTTATAGTGCACAAGTTTGTGCACAAACACAAATGCACTTTTTATTCCCTCACTCTCATAATCCGATGGGACGGCAACCCGACACGATCGGAGAGAGATGCTAGATAAATTGATAAACATACGAGCGAAGCCGCGAATGGTCGCTAGTTATAAATAAAAATGAACAAAGAAATAAAAGGTTATAGAGGTTCAAAAATCAGGAGCAACGACTTCAACAAAATAAAAACTAAGTATAACACCATTAAGTGGCAAACAAGAATACGGCCCGTCTAATGGTGAGCAGTTACCGTAGCCTCTGGACGCTTGCAATACCTGGGCATCACTTGCGTGTGACGTAAATATTAACATCACGATTTTGTGATGGAATATTCCTGGGATAGTACAATGTTTCGTTTAAAATCTGTGCGTGACCTCCACAACACAATTACACCACTGGGTTTAGCTGTGTTCCTGTGAGTGAGTTTAGGGTGCTTACCATGACGTGTTAAACGTGAGTCGTCCGAGCGAGAAAGAGGAATGGAACTATACACGCTATATAGCTCTATCCCTCTTTCTCGCTCAAATGAGTTACCGATTTAACAACCGATGGTAAGGTTTCTCCCTAGCCTGTTGGTTATTATGGTTCCTACCTCTCTTATTAACTCTTGATATTGTTTAATAATTAATTTATTACATTTTACCATGACTATATTAGACGATAGCATGAAAGCAAATTTAATGCAGTTAAAATGAGAGCTGTGAGGAATATGTGTGGAGTCAGAATGGTAGACAGTAGACAGAGTAAAAAACTGTTACATAAGAGAACGATGTGCATTGAAAAAAGATGTAGTGACAAATGTTGAAAAGGGGATGTTTAGATGGTTTGGACATTTAGAAAGAATAGATGAAAGAAGAATAACAAAAGAGGTATAGGTATCGTGCAAGAGTGAATGGAGATATCGATAAACGCTACCCTAGGAGAACATACAGCGACCGAGTAGGGGATTTGCTAAAAAAGGGCCAAATTAAGTACCCAGAATCTACGCTCAAGCATGAAGAGGTTGATGAATGTAGAGGAGGCGGAGGAAGTGTGTTTGGATCGCAGCAATTGTACCATAGTCTCTGCCTACCCCAGTGGGAGACGGGCGTGATGATATGTATGTATATTAGACGCTATATTTGGTAACAATAATATTTGCTATACCCGATACGCGTAGATATTATGTGCAACTAAACTAATATTAGTACAGCAGTAAATCCTTCATATTAACATAATATGTATACATATATGTTGGCTCGTATTTCACAATACAGTTTATTAGCTTTTGTTAAGATTATGTGTATTATCACTTTAACAACGATAACGGTCGGTTCAACTAGGATTAAATGGTTAAAATTTCCATTACAAATCATGGTTTGTGATACAGTGGATGTATCTTTGTTTTTTCAGTATGTTGTTGGGGCTTCCACGTTACTGTAGTGCATCAGGAATGTTTACTGAAACAAATACGGATGGTCTCACAACTATCCTCCGGAAAAGAACAGCATCCATGATGCGCAGAGTGGGAGCTCCAACAGCATTCTGGAGATCATTAGCATCAAGCCGTGTTGTCCCATCGTGGCGCACTGGGTTCGGGCATGTCCCCAGAGCGTCGGATGGTGGAAACAGATATATGAATTAATGTTAGGATTGTTAATAATATATTTTATTATTATTTGTTACTAACATAGTAATAAGTTGTGTGTATTACTAACAAAATATGGATTTGTCTGAATTAAAGTTTTTTTTTTTACTAGGATGTGAGGTGCTCATGGCTAGGTGCACTTGCTGTTCGGTAAACGATTAGCGGGTTAAGCGAAGGGCGCGGTAACCCTATAAATGGGTGACCGGATAATGGTATTTCATCTGAGCGTGTCTGTGCTTCGGAGAGCACGGTAAAAGCCGGTACCAGCTGTTAACAGTCGCTAGATCACGACAGATTAAATTTGGGCGATCTAAATAACTCTGTCATCATGATGACCACCAACCAAACAATAAGAAGAAGACTAGGATGTTGCCCGCTACTCCGCCTGCATGGTTATCGGTTTTCGCGATAAAAGTATGTCCGACGTTCTTCTGCAGGGTACCATTTATATCCTTTCCAAATTTTATTAAGTTCAGCCGTTTTGGCGTAATTAGGTAACAAACATCCATACATACATCCAAATTTTGGCATTTATATTTATATTAGTTTGGATTTATTCTAGAGAGTCAATTTCCAATGTGCGCCGTTCCATAAGAATATTTTTTTCTGTATTTTTAATTTATGAGTTAACCAACATGTTTAGAATGAAAACTTTTAAAGGTATGTAATTTACCAAGCCGCAAGCTGAGACGGTTTGGGCCTATAATCCATGCGCGTGTAGATTAATCATTTAGCTCTCTTTACACGAGTTTCCTCTTCTCTATCGAGAAAGCTCGAAAGAGAAGAGGAAACTCGTGCCCAGCAGGCAATAATACGATTATATTTTTTTAGCAAAATAGACAATGACTCATCAATAATATAATCCAGTCTCATAAAATGCACTTTATGAAAAACAATAATATTGTTATTAAGGATTAACGAACTCTCAGTTTAATATCGAATTTAAATCCTTCACTTTGTCATACTTTATTTATCGAACTGAAAATACCCATTAACCTTCACCTTATCGACGGATCAAACCAAATATAGAAAACTCGTGAAGCAACTCCTTATCAATGTGACATCATGAATAACAAATAATCGAAATATACCTAAAAAGTAGCACAATAAATATTGTTGTTATCGACCACTGTGACGACACACTATCAAATATTAGAAGTAGAAGTTTGTTTAAAGGATTTACGATTACACCCTACGTAGCATTCTTCAGGGCCAAAAGCTAATAAACAGATTACAAAACATTTCTTATTTTATGTATCATTGTATTTGTTATTCCTTATAATCGTACAATAACATTATCGTGATAAACGAAAGTATTCAGACGACAATGACCGCGTTTGGCACCCATCTTTATTTTTATTTAAGATGCTTTACGTTGTGCATCTGTTGAACAAAAAGCGTCAGTGCCCACTTGCACCAAAATGCTTTCAAAGTGTAACAAAAATCCAGCCGCGGGTGAATTCCCTCAAACATTGGCGACTAGCCAAAATCTCATACCCCGCAGTGCTAATTAAAGTATGTCCACACGCTACAAACGACTCATTCTTAGCTGAAACAACCGGTTATAAGTCGTTATAGTACATAATTAAACTTTCCTAGAAAATGCTTTCTTACACGTAGAAGAAACAAAGCCAGAGTCACGACAAAGTACATAACTACTATTGTCTTGATTAATAATTTTGTGTCTTGATAAGCCACAACCAATTTTAGTGTTGCATATGAATAGTTGTGCATATTATGATTCATTCAGTATTCAAGTTTCGAAATCATTTCCAAGAAAAACGTGTGTCATAAACTTCACAATGTTTGATTCATCTATCATTTCACAAATGTAAAGAAAAGCACGAGTTATAGAAAACAATGGTCTTGGAAGATTTTCAATAGGCAATTATCTCAACATGTTGTTGCTACATGGAGGCGTCTCAGAATCTCTTATTTGACGATAGACCGTAAAATTTAATTTAGATAAAACCATCCTATCAATGTGGAATATTTCATCGCTACATAACTATAAGTCATACGTTAAACTAAAAAATCTCGAACTAATCCACCTAGAAACGCAAAATTACAATTGAACATACTTCACTCATTTTGATTATCATTAACATCATGTATAAGCCCGATATCGATCTGCATTAATTTATAAAAATATCGTTTGGATAGCAACTAGTTTATCATATACGAGGACAAGGCAACAGGCAACTTGTTTACAAGAAGCGCATGTTCGCACTACGTATACTATTGAATTTATCATTATCATTTTTTAAATTACATCGAATCGATCAAGCGGTTTTTGAAAAATCAACAAGAATCTCAACTTATATACATAGATGAAATATTATTGAAGTCAGTCAAGTCAGTTTAATTTTTACATTAAAACGTTTTATATTTGGTATAAAACATACCAAATGTAAAACGTTTATTTTCATTCATTTTTATATTTCATTCAAAAAATCATATGTTTAGTGTTAGCTACACTAGTATTAAAACAAGGTAGGACAATTAAAACATTCTCCCATTTTGGACATTTCAAGAATTGGACATTCTAGAACTTGGACATTATGGTAATTAAACTTTATGGGAATTGGACATTCTGAACATGAATGTTTTAAATTAGTAATTTTTATACAACAGTACCAAAGATTTCGTGATTAGTCAATCAGTTCGAGAGCGTGAGTAGTATATATAATATCACTTTTATAGATGAACATATAAATAAACAAACACTCAATCAAAATCCTGTTTTCTATTTATTATGATGTTTGCTCTGTGCCTTTGATTTCAAGAGTTTGCAGACTGCAAATAGAAACGATAAAGTTAGGATTCATCGAAAATAACCTAAGGTTTTGTTGATTCAGTGCGGATTGAAATATACCATGATATATTAGACTAAACAATCTAACCAGGAAGCATTATAAATTAATCATGAATATTTTCACAAATAGCCAGCCAATCAGAAGAAGCTTATTGGCCTAAAATAACTTTTTGATCAATAGCAAATTATAATACGTTTGATTTTATTTATTACGAAGTAATATAAAACTTTTCAGGAAGTCAGGTGAAAACATTTCAAGTTGAAATTGTAATATTATAAGAAGTCATACGATAATCACACAACGTCAACTAAAATATTTTTTTAATTAATTTACCTGCCTGAATTCAAAATAGGCAATCGTATACTATAGCAACCAGACAACTGGTAATCATACTTACATTATTCTAAATAGGTACATACAGAACAAGTAATCGTGTTCATCACACAATAATTTGTACTGAGTGGGAATCAAAATAATGACCTCCGGCTAAGCATTCAAGAGCCAACCAAAAGATCAACAGGCCTGTCTAGAATTTTAATATCTACTTCATAACGATCACAAACATCTTGATTTTGACAATGGATGGTATAGGAAACTTGCTGTTGACCGCGGCTCCGCCCACCTGGATGTCTTTCATCGAAGTAAAAATTATATATGTCCTTCTTCTGGATAACGTCAATCCCCTTGCTAAATTTCATTTATACCCGTTCATCCGTTTAGTTGTGAAACGGTAACAAACAGAGTTACTTTCGTATTTATAATATTAGTATGGAAGTGAGGATTCATTTTTAAAATTATCTCTTTCGTCTATCTAGGGTTTTCCACTACATCATGATAATCAAAACTGAATGTCAAGAACATAATGTCAATGTTTGGTTTTTACTTGATTTCATATATCTGATTTATTTCTTTGTGTGGGGCCTATTATTCAATGTCCAGCCTGACAAGAATGACAAGTACATAGTACGTACATATCGCTATTCAGATACCGCATAATAGATTTCCTAAGATAATGTTATTGGATGGATTCAATATGACAAATAAAAAAGTGATAACTCTGATGATCCGAAAAAAGAGAATTTGGTCAGCTCCAATATCTGTTGTGTCAACCAAAAAAGTATATTTGGCTGCTTCTAATGGTCGGCAAAAATGACTGCATTGAGCGGCCTTAAAATTGATGTGATAAGTAACTAGATATATCTGCACCGATATTAGTAATACTACTTGCCAAAGTTAGGTTCTTAAAATTGATAATTGATCAACTAGTTTAAAATTATTTTCATTTAACATTTAAAAACTGCTTCTATGAAATATTGTTTTTTGTTACTCGTTACGTTTTACTTCATATTATATAATAAAAGGTCATTTGATAGAAACACTAAAGTTCACGCACTGAACCTACTCGCGATATCGCCCAACATCGCGTTTCTAAACTATACACAGTAACATCACTATTTCTGAAAATTTATTAAGTGCCATCTTTATGAGCAACATGCTTTTTGGTGAGGGTTGTACCATACACCTACAACGATAAGTATTTGAACCACGAATAGCAACAAGATTTTAATTTTGAAGCAATGTGAATATTGTCTCTGTCAAAAATCGAAAGGAAACACGAAATCGAATAGATTTGTTCGCCTCACTATAACAGCTGAGCGTGATAATAATAGCAGCCAGTATTTATATAATAAAAATAACAATAGTTTCCGGTAAAAAAATAATTTGTTAATAAAAATGGATTTGGCATAACAAACAAATAACAGTTTATTTCTGTCGCGATGCTGATGCTAACACCCAGTGTTTTGTTAAAAGGTTTTTCCAAACATAAAACTGATTTGTTATTGATAGGTATTTAATTAAAACATACAGTTGCCAGCTACTTTTGTTCACGAATTACGTATTTACTGCACGTGTGGTCAATAGACCTCAAAAAGAAGAAGTAAATAAAAATCATCACTTGTGATTTACTTTCATACTGACCCCGCGTAGAGTGTCGTGGGTTCGACTTCGATTCCCACACGGTACAAAATTTTGTGTGATCCACAAATATTTGTTTCGAATCTGGGTGTTATTTGTGTACCTACGTTATTTGTATATTTGTAAATTCCCCGCAACAAAAGGTTGATTTCATAACATTTTATAGCAAATTGAATAGGCAGTTTCCTTTAGAATCTGACAAACCTCAGTTCTGCTATTTGTGAATTACTGACAAGTGAATAGCTATTAATAGCTATTTTTTTTCGGCATTCGAGGAAGCTACATGTGAATGAAAGACCATGACCCTGTTCAGTGTCATGTTACATAACCTCGAAGGTGTTAATTAAGCACTTTTTATACAATAATTGAATATACACTAGCAAGCTTCTTTTACTGTGTTCTTTCAGAGTGCTGTCAATGTCAAAATATTGCCATGTTGGCTGCATTGGAACGAAATTTATTATAACAAAGAGCGATATGGATATTCAAATAGCGCAGACGACACGAAAGTGCAGACAGTACTGACAGGGACGGGCGTCTGCGGGGCGGTAGGAAGGGAAGCGGGCGGGTGAATTCAATCATGCCCACCTAACGATTTTGACTTCAAGTGCACAGTTGTAAAAAAGAAGGCAGACAAGCTTCCAGCCCGCCTGAAGGTAACCGAATGCCTATGAACGCTTGCTACACCTGGGGTCTCAGTAGTGCGTTGCCTACCCTTTAAAAGCCTTATTGATATTATTGAAGAAATCCATGCTCTCGGAAAGACGGTCAGCAGGGAGCTTCTTTTACATTCTTAATCATACGTGAAAGGAAATTCATCTAAAACCTTACTGTACATTTATATAATATTTACTGTAATAGTTGTCATGTATTACAGCATTTTTTGATATGCGAGCAATGCCGATATTGAAAGGAAAAGCATAATGCAAAACGCAAATTATCAGTTTGTCCGAATAATAGAAAACGTGTCTTATTTCTATTTGTTGAAGCTTCAGCAATCAATCCGTGACCATAGTTACATATAGTTAGTGCAATTCAAATATAATAGAGCCATAATGCAATAATAAAATATAACGTGATTTAAATCCGTTGCCTAATTTACAGTGGCAAATAAGACTTGTAATTGTAAACAAGTCACAAGTCTTATTTGCTATATCTTATTGAGAGATGTTATTACTTTTTCTTTTCGAATGGTTAAGTGGCCAACCTGGTGATGGTGACAGAGTTGTTCGGATCGCCCATATACGCCTCCGTCATTATCTAAGAGCTGTTAAATTTCCGGATCCGGACTTTTAACATGACTTCCAAAACACGGAGACACTTAAGACGAAATATCACTACGCCGCTGTTCGTTTACCGATCACCTAGTGCGCCTTGCTATGAGCGCATCTGTAAAACTGTGTATTTTAATTACCTTCAATCGATTACAGACTTGGCGCGTGAATAATTTCCTTCCACCTCTCGTTATGTAGAGCCGCTAACAACCAGTCTTCGTTATTATTCTACTATTATTATACCAACGAAACTTTAACTTGGCCAAACATTCGACAACTTTAAAACAACGCGGATAAACACATGCACGGGTAGAGTTTAACTTGAAGGTCAAACAAGAACTAAGGTCAAGTACTAAGCACTGTACAGGGTCACTATCGCATCTGATACTGTTAACGTGCAGCGTTTCCTTAATGCTAATAACGGAACTAAATTGAATCACGTTGTTAACACCAGAAGTTGGTGTCATAAATTTTAAAAAGACAAAATGTGTTGTATTATATCGTGCCTCATTTATTGATTCCGCAATGTGCTATAATAAATACAGATAAAAAGAAAAACTATATTTTTTTTGGTACTCTATTACTGTTCTGTAACCAACTTTGTTATAGTGTTTTGTGCATTTAAATACTGTGGAACAATCTTAAAAATACAACATATCGCAAAAATGTGCACAAGACAAAACACAATCGCTAAACAATAACAGCTCAACATTATGAAAACTATTACAAGCATAATAAAAAAAAATTGATCACTTCAGATTTTTACGTTTCTTTGCTATACAAACACAAAGACGAATTCAATAATAAATAAATGCGATTCCTTATTCTCCTTCTAATTTCCTTATTCAACCACCCATCCGAATTGTATCCTTACGCTTCACAACAATGATACAAAAGCCAGACGAAGGTTAAGGTTGTATCAACATCATCAATTGTAAAATTTATGAGACTTCCCCAATAATAAGGTATCTTTTGTTATTGTAATATAGGTTAGACATGCGCACATAAGACCTCCGCCTTCCTCTGCAATAATACTTGGTTATGACAAATATCGACTGAATTATACGCGAACATTATAAAGAATCGACCCTTGTTTCTACGTACATTACTCATGGGAAGAACAATAGGGGAGTATTAGGTAGAAGCTACCGATACGTTTTCTTTTCAGAGTGTTCAATTTGTAATTCATGAAAATAAAGCTAAGTTTAGACGATCGCGTGTAGAATAACAAAGCGAGTCGATGTCTGAATATTTTACCAGAGAAGACACAGGTGCAGGAAACCTTGTGACTAGATAACTAGGTACTATGTAAAAAAACAAATTTTAACATATCGGATGAAATTTATGCTGCTTTAGACTGTATGTTACCTACACGTTATTTATACATTTCAAATATGATTTGAATTTCGAATAAGAATCTGAAATGAGATCAATAAATATAAATAACGGTCGTCATTGAATAAAAATAAGAACTTTCTTGAACATTGTGTTTCTATGTGTATAACGAAAATAAAATTATCGGGTGCATAATGCTGTTATCAAATTATAATTAGCCTAGAGACAAAATAGATTATATCTTGTTATATACTTAAACATACTCGTTTAATGTTCAAACAGTGCTGGCACAGAACATACTCTAGGTACATAGTTTATTATGTAAGATAGAAGCCGAGAACGTTTATAAGGGTTTAAAATGGAGTCAGCAAAGCCCCCACTACGCCTACACTGTAAGCTGTCTCGCCCACACAACCTCCCCTTTGTACACCCACGCCTCTCTATTTAATATTAAAAGCCGTATGCATTTTCCGCTCTTTTCCAACCAATTAAAATAATTTCAGGTCATTACAGCTGTAAAGAGGTAGCAGGTATGTACTAAAACCTTTTTGACCCCGCTTTTAGAGTAAAAAATACTATATTAATGAGTATAATTTTTTTATGAGATTTTATGAAACACGGACAGGTGGTGGTAGACTGGGTATGTATGTGACTAGTACCTACTTGCTAATTAAACGATTTACCATTTGCTAACAGTGAAAGAAAACATTTTAAGGAAACCCACATGTCTTAGGCCAGCATGTTTGAATTGAGGCCTAAACCCTCTCAGCTCACATGAGGGAGGGAGACCCGTGCCCAACAGTGGGCCATATATAAAATACTGCTATTATTATATAAAAAACTGTAGGACCTAGAATCAGATTTAAAACCTTTCTACTTTCGAAGTTGGTAGACGGGCAAACTTCATTGTAACGGCAAAAGTTATTCAGATAATTTTAGCAACACTTCCGAAAGCAAACGAAGGCAACTTTGTCTCAAGGTTGGTTCCGAAATGCCGCAGTGCGATCCCTATCTCCCGATAAATCAACTTCAAGGTCAGGGGAAAACACCCTGAGGACGCGTCCCGAATCGAATGAAGAGCTAATGAATTTGGGAACCCGAGGTTATTTGTAAAAGCGAAGGGGAATGCCTTCTAAATTGTACAATCTATAAATACTAATATTTTTAAAGCGAATGTTTGTATGAATGGATGTAGATTTGTTACTCAATCACGCTAAAACGGATCTGGATTAAATTTTTCATAGATATAGAATATAGTCTGTAATAGCATAAAAGCTATCCCGAAACAACCCTTTTTAATCCGTAAAAATATATATTCTCGTTAGTGTGAGCAAAAGCCGCAAAAAACATGCATGTTTATGGAACAAACACGGTACCCTTTTCCCAAACTCCAAGCATTGTCAATTTAAACGCCAGAAATGTGTGTTATGGCCAACGGTTGAAATGAGAAGGCGACATGAAAACGCCAGCGTCATTGACATTGGTACTGTACATTTTCATGCATTTGCCAGGTTTATTCAAATGCAACTGCGATGGGGAAAGTTTCAACAACGCGTGTAGTTCATAAATTGTACGCATTACTAGCATATTTACTGCGTAATAATATTACTACTCACAGTACTAACAGGGACAATAAAACGTTACTACACGTACCTACATATGTAACGTTGTATACGTACCATTTATTTCAATGATTCATAAAGTTATAATCTTAGATGAAAATTTACTTACTGCTTATCGTCGTAACTAATATTTCCTTACGTTTTTTATGCAAGTCTAAAACGTATTTTTACACAGCGTACCGCGTCACAGTGTTAGTCATCCAATTTATTAGTTTTCTAAGATTCGTATCACGTGTCACAGAGAGTGTACTACTCGAAGTCACGTTTGTGAGCCATGTATTATTATAAAAAAACTTAAGAAGCAGCCAAAAACAATAACAATAATCAAATGTTCAAAGTTTGAGACATATGATAATGCTATCTATTTGTAAATTAACAATGTTTCGAATGTAGCTATCAATCAATGTATCGAAATAAATTATTAGAAGCTTGATTTATACCTCGGCTCATAATAAGAGCCAATACTAAAAAGGATGTCTGCAAAATAATAAGAGAAAATTGTAGCAACCACAGTGTCGATATGTTTTACATGTTTGGTTACTCTATATGGTTTACTTGTCTAGAGAGGCAGGTCAGACATTATGTATGTCTGACCTGCCCCTTTAGACAAGTTTGTGGCATAAACGGTAATGGATGGTATCGTACGTAAACTTATGTTAAATCCCATACATTTGCTTTCTATGCTATTCGAATTGATTACCGTTTTTGCCACTTGTCTATGTCGTTAAAATATGAATATTTTTTTCTAACAACTTTTCTAATCCAAATTTTTTTCTCGTAAAGACCAAGGTCAAATGACTTTTCAACTTCTAGTTCGTACGAATTGACGTGATTGGAATAAGTTGTCCACCCAATGTCAAGTGTGGAGGGTCGAAGTACTGCTAGGCCTTGGCCTCGGGGTGCGTAGGGAGCTGGCGTCACGACGCCGATGACGTCATTCCTCCACGTACTCCCCCGATCATGCGCCCTCGCCCTTGCTTCGCTCAGACCACGAGCCGCCCCACAATACACAACCACCCTTACATCGTTAAGTATCTTTACAGCTTTAAATATTTGTATCTCTTAGTTCAATTAAAAGGTTTTAAAGCAACTGTTCTTAAAGGAATTGTATATCTGCATCTGGATAAGAAAAGCCTAGGATCATGCGTGCACTTGGAGATGCCTAAGTCCATCAGTGGATTGCGACAGGCTAATAACAATATCTGCAAGTGATAATTTTGTAGAACCGGTAATCGCTCTTATAAAGTTCGAGAAAGCAAAGTACATGTGGAAAACATCAATGTTCAATGTAAAATATTTAATTAAAGACAAGTATCAGTAAATCCTTGTAATTACTACATATTTCTCCTCGTAAATACAATTCCAATTCAATTTTGGCCTCTTATTAATGGCGCTGTTTTTCGTATGGACATTTGATTACATTCAGTTATTTCTGTTACTCCACGAAGTCAACAGCTAAAATTGCGTATCTTCATTTATACTGCCTTTACGCACTTGGAGCATAAATATTTGGATTGCAACTCGTTCGTACTCAACAAGCCTGCTATTTCCGTAATAATAACAAATTCGCACGTGTGTTTGCCCGTTTTCATACGTATACTGATCTTACAAACAAACAAACTACTCACTATTTGCTCACTTCTGAGTATTTCATAACCGGATTAACGTTTTATTTTACTATTACTGATAACGTTTAGCCTTCGCGTTATCATAACAACAAAATAATAGTAAAGATTTGTTTTCTTACATATAATACTGTCAATATGTTCATTCTGTCAAGTGGCCAACCGAACTGTTTGAAATAGCTACTGAAAATCATTCATCATCACAATATTTTCGCACTAGGACCAAAAATAAATGACATCTTAAAATAAACAGCACTATTTTCTCACAAGAAAGAGTTGCCTAAAAACATTTTCTACAACATTCACATTTCATTCAATATTTTTAAAATTCCTTAGTGTTTTTCCATTTGGGGATCTTGAGAACTCTTGTCAGACACTAAAATCCATAACACAGATCAATTTTCATACCTCAAGTTAAAATTATGATGGTCACAAATTTCATAATATTTTCATAATACTCGAGTGACAATTGAATTATTACTGTCGTGTTGTGAGGTGGCTGCAGTAAGTGCCAGAAAATTAATAATGCTACATTATTTAGATGTGTTTTGGGCGTGGTGTTGATCTGTCGTTCATGATTTAAGTGCTTGCGCTATATTCATACGCATGCCGTCGAACTTTGACTTTCTTTTGGCATGTGTCGATACTTGCTGATATCGAGAGACACTTGGCGTATGTCCAAAGAATAGTAATAAATAGCGATCGTTGGCCGGCGCCATGTTGCTAATATAATAGTAACGTATAGAGATAGAAATAGTGCAAGTTAGCGTAAATTTCGCACGCGTGTTATCGTAAACAAATATATTTGACATTAAATATTTATGAACCTAAATACTTGGATTATGACGCAGCGGATCAAATTAGTTCACCTTGAGCAGTGAACGTCAATGGATATAGTAAAAGGTGTATAAAAGGAGCCCTAATGTTGGACGAAAATATCACTCGTGTTAAAATAGACACTGAATATAAATCCAAGTGGTTTGTTGAGTGCTCAGGTATGTGGAATAACGCCAGGATGTAAAAAAAAGATAACTGCAATGTGATAGAATACAAATATACTTTTACGTAAAGATATTACAATTGAGTCAAAACATAAACGAGAGCGAGAGTTTGCTACGTAATACTCCAATCTTTCACCCCTAAATTAGAAATACAAAATCAATATGCAACATCACGACTGGATTTAGGGCACAGCGCAGCGGTGGCGGCGGCGCGGCGCCCCAAAATAACGTCAGCGGAAAGAGATGAATACGTTCATATTTCAACGAAACAATGAATCCTGACATTGTAGTATTACCTAAATTATTTTTTTTGTATAACATGTACTATTAAGTATTCTGTAGTATAACCTCAGTCATACGTGAGTTTTGGATTCTGTACCATTGTATTTTTGAGGGTACTCTTGTTTTCCTATTGAAATAAACTCAAACTCATTTATACCTGTAGATAATTATGATCTAAATTAATGCCTTCTACGTAAGTATTTGTATTTATGAAAGTACTTTTGTTATCTTCTTTTGTATTTTGATCCTCCTTCTTTTAAAAACAATCAAAGCTCAATCGCAATTGACTTATTTTAACCCCTAAACAACAAAGTCGTGTCGACAAAATATTTGCACGCATATTCATGTATGTGCCGCCGATTACCTAGTGTGTATTGTATACACGTGTGTTCATTGGTGAACTCCCGTTGCCCATTCGTTGCGGTCTAGTTTGATTACGGCTGTGAAAGAATGGCCTTGAGAACAAAACAGCCAGTATTGTACAAATCCTTTGAAAGCGAAAGTTTACTTTCTTCGGGTAGATAACGATTGACGATCTGCGTTACTTCTACTTTTGACGTCATCGAACGTATATAGATAATAATATCAACCCATGATATCAGTGCAAAGTAAATCTAGAAAAGAAAGAAATTTCAATTCTACGAATTTAAATTTCTTTTATTTTTATTTTTTTATTTTAGAACTTTATGCACACAATGTACAATGGTGGGCTTAATGCCAAAGGCATTCTCTACCAGCCAACCTTAGGGTGATGCAGAGATAAACGAAGTAGGTGCAAGATATGTTTCCTCGCGATTTTTCTTCGACCGTCGCCGCGTCGTCGTGTGCTTGTTAAATAAAAGCGTCAAGGTGTTTGTACGATCGGAATTAAAATCATACCAATGCGAGCGAAGTTTTATAATATTAGCAAATTTTTAAGTATTTTTAACATTTAGATAACTATTCGTAGTCTAGACTGTGACCTTATCAAAACATTAGTACAATTGGGGGATCTTCTTCACTCCAGTTGCATTATTGTTAGATAGAGTTAGTGTAATCAATGTTGTTGAATCAATTCACACACAAAGCACACATAATCAGAATATTTTCTTAATTATCATGAAAATATCAATATTAGCCAAATCGACGTGATTTATTTCCTTCTCTTTACGCAAACTTAATTTCATGCACAATTTCCTTGATTTTCCCGATGTTAAGTTTTCAATTGACTTCAATTTCACGTTATTTCTTTGTTAGAATCGATTTATTACTTTGTCCTTGTTTTAATGTTTTCCATTCCATGCATGTGTATTCATGATTTGATCTTTTTGAATTTAATTTTGATCTCCGTAATAATAATCGACTTTGTCAGTCTGGTTGCCATAGTTACTGCCGTGTGTTAGTTCTGTCAAGATATTATTAAACTATACGCTTGCTGAGCTCTTTAATTAGACTGAAATAATTACTGCAAAGATAGATTTAAAAATAAACGATGACGAATAAACGAAAAATCAGAATTACGAGTATCCAGTAGTCCATTCTCTCATTACTTAATTCCAGAATCCAGAGACAATTTGTATACAATACAGAGTCAGCAACCGTGAGGCCGTGACCCCTATACCCTACTTCACAATTAGAATTTTCTAGAAGAGTGGTCTCAGTGGCAAAAAGTCGTAGATGAAAAATGTAATGTGTAAATTTTAGAACTTATTCCAATTAGCATAGATGGAAATCCTAATCGAGACATATATGTATATATCTTACAGTGAAACACCTAAATAAACCACGTTGCTAGATCACGGGCCAAAAATCATTAAAATTTACGTAAGAAAATTGAATGTACATATCATTAACAATGGTCTATTGTCTGATAAAAAGTAAATATCATAACATAAACTACTAGCTATTAAGGAAAGTCTTTACAGAAGATAAATGTTTTTGATATAAACGAAAAATGAAATTCTGATAAACAAAGATTTCATTTTATCAGCCTGACGCTGAAATTATTTCCAAGACCAAAAAACAAAAGTTTCTAGGGTTCAACAAATAATCCATTCAAGATAAAACAGTGCAACCTTAACCGTAGTGGTTAAGGTTGCACTGTTTTATCTTGAATGGATTATTTGTTGAACCCTAGAAACTTTTAGACCCATAGAAAAATGGTCTTCAATGAAAAATAAAACGTATATTTCTGACTGAATGTAGCTCAGTGCTATAGTCTGTTTGTATTGATAATACAAATCGTCATGTTGTTTTCTTTGATTATTACAAAGGTTGTTTTCTCATCTAAATTTGAAATTCGATTGCGCGTTCGCTGGTCACAAAAGAGATACCTACTCTTAGTGTCTTGTTATTGTGTTAGCTTGTGTCAATGATATTTATATATAGTTTTAATATTCTCTGCAAGACTTAAGTACATGTTATTTGTCTGACAAATACAATGTATTTATATATATGTAGAAAAAAATGCAAAGGTCATGTTTGTGTAGTTATAATAATATAGTTAGTTATATTTATATACTATATATCGGTTAGGAATTGGTATTCACTGTGTTATGAAATACAAAAGTTCATACATATGCTGTGTCCAGAATTTGATCTTCGGTAAATAGATAGATTATTTATTATACACTGAGTACGGTACTGAAGTTTTTTGGTAAAAAGAAAAGGGTATCAACTCGGAGTCTAAAACTGCAGCCTAAATATGGCAATATTCTCACCATCAATTATATATCATACATCTCTGCCTACTGCTTCGAGGAACAATGCTACGATAAGTAAATTATATTCAGCAGTATCATTAAAAGGTAACTTGAGCAGCAATGCAGATGCCATTGTTTATAAACATAATCTCTGTACACGTAATGAATTCAAGTTACAATTCAAAACTGCGTAACGTTATATTTGTGTACAAGACGATATCGGTCCAATATTTGCTATTGCACAGTACTGAATACTGATAACAACATAGTGAGGACAACACGGACGTATATAACATTATATCAAATATTAATTTAGTAAATGCAGCAATTGATGCCCAAATGACTTTCATTTGGGCATCAAAATTGCTGACTGAACTCTGCGGTCGCTAAAGACAAATCCTACTAATATTATAAATGCGAAAGTTTGTAATAATGGATGGATGGATGTTTGTTACTATGTCACGTAAAAACTACTGAACGGATCTAGATGAAATTTGGCACAGAGATAGATTATGGTCTGGAATAACACAGGCTACTTTTTACAGCGATAACCGACATCCACGCGGGCGGAGCCACGGGCAACAGCTAGTTAAAATATTTTTAGAATGACCATAGATAACATACTTATTTTTCAGTCTTGATATTTAAATGTTAGTATTGCATCAAGAGATATTAGGGTAATGCGTGTTTATAGACTTCCTTGGAAATCCATTGTTCACGTTTCCGAGAATTTCTGATCGAGATCGTCGAATGTCGAGAAATCTTTTTTTTATACTAATTAGGTGGCATACGGCCTGCCTGATGGTGAACAGTTACCGTGGTATATGAACGCTTACTATACAAAAGGTATATACCTATACCTTTTGTATAGTAAGCGTTCATACTTACGTGTTGCCTGCCTAAAAATAAGCACCAGAGTTTTATGATGGAATTTCCCTGGCTTAGGAAAATGTTTTATTAAAAACGCATCCATATGAGTTCTGCAAACCTGTACTCACATACAGGAACACAACTATATCGCTATGTGTAGTCATTTAGCTGTGGTCGTCTGTAAGGTGGAGGTCCTTCCCCAGTCGGGCTTTCGTAGCATACTAGTATGGTGCCCTACCTCTCTTAGCAAGAGTTAATTTGTCTAAAAGTAATAGTTTCGGCATTTTTCCGATTTACAAAGACAATTTAACGTACTTATATTTATTTTACTGGTCTTTATTTTATACGAGTGTACGACTGTATGTGCCCATGAGGTCATTTTTGACCCACTGAAAAAATCTACTTTCCGAACTGAATAGTACATCCTACAGCAATTATTTTTAGTTATTAAAGGTGCGTATAGACATAGACTGATGAAACGTAACATAAAATGTATCATTCTACCATTCATTGCATGTTCGCCGCAAGCGTGGACGCATAGCGCGCTCTTACTGCGCTGCTGCCCCGCGCACCCCTTTGTGTTCGTTCGAAAAACCGACAAAACACGGATCGCTCCGCTCGCGGCTTGTAGCGTGCGCGTCACATGCACATTTTGCGCGCACAAGACGTCCAAATTATGACATATACATTGCAGCAATGTGTACGGCGAATTCTTTCATTGTATGATACATTTCATGTTACGTTTCACCAGTCTGTACGCACCTTAATAGCGTAATCAGCTATGGAAAGAAAAACGATGCTAAAATAGGTTTTACATTTATAAATAAATTTTCTTATTTTAAAAATAGTTTTCATCGGTGCCAATATAAAAATCTCATTGATTTTAATTATACCACATTTGTTTGTTTAATAACACACATTCAAGTCGATACGCTAATTAAAGATCTCCAGGAAAACTGTATTTAATTATGAACGTTATATAAGATAATGATGGAGGGGAGCCAACTAGGGCGACTCTCACGAGGAGAACCGATAACTATCTACAAAGAGCTGGGAAAGCTAGACGAGTGCTGAGATCGGGCCAATTCTTCACTCAAGAAGCTATAAATGAAGAGCTAACTGTTAAAAAGTTGAGAGAAAAGTATTAAAAATTGTTAAGTGATCATATTGAGACTTGTCTCTACTAATGAGGTTTCATCAGCAGGTTTTACTGTAACAGCGAATATTTGTGTTATACGTACATTTATGGTTTGTAGTTCGTCAGCAAACAAGCGTTATAATTCCGGAGAGCGTAAGTTAACTATTTAAAGAAGAAGATAAATCAAGTTGACATAAATCATCGCGGATTTCCATAATCACATTATCTACGTCAACGGATTTTATATCATAAACAAAAAAAACAGGCTTGATTACGCTAAGAACAACAGAACTGTGTAATCGCTTTTGTATTTATTATGTTCTGTGATTTACGTAATCTTTCATATATAATAACAACCTAACGAAGTTTTTGTTGACTTGTTCTGTCATGCATATATGTGACGAGGTTATGAATGGCGAGAGTTTGCATGGCAACGATAAGGAAACAAATAGTAATGCCACTTGCCTTAACATACTACGAGTAAATCGCACAACAGTTACGTAACAAATTTCCTAGATACCATGTACATGTAATTATGGAAAAGTACTTACAGACGCGGCGCAAACAGTCGGTGTAGAGCCAAACACGAGTATCATAATATATCTACACTTGTTATAAAAATGCAAATACCTAGTATCTAGTGAATTAGAAACTACCTTTTAAATTCTCATCATACCACAATCATAATTTATTCAGTTGCGAAATTACATATGACATCGTTGAATAAAAATATGAAAAATACTAAATGATGGCGATAATGTAGACAGCGATGTGTCACAGTTTCAAAATATTTTATTATGATGTAGTATGGCGCCTTTTACGTTTATTTGTGTGTTCAGTTTGTTTTTAAAATTCTATATCTGATATTGTATTCTATTTTCTTTTTAATATACCTATTTATTTTTATCGTCTACTTTTTTCACAATTGACTAGGTCATCGGTTCACCTTGCTGAAGGCCTGCCTTCGCTTCATCTTTAGTTTATGGTCGCCATTCCAGAAACTTTTTACCCAAACGACCATCGGCCCTGGGAGCTATATGCCCTGCCCAATTGAAGCTACATAATTGAGGCAATCTTTTTAGCTACATATGTTTGTCACTTTTGTTCTACGGATCGCCAAGCTGAATGCTTTGGAAATCTTAGGAGATTTGGGAGAGGCGCAGTGGACGTCTTTCGGGCGAGATGATGATGATTTATCAAATGATGACCTATTTTGAACCTCACGACGAATCTAACGATTAGCCGAAAGCTAATAAAATTAAGATAATGTTTATGGTTTTGTGAAGAAGCTTAATATATGACTAAGTATATTATATCTATAAATTATTCTATAGCGTCATGTTGACATTCACCGAAATATGGCTACCTACAACATAACAAGAGTCACGGGTATACGCATCACGTGACGGTCATATGACGAATTTAGGGAGCCGTCCAAAATGATGACGGATTTATGGAAAAATACATTGATACACCGTGGTGACAATCTGCACGTAGACACTACATAGAAAAACACAAGCCAATGATTAGCAACTTTATAATAAAATAACAGCTGCATATGAGTATGTTAAGAAAACATGATAGTGAATAAGGTATTTGACTACCCTTTTTTAATTACTTGTAACTAAATAGACGCAAAATTAAGTAACAATAAAATTGTTTGACTATAGGTGAAGTTCGCTATCAAGTACGCTAATCAATTTCAAGATCCAGAAGAAGCTAAGCAGCTTCTTCTGGATCTATTACGTTGCAAGCAGGTCAAGAAAGTCTATTACGTTTTTTTCTACTCTTCCGTTGACCTAATTTGTTATGTAACTTGAACCCTTTGCTTTTACATAAGCTACTATCTCTACCAGTGATGAAATATTGGTGATTAGTAACATCATCCCTTCTAGAACATACAATTACTGAAATATAACATAGAATTGCGTATTTTTCCACTAAAGGGTCGCCAGACAACATAACAGGCGTCATGTGGGTATCATGCACCTCTACGTCACTACGAGCATATTTCTCAGAACGATGTAAATTATTCCGACAAAAATGCTTGTAATAGTCATGTCTGTCAAAAGGCTCGGTCCCTATTTCATGTGAGCAAACATAGATCCCATACACATAACATATCATTACCTGGGTTTGGTCATATTGGTACGGCTCACACAGACACGGTGATTGAATTATTAGACTTATAAATAAATCTGTGCACGTGGCTCCATGGTTCATTATCACAATCCTTAGTACCAAGTTGGTACTAGTTACGCTTCCGCCTGTACGGCTTACATTTTAACAAACAAACGTCTATTATGTATAACCTGGAACACCTGATCGGTTTGACGTCAAAATTCAATAAGCAAAGCGCGTGTCGCAATACGCAAACTGTGGGGTTTCGTTGTATAAACAACCAATGTAAACTCTAGGTATTTGGAGGTTTGTTTGTACGACAACAGTGGCCGAACATTGGAACAAAATAAAACAAGGGATAATAACAATGTTTTTATCAGTACGTTAATTGAAGATGCTCTCATACTGGCTATGGTATGGTAGGGTTAAGCTACAAAAGGTGCAGTTACCTTTTGGATAGGTGACCAGAGCCTCTAGATAAGTGGCATAAGCGATAGTCGAATCGAAAAGTCAAAAAATAAAATGTATAGAATTTGACGTGAGTCTACGATATAATGTCGTAAACTTACGTCAAATCCCATACTTTTTTTTTTGACTTTTCGATTCGACTATCGCTTATGCCAATTGTCTAGAGGCTCAGAGCTTTTCATTAGAGCGTCTTTGTGCTTTGGAGGACATGTTTGTCCCGACTCTGAACAAATGTTATATGCCGACAGAGGCCTATACTATATTTGTATATGTAGGTGATCTGAACAACTCTGTCACTAGGTTGAATAATATCCACACTCAATAAAAAAGTACTAATACCTGCCCCTTTTCCCTAAAACGATTTACATCATACATGACCATTCCAAACCAATTTCAACTTTTGATTTCAATGCCTATTTGTATTGGAGAATTAGACAATAGCAGCAAAAGAAAAACTTGTATAGTGTAAAATCAGGTCTTATGCTATATATGTTATAGAAAATCGGAGGACCCGGCAGTCATAATAACAACAGATGTCTGTTAAAATCTAATCTAGTGGATGATAAAAACTGTAGATAAGATAAACGGCCCTTGTTTGACTGCAGAACCCTAATAAAACGAATAGTTTTCTCTACTATACGGCTGACTGATCACAAACAAGACCCAAACAATGGGTAGCTCCGTCACGGCATTGATCAGACCGTACACGCCAGCCTGTCTGCCGACAGAGCGACGTGCTACGTCAAACAAGGGAAAATGTTATTCAATCCTGTATCTACGAGAGAACAGCTGTTTGTGCACTTATTACAGTGACTCAGTAACAGCAGCTTGTGAGAAATGGAGCAGAAACACGACATGCGAAAGATAAGGTTCAACTGTAAATTTTATTACAGTTAAGCAATCGCCGGCACAATCGATCGCATACAATGTTAGATCGCAATTTCTTAAATTTAAAGACAGAAGAGTTGAAGATACCTTAAAATGTGAAAGATCCAAGTTTTGCCCTTTATAAATCTACTAGCTTCCGCACGCGGCTTCGATCACGCGGTTTATCGACTCGGCAGTCAAGGACAATAAAGATTTATATTAGACTAGTGGACCTGGCAGACGTCGTCCTGCCGGAAAAAGCTGAAATACCGACAGCAGCGCCACCTACCGGGTCCAATTGTGAATCTAAACCATCCAGGGCCCTACCCGAACACACACACAAAATTTCATCAGAATCGGTCCACCCGTCTAGGAGGAGTTCAGTCACATACACACGCACACAAGAAATATATATATTAAGATTAAAAACATTCTGACTCGAAAAAGTAGCTTCCCTGATAACCTCATGCATCGAAACTTACATGACATAGCTGATCATAAGGATGGAAGGATCTAAATAAAGGACTAGTAAAATGGAAGGGCCCTGCACAAAGTCGAAGTAATCTAGCTTACAAGGGCTGCCCCAACAATACAAGAAAAGTATATTTTGAACAAATGTTCTTATATAAACAAATCCTAAAATCATTGTATGGTAAAACATTTAATAAATAGAATACAGCATATAAACTTTAAAATCAAAGCCAGACATTCCGAGTAGATTTATTGAATTACAAGAAAAAATAATGCAAATTTTCATACAAAAAATAATCTGATGGATGATTTGAAGACAGTACGTAGGTTTGTCACTGGTAACTGCGCATTAGTCGGACAATAAATAATGACATGACATTTGAACTTATTTCCTCTGGAATATATTCTCGCTACAACCCAAGGAGAGCATGGTAGTAACAATTAACGTGATACAAGACGTGTTAAATCCAAATTTAACGCGAGTAAAACTGCAAGGAACAGCTAGTTTGTTTAATAAACTATCTTAAGAATATATGGAATGGCATAACACGACGCGGCACAAAGAATTTAATAAAATCCGCCGGCCAGTGACCATAAAACTTGTAATGTAGCAAACTCAACACATTTTGTACTAAAAACAATACGTATACATATATGCGCGTACATTAAATACTTCGTTTTGGAGAATTACTTATATTTAGCTTTTGATTGACGTGGCATTATAATTTTTAAGAATTCTTTTTTTTATTAAGAAAGATTTCTTGTACCATCGGAAAACTCGCGTGGGATTGGTTCCCACGTGGGAGCTTTTCCGACATTTCAAAGCTATGTAAAAGGGAATGCCCACCAGGACTGTTAGCAGAGTTATCTTTTTTTAAACTACTAAGAAGCAAAGATCCTGATGGCAAGCAGTTACCGTAGCCTATAGACCCTTGCAAGAACAGAGGTATAACCCGCGCGTTGCCAACCGTTCAAAAACCTTATAACTCGTTTCCTGAAGAATCCAATGCGGAAAAACCTTGACCTTATCATTTCTAATTTTTAATATTGAGAGAACTAATGTATCTAATTCAGTTAAAGTTATGTATGTGTAGACAGGTATGATTATTACTTTTTAAACTAATAATACATGACGAGAAAAAGCGACAGAGCAGCCAGTTGTCATTTAACATGTTCATTGTTAAAAATGTAATATGTTTTTTCCCGTATTTAACATGCATTTGATAGTTGTACAATGAAGTGTGTATGTGTGTCCTTGAAATTCATGCTAAATATGGGGAACACATGCTAAAATGTAAACATTAAATATGCTAAATAGCAAATATACCAGCCGAGTTGGATTAGCAAGTCATGATGAGTAGAAGCATGAAAGTAGTGTTTATAGACAAATTGTATTATTTATTGAACTTCAGGTAGTGCCTATTTATCTAGTCAGCTTGTAGTCACCTACTGATCAGTACCTAATAGTTCAGATTCTCACGACTATTCAACATTTTAGGCAGACCAATACGAACATTAAATATTGACCATATCATATGCATCTAACCTATGTAGTGAGATCAGGACAGAGACCTATACGGGCGATCTAAACAACTCTGTCACTCACCAGGTTGGCCACTACCTAAACGATAAGAAGAACACTATAATCACCAGGCTCCAGATATGTTACTCTATTATCATATACTTGACAGAAAAAATAGTTAACTGACCCAATGACATATGGTTTCGTTAATTCAGTGCAGTCGATATTCAGTCCAGTCTGAACATGATCAAGACCAAGTCAGAATCAAGTCCAGGTTGGGCATAACTTAAAACTACTATTCAAGGCATACTCAAAATGACGATCTAGTAAAAGTTGCAGGCAGCTGATTGACAAGGTAAGCTTAATACCCAATGCTGTGGAAATCCTTGTGGGAAGGAGGTCTGTCTGAGATGAGGATGATACTCAAAACATAGCCAGAGTTAAAACTATTGTTAATATTATTTTAACAAATGAATAAAACTAGTCAAATATGATTGAAGTCGATATTGATACAGTCTTCCAGGAAATAGGTAAGGTTATCGTTGACGACCTCTTAAGATCTACCTACAGTGACGCAATTGCCTTATTGCTTTAACATCCTTATTACGTCATATGCCTACTTGGCCAACCGCATTGATTACCTACTCTGATATCCTCATCAGTAAAATCATGTGTTTTATGGGGAAATCCGCAAACTAACAATCGCTCAAAATATGTAATATAAGTATGTATTATTGTGTGATAATTTTTTAGGGGTGTGCTGACCACATGTAAAAAATAGGTAGGTTCTACATATTAAATTAAAACCATTGGAACCCTTGGAAACTACATATTTTATCTTTGCATGCGATAGCTGGTGCTTTTATAATAAAATTGGCATTCTTTCGTACAAAGAATAGTGTTCTAAAATGCATATTATGCATGATAAATTATTATTCTTTTAAAGACGGAATTTAATTTTCATAATTCATAATTCAATAATTCATCAAAAAAAAGTAACACTAATCTATACTAATATTATAAAAGGTAAAGTTTGTGATTGTGTACGGGGTAATCTCGGGATCTACTAAACCGATTTTGAATATTCTTTTACCAATAGAAAGCCACGTTATTTGAATGTCATAGGCTTTATATTAACCCGAGGGTCAGCGAGTAATTTTTATGATATAATTATAGACACACATAAACTGCATCATAGTAGCTTATATACTACCAGCCTTTGCATCACTGAATTAGCCTTAGTCATTCTGTGTATATGTACCTGCACAGACCCACGCCTATTTCATAGAGGGATGGACTAGATATCGTTAAACATAGAATTAATATAGTTAAGCCGTTTCAGCCTGACCTTGTACATTTACATAGCTAAATAAACGTTATACAAATTGCACGATGAAACGATACAACCTTGGAACGAAAACTAATCAACTTAAACACTCCCTAATCGCCAATGGTACAGAAAGTAAGTGTACGTCATTATGCAGGAAATTGTATTCTATTTTACATAAAATAAGCATCACGCCTTTTGCTTTGAAGAGCCTGGCAGAAGTATACTGTCTAATATACTCACGTTTTATTACCTATGTTAGATTCGATCCGCATTCTAAACAAAAATAAAACCTATACGGCTTAACCTGACCCATCAATCAAACCTTAGAACCGCCACAGAAACGGAACAGTTTGAACAAATACCACACAAAAGAATGTGTTTTTTAAATACATTCGTACCATTCAGATTCAGGAAACCCGACTGCATAGCAGTAGTATGATAGCTGGATTGATACTAAAGTGAGCCTATCATCCGTGATGCATCAGAGAAGGTTAATTGATAGCCACAATACAGGCATTGCCTAGTGTGGCTGCCACTGATATTTGTAACACTAAACTGGACTGCTAATAGAGATTATTATTATTAAGTACAATATAAGAAGCCAATTGTAAATCTCACCTTTTTGTTCCTAACCCTATATCATGTCAGATATTTAAAATGTAAACTCATAGCTCATAGTACATTTCAAGAACCAAACTCAAATTTATTGATAATACCGACTAGTTACTTTAGCGATAAGGCGAATAACGACAAACATAACAGTTTGAACAGCTGATATAAATAAACTTCACAGTATAAACTACTTGTAGGTACTTGTAGTACCTACGGCCAATTTTCTTTAGTTATGAAGGCGACCACGAACTGGAAGGCGCAGTGTGGACAAACCATTGAATTAATCTCTAACCAATTAGCTAATTAAACCAAGAGTCTAGAGTATTTAATCAATAGTTTTTAATTTACATTTTTATTGATTTTTATCTCTTAATGTCAAACCTCACCCATGCAATGTGAAATATACTATAGTTATGGAGGCGACCACAAACTGGAAGGCGCAGCATGGACAGAGCTCTAATGAGGTGGACGGACTGACGACCTGGTAAAGGCAAAGGACAATCGATAGAAATCGGGGGAGGCCATGTACTATAGTGCACGTCTTACAGCTCAGAGGATGCTGATGACAATTGCCAGGTAAATAAATTAATAAACAACTACTTTTTAGGAATAATATTTTTTTATCTAGCAACATACACATTTTACAAAAATAGACTGTTTTATAGGCCAATGTCTAAAACGAGCGTATTTTTGTTGCACATGGGGCAACATGTGATTCTGTAATATAGGTCTGGTTATATTTGCAATCACCACACACGACGATTGGTAAGTCCTGGAACTCAAAGGAAGTCTACCAGACAGGATATGATTGAATGAAATAAATGTATTTTACCGTTGGACAAACCTTGAAACTTAAAAATGACGCATTTTTGCGTTTATATAGGTAAATCGATCGAAGAAGGTCGATTTAGTCGAAAATATGCTTAGTGGTCAAAAACCCACAGCCCAATAACTACTCACAAACTACTGTTTGTGGCGTTATTTGTGTTCCTGTACGTAAGTACTGGTCGCCAGTACTCATTAAGAGATGTTGTTTAAAGAAATATTATCACGATTCCAAGAAGACTGCATTACAAAACCCTAATTTCATTTTTTTTTGGGTCGGCAACACAATATTGATGCCCTAGTTATTGCAAGCGTCCATAGACTATGGTAACTGCTTACCATTAGAACCGTATTCTTGTTTACAACTTGAGAATTATGAAAAAAAGAAGAGAAGACCTTTAAATGTACTCGAAAAGTCAACATAACTAATAGGAAAAGTTTTGACAAGAACACAAAAGGTTATACAAAAATCTTTTAAGCAAGTTAATTCTAAGGCGTCCGTGCCGCGTGCCGCAAAACGTTAATACAACTGCGCAGTGTTTACATAGGTAAGATCGAACAAGTTGGCGATCGACCACAACATTTTAATCTAGCGATTTGACCTTAACGAACGAAATTACTTAACTAAAATATTTTATGGCGTCCTTTTATTTATCCGTATAAGTCTTGCGTAAGTTTACAATATTATGTCTAATTCATAAATAAACATTATGTTAGTGGTCAACCGCTAACTTGGCCGATAGTACACAAATACGATAAATAATCATTGCCCATTGGGTAGCGATATTACCACACAATACCAACAATACACTGTACTTGTTAAATAATGCATACCTGTGTTACATTTTTTTGTATTTTTTTTTATACTACTTAGGTGGCAAACAAACATACGGCCCACCTGAACGTAAGCACGTTCAGGTGAGTCGTATGTTTGTTTGCCACTTGGCCTGCTGAGTTACCGAGCCTAGGGACGCTTGCAATATACCTTGGAGCTTTAACACCTTTTGTACACCAACGTCGGCTATACTCGACATGCGAAAGCGTGCCCTGTACGCCAATGTCGTCTATACTCGACAATAAACAGGTTTCCAAAAATTATAAAATTAACATATTAAATCATTACTTTTATTTGTTTTATTGATACAGCTTAATAACTGAATCTCCAAATTACATAATATTACTTAATTCAAATATTTGATAATAATAAATAAACGATAGATTATATCGATTTTCAGTGCAGTAGCCTAGTAAACGAATAACTTGTGGATGGAAAAGTCGAAAGCAGAAACTTTGACTTAGGAACTTTGTTTGGACTAGTTAGGAGATAAACATACTAAAAGTCCTGACCCCTCCGAGGTGAGCCCGAGGGGGGGGAGCACAAAGAAGGTCCCGTTTTTTGGTTTTTTGCTTACTTCTCGAAAACGGTGCTTTGTACGAAATTATGTTGTACGACATAATAAAAGCTAATTAAATTCTCTACAACTTTGTCTTTTGCACTTTGTATCTATCTTCAATCATTGCCTAGCTATGAGCTAAAGGTGGTCGATTTTTAAAGCGCGCATTGTAACAGTACAAATTTACCAAAATCATTTCTTATTTCGTGGATGAGCACCCACAGTATTAAAAATACCTACACAATATTTAAAAATAACATAAGCTGGGAGTACCTCCACGCGGTGAAGGCGGAAACAGTTTGAAACTGGCTAAAACTCCCAATAATATTATTTATCTATCAATAATGATGCCTTCGGTCTTATGTTGTTGTTTCGTTCGTGACCTATCGAGTATTGTGACTGTGCACCCGGTAACGCAGAGAAGCAGTCACAAAACACATTTTCAAGATGACAGACAAGTGTTTCGTTTGCGATGAACTGCTGGAAGAAGGTGGAGAGCATAAAATCTTTAATTTCTGCCAGTAACCTCAGAAATGATCAAAAGAGCTCCCAACTTAAGGATTTGAAGTCGCTGAAGGTTCACACATCTTGTCGTAAAGACTACACTAGACCCGACAGCATCAAAGCTGATCTGACAAAACGTGTTCCGTCCGCTGGGCCCTCCACTGTTCATACTTAAAGATCATCAAAACACAAATTTGATGTCAAAACTCGATGTCTTTTTTGTGCATGCGCGTTTAAAGATGAAAAGAAAAAACCTGTTGACAAGCGACGACAGTATACTCTGTTAGAAACGTAGCCTTTAAAGACTCGTGCATTGAGGCTGGGCATGCAAGACCATCATTCATCACTTCCATTATGAGTAGCCTAGCCCTTCTTGTTTACAGAAAGTTTGGGTATAAAATTTTAGTGAATCTTCTCGCTAGTTTGGCATTCTCATCATCGTATCATGAGGCTCAAATGTTAGAGTTGTCTGCTATAACCCACGTTAAGCCTACCTTTGAATCTGAGTCTTTTAGCCAGTTCGTATTTGACAATGCCGACCACAACGTCTGTACCATTGATGGATTCAACACTTTCCATTCCATGGGAGGCATTAGGTGCGTCACACCATCGAACTCCATCGAAAGCAGTCATCGAATACCCAGACTGATAGAAAAGCCAGCATCAGTTGAGTGTGGAAAACTTGGAACCATTCCGCTGCAAACTTACCAAAGAAATATCACCAAAAATACCGGTCTGGCAAGCATCCAAGTTGAAAACATCGATGTTTCACCCCGACTGTTAGAACCTCAGCCACATGAGATGCTGTGGTTCTTTGCAAAGTCACAAGGTGTGTCAGTGCCAGAGTGGAAGGGGTACATGATTGCCACTACAAAGGGGTGTTACAGTAAGAAAACGAAAGTACTCCCCCTTCCGTCCATCAATGCACCTCCTTCGGATGAGAGCACAGTGTACACTGCAATTCAGTACGCATGCCAACTAGCTACTGAAAACAAACAGAGTACTGAGTATTGAGTATTGAGAGTTGCGCAGTAATTACATTTGACCAACCGCTGTACTGGAAAGCCCGTGAGATAGTTGCAGCAGCACAATCTGAACCGATGACGAGAAAGAAGAGGCAAAAGCTAAGGAACCACAACCAGGCCCGTCATGCGCAAAGAGGAGGCGAGTGGTTAAGTAATGCTTTTATTATAGATAGGAAGAATATTTATAGTTAGTTATGAATCTTGAAATCTACGATCGCAACTGAAAACAAATATATGCCAGAAAACGTAAGAGTGTAGAACAATTTTTTTTAAATCGACAACCTTTAGAAGCTCATAGCTAGGCAATGATTGAAGATAGATACAAAGTGCAAAAGACAAAGTTGTAGAGAATTTAATTAGCTTTTATTATGTCGTACAACATAATTTCGTACAAAGCACCGTTTTCGAGAAGTAAGCAAAAAACCAAAAAACGGGACCTTCTTTGTGCTCCCCCCCCTCGGGCTCACCTCGGAGGGGTCAGGACTTTTAGTATGTTTATCTCCTAACTAGTCCAAACAAAGTTCCTAAGTCAAAGTTTCTGCTTTCGACTTTTCCATCCACACCCCCCTTGTGAGCATTCATTGACTAGACTACAGGGCATAAAGATCACGTGTTACCGACCTAAATATTTGTTACACCAGGGTTTTGTGATTGGATATCTCTGGGATAGGAAAGAGTTTCCTCAAAAACACATCCCTACATGTGCACTCGATACTTGTACTCACACACAAGAACACCACAGTATATAGTTATATGGCTGTGGTCTTCTATATGGTGGAGGTCGTTTCCCAGTCGGGCTTTTACAATTTGAGCCAACGCTTGCTGAGCTCTACTTCTCTTATACAGAGTGAGAGGCTGAGAGAGTCAGGGAGCGTACCGTGTCATGTTTAAGGTTGCTGCCTTGCTTCTAAGAGCGTGATATTAGAGTCTATAAGCTTCCTCAATAAATGGGCTATAAAGTGCAAAAGTTATTTTCCAAATCGGACTGGTAAATCTTGAGATTAGCGCGTATAGAGAATAAACTTCTCAAGGCCACTTGTATCATATACAGCCTAAATAAGTATTTTAGCGATCAAACATCGATCGAAGTCTTCACTTCTACAGAGTCATGAAACCAAGTAAATTTGCTTTGTCGTTTATACGCTAAGGTATCATATGACAAAAATCTTTGTCATTATCTATGTCACATGAGCCAGCCTAGTTGATAGTTCACTAACGCAACAAGGAAGTCATCTCTAATGAATAACAGTTGCTGATATCATAACGTTGACAAAGGCAGAATGGCATGCCTCAAATGGAGAGTACTCGACGTACCTGTAAGTCAAACATTGCGCAGGACACACAGGTAGTTTTAATTAATAATATTTGAGCCGCTCATGGTTAGATGCACTTGCTGATCAGTAAACGATCAGCGAGTTAATCGACCAAGGTCGCGGTTGCTATAGTGGTATTTTATCTGAGCGTACTTCAGAGGTCACTTAATATCGGTCTCCACTGTTAACAGTCGTATCACAACAAAAGTCTATATGGACGAGCTAAACAATTATTCTGTCACCAGGTTGGCCATTAAAAATATATTTAATTTAAACTTGTTTTGTCCCCCTGCGTTTCCTTTTACCAATCAACGTGATCTTGAGCTGAAGATGAAAAGTTCATTTTGTCCCGCTCGTCCCACCATCTGACCCTTTTCTGGGACATACCTACATAGTGTTTGTTTTAGCCTAAACTCATTAATAATCATGTCTGGATGTAATTTATCTATAATGTGCATGTGTTTAGAAATATATAAGTATGTTTATCAGTTGTCTGGTTGCCACAGGCTTTACTTAGTTTGGGATCAGATAGCGAGTTGTCCCAAAATATTATTATTATTAAACTCGTCTGATAAAAATTAAAATAGTACTTTGGTCAATGGAGCGTTCTCTTCAAATATAGAATATTATTAATGTAAAGCAAAACCGACAGTAAAAGACACCGCGGGTATTTACCGTTTATAATTATTTGTATCACGTTCATTTTCATAATGCATATAGATGCAAAGGCACATCCTGCATATCGACTAAACACATAAGGACGTTCATACTTATTACTTATGCATAAGTACCGAGACCGGTGCGATGCAGTGTTAGAAGCTATAAAATCAATACAATTGGTACGAAAATAGCTGCTACCTACAAATGTAATGCAAAGCTTCACTTCGAAATATAAACTTGTAAGGTTATAGCTACCATTATTATGTTTAAGAACATTGACGTCCTTCAACGTGCCAAGATCTCATTTACTGCGAACTTGATTAAATTTAAAATATCCTTATTTATTTATATACCACGCATCATAATGCTGGCGATTCGTGAACATTCTAGGTCTGTGTTCTACAAATAAGAAATTTGTTTTTTTAAATTGAGTGCAAAATATTTCAACATGTTAGCAAACATATTTATTAAACTATTTTTTTAATTTAATGTGACAACAAGACGCATATATTTTTATTTTTTAGCCAAATAAAAGTATTTACACATACTTATTAAATAAATAGTTCATATTATATAAATTGACTCATATACAACTTGTCGCGTAAGAAGTCGGTCAAGAATGTCACAGTAAAACAAACGAGACAGTAATCTAAAATTAAAATGTAACAATAATGGAGGAGTCATCGACCGAAGCTCCTAATCATCTTTAAACAATGTGTCGTCGTCATTATCTAGAATCAACATTATTCGATATGTTTCTAGACAATATTTGTCAATAGAGCGCACAATTACGACGCGACAAACTCTGTTGTTACCATAAGTTCTTTTCGTGAAAATATAATATTCGTGTAGTTAGGTGACATAACAAGCCGAGCTGAAAAAGTCTATACTTAGCTTTCAAGTATGCACTCTACAGGAGAGCTCAGTTCAATACATTCGTGAAATGAGCCGTATAAGAGTTCATACTTTCGTAACCTTTTGGCATTCAGCTCTTCGACATACTTATGCAACAAACAAAACAATGTAAACCGTATTTACATACACATACATACATGTACACAATTTAATACTGTAACAGTGTTAAATAAAGAAAGGTATTTTATACATTATATTTGTCTGGAATTACTGGCCTACTTTTGTCGCATGTGGAGAACATGAAACAAAGTACAATTAGTAGTGTTCTGCGCACAATACTGCGCCGTTCAGTCTACAAGTACGGTTCGAACATAGGGTGAACAACCTCCTTTATATCAAACACGTATATTAGCTGACTGTATTGTTATTCACTGGCTTTGTAGTAGAGACATACACTTAAAAATAAATTACTCGGTTAATTCTAAGAAAATCATTATTGGCTCAAAGCGTTTGTCCCGAACCAATTAGGAAGAATGATGACTCATTAGGGTGATGCTATAGACGATTGAGCAAATGACCTTATCACTCAATGTCAAACAAATCAATTAGGCAATACAAGAAACGAAAAATAATGACTATATCAGAGAATTGTTTTTACTGAAATTGCTACAATTAACAATCGATTTCATTTTCGTCTGTTTAACAACTTATCGTGTCACTAAGCAAGCCGAAATCTTCTACCAGATGTCAGGTAATTTTACACCTGATTTCAACCGTCTTAGATATCCGGATGATAATTTTTATGTTCTTGTGACACAGCTTTACACGGCATTTAGTTCCTATTACTACACTACTACTAGCTCCTTACAATTCAATTGCTTGACAGAAGTATAAGTATTGAGATAGATGTTGCCCGCATAATAAAATTGGTGAGACCGGAATCCCAAAAACTACAGGACATACAGTATATATAGGTACCCTTCACAGCAATAAATCGATTTGTACCGAATAAAATTAATCATATTATAATACAGCATGGAGGAAGCTGTCTCAGGAATGCGCAAAGTTTGGCTTCGCGCCACAATCACCGGACCGCAGGGAAATATCACTCAGCTCGCATATTGTCATCCCTTAATAAGTACTGGACAGTTGTTTGTTTACTGCTCAACCGCAGCGAATAAACATAGCACAAACAAAAACATAGCTAAATAGCTACCCACGTCTGTAAAATTTAAAATTAGTTTGCTAAATAGCTAAGAAGTATTTACTTTTTTACGCTAGAAGATTTTGCCGTCTGCCAGCGAAATTTGCTTGTTGGCTCACTTGTCGGCGAACATACTGTTCTGTAACGACCATTGTTTAATGAGCTTTGAAAGTCGAAACAGTTTTATCATAATCAGCCTATACTGATAAAACTGTCCTAAAGCCGAAAAGATTGCGGTCTTTCTAGATTTTCGGCTGTAGACATGCGTCGTTTTTCACCGTCGCGTCGGTGCGAATCGTCGCCTCATATAACGGTCGATATTCGACTCTACATTTTCCTAATACTAGTGTATACGGTGTCCACTTCAATTCCGTTCGAAGCATTTTAACTGCATACCTACCAATTGCATCATCATGTGAATACGTATTCACTTGACCTCTTAACAGTCAGACAATCATATTTTATAATCAAATCATCCAATTTATCTCATCAGCTTCCTCCTAGGAATCACATGATAGCTTTTGCAGCAAATCATCCACTTTAAAGCAAATGAACAAAGAACCAATGTGAACCAGACAAAATTGAGATAAGGCAGAATGCATTGGCGTCCAAAGATCGTCAGTAATTGTTAATGGGTCGTCCACAGTCTACGCTGATATCATTGTACGTAGATATCACGTCAATAATCTATAGGGAGAAAGTTGTATCATGCGATTGATGATATGACTAACCACCGGATAAATAATCTCTCACGTGATTTTAGGTCATGTAATTATCTAGACATGTACTGGCCATGCTGATTTAAATGATTTTATCATTTATTATATCATTATTAATATAATTAAGAGTCAGTGACCGTGAATGTATATTAGTTGCACGTTGCAAGTGCAAGTTTATCCTTCTATCCTACTTATTATCTTCTTCTTATCGTTTGGTTAGTGGCCAACCTGGTGACAGGGTGACTTATTATAATAACCAATAAAGAGAGTATGAAAAGGGTGGAATGTGTATTGTCTTGAGATGCTAGTACAGCGGAGTATCGCCATAAGTCGTTGATTAAATTCCCAATACTTACACAATAATTTTAACAAAAAAAAACCGACTTCAGTACGGCAAGTTGTAAAATTTTCAGATATTTGTTTGTTACAATCGAAAAAAATCGACTGAGCGTCGGGCTGAACACAGGTCAAGTAGGTATTAAAAGCAATATTAAAATTTAATATGTGCAATCCGCGCTCAATTCATTCACGTCATTATTTCTTATTAATAGTTGCTTAGCAACAATAACCGAAACTTATCTAATCGCCATCAGTAAAATACTTATTATTGAAAAGTTCAGATCATCTGTGGTCTTCTTCATCAGTTTTACTTCACCAAATTACACTTTCTGAATGCAAATGATTGATTAGTTAAATATTGAAATTGCTATATGTGTGCCTATAACTTTTGAGGAGTTCCCTCAATTCCTCATGGATCCCATCATCGGAACTTTCTTTTGATGATAATGGGACCAAACTGGAAGTATGTCCAGTCAGACAAAAAAAGAATTTTTCAAATCGGTCCATAAATGACGGAGTTATGCGGTAACAAACATTAAAAAAAAAAAAAAAAAAAAATACACACGAATTGATAACCTCCTCTTTTTGAAGTCGGTTAAAAAACAACACAAGCCCAGTAGGGGGACGAGTTTGAGGCGTCCAGTACAGACTGGTCTATTTTCGGCTAGCTCAATATCGGGTTAAGTGAAGTAAAGGGAGGCCTTTGCCCTGCAGTACGACAATACAGGCAGAAAATAAATAATTTGGAAAAAGAACAGGGAGGCAGATACAGGCCTGCAGAATACAGGCCTGCAGAATACAGGTTGAAAATAAATAATCGATATATAAAGTAATAAAGTATTTTGACAACAATCTTTTAACGCGTATTTATTAATTTACATTGTTGCAAATATTTTATTGTAGCTAACAGAATGTTAAGGCCGTAGTCTAAATTGGATTTGGCACCTACCCACCCAACCGCTATGGAGAACAATATGGATATTATTATATCAGAATAATGTATACTTCACCACGATGTTTTGCTTCGCCGTTAAATCGAGTGACAATCAACTTGTCCAGGTCCGAGGTTACTGAGTTGACACGGCAAGGCTTTTACATTATTAAACTATTTATTTTTGGCGGTACAGTCACAGAAAACAAAATTTGTGGTATAAGCAGCAAGGGAGCTCCAAAAACATCAGTTTTTAGACCCTCCTATTTAAACCCGATGAAGTCATGATCCAAACACGATACAGTATTAAGTTGTCAACTTTTACACTTTTTCATCCATACAAACGCGATGTAAAATGTTAAGTAAAATCCTTCGTAAACTACAAACTTTAATCGGCTGATAGTTTATTTGGTTGCTCAATCAGTATGAAGAAATAATCATTGTAATGTGCGCACTTACATACATTTCCATATTGATTTGATTATGAACTAGACTGAACTATCGGCCGATAGAAAGCAGTCTGCGAGTACTCTAAACAGTCGATAGCTGACAATGTTTACACATTACGTTTTTTCCACGAATACGAACAAATGCCTTGGAACAGAACAAATCAATGGATTTAACATGCGTTTGCACCGATACAAAAAGTCGTAGTGTATAACCGCCCTAAACATTGAGACATAAACACCCCAATCTGAAAACCAGAAGAGTAAATAAACTATAAATAATAAAAAGTCCAATAAAAAAGAAAAGTAGTTTAATGGCTTAAATGATTTAAGTAAACGTCTTCAACTTTGTCAAATACAACATTCAAAACGAAATATTATAAAAGCAACTGTCAACAGAGTGTATAACACATTTTATAGTAGGTAACTATAATATAGGAGTGTAAAATACCACTCACTTATCACCAAATTCAATTCTATTTATAACCTAAGGCCACGAGTTCGAGACCACGAGTCCAGGGCCGGCCGGCCAGTTCGGGCCGGGCCCATTTACAATGCTTTTCAAGAGGGCATAAATTCTGTATGCCCAAAGAAATAAATAGCCTGCGGCGCAAAGAAGCCCAAATTAAATGCCCGAATGTGTTTTATGTAAGACAATTTAAAAGTATATGTTCCAATACGAATCCGTTAATAGTTAAAAAGGAATGTCTGCTGTTTCCAGGCTACGGCGCGCTGGATAGCTTAACCAGCTGATCGGTAAACGAGCTCCAAGCAGACATGCTACTTATAGCATCGGCGATCAGCGATTTTGCGACAGTATCGATGCTGCATCGCGTTTTGGCGACTCTCTACGCTCGGTCGCGGTATCAGAATCCTGCGATTTTGCGACAGTATCGATCCTGCATCTTGATTTGCGAATTACTTCGATATATATGAAATGACGAACCAAATCGATGCGACCGGTATCCAAAAATGTGTGGAGTAGGTATCTATAGCGTTCGTCGCTGTGTCGATCTTCCGAAAAGCGACTTCATTGCAGATCGCCGATGCTAAAAGAAGCATGTCTCCTGTAGCCCTAAAAAAATTCGGTAAACGCCTGAGGTCAGAGTTGGCGTGGCATGAAATCGCGTGTAAACATATTATTATGGTCAGTTTTATAAACTATACCTACAGCATTTATATTATTCGTTTGGACATTCGATAGTTTTAGTTATGGCAACGGAGTTCGGTAGCAACCCTAATTGAAAATATGAGTCATAGTACGTAAGAAGGTTGCATTCATAATACACAGAGTCAGGCTTAGCAACAAGAGCATTCTGAGGGAATTTGAGAGGCTCGATGGACAATAGAAAGGTTTATCATACTACATAATGTGCTACATAGAGCTTGATAAGACACATAATTGTATATTAAATATTACTATTTACTAAAATAGTTATCTATTATGTTGTTATGTAATAAGCACTGCCCATGATTTGATTATAAAAGACTTTTTTTTATTAAGATAAAAGATTTTTTTTACCATTGGCGGAAAAAAAATGAATACCCGCTGAAGATAGCCTTAACATTTTATTAAAATCGGTCAGGTTTTAGAGTCCATAGGGAACATACAGATATCGACATATCGATTTTTATATACATGTATAGATACCTAAGTATTTTATTTGTATTTATAACCACACGCGACACTTATCAGATAGCGAGACTAATATAGGTAACGTGGTTGTTAACACAGCTATACCCCACCAATACACGTGTAACTTCAAAATAGATGTCTAATCATCATTCCTTTCACATACCATCAAGAGATCCGGATTCATTGATAAATACGAGGGGTGATCAAAAAGTAATGATAATAGGTATGAAAAACTACGGTTCAGGTTAAAATATTATTTTATTTTTCAACATAGTCTCCTAACAAGTCAATACATTTAGTCCATCTCTTTTCTAAACCTGAAATACCCTTAGAAAAAAAATCCTTGTCTTGACTCTCCCAAAATGCCTCTACGGCAACCATCACTTCACTGTTGTCGTGAAATTTCGTTCCTCTGAGATGTTCCTTGAGCCGAGGAAATAAATAGAAGTCGCTGGGGGCCAGGTCCGGAGAATACGGGGGGTGTTCAAGCAGTTCGAAGCCAACTTCTTGAATTGCAGCCATCGCAACTTCAGCCTTGTGTGCCGGCGCGTTGTCTTGATGAAAGAGAACTTTCGCTCGCAGTTTGCCTCGTCTTTTCTCCTTGATAGCTTCCCGTAATCTTCTTATTTGGGCCGCGTAGTAAGACCCTGTTATAGTGGCCCCCTTTTCCAGGTATTCAACCATAATTATTCCCTCGGCATCCCAGAAAACGGACGCCATAACCTTACCCGCAGAGCTTGCAACTTTGAATTTCTTCGGTGTTGGTGAGGATGGCCTCTTCCATGTCATGGACTGTTGTTTCGTCTCAGGATCAAAGTGGTGAATCCACGTTTCATCCATAGTCACAAAACGGGTCAAAAAATTTTCTTTATCAGCTTGGAATTTGTCAAGATTGACCCTTGAAATGTCCAATCGCTTCTTCTTTTGCTCGTCGGTTAACATTCTCGGTACCCAACGCGCGGAGACCTTTTTCATGTTCATTTCAGTAGTCAAGATCGATTGAATGCTGCCATATGAAATCCCTGTGATCTCAGCTAAATGTCGGATGGTCACTCTTCGATCAGCTAACACGAGATCTTGGACTTTTTGAACATTTTCTTCGGAACAAGACGTCGATGGGCGCCCTTCGCGATGTTCATCTTCTGTGGATGTTCTACCCATCCTAAACTCCTTACACCAGCGTGCAACTGTAGAATATGGAGGAGCATTGTCCCCCAGTGTCTCCGATAAGTCGGCATGAATGTCTTTGGTAGACATTTTTTTCAAGCAGAGGTACTTGATGACGCTTCTCACTTCGTGTTTCTCCATTTTCGTGTTATCTCTCCGGCTACTCGTACTCGAATGAGTGTAACTCCGTGAAATACCGTCCTATTTATATGATTTTTGGTCTGGCAAGTCGTGATGAACTAAGGAACTGATAACAATTTTTTTTATAATTTTGCTGTTTATAAAAATACCCGTTTATCATTACTTATTGATCACCCCTCGTACAAACACGTATTTACTATTCGACAGTCAACATCATCAATTCTAAAGCTAGGTAACTAAAACAAAAGTAAACAATGGCTATTTACGGAAACTACGCACTGTTACTAATCATATCACACATAAATACATGGGAACTCTTACAAGTGTAGTTATAGTGCAATAAGCGTACGTAGAGGATTGTGACGTCATGTGACACTTGAATTAGATGCTATCTACAATAAATTATATTGAAGTGTCTGTTTGTAATTGAAAATATATAAAGTCTACAATTTTAAGTCTGGCTGTTTGTTTCGGCGACTCTCTACAACGGCTAAACCAATTTTGACGGGACTCTTACTGTCAGATAGGTAATATTATAAGCAGTAACTAAGATTTTTTTATTTTAGAAAAGGAAATACGGTTCCGCGGTAAATAAGAAACCTATGACATTGAAGGAACTCTATACATCTAAGATCCACGCAAACAAACTTGCAGGTTAAAATAAGGTCTATGTGTACAATAAAGAGTTATCTATCTATCTATCTATGTTTTTCTATTATTGTTGTTTCAACTGTTAATACGAGACACAACATTGACTTGAAAAAAGTATAGGTAAGTAGGTCAACTGTCAAGGTGCAGTTTCAAATATAGAACACATGTTTTTGAAAACAGAAATATCTGGTAGGTAGATAGATATTTATGCAATTTAAAAATAAAGTTACTTTAGAAATAGTTTATTGCAAATGAAAGTAGGGTAAGTATTATATACAGAAAAATCTGTTCTAAAATATAAAGCTGAAAAATTTGTTTGTTTGAATGTGCTTATCTCTGGAACTACAAGTCCGATTCGTTTTCTTTTTTTGCATTTGATAGGCGAATTCTTGACTAAAAGTTTTAGGCTTTTTTACATCACTATACAACCCAAACGGAGCATGGCAGTAATATGATAGTAGAATTGTGACACACAGCAGGTAAAACAGTGGGACAGCTGGTAACTGCTAATTAAGAATGCCCTGCAAATTAGGATGTTTAATACATTGAATGTATTTGTACCAGTGCCAAAATATTACATAAAACTGGAGCGTATGCACTGGAACCATTTCTAAAATAGTAGGTATAAAGAATGCATTAAAAAACGTAAGTAGATGTTGCAGACTTGTATGAAACAAACATCTGGTTATTTTTTATAGTTTATTTTATAGTTAGTAATTTATTTTTTTTGTTACCTAGGGGCCGGCCCCGTCTTCATCTGGGTTTAACTATTTGCTGTGCATTTTTTTTTTCATAAGAATGTTCTAGAATGTTTTAGAAAACTTAAATAAAGTAAAGTCAATCACAAGTCAAGCGTAACCAAGGGAAATAGGAATTAATATTTATAGATTTTTTTATAGATAGTCCTTTTGGCATGGAGACATTATACATTTTTGATAACCTGTTGTTTTAGTGGTTACTGATTTTGACTGCTAATTGTTGTGAAATTGATTTCTAGGGCAATATTTGTGTGATAAACATGATTCTCAATTCTGTGTCTGGATGTAAAATATCTATATGTATTAAGAAATATGTGAGTATGTTTACCAAATGTCTGGTTGCTATAGTACAACCTACGCTTAGTTTGGGATCAGATGGCCGCATACGAATTGTTCCAAGATATATTTAAATTACAAAGATTTGGCAGTGCAGATTATAATTAAACATAAATGGTGGCAGCTCAACGAGTTATTTGAGCCACAGTTTTATTCTTAGATGGAATGAGTTGGAAAAATAAACTTATTTTTATAAAACTTTACATTGTATTATGATTTATGATGCAGGGAATCTTCCACATGTCATTCATGTTTTTGTATGACATTTCAAATAAATTATATTTTGAAAACTCAATTCTGAGAACAAGAATAATGGAATATTGAAATGCAGTTATACTAATGTAGATATAATAACAACAATTGCAGGTGTCAAGTGTCCCTTGCATTAATTATATGTCAATTACATATTTTTAACAATATATTTTTTATTTTACCACTTTAACAACTTGTAACTGTCAAAAATATAAGTGAAGATATTCCTCACATTTAAAAAGATATGAGTATGAGTTTGTGATTTGAATAAAAGTTTGTTGTCAATGTTGATTACTATGATGTGAAAATTGACTTGAAATACAATTTTGAAATTGAAAACTATAAGACCAAAGAACTTATACTGTAGTTGTTATACCTAATTTCTAACAATTGAAACTTGTAGTAGAGGTAGTAATGTCCTCAGCCCTCAATGAAGGACTTGTGTGATTAGATAATTATGTTTTTTCCTGAAAACATTTGATTTTTAATTCAATTAGGTTACAAAGTAACACTTCTGAAATTCATAGATTATAAAAGTAACATGTAAGCCCTTAAGATGATGGCAGCTAATTTACCTACAGACAGTTATTTGACAGATGATAGCAATTTACTGTTTGCAGATTTAATTGTTCTTTGTGGTATGGAAATTATAATTAATAATAGTGTAGCTGTTACTTGACTATAGTAGGCATCTTATGAAATTTATTACACATAATAAGGCCCAAATCTTCTCTGCTCTCTTTATAGAGGAGAGAACACCCATGCCCAACAGTTAGACATATATATATATATATATATATATAGGTTGTAATCATTTTATATTAATCTGTTTAGACCCTAAAATTCAACATTCTAGACAAAGTGTTACTAAAACTACTAAACAAGTAATAGATAACTAATTCATCATAACAACTCATAAACGGCCCACTGCTGGTCACGGGTCTCCTCCATAAATTTGGAGGGATATTAGCCTACTATACCACGCTGGCCAGACGGGTTGGAATATAACTAATTATGTCCCTGGAATTAATAGTGCTCTTAGGCTATGGTATCTGTTTACCATCAGGTGGGCTGTATATTTATTTGTTATATTCCTTTTTCAAAAAATATCTAGTTACAAGTCAATGTACCTGGTAATGTTAATTGGTGCAAATAATAGTATTTACTGTCAAAATATTTTAGTCATATTGCACTTGTGTGCATATAGATCTGAATAAAAATAGATAGAGATAAACCTTACTACAAATAATAACCAGATTAAACAATAATTACTAATTCTTATTGTATAGTATCCTGCAATTGAGAGAGGGTTTAAAAAAGGTCACAAGATTTCTCGCTACTTGGTTGCTCAGACTCGATCAGAAACACATTTATATTTATGGGCGTAAATTTAAACAATGGAGTACCTTAGAATACAAATAAAAGATATACATACCTTTAATACACAGTTTGAACCGAAATCAAGCGTACATGGACTGATTTCACTAATTTTGGCAGCGTTAACGCACTCACTGATTAACATAAATTAAAACTTTGCATGTAAAAATATTTTGTAACCTAATATGGAACAGACCAAAGTTGAAGTTCCGAAGTTAAAGTATTGTTCAGATGTATAAAATAAATCAAGTAAAGCATTCGAGGAACCTAAAGCCATAAAATCATAAATCGATAGTTAAGACTATAGCTAATATAAATCAAATTTCAATTTATTTGCACGAAATATGGCAGATTCGAGAAAAAAGACTGCAGTCTTGTCAGCTGTCATGTCTTTCAGTCATGGTTCTTTAGATTAGACAGATACTAAAGTATAGGGTTGCTTTCCTTAAATCGACTAAAACTGTAATAAAACTAATTCATACCTACAATTTGAAAAGGGCCCCTCAAAATTTTGCTTTTGGATTAGACGGGCACTTTCAGACGCGCTCAGTGGCATGCCATACCAGATATGATAAAATTAAAATAAATCAATTTTAATACAATATCGCTATAAGTACCTACACCTATTAAACTCCGGCTCTTTTGTCATATAACTGCTCAGTCAAAGATACAAAATACATTAATATGTTATGTTATTTTAAGTCAGATAGAATGTGAAATTGTCAGAGTTAATGTGCACTGTGCCTATGTTTATTCTAGACGTAATGAAATATTGACGGGTGTTTACCGAAATATTTTTTGAATTTAGAACTCAATCTTGAAGTTCTAAAAGATTGTGGCTATTTGACGTTGGCGTTATTAGCAAATGTAGGTAAATAAAATATTTTACACTAAACTTGTTATTGGCTCAAATAGTCGACATTCGTCGACTGTTGCCATAAGAAAAGAGAAGAAGAACAGGAGAAATAAATTGACTTCAAGTTTTTATGAAATGCCCACAGATACCTCTTGCAGATGCAGTTCACCAACAGATTGCCAAGTAAGCATATATTTTTTTTGGTACATAGATGTTTTAGTTAACTTTTGTAGTTAAAAAGTATGTTACAACTTACGAACTTAAAGACTAGAATTGTAGCAATGAGTGTTTCTTCTTTTTCGGTTTCACCTCAATCAATGAGAAGTAATGCATGTAATAATAAAGGACTAAGGAGAAGACTAGTGCTTTACCTTAGTCCTTTATTACATGTAACCATGACTGTAATGTAATGTGCGATGATACTATATTTTATATAACAGCACAACTTACGATACAGGTGATATGTTTTGTGTTTACGTTTATATCAGGTGAATATATCACACTCCAAAATTTCTAAATTCAATTCTTTAAAATTTGCCAAACTGATATCAATCTACCTTCAGCATTTTCATTATAGATTTGCAGAGTCAGAACGCATTAAAAAAATAATATATTAATTTATTTCACTTGCATACATTTTTGTTACTTTATAGTTTTAGTTACTTAGAACTAATACAAACAGTACAGTAATACTTTAAATCACACATTCGACAAAATGGGTTTTAAAGATGTTCCATAAATAATCACTTTTGCTTTTATTGATAAGAGAATCTTTTTTTGCTGGCAACTTTGATGAGCACGTCTTTGTGCGAGGCTGGGGCATGTTACGATACGATATTTTTTTGGGGCTATAAAAACGAATTGGAAAAAGTGTTCTACTAGGAAATAACGTGGAAGACAACAGACAAGCTATTTCAAAACAATTACTCTTACCTCGTACCATAACACACTTATGGATTTGACTGATGAACTGGAGCAGAGTGATAGCGGAATGGAGTCTTTGACGGCGAGCAAAGATGATACCCCTGAGCGTAGACCCGAGGATTTTTTCATAACCCCATCAGTATGTGTAAATAGTAATTATTAATACGAATCAAAAATACATGATGTGTAACTGATAATTGTGTGTTTACAGTTAGGATCGTCGCCGAGCGCCGGCACACCTCTCGGTGGCCCGCTAAAAGAATACGATGATGTGAGTATTCGTTCTTGTTATTGGTTATTTATGTTGGAAACTCTATAATTTTAAGCTCATAAACGGAATTTTGATTATTAATCGCAGGAACCCGATGAGACCTTGTCAGAAAGGTTATGGGGGCTGACTGAGATGTTCCCTGAATGTGTTCGAAAATGCACCTATTCAGTCACAACTGTTACCTGGTATGTACATGTATTTACATAATTGATTATTACATATGATTTCCTTGTTGTATTTCACTTTGCGCTGATAACTGTTAGGCCTTTATTATGTTAATTTTGATGGAATATTGGATACCTATGTTATTATTTCAAAACATAGATTTTCACCTTTCATGATAATCAATGAAGTAGATAGACATGAATGTGTAACACACAAACTGTGATTCACTTTTATTATATTAGAATTATGTACAATTAAGCAGTTTATAAAAGTTTATAGTTCATTTTAAATAATACTATAGAACTAAAAGGTAATTGTACAGATCCTTAAATAAATTATGTTTGTATTGCTATATAGGTCTGGTGTCAAAACTCTTTATGGACTGTCTCGTTCAGTGATGTGGGTGGTGGCCAGTTCATCGGTCATCCTTTTCGCTCCAGTCATATTTGAGGTGGAGAGAGCTCAAATGGCTGAAATGGAAAAATCACAACAGAAACAGGTACCTAATAATTATTATTTGAAGAATTATTTTAAAACTATTGTAATATAGCCTAAAAATAGGTGGACAATGTGACTGGCTCTCATGATTGCAGAGTGTGAAGATAGTCTGCACTAAGGCACATGTACAGGCAAGGTAAGGCACATACATGTGCACACTGTCACTAATTTGCCGTCTACTGAGGCTTACTAAGACCTATTGGCAATATGGTGACTTTATAGTCATTAATAGCAAAAACTAGAACTAAAAATGTTATGTAATGAATATGTATTTTGATGTAAAATAAAGAGTTATCTATCTATAGAAACACAATAAATAAGTATACAATTATATAGGATTTAATGCTATGATGAAATAAAATGAAAATGAAAAGTGTTTATTCATGTTAACTTACGCATAATTACATGATTGAGTTGAGATGATGCAGTTTGGCAGAGGTATACTCTGCCAAACTGCATGGCAATTAGATGGCATCTGACAAACAGCACATTAACTGACCAATATAAATTCTTATTTACTTTTTAAAATGTTTCAGTCCACTTACAACTCTGGATGTTTTTGTTGCTAATAGTTTTGTCTTTTTTGTTCCAGGTGTTGCTAGGAACCAATGCAGCCCTGACATGTCCCACACCAGCCCTGCCACCCATGCCACGATAATTCATATGTTATCAGACTCAATGAGCACATTAGTTGTAACCTGTTTGACATATTCAACATTATAAAGGAAATATTCTACATCCTGAATGCTTTAATGTTAGTGTATTAGTTTAAATAAATAGGTACCTATTTTAAACGTAATTTGAAATATTTTGTTTTGGGAATACTAATATATTTCTTCAATTACTGGACTGTACATAAGTACCTACACTAAAAATTCCCTATTGCATTTAATCATGAATGTTTGTGAACAGAATAATCAAATTACTGTTTAAAAAAATCTATTATAATTGTATTAAAAATAAGTTGCATTTTCTCTTAATTTTCTAAATATCTCATTGTTTTCTTTCCCTGAAGGTTGCAGGTATGTTACGTCACTGGGTTGAATTTTATAACTGATTGGTTAGTGAGATAGTTGTTTTATTTGTGAAGAACTTTTATAGGTGATGCTTTGTTATTAGAATAAATGTACTGTTGAAAATGCAGTTTTTAATCATCAATTAATTATTGTCTAGAATACCTCCCCTTATAAATAAAGCATAATATAGTGTTTAAAGGAGACCATGGTTTGCTTGTTATTTCTTATAACACCTTTGCTTATAACACTGTAGCACCATTGAAGACAAGATGCCAGTTTATTTGAAGACTAATGCAGCAAATAATGTCCGTGAGGTGACGGATTAAGAATACAAATGTCATCACCCCGTTCCATCCTGAGGGTGATATAAGAGTCGATAAGGTAGTAAGTCAGGCAGACCATATCCACTGCAAGACTGAAGACTCGAAACAAAATCCTATATCAACCCGTCTGGCCAGCGTGGGATAGTAGGCTAATATCCCTTCAAATGTAAGGAGGAGACCAATGCCCAGCAGTGTGACGTTTATGGGTTGAGATGATGAAGCAAATAGTGTATTCCTCTTCTTGTAACACTGTTGTCATTAACAAGGATCAAGTTCAAATTTAATGTAGCAAATGACAATGGTAACATTGAAATTATCTGATTATGGAGCCGGAAGGTATGCACCGGAATTAGGTACATAATTAGGCAATGTAATCTAGCTGTGTTTCAACTTGTTGGAATGATCATGACATATACTGAGTGTCATAATGATCGGATTTAAAATCCTTCTTCCTTCATCCTTCTCTCCTAGTCTTTATAAAAGTTGGTTCCCTTTGTCCAATACTTCCCAATTTGTACATTTATGAAGTCTGTTGTTCTTTCAAAATTATATTATTATGAAACTAGTATCTATTAAAATACTAGTTTTATAATTCTATAGAAATTATGCGATAGTGCGCTTATCAAATTTGTAAACGCGGTCAAACGCTCAAATAAAGGCAGCAACGCAACAGACAAATGCGTGAGAATATTGTAATACATTTATAGGTAAGTACTGTAAATAGTTTCTCTGTCTACGGTAAATAGATGTGGAGTCACTGTAATTAGTTAAGTTCGTGTACTTAATTTTTTTTATACTACCAAGGTGGCAAACAAGCATACGGCCCGCCTTATGGTAAGCAGTTACCGTAGCCTAATTACGTACTTAATTACAGTAATAGGTACATGGATGCAGGCCCGGAGGAAGGGTGAGGGCAGTCACCCCGGGTGGCAAAGACTGGGGGGTGGTAGTCACTAGACTCAGTTAGTCTTTTATTTTTTACTGCCAAAAAAAATCTTAAATAATGACAACAATGTACCTACTTAAATATTATTTGTTAGGTAATTTTGCTTAGGGAGCGGCAAACTCGCAGTCTGTCCTCCCTCTTTTTGAAAATCGAGATCCGGCACTGGGTAGATACTTGGTATCAAAAATAAAATCAATGTCAAGCGAACAAGGATAAGAATACCGCGGCTGTTATTTCATTGTTTTTGTGCGTATAGTTAATAATCACATTTAAATTAACGGAAATTAACTTATTGCCTTACGGCTTACTCCATAATAATCATTATCTTTTTACAATAACAAAAACAGAGGCCGCAGCGCCGCCATGCAAAACTAGCCTAAACAATGGCTACGTTTTGTCTTTGTCATAGTCATAGACTAAATTGTTAAACGAGACTTTTATTATTGGCAATTTGTCAGCTGTCATTTGAGAATTAGTTATTAGTCTGTGGTTACACTTTATGTCACCATAATCAGTCATACTGTCAATTCGCCTGATAACTTTTTATAAAGAAATCTAATGTTTTTCATAAATAAATCGGTGTAAATATGGCAAATACGGGATTATTGCCATTTGTTCGAGGTGTAGATTTCACATCTAACGACTTCAGCGTAAGTGGCATCTGCGTTATGTTGATAAATTTTTTACTAGTAAAGATGATATCATACTCTAACCTTTGCTTTCGTGTTTGGTTCTAAATATTTTAACATTTCAGGATGATAAATTCCCTGATGCTATTCGGTATATGACTGGTCTCCAATGGCTTAGGCTAGACAAGACAAATCTGACTGATATTCCCGAGGAACTGGGGAAGCTTATGAAGTTGGTAAGTAGGTTTTTTAAACTTTTTACCAGCCTATTGACAAAAACCTAGATAGATATATTTAATTCATTTATTCTCTGTTCCTTTGTTACAATGTCAATCATTGCAATATGAGTTCTATATGCTATTTATAAACACATTTTTTGTAGGAGATTAAAATTAGATCATCTAAGAATAAACCTAAATGTTATTCTTTCTTAAAATGTCAAAAGGTAGAGATTAGATTGTATTTCTTACTGAGTTAAAGTTTTAATTGTAAAATATATAATATTTGGTGTATATTTTATCAATATTGTACACTAAGGTGATATTTTCACATAAAACTGAATATGATTAATAATTTACTTACCTATCTAATTATATCTACCCATTGACCTAATTATAAACTTGCATGCACAAGTAACTAAGTCTTTTTTCATACTCCCCTTTTTAATAAGGTCTAAAAAAATAAAACCTAATAAGTATATACCTATATTTCAAATAATATTATGTTTTAAACTGTACAATTGACACCATTTCCTATCTATGCTAATTATAATGTTCTACTTTTTATATTTAAAATAATGATACATTCCTATTTAGTTTATTTTCCTTTTTTATTCAACATCATCATCACAGCCTAAAGATGTTCACTGCTGGGCAAGCAATCAACAAAAATATGTAATTCATAACAATTCCCAAATATATACTCATCATTATAATAAAAACAGCACTTATTCTTATCAATATAAAATGTACTTTTTTATAAAAACAGGAAAACTTATCATTAAAGAAGAATAGCCTAGAGAAGTTATTTGGAGAACTGACTGAGTTAAAATGTCTGAGGTCACTCAATGTGAGACACAACAAGGTGAAGAGTTCAGGAATCCCGGCTGAACTGTTCCGACTGGAAGAACTGACTACCCTGGACCTGTCTCATAATAGACTGAAGGAAGTGCCTGAAGGATTAGAGAAAGCCAAATCTTTACTAGTTTTAAATCTCAGCCATAATAAGTGAGTTTTTATGGTGTTTATATTTTTTAAGTTTATATAATTTTACACTGCGCACTTATATGTAAGTGAAGTGTAAAATTAAACAGAGCGAATCACTATTAAACATAAACAAACCTTTGTGACCAAATTCCGGTTTTGGTGGCTAGTCTTGACTGCAGGTGACTGTGCACTTTTATAGACTGATGGGACAGCAATCCAACTCTATTGGAGTTATCAGGCATAGTTTCAACAGCCTTATATACTTGCCTAGACATTAGGAATTGCACATAGTTAAAATTTCAGGAGTCTATTGTGGAATTTCTTGAAAGAAAAATCTTCTTTCTAGTTTTGAACTGACCTAGGTCTATACGTTAAGGAGTACATTAAGTGTTAACAATCATTAAGAATAATTAAATAATATCAATTTCTATTTCAGAATTGAAAGTATCCCACCCACATTGTTTGTGCAATTGACAGATCTGTTGTTTTTGGACTTGTCTTACAATATGCTAGAGACATTGCCACCTCAGACAAGGAGACTGGCGAACCTACAGACCCTAGTACTAAATGATAACCCTCTGGGAGTGTTTCAATTAAGGTGAGATTATTATAATCAGAACCAATATATATTGCCCTAAAAATTTATAAAAGTCAACCCGTAAAATGTTGAGGGAAGTATAAGGGACATAATATTAAAGCATTTATTTAAAATATCTGACGTCATCTAATGTGAACAATACTTTTTCAGACAACTACCCTCACTTCAAAGTCTAGAAACATTACATATGCGCAACACTCAGCGCACACTAGCGAATTTGCCAGCATCATTGGACACACTGTCCAACCTGTGCGATGTGGATCTATCTAAGAATGCCTTGACCAAAGTACCTGACGCATTGTATTCTCTACTAAGCCTGAAGAGGCTTAATCTCAGTGATAATGAGATTGCCGAGATATCAGCAGGTAAGCTTGATTTGTTTGTGTCCTACTACTCTGCCTATGTAAGATTTGAATATGGTAATGATTGTCTATGCCAATATTAGAAAAGAATACTGAACTGAAAAGAATTATATTTTATAGTGTAACTTGTAACGAAATAATTGTTCTCTTTATTCATTTTTTAAACATGTAAATTACATTTATAAATACATTAAATTACACAAAAAGCTATACATTTAAAAATATAAAAAAAACTGGTCCCCAACGGTATCGGGATCAGAGACCAAGCTACCGGTGGTTACCAGTTACTAGTTAGTTAGTTTAGAATCAGGGTCTCGATCTATCTACTTAACGCGAGCCTAAGGTGTTGGTCGAGGCTCTTGGCTATTAAACCATTCATTGTTATAACTATCGGTACAATCATAGCGGAACCCATATTCCACATCTCGACAATATTGTGGGCCAAGTCACAATATTTAAAATTAAAATGATTGTTATTATTTTTAAACAAATACAAAGCACAACAAGAAAACATGTAGAATTGATGGTTGATTATAATCTCCGCAAATCAAAGCCCGTGCTTTGCGTATGAATGTGACGACCTGGTAAAGGTTGCTGACCTTCATCATTCTGCTCGACGGAGAAGGTCAGCTCAAAACCTAATGCTGTGGAAACTGTCAAATACTCAATTCTAGACACATTCAAAGCTATGAATTAAAATTGCATGGTATTGTACATATTTCTCTATGTCTCATAGTATTAGAGAACTTCTTGTTAGGTAGTTTGTATTATAAAAATCTTTTTTTATACTACTAAGGAGGCAAATAATACTTATGGTAAGCAGTTACCGTAGCCTTTGGACGTTTGCAACGCCAGGAGTATGAATCACGCTTTGCCGACCCTTTAAAAACCATACAATCTTTTCTTGAAGGATGCTTTAGTCTCTCTGTAAAACCTCGGCAGGCAACTCATTTCACAACCTAATCGTACGTGGGAGGAATTTTCTTTGAAACCGTATAATACGGCACGATAGAGTTCTAGAACTCCCCGTCGCCTGCGTTAATAAAATGTAGCCGTGGAAATCATATCAAACATTCCTCCGAACACAGGCCGTTGTAGGTTCTAGGCAGGCGGTAGAACCCACACAACGAGGCGAATTCTCACCATACACTTATTGGATCATTACCGCCTGTGATATATGTCGTACATACCTTAAATATTTTTCATTCTGTTGTTGTTTTATTTAATGTAAACAGTAATGTTAATTGTTCGTCATTATAAATACAGGTGTAATAATCAACTTGGTGGACATAACATGCAGGGCGAGTTAAAACAATAACCATTGGTATGAAAGAACCATTAATTTGTTTAAATGGCTTCTACATACCGATATACACCGAGGAGACAAAAGTCTCCTCGGTGTTTTGTGGGTTTATGTTTGCAGCCTACCATGACGACCCCTATTGTTTGGGAGCTTACATAGCTGGCAAAGCATAGATGATGTAACGTGGCTAATTAGTTAACCCAGTTGGAGACCGCGTGGACTAGTTCACCCGCGTGATCGGTCAAGGTAGATAATAAAAAAATGAAACAGTCACAAGCTAACAATCTATATAATAAAAGCAGTTACAGAATTATATATATTTTAGACTCAGGTGTAGGCTCCTTAGGCACAAGTTTCGTTGAGAGTCCGTTGAGAAGTAGATAAAAAGAGGGCTCAGCGGCGTCCGGTGCTCCTTATATACTGGCCCGTGAGAGCGGACAAGTGCAGGACGCCTCCACGTCACAATATCATACATCTTAGTCTACCCGGGGAATAAAGTAGCCAAAAAACCTCATGTGGTTAAGAGACTACTCCAAGGTCGTCTTAAGCTACGGGTACACAGAAGTTTAAGGCCCTTTTAGAAGTCAAATATGAGGAATTCATGATGACGGGAATTAAGGCCCGTGCGTGTCCTCCGTAACCTTACGGTTAAGCCGAAATTGTACACACAGCCCAGCTTATTAAGGTGATACATTGAAAATAATAAGGATATTATAATAAGTGTAATTCGCTAAGCATTTAAAATAGGAAGTTAAAACTTTAGCATACATTTTTTGATTCTATGATCTACCATATGGTAAGAGGAAAACGTGATTGGAAGAAATATCCTCGATAGAAAACAGCTGCGAAGTCCATTCTATTTTTTTCCCTTTTTCTGTATTATGTAATAAAACTTAAGATTTATTCAACGGGGTTTACTTTAAAACATAGAGGACAATCGTATCAAAGTTTTGCTAAGATTTTTTTTTTGATTTGATAATGTATTTTAGTAAAAAGTAGAAAATTCAATTTGGCACATACGTTATTTTATTCTGAGCGCATGCATCATTATAGCTCTCTCTTCTTTTGCCTTACAAAAGTATTTGCATCACTCTCACTCGCCACATTTTTAGTCGGCCGGTAGGCCTCACCAACGACGGACGTATGCAACTTTTTTGCAGATCGGTTCTCTCAGATTTTTGTAGTTTTAAATGTTATAATTTATTAAACAGGTCATTAACCAAATTAGTTATTCAATTCATCACAAATTCGTATTGAATGTACTACATTATAGTATATTTTTAAGACTTACTTTATAAAGTAAATGATAGCAAGAGATGCCCAATGTGTTTATGCCTGGCGGGCAAAATAATAAAACCCGATAATACCGACATTATATATTTTTGGTTCAAAATCAATTCCTAATTATCATCAGCTTTTGCATTCCTCTGCTGAACATAGAACTTCTCCAAGTTCACGCCACGATCACAGGGCAAAAATTAAATCGTGACTTTATGCCTTTGCGCATCCTTCGTTTCATTTCCCTTCATTGCGTTATTCACAAAGAATAACTAACAATAAGTGTCGAATGCGTCTCAAAGTGCAACTGAGCACATGGTATAACATTTTACAACTTACATAGAATTTCTTCGGGCATTTATAGACATTCTGCCAAATTTGCCTAAAATGCTCAGGCATTTTCCCAACTCTAGTGGAACTATTACCGAAAGTGACAGACTAATAACAAAAAGAGGGATGGAGTAGCACTTCAACTTTTTGTATTTAAAAAATCTGTAAATTTTCGAGATTATTTTTAGTATTTTTTGATGATATACGTAAGGTTCTATTAGTATAGTAGGTAGTAAAATATGATTAAGTACCTACCTATGTCCTAATCAGAAATATTTTTAAGATTGGATTATAAAAATCCAATCTTAAAAATATTTCTGATTAGTTTCCTTCAATGTAATAATAAATAAAATAATTTTAATAATAAGAAAAAATAAAAGTATTATAGATTTTCGTTTCATTTTTTTTATCATATTGTCATTTCATAGAATATTCAATACACGGAATATTTACTCTAAACAAATTCAACTCAAAATTTTTGTTAAAAATTACTTTTTTTTTTCGATATTCTCATAGAAAATCAAATTAAATATTCTTTATCCTCATATTGTTTAGTTTATATAAAAGTTATTACCGAGAAAACGAGTTTACGATCTTTTTTTAAATACAAAGAGTATTTAAAAAAAGATAGAGAGATAAAGGGTTGCAAATTTCACTTCAGTCAAATATTTTACAGGTAAAGTATAATTTTGAATTAAAATAATAATGTTATATTTAAATAATAATGTTAATTATATATTCTCAGGCTGCGGTAAGTTTTTTTTATTTATGTAAAATTGTTTCTAGCAGGTCGCAGTTTTAACCTAACCTACTTGCTATTGTCATTTCTGGTATTAACAAAATTCTATGAATTTTCTGTCTGCGAATGATGGGAACGCCGTTTTTTTATAATGAAGGGAACGCCCTTCATTCACAGACAGAAATTTCATCGAATTTTGTTTCGCAGAAAATGTTTCACATAGGTAATATTTAAGCTACAGGGCCCAAATATTATATGAAACATTTTCTGCGAAACAGTATTTATATTTCGAATATTATTGTTTCAATGAACTTTAAAATGTCCATATTTCGAATATAATGGTTTCAATGGACAATTGACTTCAATTAAACATATTCGACATTGCAGAAACTTAATGAATTTAAAAATATTTGTTTTTATTTAACAAAATAATCAAACAGTAGAATTTTTAACGCATGCTGTTTGATCGGTATATTTTTCCATGGTATTTTATTTCAATAAATATGTAGAAATAGATACATGACGTATATATACATAGATTTTATTAATTATTAACATTCTATGAAATTTCTGTCTTCAAATGAAGGAACACCATATTCAGTCAGATTAATTAAGCAGTATAATTGGAAATATTAGATTAAAACACCTAAATTAATTTGCTAACTGTAAAATACGTTAGACTAAGTTAGAAATAGCTACTAGAAAATTAGGTTAGGTTGCAAACTGCGACTTCGTCAGATATGACTTGTTACCAGAAAAGAAAATAGTTGGTTAGGTTATAACTGCGGAGCCGTCAGAAACAACTTGTTACAAGAAAATTAAAAAGAAATCACCTCAGCCTGAGTAATTTTAAGAAAGATAGGGCACCATACTAGCGAGCAAGCCCGACTGGCGAAGGACCTCCACCTTACATAAGACCACAGCCAAATAACTACACACAGCGGTGTAGTTGTGTTCCTGTGTGTGAGTACAGGTATTCAGCGCTCATATTGTGTTTTAAATAAACGTATTCGTATCCTAGGGATACTCGCATCTTAAGCGCTGGTGTAAAAAAAATGGGTTGGCAACACGCAAGTGATACCTCTGGTATTGCAAGCCTCCATAGGCTACGGTACCTGCTAACATCAGGTGAGCTGTATACTTGTTTGCCAACCAAGTATTATAAAATATATATATATTTACGAGCGGACCTGGCAGACGTCGTCCTACCCGGACATTTTCCGGGTAGGACGACGTCTGCCAGGTCCGATATACCGACAGCAGCGCCACCGGGTCCAATTGTGAATCTGAACCATCCGTGACCCTACAAAATTTCATTAAAATCGATCCTGCCTCCTGTTTAGGAGTTCAGCGACATACACACATACAGAAGAATTATAGATATTTATTTATTTACTTATAGTTGATTAAACACAATAACACAATCGTAGTTATATTATATAATAGTTATTACCAAGAAAAATATTTTATCGAGTGATATTTTCTGAACTTTTTAATTAAATATATATATTTATAAATATGTATCTATGTATTTTGCCAATGGTAAACATTTAATTTTATAATTAATTGTTCTATTTTTGTCTACTCCATGCCTCCTGTGCTAAAATTCCTAAAAACTCAATAAAATATTTCTAATCACTTATTTGACAACGTCACACGGACGAAGGCGACGCGTAGCGGCCAGCCGTGGAAGCTAAGCCACGCCCACAAAACCACAATTTATTTTCGAGGTATCGCCTTAATTGAAATTTAAATTGTTATAAGAATGTCATGGTACAGCTCCAGCTCCTTACGAGTAATATCTATGTTGTACAGACATCGATCCTGCAACGACGAACTATGGGAGACAGTGCGATCTGTCGTTGCGTCACTGGGATCGTAAGATATTTTTTACATAAGCTTGTTTTGGTTTACCAATGTTTGCCAAAATTTTAAATGCCATAATTTCATATGCCATACTGGTATTTGCCATAATTTCATTAGAAATAACGCTTCAGTTGCCATAATCGTGAAATGACATAAAATGACTTTCACTAATTCCATTGGTCATAATTAATCAAGTGTCATAATACTCGTAATTTAAATCCATAAATGTATTTGCTACAATTTTCGTTTTCAATAATGCCATTTTCCATATCTTTTTAGTCTTCAATTCACTATTAGTCCTGTCGAGATGAGTGAAAGTTGTGAAGTGTTTAAAACTACAAAAGGTGGCATTAAATTAAATGTTTACGGATTCACGTACGAAAAGAATAGAATAGTAAAAAATACGTATTATTGGATATGTGAGTTACGCAAACAAAATAAATGCAATTCTCGGGCAATAACTAAGTGTGTTGAACAATCACAAGAACATATTATTGTTAAACGAGACAACGTACATAACCACGAACCAAACGCAAACAGACTCAAAACAGTGAAATTATTAAATGAAATTAAGTTGAAGACAATTGAATGTTTCACTGAAAAACCTAGCAAAATATTGCAATATAGTATTTCAACTGAACCTGATATTACATATGCGTCATCGTCATTATATATGCCCTCAACAAGCGCTTTGAAACAAGTTATTTACAGAGAAAAGAATAAACATAAGGAAACATACAATGAACCTCAAGATTTATACTTCAATATTAGACACGAAACGTTACAGTTAAACAACGAGAATATTGTAATGAAGGATGAAATAATTAAGGAAAATAAACAGCTAATAATTTATTCAACTCAAAAAATGATGGATTTTTATGTAGATCAGATTTGTGGATATTAGGTGGAACATTTAAGGTACCACCCAAAAATTGTTTGCAACTGTACACAGTACATGGTAACGTTATGAATGGATACAATAAAACTGTACCCCTTCTATTTGCTTTGTGTACACATAAAGATAGAATAACATATAATGAAATCTTTAATTTTATAAGCGATTATAGCAAAGAAAATAATATTACATTGAAATTGAGAAATTGCATAATGGATTTTGAACAAGCAGCTATTCTTAGTGCGAAACACACATTTAATGATATTAAATTAAATGGCTGTTTCTTTCATTTATCACAAATTATTTATAGACAAATACAATCAAATATATCACCAGGGGTGAGTGACACCCCTGGTGTTGCAAACGTCCATAGGCTACGGTAACTGCTTACCATCAGGCGGGCCGTATGGCGTATGCTTGTTTGCCACCTTGGTAGTATAAAAAAAAAAAAAAAAAAATGGCCTAGTGAATCTTTATGGTACTAGGTGTGCTTTTGCTCTAGATATTAAATGTTTATTAGCTTTGTCTTTTCTGGAATTTCAAGAGATACTTACTTATTTCAAAAAATGGAAAGAAACTATAATTCCAGCAAGTCAGCATCATTCGTCGTCATTGTAAGTTGGTTTAAGGAAAATTACATTTCGGGTACTGATAGCAAACCACCTCGTTTTCCACCTTCGTTTTGGAGTATTTTACATTTACATAATGAAAACTTACCGCGCATGCAGAACTACGCAGAGGCCTGGCATCATAGGATAAACACAATTATTGGCAAAACAAGTGATGGTTTCTATAATTTCAGCAAAGAAATTATAAAAGAAGCCGAAATTTCATTGATGAACATTGAGTCGATTCTTAATGGAGAACCAGAAAAAAAGAAACCTAGAATATACATAAAAAAAACGAAAGAATAAACAACATTATAAAGAACAAAAATAATTACAGTGAAGAAGAGTTTTTGAGAGCTTTAGCCTCCAATTTAAATTTAAAATAATGTTGCTTTCAAGAAAATAAAAAAATATTACCTATACTTGAATTATGTTGATTAATAAATGATTATACGAAACAGATTTTTTATTCACAATTAAACCTAAATATAAACATATGGCGTCTACTAACTAAGCTTGACGGAGCCCCGCTTCGTGGGGCTCCTACTACTGGGTGGTTTCAAAAAACAAACCACGAAGACTAAGGCGCCTTAGTCTTCTGACCTAACCTATCCGAGTCGGATTGCACTGAGTCGGGGTCTTAACGATAATTAATTTCGACCTAACAATATTATGTATTATTTTCATAAGTATATCAAATTTTGATTATGTCAAGAGTCTATTATGAGATGTGTTACATAAGGAAACTAATTATTATGATATATGTTGCTATAAAAAGTCATTTTATGGGAAATAAAATATCACTGTTGAGTTGTTAAGGCAAACATTATTAGTATAAATGATAATAGTGCAAGTAAATATTATGATCGGGGATGATTATGGCAAACAATATTAGTGCAAATGAATTTATGGAAAACGAGAGAATATTACTAGACCGCTTGTTTTACTAGACAAGTCTTATATATCTATTAGCATGCAAGAACAGACAATGAACGTTTTCTAAATCATTTATAAGTACGTTCAATTTGCATCGTACTGTGTTTGTTTTTTGGATAGGTACTTTTATAAGGTAATTCAATGTTGCTATATGTTCTTCTTCTTTGTCAACCCTTATCCACCCACTGCTGGGTATAGGTCTCCTCTTTTGTGCGCCATCTGTTCCGGTCCTGTGCCAAGCTCATCCAATGGATTCCCGCCGCCCTTCTTATATAGTCTTACCACCGGGTCTACCCGGCCATCGCCTTCCGTTCCGCGGCCTCCATTCTGTGACTGCTTTGGTCCACCTTCCGTCTTCCCGCCTAGCTAGATGTCCCGCCCATCTCCACTTCATGCTAGACAATCGTTAATCCACATCTTCGACTTTCGTCCTACGTCGAATTTTTATGTTGGGTATCCGGTCCACCAGAGAGATACCTAACATGGCCCTGTTATATAATTTATCATTATTATCTACTAAGCGTCCTGGACAGACGAAATCACAAGCTTAACATATTTAACAGAAAAAATGTATTCTTGTCCGAACTTTCCCTTGACTGCAATTAGCGGGTCCAGCAAACATTTTTTCTGTATTGAAATTCATTTTTTCTTTATTTAAAAAAACGTAGGTGTGTGATAATACCTTTTTAAATCTTAAAATAAATAAAAAGTCATATATATTTTTATAACTTATAACCCAAACGTAGTGCCGTCTACATCAAATGTAAAAAAACTACTTCAAATAAACAGCACATTGATCTACTCAGAAATCAGTTTTACCGTTTAGAAGAATTTGAGTGACATTCATACGTACGACGGGCAACGCTGGTAGCTGTATAGGGCTGACGCTTTATGAAGATTATTTTTTAGGAAAACCAAATCCTAAAAAAAAAGTTTAGTCTAATTGTACACTAATACCAAATTCCACAGAAATATAGGTATACAATGATTTTCTTAATTTATATCCGTTGCCGTGTGCACATATGAATAATTTTATATATAAAATAATTAGATGCACAGAAGTTTCTACAACATACTTGTTTTGTATTTACATCATGATCATTTAATCAATGAATTGCAAACCATGCTGTTGCGAAGTATGTTAATTAGGTACGTACATATCGCAGCATGTAATAGATTCAAATCAATGAGCGTTACCTGTTTTTCACATGTCTGTTTGCATGATTGTTAGTCATTACTGATAACTTTCCATTTTTCTATACGATTGGTTAAAGTAAAAGTGATATCATATTTTATTATTATTGTTAAATAGTGTTAGTATAAAATGCTATTCTTGGTATAGTAAAATAGGGTGTAGTACATATAATATTTTTTTTAAAGATTACTCCCGCTCTAGGAAACGGGCACAAATTTTAAGATTCATAACTAGTTGTCAGGACAACCATTTATGAATCACCTACCACCACCATGGTAACGAATTAAGCCACTAAACCAACCATTCAGTTTTTGTGATATGCTAGTCTGATTTATGCACATTCCCGCCAGTCCTGATCAGATGAGACTGTTAGGATTCTAGATTCTTCTGCTACTCAATATTATCAAAGACCTGAATCACGTGCAGCGACATTCGATAGTGTAACATTAGCATTGGTGTTACGCTCTCGCACACGGTCACCCATCCGTCATGGATGGGTGACCGTGTGCGAAAGCAGACACTCCGACCTTAACGTTCGTTCATGGACGTATGTAATTGATCTTAAATCTAGTCGACTGTGGTAGTTGAACTAAGGGCACTATGAACTCGTTAGTGGAATGGTGTCCCGTTGTCTACATAATAAATTTAAATAGCAATACACAAAGGGCGGCTATCATAAGGTAAGAAATTACCTACTTATCGGTAAAAACAATTTCTTACACCACAGTTCTACAGTGTCGCATTTTTACCGCAGGATACGCTAATAATGCGGCTTTGCGCTCTTTCGTGTAGCAGCGTGTATTTTGCTTAAAACAAAATCCAAACTAATTATAAATAGAAAAGATTTTGTATTTTTTGTTTTTTTACGAATTAACCCAAAAACGACTGAACCGTTTTAAAAAATCTTTCACCATCACAGAGATACATTTATCAACGGGTATAAAACTCCGTATCGTAAGAGAACTTAATAATTTAATAAATATCGACCCGTGCGAAGCCGGGACGTGCCGTTAGTAGTCTATATGACGATAGACGTACCTATACTCAAAAATCTTACTATCATTTCTCTACACTATTAGTTTTCTATTCTATTCTACATTATTCTATCTACTTACCTATTTTTCTTAAGTTTTATTATGTAAAATAAAATTCTTACAAAAAATACATTTTACAAAACTATATATTTGTTTTGATTTGTTTTTTTACATTTACTTACTTACTTACACTGTATGTATTGAACACCCATTTTATGAGTTTAAATTTCACAGCAATGGACAATTGGCAGAAGTTGGAAAGCTTGAATCTATCACGCAACAATCTGACCACTCTACCTGCATCGATGTGTAAACTGCAGAATCTCAGGAGACTGCACGTGGACGATAACAAACTGGACTTTGAAGGCATACCCTCAGGGATTGGCAAACTGGGCAGCCTTGAAGTGTTCTCTGCGGCGAACAACCTGCTAGAGATGATACCTGAGGGACTATGCAGGTACTGTTGTAATTATAGAAATACAATACGGTCTAAATGAGTCGTCTGTGATGGTAAATACAAAAGAAATTTAAAAATTATAAAGAACCCCTCCTCCCCCCCCCCCCTTTCTAATAGCTGACTTAGGACCTTTCTCCTCTATCGAAAGATTATATTTTTCCTATTGGGTATACTTCATTTACATCTCCTTGCCTTTTTTCTTAGGCTTTTGAATGGTGACGCTCATTGCCAGGAGCGTATGTAGAGTGTATCGGACCTAACTCCAAACATTCCATCTTTTTATTTTAGAATTTCCCACATAAATAAGACAGTATTTATTTAGTTCCAGTTTCCATTTTCTCCACTGACAAACATATTTATTACGAATGTTATGTTTGCACGTCTAATATAAATACTAATAAATATCCCAATGAACTAGAATGACATATATAAACGCCATTTATTTTATAGGTTATATAAATACTAATAAATTATGCCTTTCCACAACATGATTTTGTTGAAATATAGGTTAAACTGAGTTTTGGAATACTTCCAGTCGCCTGATAGGTCATGCATAACATGGCAGGTATTTGGTCCACGTGTATGTGTAGGTACATAAAGTAATTCGTTATTTCCTTATACTCTTTGTCACGGGAGAAAACACATGAATACTTATGCCGATTAAAAAATAAATACAACGGTCGTTTTGTCCGCAGAATAAAATTACCGGAAATAAGTTTGTCGATTGTTGTCTGCAACTGCCTTTGGGCATTATGGTCTCGCCATTTAAGTGTCTACTTTAAACTGATGAAAAACGATTTGAATCGTGACGCCATTGTCGCGCACATCGCTTTCAATTCTGAATAATAATGTCGACGATCATTTAAACTAATTAGAGACTTCGACATGTAAAAATCACTTTTCTGTACGCCACATGAGCGCAGGGGTTAGGGTTTGTGCCTAAAAGTATTTATTTATTGATGCTTGATTCATCATGCATAGTGTTTTTATTTTATTTTCTTTTTTTTTTAAGAAACGTTTTTTTTCGCCCGCTTTTAATATAGACTTCATTTATTTATACCTTCCTTACATTAATGAACAACTTTCACACAATGTCGCGTGAGTTAATACATTTGTCACGGTTAGCTGACAACACTGCGGCATTTATCACAGATATGTGACAGATTGTGACAGAGATACCACGCTTGTAAATGATCATTTACATGAATCTTTTTGATTCATCTTTAATTGCAGCTGTTTATATGTCTGCTAATATATTACTACGATGTACGATTGCTAGTGACATACATTTGATAGTTTTAAATACATTAGTAAATTTAAATACAATATATAAAGCCAGTCTGGCCAGCGTGGTATAGTAGGCTAATATCCCTCCAAATGATTGGAGGAGACCCGTGCCCAGCAGTGTTGTCGTGTATGGGTTGCCATGCCAGGGTTGTGTAGTGGGCCGTTTATGGGTTGAGATGATGATGATGATATAAATAGATCTTAGACTGCCTCGTTGGTCTCGCGGTCACGGTTGATCAAATATCGAACCCGGTTCTAAAAAAAATAATTAAGATCTCACTTGGTCTCAGTAAAGCCGTTAGTATTACACCTGTGCACCTTAGTTTCTGTGTAATATAATATGTCATATTGTCAAATCACAAAAAAAGTTTGTTATTACCTCATCACTCCAGTTTTATTAAATTTAAAAGTATTTTTTATTTTATTTATTTTATTTAATTAAGGTTAGCCAACGATTACTTACACTTATACATTCAATAAATAATATCATAGAAAACATTCGTAAGCGTAGCAACCACTTAAAGGCTAACACCACATGCACTTAAATTGTTAACAATAAATAGAGTGAAGTAAATTATATAATATAACATGATTAAATTTAGTTACAAAACTTAAATTATAATTGAAATTAGATAGAATATAATTAAATAGGTTAATACAAAATTAAATTAATATAATAATTACAAATTAAATATTTCTATTAGACTAAGTAGCATCTTTAATGGCATTAACTATTGATTTTTAAATTAAATTGAGTTAATTTAGGAAGGGCTGTCTGTGAAGTGTTGAGTAATAGTCCTACGATACTTACCTAAACTGTCGTGGTAAAAGTATATTCTACATTGGTCCGATTTTTATTAAATCCATTCCTGATGATGGAATCCATTAGAGATTGGTACTCCTTAAACATTATAATCACACGAATAATAATCCTACTTTACATTTCAGATGCGGTTCATTGAAGAAACTAAACTTGAGTTGTAATAAGCTGATCACACTCCCTGATGCCATCCATTTGTTGAGCGACTTGGAGAGCCTCCAGCTTCACGGCAATCCTGATCTGGTGATGCCACCGAAGCCCGTCGAACGACCAAGAGGAGCTGGTGTCCAATATTATAACATCGACTTCTCGCTGCAAGCTCAACTTCAATTGGCTGGTGCTGCTACCAATGAGCCGATTACACCAAGCAGTTAGTATTATATGCTTATTTACCACCTCATTAGATTTGGACAGATTGATAGATAGAACTGAACGACGAAGCGTGGGCAGGTCTCTAACAAAGTGGACCGACTACCTAGTAAAGGTTGCGGGCAACCGATGGACAAGATGGATCGGCTCAGGATCGAGAGTTGTGGAAATCCTTGGGGGAGGCCTATGTCCAGCAGTGGACTTCTTTTAGCTGAGATGATGATGATAGATAGAAAGATCTTTAGTGTACTGATACATTTATAATTTAGACATTCTTTTACACAAGTAGATATGTACAATGGGCGCCCTTATCGCTAAAAGCAATTTCTGCCAGGGAACATTTGGATTGACAGAAAATAAAATATAATGAAGCAAAAGTAGTGGGAGGTTTTGGTGTTATAAATACAAGAAATGTAGGTAGATCAATAATAATTCATCATCATCTCAGCCAAAAGACGTCCACTGCTGGACATAGGCCTCTCCTTAGGATTTCCACAACTCTCGATCCAGAGCCGACCTTGTCCATCGGTCATTACCAGGTCGTCGGTCCACCTGGCGACCACGACCTGAAATGAAATGAAAGACGAAGCGTGGCTGCCCACGCTTGGTCTTTCAGGTCGTGTACCTAATTATTATTGTTGAAGGTCGGTGCCTTCATCAATAATAATTAGGTACAAATAAATACCTATTACTAAACATACATATATATGTCGATATAAACAATACTTATCATTATACACATATAAAGTGGAAGTGGTAACTTTTCTTTCTAACTCCTCCTATTTACTTCTGATTAAATTCGTTGCGGGGTCCAAGACAGTAGGTTTAGTTGTCCACAGGACGCACGAGTGTCAAAACTCGGTGTATCAGTTGGTTACTCCGCTGTTAATCCTGGCTCACAGGAGTCACAGCGGTGGGCATGTGGGTGGGGTTGTCCCGATATACACACATAAAGATTTATTTTAATTCTCTTGTTATAATGTTTATTCTTCTTGAATCCCTGGCTTCATAAAATGAGGGATGGTTTAAGCTTATCTGTATCCATGGCTTTGTGGTAGATAAACAAATGCTCCGTTATCAAACCATTTTTTTTAATAATAATAAGTTAAACAACCACATTTACCTGCACTTGCGTTGGATGTAGAGATAATCACATCCTGCCCAATGACAGATGCAGCATAAAACTCGCACGGTCTATATGTGCCTTGACTTTGTTACGCAGGTGTAAGGTCAGACCCGATAGCACGCAAGTTGCGCTTGCGCCGCGGTCGCGCGGAACCGGAACAGCGTGACTCCGCCCTCATACTGCGAGGTATGCAGGAACAAGCTAACACACAACACAACGACGAAAAGCTTAACCAGAAGAACTCCGAACTTAAGTAAGTGCTACGGATCATGGATGTAATCCTACTAATATTATAAACGCGAAAGTTTGTAAGAATGTATATTTGTTGTACTCTTTCACGCAAAAGCTACTGAACGGATCTGGATTAAATTTGGCATAGAGAAAAAGCTGTGAAAGCTAGTGTAACCATAACCATAGATATCCCTTGTTTTATTGAACAGCTAGTTTTCTTTAGCAGTTTCGCTCGTTTTGTATGTCGATAAAAATAGCCTATGTCACTAAGAGATGTATTTTAGGCAAAAGATAGGTAGCTTCCTATTAGTAAAAGAATTTTTAAAATCGATCTAATACTCGTAGTTTATTCATTACAAACAGATTTTTCTTTATACTATTTTGGGTGGCAAACAAGCATACGGCCCGCCTGATGTAAAGCAGTTACCGTAGCCTATGGACCCTTGCAATACCAAAGGTATCATTTGCGTGTTGCCAACCCGTTTTTTTTAATATGTTTTTTTCAAAACGCAACCCTAAATGAGCGCTGTAGACCACTACTTACACACACCGCTGTGTGTATATATTTGACTGTGGTCTTCTGTAAGGTCCTACCTCAGTCGAGCTTGCTCCCTAGTATGGTGCCCTACCTCTCTTTATAATAAACAAATCTTCTCTTATAATATTTTTTTTAATGTAGATAAACTTCAACTTACCTAAATGTTTTATGCTTATAGGCCCAAACGTTGGGACGAGAGTTTGGAGAAGCCTCCGCTAGACTATTCAGAATTTTTCGACGAGGACACCGGTCAAACACCGGGCTTACAAGTGTGGGAGATCGAGAACTTCATACCCGCGCCTGTTGATGAGGTAAAGCACTATAATAGGCTGACTGTGTGGCCTAGTAATTAAGTTGGTCTACCACTACCTCGCTACCAACACCGCACTGCTTACTCATCATTATAGAATTTATCTATATTATAATAAGACCTTGGGGGAGGCCTATGTCCAGCAGTGGACGTCTTGTGGCTGAGATGGAATAATGAATACACATATGTATTCACACACATACATACATACATACATATATTATTTTTAATACACAATTAGTCATTTCATTATCAAATGGCAAATAATTATACCTATGGATAGAACAGGTTCCAGCCGAAAACCAGTATCAGATCCCCAAGATCTGACTAATGCTGAAACTGGACACCTAATTGCTACGACTGTGAGACACATCCGCCTACTTTGTTTTATGTCTTGTTTACGATAGGTATTTTTTTTAAATTATTAGTTTATATTTATTATTACATTTATAGTTCATATGTTACACTTACGTTTCTAAATTGTAGCAATAAAAAAAATTCTTTCTATTGTGTGTTTGATTCCTCCACGAGACTAAACTTTGTGTAATCCATAAATGTTTGTTGCGAGACATAGTGTACTCTATGTACACGAGTTGTATGTTTGTTAAGCCCTCCGCGACGTAGGGCTATTTATCTAATGCAGGAGTTCACTTAAATGAGCAACACACAAAATAATGAGCCGGCTTTGTTCCATAAAAGAAGAACAAATAATTGCAATAAAGTTTTTAACTCTGAAGCAATAATTAAAAATGTAAAACTTATTGTCTACAGGTGGCTCATGGTAAATTCTTCGAAGGTGACTGCTACATAGTGCTGAAGACGACTATTGAGGAGCAGGGTCAGCTCTCGTGGGACATACACTTCTGGATAGGCGCTAAGGCTACGGTAAGTAATTACTGCCTTAACCTCTTTAAGGTTTTCTCATAAATACATAGAGTTGGAAACCCACACCACACAAACAATATATAAGAATTATAAGAAATTCTAAAGACACATCTGATTCACCAACCCGCATTAGGCCAGCATGTGTAAATGAAGGCCTAAAAATTTAAATCCTCTCTCTCTCTTAATAGAGGAGAGGGGCGGAAAGGTTGCTATTATTGTTTACTAGCTGTTGCCCGCGGCTCCGTCCGCGTGGATATCGGTTATCGTGATAAAAAAGTAAATTTCATCCAGATCCGTTCAGTAGTTTTTACGTGAACGAGTAATAAACATCCATCCATCCTCACAAACTTTTACATTTATAATATTTATTTATTTAGGATATGGAAAACTAACAGCTACAACAATATACAATAGTGATAGAATAGAAACAGTAAGCCAAGTAAGCAAGTAAGTATTAAGTAGGACTTTAAAATTTAAGGCACAATGAAAAGGTAACATTTCTTACTTCATTTACAAATCACACAACATTTCGCGTTGTGCAAGAAAATTGTGTAACAATATACTTTTAGGTAATTTAGTAATGTGTAGTAAATACTACAAAATTTATTAAATTTTAAAGAAGACTAGGGGTCGCCTGCGACTTCGTCCGCGTGTTCGTCATCATAGCGTGATTCCTGGATAAATGCAATATTCAACTAAAAAAGATTATTTTCTAATTGAACCAGTACTTTCTGAGATAAGCGCGTTCAATCCAACAAACAAACTCTTCAGCTTTATAATATTAGTATAGGCCTATGAAGCGGATGTACTTCAGATCTAATGTAATTACTAACCAAAAACCGTACCGTTTGCATCCAAAAACCGTATCAGTCGCACAAACAAGTTTATGGCTTGACCTGACGCTCTACGTACGCGGTGTCTAAGAACTGGAATAATTGTACTTTTTTTTGTACTACCAAGGAGGCAAACAAGCATACAGCCTGCCTGATGGTAAGCAGTTATAGTAGCCTCTGGACGCTTGCAACACCAGGGATTCTGAACAGAACAGAACCCATCATTCGCGCATTGCCGACCCTGTAAAAACTATAACTCCTTTCTTGAATCCCATGCTAAAGTCTCGCGGAAAAATCTCGGCAGGGAGATCATTCCACAATCTATCCGTACGTGGTAGGAAATACCTCTGTTACCTAATAAAACTGCTATAGCTTATTTATCGTTTTAGTATTAGTAGTTCGCATACCGCAGGGACCGGTGGATTTCTCGGATATATATTTAAACTGTTCTTGGTTTCACATAAATATTACAACCGATACGAATCCTTGCAACGGCACCCATCAGAGCTATATATGTAATTCGACGCATGTGTTGTGTGTACAGTTGGACAAGGCAGCCTGCGCCGCGATGCACGCGGTGAACCTCCGCAACCTGCTGGGCGCGCGCCGCACTCAGCGGCACGAGCAGGGCGACGAGACGGGAGACTTCCTCGCGCTCTTCCCCACGCCGCCCCTCTACATACAGGGCAGCCACACGCCCTCCGGCTTCTTCACCGTCGATGATCCCGTACGTATACTTGATACAAGCGTATCGATAGCAAATATTGTTAACATTTATTTTGTCAGCCAGCCAGCCAGTGTACAAGCTTCCTGCCACCTACTGGCCTACCTGCTTCACCCCAGTTCTGGGCTGGCTTTAAAAATCTCAATTTTTCTAATATCTACAAAGGATTTATCTACATATTCCGGTCTACTAAAATGAAAAAGGAATAAATATAGCAAAAATAAATGTAAACAAAATAGTTTGCCAATCGGACGAGCACATTTTTTACCTTTGATCAGATTTTTCAGACCATGTAAACATACCTGCATAATCTCTTTCCCAGAGGGTCAGAGATGATATTTCCCGGGGTCCCGTTATGTTTTTGTCAATAATATATAGAAAAAAAATCAAAATCGAATAAGTAGATTTAGAGATGAGGCGCTCATAGCCAGGTGCACTCGCTGTTCGGTAAACGATCAGCGGGTTAAGCAACCAAAGGCACGGTAACCCTATAGATGAGTGACCGTATAGTGGTATTTCATCTGAGCGTCTCCGTGCTTTCGGAGGGCACGTTAAAAGTCGGTCCCGACTGTTAACAGTCGTTAGATCACGACAGAGGCCTAAATATGGGCGATCTAAATAACTCTGTCACCAGGTTGACACCTAACCAAACGATAAGAAGAAGAATTCAGAGATTACCCCTTACAAGGTCACAAACTTGACCTCTTTATAATATAATTGTCTGTTTGTTGTTGCAGCACTACGTGACCCGTTTGTACCGGGTGCACGGCGCCGGCAACAGTATACACTTGGAGCCGGTGCCAGTACAAGCAGACTCTCTCGACCTGCGATACGTGTTCCTGCTTGACACCGGTCTCGTTATATATTTGTGGTATGTTTCTTTTTCTGACAAATTTAGATTTTTTTAGGACACGATAATTTGTGAAACTAGCAGTCTTGCATTACAGCCCATTTTTTTTATTAACGGTTGTTTAGCATAATGCTATCATCCACTGAAAGTAGAGCAACTTAACAATAAGCGTGACATGGGCAATTTAAATTTAACGCAACCCTGTGAAAATTGTATTATGCATTAAATTTGAAATTCCCGAGTCTCGATTATTATGTATATATAATAATGGTTTATTATATATAATAGTGTAATGAAAAATATCATTTTAAATTTGTCAGTTCCAGAGCATTAGCGCGTTTAAAATATCACTTTTTAGCATAATAATATTAGTATAGATTTATTTAAACCAATATAATAAAGAGGGAAAAAAATGATGGCTTTTTGTAACGATTTTACTCAAAAACTACACGGCTGATTTTAAAAATTATTTCACCATTAGAAACCTACATTATCAAAAAAATATTTTTAATAAAATATAGCCTATGTAATATAGGCTATATTTTATTAAAAATAAATTACGGGATCCCTAAACTAAAACTAAGTAAATGTCCGCTCGAACGTAGCTGGGACGTTCCTAGTCAATAATGTAGACGACTGAGAGACGGGTGTGATGATACGTACGTACACACAGCAACGAAGTTAGCTGTACAGTACAGGGCCGCTATATGAAAAGTAGTTTTTTAAGAAAACCATTATATATATTTCTGTGAAATTTAGTAACAGTGTACAATTAGACTAAAACCTACTAGATAAAAATATATTTCACACAAATTCATACATCGATTTTCCTTAAAAACTAACCTCCATATAGCGGTCCTGTACAGCTAGCTCCGTTGCCGACCGAACGTATAATATCAATATAATTGTGGTGTACAGGTATGGCAAAAAAGCAAAGAATACGTTGAAATCAAAAGCACGTCTGTTCGCTGAGAAGATAAACAAAGAAGAGAGGAAGAATAAAGCGGAGCTGATCGCCGAGCCACCTGGCAAGGAACCGCGCAGCTTCTGGGAGCTACTCGGCTATGTCGGGGACATGCCGTTTGTGCCACGAGTATGTACCCATTATCGTTCGATATTGACATTGTAAAACTTTTCATTATATTAACCCTTTTTTCATTTTGATCAAACGAAAGGCCATAAACAAAAGTATAAAAAATGTCCTTTAAGATTAGTTTTTAGCTTCTGTATTTGATTTATTTAAATTATTTATTTTTATTTCATTCAAAATAAGGGGAAACACGCGAATGATACACCTGGTGTTGTAATGTGTTTAAAGGCTACGCTAACTGCTTACCATCAGGCGGGCCGTATGCTTGTCTGCGCCCTTAGTAGCATGTAATTATTTTTGGCCTACGGATATTTTTCTGGCAAAACGTAATATTTCTTCTTCGGTTCCATATACTTTGGTCGCATGCATCTTTACTATATAATATATTTTGTTGCAAACAAAATCATAATATGAAATGACATAGTAATATATGATATCAACTGCCTGTTAGTGAATCAGACTGCTACGCTGGCGGTCATAGGTTCTATTGCTCATCACACAAATATTACAAAAATGACAAATAGCACGATCGTTTGTTCTGTGTCTAGGTCTAATTTATCTATAATATGTATGTGTTTAAAAATATATAAGTATGATTATCAGTTGTCTGGTTGCCATAGTACAGGCTCTGCCTAATTTTGGATCAGATGGTGGTGTGCGAGTTGTTCCGATAAATATTATTATAATAATATATTGTATAGGAGCACGTGGCAGAAAACTTCAGTTGGCCACCAGCGCGGCTGTACCGTGTAGAGCTGGGCATGGGCTACCTGGAGCTGCCACAACCTGAGGCTGTTCCTCTGGCGCGAGGAGTATTAGCCACCCGTAATGTTTACATACTGGACGCGCATATCGATGTGTTTGTATGGTGAGTTTTGTACTACTACTGTTACAAACAAACATACGACCCGCCTTATGGTAACAAGTTATGTCAAAATTAGAGGAATCACTTGTGTGCTGCCGACCTATGAAAATTAACACCAGTGTTTTGTGATAGAGTATCCCTGGGATAGAAAAATGTTGCGTTAAAAACGTCTAAATAAACGTTGGAAACCTGAACTTACACAGGAACACAACTACACTGCTGTGTGTCGAATATTTGGCGGTGGTTTAAGGTTGAGGTCCTTTCCATCCGTCCGTGAACATCATGTCTGGTCTTAGCAGAATACCAGCGCTGCTGCATCAAACGGTGTAACTAGCATCAAGCTGAGCTGAGACCATTTTTGCCTCAAAAAATTCTTTTAAACTTTCACGATTTGTACACATATTATAACTATAATGGGACAACGGGTCTAAATCGCGTAATATTTTAAAGGTTTTCATACCTTCTTGTTTCCCGACGTTTCGGTCGAATTGCACCGACCGTGGTCACGGGTTGACTGGTGCGGGTGAGCGGTGCCGCCGACTTCGTTGCGAAGCGAGAGGATTAGTATCTACCCTCACTTGGTCGTAGTTTTTATAATGTTCGGAACTGTTAGTACGTCGACACACAACACTAATGACGTCTACACACGGGTCTACTTTTTCATTACGGCGAGGCTTAAACCTGCTGATAACAGGATTCCAAGACGTTGATAAGCGGTATCCATCTTCCCGGTTGAAATTAAAATGTTTTTTGATTTCAACCGCCTCTCGTGCTATTCTTGAGTAATAGTGACGATCAGTGGAGAGTACTTTGGGCTTATGTAACTCAATCCAGTGATTGGATCCTGATTCCAGCAGGTGCTCAGCTATCGCCGACTTGTTGGTTTGCCGGTTCTTGACAGCTGTAATATGTTCCTTAACCCTTTCAGCTATTGTTCTTTTGGTTTGACCGATGTAGGAACTACCACAACTGCAATCTACCTTGTAGACACCCGGTGTCTGTAGAGGGATGACATCCTTCGGAGTACGCAGGTGATACGATACTTTGGAGTACGGATTATATACAGTCTTTATGGAGTATTTTTGTAGTACTGTTCCAATTTTGTCCGTTACACCTTTTAAATACGGCATAAATGCTGGTACTCTGCTAACTTCCTGTGCCTTATCCCTCTTTTTTGGACATCGTAAGGTTTGCCGGTATCCATTTCGCTTAAGTACCTCCTGAACATGTGTGAGCTCACATTTTAAGTGTTCAGGGTCACATAGATCATGCGCTCTGTTCGTCAGCGATGTGACAACGGACTGCAAGTGTCGCGGATGGTGGTGCGAGTTGGCGTGAAGATACCTGTCTGTGTGTGTCGGCTTCCTGTATACAGTGTGTGCCAGGGTACCATCTGCTCGAACCATAACTTTAACATCGAGAAAAGCCAACGATCTGTCCTTCTCCATTTCAAAAGTAAACCTGATGTTAGGGTGCATGGAGTTTAAGTAAAAAGCAAATTGTTCAACTTCTTGTGCACTGCCCTTCATTATACAAAACATGACGTGTTTTGTATAATGAATAATCTATGTGACCCTGAACACTTAAAATGTGAGCTCACACATGTTCAGGAGGTACTTAAGCGAAATGGATACCGGCAAACCTTACGATGTCCAAAAAAGAGGGATAAGGCACAGGAAGTTAGCAGAGTACCAGCATTTATGCCGTATTTAAAAGGTGTAACGGACAAAATTGGAACAGTACTACAAAAATACTCCATAAAGACTGTATATAATCCGTACTCCAAAGTATCGTATCACCTGCGTACTCCGAAGGATGTCATCCCTCTACAGACACCGGGTGTCTACAAGGTAGATTGCAGTTGTGGTAGTTCCTACATCGGTCAAACCAAAAGAACAATAGCTGAAAGGGTTAAGGAACATATTACAGCTGTCAAGAACCGGCAAACCAACAAGTCGGCGATAGCTGAGCACCTGCTGGAATCAGGATCCAATCACTGGATTGAGTTACATAAGCCCAAAGTACTCTCCACTGATCGTCACTATTACTCAAGAATAGCACGAGAGGCGGTTGAAATCAAAAAACATTTTAATTTCAACCGGGAAGATGGATACCGCTTATCAACGTCTTGGAATCCTGTTATCAGCAGGTTTAAGCCTCGCCGTAATGAAAAAGTAGACCCGTGTGTAGACGTCATTAGTGTTGTGTGTCGACGTACTAACAGTTCCGAACATTATAAAAACTACGACCAAGTGAGGGTAGATACTAATCCTCTCATTTTTGCCTCTCATAATATTTCACTTTTTTTACTTGAGAGCGATATAAATGTTTTATTTCTTTCTTTCCGAGTCACGCTTGCTAGTTTGTATGGTGCTCTACCTCTTTTTATAAAGATAAGCCGTTTTTTACAAGCTTTTTTGTACTATAATGTTATTTTACTTAGGTTCGGCAAGAAGTCGTCTCGACTAGTGAGAGCGGCTGCTGTCAAACTAGCTCAAGAACTATTCAATATGGTCACGAGACCGCCACACGCTCTAGTTACTAGGTTACAAGAGGGAACTGAGACACAGGTACGTATTTATAATCTATACTTAATATTATAAAGCTGAAGAGTTTGTTTGTTTGTTCAGTTGAACGCGCTAATCTCAGAAAGTACTGGTTCGATTAGAAAAAATCCTTTTTTGTTAAATAGTGCATTTATCCAGGATTTATATAGGATATATGCTATATAAAATCACGCTATGATCAATAGGAGCGGCGCAGTAGTGAGATATGTTGCAAAATCGGGAAAAATATTCCAAATTACCACGCGGACAAAGTCGCGGGCGACCCCTAGTACTAAAATACAAGTTTTTTTAAGCAAGTGATATTATCTTGGTCTTGCTTGCTGTCTTTAACATCATCTCAGCTGATAAAAGACCGCTGCTGGTCATAGGTCACCCCAGATTTCCACAGCATTCGGTCCTAAGCTGTTCTTATCCATCGGCTACCCGCAACCTTTATTTGGGGCCGTACCATGAGTCGTTCGAGCAAGAAAGAGGGACGGAGCTGCCTATAGCGTGTATAGCTCCGTCCCTCTTTCTCGCTCGAGTTGTTGCGCCTTGTTGAGGGTCCCCCCACGCTGCGTGTTTCAGTTCGTGGTCGCCACTTCAGAAACTATCTGCCCCCAATACTTGTATGTGCTTACAAGTATTGGGGCATTAATAGCCATTTACCACACACAATAGCTCACACATCTGATCCCAAATTATCGACCTTTTTATTTAATCTTGTAAACCTTGACCTACAGTTTATTTTATTTGAATTCTGATTGATTAGGTTGTAAATTAGATCCATGCCGAGGTTTTCCCGAGCATGGACTTCTTCAAGAAAGGAGTTATAGGGTTTTTAAAAGATTAGCTAAAAGTTAACTCTTAGCTTGGGTGTCAGAGGTGTATAACTATGTGTATACTTACAATCTAAGATGATAAAAAACCTGTGATTGTAATACTGGAAATAAAGATTATTATTATTAGCAATGCGCTAGCAATACCTTGGTGTTGCAAGCATCCGTAGGCTACGGTTACTACTTACCGTCACGCGGACCGTATGCCTGTTCACCACTTTGATAGCACAAAAGAAATATTAAGGAACTCAAGTAAAATATCAAATAGTTCCCAATGGTTATTCAATGCAGTTTTTTATAACACTTTTTTTTACTAATAAATCTTTTTAGAAACATATTTAAAAACTGTATAGTATAATAACATATTGTCTGTTTTAGGTGTTCAAAACATACTTCCTTGGTTGGGACGAGGTGATAGCGGTGGACTTCACTCGCACTGCAGAGTCGGTGGCCCGGACGGGCGCCGACCTCGCTAGCTGGGCTAAACAACAAGAAACAAAGTATGTATCTTACATAATATTACATACATACATATCATCACGCCTGTGTCCCAGTGGGGTAGGCAGAGATTATGGTACGCCTCTTGCTTCGATCCAAACATACTTCCTTCGCCTCCTCTACATTCATCAACCTCTTCATGCATGAACGTCGATTCTGGGTACTTTTCATTTGGCCCTTTTTAGCAAATCCCCTACTTGGTCGCTTTATGTTCTCCTAGGGCGGCCCCTACCAACATCTCCATTAATTCTTGCACGATATACCTCTTTTGGTATTCTTGTTTCATCCATCCTTTCTAAATGTCCAATCCATCTTAACATTCCCTTTTCAACATAATATTATTTCTAATTTATCGAAGTTTCCCTAGCCCTAAGGAACCAATAAAAGTTTTAATAGATTTATTTTGGTATGGCGGGCTGTTTTCCGCAACTACGCGTCAGAGCGCGTATTTTGCGTGACATTTATTTTATTAATGGAAATGTCATGATTAAATTTATAGACTATTATTAAACGGTTGGTTTAGTGGCTCAAGTAGGGAGTTACGTCGCCTATTCTATACTATACTATGCATGACGTATTGTGGGTTAAATTCCCACACGGGACAAAACTTCGGGGAATTCATAAGTATTTGTTTGGAGTCACTATGTGTCCGTGATTTGTATGTTTGAAAAGTCTCCCGAGCCACAGTGCTTGTTCCCTAGTGCGATTGTACTGTTTTAAAAAAATCATCGATTTTGTTAATAATTCGGTAAACAATATAAAGTCCCTAAAGATAGGAAAACAAGTTCCAATCTGGTCAAAGTATCCTTCTTCGCATAGAAAAAAATCATCAACTGCTTCTACCATGTTTTCTTGGAAATGTCGTGATCCAAATGAATAACACATGGTTATATCTGACAGAGCGGACCTATCAGCGCTGTTCACCCCGCGCCAGCCCGCTATGGGGAGCGCCGAGGCCAAGACGTTGGCTGACGAGTGGAACGAAGACCTGGAGGCCATGGAAGCCTTCGTGCTCGAGGGTCGACACTTTGTACGCCTGCCGGACAACGAACTCGGCGTATTCCACAGCCATGACTGTTATGTATTTCTGTGTAGATACGTACTACCCGCTGAGGTATGTGGAATTCACCAACTACTATAGCGTTACGGAACTGTGACGTCATAAAATGTGTTGAGTCTTTGTACTTTTTCCAGCAATATTTTTTTTTTACTTTTTGAGATAGTGTTGCATCTATTTGGTTGATTTATGATCCTGATCTAGAGATGCGTTTTTAAAGAAACGTTTTCTAATGCGATATTTCATATAAAAAGATCTTTTATTGTACATAAAAATACATATTGCTTACTTAACAAATTAAAGCAGTAATGCACAAACGGTGACACTATCACTAAAAGTAATTTCTTACAGGGATCACAAAATCCCATCATAAAAGCCTTTTATTTACAAATTTTTGAGTTGGCAACACGCAAGTTATGCATATATATGATACTAAGCTTTAGGTAGCAAATAAGGTGGCCAAATAAGGAATAATCTCTCTCTATACATAATCTGAAACACAGGTTTAACCTAGTTCAGGCATTGTATAATTAAGCTGATATATTGTTTTTCTTATGTTATCATAACACCTTTTGTACCACATTTTATGCAAATAAATTATGTGGAGGCTGTCACACACCTCCAACGAAAAGGGAGGATCCTCCGACCAGGCTGGGTGATCGTGCCTGGCGGGCCGCGGCCCAACGGTTAGTTGTTGGGCGTTGTATATATACTGAGTGTCTGTGTAAACTTCGATAGCGCGATTCAGCATCTCGAACATTTGTTCTGCGGTTGCGTGTTTCTAGGTATAGTGACATCTGTGTTTTCTATGTTGAACTTCGTTGCTTGTTGTAGTGTTATTCTATTGGCCTGATAGATGACGCTACAGTACTCCCCCCCCAAGACCGGAGGTCGATCCTGACTGTTCCGCTTGATGAGTCAGCTGTCGATGCTTCAGTGAAGTGCCAGTGCCAGAGTCGAGTTCCAGTGAGTCGGAACTGAATGCCACGTAGGTCCAGTGCGTAGGACGAGGTGCGGTGCTGGTCCCAGTGAGTCGGGACGAGTGCTGCGTAGTGGCAGACTGCTGCGTACGGTGAGAGGAGAAGCGCTCTGCTTACGGGAACCGTGGGGTGCAGTGTGCGGTGCCACGTTGGATGAGGCCGTAGGGGTAGTCCAGTCTTGCGCGTCCGCAGGCGTGTGGAGTATCCTGGAGTGGCCGAAGATGCTGGCTGGCTGCGACTTGGTTACTGCTCATCTGGTTGCTAGGGGGTGGAGAGAAGTTGTTGCTGCTGCTGGTCTTGCTCCGTGAAGGTTGATGATGATGATCACGTCGGGTGATGATGATGATCACGTCGGGGTGATGATGATGATCATGATCACGTCGGGGTCACCAATGTGGAGGCTGTCACACACCTCCAACGAAAAGGGAGGATCCTCCGACCAGGCTGGGTGATCGTGCCTGGCGGGCCGCGGCCCAACGGTTAGTTGTTGGGCGTTGTATATATACTGAGTGTCTGTGTAAACTTCGATAGCGCGATTCAGCATCTCGAACATTTGTTCTGCGGTTGCGTGTTTCTAGGTATAGTGACATCTGTGTTTTCTATGTTGAACTTCGTTGCTTGTTGTAGTGTTATTCTATTGGCCTGATAGATGACGCTACAATTATTATTATTATAAATAGTGAGGACTGAGGACACTGTCGAATTATGTCAAAATATATAGGTAACTAGCAGTCGCGGGCGCATCGCCTGCTACGTTGCCAGCCCGTACTTATATGCCAACTGAATAGGTCCTGAGTGGTAGGTATTAATTTTGACAGATTGCGGCGGTATCCTCACTATATTAGATAATTATTCTTCCTTACACTATGCGTCTATGCCTAGTGTAATATAAAGGAAAAGCACTTATACAAAAATCTATAAAACTTCTTTACATTTTCAATATTGTAGCCAGAAGATGAATGCGAAGGTTCAAACGACGCTGACGACACAGAATCAGAAGCAGCGACCTGGGTGGTGTACTTCTGGCAAGGTCGGAAGGCTCCCAACATGGGCTGGTTAACCTTCACCTTTGGGCTAGAGCGCAAATTCAAACAGTTATGCAAGAGGTTAGAAGTCGTCAGGACACATCAGCAACAAGAAAGTCTTAAGTTCATGGCGCATTTCCACAGGAGGTTTATCATCAGAGATGGCAAGAGGAACCAGAAACCTGTAAGTCTTGATTTACTAGCCCCTTTCTATAGTAATTGTATTCTAGTCTAAGAATGATATTCAGTGATAGAAATAGGTAGAGCTAAGTTTACTTACAGTTGACGAAAAAAATACATCCTAGACTGGTTATACCTACCAAAATATTTACTATTATCTATATACAAATATAATAATGAATCCACATTTTTTGGGCACGTCTTAACTTTAAAATAACTACAAAGTATTAGAAAAGTTAAAAATAATGAATTAAGCCGGTAATAATTATTTTTAAGTTTTCCAATACTTTTTAGGATGTTCTTAAGAAAAAAAAAAGAAAATGCGCAGTAAATTGTTGTGGCAAAGTCGGGATGGGCTAGTAGTCTATTATATAAACATGTTCACGCTAATCTCCAGAACTTAAATATGTCCTCCTTAGTCCAGCTTCCAAGATAGAATAGTTTTAAATCTCAATATGTGGCTCTAATTTTTTTTATTGCAAATTAACAACGCAAGCGAAGCCTTAGGTGGAAAATAGTATTAAACTATTTACTTTACCATCATATTTAATACTTTGATATAATACATAAGAAAGAGCTCCTAAAGTGTTTCTGTTGCAGAGTTAATTTATACTCTATGTCGGAAGCAAGACGGTTCATTTTTACATAATCAAATATTTCAATTCACGCCTTGCATATTCTCGTCAATCCACACTGTTTCTACCAAAGATGCGCTAGCAGAGGATTTAAAATTTGCCATACAAATATCAATTCTCTTCTCGCCTCGTCTCATTCAAAATCAAAATCACCTTTAAAGTCATAGCGCGATATTGGATAGCCTATAAACATTCTTAATAAATGGGCCATAATGTGCAAGAAGAATTTTCTAAATCTGACTGGTAGATAAAAAATGAATAAACTTTTCACCTTTATTTGACCCTATTCCTACCATATATGGTAAAAAAGGAACTGAGTGTCATGTCAGTGGGCGAGCATTTTTCTTGAAAGTTTTACAAAGTGTCATTGTACAGGAGAGCGGTCGACAGCCGGTGGAGTTGTTCGAGCTGCGCAGTAACGGGTCTGCGCTGTGTACGAGGCTTGTGCAGGTGCGGCCTGATGCCACACAACTCAACAGTACCTTCTGGTCAGTACCACGTGATATAATACCACCTTCCACTACTTTTGCTTTATTATCTTTATCTTTTTTTCAGCTTCTTTGGCAAAAAATGCTTTTAGCGATAAGGCCTTATCGCTAAAAGCATTTTTTGCCAGGGAAGCTTTGTATGGACAGAAAAAAAAGTTAAATATAATAAAGCATTTTTTGCCATTGTACATAACTGAGTTAAATGAATGATTGAATAAAATATCTGTATGATAAATGTAATTGGTGTACAATAAAGAGTTTTCTATCTATCTATAATTGTACTGTACATACTGAAAATGTGACAGAAAGATCAGAATAAAATCTTTTATTAGAGCAAGCCTGACGGGGGTACCTAACAGAAGCCTGCAGTCAAATAATTACTTATACACAGTGGTGTAATTGTGGTTTTGTACGTGAATTCAAGTTTCCAGTGCTCATTTACGGACTGTATTTAAAATGAAGTTTTCCTTAGACCAGGATTATCAATAACGGAGACTGAATTTAAAATAAGGTTTAGATGAATTACACCCAGACACAGAACAAACATTTGAGCTCATCACACAAAGATTTGTCCTGGGTGGAAATCGAATCGGTTCGATTATGACTGGCCTGTTAGGCCTGTTACAGGCCAGTCATAAAGCTTTAGCTTTGAGAAATATTATCATGGTGTTCTCTTTTCTAGCTACATCCTAAATGTACCGCTAGAGGGCGCTAACGACACATCGTCCGCGATAGTATATGCGTGGATAGGTAGCAACAGCGACGCTGACTCGGCACGACTCATCGAACAGATCGCCGAGGAGAAGTTCAACAACCCCTGGGTCAGCCTACAGGTAACTATCATTATTAACTTAGCAGCTGACAAAATGAGGTCAGCCACGACCTCTTCCGAGATCTAACGACTGTACCTTAATAGTTGAGGCCGTAACGTGTCCTCCAAGGCACGGAAAGTCGGAGACGCTCAAATGACATATACAGCGGGCAAACATCTAGACAAATGCGCGAAAAGCGGTTTTTAGGCCGCGGGGTGCGGCAATGAACCAATCACAGGATTGTATTCGCGTCATTGGTTAATACTGTGGAACTATGCACCTTGCAAACACGACTGTAATTGGCTGCATCACTATATGCGCGAACTCCGCCCACTTTGTTGTTCTTTGTTCTAGATGTTTGCAGGCAAGTATACCACTACGCGGTCATTAATCCACAGGGTAACCACACCCATGATCTTTAACCGATCAGCTAGTGCACCTGGCTATGAGCGCGTCATCCAATTATTCTCCGAGATCCTGAACAAAATCCAAATATCCACGTGGTAACGGCTACAGTCAGTTATTCTGTCGGCTTATGTCCAGCTGTGTACGGACTATAAGAAGCTAATGTTTTTTTTGATGCAGGTATTAACTGAAGGCAGTGAACCAGATAACTTCTTCTGGGTGGCTTTGGGTGGTCGCAAACCTTACGATACAGACGCAGATTATCTACATTACACACGTTTGTTCCGCTGTTCCAACGAAAAGGGATACTTCACTGTCTCTGAAAAGTGCACCGACTTTTGTCAGGTAAGCCGTAAATTAATCAAACATCATATTCATCCTACTAATATTATAAACGCGAAAGTTTGTAAGTATGGATGGATGGATGGATGTTTGTTACTCTTTCACGTAAAAACTACTGAAGAGATCTGAATGAAATTTGGCACAGAGATAGATTAAGGTCTGGAATGACACATAGGCTACTTTTTATAGCGATAACCGACATCCACGCGGGGGGAGCCGCGGGCAACAGCTAGTTTATTTATAAAAAATAAACGTAGCGCTAACTGCTAACTAAATTGCCAGTCAAATTTTCATTACCAGTCCAGTCCAGTCATTTTTATTACCTCCAGTTATTTTTTATTACATCTAAAAGTTTCATTACACCAGTCAAATTTTTATTACGTCCAGACAAATATTTATTACATCCAGACAAATGTTATTACATCCAGTAAATTTTTTATTACACCCAGACAAATTTCATTACATCCAGTCAAATATTTATTACATCCAGTCAAATATTTATTACATCCATACAAATTTCATTACATCCAGTCAAATATTTATTACACCCAGTCAAAATTTCAGTTGACAAAGCTGCTTATGTCCATTTATGTTTTAGTCACATTCATACATGATCATTAAGTTTACAGCAATATTAACCTGGCCTTTTGCCAAGACTTTATTTACCATTTACATCATGTCGTAAAGTATATCCACTTATACCTACATATTGCTTTTCAAAATATAATTATTATCTTATAATTGTATAATATTTGATGTATGACACAGGACGACCTGGCAGACGACGATATTATGATCTTGGACAACGGCGATCAAGTGTTCCTATGGCTCGGCGCCAAGTGTTCTGAAGTTGAGATCAAACTCGCCTACAAATCTGCACAGGTAATATCTTTTCGAATACAGAACCTAACTACTATTACGTAACTTAGATTTGAGCCATTTGTAATCCTTCCTTCATCTTCATTCTTAGCGAATATATATTAAGTGCAAGATTTTCTATTAGGCCAGCGTGTGTAAATTAATGCCTAAACCCTCTCTCTCTCTCTCTTGATAGAGGAGAGGAGAGCCGTGCCCAACAGGGGTACATATTATGGATTATATATAATAATATTAATTATATTATATATTTATATAAAATCCATATGTGGAATGCTATTATATTATTATACAAGATGATTCTTATGTGTAAAGATTTCCAGCATTAAAAAAACATGCGGGGCAGTCTTTTGGGCCTGCCGGTAGAAGCGAAAACTAAGAACTTGTGAATTTGATCGTCGAGCTATTAGATTATTATTTTTGAATATGGAAAGCGTTCGGTGACGGTAATGCGAGTTCCATGATTTTTGTTCACCCAAAAAGAAAGTGCACAACGCGCCTAAAGAAGTTTCTCTGCCCACCTCTTTGGAAACCAGGCCTACATAGACTCATGCCTGTTCGTCTGTATGGATTGACAAAGGTTGATTTACTTAATGCAGTTTATGTGCCAGACTTCTTATAGTGGACTTATAATGCATTTCCTTGACCAACATGGGCAAATCCAATAGTATTTCTAGGCAACACCATTTTTTACTCTACAGAAATATTTCACTAATAACCCTTTCTCTCCAAAAGGTCTACATCCAACACATGAACACAGTACAGCCGAGCAAGCCACGTAAACTGTTTCTCACACTGAAAAACAAAGAGTCCCGAAGGTTCACCAAATGCTTCCATGGCTGGGGCGAGCACAAGAGACCTCCGGAGTAAACAGATCTGTCTATTACCTATACCAAACTAACTTATATGTTCATACAGGACTAGTTTAAATTAATACTGTTGCTAGGCAGTCGCATTTGTAAAAGAGCATTATATTTTGCAGTTATTTTAGTTAATTATGTCATTGACACATAATTTTCTTGTTTGCCTTCTGTATCTTTTAACCGTCCAAAGTGGTGTTTCATAATTAATTGGTATTTTTTATCTGTACTTAATGTCTTACCTTTTGAAAGCCACTGTCGGGTATAGCCGACTAATGAGTTGGAAATTAAGTGAAATATGGCACGATACAAGTAAGCAAGCCAGATTGGGAAAGAACCAGTGTAGTTGTATTTCTGTGTGTGAGTACAGTTTTTTAATGAACAACCCAGAAATACTACATTTCTTATAAACCCTGGTGTTACAATCTCTGGGTCGGCAACACACGATGTATGTAATGTAATGCCTAAGTAGTGTAAGCGTCCAAAAGCTACAGTAACTGCTTACCATCAGATCAAATCAAATCAATTTTATTTTACACGGGTACCATATAATGTTGTTTTAACAAAATAAAAGGTTCTTTCATGTTTAACCAAAAGCCGCAAAATCAGGCGGCCCAGTTGTCGGCTATAGACGACAGTGCCATTAAAAAGTTATGATTAAATCTATGTGTATATTTAGCAAATACAGGGGTTTGTGTTTACCAGTATAAAGACAGTGTTGTAAATTTAACTTGTATGTATGAACATAGTGAAACAATTAGATGACTACGTTATATACTTTAGTATGCATGATTTGTATTTATTTGAATAATAGATAGAATAATAGAGGCAAAGTTCTAAAATAATAAAGACAGCTTATGTTCAACTGTTTATATCCTTTACTATTTTATAAGTGCCAAAATCATGGAGCCATGTCAAAAATTAGCATGTTGGATAGCATTTCGATTTTTTGAGACGCTCCACGGCTCTGACACTTACTGTATTTTCACCCATTGTGAGAGTAATATCAGTTTTAAAATAATTATTTTAACTAAAACAGTATTGAATGGTCTACACAAATGTTATGTCTGTCTGTATTAACATGTTTAACTCAAAAATAATTAAATGTTATATTTTAAACAGGATATTATATTGACTGAGTGTATCGAGTGTATGTAGATACATGTGCAATACAACATTAGTATTATTGTTCTTTATATTGAGCTTCCATAATTAAAGACATTATTAGGAAGTAGCCACTTGTTAAAGTTCTAATACTGCCTCAAATCTCTTCTTCTAGCTCTCCATCACATATTATTTATTGCTTCTATTATATTGTCCTGTTTTATGAAGTTTCATGTATTTCATGCAGTGTTAGAATTTGTAAGTGTTGGTTTGTCAAAAATGAAAGACTGAATCATGCCATTATTTCATTTATTTAAACTTTCATTTATAAAATAATAAGCACAAGTGTGATGAGATTTCACAAAGTTTTATTGCTACATTTTGTGAGTAACTTTTGACTAGATTAGCAGAGATTGCCTTTGCGTTACTCCATTTGATGAATATGCATTTTTCTTCACAATGCATTTATTATAAACGTGATTTGTTTGATCTAGCTGTATATAGAAAGCAGTTTTATATATAATGATCATTATAATGTACTATATTTATGTAAATCATGTAAATAAGAAAATAAAATTTTAATATAACAAATCTATTATATTTAACAAAATTCTATAATATTGTGTGCAATGTTATTTTAAGATTGAGCACAAAATTTCTTAAACGTTTTTGTAACAGTCCTTATAATAAAATTTAACCATATACATGTCTTATATTATTTTATACCCGCATGAAGCTTACACATCTGAAACATAAAATACAATAAATATATACTAGAAAAATGTTTTTAAACAATATAGAAGTCATTAGCGAAATGGAGAACAATACGGAGTGGCTAAATATTGTGCTTGGGATCTATTACTTAGGTTCTAATTCGCAAGTCTATGAAATATAATGAAGTACCTAGAATTAATAGTGAGTTTAGTCATCATCGTCGTCGTCATCTGAAGGAACAAACAATTCATTCTCTTCTAGGAAATTGGCAATACTTTTACTAATAGCGGCCCCAATGAGCAGGCCAGGCACCACAGCTAATACTATACTCAGAAGTCCGAACGGTGTCTTCTCAGGCTCTGGTAGAATAGCACCAGACGGCGACGTCGTAGCACTTCTCCGTTGTACGATATATTGATGTTTAGAAAGGTTCTTAGATTGTGCTAAGAATCGGGATAGCCGGAAAATAGCCATTTTATGCACAATACAGCGAAAATAGTTTTTCGAATTCGATTATTTTTAGACCAGATTTATCAGCTTGCCTGACTGTCATAGGGATGCCCGTTACGATGCAGTCAGGCGTATCACAATGTACGATGTGATTATAGCATGGAATGTTTTTACTTTTATAAAGATCGATTGATTCAATGACATACAATCTAGCGATTGTTGGTTTCTTAAATCGAAAATTAATCTAGCCTAGAGACAGTGGGATTATATTATACAATTAATAAATATCCTGTAATATTAAAATATTAGGTTTCATTTTAAAAAGTACTGTAGTTGTAAAATATAATAGGTAGCTTTTATTCATAAAATATAAAAAAGATAAAAAAGTTAGGGTCCATTAGAGCCCATTTAGAATAAGGTGATTTAAGTCTAATTTTGCTTTCTCTCTATTTCAGCTATAGACATCCAGTAGTGGACATCAGCCCCTTCCAACGATTTTCGTAACATTACTATACTATACATATATATTATCTACATAATTATGAAACCTAAAAACATAACACTCCTATGGCAAGTTATGTTGATATATAGCAGATTTTTATGATCCAACCGGTTTTTACAATATCAACTTAAGCTGATTAAATTTGCTAATCGATTTAAAGATACAACTTGTAACGATACTATTAATCGATTTAAAGCAAAATCTTGCATCCCTAGACTGTCACATAAATGTGACGTCATAGACTGCATTGACAGCATTGCCAGCTACAAATTAATATGTTTAATCCACAAGAAAGAACACAATTTTCCTGGATTTAATTTAATGAATTAATCAATTCTATAAAAAAGAATCAGTAAGTTTTCCTTTGTAGGTAAAGGAATTTAAAATTATTTCATTTTGATATTATCACACAGACGCAGTGCCTTATATGCCTTTTTTACCATAACAACATTTAATGTTTTTTTGTTTGGTTTGGAACAGGAGCTGTGCAAACTGCAAATTAAACATAGCAACATTGCATACAAATGTCAATCAAAACTTGGGAAATGAAATGAACCAAAATCATTGTAAATTATTTATTTGTATTTAATTACAATCGTTTCACATTAATCAAAATGAATGTGACTTTGACTAGCTTAGAAGCTTTAATTTGTACGTATTTTTCAATCATAGTTCGTAAGTTTGAGCAGTTTTATGATTATTATGAATACGTATTTGTTTTGCGTTTTTTAGTAAAAGCTACACATGAATCTCTGCCGTGTCCGGATGCCGCAGCCTTGGAGGCATTCTGCGCTGTAATGCGCGACTCGAGCGAGGGCCCGCAACTGGCTGCCCAAGCTCTGGCAGCCCGCATACACACGCCGATAGCTCGCGAGGCTCTGCTCGCTCTCATGATGTTAGATCGCTGTATGCGACGATGTGACGCCAGTTTTCACGCCGAAATTGGCAAATTTCGGTTTCTTAACGAGATGATTAAATTAGTTTCACCTAAATATTTTGCTGATCGAACTTCGCCCGAAGTAAGGACCAGGGTAAGTAACATTGCTTACATACTTATTTCTCGTATTGAAATTCTAAAGACATGTCTGATTTACCAACCTGCAAAAGGCCAGTGTGTGTGAATTTAAACCTGAACCCTCTCTTGATAAAAGAGAGGAGACCCGTGCCTAGCAATGGGCCATCTATAATATGTCTGCTGCTATTATTATTATGTTCAATTAATTATATCTGTATATTTTAGGTACTACAATTGCTTCATGCTTGGTCAATTGAATATCCAAAAGAGTCAAAATTCAAAGTTGCCTATGATATGCTGAAGAACCAGGGAGTTGTGAAGGAAACTCCACCTCCACTACCACCTGAAGACCTGGCTCTGCCTAAAAGTAGAGCTAAAAATGCAATATTTGAAGATGAAGAGAAATCTAAACTACTACAGAAGTTACTGCAGAGTAAAAAGCCAGAAGATCTACAACATGCTAATAGACTTATTAAAACTATGGTCAGAGAAGTAAGTGTAACTATTAAATAGGCTGCAGACATTATTATACAAAAACCATTTTAAAAATACATACATACATTATCATTATGCCTGTCTTCCATTGGGGTAGGCAGAGACTATAGTATGCAAAATCCTTCAGTTAATTCTTTTGCTCCCTCTACATTCATCAACCTCTTCATGCATGAACAGTTCTGAATACTTTTAAAATAATGTTAAGCTAGCGTGGTGTAGGTATCTTGGCTAATATTCCTTTTATTGAATTTTTTTCTACTACTTAGGTGGAAAACAAACATACAGCCTGATGTTAAGTAGTTACTGTAGCCTATGTATACTTGCACTACCAGAAGTATCACTTGCATGTTGCCAACCCATTTTTTAACACCGGGGCTATAATGGAAGTATCCCTGGAATAGGAATATGTTTATTTCAAAATGCATCCCTAAATGAGCGCTGAGAGACCTGTACTCACACACAGGAACACAACTACACCACTGCGTGTAGTTATTTGGCTGTTGTCTTCTGTAAGGTGGAGGTCCTTCCCCAGTCGGGCTTGCTCGCTAGTATGGTACCCTACCTCTCTTATGTATGGAGGAGACCCGTGCCCAGCAGTAGGGTGTTTATGGGATGAGATGATAATCCATACCTAAAATACCTAATTTTCTCTGCATCACCCAAAGGTTGACTGGTAGAGAATGCCTTTGGCATTAAGTCCGCCATTGTACACTTATTTTGTGCAAGAAGTAAATAAATAAATAAAATACCTATAACATCTATAGCTCTGCTATTACGAAGATCAGGCTACTATTAGGATGTAGGGTTAATAATGCTTTGGTATTGCAATTGTCCATAGACTTAAGTAACTGCCTACCATCACTTCAGTCCCTCTTGTTCATCACATTATAAAAAAACAATAAAAATAATCTATACTAATATTATAAAGCTGAAGAGTATGTTTGGTTGAACACGATAGTCTCAGAAAGTACTGGTTCAAAAAATCTTTTTTTGTTGAATAGTGCATTTATCCAGGAAGGTTATAGGCTATATAACTTCGCGCTATGATCAATAGGAGCGGAGCATTAGTGAGATATGTAGCAAAATCCGTGTGGTGACGGATTAAGAATACAAATGTCACCACCCCTTTCGATCCCGAGGGTGTCGTAAGAGTCGACTAAGGGAGTAAGTCTAGCAGACAATATCCACCGCAAGAGAAGGAAAACTCGAAACAAAACCCTATACCGACCCGTCTGGCCAGCGTGGTATAGTAGGCTAATAACCCTCCAAATATTTGGAGGAGACCCGTGCCCAGTAGTGGGACGTTTATGGGTTGAGATGATGATGATGATGATGTAGCAAAATCGGGGAAAATATTCCAAATTACAATGTAGACGAAAGTCATGGGTGACCCCTACTGTATAAAATGTAACACATATGAAATTTGTACAACATCATATCTAGTAATTAAATAGGAATGAGCATAGTTTTTAACAGGTTTGTTTATCCTGTCTATATTAAAATTTATGTTGTTTGTTCTTGCCTGTCTAAATATGGAATATCTGAACAGGAAAAGTAACAATATTTTCTTATCTAATGAAGGGTACATAAAATTTAATAGCATTGTAGCATGTACAATTTGGTTGTGGAATGAGCGCCCTGGTTTTCCCAAAAGACTTATAGCTTTAAGGTAGTAGACGCAGAATACGCGAATTCGACGCGGAGTTAAGGAAACTAGCCCATCATACCAAGGAAGGAGATATAACGTTTTTGAAGGGTCGGCAATGCGCTAGTGATACCCCTAGTTTTGTAAACCTCCATAGGCTATGGTAACTGCTTACTATTAGGCGGGCCATACGCTTGTTTGCCACCCTGATAGTATATAAAAAACGTAGACTGCCTATACCTATAATGATTATTTATGTCATACTAGCTGTTGCCCACGGCTATGCCCGCGTGGATGTCGGTTATCGCTGTATAAAATAGCCTATGTGTTATTTCAGACCATAATCTATTTCTGTGCCAAATTTCATCCAGATCCGTTTAGTAGTTTTGACATGAAAGAGTAACAAACATCCATCCATCCATACTTACAAACTTTCGCATTTATAATATTAGTAGGATGCATTAAGCCTAAACTAGGGTAATCCTTTTGTATGGGAACCAGATAGCTGTTTAACAAGCACATCAATAATAATACTTTTTTTTTCTTTTATGTAATTAATAAGCTCATATCCTCAGCCTTCTTTTCACTTTCTGATACAACTCAACTCTTGACTTTCTCCTTTATTCATTGTACCCATGAAGCATAATCCTGAACTTCCCTTTGCAATCTGTTACTCATTGTTTCCTTTTAACAACAGACATAAAGAAGATAATTTAAAAAATGCATACACTACTATAATATGAATGCTGTTAATGACAGGAGGAACGTCGCAATGAAGAGAATAGCCGACGCGCTCAAGAAGTAGGTACCGCGTTAGATAGTGCAGAGCTTCTTCGTGAGTTACTGGCTAATGCTGCAGATGCTTCACCTGAGGAGGAGCAGCTTATACATGAGCTACACATGTCGTGCAGTTCTCTGAAGCAGGCACTGCAAAGACTCGCTGCTGCGGACTATTCACCAACTGAACCTGCTGCCGGATTTGCCCCTACTGTTGATAGTAAGTCATTACTTATAACTCACTATCAACACGAAAAAGGCGCGTTTAGACGTAGTTTTGCGCATTCCAGGAGACGCCCAATTTCTGTTTTTTTTTTATTTGAATACAGCTGACTTCCCGTACCATAAGTTCTTGACACGAATTTTGTGTGTAGTTTCGTAAGAATGTAATTTTTCGTCCGTGTGGTGACGGATTAAGAATACAAATGTCACCACCCCATTCCATCCCGTGGGTGTCGTAAAAGTCGACTAAGGGAGTAAGTCAGGCAGACAATATCCACTGCAAGAGAGGGAAAACTCGAAACAAAACCCTATACCAACCCGTCTGGCCAGCGTGGTATAGTAGGCTAATATCCCTCCAAATTAATGGAGGAGACCCGTGCCCAGCAATGGGACGTTTATGGGTTGAGATGTGTATGTGTGTGTAATTTTGAAAGAAACTACATTATTATAACAAACTGTTACTGTCATGGGTTTTCAAAGTATATATAAACACATGAAAGTTATCAAATTATATAATATATACAAAATAATTTACCTCTATTTAACTATTTTTGTAAATTTTTGACCTTTACATACATACACACCAATATAATAATATATCCTACTGTTTTATCACACACAATAACTAAACAGCAATAATTCATGACTGGACAGGTACGACAGGACCTTCCCCAGGCGGGCTTGGCTGCTTGTATAGTAACCCACATTTTTAGCAACGATATTGTTGATTCACCTTTATTAATTGGTACATATCAAATTCTTTTGCCTACTCCTTCCAGGGAAAAGGCGTGATATTACGTTAAATTTAACATAATCATGCGTTTATCTATTCTAGGAGACATAGTACATGCTAGCGATGTATTAGAAGAAGTATTCGAATCATACAACGCATATTGTAAGTATAAAAAAGAAAAGAAAACCAAAGAGGGCAGCACTGAGGTAGAGGTACAAACAACAAACAGTGAGAGTTTGTTAGACTTCGCTGGGGCTAATGTAGCCAGTGGTGGTAGTGGCGATGATACGTCGAAACTAACCTGCTCGCCGAAAAACAACGCGATCGACGAACTTGGCGATATATTCTCGACCGAAAGCACTTCTAGGAATATCGCAGAAGTATTGAAACCTGTAAACTTGATGCCCAGTGGTGAGATATAAGTTTTATTACCTAGTTTACTCTCGACCCGACTTCGCTTTGCATTGGTTACATGTATTATACATATAAACCTTCATTAATCACTATCTATTGCTGATAATTGTATTAAAATCTATTGCGTAGTTTAAAAAATCTTTGCATGCAGACAGCGGGAGCGACTTTGTTTGCTCATAGCCAGGTGCACTCGCTGTTCGGTAAACGATCAGCGAGCTAAGCAATCAAAGGCATGGTAACCCTATAGATGGCTGACCGCATAGTGGTATTTCATCTGAGCGTCTCCGTGCTTCGGAGGGCACGTAAAAAGTCGGTCCCGACTGTTAACAGTCGTTAGATCACGACAGAGGCCTAAATATGTGCGATCTAAATAACTGTCATCAGGTTGACCACTAACCAAACGATAAGAAGAAGACTATGTCAAGAAAAATGCAGTAGAACTAAGCTGATTTTTTATTAATATATTTGTAGATATTTAGGTAGTCAGTCCTCGCCACTCAGGAAAACTTTTGTAAGATTACTTACCTATTCAAGGAATAAAGTTGTGATGTTAAGTTAAATTGTTTTTTTTTTTACAGAGGATGTAGACCTTTTAGGTGATAAGCCAGTGAAAGCTGAAGGGTGGAATGAGCTGGACTCTCTTGGTGAACAACTTATCAAGCAGTCATTACCTGATAATACCAAGCGGCTAGAAAGTTTTAATAGGTAAGGTATACCAGCCATTTTGTGGGTAGATTTATTAAATACTAGCCGCCCAGGCTTTGCACGGGTGGTATTTCCCGGGGTCTTGTAATGTTTTTGTCATTAAAATATAGCCTATGACACTCACAAAATCCCAACAGTCTCTGCCTACCGTTTTGAGATTAAAGCTTGATGAGGGAGCTATAAACTTGTTTGGCACTGTATTAAAAAACTTTATTATTATATTGCAGTAAAACAACAAAGAAAATACCAATGAACGCACTAACATCACCTAAACACCAAGTCTCAAACAATGGCGCTTTGTTTGACCTGGATTTCTTCACCAAAAAACCTGAAGACGAGCCCAAAGTGTATACAGAACCGCCTAAACCCATCACTCCTAACGACGACATTATCGTAGACATAACTACAAATGCCAGTTCCACAGATAACCTAAGATCTGACACACCTTTAGACAACATATTGGATCTAAGTGTACCTTTAGATAATGCCAAAAGTGAAATAGAAAATAAGGAAACTAATTCTAAGGAGGAAAAGAGAGAGAAGATGAGTAAAATCGAAGTGAAACCATTAACAGATATACATGTAACGTTAGATAGTGTTCAGCCTAGTAAATTGCCCCCCCTGACTGTGTATGAAGAGGAAGAAGGGGTGACAGTAGTGCTACATTTTTGTAAAGATAAACCAAGGCCTGATGTTAATGTGATTGTTGTGTCAACGACCAGTAAAAGCACTGTAGCTGTTGAGGATTATGAGTTCCGGTGTGCTGTTCCTAAGGTAATTATCTAATTTAGTATTAAGTAATTAGTTGTACACGCAGTGTTATTATCATCATCACCATCTTGACCCATCAACGTCCCACTGCTGGGCACAGGTTTCCTTCATACATTTGGAGAGATATTAGCTGTTTGTTTTGCCTGTGATTGTACTCTTTCTCCAATCATGTCAGTTTCGTCTTTTTTTTTAATACTACTAAGGTGGCAAACAAGCATACGGCCCGCCTGATGGTAAGCAGTTACCGTAGCCTATGGACGTTTGCAACAGCAGGGGTGTCACTCACGCGTTGCCGAACCTTTAAAAACCTTATAACTCCTTTCTTGAAGAACCCTATGCTATAGTCTCTTGGGAAAACCTCGACAGGGAAGCCCATTCCACAGCCTATTCGTACGTGGTAAGAAATTCCTCTGGAGTCTTACGGTCTGCCGTAAGACTCCAGAGGAGTATTTGAGGTGCAAGGATATGAGGATGAACTGCCTGTCGGTGGCGAGAGGTGCGTTGATAAAATGTCTTATCGGACGATGAGAATAAAGAGTGCACCTGTGTTTATAGTGAATCTAATCTCCATTGTTTTAATATAATGCAAGCAAATAAAAAACGGTTAAAATAACCTTAAGCTTCAGATCACTTGCTCATAACATTAACATTTATTATTCTTTATTTCAGGGTTGCAAGACACGCCTCCTATCACCATCAGGTACAAAACTGCCGCCATACAACAGGTTCCTACCACCACCAGCTTTAACACAAGTGTTACTGATTGGACGCCCCCCCTCCTTCCCACCCGTGACCCTCAAGTTCGTCATCACATACACCACGCACGACAACGAAGAAGAAACGGTATCCGAAATAGGTGAAGTAAAAGACCTACCATTAGACAATGTATAGTATTATATTTGTGTTTATTTAGGATTTTACTTGGCGGGAAACCGTTGTACGTAATTATTGAAAAGAGGATTCCGCTGCGTTTCCATTGTCTCGTCCGTCGCGGTACTCTCGAATATGGAAATAAAGATCTTTATGGTAAAGAAATTAAACTGACAGTGACAATAGCAAAAACATTTATTTCATAAGAATAGTCGTCATCATCATCTCAACCCATAAACGTCCCACTGCTGGGCACGGGTCTCCTCCAAACATTTGGAGGGATATTAGCCTACTATACCACGCTGGCCAGACGGGTTGGTATAGGGGTTTGTTTCGAGTTTTCCCTCTCTTGCGGTAGATATTGCCTGCTAGACTTACTCCCTTAGTCGACTCTTACGACACCCTCGGGATAGAAGGGGGTGGTGACATTAGTATTCTTAATCCGTCACCACACGGACTCATAAGAATAGTAATTAAAATAAAAGTAACGTAATCTATACTACTTACGACTTAGTTGGTCCCGTAAAAGTTATTTACAAATATATTATACAATACTTCATTCCTAAAATATTGCCAATGATTTCAATTTCAACCTGTATGAACGTTAAGCGCATTGTGACGCTCAACATTTGATTAATCGATATCATAATAATTTTAAATCTAAGGGCAATTGCTGTGCACGAGCAATACGATTTTGTAGTCGGACTGATTTTCCTTGAATTCTGAATGACAATGGTCGGGTGATTATCGAAATAGAGTGGACCTCAAAACTCCGACAAATTATATTATACAAGCAGAAGATGCCCTTCCCGAACGTTAAAAATATCTTAACACGTTGAACGCCAGACTAAAAACCATGTTTAGCCCAGTTGGCCGCGGCGGACACCATGTGACCGCTAATATGTTGGGTCCAAGGAGCCGCGTCGGACACCGTGTGTCCGCGTGCCCTCTATCACTTCAGAAGCGTCTTGACGGCCGACGGACTGCGTTTCATCTGTTTTTACTATTGCAAGGGACCCGCGCGGCCCCACAGAACAGCCTGACAACTTGGCACAGAGAAAATTCAAAGGACTTAGAAATTACAGGCTTCTCTACAAGTTGTTTTAAAAAAATATTGTAGGTACATAAAGCAAGTATTCCAAATCGTTCAATTGAGTGCTATTATAGTTAGATACTCATTATTTTTAACCTTTATAAAACACTAGATACATGTTAGAATTATATTCGATTTTAGTCAACTACGTATTAGGTAAGCAATGGGTTCAGTACGCAGCTACTTTTAGGAGTTGTAGAAGCGACATATTAATAAAAACTCATATTTCTTATTAAAAAATCTAATTCTTAGAAAAAGGTAACAACCATACATGTTAAAAATAATAATAAACTTATAAGCTATGAGATCAGGTTCAGCTATCCATTGGTGCCTTATTCACAACACATGCACCGACACCGTGACCCGCGCGGCGCCCGCGCATGGAAACACGATTGGACATTCTCGCAGGCCGCGACGGACACTGGTGTCCGACATTTTATATATCAGAAAATAATAACAATATCACTTTTTCCGTAAGTCGCTAATTACTTTTGAGTTATTTCCTGACGATATTTACAAAAAAACACCCCAACGATTTTTGGACGACTCGTGTTAAAACAGTGCGGCCTCATGGGATAGTATTCTGTCGGACACACGGTGTCCGTTATGGCGTTCAACGTGTTAAGACTCAATCGCAGCGCAATCTACTGAGTCTAACAATGAATCTAAACTATCCAGGGACTCACTCAAAGACACAAAAAATCCTCATAATCGGTCCAAGGAGATCAGTGACGTCCACACTTACAGAAGAATTGTATAGAGATTGTTTATGAAGCCCTTATTCCATTTCGATTCTAGTTATCGAATCGGTAAACACCGGGCTTGGAAATTGATTATGGTTATATGAGGTACTAGTCAATATTAAAAGGAGGAGATATTTTATATATTTTCTTGTTTGTTTGTCTGGTCAGTAAAAATATTGCTATAAATTTCAGATAAAACTTATAACTTCTCCAAACTACATAACAATATAATATTAACTTTTTTTGTGTTAAATTTATTATTTTTACAAAGATATTGATGGCAACCCAGTTGTCAGGATCCTCTTATCAATCATTACACAAAAATATTATCAAATTGTAACCATTTATATAGATAATGGCTGAAAGCTTTTTACAGTTAGATGCTTAGCGCCATTACCTCGTAAGCGATGCGTCAATTCATTATTAAATACTAAGAAATCTCAAATCGCAGCGCAAATCAGAGGATACGGTAGTGTTAACATCAGGCGTATAGTTAGCCGCTAACTGTGAGCAGACTCATTGTGATATTATCATCATCAAATCCGAAAGACATTAGAAGGCCATAGTTAAAAAAAGAGTTTGAAAAACAAAAAAGAATAAATCACGACAGGGGCAGGTAATGATCTCAAACTCAAAATGCATTTAAAAATATATTTACTTTAACTCTCAAGCATTTACACTCATAAAATACAAATTTTAGATTTTATAGGCTCACATTCGGCGGCTTACTATACGTCAGGTGTGAACGCGGCCTAAGTGGTAAAAAAGACAAAATACTATAGGACTGAGTGAGATATAATAAATATTATTTGAATATATAATTATTTTCTAGTCGACATTTTATTATTGAATATTGCATAAAAAGCATTCCATATTATGTACTTAATAACTACATACGGTTATAAGTGTTATCTGTACCTCTTATACGAGTTTTGAAAGACACGAAACTAGATAGTTTCTACATTTGCAACTAGTGCCTATAATTGGAAGTAAATCTGAACAGCCCGTCTAGATAAATGGCATAAACGGTAGTCGCATCGAAAAATCAAATGTATGGGATTTGACGTAAGTTTACGATATAATGTCGTAAACTTGGGTCAAATCCCATACATATGCTTTTTTGATTTTTCGGTTTGACTGCCGTTTATGCCACTTATCTAGAGGGACAGTACGGAATTAGTTCTTCGATCACATAGTTTCGAGTTTGAAACAATATTTTTGACATTTTGGTAATACAACTTGTCACTGACAAGATAATAATAGTAATCGACGAGGAAAACGTTAACTTATTTCGAATCACAAACTCTTATAAGGGGTACAGTTTATAAGTGTGATCCAAATTCATTTATATAAATATTATGATGTATAAAGTATAATCATGCGGGATTGTAAACGTATTGTGTATTGCAATCTTTATGTTATAAGATCTGAAGAGCTGGCTTTCTTACTAAGCTGACGTCTGTCACGTGACAATGGACGCGCACTCAGGCTATTTAAAATGTCAATAATAATATTAATAGCACTGGAGCGTATTATGTGTGTATGTGGAGGATGATCTCCGGGGTGAAGCTTTGGATTCAATTTTGTTTACATCAGGGTATTAGTCTGCCGTGTTATAACATAAATGCCGTTATCTGACATCTGGTCGTTTTTAACTTTTGATGCTATATTAATGAGAAAAAAAAATTGATCGATCTGTGTTTACGAATTTTTAATATCTTGAATAGTTTTAGATATAATTTTAAAAAAAAAGTCGTTAAGTATATATGTTTCTCGTGTGAAATAAGCAAAAATGTCATTAAGTAACAACGTGACCAGATGTCAGATAACGGCATTTAAGTTATAACACGGCAGTAGTGTTTCATACGTACTATTTGTACCCTAAGCATAACATTTGTACCTCTGAAAACCAAGATGGTACGCGTAAGTCTTTCTTGATATGCATATTCAGATTAGCTAGTTAGTATCATATTCTGATATTAGAATTGATGCTCGCGAATACTGCCAGCTTAGCAGGGAAGCCAGTCTAATGAACACAGTATTATTAGAACATTTATGTATAAAACTGAAATTTTATTCATCTACATATTACTGTGTAAATTTTATGTTGTTCATAGCTTTAGCTTGTGTTTGTGCACCCATACTGTCCTTGTGTAATGTACTTATCTTTTTATTTTTACTGTATAAAAATGTTATTTTTTCAATATACGCTTCATTTTGCTTAATTACAATTTTAAGGCTAATTTACACAATGCAAGTTTTGCAATTCCATTGAGAGTTTTTGTGCAAAATATGCATAGTGTAAATGGCACTTTAAGATATAGTTAGATGTATGTTATAGTTCCTGTATGTCAGGTTTCGAGGAGAACTACTACATGTTGTAAAATGAATATTATTTTATTTTAAAAAAGGATGGTGGCGAGGTAACTTAACTCGCTTACAACCTGGCCGCTATCAGCGGCAGCGGCGAGCGCTAAGAACAAATGTACTGAAACGTTCGTAGCCACCGCGCGCGGCACCTCGTCGCGTTATAGAACATTTTAGTATATTTGTTCTTACCGCTGTCAGCAGCGAGGTCGTGGCCAAACTGTTATGCAAGCACTTGTAAGTTGATTCACGTTTAATACGAAATATATTATAATTATTCGTCAGGCTGCTGATGTTCCTACCTACTGAAGCACGACGCCTAAAGTCACTTTTATAAGACGTCTCATGGCTCCTGTCGCTGAACTTTAGATTTACACAAACTGTATGTAACCCCTCGTATACGTGACATACAAGAAAAATATGAATGATTATTTTCTGTTGTCGGCACATATTATTTATTGAATACAAAAAATAAAACCGCATTTATTATTATACATTTTATTTTCATTGTACAAAATAACTATTTATATCTAACAATCATTTACATAGTAAATGCATCGAACACATGGTACGAGGTATTATTAACGTAATGCCCGTGTGGCTTTTCCTTTAACATCCTTTTTATTTGTTAATTTAACAAATAAAATCTTCATAACAAAAATATTTTAGCAAAACAAAGAAAAATAGTTATAATTTTGTTTTACCTCAATATGTAAGGCCCAATTCACACCTAGCTGGCCACGCCTGCGTCTTACCCCGCAGTGCGGCGCAGCTGCTCACATCAGTGTGATTTAATCATCACATTGACAGTGAACGACTTTATTAGGCGTGAATAAGACAATGCCAATTGAACGTCCAATACCATGTTATTATTAATCTTACAAAAAAAATAAAAAAAGGTATTTACATGGCACTTACACTTGAATAGGAAAGGAAACTTGGCGTACATCGTCTCATTGGCTGCCATATTATGATTGGTCAGTATAATAGAGTCACCTTTGTACTTTCATTTTAGCTCGACAAGGATCACCATGTTTATACACTTTAACAATTCAGTAAATAAGTGCAAAATAAGTTTGTGCTAAATACAACGGGCTTACGTCAGGGAATATTTACAAATATGATACAAGAATTAAAATAACACTAGATAGTATAAGCTTAATATACCACAAGGCTTACAGCCATTTAAAATATATCTATTTAACCCAACAGAACCGGTCAGTTGAGATTTATAACATGCTGCTAAGAGAAGTTTATATTATATAAACTTAAGGCAAAATTCACACAAGATTAAAGCGTCGCGAACAATTTTAGTTATGCAGCATTTAAGAACGTATTCTACATTAAATTTATAATAAATAGTATCGTTGTTAAGAGACCGGCGACCGTTTCTACCACAAACCGATACGATATATCACAAAGCAAGCAGAACTACTATTCTGCTGCTATCTGTGTGTAAATTGAACCTAACCTGCCGACTAATACACCATTAAAATTACTTCTGTATTAGGTGTTATATGGTCAGGCGTATGTCTAATTGTTACCTAAAAATGTTCTACAAAAAATATGCAACGGTAGTAAGGTAAATCACAAGGAAAGGTGTGTGCTTTATTTCTAAGAAAAACAATACTCAGTTTCGCAATGCAAGCTGGCCTAGAGATTTGCTTCCTGAAAGAAATTGCATGTATAAACGACCTGCGTGTTTTTAAATTACTGTTTCGAGCAATTAAGAAGGTTTTTTGTTTTTATAATAATTAAAGGAACATTATTTACTTAATTAACTAGAACTACATTAACATCAAGATGGTCGTATTGGTGGTTGTTAGTTTTCCTATTGCAGTTTTATTTAGAAAACGAAATATTCTGTTACTACTAATTTATGTTCATGTCGCGACCATAATGTTTATTTAAGAGAACGAGGGCTAATAATCGGTTATTGCTTGTTTATGGTCCCAGAGCTAGTGTTTCATCTGGTGCACAGAATAGTCAAACCACTTGGAGCACATATTTTACACACAATGGTGCACAGTTTTTCACACTTGGTACACAGGTTTTGCACGCTTGGTGCACAGATTCTGGATTATTTTGGAGTGTCAACTGAGAATGTCAATCTAAAATTCTAAACAGCTTGATCTCTAAATGCTAGTGCAGTAATAGCTTTCTGATGTCCACAGTATTCCCTCTCCAGCGTTCCTTTCTCAACATCCCATAGACGCGCGTAGCTATCTGATGAACCTAAAACAAATTTTCCATTATTATTTGACCCTGTGTTCTTTCAGAGCTGTATGTTTATTTGTTACCTTAAGACATACCTGTGAAGAGATATCTGGAGTCAATACTGAAGGCGGCGTCCCACACCCAACGCTGAGTATCGTTACGTAGTTCACGCAGTAACGACCAGTCATTTGTTCGCCATACTTTAGCTGAGCAGTCGCCTGATGTCGTCACCAACATACTGTAATTGTATTTAATTCATTCAACAAACATCTATAAAAAATATATTTCAGAGAGGTCGCCCTAATAGGGGAACAAGCCGGACTGAGGAATACCATAGCAACTACACGCAGTAGTTTAGTTTCCGTGCTCCTCACTTGGGCTCCACGCAAACTAGTCACTAGTGGCTAGCGACAAGCAGTTTACAAGATTTTTCATACAATTTGTATGGACTCGGCGCACACGCGTAGCGAATGGCGGCCACTCGCGACTTAGTGACCAGCACACGCGACTCAGCGGCTACAACACGCTACCGGTGACGACCACTCGCTAATTAAAAACACACAGCATGAGACACACACCTTCGTTTTCGTGGTAACAAAGGACGCGGCGCGCGACAGCCACTATGGCTGTGGTCGGTGGCCCGTTTTCAAAAATAATAATCTAATCCCAGTATGTTAAGTCTCCCATAGCTATTGTTCTTTATTGGCTTAAATCTAATAATACTATCAAGATAGCTAAGAGGGTTAAGGCCTCCTAAATGTACAACATAATATTTATAGAACAGTACACTTACGTAGAATCGAGACTGAATTTACACCTAAGAGCATATTTAGTATGTGCAACAATATGCTTGAGCGGCACGGGATGTGGCGCAGCACCGCCAAGTGACCACACGTAGCAGTTGCCCTTGTTGTTCACTGCAGCCATCATCTTACCCTCAGGGTCGATAGCTATGTCCTGGATTGATGCTTCAGCTTCTGGTATCTTGGGAGTAAATTAGAGTTCTCTTTACCATGTACATGTCATCATTTTGCAGAAAGGATCCTACCTTTTACTAATCTTACTAATATTATAAATGTTTGTGAGGATGTATGGATGTATGTATGGAGGTTTGTTACTCTTTCACATAAAAACTACAGAACCGATTTGCATGAAATTAGGCATAGAGAGAGATTTATAGTCTGAAATAGCGAATAGGCTTTTATAACCGAATAGTCGTCGAACTAACATTTATACATACTTTTTTTAGGATTGCTCTTGGCCACTGCATATTGGACTCATGGAGTGGCCTGACATAAACCTTCCAATGCTATCATAAAGCCAGCATTATTTTCAGCAGAAAAATAAATAAATCCTTAACATTACAACTCACTAATTGTTCATTCTGGTCAGTCCGGAGATCCCACATGTGTATAATGCCACTTTGATCACCGACCATGATTTGTGTCTGATCCGGGTGTAACATGACTGCGTTCACTGGCGCCTGTACTTGGAATATTTTTGTACAACGGAATTGTGGTGCAGCTCTGTAACATTGAGAATATAGATATGAAGATAATATAGGTAGTCATAAGTTCCTGTAAAAAGAGTAATATAGGTATGTACACTAATGTGAATTTCACTTTGTGGAATTTGTATTTTTCTAATGATCTGCCTGTCTGAGTAGAAATTATTATGACATGTCTGATCCACTACCCTAGTCAGCGAATTAGCTGTATAAAAAAGTATTTGTTTTTATGACATTCATAAGTATCATGAATTTGATCTAAATTAAATGACTTTAACTTTGACACTAATTGCATGTGCTGTTTAAGGTCCTCTCAATTCTCTTGATAGAGGAGAGAAGAGTCATGCCCAGTAGTGGGATATATATGGGTTGCAATTACTATTATAAGTGGTATATGCTATTACACAACTACAAACTACAAATATACCTCACAAATGAAGGTACGGTTCTCATGATTGATAGCAACTGTCTACCTGCTGACCTTTATTATCAAGCTGTGGTGGATTAAAAAGGTCAGCATGTGTGCTCACAGCTCTATTGTTATAGAGGAGGTGACTTTTACTTAACAGCCCAACATAAATGGGTGGCTACTATTATATATACAATAAAGGTACCTTTTTACCTTGGATCCCATATCCTGGCAGTCCAGTCTTCTCCACCAGTATACATCCACAGATCATTTTTCTGAAAATACATTCATAGTTTGTAGGCAAAATATAATGGATTTATACCTTCAAAAATGCAAAAATAATTACACAACTTACATGGAAACCAACTCTAGATACATTTTTAGTGATTCCCTCAAAGTTGACCACAGGGTCCGGGTTGGCACTGGCAAGGTCATACATGCGGATATGCTGATATCCACAAGCAGCAACCATCTGTCCTGTCGGAGATATTTCCAGGCCATTTACTTGCTGAAAATAATAATAACATATCATTATACATCCCAAAGGAGTTGGCAGAGGTATGTGACACTCCATGTTTTATTTATTTTATAATTATTAACAAGGTTTGTTCACAGCATATACATCATTTTAGATTGCGAGCATAAGCATTTGAAAATTATTACAAGTCTTATGTATAACAATTATGAGCTGACACTAGATAGAAAGAAGCCTAATGGCAACGGACAATTTCAGAATCTACGTTTGCGACAGAAATTTCTGATAGAAATTTCCAATATCACTCTGGCCAAGCAAGGGTCACAATCTGCCATCATTATTATGCCACGGGGTTAACAAGCTAGTCATCGGAGAGACACGCACATATTTAGTACTGATAATGAAAAAGATAATATGTAACTGTAATATTGCTACCAACAATAGACTACAGTTACCAATTTCTATCAGGCAAGCTATATTATATGTTGAATGTATTAATATATCGAATGTAAATAAAAAACAGCTGTCAAGTGAAGATAAGGATGGAAGTAGTTATAGTTTCGGCTACTTAGTATTGATATACTGACGGAATCAGGATGTTGCATAGTTCGTAGACAGACGCCGCTGTGTGCCTGCCATAGCTTGATGGTGTGATCATAGCCGCCCGTGACTAGTGCCACCTGCGACCCACCACAGCCGCTTCCGTCACCTGCCATATCTACACTAAAAACCCAATTTAAACATTACGTACAATAGTAAAACCATTTAACCTCAAATATATAATAAGCAAAGTAAAATAACAAGTACCTTTCGAGTAGAGATTCCAAGGCAACTATAATTTACTTTAGTTTATTTTGTTCGCCACTTCTTTTGCGAAATCTGCAGAATTATAGAGTTCTCAATATCATTCGCAATTGCTACTTGTTTATAACAAATCAAATCAAGAAAAACAACAAAATATTATGATGACTTAACTTTGACGTTTTATTTGACATTAACCAATCACCAGTGTTGCCAACTATATTTCCAACACAAACCACAATAATAGATCAATTTTATTACTAGAAAATCCGTAGGTCCAACTCCAAATATGCGTTGTTTTATTTTATCAAAGAACCCATTACGTTTTTTCCAGATGGCGGCGGATTACCGCTGTAGCCACAAAGCCACTTTAAAAGTTTAAACGCATACTTAATCAGTTGCAGCCGTGTGGGATATAGGTAATGTAAGAAATAGACTTATTTCGGGAATAAAGAATTAGATGAGACGATATGCATAATTATTGATTTTATGTCCCACTGTAAACATATGTATTTTACATAATAGATAAAATATAAAAGAGCTTTATTTAATTTTAATGCCAAAATTACCATAAAGCTCAAAACTGTGCAGCGCCATCTAGGTACATTTTCTTAACCATTTTCCTCAACCAACCCAACACGGTTGGACAGCATGATCGCCACTGAATGTTGTAAGTAAAATAAAATCGGTTAATGCAGTTTTGTTTATAGATACAACTTCATTCATATCGATCTGTTAACGCACGCTTTGTTTATGACCAGAGATTTTTCTATTTATGTTATGACGTAATTAACCTCTTGTCAAATCAAAGTTAAATTGATTATGTACCTACGTATCTAGTCATTTACTTTTCAAAATATGAACTATGCTCTAAACACCGGGCTATCTATTAGCTTTTTCTAATTATTACCAGTATTTTTTTAACCTAATAACCTAGATTATGTTGCACAAATTATTGATTTGCCCCTCGTGTGTAAGATGGCTCGGGAAACGCCCCGAGTTGAACCTATTTATTGTTTAGATTGCCTCGCGTGCAATCAAATATGCATATTGACTGTTATTTCAGAACCAATTGTGGTTAATGAGAGGAAGATAAATGCCTACATAGGGTAGGTACCTACTTAGATGCGTTTAGTACCTATATACCAACGTGGCAAACGGCTTGCGGTCATCTTGTGTGCCACGCGGTCTATCACGTGTACGGAGCAAACATTGTATTTCATTCGTATTTAGCTATTTTTCAACAGATTAGACTTGCATGTCACATAACTTGACATTGACCGTCTTGTGGCGTGTATTTTATTATCGTAATTTAATTACGATGAAAACGTCGAAGGGTGAATGTGTTACGTCAACCAGTGGACTACAACAGATCAAATTGTAGGGGAAGTATGCATATAAAAGACAGCGTAGGTTTGTATGAAAGTAGAAGATATAGTAAAAGCAAAAAAATAAACTTAATGAAAAGACTAATTCAAAAATAGAATATTTTTATATGAAATTACTTTATTGAACATGTAAAATCCGTATTGACGACATGAGGAATGCTAATTCTCATTTACAAAATAACACAAATGTAAAATTTGAGAGACAAATTACATCGAAAACCTACCTATTAAACTAACTAAAAATACAACATACACATCAATTTCCTAGATTATTAAATTGCTTGGTGGAAATGCATCTCCACCATGATCCTAACTTAAAGTTTGGTACCAGTATCAGCATTGAAATTTACAATGAGAAGAGGTAGGTTTAATTAACAATAAGTCGTCACTTACACTTCAATGAAATAGTCTCTAATTTTACATATTGGTATAGTTTGACCAAAACTCTTATGTCCAAAATTAATGCACACAACTTATCATTACACAGTTAATTAAAATATATGGTATTTAGTTCAAAGCACAGCTTTAAAAAAAATGTTATACAGCAAATCAGGTAATATTGCAGACATACTAGTTTTGATGAAACCAGTTGAGGTAAATCTTAAAGTGAGCATCCAGTAGTCACAGCGAACTTAACGAGGGAGGGCTAACTGTACAATTCCCCAGTGTATACATGCTAACACTTAAACATTATTTTTTTTTGAGGCTTAGAAACCTAGACCCTAGCCAACGGCAGAACTTTCCAAACTCTGCAATCATCTTACATTACACGTCTAATCATTACTATTAATACTACAAACATAAGTAGTAGATAACACACTGAAACAAACAACAATTCCATGTGTAGACCCAAAATTAATATTGTTATAATGCATCAGAAACACGAGTCAATATTATAAAATTCAACTCAGTAAATACTAATTAAAAAAAGTGAATTGTCATACAGACTTTGGAAAGCCAGTCCCATTTTACTTTGTAATAAATTAAGTCCAAGTAAATTATTCAATATGAACAGTAATGTCTTATAGGCTGGGAGATCATTCGCTTTCCTCTTCTTCTTCCTCACCATCTTCATCTTCTGACTCCTCCTTCTTCTTCTTGGATTTCTGTGAACAGAAATCATGTTATTCAAAGTTGACAACAAAGCGCTTTACCTGTAAGGAAAGAAAATATAGGAGAAACTTACAGCTGGCGCCGCCTTCTTGCCCTTCTTTCCTCGCTTCTGTGCCTTCTTGCCGCCACCACCCTCGCCACCTCCACCGTTAGCATTGTATGACTCCAAGTCTTTAGCATACTGCTCCTTGGCCATCGCAGCCTTCTCCTCCCATTCCTGAACAAAAAAGCAATAAATTAACATAGGGACAAAGAGGACAATCGAAACGTGTTAGGTAGGCAAATGGCGAAATAATACATACGCTCTTGTCTTTCATTGACTTCCAAATCTCTCCTCCCTTCTTGGCGATATCGGTGACTTTCATTCCGGGATTTTCGGACTTGATCTGTTCTCTGGCACTGTTCAGCCACAGCATGTACGCTGACATAGGACGCTTAGGCTTGTCCGTCATTTTAACTTTTTTCCTGCAAGCAAACAAAGAATATGTTGGTTAAATGTTAAGAAAATGCATGGCAACAGGTTATGCGGGCCATGCTTTAGTGAATCCGATAGGCAGCTAGCCTTCGCACTGCATATATGGCACAGTAAGGCGGCATTTTGGCGGGAAACACGTTTACGACTTTTCTAGACCCATATAATTATTTTCGATATTAATTAGATAAAATCCCAACTAATTCAAGTTAAAATACACAATAAAACATATATACCACGGTATAATTAACGAAATACGTTATCGCCCTATATAACGAGTTCACTGTCCGAGGCTTGGGTCGAAAGAGCCATTTTGTTTTCACGGATTGTGTTGAAAATACGCAATAACTAAAGATGACATAATTACCAAATAATCCGATGACTATTTCACTAAAACTTATGGAAGAACTGTTCAAGTCCTTCAATAGTAAAGATCCGAGAAATTAATTATTGAAATAAGGCGTCCATCCCATACCCACGCGCACTAAGGAAAGTACGACGAAGCCTATAGCCATGTTTGAATGCGAATTCCAACGTGGAATGAAATTTATTTCAATGAATCCGGCCGTAATAATCACGAATATACTTATTAAAACACTTAACTTTGATTGGAAAAATGAATAGACTTACCTGATGGCAAAAATTTTGAAATTATTTTTGAACTGGTGCACAACCAAACTATAGACGTAGAGAACCAGAAGAAAATGTATGGAGCTCGAAGCAAATGTTCCCAGAGCAAGCTAGCTTGGGGTCGGCTCGCGTCGGTACCGCAGCGCCACCTATCTCGATCGTGATTGGCTGGCACAGACAAGGCAGCCAACTGCACAAATATTAAGGAGCGTAGTGTACTACGTATATCCGTGACGTATGAAACGGCTTTTTCATAGTAATTTCAACCTTAAGTATACTACATAAGATTTGTTTTTATTCGTCATTGTTAGCCTGGTACATTTGCTTCGTAAATTTATTTCATCGTATTTCAAGCAAATTATGTATAGAAATAGATAGATATTAACATTTTAAAGTCCCTAATCGTATACAAGTTATTTATTACGAGTATAATAATCATACTTACAAAAGAAGTATATCAAAAAATGACCCAGTCCACTCAACACCCAAACTCTATCGAAATTAACTCGCGCCCTATTTTAAATGCCGCCAACGTTAATTTCGAAAACGTAAAAAGCGCGGTAAACGTTAGCGGGAAAGGGACGCCAATAAAACATAGCACTTGCTTGAATGGCAGACGCGTTTGTTTACGATTTGATATTTCGTGGGAACCCGAGAAATAGTTTTTATTTCAAAGATATAAGGGTGAGAGGTTCTTAGTTCTTAAGTACAGACACCTAAAATACATTCTTGAACAGGAGTTTTTTGAGAATAACATTGGGCTATTTGACACAATTTTGATTCTTACTTCCAACGACGTCTAAAAACGAGAGCTGCTATTATACCTATGTTTTACTACTGTCTGTCTGTGGCTTTGTAACTCATGTACAAACGGAAGGAGAATGAAACTTATCTGTTTCTTGAAAATTGGTCCAGCTTTTGGCACATACACACAGGTACTTACCTACCTACCTATCTAGGTATAATAGGTGTACGAGGTGTACATATTACATGTTGGGAATTTGTTATGCTTCGACCAGGTACCTAGGTACCTTCCCTAATAATCATAATATGATAGATAGGCACTTCATAATAATTTTTACACAAAATAAATAGGTTCCTTCCTACCTAGCTCACAATAGGTATTATTAACTTTTTACCTAATTTAGAAGGGATAGGTAGGTAATACCTATAATTTTTATCTTATCATCACGGATATGTAATTCGATCTTCAATATCATACATAGCGGCACGTCCTGGCTTCGCACGGGAGTACATGTATTACCTATGTTTTCTTTTCGTACCTAGGGATCCCGTAGGGTGAATACGCCAAAGGTCGGCCCCCTAAGGGTTTTTCAAACTTGAGCCTCTATTGCCTTAATTATGATATAAGGGATACGTTTAACATAGTTTTGGATATCCTCATGAATAGGTAAAGATTTTCTAAATTTAATTAAATCTTAGTTATAAAAAGAAAAATCAGAAAGCTTTTAAATGCACGGTGGGCGAAAATCCCCAATGTCGGCCGCTATCGGTCGATTCTCGGCCTGGATTTTGCCTAATCTGGCCGGGTTAATATTTTTATTTATTCACTTATAAAAGTTTGTCGCCTGCCTGACTACTGAATAATTCGACAAAAAATATAATATCATTATTGTCTTGTGTTCTGAGAAAATATAGTTTCAGTAAAATTACTTATATCCTCCTCTGATCCTCCTATTTAAAAAAAATGCCTATGTGACCCGCTGATAATGTAGCTTTCTAATGGTGAAAGTGTTTAAAAAATCGGTCAAATTGTTTTTGAGTTAAATCGTTATAGTAATACCTATACTATGGTTTAACCCTACTAACTTTACTAGTGTTCGTTCCGTTCTAAACAGTTAGGTTAAATGCAAAGTACCTAGGTTTTGCGGACTAAGCTTTCAACCTTCGTACTTTGTTTAACCTACTTTTTGCCTACATACTATACGAAATAAAGAAATTTGGATAGAAGCAGGTATATTACGACAGTACGTAGGTAGGTACCTTCTCTTTAGATGATGAGAAAATAGCATAGTTACCACCAAAACCTTCACTTTGTGTTTGTGGACTTTAAAATAACTACAAAAAATCTCCATCAATGACGTTATTTATTTATAAAATAACATTTTCTTTTGTGAGTTAGGGATAGTGACTTGGTACCTACCTGAGTGTATAGGTACTTACTGAGCAAATGTGGCGAATATAAATTTGTATTACTGTTGTTTAGAAATAATTATGGTATTATTTTCAGACTAAGACCTAAAATGAATATAGGACAATTATCAAAGAAATATAGTACACTGAGAAAAATATTTATATCATTTTGACAGAAAAAAGGGTTTTTAGGGTAATTAACTTTTAAAAGATAACAAATTGTTAAAAGATTAGTTGACTTTTTAAATTTAAATGTACCTAGCTATTTTTTTTTACTAATAATTAGTATAAAGTTATTTGCTTTATATGGATAGCAAAAAATATACTTTTTTATCCAACATTAAATTGGGTAATTACAACGCAATTCAATATTAGATTGTTATTGTTTTGGTAATCATTTGCCTCGACAGTCGACACTGTTAAGGTTTTCATTATTTTTAAATTTAATTTTAATATTGGAATCTAGGGCCCCAACTAGGTGGACCGACGACTTAAAAAAGGTCGCTGGGACGCACTGGATGCGGAAGGCGGAAGACTGTGTGCTATGGCGCGTGTTGAGAGAGGCTTATGTCCAGCAGTGGACTGCGATAGGCTGATTGATTAAATTTCTAGTGAATACTCGTGACCTAAAAATTTTTTGATTATTATTTTGTAAATTAAATGCTTAGATTCGTTATAATTTGATTAGAATTTATTGCAAATTAAGACCACTCATCCTAGTAATATTATAAACGCCAAAGTTTGTAAGTATGGATGGATGGATGGGTGGATGGATGGGTGGATGGATGGATAAATGGATGGATGGATGGATGTTTGTTACTCTTTCACGTAAAAACTACTGAATGGATCTGGATAAAATTTGGGACAGAGATACATTATGGTCTGGAATAACACATAGGCCACTTTTTACAGCGATAACCGACATCCCCGCGGGCGGAGCCACGGGCAACAGCTATGTACATGTACAATATATTTGAATTTGAAACCATAGTGAATAGTAGTAAGCTTTGATAAAGTAATAATCTTTCTATAATAATCTTAAGTCTTGAATATAAAAAGTAGCTTACTTTGTTATATTGCACTAGATTGTGTACACTTTGAAGAATAAAAGTGAGGAGGAGTATTTCACAATTTGAAAAAGCTTTAACAACATCATCATCATCAACAATTAATTGAACCAACAATTATTTATCTCTTTAACATATTTGAACTTCCTTACAAGTATTGAGAATCATGGCATCATACTAGCGAGCAAGCCTGACTGGGGAAGGACCTCCACCTTACAGAAGATCACAGCCAAATAACTACACACAGCGTTGTAGTTGTGTACCTGTGTGTAAGCAGAGCCCGAATTTTGGCAACCAGACAACCGGTAAACGTACTACTACTTATATATTTCTGAGTAAATACATTACAGAAAAATAACACCCAGACATAGAACAAAGAACAGTGCTTCACAAAGATTTGTCCAGAGTGGTAATCGAATCCACAAATCAAAAGACCACGGGCCAGCCAGGGCAGACAGTTTTCTACCAAATATTTTCTCAATAATTTTCTTTCTCCTTTAGCAAATAACATGTTCATGAATGGGTAGAAAGGAATATCCTTTGAAGTCGCTCGAAAGCCAACAAATAAATGCCTATAGCGCGTCATACCAAGTAAACCATATACCCAACATACATTTTGTGTCTACGAACGGGACAAAACTTTGTGTGCTTTAAAAATGTTTGTACCTAGTCTGGGTGTAATTTGTGTCCGTAAAATGTATGTTTGTAAAATCCCCCACAACACAGTGCTTGTTTCCTTGAACAGGGGTTGTCTTTAAGAAAAAATAAAACCATTTAATTGTTAAAAAAAAGATCGCCTGTTGGTCAAATTTCGACCATAATTGCTTCCTGCACTCTTTTCTTCACACATATAAGATAGGTTCCTGCGGCTTATATTAATATTATTATAATTGAATTAACTATATCGAAATAAATTTACCAATAGAAGTTGTGCGAGCAGATGCGATTTTCATAAACCTACCGAAATCTTAATCACAATTTTTTTTCCAATTTAATTTTGTAGAGTTCCCTAGTGTATCTCCGAAGTTCTACGTCCAATGTTCACCCAAAACTCAATGCAAAAAGATAATAATGAAGCAAATTTTAAAAAAATTCAATAGATGAAATAGATTCCTCCTCCATTTGAAGTCAGTTAAAAATAACATAATAACGAATTTAATGACGCCTATTGAAGCAGACATAATGTGTAAGTAGTAGTAGGAGGACTTCTTTGGTTATTTATTTAAAATCGTCTAAATAGTTTTATTTCTTATAAAATGAATTTTAATATATTATAATTGCGAGTATAGTTGAGTGCAGCTTATAACTTAAAACGGTCGAGCGTATTTAAAAAAAATGCCAAAGGGTGTAGCGGGATAGTCTTTGGAAAAGTGCCCCCAAAGCCTGGACTTCGTATCTACGACCAAACGATGCCTTATATAGGGCGTGTACAATGTATACAGTTTCAACCCCCTACTACCCCCCAATCGGCTACGACACCCAATTGTATCTAAAACTGTATTATTTTTTTTCACTGTATCTATGAAACTGACTGATCTCAAACTTTGTACAAATATTGCTGTGACATAAAGTAATACTACAAAAAATCAACAGCTCTTGACGACATCTACCTTTGAAAAAAATTAAGAATAAAAAATTGAAACACCCTGTAATGTGACTTTCTTTGGTGGTACAAACACAGGATTTTTTTTAAACATGCACTGACATTCTACCTACGAGATCCTCAAAATTCGCTAATCTATCAAAGGTGGAACACTAGTAAATAAATCAAAGACTGAATAGGTACGAATTTATTTTATAACTAGCAACTAAACATTTCTACGTATGTAATCGTACTTGAATTATTCTAAATAGGTTGCATAGCCCACGTTCTTATTTTAAAATAATAAAAAGTAAAATTGCTGACCAATATATTTGATTGTAACCAAGATATATCTATTGTTATTAACGAAGATAGTGATTAGGATTGAGGATTATTAAATGGATTATTTGTTTTTAAGTAGGTATGGGTAATAAGATTAGATTTTTTTTTAATTTAGTCATTATTTTTTTCATAGTTAAGAACCTATTTAGAATAATTAAAGTACGATTACATAAGTAAAAATGTTTAGTTGCTAGTTATAAAATAAATTCGTATTCAGTCTTTGATTTATTTACCAGTGTTCCACCTTTGATAGATTAGCGAATTTTGAGGATCTCGTAGGTTGAATGTCAGTGCATGTTTGAAAAAAAAACTGTGTTTGTACCACCAAAGAAAGTCACATTACAGGGTGTTTCAATTTTTTATTCTTAATTTTTTTCAAAGGTAGGTGTCGTCAAGAGCTGTTGATTTTTTGTAGTATTACTTTATGTCACAGCAATATTTGTACAAAGTTTGAGATCAGTCAGTTTCATAGATACAGTGAAAAAAAATAATACAGTTTTAGATACAATTGGGTGTCGTAGCCGATTGGGGGGTAGTAGGGGGTTGAAACTGTATACATTGTACACGCCCTATATAAGGCATCGTTTGGTCGTAGATACGAAGTCCAGGCTTTGGGGGCACTTTTCCAAAGACTATCCCGCTACACCCTTTGTTAGATATTTTTTGTTCTAAAATTGTATGAGATGATCCAACATCATCTCAAATTTCTAGGTGACTATCTTATAGAATATTTCTTCAACAGTATAATATATATATAGTACACCGGGCAAAATTATAGTACAGTACTTAGATAGGTATAGTACGGTTGGCAAAATTACGATAGTTGGTATATATACCTATGTAGTTTCCTAAGCGCCTATTTTATTTTCACTTATAGGCTTTTTTATATGGAACAAATATGGAACGTAAATACCATTCATCAGTTCCTAGTACCTAACCAATTAACCCAATGATACTAATATCTATCTTACTATAATAATAGTAAGAAATACATACATATTGCACTAGCTAAACTTGCCATCAACAGAAGCTAAATAGATTAATTTCATCTAAATATCACTATCTCTTTCTGTATCATTACGTAAAATATAATTGATTATAAGTTTGAGTGTTCATTTGTAGAATCAATACCTACCTTTATGAGTTGCCTTGGTAACAACTAAATAGGTGGTACCACAGGCCACAATAGGTTACCTAATATCTGATTCAATTACCTACCTACCTAGCTACGTCCATACAGACCTAGGGTACCTAAGGTAGCTAAGGCTACAAGGTACCCATGTACCTACTTAATAATTTGAATAATAATAATAAGTGGTATTTTATTAAAAACCATTAAATCTATTTCTTTATAAACAAGTCAGTTTATTGTCTTAGAAACGCAAACTCTTTGGTTAAACATACATCTTGGTGCAATAGTCCAAACAATTTGATCTCTTTCAACTATACACGTTCCTATTCATTTCAAGTCCAGTTATACTGGTTATTGAACTTGTTGACGCATGGGACGACGCGACGCCGACCAACGATACGGCGCGCGGCGCTATGTTGTTGACGGTGACGCCCGTTGACGCGGCGCGGTGAGGGTGACGCGCGCCGCCCGGTGCGACCCGCCATATTGTGATCACGACATACAGCACATTTATACGTTTTTTTTTTACTATATAATTTGTTCGTTACATAATGTTGTGTAGTCTGTTCTTCAGTGGTAAGTTCCTGGTTCCTACCAAAGATAGCTCTAGACTCTTGCATTAAATAAATCATGAATCCTAGTGGTAGGTACTTGATATCTACTTATCTTTACTAGGCACCTACATATATAAAAGTTACCTATACAAAACGTTTTTTTTGGTCAATGCGACTTTCTCACGATGCGATAAGAAACAGTAAGTACCTAGGTAAATAGGTACCTAACTATTATACTTGGGTACAGGCCTATCTATGGAAGATAACAGTTCTTTTTTTTAACTTAATAGGATAGATACCTACCTAGTGTGTATAAGATTTTTTGTTATGGCAGATTTACACAGATACCTAAGCGTTAGAGGAGGTAGGTAGAATACTGTCAACGAAAATTGATTCTCACTACCTACGCTCTCACTTGATCGGTAGGTAGGTACATAATACAAAAGTCATTAAAACGTAGTGATTAGTTACTCTGTGAAAGTCATGGTTTTAGACGAGTAAATATTGTGCTATAGGTCTATGGTCAATAAGTCTATGGTGGTTATTTTCCCACGGCGAATACACATTACAAGTAAAAATAGTCAAGTTAGTGGAGACAAGTAAGATCTTTAAACGGGACCTACCTACTAACCTACTTAACTGTAAAAAAAAAAGAATTGTTACTTTCCAATTTTCAAGTCAATAAGAGAATTAGAAGTGGCTAAAGTAAGCGTACCTAATAAAATAAGCCGTAACAGACTGACAGTCTCTAGTCGGACATACAATGGGTTTCTTTTTTGGATTTTGGTACAGAACTCTAATATATTAAATAAAAAATATACCGATAAACATTTATTCGCCTTTGGTATGGATAGCAAAACTGATTCATAATTATATATCTACATTATTATTATAGAGATACCTGGCCGTTATGAGCTTTGCTAAATTTTGTAATTAGCATATTAAAATTTGTCTTCTAGACTATCGATATGTATAAGTATAAGTATACAAAATTTGATCAAAATCGTAAAATAGGTGTCCATTGTCCATGATACCTACACGAAATATAGGTACGATTAGATAGCTGGGTAGGTACACTATATAAACTAAAGTTATTAGATAAAGAGCCAATGACATTATTATGATTATGATGAGAGGTTAGATTTTTTTGATACTTAGGTAAGTAAGTAGGTACATATCTAATCTTTTTTTTCTGCCTACTGTTGGTACAGTATACCATACGGCATAGGTACTGTACCTACCTACACAACATGGAGCTGGAGATAATAAATTCCTTATCAATTCACTGACCGTCTTAAGGCGCCTGGTGCAATTTATACGGTTGACCTGTATTAAGTACTTAAGTAGGTACCTACTTGATAATGTGTAATGCTTATTCGAGTTATAAGTTAGAAACATCGACTCTGATGATTTGTATTTTGATTTGAGATTAAATAAGCAAGTTGTCTTGTTCATTATCTTAGCAGTTATAAGTTTTAAGAGAGGTTCCTACCTCTCTTAAAGCTTCACCTTACAGAAGACCATAGCCAAATAACTACATACAACGGTGTAGTTGTGTTCCTGTGTGTACAGGATTTTGCGCTCTCTATTTTTTTCTAATTTATGTTCTATTTAGGTAGGTACCTAAATACAATTTTGACTTATTTTATATAGATCAGGGTGTCGCTCTATCGTCCCTTTTACATAACAAAAAATAGCTATTATTCGTTCCTTCGTTACTCACACTTTCTCAGGCTATAATGTTATTTATTACTTACCAAATTTGTACCCTAACCTTCCGCAAAGCGATACAACAATGTTCTTCTGTAGAAATGAACAATAGAGCATGCATATAAAAAAAGGGCGCCGAAATAATATGGCGTCATATTGTTTTGGCGCGATTCGGGAACCCCAGTAGTTTAGTACAAGGGACATTCTTAACACTTTTTGTTGAGAATGAAGGGCCGTATTGCAGCGTCGTTTTTTTGAGTAGATAACGGTTTTATATTGGTGTCTAGTAGGTAGATAAATTGTTGAGAATGTTTTTAACATTCTGTAGTGAGGAGATTTGCAAGAGACAGTTTAAATTTTTCATGGTATTATTCTTAGATACAAAGGGGATAGAAGAGGCCTAAAGATATATAGGTACCTACTCTTAGGGCCTCGTAAGGCCAAGTGTGTGTTGGGAGATTGATAAGTAATCTCGTAAAGTTATAAATGTATTGCCTGTGGCTTGAGTCAGGTAGTTACGTCGTTCTTTTTTAGCAAGATGGACGGGCTAACTGGGCCTATGAACAGAATTATTAACAGGAAAAATACATTAGCCAGAGAACTCGTGGTAAGAACGTAATATGCGTAGAGCATATAGTATTACCTAATATGCTCTACGCATTTCACGTTATATGTCCGTCAATAGGTATATACCTAACTTAACATCAAAGTACCTATTTTAAATTACTCACTCTTGTAGACACATCCACTATAAACGACGTGAAGGACTCTGAGTCTCTTAAAAAAAAATCAGATGAAAAATTTTAAGACTACTTATAGATAGGACTTCAAAGGCTTATCTTCCCTGCCGTTCTGCTCATCCTGATCTTTTAACATCACCCGCACGAAGTCTTATGGTTGGAGATGTGACTGTCCCAGGAAGCTAATTTTAGGACGTCAAGACTAGAGAATAAGGGTCTCTACCAATTATATTACGAAGAAAGACGCGCTTCCTTTATACCAGGCGGTGTTCACTTTTGATTCCATGTTTTTGTGCATACTGGCTTATATATTTTAAATACCTATGAATGCGATAGATTAAACGAAACGTAATGATACAGTACAGAAAGAGATAGATGAAATGAAGCTTCTCAGTTGACGACAGCAGTTCCCGCGCGTTTGTGAGATATCTACGTCTTTCTCAGTATAATATCGTTGGTCTCATTGTGCGCTCGAGTTGTTTTTATGCGGGGAGTCTGTCTAGTCGACCGTCTGTAAGTCGACTAGACAAGACGCGCCTCGTCAATTGTAATTACAATTAAAATAAATAAAGAAAACAACATATATAAAGAAATATAGTCTTATAATCAAATACAGTACACTAACATTACAACTAACAAGTTGGGGCATCCATATTAACATGGATTCAAACATTATGGAATTATAACGGATCTTATAACAATTATATTTACATACCTATTAAGTGACCATTAACATTATAAAAAAAAAACTGAAAGGTGCAATTAATACAAAAATATCACATTATACTATATACTATAGCTATGGAACCCTTGAAAAAAAAAAGGCGGGAATAACAGAATCATAATGAGCACACGCACCTCAGATACGCCAAAATTCAAACAAAAAAATACAAGGCAGTCAATGGCAATTCAATAGTAAAGAATTTTCTATATAGTGATATAAATGGGAGCTGACACGCATCTGACACGATTATTTCTAGAAAGGTGCATTCGAATCTATACCTAATTTTGTAATGATTTTTTTTTGTATTTGCTAACAAGACAAGGAGATCTACCTTTGTACACCCTTCTCGCAGCGCTCATAGTGATATAAGTACACAAAAAATATTTGACTGTTATTTTGTAAGTTTGTGTGTCTCGTTATCGCCGGAACCATTGCAACTACATATTTAAAATATTATTTATCAATTGAGTGGTTTTTACCAGCGCAATTCGAAAGGTACATTTTTCCAGATGCGTTTATCAATATACCACGCTAATAAACCTGCCGGCGTAAGCTTGGTAATAATAATATATAAAGAAAATAATATCAGTTCTTCGGTGCGAATACGCTAGGCCTGGGATTTTATTTAATTGTGGTGAATTAGTGTTAATCGCTGCCGCTGCCGCTTTCGTCGCCGGAGCCTGAAGACGCCTCAGCTTCTGATGATGAACTCTTTGCTTTCTCCTTCTTAGATTCCTTAGTCTAAACATAAAAAAATAAGCATTAAATATATTAGATTTTGTTATAAGTAACGTCAACTTCGGTAAAATTGGAAATATAGAAAAAAAACAACTTTTCAAATAAACTGGAATTTGGATACGCCTCAATTTTTTTTATACTACTACTGGAGGGAGAGCCAGTGACCTTTTTACTTTAGTCATTTTATAAGTCATGAAAATTTGCTCACTAACTCTTCTTAACCTGTAGAATATTGAACTGCTGTTCTGGCAACCCTACGCGGCCGGAGTGTTTAACCCTAACATGACAAAGATGGTAAGAAATAAAGTTCAATTTAGTTATAGTATCAGTCCTAAAAATTTTAGTATATGATATTGGCACTATTCTCTATATAGAAAAATGATTGCCAGAACATTTCTGACCCTCCTACTGGCCGCCAGAACGCTGTAAATATGTATAAAAATAAAGTATAATTTTGTCATTTCATCAGTGTTGATTTTTTTACAGAATTATTGGAAATATATGTAGGATATATGATTTCAAACGCCAGAACAAAATTCCATCACCAACTATTTGCCAGAACAAAAAATGTTTCCACACGGAATCATTTTTCGTACATGTCTCAGGACAGTTTTAAAGGAATATCAAGCAATTCTTTTTTTAAAAAAAGACAACTCCCGCACTAGGGAATAAGCCCTGTGTCACGGGGAACTAAGTATACAAACATACAATTCACGGACACAAACTACACCCAGACTAATGTCCAGAGAAGACAACCATTTATGGACCACACAAAGTTCTGTCCCGTGTCGGGATACAATACACGACCTCTAGCTTAGCAGTCAGGGTCACTAATCACGAGACTTAGGTTGTGAAGTAGAAGTGTGAGACGTAGGTAGAGAATTAGGTATAAAACTTAATAAATGTAGGCCTACTCATCTTCCATGGCGGTAAAGACATACATTCATTTGAAACAAATTTCACTCAAAAATCTCAAACCATGAAGGTTCTAGGTCAATTCGAAGTACCTATACAATAAAACAGCACGTTTCTACTTTAGACCCTATTATTTATATCAACCCACAGCCTAAACGGCTGGTCCATGAGACATAACATTTGGAGGATCTTTATAAAGAGTATTCTTTATAAAGCGTAAGTATCCCCCCCCTAAGAAAGGGTTTTCTAGTCAAAATTACACTTGTATTACAGTTTTCCTAAAATTATTTCTACTGGCCTGTTGGTCTAGTGTTTAGTGACACTGACTGCTACGCCAGAGGTCGTGGGTTCGATTCCCATCCAGGACAAATCTTTGTGGGATGAGCACAAATGTCTGTTCTGTGTCTGGATGATAAGATAAGATATTTATTCGCTCAGAACATGGTACAAAAGATGACAGAATACAGAAGTGGCACGACATATTCACCTTTGGAAGGCATGTGAATTTTTTAAATTACACAAAGCAATACATAATTATAATAGTTTATACACAATTTATGTCTTACACTTAAAAAACTCATCTAATGTGTAAAAGCACTTTTCAAGTAGCCAATACTTAAGTTTAGTCTTAAAATGTGTTAATGGTAGCTCTCTTATTATTTGAGGTATTTTAGATGTTATTTATCTATAATATGTAGATATGTTTTTAGAAATATATAAATAAGCATGTTTATCAGTTGCCTGGTTGCCTTAGTGCAACTCTGCCCAGTTTAGGATCAGTTGGCAGTGTGTGAGTTGTCCCAAACATATTATTATTATTCCCCTAACAGAGTGAAATAAGGCTTTAAAAATCGCATGGAGAGCAGTTCTGGTTAGTAAGTAGGTAAGATTTTTTAATACAACTCCTGCACTAGGGATCAAGCCATGTGTCGGGGGGGATTTTACAACCATACAATTAACGGACACAACGTACACCCAGACTCGGTACAATCATTAAGGATCACACAATTATTGGGGATTGAACCCACAACACCCCACCCAAGTAGTATAAATGAATAAAGAAATGCATTCCATAAAATTAACAAAGACTCATTTCATTCTACTTAATTGTTATCTACATTTATTAAGTTGATACCTAATTGAATTTAATGACTCATCTGTTGGTTTCGTGATTAGTGACCCTGACTGCTAAGCTAGAGGTCGTGTATTGTATCCCGACACGGGACTGAACTTTGTGTGGTCCATAAATGGTTGTCTTCTCTGGACATTAGTCTGGGTGTAGTTTGTGTCCGTGAATTGTATGTTTGTATAGTCCCCCGTGACACAGGGCTTATTCCTTAGTGTGGGAGTTGTCTTTTTTTAAAAAAAGAATAGCTTGATATTCCTTTAAAACTGTCTTGAGAAATGTACGAAAAACGTTTCCTTAGGGAAACATTTTTTGTTCTGGCAAATAGTTGGTGATGGAATTTTGTTCTGGCGTTTGAAATTATATATCCTACTTATATTTCCAATAATTCTGTAAAAAATTCAACACTGATAAAATGACTAAATTGTACTTTATTTTTATACATATTTACAGCGTTCTGGCGGCTAGTAGGAGGGTCAGAAATGTTCTGGCAATCATTTTTCTATATAGAGAATGGTGCCAATATCATATACAAAAATTTTTAGGACTGATACTATAACTAAATTGAACTTTATTTCTTACCATCTTTGTCATGTTAGGGTTAAACACTCCGGCCGCGGAGGGTTGCCAGAACAGCAGTTCATTATTCTACAGGTTAAGAAGAGTTAGTGAGCTAATTTTCATGACTTATAAAATGACTAAAGTAAAAAGGTCACTGGCTCTTGGGCCATACAGTGACAAAACAGCATACAGTCCACCTGATGATAAGCAGTTACAACAGTGTATGGATGTATTCTCTTTGTGGATATCTCGATATGAGCATGTATATGACTGTGTTCTGAAACTGTGCCACAGCCTGGTGCCCAAACTCTATTCCTCCTGCTTCTTAAGACCATTTTCATACCACAATCACGTTTAAGCCCTACCACTCTGTATATTTAAAAGCTGGAATTATATTGATTTCCAAATAACCCCACTAGACTAAAGACGACTTCCGCACTAGAGAACAACCTGTGTCGCAGGGGACTTTACAAACATACAATTAACGGACACAAATTACACCCAGACTCAGAACAACTCTTTGTAGGTCACACAAAGTTTTGTCCTGTGTGGGAATCGAACCCACAACCTCGTGCACAGCAGGCGCATACTGCGGCCACTGGACCACCGAGGCAGTTAAATATATATTAAAGTTTATAAAGCAATATTATACATACAGTTTCAGTGTAAGTTGTTATTTCACTAGCGGCGTATCTACTACGTGTAATTAGTTATGTATTCGGTTGATAAAAATCTACATTTACTATTAGTTTTACTTGTGCGTGACGGACAACCACGTGGTTTGGTTGTTGATTGAAAGACCAACGGGATTTAGTGGACAATTTGTTTATAAATGATTAATGATGATTGGCAAGATGGCATCAAATCTTCACATGATGATATATTTTGTTTTTTGCGCAAATAATAAAAAAGCCTCAAAACAAGACAAATATAAGAAGACTACAATAGAGGCAATAAAATTCCTCCGCATTGCTATCTACTGGAAATGTGCCGAAGAAAGGGCAGTTATTTTATAAAATTTTGTTTATAGCATGTGTGCAATAAGGAGGCGAGAATGATTTTAAATAATGAATATAAATGAATATGAATGATGATGATATGAATTTAAATAATTGCGCAAAATAAAAGGTTTTCTCTCTATCTTTTTAAAGGACTTCTACATTAGGCAATAATCACTATATTAGTGAAAAGTAAATTTATTTTAGAATAAAATAATTATTTTATCATATGTATCGTAAGGGTTTTATAAACATTGAAATCATAAACAATCTGAAATCATTTGAGGGATTAACAAGAGGCAGCACAGTGATAAATGGCAACCAAAAATGGCCTAAGTAACCACCTAAGCCAATAATCATGCAGGCAAAAGATCTATAATTTAAAGTAAATAAATATAATTATACTTACAAAACTTTGCTTTTGTACAAAGCTGTGCTGTGCTAGACCTATCCAGGTATTTCAGATAAAATTATTTGTTGTTTTTATATTACTTAATTGGCAAATATGCTAATGCCCTATCTTATGGTAAGCAGTTACAGTAATTAGTTACCTGAAGACCTGTACTCACGCACAGGCACATAACTACACTACACTGTGTGTAGGTATTGGGCCATCGTCTTCCGTAAGCCGGAGATCCTTTCCCAATTGGGTTTGCTATTGCTTTGCTTGTATGGTACAATACCTCTCTTAAAATCAACTGTCTAAATAAATTAAATGAACTTACATCTTTACTTTCCTTCTTCTTACTCTTCTCTTTATCAGAATCAGAAGAGCTATCGTCGTCTTCTATATACTCCTTACTAGTGAACTTTCCACTGGTGCCAGACCCGCTGGTATTTGCCTTAGGTTTCTTGCTAGGAGGAGGAGCTTTGGTCTTCTTCTCAGCGGCTTTACGTTCCTTCTCTGCTTGTTTCTTCTTCTGTTTGAATTCGTCTGCAGCGCCACTTTCTTTGTACTTCATCATGGCTTGATTGTACTCTTCTTTGGCCTTAGCAGCCTTTTCTTCCCATTCCTGTGACAGTATAATAGTATGTTAAATGGTCAGCAAGTAGGTAAAATGATAAATGTTATCACTATGTCAGCCGAAAGATGTCCACTATGAAAGACTTGAACATAGGCTTCCACTAAGGATTTGTCAATGTTAATAATATCTTCCCCTGATCAAAAATTTGTGAAATTTGTATGTAAGTACTAATTCAATCATTGACCATTTGCTAACGGTGAAGGAAAACATCCTTAGGAAACCCACATGTCTTAGAATAAATTCTAAAGGCATGGCATAAAGGCATCCACCAACCCGTATTAGGCCAGCATGTGTGTATTAAGACCTAAACTCTCTCTCTCTCTTGATAGATAGAGGAGACCTTTTTTAAAAAGTTTAATTAAATCTTAATATATATATTTCTTGTGTGCGTGTGTATGTGACTGAACTCCTCCTAGACGGGTGGACCGATTTTGATGAAATTTTGTGTGTGTGTTCGGGTAGGGCCCTGGATGGTTTAGATTCACAATTGGACCCGGTAGGTGGCGCTGCTGTCAGTATTTCAGCTTTTTCCGGCAGGACGACGTCTGCCAGGTCCACTAGTATATGTATAATAAAATCATTTTCACAGCAAAATAAAATGAATACTACACTATAACTATTCACGTTTACTATAACCTTCTTACGCAGGGCGACTAATATGGGTTGCTATTATTTATTATTAAGTACGTACAGGTTTATCCTTGAGGTCTCGCCACAGCTCGCCGCCCTTCTTGGCGATCTCCGTGACCTTTATGCCAGGGTTCTCGTCGATGATGTTCTTGCGGTTCTCGTTGAGCCACAACATGAACGCGGTGGCCGGCCGCTTGGGGGCGTTGGCGTCCTTCTCGCGTTTCTTTGATTTCTCTTTACGTTTACGCGGAGCTGATTCCGGCTGGAAGAGGCAAGTAAGTGTAAGATGGTATTACCTTGGTTGCCGGCAGATTACTGCAGGTGCATTTGTATTTGTACTCCTTTCATAATTTTAACAATTTTGGACAAGATTGTCTCAATCTGTACACAGTCTGATCAAAATTTGTTCCTGTGTATTTCTCCCACAGGACAGGCTTGCTTAGTATGGGGCTAATAATAATAATCATTTATTTTGGAAAGAATTCCATAGTGTTAGTAACAATAGTTGGCTTACTGCTAGTATTAGTGGATAGACAAAATATAATTTACAACATTAAAATTAAATTAAATAGAAAAATTAAATTAAATACGACTAATGGATACAATGTGTAATTTTGTAATATTTTTGGTAAAAAAATGTTTTTTTTCTTTTTCCAAGACAGGGAGTGCAACACCTCCTTGCACTACCTCCCAAAGCCTATGGAAAAAAAGGAAGCCCCCACACTAAGGAACAAGCTTTATTTCACGGGAGACTTTACAATTCACAGATACAAATTACACCTAGACTCATACATATATACATATCATCACGCCCGTTTCCCAGTGGGGTAGACAGAGACTATAGTACGTCAATTGCTTCGATCCAAACACACTTCCTTCGCCTCCTCTACATTCATCAACCACTTCATGCATGAACTTCGATTCTGGGTACTTTAAATTTGACCCTCTTTTAGCAAATCCCCTACTTGGTCGCTGTATGTTCTCCTAGGGCGGCAATAATACTGTAATAAATGCAATACTTACAATAGTGATAGCTTTCTTGTGTTTCTTTTCTTTTTTCTTCTCCTTTTTGCTATCGTTGGATGCAGCTGAAGCGTCAGATTCCTCAGAAGATGACGGATTGGTGTCGTATCTAACAAAATAATAGTAAATGTGTAATACAATAAATAAATATAATATCTGGAGAATATTATATCCAAACAACTTGAATCTATAAGTATACTAATATTCTACACAAATAACATTTGTTTGTTATGTAGTTAGTGATCTCTGAATGAAGTGATCCGAATTCGATATTTTTATTGCTAGAAGATTATATGCTGGGAAATTGCCCGTTTCCGTGGTAACTTCGGAGTGAAAAACATATACAAAAATTCTTCTAAAGATACAAATGCAATATCTTGGAATAAAATCAAGTTAATGCAACTAGCCATAGGAAAATTCAGCTGTCATCATCTTTCTGGCTTTTTCATAATTTATGAGCTTCATACTACATTACAAGTGTTACTTTGTAAACTAAATGAATAAATAAATGTTGAGTTTGAGTTACTTTTGATGTGTCAAGGCCACTATTATTTGGAATCTGAATTTTTTTATACATAACATCACGCCCGTCGCCCACTGGGATATTTTTTTAATATTTGAAGATAATATACTAACTCCTCAGCAACATCGCTCTCCTTCGCCTTGTCCGGGTTGAAGTCCTCGTCGGTACTCTCGTCCGATCCGTCCGAGTCGTTCGAGTCTCGTTCCTTAGCTTCAGCCTTAACACGCTCCAGGTACGCGTCTGGCTCTTTCTCTGTGTCCGAGTCGCCGAAGTCGTCGTCATATAGAGCTTTGTCCTGTCATAGGCAAGTGGGTATTTTAATAAAAAAAGTATCATGAATCTTGAGTTAAGCTCGCCTTTGTACATGTTATATTTATATGTATTTGTTTTCTTTGTTACTGTGTAAAATAAAGAATTTAAGATGAATATACAAAGTACTTTTTTTATACTACTTAGTAGCAAACAAGCATACGGCCCGCCTGATGTTAAGCAGTTACCGCAGCCTATGAACGCTGGCAATCAGTATCATTTGCGTGTTACCCGCAATTTTTTTTGTACCAGGCTTTTTAGGAAAACGTTTCTTTCTAAACGCATCCCTAAATAAGCGCTAGAGACCTGTACTCACACACAGGAACACAACTACACCGCTGTATGTATTCATTTGGCTGTGATCTTTAGTAAGGTGGTAGTCCTTCCTCAGTCGGGTATGCTCGCTAGTATGGTGTAATTTGTATTTTTTTATATATAAAACTAAATAAATACTTTTTAATTTTTTTTTTCATAATAAGGTCACTTACATTTTTGCCAGTGTTCTTGACATGTAGTTTCTTAGACGTGATGTAATCAAACAGCTTGTCATACTCGCCCTTCTCGATACTGCTGAATGTGTGTATACTGCCAGACTTGAGCTCTATCTCGAAATCGAACGATCTGAGAAATGGTACAAGTTCAAATGTACAATCATCACATTATATACAAATAGTTTGTATTGACTGATGATCAACGCCCAGCCAACTTACTAAAAATTAATTGTACTATATCGTCAATTACGACGATTAGAAATTGCGTTCCTATCCCTAAAGAGGTAAAATATTGTTTAATCCGGGCAAATTCCGGGCTGCTAGTACAAGCGAAAATTATAGTTTTTTTTAAACATGATACACTTACATAAGTGAAGCTCATTATATTAGTAATAATAAATCTAATTAGAAAGAGTAATACTACCAATTCCTTGTTATATGACAATGGGTTAAGAACATGTAACTTCCTTATTAGATCATAAAACGAATAAGTATTTGATTCTTATTATAAAAATAATATTCTTATTGGTTAAGTCACGAGTATTTTTAGAGTAAGGTAATGATTAATAAGAAAAATATACTCATTTCAAATTACATTATTTTATTGCCTTACGGTGTTAGGAACCCTCAAATTCTCGCTATTGTCAGTTAAGATTTAGAAAACGCGTCTAGGCGGACGCATTTTCTGTAATAACCACCTTTATTCACAAACAATACTTTAGAAAAGTTTTTTCGCCAAGGTTGACGGAGAGCTTGCGAGTGATGGTATTTTAAGTACTTGTACACAGTTAGTATACTGGCCACCTACCTTCTCCAGACAAGAAAGCCTGAATTAAATGCCTTTCTCCACTTCACCTTCTTTAAAAAAAAAAATCTAAACAATAGGCTACTGTGTCCACAGTTTACAAAATGTCGATAGGCTTTCGAATGACAAGTGTCAATTATTTTATATTCTGTGGCTTCGTAGACCTCCCTTAATTAAAAAAGTAGCTTTCTATAGACAAAAGATTTTTTTAAAACTGCCCAGTACTACAGTTTTTTCATTACAAAGAAAAATAGAAATCTTTCTTTATAAAATTAATGATATATAGACTTACTTAGTGGACGAAGCACCACCACGTGCGAAGTTAACCGAAGCGATTTCTTCAAACCGAATATGTACGGGCGGCTTGTGCACGTAGATGAACCCTTTCTCCAGCGGGTACAAGTAGCCCGCTGCTGCTTTGTACGAGCACGCTATAGCGGGAGTCTTGTGGTGACTGGAATATATACATTATTACAATGAACAAGTGTGGAATATACACTGGTTGCCCTGGGTTAGTTTGATTCCCTGGTTGAGCCAGGAATAGATATTAGGCTTTTCTGTTAAGAAATTTACAATAGATAAGTTAAAAAATTGGCGGTGTTTACACCTGTCTTGGAAGCACAAAAGCCTGATCTCTCTCCGATCGTGTCAGATTGCCAATCTCTTGGACTATGACAGTGAATAGAGTGCACTTGTATTTGGGTAGACACTCATGCCGTATTCTATCTTCTAAGCAGACGGCCAGTCTCAGTCCCATTAGCCGCCATCGGCTATTATGTATAGGTCTTTAGCGCTCATTTAGGGAAGCGTTTTGAAATAAATTCGGTTAGGAGTACATAATAAATACAATTGGAAAATTCTACATACCCTAAGAAATCTCCAGGGCCCGTGACTCTTCGGTTTATAATGACCTTCATAATCTTGGCCAACACTTCGTAAGTTGGGCCAGACAGTTCTTTACTTATTTTTCCTTCATATTTATCTTTTAATTCTTCCCTGTAAACAAGAACCAATATTGTTTACAAACTATATGCTATATAAAATAATAAAATCTATCTCGCTTTGCTATTTTATCTAACTATTGCAAATCTAATATTTTAATTTTTCGGGTTAATATATAGCCTATGACACTTACCTGGTTAGTGGGCTGAGTGACTCCCAAAAAAAAACGAACGTGGTCAACTGAGCCCGCAGGCTCTACGGGATGTGGGCTCAGTTGACCATGAAGGTGGTAAAATAATGTTCAAAATCGATTAATCTTACAAACTTTACTCATTTATAAAATCAGTATAGATAATTATAATCTTTTTATGTATCTGCATGTATTTGGTATGTCGGGCTGGTTTCCGCAACTCCGCGTATTTTGCGTCCTAAACTAACAAGCGAGCAGTCTGCTTGGAGATGGACCTCTACATGACATAAGACCACAGCAAAATACTACACACAGTGGCGTACTTGAAATCCTGTGTGTAAGTATATACCTTTACTGCAGCTTTTTTTCTGAATCTCAGTAGGCTTTGCTTGTACAATGTAAGCTATAAGACTACTTTTATTCTAGATTTAAAACAAAGTAAATTAGCAACACAAACACGAATATTTTCCCTTCTTGTTATTGTTTGGTTAGTGGCCCACAGAGTTATTTAGATCATTCATATGTCGAGTTATTTAGGCCTCTGTCGTGATCTAACGACTATTAACAGTCGGGGCCGACTTTTGACGTGCCCTCCCAAGGACGGAGACGCTCAGGCAAAATATCACTATGCGGTTACAACCCGCTAATCGTTTACCAAACAGCACATGCCCCTTACTATAAGAGCGTCACCAAATTTTTCCTTCGTCTTAGATAAAAAAAGAAGTAATCAGAGACTTACTCAGTAAATGGCAGTTCAAGACTCGTCTCTTCTTCAATACCGAACAGCAGTACCAGATAATGGTACCTAGTTTGACCTTGTTTGATAGGTGGGTCGAGCGACACAACAAAGAACATCTGTCTTGTGTCCTTGTGGGGAAGAAGGAAGAGTCGAAGCACCGTCGACATAGGGATCTTGTAGTCGAACGTTTTACCGTGGAGTTGGAAGAACGTCTGGAATACTTTGATGTCGTAACGACCACTGTGAAGTAGAAATAATTATGGTTAAATATTGAAATTGACATTCCATGTTGACAGCTGAGATTTTTGCCACCTTTAATTTATATAAATTAAAATGAAACCCCTTAAATCCATGTACGCGCATAACTTCCGATCGACTGCACAAGGACAAGGTGTGTTTAGAAGAAATTAAAAAATAAAAATATGGCGGTACGAAGATCAGAGGAGGAGGAGAAGGAAGAGGTCAGCTAGTAAATAATAATAATAATGATTTGTTTTAGGGATTACACTTTACATAGTACCTAAAATACGTGTAGATTAAAGCCCTAAGGTTGGCAGAGGTCGTTCAGAGTGAAATTATAATTTATTTAAAAAATTACAACATACCGAGGCGTAAGGCACTGCAACTCTCTAAAGATGGCGATGGCATCACCAGATACGGATATGACGCTAGCCTTGTTCATGACTTGTTGGTGGAACGCCTCCACAGCGTCCATGTCGCCACCAACCTCACTCGTCGGGATGTGGAAGCGCATTTCCATTAAAGAGACTGGGGTATCGTCGTTCTGGTGACAAAGTATAAAAAACTTAACAAACCTGACACGCACATGAAATATAAAAAAAATCAAGTAATGTGTGAAGGTGGAAAAGCAATTTTGTCTTTTCAAAAATTAATATGTGAAGAAAAACTTTGTATCCTTTTTGATTTATTGATTTAGCATAGCTAAAGTTCATAAGAAGTAAATGAGAAAAAAGTGAAGGACAAAAATCATTTCTGAAACTTAATGACAGAAAGTATAACTATTATTTTAATATACATTTGATAGCAAGCTAAGTAGACTCCAAGCAGAGCATAAAGGGCGCAGGCCAATATCATCAGTGAGGTCAACCATTTTTGGCAGGCTAAAAGAATGATATTATAGATGTCAAGTGTCTGCCAAACACAGGTGCGCTCGTTGATTCCTCACTCTCATAGGCCGATAGGGCGTTAATCCAACACGGCTACAGAGAGATCAGACGTAGAACCAATGTCTATACATGTGTGCACTGGCACTTTTCAAAGACATCTTCATCACGCTATAAGATCATTAGACTACCAAGGCTATTTCAACTCATATAAACAATTACTAAAATATAAAAATACTAGTTTTCGCCCACGGCGTCCCCCGCGCATACAATCCCATGGAACAGTGTTTTGTTCCAGGGTAAAAGTACATGGGAAAAGGAAAAGCCTGTGTGTGTTTCCAGACTATATTCTATCTCTGCGCCAAATTTCATCTAGATCTTTTCAGCCATTTCGGTGTGATTGAGTAACAAGCATTTATCGAAATATTTGCATTTAAAGTATTAATAGAAATTATTTGAAATTTAACCTGATGGAACTCAAGCGTGACTTCATTCTTGCCCGTGTTGCACTGTGACACATAATGCAGAGGGATCTCAAACGCTGTGTTAGTGCCAACATTGTAACTCAAAACAGCTCCGTTAAACTTTGCAGTACCCCAGTTCCAACCCTTGAGTGATAGCTCCTTTTCTAACATATCTTTATGGTAGTTCGACTTGAAGAACTTTGCTACTTTTTCTTGTTCCTAAAAAAAGTACATCTATTAAGAAATACATAATATGGCTTGTGTATCTCCTTAGGCCTTTGTCAGAAGACAAAGGCCTCCAACTGTCATTACATTGGAGTCTTGTCTATTCTGCCGTCCACTAACTAAAAGGCCGTTAAGCCACAGTTAGTTAAGATTCATTTTGCTAGCTAGCTAGCTAGCAAAATGAATCTTAACTAACTGTGGTTAAGATTCATTTTGCTAGCTAGCTAGCTAGCAAAATGAATCTTAACTAACTGTGGCTTAACGGCCTTTTAGTTAGTGGACGGCAGTATTTTAAATTGACCTGTTGAGTCTAGTGGTTATATAGTAACTGGAACTGCTAAAATTTAATTCCACTTAGGACAAATCTTTTTGTGATAAGCACAAATTTATAATACTATGTTTAGCTTCACATTATTTTCCTTATCTCAGTCTTCTAACAATAAAAAAAATAATGTGAAGCTCAACTTAAAACCCATTGTGGGGATCAAAGGTGTAACTGTACCGTTGGAGGCCCCGGCAATGTTGCAATAATAAATATTAGGATCCTTCTGTGCTCACGGCCACTCTCAGGCTGGGTTGCTCGTGGCATTTTGCCTGTAATGCTACCCCTATTGTCACGCCACTGGTTGGTAGTGATAATAATAAAAGTAATATCATATTGCACAACAACAGGCAATAGAAATGTTGTGATTGGAATATAGGGTAATTATCATGAACCCTATTTTTAAATTACTTTGGTAATTAACGAAATTGCACTTTACATATACCTAGAAGATAAATGTCTACTAACAAATAACAATACTCTCTTTGTTTGGTGTTATGTAAAAAGATCTTGCTTCTCTGGCTAAAATTGACCACTATTCCAGTAGCTACTAAGTTTATATATACACATACTAACGCCCTCAGAACAAAATCATGTAAGAATATTATTTTGTTTTTAAGTTTTAAATATTGTGAAGAGTTGAGTATGTGGTAGATTTTTAATATTTACTAGGGTAGCATGTGAAGTAATGTTTTTCACACTATAAATGTCAAACTCATACACAATTTTCTAGATTTTTAGTTACTTATATTATTTAGAAACTCACCCCTTCTTTAAAGCCTCCATATCTATGCAAAGTTCCGTTTTTTAGAAACACTCTTAAACCCCAGGAACCAATAAACTTCTGAAAGTTAACCAACTCTATTTCACTGGCTGGTATCTGTTCCACCTTACCGGTCTTACTATTTTTGAATACTATATTCTGGTCCGTCATCTTTAACCTCCCTGGAACCTAGAATTTTAAATTAAAGTGTTATTAGCGAACATGTTTTGTATTGTTTTTCGTTGACCATAATTTGTAATGTCATACCATTGCTCCTTTGATTTCAGCCTGCACATCATTATATTCAAGAAATTCCATAGTGTGCTTGTGCTTGTCACAATAGTTCTTGAAAAGTTAATTAAAGTTCTATATGTATTAAAATGTGCTCACAAACTTCCACGCGCTAAATCTACAACGATACGAAAAATTCAGCGAACAAGCGGCATGAACGAAATAACAAATTTGACGTTTGTGATCGTGTATGTGACAAACTGACAATGAATGAATGATATTTGATATTTTATTCTACGTATTACTAGAACTAAGTATATGAATGGACGTATGTAACATATTTAAAATTAAGAAAAATTTAGGATGTCGATAACTTACCGATGGCACAGATAATATAATACTAGTACAGATACCCCATCCCATACAAAGAAATGGTTCCCCGCTAACTCGGGCTAACCTTCGGGCTAAATTTTAATTATCTATCTATCTGTAGATGTCTGTATCCAACAGATTACGTGCATACACATAAAATCAACAGATGGCGACACTTTATTTAAAATTATATTTTTCACAAGATATAGTAGGCACCTACTTCATCACTCACATAGATCTACCGACCATAAAGGGTAGGTATCACTCATTGTCTCGGGCTCGGGCCACGTTTGCTCGCTCAAGGTCACGCGCTTTACGAAATATACTTATTTTGATTGTTTGCTTCCGTATTTAACTAGCGCTCCGCCCCGGTTTCGCCCGGGCTAAACAATTTTTTCCCGTTTAGATATATTAAAATGTTAATATACCTATTAACCTAAGTTTATTTTTTTGTTGATGGCTTATATTAGGTATACCTATAATATAAATTGATTTATTAAAAAGAATATTCGTGAAACTATAATAAGCAATTAATTTATCAGTGCAAATAAACAAATAATCTGTTTGAATTGTTTCTGTCTTAGTCAAATTAGGTTAATTATAATATTTTGTGACAACTCACACACCATCTAAATCCAAACTTGGCACAGCCTCAGACGACAGACAGAGCATATCACACTAAGATTGGTCCTGAATGGGAATCGAACCCTCATGGATTAGATTCACTAACCACTAGTTACGTAGTAACTCTTTAGTAATCTGTGCCACTAGTACAACAGGCCAGTCGATGTCAATAATGGATGGAGTAAATTATAGCATTCTTTGGTATTAGTCCAACAGTCCGATGGTACTGGGTTCGAATCCCAGATTCATGTCCACTTTTTGAAATTTGTTTTTTGTAGATGGTTTTTATATCAGATAATATTTTTTTGAATTATTTGTAAAAATATAGTAAAACAGTAATTATTTAGTATCAGTCTGAATTCACAAATAGGTAATTTTCCCACAGTACGATACCGTAGCACCGCTGCACCGTACCGGCCGTAGAACCGGCCGAACCGGGTTCGAATCCCAACCTCGGATACATTTTTTGTATTTAGTTTTTGTTTAGTTTTTAAAATATTTTATATATCTTGGATGCAATATTTTTGTTGATAACTTTGATAACATAAAACATTTTTAAAGTTTTTTGTTGAGAGAAAAAAACGTATTATTATTATTTATTTTTAACATAAGTCACTGTTTCACATAGCTTTATATATTTTTATACCTTCGAGTAAGTAGTATGACCCAACATTAAACTTCAAAACGAGGTAGGTATTTTAATTTATAAAAATCTGAAAATGCATACAGCGCCAGCGGCATTATTCACAAGTCACTCGCAAGTTTCAACTTCTTAGTAGTACAAAATACTGCCGCCAGGACTACGGCGACATTATTGAAATTTGTAAATATATAATTGTAATTTTGTTTTATGAGCCCTTTATTTCATTTTCCTATGCTAGTAGGATTTCTTAAAATATGTACGTATATGTTTCAAGCTATATTTCTTCCAGATTTGAATTTTACATAAACGTAAATAACAAATCGATATATGTAACTCCATCTATTGGTATTTATTCGTACTAATTTTGATTTGTTTCTGATGAGACCCCATGCCGATGGTAAGATATCTTTTAATTATTTTCTGTTAATACGCCCATTTTACACTGACAAACAATAGCTACAACTAGGTTCATAAAGACATCTGACATACACTCAACAATTAGTTTTTGAAATGAAAGTGTAACTCACGTAAAATATGCAACTTTGTCAACAAGATATTGGTATTGGTAGCCACGTCCTGTCTACCATAACAACTCAAAAAAAGTTGGCACTCTTTGTGTATACATATGATCCGTCTATCCTTATTCTTGGTTCTTGATTAACTACGGTGACAAAAGAGCATTGGGCCTGACACGCGCCGCGGCGCCGCCGTGCCGTCGCCGCCGCGCGCCGTTAGGTGAGCAGTTACCGTAGCCTATAAATCTATACTATATATAAAGCTGAAGAGTTTGTTTGTTTGTTTGGTTGAACGCGCTTATCTCAGAAAGTACTGGTTCGATTAGAAAAAATCTTTTTTTGTTGAATACTGCATTTATCCAGGAAGAATATAAGCTATATAACATCACGCTATGATCAATAGGAGCCATCTAAACCCAAACTATAGGCACAGGCTGTACTAAAATTGATTAAAATCAAGGAACTTACCCAAGACTAAAATGTAGTGATTAGTTACTACTATGCTTTAATATTCCTAATACATTACGTACATATAATAATAGATAAATTACACCCAGACACAGAACAAATTATTGTGCTCATCTCACCAATATTTTATTTTTAAAGGTGAAAGGTGCACTCACCTTTCGATTAATAAAATAATTTTTAAATGGGTTAATATTATGTTGTTCCTGAGATTATCATGCTCAAATATAATATACTTTCTAGTTTTATTATCACAGATAGATTTGCTATTGTTTATTTTCTATAGCTGTCCTTTTACTCGTATTGTAACATAATCCTACTATCCTACTAATATTATAAATGCGAAAGTTTGTAAGAATGGATGGATGTTTATTACTCTTTCACGTAAAAACTACTGAACGGACCTGGATGAAATTTGGCACAGAGATAGATTATGGTCTGGAATAACACATAGGCTACTTTTTACAGCGATAACCGACATCCACGCGGGCGGAGCTGCGGGCAACAGCTAGTGAGTGATAACTAAAAACAAATAACTAATAACTAGCTCTATTGATAAGTACGTAGGAACATTTTGTGTGACTTTACGTACCTACTGTAGCTCTGCAATCTGATTACAAGTATTATTTAATTTCTAGCTTAGCTCGATCTGGTACCATTGGGTGCCTTGCACCACTCCGAACCTAGAAAACAATAGACTGTTGATTGTAGATTGTTTGATTTGATTGTTGACATGCAACATTTAATTACAGCAGAAATAAACTTCTGATAGCCACAATGAAAAATACCTTAGTACCATATTAGTCAAATACCATTCATTTTGTTATTTTAGCGCTAGTTAGTGGTTGTGCTCCCAAGCATAGTTGAAGCCGAAAGTGAGTACATGTTAAGGCTTTCTGCATACAAAACAACCTTCTGACTTAATTATTACACTCTGAACACTACTTGGTGTAGTACCCGTCAAGATAAATCCAATGAACTCAAGTACTACGCGGCTGTCGTGATTAATCGAATTGTTCTGACGGTCACCTTCCGATTATTCCATCACACCTTAAATACCACCTAGGAATATAATTCGCGCAAAACAAAAAATCCAAAAGGCCAAATACGGCGAAGCTATCTTGTTTAATTGAAGAGCTCCTGCCTCCTACTTCAACATCTCACCCTGAAGACCACATAAAGAGATATATTATGGGCACCTACTGTGACGTTTAACATTTTACGACGCCGTTAAAAGAAAATGATTTAATCAATCTCTAACCAACTTGCTAATTGAATGATCAAATCAAAGCCTGGAAAATTTAAATCGATACGTTTTAATTGAATCGTCTATCATTTTCATTAATTAATGTCAAGCGTCACAGTACCCATGCTATGTGAAGAATGCTATCGGAATATAGTACCTACTCATCAAGATAAATCCAAAGAGCCACCGACCGATCTCGACCGCATCATTAAACAATATTATTGTATAGTCACCGAAGTTATGTATGTACTTAGACCCTAAATTTCTGCTTAATCGGATACCGGGAAGTTTTAAAGATTTAAAAAATCACCTCTCGTACAATTAGCATCATAAATAATAATTCGTTTCTAAAAGCCAATTTATATACAGACACAGTATGTCAATATTTCCTAATCAGTTGGTTACCAGAGCATGTGCTCAAAGGTCAATTTTCATTTTTCCATATTATGTATCTCATTGCAGGAAAGGAACACAAAATACAGCCACAGTCTAAGGAACAGTTCTTTACACTGTGATACAGTGCAGCATTACAATCTTCTTGGATGCAGCTATCTCTGCAAATGCAAGTCTAACGTCAAAAGTCTGTCAAAGTGACGTTTGACGGCAGGTGCGTTGCTTATTCATTCATTACATTTCATTCATTCACGCATTTTTTGTGGGTGGGTGGTGCGAATGGGGCAGTGTTTCATGTTGTGATTTTTCGTAACTATTTTACGATACAGTTTCTGTTAAAATTGCAAGTTTTATGTACTATTTACATCAAGGAAATTAAATTTTATCGAAATTACTATTGTTTGTGTGTAAAATTGTGTTATTTTTAACTATTGTTTATATGTGACGGTTTTATTAAAGTCTGCCCTCATTTAAAAATTCAATATCGGTTGTACCTACGCTGTTTGTTATTTATCGCCTGTGTTTTGTATGTATATAATTCATGGCGTCATTATCCTTGCCACGAGTCCTGCAGTTGAAAAAGAACAGTTTGGACGCCGAGCGTGAACAGTTCGAGAAGTTTCAGGTAAAGCCGACCTCAGTTTGTTATTACTGACCTTGTCTTATTTCTTATTGTTTAGTAAACTTATTGGTCTTGATAAGTTACGTGACCTAACTGTGGGTTTTATTCATAAAGTAATAAATATATAATACACTGATTTTCTCAGAAAAGTAAGTAGTATTGCAGCATTATACTATTACAGCAGTTTCATAAGTTTCTTAACTATGTATTATAATTAAGTATTATTTAACAATATAGGTACAGTACTACAAATTAATGTTGTCTCTTTGTATTACATTACAATCTATAAAAAACTTTACAGTAGGAAGACATCTAAACCATAGCTAAACTGTAATATTATAAAACAATGGGCGGATAACATTCGGTCAATATATAGATTTACCGAATGAAGTAAGTAGGTACTGTATTTTTCCATAATATATTAAGGAAAAATACAGTACTTATTTAAGTATAGAAAACAAGGTTAAACAAATTGTAATGAAACTTATTTTTATTTATGTTTTATTTGGGTAAAAGGAGTACCTATATATAAAGTTAAATCTTTGACACAAATAAACAAGAATGAACATCACAATGTTCTTTTTAAAACAGTAAGAAGATGTGAAAATTGATTCCTTTGGCTGTAGTAAATTCTCTGTTTAGCATGTATCATAAGGATACTGTTAAAAACTAAAAAATGAAATTGCCTAAAGAAAGCTACATTATTACTGAGTAACATTATAACAACAACAGGGCTATCTATATATATATATATTATATTTGAAATAAGAATGATGATGTGCGATTGTTGATTGTTGTTACTCAGCTTAGCTCATGTCTAATGATCAATTATGATCATAGTGTGTCCGACAAGTACCTAAGCCCTTCAAACACAGGACACATCTTTTTAATTTACTATGATCTAATTGTTAAAGGTTTAGTCTGATTGATCAAGAAGATTGGCTAAGCTGAGCTGGCCAAGATAAGTTTCTATTTTCTGAATGTGCAAAGAATAATAACTGTCCACTCGTGAGAAGCTAGGATGAGCTGCTAGTTAATATGTATGTTTAACAGTTGCCATAGTACAGACTCTTCCTTGTTTGGGATCAGATGTCTGCATGGGTTGTCCTTAAATATCATCTTCACATGAATTATATAATGTAAATTATGTCATTATGTTCAGTCACGCTGATCCCCAAACTCAATTATTTGTGTTTTGCTTAGTCCAAATTAGAAATAAGGAGTTTTTTTAAAGCTTTTATGACAGGAACTATCCATATTTACCAAGTGACCTAGTATACTGTTCAATAATACAATATAATTAAAAAAAAAATCAAGTTGATTAATTTATTTCTGGACAAAAACTATATACGAAGTTGGACTACTGTATCAGTCACCAAATACCTAGTTGTATTCCGTTTATTTTTACGTTATAGTATTTTTAGATCCACTTATTTATAAATAGGATATTTCTACACAAGCATACTAAATTGGAGGGAAATTGGTAGTTGCGCCATATTGTTGCGGATACGCGGCGACACGCTTGCGAACTACCTCTGTGTCGGTTACGTCACGACGCCTACTATGTATAGACCTACAAAGTACAAACTTTACTTACCATATGAATGCTGCACTTATCATAACATCTGCTGGTTTGTTTATGACAATTTAGTATAGTCTATGTGACACAATCTGTCTGTCTAATCTGTGCAATTTTTTTTATTACATTTGCTTTTGTTTATCCATGTATTCACGTACCATATTACCTACACTGTTACAAAGGCTCATACCTAAAGCCGATATAACGCCATCCTTTAGGAATCTTAGTTAGTTAAATAGTTGAAATTACCCAGACACAGAACAGAAAATCATGCTCATCACCCAAAGATTTATCCTGGGTAAGGAATTGAACATCTCCGACTGGCTAGTCAATCAAACTAACTGAAAAACCCGCTTAGAAAGGATAAAATCTACACGAATGAAGCCACGGGAAAAACCGAGTAGGTTTTACATATAATATAAAAAAAAAACACTCATTGCGTCAATAGCTCGTCAGTCAATTAGTGGAACTCATTAAAATGTATTCATTCACAATCACTGTTTATTCCGACAGGTGGTACTAATCTAGGTTTTATTCGTGTTATATGCATAAAACGTCCAAAATCGTTTGCAATTAAGTGTAAATAAAAAGCAACCTTGCAAACCATTAGCACAGTAAGGCACAAATAACATGTTCACGTTATAGACCCAAAAATTTTGCTCAATACGCAATGAGACGCGCTAATGTCATACAGTAGGTCATGAACCGATAGCGAGCCCGTCTGGGAGCTATAGATACTAGCCTAGTCCTACCTCTACAAGATGGTCAAATGTTCTCATCCAATAGTCTTATTTATTAAGATAATATATCATGATCACTAACCCTTATTTGACACTACTGGGTATAATAGGTCTTTTCTTTTACGCTCTGTTCCGGCTTGTGCTCATACATTGCTTTCCCGGTCTCCTTTTTATATTGTCCGAACAACTGGCCTGCCCGGCAACCTCTTTCCATTTCGCGACCACCATTCTGTGAATACTTTAGCTCACCTATTCTGTCTGTCTTCTTACCTGGCTAGGCGGCCTACCCGTCTCCACTTAAGTGGACTCCTCAATTACGATTACTCAATCTATTACCCACATCCAAGAACAAAACCAGCCTATGGGCCAGGATAGGAAAAGATGGAGGATAGGGAAAGTATAAAGCGTCGATACAGACAAGACCTCATAAAGCTTCATACTTGTATTCTTCCCTCTACAGCGATTGTAATAAGAATGGTACAAACTGCGTTGTGTTAAACTTGAAAGTTCGTAAAGCGGCAAGTCATGCGTTCAGCAAGTCAAGTGAGTGGACTAAGGACTTTTCTCCTTTAGTGGAGGAAAGGAGTCGAGGGGCAGCTGCCCCTTCCTGCTTTCCTTTGGCGGCGTCAATTCCCATATCATCGACCTTCGTCCTACGTCGAATTTCTAATGAATATCCCATGATATAATTATGTTGATGATAATTATAAAACATTTTGTATGTTTGTAAACAATAACCGATAGCAATAAACACAGTTTCACCCACACTCGGATGTATTAGATTAATACTTTATCGGAGTTTATGGTGCATGGACGGCGTGAGCGCATAACATCAAGTATGCTTCATACCAACATGTATGTATATTATTAGTCTACGTATGTATATGAGGAACTGTTTATGTTCAATTTAATCATACATGTACCTATTATTTAATACATGGGAAATAAAATTACTGCACAATAATTATGTAGTTTCAACATATTTTATGATTATGATCTTTTATAATATGCATGTTCATACTTTATTTATCTTTATATAAAAAATGAATCCCTTGGTCACGGCATCACGCGTGAACGGCTGGACCGATTTCAGTAATTCTTTTTTTGTTGTGTTTGCTATTGTCAGGAGAAGGTCCTTATGTAAAAAAATAAATAAGAAAGTTGCGCAGAAAATAGAAAATTTTAAGGCGGTACAAAGTTCGCTGGGTCAGCTAGTATACAATAGATTTTGCCGTGGATAGCGTTGATGACGATTACTGCTAAAAAAATAGCGAGAATACTAAATATCTTCTCACAAAATTTTATTAGGATGTTTAGCAGTCATGCAAAGGCAACAGACAGATTAGGTACTTTCGCATTTATGATATTAGTAGGGATTAATGTATTTTGAAATATAAACATTTAAATTGTTTGTTTCCTATGTTTTTGTGAATTACTTTGAGCTTCAATAACAGTTTACAGTTCAGTTCAGGATTTTTCCACTAAGGCTGTTGCGTATAACTATGAGCTAATTGGTCATTAGTTTTCCTGACTTTCGTACGTTTCATTACATTTATTTAATTGCGACTAAAATTGATTTTTGTATTCGGTTTTTATACTTTTTGTAAATTTAACCCGAATCATTGTTGTATTTGCATCCCATATTTATCTTGCAAAGACTTTTTGGTCAGAAGCGTTAAGGGTTGAAAAACATTATGCATGCAGCTTAGGTAAAACTTAAGCGGGTACTTAAATAATACAATTACATATAATTTTAAAAGGCTACATTTTTCCGACAAACCACTGACGTGTTACCCAATACCAATGAGTAATGCTACATAATATAATATATTAATAGCATCGAGTTCAGATTGGTTCGATGTTTCATACTTTTTTGTTATCAAACAGATAATAATTGTTGTGAGTACTTCGATAACTTATCGTTACACCTACGTATGTTGACAGCATTCGACTTAGTTACAAATAGATTTGAAGGATTACACTTGTCTTGTGCTAACAAACCACTAGTTAAATAGGTATTGTGAAAATTTGTGCCCCAAAAATATTTTTATCGGTGACTCTTATTTGGTAAGATACAAGTCTGTTATTATGTTGAAGATTAAACCGACTTAAGACGGGTGAACGAACTTTATATTCGAGATAAATATAGTTCTTTGTTTCCCGGCTGTGGTGAACAAGAACTAAATATGGTTGCGTATTTGATATCTATACCGCAATATAGTTTCTAATGGATATTATGATTAGAGCTTGACGCAAGTTGTAGGTGAAATAGTAGCGTGTGCGAGTAATCGGTTTATTTGTACAGTTTGCACATCACGAGAATATAAGACGTCGACGAGTCACCTTTGAGGGTTTCCCGAGTGTCTTCGTAACTTCGGATTAGATAAAAATATTTCAATGTTTTGCATTGAACAGTACTTATCGCCAGTTTTCGACATTACACGGAGTGAGATACAAAGTTACTTAACTCCGAAATCGGTTTTGAAAGACATTTAAAAATCATTGGAAAATGTTAAATTTTATCTAGGGCCATTTGCAGAAGATAACTTCGAACTATGTTCTTTTTTAAGTCTCTACGACTAAAATCAAAGAGACAAATTCTTCGTTTTGTTTCAGAACGAAGTTGTTCTTACTTCCACTTATTCTTCTATTTATCTGGCCATTTTCTGGTTTGTCCACTCTCTTAAACACTGCTTCCAGTGATATCAATAATTCGGTAATCTTCCATTTGCATTTCTGAATTTGATATCTCTATTATAACCGTTACAGCGTTGTTAAATATTACAGCTGTTTTAAATCTTTGTACTTTCTAAATTATACTTTAGGGGTTCATAATACTTTAATATACAGCTTGTTACTCAGTGTCAACTGTATTTATTGGTTGTCGGGCATTGGTGTTCGGAGTGGTCCAGTAAAATGATTATGATCGTCTGTTTCCGCCCACAACACAGTCTACATACTTTAGTTTATAGTGTATATTTCCTCTGAGTTTGTGCACATAAAAAGATTTTATGTAATAAAACCAATGGATAAAATATTGGTGACAGCTTTACGATTCAGTCCACAGTCCACACAAATTTAACTTCCAATACATTGACGGGCTCGAAGCGTCAGATTCAGATTACTTTCGTTAGTACAATTTACTGTCCAGACGTCTTAATTTTTTTGTTGCTACGCTTTTTGTAGGTCTATGTTAGTGGCTAGTTGTTCCAGGGCTCCTTTGGGAAGCCCTGGACTGGGAGCAAGAAGGACTATCTCTTTTAGGTACCTACTTACTGTCTTTGCTTTTTTATGCTTTGTATGTTATACGCGTTCACAGATATAGTAACTGCTTATCACCAGGCAGCTCGTATATTTCTTTGCCAGTTTAATGTATGAATGAACATTATATGTTTAGTAGTTGTGTGTCGTTTTATATTTAATTCATTATTGTTCCGTAATATTATTATTATTATATTCCAGTCACCACAAGTATTAAAAATCGTTCTATCAAAGTAATGTATGAGTCATAAATTAGTATCCTTTAATTTATAATAGTATAATAAATAAATAAAATTATGACTAATCTGTATGAAGCTTGGGTTGTTTAAACGCGCTAATCTTAGGAACTACCAGTCGGATTTGGAAAATTATTTTTTGTACTTGATTGTCCAGTTTTTGGGGAAGGCCCTCTAACATTGCGTTACGGCCAAAGTTAAGCATATCAGTAAGAATAAATGTGACACGGGATGAAACCTAAATTAACCACGGGTGAAACTGCGGTGAATAACTAGACTATAACAAAAAGGACGATAATACTGATAATAATCACGTAGATAAATAATAGAATAAATTGATACAATGTTTTTTTGCGATTTTTGATTATACGCATTTGATATCTACCTGAGTTAGTGATACTAAATGACACTGCTCTATTAAACAAACATTTATATCTTATTTTTTGTTTGTAATATCTAATAGCGTAATAGTATATAGTTAGATAGTGTTGTTGTCTAATATTATTAGGTTAAGTGGCGTTAAAACAACCAACAATACGCATTATCGCTTAAATCCTCTCAAATCTTAATTAAAGTGACCTGCGTAGCAATAGAATTTAACATATAGGTTGTTAATATTTAAAGTAGCGTCAAATAAAGGTTAACTTCACCAAAAGAGAAGTAGTTTGTTTAAAAAATATAAAGCGACAAATTTTATCAAAAATATTTCAGCACACAGTTTTATTTGAAAAGTCTGTAAACCTTGCAGGCGTAAGTCGTGAGGTCAACAATTCTATAACACTGCACTGAACAGCCTTGTGACCTTATAAGAAACGTGAAGTACTTACTAAAAGCATGAGTTCATAATGTCGAACAAGTGTCACGTCCGGCAGTGGTGAAATATAGCCATTTTATTGGACGTTGACGGTTCACAGAGATCGTACCTACTCGTAAATTATTCAAAGTGTCCAATGTTGGAGAGTGTATTGGTCTTCTTACGAAAATGGAATGCGAAACATCACGTGAATGGATAGTTTTATTATTTCCGGGTAAATGCCATTCAAGTAAGTATCGATTCTTCACAACATTATAGAGTCGCATATTCTCAATCTGAGTTGCGGTGGCTTTCTTTTTGGTCTCCTCTTTATTTGCTTTTTTAGGTCGCCTGTTAAGCACGTAAAAACAACCTGGCAGTTGTTAAGTATTAACCGTAGCTTGAGAACTTTTGCATACTGCTGACCCTGTTAGAACTTCTAGACCCTTATTGTGATGAACCCAAACTATCTACACTCTTTTCCTCAAAGATTTATAACGTTGAATAAAAAACGTTAAAGCCTAAAGCCATAACAAAGATAAATATTATCTGTGCCGCTCCTTTTAAAAACTATGTACAAGCGTTTGTAGTATAATGACTAATAGTCTAAGGAGGTTTCCAGTATGATTTTATAGTAGGTAGTTAGTACCAAGAAGGCGTGAGTCAGCATACATGAATGTTCTACCGCACGTCCAATGCCGCGGGATTAAATACTTATAACCGGTTTGTTGACGGAAGAAATATTACCACATTGACCTAGTGTTTCAGTGCTTAATATTTTGCAGTTTTAAATTGATTTGATTTTCATCACGTTCTTAGAGTGATGTTTTGTCTAGAACGAGTTCGTTTTAGGAGCATTGAACGCTCGTTTATCGTTATCTTTGTTTTGTTTTTCTTGGTTTGTTGATGTAGTTAGCTAATTTAGTCCGTATAATGTAAACATTGCGTTTCGGGACGGACGGACGTTACTTTTAAGGGCCGACGTGCCCTAAAAACGTAAGCTTTGTATATTTAGTGTACATACTACATATTTGTAAGAAAAAACATTCAAACGGCATTCAATCTATTACAATTATAGAGGAGGATTAAAATAATTGTGCAAAATGTTACCGTGTAGCCGTCAGATACTTTATTTATCAATCTTTCTTTGTGTCAGTCAAAAATCCAATGTTATGGTAGTTGATTACTAGATTCTCTATTATTTTAATCAGTGCAGTGTTTGTTTTATTAAAAAAGAACATATAAAACAGCCATTTGAATTAGCTATTTAGTATTTATATAGCGAAAAAAAAAATCAAACTATTTATGAGATTCGTAATTCGCAGTTAAGCGCCCGTGCTATCAAGTTTATCATGTACTGCAGCTTTCTATAGTAATTTCCATGCGTTTCTATTCCACTTTTATTTTATCTTATAGCTGCATGGAGCATGTAGTTCATTTAGATTGTTATCATTCTCACTAATGATGCATAGACGTACAGATAACGCGTGGTTAATAAATCTTCTTATATATAAATATAAAATGAATCCCTATTTCTCTTGGTCCACGGCATCACGCGTGAACGGCTTGATCGATTTCTGTAATTCTTTTTTTGGTTGTGTTTGTTATTGTCAGGAGAAGGTTCTTGTGTAAAAAAAAGTTGCGCTGAAAATAGTTTAACCCGGACGAAGTCGGGGCGGGCCGCTAGTTTATAATATGATGCAGATTTTGGTCCTGGTTCACATTTTGCTTCAAATTCTTTGCGTTTGTTTTAAATATGGTTTTATTTATTTTGTCCCATTTGTTGTTATTTTTTCTACTTATTTAATCGGATTCTGATTTTATTTTAGTGTTTACTGCATTACTTTTCCTTCGTCACTGTGTCATAGATATTCACTGTTTTTTTTATAGCTAAAGGTTAATTTTCGTAAGTGACTTTTTCTACACATTATTATAAGAACCTAGAAGGTTCCTATATGATAGGTAAAACAGAAACCCAAAAAACAAATGACAGATTCTGATGTAGGTAGATATTTGAAATAAATATTAGCTCTCGTGTTTTCAGAAAGGACACACGATAAATACCTTTGTAATAATACTCACGCGACCCGGTTTTCCTTTTATTTATGCAGTTGTAGTTTTTTAATAAGATTTATCACACAATGGATGTCTATAATGCTTTTGGGCAGATTTTTACATAGCGAATCCAAAAATACGATTATCCAAAAACCAGTAACGTTATTAGTTATTCTAACAAAGTCAAATCCCGACTAGTACATTCCAATATTTACACAAGCAGTTAAATGTTTGTGTTGTGACGCCAGATGGGAAGTGGATCGCAGCCCCGGCCGCCCGGGGCAATCACCGCACCATCCTCTTCCGTTGCAGAGTAGAGACACACACGATTATGCCATTAAGAGTACAACTACGCTAATGATGTTAATGATACCGCTGCTCTATTTGATCGTCCGATAAATTTTCGCCGAGTTGCATTATTGAATCAAAGCAAAATTGGTCTTGTTTTCCTTTAAAATTGTGGATTTTGTTCGGTCTATTGCGTGTAAGTTTTATTTAAGATGTTGCCCGCGACTGCGCCCGCGTTGATGTCGGTTATCGCGATAAAAAGTGGCCTATATGCTATTCCAGACTATAATCTATCTCTGTGCCAAATTTCATTCAGATCCGTTTAGTAGTTTTAGCGTAAAAAAGTAACAAACATCCATACTCACAAACTTTCATATTTATAATATTAGTAAGGATAAATGTTTCAACAAACATTGACTTATTTGTTTTCTTATTTTAGAAAATTTTACTTCTAATAGGATTGATAACTTTAAGATTATTTTAATTTAAAGTAGGTACCATTGTTTTTGCTGCAGTTTGTTTGATAATTATGTTGCATGCGTCACACTTGATTTTCTTTCTATAGTTTTTTTGATTTTTCATGACGGTTTGTCAAGCAATGATAATTTGTATAAGTATGTATGATACTTAAAAAGTTTACTAAGCAGCATATTGTTATTTTTAATAAATAATTTGAAATTTGTAAATTTAACCTCAATTTTGCATTTTCATTTCCATGACCGATACCTTAACCTAATCTTAAAAACAGTACCTAGCAATAGAACCTATTATATAGTTTGGTATGGTAGGTAGGAACCATTTACTTTGCTGATCAGTGCCTCAATGTCAACAGTTTGACATTATTTATACAGTCTGATAGTTGTGGAGGACATACTTAGTACTTCCATTTATTTTATTATTTATTTATTTAATTAGAAGGCTTACGGCCTAATAACAATGTAGAAAATAAATATATAAGTATATAGTTAATAACAAGCCTCCACAGGTAATTTGCTACATAGGTTTATTGTTATTACTAGTTGTTGCCCGCGGCTCCGCCCGCGTGGATGTCGGTTATCGCTGTAAAACTATGTGTTATTCCAGACCATAATCTATCTCTGTGCCAAATTTCAGCCAGATCCGTTCAGTAGTTTTTACGTGAAAGAGTAACAAACATCCATTCATTCTTACAAACTTTTGCATTTATAATATTAGTAGGATTTTTATCCTACGCAGTGTTTTAATCATTTATAATATAAATATAAAGTAATTCAAAAAATGATTTGCTAAGGTGTTGTCTAGCTGTGTTTATGCAATTAGGAGTCTCCCAACAAGCTTATTTACCGACATACTTTGTAAGTTATCGTACGTTCATGACCAGTTGACACATTTACCTGAGCTGGTACTACAAGTACATGCCCAGTCAGGTCGTGTGGAAGTAATCAGAGCGCTACAAATTACTCGTCCCTATGTATGTATGTGTATTTAATGCGTAGAGCTAACGGGACTCCCTTGGTTTTTCTTTTGGATTTTGACGGCACGGTTCATGCATTAGGAAAATGTTTGCGTTGCCTGCTACTGTGATACTGTGTGATTGCTTTATTCTCGGAAGGAATGAAATATGGTGTATTGTTTCCAAATTTTGGAATAACTATCCAGACCTTTCTAACGAAAAAAAAAATTAAGTATTTTATTATTTATGGATTGTATTTATTCGTGTAGAAACTATATCCTGACCTATAAGTTAAGTTAAACTCTGTGAACCTTTAGAAGATTTTCACCTGCGCCTATGAATCTACGCTGTTTTTATTTTTCGGGCTAGTCTACATTGAATTCAATAGTTTAGCAATAACCAATTGCTGTCTTTATTGCAAGTTCCATAGCTATTATCGAATATTTTTTATATGGAAATCGTAGTTTAGTAATCACCATTTCACAAGTTTCTATCTTGATTTTTTTTGTACCAAACATTAGATTTGAATAGTAATACAGATTCGCTTCGTCTGTCGATTCGCTATGCGCTGCGTGCGACCACTCCGTAGACGACGTTATCGTCTAGTGGCGAGCGGCTCAGGTGCATACTTGATGCGTTTCTTGCACCGGTAACGGATCGACAACCCGATGTAACTAGTTACGTGTTATTATTTGTAATATGTGTGACAATTGGAGCATAACGCTTATGTGTATGGTTTGAACCTGCTAGTGACAGTTGAGCTTTCCTGTTGGGTAACTTTAGCCCATTGTTTAGACGTTGGATGTCAGTTTATCGAGACATTACATCTCTCATACATAATTTAAGCATTATTTTTCTATTGTATAGGTACTCTGTAAATAAAAAAAATGTTTATTGGCCTTTAGTGTTAGATACAAGGATTGTCGTAGCGTGCAGCAAATTAAAGTTACAAATAAAACATATGTTATTTAAATGTTAGTTTTTTATATTATGATTTTTTTTCTTATCTGAGAATCACTATGAGCAACAAAACAATTACTTAAATATTTTGTTTTATGTACTTGGTACACAAGCAATGCAAATAATGCCTTTACACTTAATTCGCAAGTATATTAAGATAATTTATTTGTTTATCATTGCATAATACAGGGTAAAAAATCTCATTGACTTTTTGTTGCGTGTCTCTTTGTCGTTAAAGCAAGCGATAGTGTATTCAGAAAAAGTATACAATCGTTATAATAGCTTCATGAAACTGGGCAATAAACAGACAATCTACACGCTGCAATGGCGATAGCGGTGAAAGTAAAATGATAATTATTAATTTATCGGACATCACGGAAAATAATGAAGCCGTGACATTTTATTTTTATATTCTCACGTAATGAAAAAAAAAACCGACCGTACCGAGTTATTCAGTGTAAGTAGCTGTGACCATCAATCAATTCTTATTGCGATTTAGATTTTAGTTTGAAATTAGTAAGATGTCAAATTTATTAATTAGCTAAAAGGTCAAAACTATATTAGTTAGTTTTGACCTTTTAGCTAAGCAATAAATTTGAAAACAAAACTATATAGATTATATTTTAGCTTAATCGGACACCAGGAAGTGGTTCCAATCTTGCTTCCAAAAGTGGACCCACACAAACTAACACGGGCAAGTTAAATAAAAGTTTTTACTACAATATGGTATTATTGTATGAATACCTACCTACCTTGCAAGGGAAATAATATGTTTGTTCTTATCGTAAAGTAAGACAATAACAGCATAAAAATTGCCCTTAAAATTTTTGCTAAGGGTAGTGATTCAATATGTCATTAGCCTATAAAACCTCGTATCCACTTGAGCATGCTCAGGTAAATTAACCGCTCATCTGTATTATATCCAGGAATGCCTAGAACTCAGATATGAACAGACATTTATGGACCACACATTGATATTCTCGTAGTATATCAATGGGACCATACAAAGTTGTTCCGTGTAGCAATCAAACACAACACTCGACGCAGTTTTGATGGTAAGGTACATCACTACATCCTTTGAAAAGGAAAAGTTTATGAATTTATAAAATATCTGCTACTTAAATATTGTCCGCACAAAACTTTAAATATAAACGAATATCTTATCTATTAATTTCTTCTAAAACACTATTATAACGTAATGATGGGAACTGTTTAGCGTCTTACGTTTATTGTACAATGGTGTAGTTGTGAAACCTTCACTATTGTGAACAGAACGTACGATTGTCTCGGTAAACAACGGCGTGGGTGATGCCGGTATGTCGTTACACGTGGGTTAGGGAAATTAATAGCTTGACGACCACCTTGATTGATTCTCTACTAGGAATTTGAATCTTGACGAGGCATTACAATTTTTTTATACTACTACCTGAGTGTCAAACAAGCTTACGGCTCGCCTGGTGTTAAGCAGTTACCGTAGCCTATTGACGCTCGCGATACTAAAGGTGTTACTTGCGTGTGGCCAACCCATTCTTTTACACCATGGCTTTAAGATGGAGTACTCATTCACAGGAACACAACTACACCGCTGTGTGTTTAGTTAGTTGACTGTGGTCTTCTGTAAGGTGGAGGTCCTTCCCCAGTCGAGCTTGCTCGCTAGTATGGTGCCCTACCTCTCTTTAGACAACACTTGCGTATTGCCCCATTTTTTTTTACAATCCCTGGGTTAGTAAAATTTTTCAAAATTTTTTCAAAACCCATTCCTAAATGAGGGCTGGAGACCTATACTCATACACGGGAACACAACTTCACTACTGTAGTTATTTGGCTGTGGTCTTCTGTAAGTCGATTACTATCATGGGTTTTGATTTTGTAGACATTAGCAGCAAAGTCTACATAAAAAGGCTTCACACTTTGCGTGCCTAAATAAACTCATTATGTCGTTAATATTTATATATTCTGGTCTAGATGCAGGCTTTCTATCGCTTTTAGTTACAAGTTACCAACTAAAGTAGTTTAAATCATCTTAAACTTTGCCAATTTGTCTATTGTAGTTTGCAAGTTAGAGTACATATACTAGTGCTTCTTAGTGGGCCTCTCTCTAAGTTTATAGACTGTTCATGAATACAAGCTTCATTCAGCGTTTCTAAAATCATTAAATTGCAGTAAGTACGCAACGATTAATGTATAGTTTCTGTTTTTTTTATTTTATGACACGAGATCTCAATTTACTTTTCATAATAAAAATCTCTAAAGAAATTTAAAAGATTAAATGCGTAAAATCAATTTGGCAGTACGAATTGCATCCGAGATACTATAATTGGCTAGTGATAACGACTGATTGTTTCTCTTTCTATTTCACAGAAACTGAAGTATGAAATAGTGGAATCCATGCTAATAAATAAATGTGAAAGTCTCAATGACATATATTTACCAGAGTCGCGAGACGCAATGCAAGTCTGCAATAATAGGAAATTTATATTATACTAGTTGCTGCCCGCGGCGCCGCCCGCGTATATGTCGGTTATCGCGATAAAAACTATAATCTATCTCTGTGCCAAATTTATCAAGATTCGTTCAGTATTTTTTGCGTAAAAGAGTAACAAACACCCATACATTCTTGCAAAAATTCGCGTTTATAATATTAGTAAGGATTTGAACCATAGCGTCCAATTAAAGTGGAAAAAGACCACGTTTAAACAGAGCCTACTTGGATGTCAACTTTAACATGAAAATAGCATGATGTGCAAAAACAGCAGCACCCCGTACTAAAAGAAAATGGAGTGGAAACGCAGTAAACTAAAAGGGAAAATAAAAAAGACCCTTGTCAGCGTATTTGGTGTAGGAAAAAATACTGACATCTATTGATTTTATGATGATAATAATGATCTAAATCAATAAGTTTGACTTTAACTTTGAAATGCTATTAGTGTCAACCGGTATCAAAGTAAAGTTTAAACTTAAATGTTTGTATTAAATCTTTTTTCTTGATTTCAACGCGACTTTGGTTTCTTTCAATATAACGCACGGACGATCCCGCGGGAAAAAACTAGCATGTGTTTATACAATGATAAAAACGAGAAGGCAATTTAACGTTTGCATCCGTCTGACAGATCGCTACATAAACCGAATGGAGATCGGGCCTTGTAAAGTGCAGTTTCCGGATTTAGACATGCGCCGACGCAGCCGGTCGACGACGCCTGCGCGTGGGACACGTGAAGTTATTATTGTAACTGTTTATTTATAAAATAACAAATATACGTATACAATACTAGCGGTACGTCCCGGATTCGCACGGGTGGATTATGTTTTATTTAAATATATATTTTTTTTTGTAAATAAAAGTATAGTCTAGGCACATATAATATATATATATTACCGCGCCCTTGGTAGCTTAAGCGGGTTAAGCTACCAAGGGCGCGGTAACCCTATAGATGGGTGACCGCATAGTGGTATTTCATCTGAGCGTCTCCATGCTTCGGAGGGCACGTTTAAAGTCGGTCCCGACTATCAGTCGTTAGATCACGACAAAGGCCTAAATATGGGCGATTTAAATAACTCTGCCACCAGGTTGGCCACTAACCAAAACGATATAATACTAGTGTCTAGGTAAATGGCTTATAATGTATCTTGGTAAAGATCCATTACAAACATACAAATATTTTCTTTTTATTATATTAGTATCACAGACAAGTACTTATTTATATGGGTGATGTTTACTACATAGAATATACATTGTCATATGAGTATTATTTCCTATACTTATAATTTCCTGAAAGACATATTGTTCACCATAATATATGTACATAGCAGCAAAGATGACTCAAATAACAGCTTACGATGTAATTATAAGTACTAATGTTAATTATGTAATGTGCATAACATACATATACTTATATTTACTGGCTTTTTTATTGTAGGCGTCGCCTTTAGGGACGCAAATCAGGAATTCTATCTAGCTTTGTGGGATATTTGTCTGTTTTTTGGCTGATATTTTATTTTGTTTGTACCAACTCGCCAATTTTCCGTCGGTAAGTCAAAATATTGTGCATTTCTTCACCAGTTTTCAAGGCCATCCATATTCACACTTTCCTTCCTTCATATTAATGATGAATGGCTACGTTATAATTTTCATAGAACTCGCTTTTGTCTTCACTTCATCAGATACTTAATATGAAAGTCGTGATGCTATTAATTTTAAATAATATGTAAATTGTATTCGAGTTTCAAGGTTCGTCAAATGTAGACTTAACAATCATAACTTTATTATAGTATAATTTTGACTAAAATATATGCCAAATATTATTAGAGTTACGTGGCCATGGACGAGTTGTTGTTATAGTTCACATTAGCACGCGATGTTAAGTAATTAACATAATATATTCACAATGCAAGTATGTCCGAGGCCGTTTGCTCTCATGGTAATGCAAATATATTTGTATTACACACATTTTTTATTAAACAAACTGCAGTATAAATCATGTATGAATATAAATTATAGCTAAGCGTTGACAAAGCGAAAACCCTGAGAAAGAAAGAGGCTTTTAGAGTACCATACAAAAATGTAAAGATAGGGATGTAAGGTAGATGTATCTGTCTAACAAACACAGAAATTGAAATATTGGTCACAGTAGTTTTCAATTTGTAATTCAGTTATTTTTCGCTTTGTTTTTGGTTTTCCCGAGAGACTATGACTTGAGGTTCTTCAAAAAGTAGTTATAAGGATTTTTAAGGATCTGCAACGCGCAAGCACAGATTACTAAAGAGTTACTACGTAACAGATACTTCACTCAGAAGAAAATTACCAATACCTACTACTATAATAGCCTACTCTGTCGCGTCAGCAACCGCTGCATTCTAAAATGTGCCTAAATGCTCAAGCGTAAAGTTGTGATTGCTTCGCACTGCGCGATCCCACAGCAATCGCGGGGCTGCCTCTTTGATAAAATTAAATTAACATAAATAACTATTTGTGCCTATTTTATTGAGAACTGTAAATATGTTCTGACTATAGGTGGTAAAAAAATCTTTAAAAGGTACATGTTTTATTTTTATATAAATTTCTTACCCTTTCTAAATTCTCGGTTATTAAATTTTAGTGTAGAAAAACTAATAGAACGATTAAAATTGAACAACGTGCGTGCGCTTCGCTTGCGTAAACCGCATTGAATTTGGTCCGCCGGCGGTACGACGAGCCGTAGGTAATTAAAGCGCGCAAGTACATAGAGTGACGGAGGCCTGGCGCAAGTTATACCTCTGGTGTTGCAAGCGTCCAAGTAACTGCTTATCACCAGGCGGGCCGTATGCTTGTTTGCCTTCTTAGTAGTATAAAAAAAGTCTGTGTAATTTAACAAAACCTTAATTATAGTAGCTGGCAAATATCTTGAATTTTATTGTCTTTAAATGTATAATTTCGACCAAAAATTCCTTCTTTTTTAAACTAGCGGTCTTCACCTGGATTAAACTTTTTTTCTGATATTTTTCCTTTTTTTTCTCTCCATAAGAGCCTACTACAAAGTATTAGAAATATTTAAATAAAAAAGATAAATGAAATAGGTAAAGTCGTTCTCAAGTTATGGCGTGACCAAGAGGAATAGAGATTCATAAGAGTGCCATAATATGCACATAATACCATTAAAATATATACCTAAAAACGCTTTCTGCGCATCGGTAAGATGTTTGCCGACATTGCCTTCATGCGGAGAATCAGAGCTGTTCCACTTACACGTTACCTGATTTCACGCTTAATCGTCTACAACCGAATATGGAAGAACGCTAACAGAAGCCGTACTTGGCTTATCTCACCTGGTGACAGCTGTATTACCTATTGATTTTCTACACGTATTTTGGTACTCTCTTTTTAATAGAATGTGCTCATGGAGTTATTCAGCGTTTGAATGAGTGATGTCTCTTGTTAAACATAATTAATAATGATTTATAATAACCGTTACATAATATCGATTAGATTAATACATTTTTACAATTAAATATACTATACAAAGCAATGCAAACGACTGGAAAGAAGTACACTTAATAAAAGTTCACTTTACGGCCAAATACTAACTACACCATGGTCCAGGTGTGCGTTAGTATAGGTCTTTATATATTAAGATTTAGGATATCGCCAACGACCTAGAGCATTTGGGCGAAACAAACACGACCTAATTCTCTAGGCGAGCGCGGTAATACAAACTGATGTACTCTTTGAATGGACGTGTTATTAATTTTTAATTACTTAAAATTTAAACTTATTCTAAATGTAACATTGCCAAATTATCGGTGTATGTATTATTTGATAAAAATTGAAGTCAATATGGTTACATCTCAATAATTTGGTGCTGATTCGATAGTTTTTTACAAACTATTCTGAATAACTATATAATTTATGACAAAAACATATTATGAAACACATCTTGTAGATTAATACTGTATTTTTTGGCAGTCATTTGTCTATAAATGCCGACAAATAATGGTTTCATTTACACCTCTTTTTAATCATTTTTTGAGAGAGAGGCCTTAACAGCAGCCCATATAAGTCCTACTGCTGGGCACGGGTCTCCTCTCCGCTATCAAGAGCCTTAATCCAAACACGCTGGGTTGGTGAATCAGATATTTACATTGGTACTGCCACCCGGGACCGAACTCTCACCTCTTGCGAGCACGTTGGTTACTTTCACACTCGGTCACCATCGCTTCTTTAAATATTATAATAAATTAACTTGTTTATTATTTTTTAAGATTTTTGATAATTACCTACATAAAAATAAAGTAACTTGGCTCGTTTATTAATTTAGTTATTTAAAGGTAGCAAAAAAAATGGTGTGTTTTACTTTTAATTTGCCCAAGAACTTGCCATGCGCCATTCGATCCGGTTATTGGCATTAATAATAAATTCAGTTTTTTTTGTTTGTTACAGGTAAGCTGTTCCGTTCGACTGAACGTTTGGTTTTTGCTATCTATTTCTCAGTCTACTTCTGCATGAATTATGCTTGATAAAACACGAGCGCCTCGTCTTGCTTGTCAGTAATGACTGATCAAATCTTTGAACAATATACTTGACAGTGTATTGCACTGCTATTGTAACAATGCTAATAAATTATAAATCGACGACAAACGCAAATAAATCATTATTGTAATCGACTATTGTTACAGGGGCCGTACCATGACATACTTTTTGAATTTTAAACGACAACCCTAAATCATCAACATCTTACAAATTTCAAATTAAGATCGAAAATAAATAACAGTTCATGGTATGGCTCTATATTTTTAATAATTTATAAAGCCACGTATACATTATCCTAGCATGTTGCGTCATTGTAGCATGTGGCATGCATGCCACAATAATATCAATTGTAAGCATATTTTTCACAGCCCATATTAAACTAATGTGTACAACGTGCACTAAAAGTAAACAACATTCTCAAATCGTTGAATGCTGCAATGACGCACTATGTTTATTTTAACAAAAGTAAAAGATTTTACGATTATAAAGCCGTGTCACCTGAGTGATTGATACATTAATTTAATCCCCAACCGGGTAAAAATGGTTAACCCGTGCAAAGGTTGTGGCCGGTCGCAATTTTTGCATATAAATATTGCATATTTGCATACATCATGGTGAATGGCTTCCATAAGAATGTTTGTATGAGTCATACATACGAGTAACTAATGCAACAAATAGCACGGTTTTTCAAAATAGTGACGCTTCGAAAGTGTATCCATGGCTTTACACTAACGTTTATGTATGTTTATGGAAGGCGATTTAATTAACTTGAATAATTGAAATTCATACTAATATTATAAATCCAAAAGTAACTCTGTTTGTATGTATGTTTGTTACTTTTTTACGACTTATGGCTGAACAGATCTTAATGAAATTTTCCAAGGAAATAAATGGTATCCTGGGGAAGTATATAGGATACTTTTTATCGCGATAACCGTCATCCACACGCGGGCAAAGCCGCGGGCAACAGCTAGTGGTGTATAATATTTTAATCGCATAAAAAATACTAAATATAGTGTCAGACTACCTATAACCAATACCGAGATAAAGTGTACCCCTAGATACATAGAACATATTTCGATGTTGATTTTTTTTACACGTCTTAGGTGGCAAACAAGCATACGACCCACCTGATAGTAAGCAGTTACCGTAGCCTATAGACGCTTGCAAAACCGGGGATATCACTCGCGCGTTGCCGACCCTTTAAAAACCCTATAACTCGTTTCTTGAAGAACCCTATTCTAATTATTGTGTCTTATACTATTAGTCTGAGTTATTGTGTATTTCTCTCTAAATATTTCCCGGAAGAGTATGCTATTGTTTTAAATGTTTGTCAGAAAAGCACACCAACATTCTCCTGTCGGGCTTGCTCGCTTGTATGCCGTCGTATGTTTTATAGGGATTTGGGTAGTGTAACATGGTCTGACCTATGTATATATATCATGATGGCCTTCGGTGTTATTCCACTAATTAAATCGCCTTACATCAATTATCTTTTGCATGATGTTAACACTATTTATATCTACTTTTTTCCGCCATAAGAATGTGCGAAAGTCAGATTTAAATTCTTCAAAAAAGCATAAGCAGTAATGGTTTTCCGATTTCCTATGGTGGTCTATTTAATCTCATAGTAATTACGTATGGAGTAAGCCATCCAAAGATAAATATAATAAAATATACTTATGCTAAATCAGAGATACACGAACAAATTTATTTCTGATTGATTTTACGTAGGACATCACAGAGCTTCATTTGTTTTTCTTACGATTACAATCTTAAAGCTAGGTAGGTAATTTTAAATTAAGTTAAAAATAAATCTCTGAAAGGACGTCATTTTAGAATCCTAGTACCTACTTTTGAGACGAGAGCACGACGATTTGGTATTTTATTCTCGCTACAATTCGGATGTCCTAAACCATGAGTTAGACATAACTAAAAAATTGCAAGTAAGTCAAGTTCTCCATACATAATTAATGTGAGCATCTAACAAACGCATCCACTAACACTACTAATAGATTGTGGCGCCATTTCATTTCAGCGTCACAACCGCACTTATTTAATGCATGCCGCTGACTCCGCTCTGCACTAATTCGTTATGGCGAACCCCCAAGACAAGCGATTTTATCAGCTGGTAAGTTATTTACGCTACTATTCATCTTTTTTAACTCTCTTGGACACGTGGTGGTTCTTTTTATTTTTGAAATAGATGCAAGATCAAATTCATAAGTTATAAGTGGCAGGGCTGCCATCTTACCACGTTGTAAGAGGTAAGGTTGTAAAAAGTCAAAACATTGGGTTTGCTAGTAAAAAACTCAATATTCAATAAAGCTCGCCTTTGTATATGCTATATTTATATGTAACTGTGTACAATTAAGAATTTAAGATTTTAACTTTGAGCTGTTTAGGTAATATGACATGCTCAAAATAAGGGGATTAACTTAAAACAGATTATAAATAATTTTAACAAAAAAAAACCGACTTCAGTACGGCAAGTTGTAAAATTTTCAGATATTTGTTTGTTACAATAGAATAAAATCGACTGAGCGTCGGGCTGAACACAGGTCAAGTAGGTATTAAAAGCAATATTTAATCTGTGCAATCCGCACTCAATTCATTCACGTCATTATTTCTTATTAATAGTTGCTTAGCAACAATAACCGAAACTTATCTAATCGCCATCAGTAAAATACTTTTTATTGAAAAGTTCAGATGGCCATCTATGGTCTTCTTCATCAGTTTTACTTCACCAAATTACACTTTCTGAATGCAAATGATTGATTAGTTGTTAAAAATATTGAAATTGCTATATGTGTGCCTATAACTTTTGAGGAGTTCCCTCAATTCCTCATGGATCCCATCATCGGAACTTTCTTTTGATGATAATGGGACCAAACTGGAAGTATGTCCAGTCAGACAAAAAAAGATTTTTTCAAATCGGTCCATAAATGACGGAGTTATGCGGTAACAAACATTAAAAAAAATAAAAATACACACGAATTGATAACCTCCTCTTTTTGAAGTCGGTTAAAAAGGTTTTAAAATAAAGGTGTATCGTGCTGCACATTTTATGTCCGTGAATTGTATGTTCATTAGACACTAGGCTTGATCCTTTGCAGGAGTTGTAAAAACAAACTCTCGTTTGACTTACGAGTACATTATATCTATATAAGCGTTATTCGATGACATTGGATCATAGGTCGGACAGGTCAATCTAAAAAACTTTCAGACAGGCGCATAAGAATAGATAGGACTGTTCTGCAATGTTCATCTTGTGTTTGCATTAGTGTAAGGTTGACACATATATTTCGGTTTAATACAATGAGCTCTTAGCTTGTCTAGTTAGAAAAGAGGCTATGTCAACCTTATTTTTAGCATTTTTAGCATTTTCACTTTTAAATTAGCAATATATTTAGTAGGATTAAAGTCATTCCAAGACGTATAAAGCGGTGGAAAAATTCTAAGTCAGGAGTAGGAACTCTGATAGAACAATTAGTAGAATCCTGCATCGGGCTCGACATTTTCCACATTGCTTTATATATTTATCCACATTGCTTTATAATCTTTTTAAAAACAACAATGGTTTAATTTACTAATACCAGCTGTAGCAACTGTGACCCTATTAGACAATAACATTTTCAGCAAAGACAGTGATGTCATGAAATAGAACAATGAATAATACTAACTGAATTGTTTATGCTTATTTATGTTTAAACTGCATCATTTTAAAATAAGCATTTTAAACAGTCATCATGTATTTATGCTCCTATTCTGAATCCCATCCCATCCCAAACCAGCATAAACAGTGAATCCTTGTAATCACGAAGCTATGGTATCTGAAGTCCTGGGAAAAGCTAAACAGACTGTTTTGTACTCCACAAGCAATATTACTAGTAAGACGAATAAGTTGGACAGACAAAAATACCCATTTCCATCAAGATCTAAAATTTTAAATTATTAGGTGCCACGTCAAAATATGGTCTCAGTTTGTCTTGTACTATCTATCTACCTACCTATTAAGTCGAAAGACATCCACTGCTGCACTCAGGTCTCTTTCAAGATTTTCCGCAGCATTCGGTCCTGCTCGCTAACATTGAAAATACAATGAACGCTCTGTTGCGGGATGTGTGAACTTAGGTACTCAGAGAGGTAAAAACGAATCTTGTTTCCCCGGTACCTACTGACTACTAGATTCAGTGATTGTTGGATCGTTATTATTTGTAAATTTAATTGCATTATCTCATCGACTTGCATCACTTTGCATTATAATTGATCTGAATTGAATCTGAATGTGATCCACAGAACGTTGTTTCAATTCTTAGAATGACATCATAATTTCATCTCTACCTGCGACAGTCTTATTGTTTAAGCCATCCATAGTAGTCGTTCCTTAACTGCTATTACAAAATTATAAACCTAATTAAGATACGTGTTAATGTACCCAAAAAGTGTAAATTTGACCAGTGAGGAGTATTATGTCTTATAATAAAAATCTTTTCGTGGCATTACTAACTGACAAAGTGACAACTACAGTACAAAAGTTGACGGTAGGTACCTACTAACTCTTCATATTGTTCATTATTACATACGAGTACATATAGTCACGCCTGTTTCCTGAAGGGAAACGCATATTAACATAATTTTCTCATATCAGTCGAACTCATAACATTCTTCATGTACACTCCGCTCGTAGGTTCAGAGGACTTCCAAGCAATCTAGCCTTTCGACAGAACGTCATTTATTTGGTCTTCGCACGTTTTACGTGGTCTTTCCATTCCAATTGTCCAATTATATTCTAATGTTATATACCTTAATTATTATTCTCTTTAAAAATATTCAATTATCGTTTAAACAGATTTTAATAAAACCATCCTATGATTGCCTTGGCTATTAAACACTTCAATTTCTATGCACTTGTAAGTAATGCTGCTACCTGATTTGTCGCGCATCATTGATTTTTATGTTGGTTACGTGATAACGTTTGAGAGACCATGCATCGCGTTACCACGATCCACTTAACCGACTCCGACCGATGTCACAACTCCCTAGAAATATTATTCTAGAACCGTACTTGTGCCAAGTAATGAATTAAGTTAGTAAAACTACAGAAAGTCCCAGACACAGCACAGAACGCTCGTAAATCTAAAACTATCTCTTCGCTTCATTTCTCAGAATCAGATGCAACAGTGATTGAAATATGAACCAAAGGCCATATTGTTTTTTTTTACACAAAGCTCAAACCCTGTTCTGTTTGAGAAGCATCTGTTCAAGAACTACGAAAGCAAATATTAATAGCAAGTCCAATCATTAGCATTATGTATATCTAATAAATTTAAGATAAATTCAATGCGATAATGTGCATTTTTTTACGTATTGAAAAATTGCATTAAGTGGCATAGAACACATTGAAACATTAACATTCAATATAATTGTACCGTACACGTATCATAATGATTTGATTTAGTCATTATCTTTATGAATGGCCGCCACAATCAATGCTTCTCCATTATTTTATAAGAATGATTCACTTAGGTAGATTTATATCCTTTGTTTTCATTGGTCTTTGTCTTATCTACTTGGACAACACTACGCTATCGCCATTACTTTTCTAAGTTAAAATCAATTTTCATTATTATCTGACTCGTTGACCTAATCTAAATAAATATCGTTAAGTGCGAGTGCTGGTCACAATCTCGGGTTTGATGACCCGTGGCGGGCCTGAATTATATATTTGGTTTTACTGTCAAAATTCACAATAGGAGATGCAAGTTTGAAAGTTCCTTCACTTCTGTGATGCAGTTTATGTATCCGTTAGTCTTACGAATACGTCAGTACTTTATTAACAGTTAAAATGACAGCTATAGGTACTCGTAGTAATACGAAGTTCCATCACGACAACTTCTTTTTTTGTTTTTGTTATACTACTTAAGTGGCAAACAAGCATTCAGCCAGACTGACGTTAGGCAGTTACCGCAGCCTATGGATGCTTGCAATACCAAAGGTAACACTTGGGTGTTGCCAACCCATTGTTTAACACCAGGGCTTTATGATTAGAGTATCTCTGGGATAGAAATACGTTTCTTTCAAAACGCATCCCTACATGAGCACTGGAGACCTGTACTCACACACAGGAACACAACTACACCGCTGTGTGTAGTTATTTGGCTGTGGTCTTCTGTAAAGCGGTGGTCCTTCTCCAGTCGGGCTTGCTGGCTAGTACGGTGCCCTACCTCTCTTTAAAATTCTCTCTTCCCTATTATTATTCTGTCCGTTTTATAGACATGTCTCTTGTATATTAGATTGTAGGTACTTATATAATGAATTGTGTAAATTAAAACTTTAATTACACATTTAGATATGCGTTACACTGAGGTCTCTGTTCTTGATCTTGAATGAACAGATGGTTATCATTGTGTGAATAATTAAAAGGCCGATGTTTGTAAGTTTGGATGTAGGGGAATCCGATTTGGCAAATTCTTTTAGCGCTTGGTTTTTATTGTGATGGACAAGTTCCGAGTCTGGTGTAGTTTGTGTCGGATTGTAAAGTCTCCTGGGAGGCAGGGCTTGTTCTCTAGTGTGTGAGGATGTCTTAAAACTACCTATATTGTAATATAGGTACCGTACTTCAAAATTATATACGGTATACCTTTTGTTCAGTTTATTCCAGATACGAAACAGCTATTGAATGTTTCCACGGTAGAATAAGAATCCTTGGAAATATAATGAGTAAAATGGTAAATAAATTAAAAGGTTTTTATTTAGTTGTTTACATTAGATGTTTTTACAACTTTCAATTGATCGCTTAATGTATTGGAAGTCAAAGTAGTCGAAGCATGGAATTAAACTATTTTTTGTGTCATCGTACACAATCATCAATTTATATACTCATTGGTCATTGTTAATATACGTCTTTAGTAGTTCTCAGAAAATGTTTAGAAGCAGTCAATCAAAATTGTTTGTTACTAGCTGCATGTTGCCCGCGGCTCTGTTCACGGTAACAAAAACAACTGTCCCACGGAAACCATACATATTTACGGGATAAAAAGTAGCCTATGTGTTATTTTAGACTTTAATCTATCAAATCGCATCTAGAACCAAATATCCATGCATTCATTAATTAATCTATCCATCCAAGCTCTCCCATTTTCGCCTTGAAAAGCACGTAAACTTGTTGGTCCTACGCCTGATCTGTCTCCGGTAGTGTGTGATTGCCGTCCTAACGGACTATGAGAGTTAGGGGAATAAAGAGTGCACCTGTGTACGCACTCACTTGTGCACTATAATATCTCCTGCGTAGAGTGTCGTGTTGTCGCGAAATCACGCGGCTAATGGCGATATCCCGTGTTAAGATTAGGCGCGTGATTTCATTTTGATCAGACCACACATGGTTAATAAATGATCACTTATATTATTTCGTGACAGTGTTCGTTACACCTAAATAATGTTCCACTTTTTAACATTCCACTATATATAGGTCTTATTATTAAAATATTCTCTTTGACAAAAGAACCAGACAAAAGAAATTGCGGTCAAATTTTGACCACTAGAAGACTAGTTCAAATAAACCATACATACTCGTAACACGTGTGAAAACCAGGCCATTGAACCTTTGCATTAACAAAATACAAGTACTGTCTGATTCCAAATGTTGTCTGTTAAGAATTTTTAACGCTTACTGTAAATTCTGGCATCTACCCTATACATTATCCTACTTTTGTGGAGCACATATTCTTTGTTGTGTATTGATATAAACGTAAATCTACTCTGCTCATTTAAGGAAATCTGATATATAAGGTATTTTTTTTATCCTAGGTATACCCATGATAAAGCTCTTGTGTTCCAAGATGTATTATTTGATATTATTTATCTATAGCTGACTGAAAAGGGTAAGGGCCATGAGAAGAATTGGCAAAAAACTCTGATTACTCTTTTTAATCGCCAGCTAGCTATATAAAAGTATATTTCTCAACAATCAACACTTACAAATTTCTGTTTTTAAATCTCGAATAGCAGTATTTTAAACATTGATTTTATAAAAACCTCGTTTCAGATACTAATACCTATCTATTGTGCCTATTGATATCCAAGTGCCGTTACTCTATTATTGTTAGACAAAGGTCACTTTCATATGCTACCACTGGTTATTAGCCCAATTTCATTTTCTAGAAATGTATTATTCCTATTGTGCTGTATCGCTGTTTGGTTACTGTGGTATTAGGAGGCATTACAATCATTGTTTACTAAAAGCACTAAATTTGTATCACCTAGACAGAGAATAAACATTGCTGAACATACAAGATTTTCGTTGCTGAATTCTATTCAGTCGAAAGAAGTGTCCACTCCTATATTTAACCTCTAAGAATTACCACAGCATTGAGTCCTCAGTTGTCCTTGTCAATCGGCTGCTAGCAACCTTTACAAGGTTCTCAGTCCACCTTGTTGAAGGCCTGCCCACACTGCGTTTTCTAGTTTTTGGTCGCCACTCCAGAACTTTTTTTCCCTAGTAGCTTTCGGTTCTGCGAGATCTGTGCCTCCATTACATATTTCTTTCGAGAGTAAACGGAATGAGTAAATCCGCGAGTAGTTGCAAAAATGAACATTATTGACGAACGACGCTATGTTAAGCTAGTTGAGTTCACAGGTTTAAACTAAAATAGGTACCTACCTTCTTACCTAAAGCACTCATCTAATTTTATTCAGACTGTTTTAACAATCACTAAGGAACAAGCCCTGTGTCGCGGAAACTTTACAAACATACAATTATCGGATAAAAGTATACCCAGACACGAAATAACTACATATTTATTTTAACTATATATTTTTCTCTTGAATGGGGATTCAACTAACAATGCTGTCGATAAAATGTTGTTCCTTGATGCACGCCGACAGGACAATAACCTTAATATATACGCAAATAGCAGCTATGAGCACGGTAAATTTGACTTTATAATAGTGTCACACCTGGGAACGCCTACATATCATTGCGCCGTTGTTTTCCCATATTTTATGCATACATGCCAAACTCCTAATTAGTTTTTATCTTCCCACAGACATTAGCTATACAGAAGGCTATCAACGCTATCGAGACACCCGTCAAAGAGAAACATGTTCGGAGCACCATTATTGGGACCTTCCAGGAGCAGAGCGCGATCACATACTGGGTAATTGTTTATATTTTACTAATTTAGTTAGAAGAATATAAAAAAGTAATATTTCTACCTAATCCCCAGAGAAGGTTCAAAAGGTGCTATCAGTTCTTTCTTATACCATTATACCATTTATTCCAATGAGATATTGCATGTTATTTAATATTGTTCTGTTTGTCTTGTGTTATGTTATTTTTATAAAATATGGAATAAGTAAATTTTAATTTCATATAATTATATCACTCAGAGAAATACGAGATTTAAATCTGTATTACGACAACTTTTACTTAACGTTTTTTTTTTCTTTTTATGTTTATTATCTGTATGGAAGAAAAAGCTGATTGACAGACAAACCGATAATACCGGCAAGAGCTTGTGTTTTTATGGGTTATGTTTTTATCTGTTTAGATGGTGGCCATCCGCCTGCCAATACAAGATAACCGCATCGTGGCGTGGAAGTTCTGTCATGTGACGCACAAGCTTCTGCGGGAGGGACATCCCGCTTGTCTCGATGACTCTCAGAGACACATCGGCATGATCGAGAACTTAGGCAAGTTGTGGGTAAGTGGTCAACCATAGTTTTGATTGAGGGGCTTATAAGCAGCAAGCTTACCGCGGTCAGTCTGTAGATGGGCGACAATCTTCTACAAACACAGGGCGCTCTCTTCGTGCCTTGTAAACCATGGTCTTACGCTTGATCTCTGATCGGTCTGGAGGGTTGGCTATTATCATTATTATTATCGTTTATACCCTAGAAATGAGACAATTTAATATAAAAAAAGTATTACCTAAAAGAGGAGGCTTACTAAAGTGTGATGCTGAAGGGCTGTCTCCACATTATGGTTTTTAATTCTAAATATTTTAAAGGTTAACTATTCTACAATTTTCTTAGATTTCGACTGTTGTCTCACTTGTTCTTGCGTAATTTTATACTGATAAAAATCTGTTCGAAGAAAGTGATATCACGTTTCCAATGTCTACGTTTTCGTAGAATTATGACAAGTTATGTAGCAAAAACGGTATTGGCTTGAGAATGTAATCGATTTATCGAGAAATATTTGCTATTTTATCGGTATTCTAAGCTAGGTGTTCGGAATATTGCAATATATATTATATTTTTTCTAAATGTCAACATCTATGTTGTTTTGTAATTAAAGCCTATTGCCTTAAAAAAATATGAAGGTTCCAAATCCAGACCTGAATGTACAGCAGCGAATTAAACAAGCTGTTTAATTTTAATCATGCTAGAAATTTATACTATGTGAGGTAGTCCTTGGCTTGTATTGCCTTTGAAGTCTCGTCGATCTCATTTCTTAAGAGGGCATGCAAACTTTGAACTGTATAAATCTGATTAGTATTACATTACGCCAATGGCTGCAGATATATTGGACTCATCATCACCGCCCGATAACGTCACTGATGAACGTAGACTTTCCTTCATATGTTTCCATAGTGGCCGATCCTGAGCTTCATAATAACTAAATACTTAACCCCAAATGTAAAGTTTGGGGCCAAGCACTGTACGTTTATGGTTATACTGATGGACATTGGCGTCCGCCAATGTCAATCATTCGACATGATGAATCATAAAACTGCATTGTACTTCTTACCAGGTACACTTACGAGAGGGCTACGGTAAGCTGGTCCACCTGTACTGCAACCTGCTGGTCTGCAAGCTTAAGTTCCACTCGCGCAACCCTCGTTTTCCCGGGAACATGCAGCTCACAGCCGACGAACTGGATGCCATAGCTGAAAACGATGTTAATAACTAGTTAGTGAATTTATTTCCCTATGACTATTTATCATAGACACCTTTGTTGTCTCAAAAAGGCAAAAGAGGTTACACATTGCTATAAAACGAATTAATTTACCTAATATTTCCAAACCCCGACTAGTGTACTGACAAGTGTGTAAAAATTCTAATATGTTAGGATAAATCATGACGTCTAGTATTTCTACTGGTATCAGTTTGAATACAGCGCCAGCCTCTTTCGTACCAATAGCACCGTGTAAGTACTTAATAATGCCAGTGACTGGCACCAAAAAGTGTTTTCATGTGGCCACTGCAACAGCAGCGGCGAAGCAATATTGATCCTTTTGCCTTTTGTTTCAGCTTCCAACTGTGTGTAGAATTATTTGACTACATGGAAGACATCCTTAATCTGCAAGCGTCAGGTTAGTATTACATAGAATTGTGAAAATGTTTGTACTCGTTTATAAATATTTTTGAGCACGACTGTTTTTTTTATTTTATTTATGGCTAGAATTATTTTTCCGTGATAGAAACACACTTGCGTATGAGGTATAAAAAAGTTATAAACTTATACAAGACTTTATTTTGTTCAGTTTTCGACAGTTTGGGCAATGCTCGAGCAAATTCAATGACAGCGAGTGGCCAGTGTCGGTTGGCGGCGTTGATCCCTTGTGCGCAAGACGCGTCGCAGATATACGACTGTAACGTGCGATTATTGTTCCGACTGCACGCGTCTTTACCACCTGACACGTTGGCTGGACATCGAGAAAGGTAAGACTGATTCGTAATAATTATAATTTAATGCGTACGTGTACGTATGTGTGTACGTGTACGTGCTAGTATCCGTGTACGATGGAAATATAGTTTCAGACAGGTAGGGCACTATACAAACTCGCAAGCTCACCTGGAAAAGGACCTCTACTTTACAGTAGAATTACTGCCTCGGCGGCCAGGTACATCCTAATCTAGAGTCTGGAACTGTGCCCCGTATATGGCAATACGTCTTGTCTCTTATAGAATGGGACTTTGGTGAAACGTAGGTGTCCTACAACTCTAGCTACCTATTTGGTTTTTCAAATAATAGATCATATTTTAATTTTTTTTTTTCTTATATTTTCAGATTCCGACAGCAGTTCAAGAAGTTAAGCTCTTTCTACAAGCACGCAAGCAGTCTTCAGTATTATAGGAACTTGCTCACATTGCCTGTATTGCCGTCCAACCCACCAAACTTCTTGCAACAGGTCTGTTACTCATGTTTCTTTATTTATTCTTATACAACTTTGGAGAGATCGCCACACCATCTTTCTAAATGTGATTCTAAATATAGTTGAATTTGCTATTTAAAAGTTACAGTACCGTATAGCGCTGAATGTAATATTTTTTATACTTTATTGCACAGAGTGACTTCGGCACGTACGTGACTCCTGTGGTGACCATACCTGATCTGCCGCCTGATGAAGTGGACTCTGTGGGCTCCCTCATCGATACCTCGGATACATTAAGCCAGGTATATATACCTTCTAAGTGGACCATTGACCGCAGGTATCGGAGGTCCACCCACAATCGCGGGTCGGGGTCGCAATTAAGTCGGTATGCCGACCACCTACCTACCACCACCTTTGACCGGAGAGTTCGACATAACCGCCTCGCTTCCCTGAGCGGGGCGTTATGCGTAAAGCATTTCCCCTCTCCAAAAAAAGGGCTTAAGTGGTTACCCTGCCATTTACCACTGCGTGACGTATTGTGGGTTCGATCCCCAAAAATTGTTTGATCCATAAATGGTTGTTCCGAGTCTGGGTGTACTTTGTGTCTGTTATTTGTATGTTTGTAAAGTTCCACGTGACACAGGGCTTGTTTTCTAGTGCGGGAGATGTTTGAGATTCTTAAAAAAAATATGTATTTGTTATTCATTGTGTTTTGTATGTATAGGCGCCATCGGAATTGATGGAAGAGTTCGACGCTCGTCCCACACCATCACCACAGCCAGACCCTATTGTAGAGCGTGACAGACTTATCGATCACTTGCAGAATGAGCTGAAAAGAATGAGGTAAAGTTACCATAATTATATTTATAACATTAAATTAAATTTGTGTACGTGATTATTGGCTCTTGTTTCCTCAATGCATTAGAGACCTAACCACGTGAGAAGGTATAATGATAATTACAAGTAATTTTTAGATACGTATGATGCCCACAGGGAGTTCATTCTTATAACCTCTTACGTGCCGTACTTTCACGGTTTCAGAAAAAAATCCTACTAATCAGAGAGCTCATTGCACGCGCATTCCACAACCTAATCTTATACGATTAGGTTGTGGAATGCGCTCCATGCCGAGGTTTTTCCGAGAGACTAAGCATGGGGTTCTTTAAGAAAGGAGTTGTTTGGTTTTATAAGGGTTGGCAACCCTAGTAGTTGCTAGCGTTCATAGGCTTCGGTAACTGCTTACCATCAGGCGGGTCGTATGCTTGTTTGCCTCCTTAATATAGATTCACAATGAAAATGAAATTGATCTCGTTAATTATATTTTGATAGTGTTGGCGCCTCGACTACGACCAATCAGAACGATGCACCCCCGCTTCGTTTTGCCTGAGGCGTGTTTGTAGTAAATCGCCTCACATTTTGAACTCCACGGAGTAAAATGTTATTTATGACTAGCGATGCGGACATGCTGTTTAAAAAGTTTTGTCTATTTAAATTTGTTTAACTAATACATATTTGAACGATGTGGAAAAGCAAAGGTGAAATAAAACGGAAGTAAATAAGTTTGTTTGTAAAACAGGTCAGATGTATCACAACTAGTACAGGAGAGGAACACTATGTTAGGATCTATGAAGGAACATTGTACGCGAATAGAGTCACAACTACACACAGCTAAGGTAAGTCTATAAAGGAAGCATGACCTGTCGTCTATACGCGACAAGTGAAAGCAGCATATTCCCAGTATGCCAACGTAATCAAAACATGAATAAAATATGTTTCACGAAAACACGAGATAAAGTTTTTTTTTGTTATATTCGTTCGTAACTAAAGGGCTCGTTGATACGATTATCCAATGAGCCCAGTTCACTTTATAGATATTTTTATCACATACATTTAACAAATAACAGTGTCGTCATTAGTATCTCTGTTCTTATTTTTCCACAGATAGAATTAGAAGAAGAAAAACAAAAAGCAGAAATACTGTCTATACAAACACCAGAAATTAAACGTAAGTTGATTATTCAGATAAGTTGATCTCTGACTGTATTATGCCCGGCAAAGAACAATAATTGCAAGATGCATAGTTCGATAGTATCAACCAATGACGCGAATCCTTTAATCCTGTGATTGGTTCATTGTAGCGCCCCGCCCCCCGCGCATACTACCAATGAGACCTAAAAACGCTTTCTGCGCTATTGTTTAAGATTTTTTCCGGCTATTATTCATCAGGTGCTATAAGCATGTTTCACAGTACCGGTTACTTTAAATATCTTAAAAGCGTATTATTGTATACGTCACGTACACGCGTAGACGTACACGCGTGCACGTGCACGTATGTTTGTTTGCAATAATAATAATAATATTTATTTGTTCAGAATGTAGGTATAACAATGAGATGGTAACAATATAAATCTGTTTCCTTATACATTCTGCCTCAATAAGGCATACAAATATTTGAGGACAGGCATTATATTAAACAGGCATCAATAAAAATTTATAATCAAAAATCCTATTGTTAACACTTTGAGATTACATACACATAGATTATCATTACATTGACGATCAGACAGCAATTATTATATTTTATTATGATCAAGCCCATTATTAATTAATTAATTATTACATTAGCATTATTTTATAAATTCGTATACAGAGTAAAATTGTTTTCTAGCAACCACGATTTAAGAGCTTTATTAAATTTGCTAGTGGGTAGTAGATCTTTGATATCATTAGGTATTTTATTATATATCTGCCCACACATGGCGTAACAATTTTTCATGTACATCGTGGTCCTTAGGTAATACAATCTTATTTAGATCCCTAGTGTTTTTTGGAAATATATACTTTGCTGTTACAATTTAAAACGTATGCTTTCCTCTGATACCAGTAAAAATCCTTTACGAAAATGAGGTAGGCACCATACAAGTAAGCAAATCTGACTGGGGAAGGATCTCCTAACAGAAGACCACAACCAAATAACTACATGCAGTTGTGTTTTTGTGTGTTCAGGTTTCCAGCGTTTATTTAGTGATGCACTTTTAATGAACGCTTTTCTATCCCAGGCAACCCTGGTGTTAATTTTTTGTGTTGGCAACACGCTAATGATGCCTCTGGGTGTTGCAAGCGTCCATAGGCTGCGGTAATTGTTTACATGCGGGCCTATGCTTGTATGCCACCTTAGTAGTATAAAAAAGGGAAAACTAATTGCTATGTGCTCCACAATTTTTGGCTCAAATCTAATACCGTTAAACGAGCAATTCTTGTAAATTATATATAATCTGAAACGGCTCTAACGATTTTCATCTTATTTAGTATGCAGGGGGTTTCGGGGGCGGTTAATCGATCTAGCTAGGTTTCATTTTTCAAAAAACGTTAATTTCCAAAAACACAAAGGTACTTGATAATAATATGTGATATATAACAATCAATGCATTGAAAAATAGTTGATACAAATGCTAGTTATTTATCTTTTTTTTTTTAATTTGTTTATGTTTATATTACAGAAAAGCTAACAGAAACTGAAGAAAAAGCAAAGTTACAAGATGAAAAGTTCCAGAAGTTAAAAGGAGCCTACACACAATTGAGAGAAGAACATATTGCGCTTATTAGACAGGTCTGTAGCTATCATTTACTTTAAATTTTGAGTGCACCTGGCTATGAGCGCCTCATAAATGTGATGAACCTCATCATAATGACCCTATCGCAATCCACTGCCGGACTTGCAACCCATCTGGGCTATTTTTGTTTTTATTTTATTTTTAAAAACCAACTCCCCCTCTAGAGCAAGCTCTGTGTTTGGGGGACTCACACCCAGACTCACTACAACTCTTTGCGGGTCAAACAAAATTTTGTCCTGTGTGGGAATCGAACCCACAACCTGTGCACAGCAGGTGCACACTGCCGCCACTGGATTACCAAGAAAGTCAATCAGTATGTTTGTTTGTTAATACAATTTTAATTAATAAAATGTATGTTTTTGTAGAAAGCCGAGGTAGACAAGTTATCAGCGACTTTAAGAGCAGCCACAGCGAATCATGAAAGCGACAAGTTGGCTTTACAACAACAACTTAACGATAAAATAAAGTAAGTTCTAGATATTACCATCATCGCCATGGACTTAATCTACTTGTCATTTCAAGATAATCTATGAATGTATTTTTTAACGTCAATGGAAGAAACTAGCATCTAAAATCTCATTAGAATGTTTAAGTGCATGTGATTGTGCAAAGCATAAGAAAATAATTGTGTAAAAACATAGTCATTAACATAACAAGTGATTTGTGTCAATAAAGTATATTATTATTCACGTAGGCAGAGCCGCGGGCAACAGCTAGTTATAGATCGCCGTGACAGCTTATTAAACATAATCGTGAATTAGACGCAAAACAAATTATCGTGCGCATCACAAAGATTTTTCATAAGAATTGAACCCACGGTAAACCACATGAAGACATGTTATTAAAACTAATGGAAGTTCTCCCTGTTGGTACTCACATACTACTCGTAATATTTCATGCGTATCACTCGGGGTCACTAATCTGCCTAGACTAACAGGCCACTCAAATAAAGCAGTTCGAACAAAACCTCCTTGTCTTTTATCATTAAATTAATGGATCAAAAACTTAAACATTATTATTCTCTTTGTACAGTACGTCATTCTGACAGACAACTCTGTCTTAATGAAAACCAACCACATGTTTACCACATTCATATTATTTTTTTTATTTTTAAGGGATGTCGAATTACTACAACAGTCTGCTTCATTAGGCGATGAAATTGAACGTTACAAAGATGAAATATCATATCTTCGCGGTGAGCTGGAGAAGGAAAGGAAAAAAGAAGTTGAATTTGAAACCATAAAGGCTTCCATGCAAGCATTAGAAATAGAACACAATACCGCTTCAAAAGAGCAGGATGAAAAAATAGCAGTTTTGTCTAATGAACTTAGGGAGTCTAAAGAGACTTTAGAAAAAACTAAATCGCAAAAGGAGTTACTGAGTCAAGAGTTAGCAAAGATGAAGGAGGATATGGTAGGACATACGGCAAAGACCTCTGATGAATACAAACGGATTACGGCAGAAAGAGATATGCTGCTTAATGAAATAGCAAAGGTGAAAGAAGAATACCAACAAGACAAGGAGGTCAGTATTGTATATTATGTAAATAGTATATTTAGATATAGGGCTCAATTACACGATGCAAGTTTTCTGCTGCCTTTAGTTATTTCCCATCTCAAAGGGGACTAATGCTGGACATAGATCTCCATAGATAACTCGTCGGAAAAAAAAATCGTTGCAAATTCAAAGTCTTCTCTTCTAATTGGTTGATGCGGATCTCTCGCCTGCAGATCAGGTGCAGCTTAACTTAACGTGTGTTTTAAGGTGCGGAGGGGCTGCACCTTAAAAGCTGTACGTTAAGCTGGAACTGCTGCACTAGTATTGTTTTAAATTTAAATCGTAAAAGTAAGAAAATTTTAGTGTAAAAACTTTTTTTTCTATTTGGGTGGCAAACAAAGATACGGCCTGATGTTAAACAGTTACTGCAGCTTATGGACGCTTGTAATACCAGAGGTATCACTTGCGTATTGCTGACATTTTTTTCACACCAGGGCTTTAAGATGTAGTTTCCCTGGGATAAGTAAACGTTTTTTTTCAAAACGCTTCCCTGAAATGAGCGCTGTAGACCTGTACTCGCACACAGAAACAGAAGTTTACCGTTGTGTGTAGTTATTTGACTGTGGTCTCATTTAAGGTGGCAGTCCTTTTTACTTTTACGATTTGCAACGACGATATTATTGACTCTGCACTGTTGAGCTTGCATTGTATAAACGACCTTTATTTGACCTGAAGTAGTTGCTTACTCTAAACTAATTGCTGCACGTTTAGTATACCATGATAATGATGTGGGTAATAAATAGTAGTGGCACTGGCGATTAAACGCAGAACGTAAATCTTTACATATATAATTCTTCTGTGGGTGTGTATGTCACTGAACTCCTAAACGGCTCGGCTGATTTTAATGAAAGTTTGTGTGTGTTCGGCTGGGGATATCTGAATTCAGAAAATCATTTTAAAGTACCCTTTGTCCACTTATTCCACAGTCTGGTTCCACCGCATTTATTGTGAATAATTCGTATTTTTTCAAATAATGACCACAAGCTATAATATACTAGGGGTCGCCCGCAACTTCGTCCGCGTGGTAATTTGGAATATTTTCCCCGATTTTACAACATATCTCACTACTGCTCCGCTCCTATTGATCATAGCGTGATGTTATATAGCCTATAGCCTTCCTGGATAAATGCACTATTTAACAAAAAATATTTTTTCAAATCGAACCAGTACTTTCTGAGATAAGCGCGTTCAACCAACCAACCAAACAAACAAACTCTTTAGCTTTATAATATTAGTATAGATTATATTAATATAGTAAGCTATTATATTACGTTTAGCAATCTGCCATAGACGTTGGCTATGATGTAATGTATGTATATATCTGCACTCTTTAGCTCTGCGGCCGACATATCGCATCCTTAGTAGAAAACTGAACTTGAGAAATGTCACTGGGCAATTTTAAACCTTATCTGTTAAGAATAAGATGTAAATTGTAAAACAAACACGCTTCAACTTAAGTCATTTTTCTACTGTGGGTGCGATACCAAAATATATCGTGCGTCACCAAAATATCTATATCTATAAAGTCTTCAACAAAGGAGTTATAAGGTTTTTAAAGGGTCGGCAACGCGTGAGTGACACCCCTGGTGTTGTAAACGTCCATAGGCTACTGTAACTGCTTACCATCAGGCGGGCCGTATGCTTGTTTGCCACTTTGGTAGTATAAAAAATATATAAAAATATGTCGACATTATTTTGGTGACGCAATTAAAATATACGTTATAGTTGCATAGGTGGTCACTCGCCGATTACTATAGAAAATATACCATAATATACCTTGCTATGATTTATATTAATATAAGCTCCACCTGGTGTGGGGGGCTGTACTCGCGCGTTATGCCAAAGTAGTAAAGTAGGCCATGTCAGTCTTTGGTTGTCTTGATGCAAAGAGTTACATCACTTATACCCTGTGTCAATAAATTCTATGAATAAGGTTAACAAAAGTTATCACACAAAATGTCACTGATGGACAATCTCAATAACGTATCTACTTTTGACAATCTGTTAAAATAGCTACTAATTGTAGCAGCCAGCGTGTTTTTAAGTTTCAATAAACAAAGGTAGATATGAATATTTACCATAGTTGCTGATCTACCTGTCGGAGGTCCTGCCGCATACCAAAGATAGGTTGGCGCATAGAAAACTAAAATAATGAGTTTCAATATTTTTCGACAGTTAAACTTTAGTAGGTTTTTATACCAGCTGTCATCAATATGTCTATCTTTCAAATTTGGCGGATAATCAAAGTTTTTATTTATATAGTATCATTTGTTACATTTACATCAAATTAGATATTAGTAAATACTTTTTGCTTTATTTTTAAAAATTTTAAATATCTACCTACTCTACTGTCAAGTGGCAATGATGTGTTGCGTTTTGTTGCTTCTTGTTCGCAAGTATATTCTTATATTAACTGTCTGATAGCATCTCGTTTCTGGTAGCAAATGCATGAATATATTATTATATTCAAATGCATGAATTTCTAGTCGCTCACCTATTAATTTAGCCGCACGGCTAGAATTTACAGTCGCAAAGTTTTTTTTATTCGCTCGTTTTATAATGTCCCTCCCTAAATCAGCGCTGGAGACTTGTACTCATACACAGGAACACAACTACACCGCTGTGTGTACTTTACTTTTGGTTGTGATCTACTGTAAGGAATAGATCCTTCCCCATCCGAGCTTGCTCGCTAGTGTGGTGCCGATATATTTTTTTTACTGACTATCATATTTTTGTCATTTTAATTGTGATATACAATCTTTTCAAATATTCATGACCTTTAAAAATATCAGCCATTCGTCGAGACTTTTTCTGTACCTATCTGTATATTATTATAACTGACCTTAATAATTTAAAAAATATATATACACTTATTTCTGTCTTCGCAGCGGTCAATATGCAGAGTTTAGTACCTACACAACCTATAGGTACACATAATTATTTCCTAATTCTATTAAAGTATTATCACTGAGTATTGAAAAAAGTTTGTTAGTGCCTATAACAGTGTTTTTTAGATTTCGTTGTTTATAGTCATAAACAACGAAATCTAAAAAACACTTATTTCAAATAATTGAATTTATCGAATCCAATAATATTAAAATTATTTGTCAGTGCACGTGGACATCATAAAAAAATGTCTATGGTCGGGTTGTGTTTACCTTATTTATAGAACTAGCTGTTGTAGCTGGTGGATGTTGGTTATCGCTGTAAAAAGTGTTACACCAGACCATAATCTATATCTGTGCCAAATTTCATCCAGATCCGTTCAGTAGTCTTTACGTGAAAGAGTAACAAACATCCATCCATCCATACTTACAAACTTTCGCGTTTATAATATTATTAAGATATAATAATTATTCTATGGCCGGGTTGTGTTTACCTTATTTATAGAATGCATTGACTTCGATACGTTAACTTCGTACTGACACGAAAGTCCGACAAATAACTAAACCAACTAACATCTATTGTAAGGTTATCTATCACTTGTATTCCATTCGCGGGTCGGGCCAAAAATTGTGTCCTTAATTGGGTCCTTTACCTGATCTCTCTCCGACGTGACAGATTGCTGTCCTATCGGACTTTGGGAGTGAGGGAATAAAGAGTGCACTCGTGTTTGCACACACATTTGATCAATATAAATATCTTCCGCGCAGATGGTTAGTCTCCGTTGAGATTAGCCGCCGTGACCGAAATTTGGTTAGGAGGATATATAATATATGGGTATCGTTTTAAGTAAAAATTTGGTTCTGCGTTTAATCATATATGTATATCAGCCCCTCTAGACAAGTGGCATAAGCGACAGTCGAATCAAAAGTCAAACAAGTTAATGTATGGGATTTGACGTAAGTTTACGACATTATATCGTAGACTTACGTCAAATCCCATACATTTGATTTTTAGACTTTTCGATTCGACTATTGTTAATGCCACTTGTCTAGAGGCTCAGGTATAACTAATGCTTATTAGTGAAATGATTTATAAAAAAATAAACCTTAAACACTGTAGTAATGATTTATGTAATTAGACTACCGAGAACACAAAATGTTAATCCACGGTTATCGTTTCATATGCTTTGGTTTACTAGGAACAAGCTCACTACCACAACAATACCATATTCAGCTTACAATCAATAATAGATAATTTACAAAAAAAATTGATTCACATGGACCTAGAGCACGACCGCAAGTGTCGGGTTTTAACCGATGAAATAATAAAAAAATTGACACTAGAACATGACAGAGAAAATAAGGCAAGACTAAAAGAAATCGAGGAGCAAGCAGCTCTTATTGAAAACTTACAACAAAGTCTCAAAGTGAAGACTCGTGAGGCATTTGTGAATAAAGAATCGGCTGATGACTTAATATATTATCGGAGAAATAATGAAAGAGAAAATAACGCCCTAATAAATCAAATTGAAGCCTTAACAGAAAAACTGCACAAAAGGAAGCAGGCACATTCACAAGATCAAGAATCGTTAGTAGAAAAAAATGCTAAATTAAAAGAACTAGAAATTAATCACAAATTTCTAGAGTATGAAGTCGTCCGATTGATTCAAGATCTAAAGGAGGCAGTACGCATAGGTACTAGAAATGGACAAGAACTTGAGAGTTGCGAAAAAAAATATAATAAATTAGTTTTACGTCAAGGAGAAGGGGGGGCGTACGTAGGTACCTGCCCTCCCAGTAAACCAAAACAGGAAGCCCCGAAACCAACCCCGCGAACTATAGAAGACAGTATTGAATCAAAGAGTATACAGGAATATATCAACTATTTTAAGGAAAATCAAAAATTTTTTCATAAAATGCAATCCTATAGCTCATGGCCTCGAGAACTCCCAAAAAATCCAGAGGATTATTTGGCTTTTATAAAAAAAAATCAGGAAGCTATAAAAGAAATTCGTCAATTTCAGGACACTGGTTATATGCCCGGCGCTCCAAAAAAGCCTGGCATCACTGACAAAGACAAAGCGAATAGGTTAAGTTCCGCGGATGAGAGTTTAAAATGTCGATCAAAAGATAAAGCTATTAAAGTATTAAACGAATTACTCCAACAAAAAGACTCTACATATAAGTCATTAAAAGAAAATCACGACGCGACATTAAAAAGTACAAAGAATGATTTTGCTATGAAAAACAAAGAACTTAAAGAGTTATACAATAAATTTAATGAAATTAATACTCAGAATGCAAAGTTAAAAGGCAAATATGATAAAGTCATTAAGAAGTTTATTAAGGAAAAAGAGGTTTGTGTAACACTTATTAAATTAGGGCAGTTCGATCTATCCGCACCGGTCTATTGCCACTGGTGGTAGTGGGGATAATTTGAGTTTTTGAATCCAAATCTCCCTTAAATTTACATTTAACAAGAAAAAGATCAGATTAAATTCTGCAGAGGTTTTAACCAAAACTGTTAATTGTTAGTGAAAAGTGTTAAGCATCATGTGAATTAAAATTGACCAACATTACCGAAACTAAATATGTATATTGTTACTTTTTTTGTCTGGCACACTAGCACTACCTAAAAGAAGCCCTATATTTTAAAAATTGAGTTAGTACTAGTCGATTTACCTTGCTGAATCTTAAAACGACCGAACAGCTCACCATCTTTCAGCTAAACAATCGGAAGCAAAATAAATGTCATCAAAATTAAAAATGTTGGCAGTATTTACACTCTGCACACTTTACAAATTTGTTTTTATAAATTACGTTTACCTGAGAGGCAATCTTATTAGAAATGACAATTAAAATTATAAATGGTGCCAGTAATTCAGTGTTGACTTGGTCTAAGCAATGACTGATATTTATTTAACCTCGAAGATTTTTATAATAAAATTAATACATGGTAAATATGCAATATATAAAATATCGGCTCTTTTATTATTTCTTATGAATTACCAAATGTTACAAACACCGCTATTAAGACCCCGTGATATTAAACATTATTTAATGATATTTAGATATTTCCATCTGACTGAGACATAAGCCTTCCCCAGGGTTTTCCACATCATTCGGTCCTGAGCTGACCTTTTCCATCGGTTGCCTGCGACCTTTACCAGGTCGTCGGTCCACCTTGTTGGAGGCCTGCCCACGTTGCGTCTTCCATATTATAATAATAATGTATTAATTATTTCTCCTCACAAAAAATTTAGATAACAAAAAAAAAAATTAAAAGTAACATTACAATCAAATATTAGGTTGAGGAAAAAGTCTTTTCGCATTATAGTATGTATGAACTTGTAATAAAATATCTTTGGCTATACTATTTGTATTTGGCTGGTTTTGGTATCATTGAAAGTTTTAAAGAACATAATTCCAAATTTAAATTAGGAAAATGTGTGATTTTCATTTGTTTTTCGTACTGTCAAGATGAGTGAATCTAATGAAGAAATTCGATACATTTTAAAATTTTACTACAAAAAAGGTAAAGATGCAACGCAAGCCGTGAAAAAAAATTACGATGTTTATGGACCTAGTGCAGTGTCTGTGAGAGTAGCACAAATTTGGTTTAAGCGTTTTCAATCCGGAAATTTTGATGTCAAAGATGCACGTCGCTCTGGTTGCCCTATTACGGATAAAATGGATGCCACTTTTAAAAAAGTGGAACAAGATCGGTATAATAGTAGTTACGACGTAGCTGAAGAACTGGGAATTGACCACAAATCAGTTTTGGCGCATTTGAAAAAAAAAACTGGGTACTCCACAAAGGTCGATATTTGGGTACCTCAGGGGCTCACTGAAAGAAACCTCACGAACCGTGTACTCATTTGTGATTCTTTATTACGACGTAATGAAACCGAACCATTTTTGAAGAAGCTGATAACTGGTGATGTAAAGTGGACCACGTACGACAAGAACGTGCGAAAAAGGTCGTGGTCAAAGGCCGGTCAGGCTTCACAGACTGTGGCGAAACCCGGGTTAACTCGCAACAAGGTGATTGTTACCACCAGACAGGACCATCGATTCTGAACTCTACTGCGAACAACTGATGAGATTAAAGCAAGAAGTTGAGAGAAAGCGGCCGGAATTAATTAACAGAAAGGGTGTGGTTTTTCATCATGATAACGCTAGACCTCACACATCTTTAGCCACTCAGCAAAAATTAAGAGAGTTTGGCTGGGAGGTGTTAATGCATCCGCCGTATAGTCCTGACCTTGCACCTTTAGATTTCCACCTGTTTCAGTCTCTTCAGAATTCTTTAGGCAGTGTCAGGTTAACATCACGAGAGGACTGCCAAAACCACTTGTCGCGGTATTTTTGATCAGAACTCCCAAAATTTATATAGCAATGTCCCTACCTACAAGATGGCAAAAAGTTATCGAACAAAATGGTACCTACATACTTTAGTTAAATGTAAATAAACTATATTAAAAAATGTTTTGAATTTTCTTAAGAAATGCGAAGAAACTTTTTTCCCAACCTATTATAACTACGTTGTAGATATGTTTTGTTAAGAGCTGGTGTCTGATGTAGGTTAGCACCTGTATTACAGTTCACCAGGTACCCATCCCATTTTTTCATAGTAAACAATTTTAAGTATTATTTCAATATTTCGGAAAACAATAGGAGCAATCAACTAAGTATGTGAAGAAACAAATTAAATGATTGTAGATAGAAGGTACTACTTGTATAAATTATATTCAGGAAGATTTGTTGTGTAAATAAAGTGTGGGAGTGTAATGTGAGTTTGATGTGTGTGTATGTAGTAGTAGAACTAGCATTCAGCATATTTTATTTAAGTAAATTTTCCGTATTAATATAGTCAAATTTTTGCAACCAATTTCTAGACATTGTCTTACATTTTGCTTTGGGGATTGAATAAATGGATAATATTTTATTAATTTTGTTATATAGATTACAACTCTGGTAACTAAAGAAACGCTGGGATAAGCTAGTATTTACAGTGGGTTTGGTATATACATATTAATGTTACTAAAATGTATCACTATTAAACGAAATGTATGATCTATTAGGACATCTCTAACTATTCTAGTTATATAACACAAGTATAATGGTCAGTTGTATATGTAAATTCATCAATTCAAACATTTTTATTTTTGGCCAAAAGAGGAAATGTGTAATCTTCTACGTCTAACGCCTGCTCCACATGTTGGACAAACGAGTTCCAAATAGTAGCGACAGCAAATAAATTAACTATAATCCTTACATCGCAGAATATACGCTAATATTTGGAGAACCTAGACTAGAAGTATTTGCAATTCTTTGGTTGAATATAAAAGTTTTTTCGTTATTCTCAAAAGCCTCCTCTATTGTAAATAGTGATAATAAAACACGAAAAGGTATTCTAGGAGATAGACCGGTAGGATAGAAGTGATGGAACATTAGTATTTGTTTGTGTAGTCTGATAAATTAACATATTACCTTAATCACTGTGTCTTTAAATAGGTATGGAAAGGTAATGTTATGGAGCTCCAACAATGTCAGAGAACGTTAAGTATAGAACACGATCAAGTGAATCACTTAAAGCAAGTATTGACGGTCGAGTTAACCAAACTGACAATGGATAATGCACGCTTAAGGGAAATCAAAGCACAAGAGATACAGGCATTAAATAACAAAATACTGACCAATCTCGTAGAGACTACGGAAAGAACTCAAACTATAACGTTAGCTAATTCGAATATACAAAAGGCACGGGAAAAATTAGGGGTACTACTTCAAAAAGGAAAAGTGGAAACTAAAAATAAATACCTAATGCCAGTTAGATCAAATAGGAGGAGAAGAGTAAAAGCTAAACAGGCTGTGTCTGTCAGTTATACGTTCAGTTTGAATTTCAATTCATTCACCTGGTGGTGGACATTGTGTGTTTGTTATACGTTGAGTGTATCCTGGTAAACTATCTTATACAACATGTGCCCAATTGCGTTTAGTATACGCTGGCATTGTATTATTAGTGGTACGCTCAACAAATATTATTTTTGATAACTATAATTATATTTACTTTTTTAATACATATTCATATGTTGTAGAATTTTTATTTTAACTATTTTCTAAGCTTTTAGCATATTATATTTACATTAGCATATTATATGTTACGTTGTCTAAACTGCATGTTTTATTTCTTTTTTCTCCTGCGACTACGTATCTTCTGCCACGCTGTGCATGCTGGAATCTTTTCGGACTTCGCTCTTGGACTTCTGTTGAGTACCTACTCCTTTATCTCTCTATTCTGGTATAGACATTGGAAAATAGAATAGAACACGTGGAGAGTAAGCGATTGAATGCGGAGTGTGAATTGCAGGACTTGTTGCAACATAATACTGTACTTGAGGCTGATTTGGCGGCCGTCAAGAAACAGTTGGAAGACACGCAAAAGGCTTTGGAAAAGCGTTAGTATATTTCATTAAATACCTGTAAGCTTCAGCTTTTATGTAAATAAAAACTAGACTTTCATCGGGTAGAATGCACCAATATTGTCTTCCAACACTACGAACATGATTATGTATGTACTAAAAACGCTGTCACTGCTTAATTTCTATTTACTATTCTTAGATAAAAAATAAAGCCATGTTTAACGTTTAATAGAGACGTCGAGACTATTGAGCTGTTCAGGGGAAGCGGCTCTGGAAGTGACCGCTGGAGCTATCGCCGCGTTCGATAATGCGAATGCTCAAGATACTATGGAAGCCGCCGCTGATCTAGCTGCTAAAGCGCTTGAACAGCTTTCCAGATACAGTGACGTAAGTATTTTATACCAATAAAAACAAAAAGTAAACATACTTCCCGTATGTTGACTTGTAATACTTAAAAAAAAAACAAGTTGAGCTGTATTGACATCTGGTCCTGTTCTGAACGCCTTCTCAATGAAAGCCAGATTTTATCCTAACGGTAGGTAAACTCACAAAAAAACCTCACCCGATGCAAATTGGGTAAGTTTTTTTACGTATCCCGTTTCGTGTAACTAGGTGGTCCAATAACAATTTCCTATAAATCTCCTTAAATATTATGTTAAACAGTAATATTATTTCGCCTTCTAATGTTTTGTGCAAGGAATAATCTCGTATTTTCTAACAGGTATCGGGCAACGAGGAGTCGATAGCGAAGTCGGCAATGTTCGCAGCGCACAACACTGCACAGTTGTCTATGTATGTCGCTGACGTGTCTAATGTAACTAATGATGTAGCGCTCTCTGACAGTAAGTATTGGAAAATTATAAAACGAGCGAATTAAAATAACTTAGCGACTGATGATAAGATACTGTAAATTCTAGCCGTGAGACTAAATTACTAGATGAGCAACTAGAAATTTATGCATTTGTATATACAGTCGTGGTCAACTAATTAGGGACATTCAAGATAGTGAAGAGCTATAACCGGTTATGTACATATAATTATAAAACCCTATTGATTTCTAAGCACCTATTATTTGCATAATTTGGTCCGATTATTATGCTATAAATGGCTGTAAATAAAAGATTAATTAAATCGAAAAAAGTATTTAATATCGAAGATTAATCATGTATTCAATTTTAATGTATAATTGTGTAGCTGGACATTTAATTAAGGACAGTAAAGTATAGTGAAAAATATAGTTAAACAAAACTAATAATCTGCAGTATTATAATATTTTTAACAGCTCCTTTCTATTACGTGTATAATCAGTACCCAGTAGCAAAACCTTTGTTATTAATTACCGCTTGACACCGATGTGGCATAGACATTATCAGTTTCTGACATGTTTCGACAGGAATCTCTGCCCATGCCTCACAAAAAGCTTCATTAAGTTCATCTAAGGTTGTGGCACGATAAGTGGCAACTTTTTTCTTGATTTCGTGCCAAAGGTGCTCAATTGGGTTGAGGTCCGGGCTATTTGCTGGCCAATCTAGCACCGATATTGACTGACTGTTAAGAAATGACTTGACTGAACGGGCGGTATTTAAATTGTATCTTAAAGTTTTTTATCAAGAAGCAAGCATTATATCGATGACAGAATTTCTAATGATTTCCTGCTGTATTTCGGGGGTTGTACAACAATACAGATCACACCATTTTTCGTCCCATGTCGGGATCGAACCCACCTCCAATTAACGTGCAGTTGTTTTTCTCAGAAACTTATAACGTAGTCAATTTAAATATTGCAAAGCTACAGGAATCACTTATTAAACAGAACACTACAAATTAATCTAATATAAAATATAATTCTACTTTCAGAATTAAATAATGAATGCCGCTCAATGTTGAACGCTACCAAAGAATGTTTAGAGTCGATCAAGACCGGTACAGTAGTTAGTTCGTCATGTACCGAGGCTCTGAACCGAGTGCGGTCTATGATAACGTCAACATCGGCGGCGGATAGGCACAACAGTGGCACAAGGAGTGTGGACGATGAGCTCGCCGATATGGACCGCGCTATTGAGGAAGCTGCATCGCAGATTGAGGTTTGTATTCTAATAATATATATTTCAATTAACTTAATTAATAAGGATATCTTAAACCTTTTAAACGATACGGTCGGGCATAGCCGACAAATAAAGTGTCTGCGTTACCTGACCTTAAAAAGTTATAAAGAATGTAGAAGATCAACCAAAAAGATAACGTGATGAGAAGAAATAGCAATAAACTTGGCCAGACATTTTTGTGCATTTTCTTTTTGTCGGCTATACCCGACAGTGGCGTTTTAAATGTAAAGATCGAGACTGCTAGGGTGTTCAAATCTAAGCTTTCTGTACATCATAGCAGGTCTATCTAATTTACGTTTTGGTAACAACGCAGATAACTGAACTTGAAATTAAATTATAACTGTCTCGGTGGTCCAGTGGCCGCAGTATGCCCCTGCTGTGCACGAGATTGTGGGTCTGATTCCCACACAGGACAAAACTTTGTGTGACCCACAAAGAGTTGTTCTGAGTCTGGGTGTGATTTGTGTCCGTTAATTGTATGTTTGTAAAGTCCCCTGCGACACAGAGATTGTACTCTAGTGCGGGAGTTGTCTTTTAAAAAAGAATAATTTAAAATATATTTCTATTGTGTTCGAAGCGACTTTAGTATTAAAACTCGCCAAACTCCACAGACTCTGTTAGCAGCCACTCGGGCGGGTGGTTCGGGTGTCAAACTCGAAGTAAACGGCAAGATCTTAGACGCATGTACCACGCTTATGGGCGCGGTGAAGATCTTAGTGCAAGACGCGCGCAAACTTCAGAACGAACTGGGCGATCCCAAGACTCGTCAGAAGATGTATAGAAAGAATCCGCAGTGGTCTGAAGGGTTGATATCGGCGGCTAAGGCCGTCGTGTTCGCTGCTAAGTTGCTGGTGTAAGTTTTTTCATTTAAAAATTAAATGAATTCAGTCGGTAATATGCTGGTATTTACAGTATTACATTAGTGCAATACATTTATTACTCACAATTAGATATCTTTCGATATAATATAATATAAAATGTATGGTGCAGGAGCTCGGCGGACGAGGCGGTGAACACGGAGGGGCAGACGGAGGGCGTGTCGGCGGCGGCGCACGAGGTGGCGGGCAGCACGGCGCAGCTCGTGGCCGCGTCCCGCGCGCGCGCGCCGCCCGCGTCGCCCGCGCTGGCGAGCCTCACGCGCGCCTCGCGCCACGTGGCCGCCGCCACCGGCGCGCTCGTCGCCGCCGTCAAGGCCGGCTCTGCGCTCGTCTTGGAGCAAGGTACTGTTCATTGCTTCATTAAATGTACTATGCATCGTTTTTTTTAACCGGACTAAAACTGAAGCAGCGAATCGTCAATAGTGTTCAAATTTGCGAGCGCCTTTGGATCAAATATAATAACGTGTATTTGTTTCACAGAGGCCCTGGACACGTCGGCGCTCTCCCTGACAGCGACGCGTAGACTAGAGATGGAGAGCAAAGTGCGCTCGTTGAAGTTAGAGACGGCCCTGGACGCCGAACGTGCCAGACTTGCCGCACTTCGGAAGAGACACTACCAACTCGCGCAGATGGAAGAGGTAGTTAAAACCTTATGCTACTTTACTAAGGTTCTAAGTTGCTTGTATTTCGGTACTACCGATTGATCGATATGTACTATTTTAGTTCTATTTGGAGAAGATTCAAGCACCATCTTGTCGCAACAATACCAAATACAGTCGTGGTCAACTAATTAGGGACATTCAAGATAGTGAAGAGCTATAATCGGTTATGTACATATAATTATAAAACCCTATTGATTTCTAAGCACCTATTATTTGCATAATTTGGTCCGATTATTATGCTATAAATTGCTGTAAATAAAAAAAAATATTAAATAGAAAAAAGTATATAATATCAAAGGTTAATCATGTATTCAATTTTAATGTACAATTGTGTACCTGGGCATTTAATTAAGGACAGTAAAGTATAGTGCAAAATAGAGTTAAACAAAACTAATAATCTGCAATATTAATCTGCAGTATTATATTTTTAACAGCTCCATTTTATTACGTGTAAAATCAGTAGGTACCCAGTAGCAAAACCTTTGTTTATTACCGCTTGACACCGATGTGGCATAGACATTATCAGTTTCTGACATGTTTCGACAGGAATCTCTGCCCATGCCTCACAAAAAGCTTAATTAAGTTCATCTAAAGTTATGGTACGATAAGTGGCAACTATTTTCTTGATTTCGTGCCAAAGGTACTCAATTGGATTGAGGTCCGCAGGGGTATTCCGTAAGAGCAAAAACCGAGCCACCGCAAATACCGAGCAAAATCTGGCTGTCAGATTGAAAATCGGTATTCCGTAAGAGCAAAAACCACAGATATAGATACACATAGATAACGCAAATGCACGTACTTCGCGTGTCCGAACCCCGACAAAGCGTCAAGGTTGGTCGCCGCAACTCACAGTCCGCGCGCGTCTGTTGTCGCTGCCGGTCGTCCGCAAAAACTAAAAAAATGCCTCGTTGCGTGATAATTAACTGCAATATCCCAAAATTTCGAGCACCCAAAGACAGGAACATATTTCTTATCACAGGTAAGTTATTTTAACATTATATTATGCGTAAATTCATTTTAAAACTATTTTTTATGTATTTAGAGCTGTGATTTCAAGGATATACCTAAGTAACTATAGTTTAACGTTAAGTAAAACAATATTCACATTACGTTGACGTGTTTGGTTTGAGCGTTGGAACTGACGTTGTGTATTAAAAGACGATGAATATTACAACAAGCGATACTGTCGCGCATCGCTTCGACTTCGTGATACAGGCAATTTATCATTCGTCTGTCAAATCTAGCGACTAGTGTTGTTCGTTCTACAACATATATCAATAATCGATTTTAATCGATATCGGACCGACGAATGATATAGAAGAAAAATGGATTGCGGCCACCGGACGAAAAGATTGGTTCCCGACGAAACACAGTACTATTTGTTCCGAACATTTTGAAAACACCAGTTTCATTGAAGGGAAAAAGTTGAGATTATTGAAAAAAACGGCATGCCCCACTATTGATATACTACAACTCATTGACAATGAAAATGATGTTAGTGAATAGATTAAATGTGTAACATATTTTTATTTAATAAAGTATAAAATATATGACATACACCTATTTGTGCTTTACAGAATAAAGATATATCGCAAAATCCTTCATCATTGCCAAGGAAGAGAAAACTAGAAAAGGTATAGTTAAAATATATTTTTCGTGTAAATGTGTACCTACAAATATAAGAAAAGACTAACGGTATAATGTAAGCTAGAAGCAAAAGTGGAAGACTTGAGCGTAAGCGTGTAAGTAACGGAACTAAAGTGGAAATGGCAGCGGAAACAGGGATTGAGAGAGACTAGGAATCAGCTACTATAAACAACTATAACTTATTTTACTTTACAGGATGACCATGAACTACCCATATCAAAAGGAAAAAGTGAAATGGAAAAGAAATTATTAACTAAAATAAATAATGCACAAGAAAAAATAAATCACGTTGTATCTATACAAGATAAAAGTACAAATTAACACCAAAAACAAATACAAAAATGGTGTGAAAATTCGAGAGCGTATTACCGCAAATAAAACAGTATAAGGGAGTACTCGAAGTAAATATTAGAGAAGAAGAAGAACGTGAATTGATTAAATCTAGTGGCGGCAGTGACAAACGATCTTATTTATTTAGAACTTAATATACAGAACATGTATAAAGGCGGACTTAATGCCAAAGGCATTCTCTCTGTCAACCTAGGTATAGGGATTACCCTATACACTATGCTTCATCTCTGCATTAGCAGAGATGAAACATAGTGTATAGTGTATGTTTCATCTCTGCATTAGCAGAGATGAAACATAGTGTGTGCATATTAGTGTGAGGTCTAGAAAGAAGTAATTATTATGAGAAATATATAATAATTATAAATTAAATAAAAATAAAAATTATAAGTGATATATAGGTATATGTATATTGTATATATTTTAAAAAGACAACTTCCGCACTAGAGAACAAACTCTGTGTCGCGGGGAACAAACATACAATTAACGGACACAAATTACACCCAGACTCAGAACAAGTAGTAACGACATTAAAAATATGAGTAAGAGTGAGATAATCAGTGCGGCGGCTCCAGTTGAATCGATTGAATCGTAGCGGCCGGAGGAGCATTGGCGGCATCAGTGTCTTTGAATCGGTTTGGATTTCTCGTCACTAAATTTCGGCTGTGACGTCACAGTAGGTGTTAAAAAGTCGGCACGCTTGATTTCAATACAAACTGTGATACTTGCGTTATCTATGTGTATCTATATCTGTGGCAAAAACCGAGCCTTTTTGACGTTTAGTCAATAAATTGTACCGTCATCACAACTGTCAGTTTGCGATCTTAACCATAGATTTATATGTTTCACTAGATATGCAATAACCGCGAAAACACACTACCACCTAACACATGCCCCGGGGCATGTGTCCGACTGTCTTTTGTTTTGTCATGAGCATGGCGTTCGAATGGCGCGAAACAAGAAAATGAGTAAATGTATGGTGAAATTTTGCGATTTCGAAACGCACGTTTCGCAAAAGTGTAACAAGGCAAACGAAATTACTTTTCACATGTGAGATAAATGTGTTTTCAATTAATTATTGTTGTAAATCATAAAAAAAACTAATTAAAAATATTGGCGGCTAACACATAGTTCAGGGTTGTCAGTTAAAACCACGTTCGGTTTCCCTGTGTTTATGGGAGGTTTTTGTATTGAATGAAATATATTTAAATTTAAATGAAATATATTTAAAATAGATTTGTTTCATTTTTATTAAATTTAAAATTAGTTAAAAAAATGATTTACTTAAATAATTTAAAAAAAATTACCAATTTTTAAATTAGTTAAATCAAATATTAAATAAGAAAATAATTAAATTTATATTGTGAAATGAAAAACAAACAAAATAACAAAAAAGCTACTTTAACAAAATTTTCCTGCTGACCTCCATAATATGTAGGTTGAAAATTATAACATTCAATGTAATTAATCTAATTGAATATGTTCCAATTTCAATAATACAATTATTTCAAAAATTAAATTACATCTGATCAAAAAAATTAATTAAATTAAGGGATTTTTTTTATAGAGTGTGCAACACCGAGCTTGTCGATGCGAGTGAAAAGCTGACTTCAATATTTTGACATAAACTGTATGGAATTGCATCTCTATATGTTTACCTCAATGATCTTAACTGTCAGTTTGCCATCGCTGTTTCTTAGAGATATTTGCTGGCCAATCTAGCACCGATATTGACTGACTGTTAAGAAACGACTTGACTGGACGGGCGTTATGTTTCGGGTCGTTATCCTGCTGAAACGTCCATATAATAGGGAGATGCTCCTCAGCATAGGGTATCATAGTTTCCTCCAATATTGCCTTGTATTGATGTTGGTCTAAGTTACCCTGAACTTTCCTCACAGATCCCACTCCACGTTCAGAAAAGGAACCCGCCACATTTAAATGTTTCCACCGCCATGTTTCACCTGTTTTTTTGTGAATCTTGGATTCATTTCCGCTTTTACAGTACGCTGTACATATTGCCTTCTATCTAGAGAAATCAAATTAACCTTGGTGTCGTCAGAGAACAATACATGTTGCCATTCGGCGTAGGTCCCATGACCATATTACGTGCAAACGCCAAACGAGCATTTCTATGTTCTTTTTTAACAACGGTACTTTGCGAGCCACTCTTCCGAACAAGCCTGCTTCTACCAGACGTCGTCGAACGGTCCTCGCTTATACACCGGCTCTTTCGTCTGCCCCAAAAACTTCGTGTTTTATTTAAATAGAGCCTAGAAACGGATCTTTCTTAGCTAACCTGGTTATCATTCTATCTTCTTGAGGAGTTGTTTTTCTCGATCTTTTTGTTCTGAGCACATTCAAAGCTGTGTTATTGCGCCTGAAATGTTGCACTGCATTGTATACCATAGTTTTTGAACAATTTAAATGTTATGCTATCTTTCTGTATGACTAACTACGCTCGACAAACTTCAAGATAATTTTTCGTAGTGTTGGATCGCAACTTTTATTTTTGCCCATTTTTCTTCAAAATAATTCTCAAAACTTAAAATTAAAATCTGGATTGCCGCCAAAATTCCCACGAAACATTAAGAGAAGAAATAAAAAAGTATTAAGATTTAAATTTTGAAATTAGAACACAATACCTCAGTGTTAATAAAAATGGCCAGCCAGCATTAGTTGAACAAATACCACTATGATAATATCTATCAGCTATACTGTAAAATTAGTCAATTAAGTGGCAATGGGCAGGGCATATAGCTCGCAGAACCGATGGCCGTTGGGGCAGAAAGGTTCTGGAGTGGCGACCACGAACTGGCAGACGCAGCGTGGGCAGGCCTCCAACAAGGTGAACCGACGACCTGGTAAAGGTTGCGGGCAATCAATGGAAAAGGTCAGCTCAGGACCGAACGATGTGGAAAACCTATGTCCAGCAGTGGACGTGTTATGGCTAAGATGGAATACTGTAAAGTGGTTTAATGTTTAAGAAGTTGTTATTGTTTGTATAATCGGGCACATCAATGACATTGTACTTACATGTAAAAGATATGGAATATTGTTAAGACTCGTTGGAAAATAAACAATTAATTCACAATTTGGGTTAACTAGAGATTGTCCCTAATTAGTTGACCACGACTGTTTATGTTAACTTCTAATCACGCAGGCCCTACTTAATAAAAATTGTATAACAGTTACAGTGACTTCACTGATCAATCAATCAAGAGTAATCAATTTCGTTTGCACGATATTAGTACACTATGTGCGTACAAGCACTCGCACTGCGTGCACGTGTGAGGTTTAACCGTTACATAGCTCTTATATACGTCAGTGTTTACTGTTACCTACATCGAATAACTGATTTTGGTGCTAAAATATAAGCAACTGCAAAATATTTTTGTTTGTTACAGAATGGCAACATGGAAAATGGCAAAGATTGAACAAGCATGAAATATATCAAAAAGTAATTCTACCGATGTGACTGAAACAGACTTGTAAGCTTTTATTTTTGTGTTTATTGTATTTTGTTCACAAAATATTTGTTATCGCATTTTTTATACAATATACAACGAATTTTTTATTGATATCATTGCCTTGTTCTGTTTCTAAGTAAAAGATGAGAGAAGAAAACATTGTTTCTTAGGCTTAGGGAACACCCAATTATACCCGTATACTGTAGGACTAGCATTTTATATATAAGTGAAGTTCAATAATTAAAATTAAGCTAACCTAATAGCTGATTAATAACCATCAATTCGCAAAGTTTTAAAATTTACATGATGCAAGTTTTGTAAAAGTTAAGTACTGTCTTATTTTTTAATAGGAAAAAGAGATAGCATGAGATAAGTTTAGTGACTTGCATTAATTTTGTAGGAGAATTACTGCATTATGTTAGAATGTGCAAGTCACGGTTATCTGGTAGATAAATGTCCTGAACAATGAACTGGCGAAGTGTGAGTAGGGCCTTGACGTTTGGATCTAAGTAGTACACGTCCGTCAGAATCTGTTTTGGTCAAAGCTTACAAACAAAAATATTGAACGACAATAATATTTTATGACGTCTTCCCATTTCTTAATTGCTAAAGATAAAAAAGAATTATAGCCTAATTTAGTCTTCTTTTTATACATATCCTGAAAAAGTAGCCAATATACGATTATGGGCTAAAATTCAATATAAAATATCCAACTATCACTCTATTTAACTTGTTTCATTAATTTAGATACATACGGACAGGTTTTTTTTTTACTTGTTTTGCCCTTTGGGTACGGTACTTTAAAAACGCGATGCAAGTTGGAACTTGCTTTATAAACTTGCATCGTGTAAGTGTGCCTTAAATACTTGTAATTCTTCTTCACGTTCGTAAGATCACGACAGAGGCCTAAATATGGGCGATCTAAATAACTCTGTCACCAGGTTGACCACTAACCAAACGATAAGAAGATACTTGTAATAGCTTTCGGTCAGTTCCAAAAAAGTCTTCCTTTACAAGAAAAATATCTATCCATTCTTACATTTTTATGTTAAAAGGCATAGCATTTTATCGAAGACTAAGCTAGTTAATAAATCTTTTACCACGAAACCCCTCGATTAGATACTTCGATAGATAGTACGTAGTAAACTTTTGAGATATAGTAGGTACTAGGTCGAACAATTTTGTAGCACAGTCTTTCTCTGAAAGACTGTGCACCCAGCCCACAAAGGGGCGTTTACCCTTTGTGGGTGTAGGTTGAGGAGAGGGACGGTAATGGGCTTAGAAAAAATATTTTTCAAAAGAAAAAAAAAAAACATCGTGAAAGTAAAACAAAATTTGGGTGTGCTGAAAATAATTGCTTTTCAGAGTGGACGGTAGACGAAATAAGTTTGAGAACCTCTGTTCTAGCACTCTGTAAGTAGGATGTATGAGTGTCATAGTTCATTTGTATAAAACATGGTATTTAGCCATTGGTGTTTTTTTTTCAAAAGATTACTATAATACATTGACGGAGATCAACTGCATCAAAGTACAGAATAACTTTCAAATAAAGTTATTTATGCAAACATTTACAGCAGTGAAACACTGTCTCTGCCCACCCCAATGGGAAACTGACGTGAGTTTATGCAGGCATATATACTGACACAGGCTGTTTAATTGGTGCAAAGCCATAGAGGTCTTATCTCTACATTGATGCAGTCGTCCGTCAGTATAAGAAGAAATTGTCGAAATTATGCCCATGTCAACTTAGTTCGACGATATGCTGTTTTCTTCAATTACTACTAAACAAAGAGAGACAACATCATTTACGTATTAACTTTAACAGGCGATAAGTGTGCACTTTATGGCTGTTAGTACACGTGACCGCTTCAAAATGCCGATTAGCCTTGAAATAGCAACGTTTTATATACAGTGGTTAACATTAGACTGATGTTAGTGACGTATTCTGTAGATTGATCGATAGTAATATATAAATAATTAAATAACAGTAACATAGCCAAGGATTGTAAAGTTGTGTTTCCACTTGCAACACCTACTATGGAAAAATATATTAAACTAACAATTTCTTTCGAAAAATTGCATAAGTCGCTTTCTGCGAGAAATACAGGCTTTACACTTGTGGTTTCTAGTTTATGCAATTTCTTCACATGGTCTTACTAGCCACAAAAAATTACTTTCAAAAGTAGTGTTAAATGCACATGAAAGCAAATTCACACGATGCAAAATTTGCAAAGCATGGCAAATCTAATCAGCTTATTGTACTTTGAAGCAAGCGTGGACGCAAGATAATAATGTTGCAGGTGGAAACATGGCGTTCTAGCGTAGGTTATATGTATAAGTATGAATATGGACCTTAGGGAGCCTACATAAGAATACATGAAGGCTCGACTAGCCTATAAATTGGTCTGAACCCCCCGACAATTAAATAACTACGCATGATCACGAGTATTCACGAGACTACAAGCTTTAAGCAAGAGACTAAGGTAAGAACTGTGAATTGTCTATGTACCTTACTGTATTAATAAATATTTAAGACTATACATGTGTATATGACAAGAATTGGAATGTTTAAAGGGCCATTTAAACTATGCAAGATTAAAGGCAGTCTCCGCCAGTAAAGTGCCATTTACACGATACATGTTTTGAAAGGTATTTTTCATCCTATTATATTATTTTCCTAATATGAATGTGTTTACGTCTGTAGTTTCTTGTATTTACAATTTCTTGCATAAAGCGAAGTTGATGCAAGTTGCAAGGCATTTATGCCATTTTTTTCCTTAAATATTTTGACACTGACAGCAAGAAAATTTCTTTGAAAATTTGTATTATGTAAATGAGGCATAAAACAAAGACACGAAAAATGTGGCATGCAAGACTTGCATAGTATAAGCCTGCTCTAAGGATTGCACGCCATCCCTACGCGTAGTCTTCAAGCAATCTTTTTTTAAAATTAAATATCTAATACACCCTTACCGTGTCATAAACACATTCCAATATGTCTATTTCAGTAGTATAAGTATAATCGTGATCATTACAATTCGATGAAACCGTATTGCTAATAGTAATCATAGTTTTAATAAATTATAAGTATAACTAATTGATTTATATACCTACTATGGAATCGATTCAAAATAATGGCTGTCATAGCAATTTGTATTATTTATTTTATTCCTTATATTTTATATTTACTAATAAAATATATTTGTCAAACGTACCTATTTATACGTTCTTTTATTTTTATGTGTAGGTACCTACTTACCATATTATGTAAGTTACACAACATACCTACATAATATACAGACTGTTATAAGTTACCTACATTTCCATTTTCACACCGGTCGATTTTTCAATGTTTATCTACTGTTTAGTATTCACGACACTGTCTTACTCTCCAGGGGAACAGCAAACAACGTAACACTTCTATATTACCGACCGACAAGGCCACGTATGACATAGGATTTATTACAAAACTAGCTGTTGCCCGCGGCTTCGCTCGCGTGGATGTTCCTTTGTCCTTCTTCCAGAATGAATCTTTTATTATCTCTATGCCAAATTTTATAACGATCCCTTCAGCCGTTTAGTCATGAAAAGGTAACACACAAACTCACATAGGTATGTACATATCTACAAACAGTTACTTACGCATTTATAACATTAGTATCATCATCATCATCATCGTTGTTTATTCTTATCAGATAACAGATTGATGAGAATTTATCATTTCAAACAATAAACCCGAGTTGACAAATATTCAAAGCCACGCATAGCTCATGAAGTTATGACGGTTTACGAACTATAAAAATGTAGTCACCTATTCAAAACGTTATCTGATCTCAACGACCTTCAACGATACGCTGATCAATTTATAATGTAACGATTATTTAGTGTTAGATTTTTCCCGCGTTGTATTTAAAAAAAAAAAAAATTGTCCGTATCCTTTTCCAGGATGCAATTTATTTCCATGACAAATTTCAAAGACGTAACGTTTTATAATAATGAATTTTATTAATTAACGGTCCACGAGAAAACGGTAAATTTCAGGTCATTCAAGACTATGCGTCTTGAATAACCTGAAATTTACTCTCGTGGACCCCATTTACATTTCGTACACCTCCAATTCGTTGACAAATACTTTGATGTCTTTGATTTAAATCCACAGCGAATCATGATTAGTTGCCGAGAGAATCAATATGTTTATATTAAATAGAGTAGAATTAACTCTTCCCACATGGTGAGGCTGTATTATAGTCCGGCAACTTCGTGCGCGACCGTCCCGCGGGGTGACAGACGTTGGCGGGGGCGAGGTACCCACGATGTCAGTGGGTAGCGGGGAAGGGAAACTCGTGCATCGTGTGTAGCCGTGTACTAAGAATGACGCGCTACCTCGCGCCCGCCACCGCGGGACCGCACCCCCCGCGGGACGGTCGCGCACGAAGTTGCCGGACTATAGTACAGCAGGACTATACCTATCCATTACAGGGAGAGAGGTAAAATGGATCTACAAAAATAAAACAACGTAGTTGCTTACACATATCCATATATATTCGCTGTATGTATTATACTGATACTGCTTGCTACATATAAACTAAACAAAGAAGCATGGCGACACATTGATTATTATTATATAATATATTTCCTGTACACAGGATGGGACACGACAGCATTATTTGAGTGTTTGTTTATTACATACACACATCTATGACTGTATACTAATACTTATACGAACAAAAATGCTTGAGCAGTGGAATGTGGTTTCATAACTTGCGATTATTTGCACTTACAATAACATTCAAACAATAGGTGAATAACAATAGAATTATTATGCTTTTGCCAACAAGATAAAATAAAAGATTCGACAAACATTTGATCACATTTATCACCAGTGTACCAACCAGTGGCACATTATATTTGTGCAAAATTACAAGCTACAATGAATAAAACATTATATACTTCGTACATGACGATTAAGTACAGAATAATACATGAAATGTTAAAATTAGGCCAATGTTTGATACGAGTTTCTAAACACTACAATACATTGTAAAGCTATATTTGGTTGTAAGAAGCCATTATCCATTCACTGAGTGAAATACAACTGATATCAAAATCTTAAGACGATGGTAAAACCTTCGAAAATTTAGCACCACATGTTGGCTTCTCACTAGGTATTATTTAAAATACTGATTTTGCAATTCATATACTCGCAATTGTAACAACCTTGGTCTTTAAATTGTCATGATTAAAAAATAAATGAGCAGTGTTTTGTTCAGGCCAATACATTGAAGGGTACATTTATTATAATAAATACAATATATATGTGTACAAATTGACGATGTTGAGATTGATTAGGACGACAATACTAATACGGCACAATCCACAGACAGTCCGCAGTTTTACGTCGCATGTGATCATGATCTATAATTGTATAAAAAAATCCTGGTGACATTGAGTTCTAAATATTATGAAAAATGGTATCGCCATTTTGTAATGACGTAAAACAAGGACTGCGTGTTAGACAATCTTAAAATTAAGAACAACAGGCATGACACCCTTTAAAATGATATAGTATGGTTAAGGTATGACACAAGAAGAGAGATTTGGGCAGCAAGGGGACCTTGCAAATTATAGTAAATGTGAATCTGTGGCGGCAAGAAGTTACAGAGGGGGCTCGTCCCACTTGCGGTGTTTTTCTGGAGTTAGGTGGACAATGCGGACATGAACAGCTTGGTTCTTTTCAAACTTCGGAGGGATAGGACAGAGACGATATATAACTTCATCACCAGGTAGCGGCACATACTCACCTTCGATGCTGTGAACAAAACAATGATCTTTGCTATAATTTTATTCATATATGAATGAAGGTCTTTTTTTCACCGGCAATGTTCCTTTTTCAAATGGTCTTGTTAAAAAGAATATAATGTATGCAGTGTATTAAAAGTAAACAGTGGTAACCTATTGTTTTATTTATTATTATATTACATGTAATGTTCAACCACATGTTAATAACAAAGTGAAGACATTTGACCTCCAAAACTATGTTACTGTAAACTTGCCACTTTAGGCACACAGTTATTATCAGATCAGTCTTAACAACTTTTAATGACTTACCATGTTGTTAATTAACTCATTTATGTCAATTTGTGTTGACATCGTAAAATATTACATACACTTACAATTTTAATTAGGTTCTCAGTAAAAAAAATCGTTTTCAATCAAACTTCATTATGTTTGAGCATGTTTTTTTAATTATTTGAATTTCTAATTTAATTTTCTGTTTAAAAAATCTAAGAATATTAAAAACATTGTCTATGACAAAGGAATATTTACTATAAAACAGTAAACTTGTAATTAATTAATTCTTGAGGAAAGTAACAAGACAAACTTGTTATACTACATATTATTATACCTAAGTAGTAAACAAAATCTGCTCATTGTATCGACGAGGATCATGCTTATCTAACTACACGTGGAAAAAAGATGTTTAGTATACAATTATGAATTAGATATAAGCATATTACTCACTCAGAAATATGCACGAAAATATCTTCGCCGCCTTTTTCAGGAGTTACAAAGCCGTGGCCTTTTTCTCGGCAAAAAGATTTGATTTGGCCACTTTCTAGCGGGTTGCCTAGCGCTCTCTCTGACCTAAAAATAGAACGATACGTTTAGATTTAAACTGCAGTCACTTATAAATCATTTTCAATAATTCTAGTTTGTATTCATATTAGATGTTATAACTTACGTCGATGCGGTCCGGTTTCGTCGCGTAATTATTGGACTTGGTAATTGTAGGTGTGAATTTGTTTTATTGGGCGAATCATCACTGTTAAAGCCGTAATCATTAGACATGACTACGGTAAAAATAGTTTTGCTCGAAAGAAAATATAAAATAAGTAGAACTTCGCAAGAAGGAAGAAAAACAAAATGTCAGTCAGTCAACCAAGAGCAAGACAACACAATCCCGAATCGCCTATTGTGAGAAGTACTGAGAAGTGTCAAAATCAAAATGAGCAATGAATAAGAAACTGCGTTCAGAAACAATAGGTTATTTGACGAAAAGACTCCACGAGAATTATTATTTAAATTATGTAAATGTTTATTTATTAATAAAATCAAGGAAAAGCAGTCCTCCTTTTTTGTGTATTGTTGTTATTTAATTTTTAATTAGTGTCAATATAGTTTTTAGTAGATATTAGTTGTATATAATATATTATACATAATATCTACAAATATTATTATAAATATCATATGTACGATTGCAAAATGCTGGTGAAATAATTTTGAATAATAATGCCTTAAGTTATCAGAATCATGTAGGGCTTCGTATACCTAGTAAGATATATTTTGACCAATATCACTGCCTTAACAATCAACTTGTTTTCCACACAGTAAAAGAGCTTAATCTGTTTCTGAGTGTCATCTATTTACGTCTAAATTTTAATTACGTAAGTAAAACTTAATACGAGAGTGTTAAGTTTTCCTGTTCGCTTTTTATGTGGTATCACTATTGGCCTGATAGATGGCGCCACAATGTAATCTTATAGCTGCCTCTCATAACTTCGGTTTTCTACTCTTTTGGGATTATAATGTTCTCCTAACCGAGTTTCATAGTACGATGGGACAGCAATCAGACACGACTGGAGACAGATCAGACGACAGAGAGGACCAACGGCATTATGTGCTTTCCGAGGCACCGCCAATTTCCAAACTCCGGGCATAAATTGTGACAGAAAAACCCAATATGTACCGAATAGGTGTAATTATATATCTTAGCGATAAAAACGGCCTATCTTTACAGCCGAACAGAACAGACAGAACTTGTACGTATCAATCTCCAAGTGTTGTGGCAAAATTTATTTCGAATATTGTCAATTAGAACTGCATCTTGCTAATAGCTATGTGAAATTTATACTAGGTACTATGGTATAATATAGTGACTAGTATTATATTATCTACTAGCTGTTGCCCGCGGCTCCGCCCGCGTGGTTGTCGGTTATCGCTGTAAAAACCTATGTGCCTATGTGTTATTCCAGACCATAATCTATCTCTGTGCCAAGTTTCATCCAGATCCGTTCAGTAGATTTTACGTGAAAAAGTAACAAACATCCATCCATCCATTCTTACAAACTTTCGCATTTATAATATTAGTAGGATTACAAGGTGGAACTAAACAAGATCTTTTATTTTCTGAATCAGAAATATTAATACTATAATTACTTATATAAGTACTGAGGAATTACCTTGTACTTGCTATAGTATATTTCACATAGCATGGGTATGTGACATTTGAAGATGATGATGAAGAATGATAGACGATTAATTTTGGAAATGTATCTATTAGCATTCTCTCTCTAGTGACGTTGGCAGAATCATCGGTATAACAAAACGGATGGAGCTATAACTACACAAAAAACCTATAGATTGAATACTGTATAGGCTCTTGATCATTCAAGTATCTACTTGGTTACATCTTCATCGTTGTCAAAACTAGCGCCGTGGCATAAGTTTTTTATGCTACAGCAAGTAGCTGAGTGAGGTGGCCTATTGTTAGTAAATTTGTTTGTTTTTTTAATAAAATTGGTACCTTGTTTTTCTGTTATTAAGCTATTGCATAGCTTCTATCGCGGGCCTTGAGCGTGGAGACCGAATCCAGAAATTCCGTAACGAAAATAACCTAACACTCCTCACTCCGACCGGCACAGCGGCGATACTTTTGTTAATGACGAAATCTCTAAACGGCCAATAATAATATGTCAAATTTGTGGAGGTTTTGATCGAAGAGAATTAAAAATAAGTAAATTATAAATTAAAGGTCAAATAGTAGCCTAAAATTTAATAAATTATGGTTGAATTTCGACCACGGGCGATCACTATAATCAATTTCACATAGCATGGGTACAGTGACGTTTAGCATTTAAAATATCTAGAGATGTAGTATTGATAATATCGAATTCAAAAATATCGATGATAAAAAATGATACTAAAAAATATGCAATAGCTTTACCGCGGCAGTCCCCAAGTGCTACACGTTTGTTTTTGTTTTTAAATTGTCAACAATAAATATTTTCTTTCTTTTTACTATAGATGCTGTCTAAGGGATTTTTTAAATTAAACAAAACTTACTGTACAAGTACATGTTACCTTTTGTCAATGTTACTTCATTCTTTATTAATTATCTATTCTATATTATATATCTATTACATATATATAAGTAGACACACAAAGCCAACCTTATAGTTGACATTCTACTACAAAAACTTAAAGTTAAATATCACAAACTCACAAAGATACCTTGCTAAGGCAAAATTAGATTATAAATCGGGACTAACAATTATAAGCGTAATAATTATAGTATGTTTCTCATAGCAGGGGTACGTTTGACATTTTAAGATAAATATCAATGAAAATAATAGACGATAAAATTAAAACATATCGACTAAATACTTTAGGCTCTTGATCATTCAATTGGTAAATTGGTTAGATATTGTTTTTTTTTTTTTTTTTTTTTTTTTTTTTTTATATACTACCAAGGTGGCAAAGCATACGGCCCGCCTGATGGTAAGCAGTTACCGTAGCCTATGGACGTTTGCAACACCAAGGGTGTCACTCACGCGTTGCCGACCCTTTAAAAACATTATAACTCCTTTCTTGAAGAACCCTATGCTATAGTCTCTTGGGAAAACTTCGGCAGGGTGCTCATTCCACAGCCTAATCGTACGTGGTAAGAAATTCCTCTGGAATCTTACGGTACGGCATGTTTGAGGTGCAAGGATGTGAGGATGAACTCCCTGTCGGTGGCGAGAGGTGCGTTGATAAAATGTGGCCGTGGGCATCATCTCGAAAAATTCCTCAGAACACAGCCCATTGTACAGGCGGTAGAACACACACAATTCAATCATTTTCTTTCATTTTCATAGTAAAATGTAACACGTCACAGTAGCCATGCTATGTGAAATACACTATAAATAGGAAGGTACATTTTGATTGTCAAAGTTTTTAATACTTATAATAATGACTTGTTTTTTTAAAGATGTGTTTTCTACTTGTCGATACCATTGTACATATCAGGACAAATTCTTTCTTCCACTGGTAGCGGCAACTTGATTCTTGGTATTGGTATGCCTTCCCAATCACCCTGTAACAAAAATAAGTGATAGAATGTTTTATATTTATATCCCCCGACTTTGTCCGGGTTAAACAATTTTCAGCGCAACTTTCTTTTTTTACATAAGAACCTTCTCCTAACAATAACAAACACAACAAAAAAGAATTACTGAAATCGGTCCAGCAGTGTTCACTCGTGATGCCGCGACCAAGGAAAATAGGAACTCATTTTTATATATAAGATTATTTTACATATATATATTAAATCCCGCCCGATGTTAAGCAGTTACCGTAGTCTATGGACGTTTGCAATCTCACAGGTATCACTCGCGTGTTGCCAACCCATTTTTTTTACACCAGGGCTTTAAAATGGGAGGATAGAAATACGTTTCTTTCAAAACGCATCTCTAAATGAGCGCTGGAGACCTGTACTCACACACAGGAACAAAACTGTGTAGTTATTTGGCTGTCTTCTGTAAGGGGGAGGTCCTTCCCCAGTCGGGCTTGCTAGTATGGTGCCCCACTAGCAAGCCCGACTGGGGACACACTATGTACCACAACACATTTGGGTTGCTATTATTATAAGTCTATCTGTATCCTTCCCTACCTGAAAACGACTTCCATCCGACTTGTTGCACTGCATCGAAATGGGTGACTCGGTATAAAGAGCATGTAGAGTGCTGGCCCTCAGGTACGTCCACGGCGTGATCGACAAGTAGTTGTTGCGAGGGGATGATACATACGAGATTGACATGTTATCCCATCTGAAAATATACATTTTATATTAGTAATGTCCTCCTAACCGAATTTCGGTCACGGCGGCTAATCTTAACGGAGACTAGCCATCTGCGCGGGAGATATTATAGTGCACAAGTGTGTGCGCAAACACAAGTGCACTCTTTATTTCCTCGCTCTCATAGTCCGATGGGACGGCAATCCGACACGACCGGAGAGAGATCAGGCGTAGGACCGTGCTTTACGTGCTTTCCAAGGTACGGGGGTGTAATCACCGTCAATTTATAAACTCCAGGCATCTATTGTGAATTTCTTAACAGAAAAACTCAATATCAACCTTTAGGCCCGACCCGGGAATCGAACTCGGGATCTCGTGATCAGCAGTCACGTACATCGACCACTGAGCCACCGAAGCAGTTAGTATTATTAGTAGCCTGTGTTCATTACGCAAATAAAGTATTATTATTATTCAGGTAATACTTTTTTTGCGTATTGAACTGTTAAATCTGTGAAATGTTTGAGTGTCTGCCATTTCTGGTGGTATGAAAAAGCTATAATAAAATTAAAAACGTTCGGCGAGCGGATTTAAGGAGAGATACCACCATACTTGTCACCAATCCCGACTGGGAAAGAACCTGCACCTTACAGAAGACCACAGCCACTAAACACAGTGGTGTAGTTGTGTAAGTACAAGTTTCCAGCGCTCATTTAGGGATGCGTTTTTAATTAAACGTTTTCCTATCCCAGGGAGACTCCATCTTAAAACCAGTGTTTATTTTTTTGTGTTGGCAACACGCAAGTGCTTCTGGTATTGCAAGCATCCATATCCTACGGTAACTGCTAGTATAAAATAAAAAATATTCGGGGCAGTCTTTCGGGACTACCGATAGAAGTGAAAAATAAGTAACTTGATAATTGTGTCTTTTTTCATAACACAATAACTACCGTCCTATAGATAGGACGGCAGTTATATTATAAATAAACAATACTGAATCTTAGTATCCACTTATTTAACCAAAAGGCGTTAACTAATAGGCTGGCCTCATGAATTTCCACAAAATTCGGTTCTAATCTGTCCTAAACTGCCAGCACGTACTCGGTCTGTGTCTTCTAGTTCATGATCTCTCCAGAAGGGAGAGGCAACAGGAGAGGTGTAGGAAAAAAATTACATATCTACCCTAATTACACATTTTCTCTCAAAATTCTATATAAGTAGTGAGTAGCAAAGAGTAACATAAGATATGAAATAATTAGAATCTCATACGTGAATAAATCGAATTTAATACAATAATCTATGGTGCTCAATCGCGACAATACTTTAAAGCTTTGAAGCTGTTCAATTTTTATTTTTGAATATGGAAAGCGTTCGGTGACGATGACGCGAGTTCAATGATCTTTGTTCACCCAAAAAGTGCTCAACGCGGATAATGACGGTTTCACTTCAAAAAAGTTGTTATTTGTTAATACCGTTGCTCAAACTTGAAGTAGTTTTCTAGCGCGGCATTGGAGACAGCACTCTTACAAACTTCGAGATCGGTGGCTGGGTAGTAATGCATGTAGTTGACGCACATCTCGTCTGTTATGGCGTGACCGCCGACCGTCGCGTTATCCTTCTCCTCTGTATTATATACGCACGTAGTTTCCAAGTAATCGCCCTAGAAATAAAAACAGATTATTGTTTGTTCGAGACTCGAGTATCATATAAGGTTAGGACTAAATATATTTGATAGAAATGTTGACGCAAAATTATGTGAATTTATGTCAAAGTCAAACTCATTTATTAATTTAGATCAAATACATGATTGATGATACTTATGAACGTAATAAAAACAAACGCCAGCATATTTTTTTCTTACGGCCAATTCGCTGACTAGGGTAGGGCCTTGAGAAGAATCGGCAAAAATCTCGAATCTCAAGTCACTCTTTTTAATCGTCAGAGTATAACATTTACAATTTGGTATGAGTTACAATATTTGTGGTAATCCTGTGTCAACAACCCAGATGATGACATAGGGGTTTTATTACGTTTAAGTTTTGTCAGCTATGTTGGGTCTTATATAGGGCAACTCTATTGTCCAATAAACCTTATATTTCTAGTCTATAGACTACGGTAACTGCCTAACTGATTACCATTAGGCGGGCCGTATGCTTGTTTGCAACCTAAGCAATATACGAAAAGTATTACAATTCAACACAACAGAAAAACTGTACCAATACTATTTTGTCTGCCCTGGGAATCAAACTCAGGACAACGCAGTCGCAAGCAAGTGCTAGAGAGTTTAACAAATGGACTAGGTTAAAAAAAACAATGGCAAAGATTCTTCTTCTTATCATTCGGTTAGTGGTCAACCTGGTGACAGAGTTATTTAAATCCCATATTTAGGCCCTTGTCGTGATCCAAAGACTGTTAACAGTCGGGACCAACTATTAACGTGTCCTCCGAATCACGGAAATTCTCAGATGAAATACCTCTATGCGGTCACCCATCTATACCTACTACTGCGCCTTTGGTAGCTTAACCCGCTGAACGTTTACCGAACAGCGAGTGCATCTGGCTATTAGCGCCTGAAGATTAAGATTAATAAAAGTGTTTTCTTACTGGTAAAACTGAGACAGGTTGATGCAAGATCCTGATTTCTTGGAAATGTGTGGAGTAATGCATGTCTTTGTTCAGATATGGCAGTTCCACTCCTTGCCGCGAGTGCCTCGTCCAGACGGCTATACCGGTCAAGTGCGTGTGAAGTTGACTACCGAATACCACGATACCATCAGACGGCAAACCCTGGAAACCAAAGTATAGTTCAGAAAGAAAAAAAATCCTGTTTATTTTTATAATTGAACTTCTATAGTTAGACTTCTTGAGAGCAAACACGTCAAATAGGTTCTCTTTAATTTTTCAAAATACCTGCATTTTTTATTAAAATTTATATTTCGCATGATGAATCTTTCAAATAACATAGATTGACTTAATTATTTATTGAATTTCTTATGTTAAATTGCGAAACTTAAATTTGAAAAGGCGCCTAGTGCCTACATTTCATTATACCGATTGAAATTTCCCAATCACATAGACGTAATAATTAGATTTAGCCCCCTTTAGTATAAAAGGAAAAAACATACAGTTATGTTCATCTTTATGATTTCTATATAATTAAAATTGGCTTTTAAAACGGTGCCCTTTTTATGCATGAAGCCTAAAAAGGCAAAATATTGTTGATCTTTATGTATTTCTACTACCTACTAAATGTTTATTACCACTCCAGTACACTGCGGGATGCAGTAACCGGTGAGCGGGAAAGCCTTCTGCCGGCCTGGAATGGCCATCTTGTCCGTATACTCCAAGCCGAGCTCCATGATGGCCGCGTCATACTTACGTCTCTGTGCAGTTACGTGCAACACTATACCTGAACTGTCCACCCAGTCTGAAATATGATAAACACAATTCTGCTCCAGATTTATTATACTTACGGATTCAAACTTCGGGCATCTATTGTAAATTACTTGATAGAAAAACCTAATATTATTTTTTGGAATTCGAACCCAACCCAATTTCTAGACCAACGAGGCAGTTAATGATGGAATAATGAACGAGTTAATAAACGTATTTTACCAGATTTGTAGGTGGTCATATTAATAGGTACTTACAACTACGAAATTAGATGGAAAAAATCCGCCGTTTTTAAAGGCTTCCTAGATAAGAAAATATCAATCTACAGTAATTGTTTAATTTAAATAATGTGTTACAATAATGTCTTCGTATTAGTTTAACACCGTATACTCCGTACTCTTGGAAGGCGCTGACACCTATGATACAGTGATTCCACTAGTACAGGAGCCAACGTTGCAATACTTTGTGCTCCTCTGGACCATTGTTTATGCTCATTCTTGTAAGGAAATGCAAATAAAATCTTAACAAATAAACATTATTATTATAGCTTGAATCAATGGCTTGAGTGGTTACCTCACCACTTTCCACTGCACGGCGCGTGTCAAATCAGAAGAGAAATAAAAAAGTATTGTTTACCATTCTTTAATTCAGGATTATTATAATGTACTTCGAGCATCAGGTATTTGTTTGCGTTTGGTCCACCGAGAGGCAAGCCCGCTTCTTTCGGATATATAAATGGTGGTGCACCCATGGCCCAGGCTGCTTTCACCTGCAACGATATTTTAGAAAGTCTTATATAGGGACAATCCCACCCACATGCCCACCGCTGTGACTCCTGTGAACCAGGATTAACAGCGTAGTAACCAACTGATACACCGAGCTTTGACACTCGTGCGTCCCGTGGACAATTAAACCTTACTGTTACTGTCTTGGACTCCGCAACGAATTTAATCAGAAGTAAATAGGAGGAGTTAGAAAGAAAAGTTTCCATTTCCCTCAACGTACGGAAATTCCCTCCAGTATGAGATTAAATCCACATAGTAGGCCGCTCCAGATGATACAGCATGAGCTTTACCGAACTCTTAGATATGTAGGTACCAATTGGATCAACATCATCAGCCTATCCCAGCCTGCATATGTCCAGCACTGCTAGACATATGGCTGTCTAAGTGTACGCCACTTGGAGATACCTCCAACAGTTCAACACATCGGCTTCTCGCATCCACCAATAGGATGGTCGTCTAAAATCAAAATGTCGTGTAAAACTTACCTTTGAACATGTTTTAGTGATTTCTGGTCTATCGGGAGCAAAACAGTTGCCTTCGTATAGAGGAATATCTTTTTTAGGATCCGAGTCGCAGTAGAAAACTTCCATGTGATGCACCAAGCCTTCATTGCCTTGGGTTATCGTGGACTCGAACTAAAAGTAAATTTATTAAATTAAAGTATTGACGGTAGTATAGAGAAACCAGTAAGTAATTATAGACTACAGTCGTCGTTACATCCTACATCTTGATTGTTATTTTGAGATGGCTACCTGAATTTATTAGCTTGCTGTAAGCTTAGTCTCCAATCTTGGTGCAGTTGATGTGATTTGAAAATTTGAATTCGTCAGCAAACTTAAAGGTACGGTGGGCAATGGAGATAATTGTACAGAACTGCTATACGACAAGTTCAGTCTAATTGTATACCAGTAAGAAACCATTGTATATATTTCTATGGAATTTGTTAACAACCAAATTTCACAAAAATATATATATACAATGTTTTTCTTATAAAACTAATCTTCATACAGCGTCCCTGTACAGTAATCTTCGTTGCCGTGTGTACCTATACGTTGTGTGCAACACAAGAATTGTCTATCAAAATTGTAGCAAATCTACCAAATGATTTAATGATTCTCAGCTTTTCGTAATATACATATCTATTTATAATTAATAATATTGTCACCTGCCTGCATCACCCAACAAATCCAGCTTTACCTGTATAATATGATGAATCTTTTTCGAAATAAAATCAGGCAACATGATAACATTACACCAGTAGGTCGTATCTCCTCCTGGGACTTTGATGTTCTTATTCGTAATCCGTAGCTGATAAGCATTCCCGACTTTAGGGCTTCCTAGAGGAGTTAGCAGACGAACTCTGATGAAGCCGTGGTCTTGAGATGGTGTGCACGATAATGAAAGACCTTTAGATGAGAATAACTTGTCGTTGCCGTGAGCCCAAATTACGTGAACTGTGCCATCCTGTAATAAAAAAAAATATTAATGCACAATATAATGAAATGTCCCGTTCAAGTTTGCCTCGGAAACATAGGATTAGTACCTAATTTCAAAGAATAGATTTAAAAACAATACACGTTATATACTGCCCGACTTATTCAATAAATAAAACAAACCTCAATAACATAGTCGTCGCCATCACACGTATCTAAGAACCGTTCAAAGATCAAACTTTGAGTCTCAACGTCCAGGTAGAAGCCATCGCAGTTCTGCTTAGAGTCCCGAATCAGTTTTCCATTGTCATCTGCGTACATATCCTTGAATGGAACATAAAATATAATAAGTATACCATAGTTAAGTACCTACATGGTGTAAGAAAACCTTAGGTGGTCATCGCGACACTGAGTCTTCGCCGGGTGTTGCGGATTCGATCCCCACGTGGGATAAATCGTATTTTAACAAACGAAAAAAAAAGGTAGAAACAATATTGTGTAGCCCACTAGTTTCACCAGTAAAAGCCAAAGAAATCGCAATGGAAAATTCGATTTGTATGAGCGCAAATAAAGCAAAAATTAAAGAAATTGTTAGGTAGGTACTCTAATTTGTATTGTATAGGTACATACTTTTATGTATAACATTGACAAAATATTTTATTTTATATACCTAACTCCCGCACTAGGGAACAAGCCCTGTGTCACGACGGATTTTACAAACACAATTTAATTGTTACTTCATCATAATATATGTATCCGAAACCTAAAGAGTTATTAGCAATTTATATAGAAATATGTAAGTAGCTACTTACCTCAAAATGATGTTTTCCTGTATAATCCGTCCAGAATAAGCAAACATCAGAATTATTAAATTTTCCTCTATCAGAAAATCCTATAGCAAACCAGTTGTACGATGGTCCCTTCTCTGCTACTGCAATTTGAAACTGGATCTTACTGACGGAGTAGTCCACTCGCCACTTAAGTAATATTTCCCCATTTGGATCCAACACTGATTCACTTTCGGCTAGCTGGTGATCTGGTAAGACATAATTTACAATAAATTATATAATCACCCAGACAAGGGCGTCACCAATGGAAGGAACCGCTGTCCTGCCCCCTGGGAAAACAAACTTTCGCGTTTATAAAATTAGTAGGATATCAACTTCCTTCCTTTTGGGCTATTGGCTGGCGACACCCACGACAGCTGTGCTTGTTTTCAGTATGCTTCGGACAATATGATGCATGAATATTTTTTTCAAACTCGAACGAACCTCGAAGCGGTTGACCTCTTTTTTTTCAGCTATTTATTTATGACAATATTATTAGAAGTACAGATAACTTACCTACATTTTTATTGATTTTATACGAAAAGTGTGGACAAATAAACATAGAAAGTCCCGCGATGATCCACTTGAGAGCCATTCTAGCACATTACTTTACGAACATCAAGTCACCACTAGTCTGCTTAGTCCGGGAGCAAGAGAGACAATGATGTTCTACCGAGGGAAGGTCCCTACGTAGGTACGTCTATGGGTATAGATGCGCTTATTGCGGTTCATGTTGGTATGCCGACGATTATCTACTAACTATTGAGAGATATAGACGCTAGTACGCTCGGGTGGAAAATTGTTTGGAGAAAATTTTCAGCAGGTTTCGCGTATTTTATATAATTGTAAGATAATAATATGTTGAATAATAAAATATGTAGGTACGAATCAAGTCTCTCAGATATCAAATTGATTGTAAAATATGTAGATACAGAAAAGCATGCTTAAAACAAATGAAATGACTATAGCCACAGAAAACATATGGTACAACGAGATTTATCGCTATAAGAACTAGTCTGACTATGGAAGAAGAGCATCCTCTATTAGAGCTTGGGAGACCGTATGAACTTTTTGTTTTTTTAAAAGACAACTCCCGCAATAGAGAACGAGCTCTGTGTCGCGGGGGACTTTACAAACATACAATTAACGGACACAAATTACACCCACACTCAGAACAATTCTTCGTGGGTCACACAAAGTTTTGTCCTGTGTGGAAATCGAACCCACAACCTCGTGCACAGCAGGCGCATACTGCGGCCACTGGACCACCGAGGCAGTCAAAAACTGAACTACCTAGGTAGTTTTGTTTTTGTTGGTGAGTAATTCCCTAGCTCTTTGTGTAATCATGCATCAATTTCAAGTTGTGGAAGCTTGTTATTGGCGGTTTTTGAGACACTTAGGCACTATAATAATTGTTTTGTAGCTGTAAGCTTTCCAAACAAAATAAAATATCTTATTAATAAAGCTCTGTCTCGAAACTCGGGTCGTATTAGAACCCACACACTTATATAGCAAATTATTTTCGATCCTAAATCGAAATTTGTATTTAAGGTTGTCATTATAAAAAAAAACAAATTTAAACCGAAAATAAATCGCTATAAGAACGTCTTAATACTGTCTCTATACTATCTCAATACGTGATAATATGTTTGGCAGGTTAGAACTTACGCAATAACCCTCGCTATTACGGAATGTACCGGTGGTGGCGGAGGGTGCCCTATATTAAATTCCTTCTCAATTACGTCGCCCTCGCTCACCAAGATGGGGCCGCGTTCCTAGATTCACATTTTATTTAATTAAAATATATTATGGCGTATGGATCAGCTGTTTATAGTTAGTAAGTAGGTACTAGTGTTTATATAATCTTATTTGTGGTGCTCTGTTAGTAATACAGTAAATTAGTAAGGTACCTACAGTAATTTAGGTATAATTTAATTGCATGTCTGATCTAAAACTTATCCAATACATTAGATACCAATACTACAAAGGTAACATCAATCAAAAAATATATATTTCTTTAAATATTAGGTTGTATCCTTACTAATATTATAAATGTGAAAGTTTGTAGAATGGATGGATGGATGTTTGTTACTCTTTCACGTAAAAAATACTGAACGGGTCTGGATGAAATTTGGCACAGAGATAGATTATGGTCTGGAATAACACATATGCTACTTTTTGCAGCGATAACCGACATCCACGCGGGCGGAGCCGCGGACAACAGCTAGTATATTATAAATAGTACCTAATATAATACATATTAAGCTTTCAAGATTCAATTGTTACATAAAATAAAAGTTAGTAAGTAGAGTGGTACCTAGTATAGAAATTAAACTTCAAAGAAAGAAATATAATATTTTTATTTAACTCCAATGTATGTTACTTTGTTTTTAAAGTTATACCGTGACTTTACTTTGGTGCGATCTAAATATCAGCGCTGAAGCATGGCGTACATAAATGCCGCAACACAGCGGACACTGGAACCAATTTTTACATCGCTCAGGATAACTTAGCCTTACTAATATTAGATATGTGAAAGTTTTATTGGTGTATTCTGTCGTCCTGCGCTTATTTAACTAGCGGCCCGCCCTGATTGCGCCCGGCGCAAGCCATTTTTTTACCCGTAGGGTTGAATTTTTACAAAATTTTAATGTAATTCAAGGATTCCAGTATCGCAAAATTTCAAGTTTTTAGCTCTATCGGTTTAGGGTCTGCGTAGATGAATCAGACATAACAATTAATTATAAAGATAAATATCTTTCTTTCATCTATTTGGCTTTTTTTTTCTCCACTTGCATGAGTCGCGGTGTGAATATATATTTTTTTAGTTTTGTAGGTTTGGCCAATTTGGTTTTAACCGCCAATAATAGGCAAATCAGTAATCCAGAAGTCGCATGAAAGGGTGCAATCAAACTACTAAATGAACAATAAAACGTATAATTATTTCGTTAACATTTAACGATACAGCTTTAAAATTAACTCTTAGCTGACAATGTCGTAGGCATATTATTATTACATATAGTTTTAACTAGTCCGTTAGAAAAACTGTTTTAAAAGGCAAATTCTTCAGATAACTTTATGAATTTTAATTTCAATGTGAACAAAGTCTGAGATTTTTTATACTATTTATGTGGCAAACAAGCAGATAACCTAATCCTATGGACGCTTGTTATACCAAATTTATCAACTTGCGTATCACCAAACAATTTTTTTACACAAGAGCTTTAAGATGAAGAGGCTGTAATCCCTGGGATAGTAAAATTTTCTTTCAAAACGTATCCCTAAATGATTATTTGGTTGTGGTTTTCTATAAGGTCCTTTCCTAGCCGAGCTTGCTTACTAGTATAGTGCCCTACCTCACTTAAAAATGGGATATTAAACAAAATTTCTGCGAATATAATTTCTTTGTACACACGGCAACAAAGTTAGCTGTACAAGGCCGATATATGAAGATTCATTTTTTAAGAAACCACTGTATATATTTCTGTGGAATTTGGTAAAAGTGTACAATTAGACTAAACCTACAGATAAAAATATATTTCACACAAATGCATATATTGGTTTTCCTAATAAACTAATATTCATATAGCGGCCCTGTACAGCTCACTCCGTTGCCGACCGTACATATTGGAATTAGAATTATACATAAAGTTATTTGAAGAATATGAATTTTTAAACAATTTCATCAAACAAATTCGATAAAACTATATAAATACGACGTTGCCGCAGCGACGAGTATACCCTGCTAAAATTCTATTTATCATTATCATTATTTTCTTTAACGTCTACATTGTTAGTTGTTTCACTACTTGGCTCCTTATCTTCACCACCATCGTCTGGTTTTACAGCATCAACCTCATTTGCGTTAGCTGTAATTTCTTTGTTTTCTTCTTCGTCTTGGTTGTCAGTAATCTGCGAACAACAATTATTTACTTTGACAATAATTGTTCAACAATTAATTTATAATTTACTTGCGTATTTCTTTATTGTCATTACTTATTGTATTTCTTTATTTCTCTGGTTTGAACTGCCATCAATTCAATAATAGGTCCTTTGATTTCAGAAGGCCATTGCCTCTATCAGCCATTATATTTTTAGCCTCACATAACATGGTATGGTAGCCATGGGATTTTGGGGACTTGCTAGTCTTTTGGCGTAGCGTACCGTGTAGTTTTTAACAATTTATTAGGTTTTCAAGCGGTGGTGGCCGAGTGGGAAAGTAACCGACTTGCACGCAAGAGGTGCGAGTTCGATCCCGGGCAGTACCAATGTGAATTTCACTTTGTGGAGTTTATATGTACGAATCAAATGATTCTGTGAAGGAAAACATCGTGAGGAAACCCACATGTCTTAGAAGAAATTCTAAAGACATGTCAGATTCACCAACCCGCATTAGGCCAGCGTGTGTGAATTAAGGCCTAAACCCTCTCTCTCTCTCCCTTGATAGAGGAGAGGAGACCCGTGCCCAGCAGTGGGACATATATGGGTTGCTATTATTATTATATTATTATATATATTAGGTTTCTATATTATAATACATAAACTTTCCGAAGAAATTCTCTAAATAACTGATGATTGAAAATTGTATCAAAAATCCGTTGACCAAAAACAAGAAACAGTATGATAAATAAATTAAAAAATATTAATAAATTGAAATAAAGCTTACCTCTTGTCTCTCAAACAACATAGCTAATTCGAGATGTTTAGTCTGGGGGAACATATCGACGGGCACCGCCCTCACGGGTAAGAATGGCGCGCCTCGCAACGTCTTCGACGAGGGACGCGCCAAGTCTATGAAGTTCTTCACCACCGCGGATGGACTACATGATATGTACACCAGGCGTTTTACTTTCTTCGTGTTACGGAGTTGGGTTATTGCACGCATATCTGTCCAATTTTAATAATTATGTGATCAAACAAAAGGTAAATAAAAACTTGGAATTTTCTATTGTATATCTTGTAATGTATATAGATTTAATATCAGATTAAAATTGATGTTGTGCCGATCAATTTTAATCTGTAACTTAATTTAGATACATTACTACTACTAGAAGAGGCGCTTATAGTCAAGGGCACTCGCTGTTCGGTTAACGATCAGCGGGTGCATCTACCCAGGGCAGTAACCCTACAGATGGGTGACCGCAGAGTGGTATATCATCTGAGCGTCGCTGTGCCTCGGAGGGCACGTTAAATGTGCCCTCCGAAGTCAGTCCCGGCTGGTAACAGTCATTACATCATGACGGAGGCCTAAATATAGGCGATCTAAATAACTCTCTCACCAGGTTAGCCACTAACCAAACGATAAGAAGAAGATTATTAGAAAGAAGGCGTGTTTGTTATGGCGTCGATTTCTTGAGAGTGTGGAGTGCGTCGAATGCGTGGACTGTACTCGGCTTCAGGCCGCGCTCATTGGCTGACACAATATCACGCTATATGTCACAGCCGTCATTGGCTCCTAGTAAGACTTGTCAACAAAAATAAATAATATAGTAAAAGTCACTTACGTAATCCAGCCCTGGGCGGATCCACAATCGCAATAATATCATCAGTATTGGCTCTGGCCAGCACTGACGGCAGTATATCCTCCGCCTTGCCAGCGAAGAACTCGCAGTTCTTTATATTGTTCAGCTCAGCGTTCGCTTTAGCATCCTTCACTGCTGCCTCTAATAACTCTAAGCCTAATACTTTGCCGCAATGCTGTAAACGACATAACATTAATGTAGTAACTAACCTTTCCCAATAAAGCTAGACAGAAGTGTATCATATCGCACTTACGCACGCTCTCACACACCCAGCGGCTGCCCGCTTTACGCGGGCTCCATCCCCAGTGACAGCGTCCGGGCGCACCGAGAACACTGTCTCTCCGCGGAAGGGTGCGGGTGTGCGAGTCTCCCCGCACCCTCACTATGGCGGCATCAGGCGCCGACGCCGCCCAGTTCGCCGGGGACAGATAGGATCAGCGAGGAGACTTTCCTCTCTGATCCGCTCCGCCGCCTCCTTCTGCGAGATGACGTCCTCGCAGAAGGATGCGACCGCCAACCACTCTCTGTCGCTGGTGACCATTGACCGCACCACGGCCGGCAGCGACAAGTCTACTCCAATGACTGCGACGAGGTCCCGGCGCTGCCCCGCCCAAGCCGGACACGACTCGAGCGTATGCTGCGCCGAGTCATCGCCGCAGCCGCATTGGTGGCAGACGGGACTCGGTTCCCTCCTAGCGACCTTGTGCAGGTAATGCCCGAAGCAACCATGCCCGGACAAAACCTGCACTAGTCGGAAGGGAAGGGTCCCGTACTGCCACCCTGCCCACTCCTACAAGATCGGCTGGAGTGCCTCCACGATCTTGAAACCGGCCCGTGGTCCCCCCCTCAGGCCCCCAGTCGACCTGACCACTGGGCTATGATGGCCCTGAGTTTAGTGTCCTGACTCAGCCAATATCAGCTTCTTCAATACATCTCTCCCCACAAAATGCTCTAGTAAGGTTTATGATAAGTTAGCAATAATTAGTTTTAAATATTATACACCAAAAATAAGTTGATTATTATCTTAACATTAAATACACCGTTATTTTTCAATGTTTAATAAAGTGTTTTTTAAATTAACTTCGGTGTGATCGACTACTTAATACATGCACTCACGTTCGCACGCACGTACACCCTGGCTCACACGCACGCACGCATCCACATACAGTTAGTTATCAAGAACCATCAGGTCTTCTTCACCCTTATAATGCTACTTACTTCTGCAAAACATAGTCCAATGGTCCCAGTGCCACAACATATATCTACTACCGTGGAGTCACTCTTCACTTGACTCATTTCGATAGCTTTGCTGTACAACACCTCAGCGCCACCTGTGTTTATCTATAATATAAACACAACCTATCATCAATTTATATTTTACTAGCGACCCGCCCGCGCTTCACTTCAGTTTAAAAACAAAAAAAATCTTAAACAGATCTAAATAAAATTTGGCAAGAAGACAAGAGTGTACTTTGAGGGATATACAACGATTCTCAATAAATAAATCAATTAAAAATATTAATAAATACTATACTATTAATAGTACTAATGCTATTATTATATAATCATGCTTTACCATAACAGGATCTATAATGAGAGCTTTCTTTAGGTAACCTACGCGACACATTGTAGAATGGCAAATAAATATTACTGATTAGATAATAAGTGAGCTCAAGTTCGAATGCTGTGAAATTTCTAAAAGGCCTATGTCCAGCTGTGGGCGTCTTTTGGTTGAGATGAAAATCAATCGATACTACTTACTAGATGGCGCTTAAGTATTCAATTTAAAGTACAGAACGGAAACAGTTTTTACCTGAAAGAAGGCCTGCGGCGATATCCTGAATTGTTTGCCTAGTATAGTGTCTGTGATGTGTGTGGAGCCTGACAGATGTACCGGCTTTGAGGGCACATCGCCTACTCGCCTGCAACATAACAAATACATTAAATGTATGGTAATTAATTTTGAGAAACTATACAATATTTTACTAATAAATTAAAATGATTTAAAGCGATAACACTATGTGAATATTATTAAAAAAAAAAAAAAAAAAAAAAAAATAGGGAGGGAGGGATCTTGACAGTGTGATTCTGGTCATAGTAAATAGTATGATTAAGATTGATTTGACACGAGTTGTATATCACCGAGTCGCATCGCGTTCATCTTCGTCACACTGTACAAAATGCCAAATACGTCAGATAATTTAATAATACTGAATAGATACACGCATATGGCGGATAGCTGTATTTTTTATATTTTACTGTACCAAAATTAAAGGATATCTCGCCTTCAAAATTACCACAAAGTGATTATATTTATTGTGACAAATTTGAAGGCGCCCTTAAATCCTTACAGATCTGAAAGTTTGTGAATCCTAATAAATGTGAAAGTGTGTGAATATGGATGTATGAATGTTTGTTACTCTCTCACGCTAAAACTACTAAACGTATCTGAATGATATTTGGCACAGAGATAGATTATAGTCTTGAATAGCATATATTATAAGAATAAGTATGATTTGAGCATGACTCATGAAAGTTCTATGTTACTGTTCTAACGCCTATTTCAACACAGCTGAGTTCAATTTTTTGGGGTATTTTAAGGCAATAGAAAAAAAAATGACTAGGGATTAGGGATTAATTTTTTTTTAAATCTTAGTGTACTATGTTGAGCAGTTTAGGCTCTGCGTTTATGAATAAGTAGGTCAGTCAGACAGGACCATTAAATATATATGTATTACAAAGATGACAGTCATACCTTTTGTTGATCAATTCAAAATATACAGACTTAATACCGCAAGCAACGGCTTCCTCAGAATCGCAATGCTCTTTTAAGTCCTTTTTTACTTCTTCAAGTTCATTTTCGGTAAGTTTCTGAAGGAGAAATGATTAGTCTAGTTAAAAAAGGAGTTCGTAGTTGATTAATAGCCAAGTTGATCGTCAGATATGCGAGACCAAGCAAAGCTGTTGGTTCTTTGCATGATCTCTCTCCAGTCTTGAGTCCCTGTCCCATTGGACTAAGAGAGTACCTATGTTTACGCTATAAAATCCCGCGTAAATTTTTGAGGGTATTAATATGATTAAAAACTAAAAAACTGTGCAATAAAGGACTTAGGTTCTGTCAAAGTCAAACTCATTTATTAATTTAGATCAAATACATGATACTTATGAACGTCATAAAAACAAATGCCAGCATACTTTTTTTCTTACAGCCAATTCGCTGACTAGGATTGGGCCTCGAGAAGAATTGGCACTTGGGCCACTCTTTTTAATTGCCAGAGTATAACTGAATATAATATATTATATAAACTACCTACTCAGATTGTTTAATAATGTGTGTACTTCCCAAAAAGGTTTAATTTACGATAATAAATGAAACGCACCTGTGGAAACATCGCAGCAATAAGCATTACATCCCCAGTGGCAATAGAGTTTCTAACAGTGAGGTATCGCCAGTATCCGGAATAGTCCACTGGAGAAAATGGAGCCAACTTTGACTTGCGGACAAAATCTTGGAACACCTGAAATATAAGTATAATGTGAATAGGTAAAGACAAAACAGTAACTATGTATTTCTTCTTTACTCCGTTTTTTTTGTCGAGTACCACTTCAATCGTTGGTGTTATCAAAAGAAATTTTGAAAACTGTTAAACACACCCTTTATTTAATTTTATGGCTTTGGTGACCAGAAATTAAACTACATATCAGCAGTTTCATCCCATATTAAATTGTCTAAGTTGCCAGTGGACAGCAATGCGGAGCAATTCTATGACTTAATAAAACTGTTTTTTTTTTGTTTTTTTTTGTTGTTGTAGGGCTCCGAGTATGATTTTTTTTAAACATGTAATTATTGTCTATCTTACATTCAATTCAACATAGACTTGAGCACAGAATACTTAATAGTACAGGTACAGAAAGTTCACTCAAAAAATCATTTAAGCAAATAGCAACTTTGTTCGTACACAATAGAGCGCAATTCAGCTACCACAGCGCTAACAACCTAAATTTGATATTCACCTAAATCTTGCCTCTCTTTCTATCGCATATCTCTTCTCTCTTCTAACGACATTAGGGTTGTCTTGCGGCTGGCGCTCGTCTCGCGCGCTTGCCTTTACTATACTTAACGCAAAGACTCGTGGCAGGCGGAACAATAAAAAGTGCAAAAGAGACAGCGCACATCATTTTCTTTCTCACACTTGCACTGTTTATGGATGACGTCACACAGACTCAGAGATGCGCGTTGTTTGTGTACGTGCGTTTATAGATATATCGATTATGACGTACCAGCAACTTGGTGATTTATACAAAACAATTACTCAACTCGAGGGTTACCTAATATCTAATTACTTCTAATCACCCTCAGATTACATGATGTGTAAATATAAGTATAGAAATTCTCAATAACGATCAACACTTTCATGAGCCCATGTTTGTCCATCGATGAACCACATGCATTCCATATTATCGATAGTCCAGTAATTTGCGCGTGCACATCCCTGTTACAAAAGTGATTTATGGCACCGACTGCCACGAGTCTTTGCGTTTAGTATAGGCTATATTAATACCTATTATATTTTCATTATTTATTGTTGGGTAGGTACTTAGGTACTAGTAGCACAGATTACTAAAGAGTTACTACGTAATAGATACTTCACTCAGAAGAAAATTACCAATACCTACTGCTATAATAGCCTACTCTGTCGCGTCAGCAACCGCTGCATGCTAAAATGTGCCTAAATGCTCAAGCGTACAGTTGTGATTGCTTCGCACCGCGAGATCCCACAGCAATTACGGGGCTGCCTCTTTGATAAAATTAAATTAACATAAATAACAATTTGTGTCGATTTTATTGAGAACTGTGAATATGTTCTAACTATATAGGTGGTAGTTTAAAATTGTTGACTGTGCGATACATCTAAAACATAATTATAAAGGTCAGTGTGTAATTTTTTTTCTTTCTAAATTCTCGGTTATTAAATTTGAATGTAGAAAAAACTAATAAAACGATTAAAATTGAACAACGTGCGTGCGCTTCGCTTGCGAAAACCGCACTGGATTTTATCCGCCGGCGAATCGACGGGCGGTAGGTAATTAAAGCGCGCAAGTACATGGAGGGACGGAGGCCTAGAGGCTACGAGGCTAGTAGTATTATTGATATATTATGACAAATTACTATAACGGGTTGTAGCTGTTGCCCGCGATTATGTTTTTGATTAGGTATATAACAAATTGGTTTGTTTGGAGCCATTTGTCCAGTTGACATTTAAAACTATTTACTGATTTGACACTTTCCGGAAGTTTATCCCACAAACCTATATCGACTTGATTGAGTGATAGGCGGCTTATATATTTACCCAAATAGATACAATAATCATATAATAATACGTATCCACAGGCACTGTATTATCTAGTCTACATATTATCAAAATATTGCTACATCTAGGTATCTACCTAAAAATTGTATATTGTGGTGATAACATGTATTTTTTTACCTTTCAATGTATACAATAACCACTGAAATATTAAAAAACGAGAGGTTGGGATCCTTATCATTATTTAAGCATCCAAATATTGTGCAATATTTTTTTGCCTTCAATTACTTTAAACTATTTAAATAGCGAAAACAAATCGGTGACGAATCACGACTTTGAGTGAGTAACGTAGGTAGGTATTTACGTAAGTTCGTGCGAACCGACTGGCGGCTTTGAGCGCGCTCGTCACTCAACTGAATAACTTTTTAGAAATGGACTGGCCGGGTACTTGTAGATTCATTCCTAAATAGCGGAGTGAACCAGGCCTGACTTTAGTCAGGTTCAAAATAAATAGTTTTCGCTCATAATATAAATAAACAATTTCAAATCGAACTCACCAAAACAGCTTTTTTCATTTTATCAGGAATATGTATCATAGATTCTATAGGTGCAACACCAACTACACCAGTAACATAACTGGCCAGCCTAAACCCAACAGTGGGCAAATTTGTCACATCATCAATCCCAATGGTGAACTCACACTTATTTCTGTATCCTAATGTATCTGGCGACTTCTCAATGGGACTTAATTCAAAACTAAGACCATTATGCTCTTTTCTCTTTGCTTGTATTTCCTCACGTCTACTATGGTCTATTTTCCATATCTCATTATCAAATTTCTTGAGTACATCTAGTGCTTCTTTAGTTTTAAGTTTCAGCTAAAAATCAAAGAGACTATGTAGGCATATAATAAAGGTAAAAAATTGGGTCTTCATGTAGTTCAATATAAACTTTAATTCATAAGATATTTACATGAATAATTATTAAAATAAAAGTAAATTAACCTAAACCACTTACAAACAATCACATATTGGATTTAAAGGTATTTACCTATAAATAAAATATCTGATTGAGGTTGCAGTTTTGAGGAAAGGTGCTCAAAAGACTGGCCACATGGCCAAGTAAAAGCTAACAGCCAGCCTTAGGATGGTGAGATGACTCCATTCAGTACCAGAAAGTTTAATTAAACATTGTATTTGTTCAAATACTTCTAAATACAAGCAGTATGCCCCAGCTTTGGATTGGGAGGTTCTTTTTAATTTTGCATTGGGTCCCTTAATTCTTTTTTATTACAATATATCTTAATGTTATTCACTGATAATGTAGCTTTCTATGGATGAAAGATTTTTTAAATCGGTCCTGTAGTTTTTGAGTTTGTTTATTATTACAAACAAGAAAATAAAAATACTAATCCTTTTCTATTTATAATATTATATAATGTAAAAGTTTATGTGATGATGACGATTCATTTAAAATAGTAAATATAAAGTTACCTGATCCGGATAATCTATATTCCAATAAGGAGTTGTAGCATACTTTAATTTCTCATCCTGACTTGCTTCATCTTCCTTCTTCTTTTTCTGTTGCCCTGGACCCTGTGAGTCCTGTTTACGCTTTTTAACAAAGGGATCTGGTGCTGGCTTTGCTTCTTCTGCAAGTAGTGTTTTGCCTGAAAAAGTAATTAAATTATGTAGTTAGAAAATTTATTTAAGTATAAAATGGACTTGATTGCTAGGAAAATGTGGTATTTTAAATTGTTTTGCCTGGCCAGTGGTAAGTCTAAAGTTTGACAGTGTGCCACTGATATTGAAGGTTACAGAATAAAGTAATATAAATTGGACATTTGAATGTACACAGCATTAAAATGAGGGTATAATAATAATAATAGCCTTTTATTCCTAAACATAGGGTTACAAGAGGTCCCTCGGTGTGCCTTTTGGCATAGGCCTCCTCCAATTCTTTCCAATGGGTCCTGTCCCTTGCTACTCTCATCCAGAATGGTCCCGCTGTCTGTTTCAAGTCGTCTTCCCATCTCCTGACTTGACAACCCCTACCTCTTTTGCAGTCTCTTGGTTGCCAGAGGGTGACTTGCTTGCCATTTGTTAATGGGGTGGCGAAAATGAGGGTAATAGAAAATTATACTATAGCTTCATTTTGTAAATCTACATAACTTTGCTCAAAGTTATAGTTTTCAAAAGAAGAATAATAATAACATCTTAGAACAACTCACACATAGCCATTGGATCCCAAACTAGGCAGAGCCTGTACTGTGATAACCAGACAACTGATAAACATACTTACATATTTCTAAATACATACATATTTTAGATAAATTACACCCAGACACAGAACAAAGAAATGTTTGTTATTCTTTTACATAAAAAATACTGAACGCATCTGGATGAAATTTAGCATGGAGATAGATTATAGTCTGGAATAATACATAGGCTACTTTATATCCAAGAAAAAACACTGTGATGGGATTGTATGTATGAGTGGAAACTAGTAACATGATAAAACAAAGTAAGCAAAATGAAAATAAACAGTACCTTTCCAAAAATAACCATTAAGTGCTTCAATAGCTTTTGTCCGCCCCTCATTATTTTGAAAACACACATAAAGCCATTTACTTCCATTCTTGGGTCTTTTTATCTTACTACTGTTCAGTCCTAACTTTTGGTTCATAAGCTTTTTTAACTCCTGAAAGTGTAACATGAAATTAAATTCAAAGCCTTTTCGTAGGTCCTGAGTATGTACCTATAGAATTCCAACAACATTATTCATCATAATAATTATGGTATTATTCATGATCAAATTATTCTGCACGAACATAATTTTATATTTTTATTTTTTAATCAGGCGGCAAGGTGGTGAGGCCGGTGTAATGAATTGATGATCGGTTACTCGTCGAAGTTACGGAAATACATGCATACCCTTTGCAACATTCTCACCGAAGTTCACAACATAGCGTTAAAAGTCTTTGATTGATTAAATAAATGAATGTAAACATACGGCAATTCCATAGAACCTGGGTAATCCACGTAGTTCTATTTTGAATAATTCCGAAGAAAATCCACCTTTATCTAAATATGCATATTCTTCGGCAGCTCCAGTTTTCTCGTCAGTGTCCGTGCTATTTTCAATAATTATAGCTGTATTTTCTTCAGCCATGGTTAACTTGTAGGTTAAGTAAATAGAAAGAAGCAATGTCTTATTAGTACATACTTTAGTATAATATTATGTTTATCCAAAGATAAAAGATTCACAAGATAGAGTATATTTAAAATGAACTTTAAACGTCGGATTTCTCTTTTCACGTGAACGAAAAGTCATATGAAAAAAAGAGACAGTTAAACTTTTAACCTTGTCATTTTTTGTCACTGAGTCAAAACCTCGAACAAAATCAGTAGGTATTTATGTGTATAAATACTCACAAGTGTCGCTCCTGTCATATCGACAACTTACGTATCGATAAATCTATCGCATAAAATTAAATGTCCTACATATTGTTTTCGAATATCATATTTATGTAATCTGTACAAAACCAACAATGGCTGGATATTGTAATTGAAATTTAATCGTATAGTAGTGATGCTTGAAACAATTTCACAAAGAAATATTGAGAAAACAGATATTTACATTATATTTACACTCTTTGTTTGGAATACAATTTAATGCAACTTGTAAGTAGTAAGATACTAGTAAGGTTTGGTATTACTTCAGCCTTTTATATTGAATTTGAAAAAGTATCTTATTTTCTTTATTCCATACCTACATTTGAGAACAAAAAAAAGTATCGGCAATATTATTCATTCATCTGAATGTGTGGAAAACAAATTTAAATTTCTCTTTTGAGAAGCAGTAGGTAATAAAACAATACCAATAAAATAAAACATCAAAATGATTGTAACATACACAGTATTTATATTTATAAGTACTTATTAATGACTTATTTTTGTTTACAGGCTTATGATTAATTGACCACTAAACAAAATCAGTTTATTAAGGCTGACCTTCACTTGGGTCAACGCAATAGCCTTGCGACCCAAAGTACTTTAGGATAAGTTACTTTTATTTTAATAACTATTCTTGTAAATATATTTTAAAATAAACGTTTCTTTTATTTATTTTAACTTTATTGTACACCAAATTAGATACGTAAAAATAAGCCTTAAGTATTAGAGAGAGAACAGTAAATGGATTTTTATTCTTATTAATACATCTATGTTGCAAATTATCCTAAACAATATGCTTCGTCTAAAGTATCAAAATGTTAAGTACTTATTCTTTATTTGATTCATATATGTATATGAAACGTAGGTATATTGTTAGGAAATATTAAATTTAGTCACATAGGTAACTAAAAGTTTTCAGAAACTGATATGTATGTCACATTTGATTTAATTAAAGTTTAAATAAAAATACTGGCGTGTAAATTAGTCGATAAATTTCTAACTTAATTACATCACTATTAACAAAATCTCAGGTACATAAACTGTCAAGTGCTGAAATAAGATTTTATATATTTAAGATTATTGTAAACAGAACAAGCTGAAAATAAAACACGCATATTATTTCACGTTCAGATTGTAAACAGTTTTAAACTACTTACATTGTTATATTCATTATCTACTCAAAAGCATAAATACAGAGGTCGATATTTTCCGATGGAAATATATATTTTGGGTATTTTCCAATAAAACCCGCATTCTACCCAAAGAAGCCATAGTTCTTATATACACTAATCAAAGTTTTTCCGAAATTCAATTCAAACTCACGAGAAATATTGCAATTTTGGAACAAGGTATTGAGATCCGTACGCACACCGACGCTGATTCAAAAGTCGGAACACTGTATGTATAGGTATGTTACCTCCTGTCATATTTCCTCCTTGGGCAACAGCACCACCAAAGAGAAACTTCATAAAAAAACGTATTTTGTCTATGACTGGCCTGTTGGTCTAGTGGTTAGTGACTCTGACTGCTACGCCGGAGGTCGTGGGTTCGATTCCCACCCAGGACAAATCTTTGTGTGATGAGCACGAATGTTTGTTCTGCGTCTGGGTGTAATTTATCTATAATATGTATTATTTAGAAATATATAAGTATGTTTATCAGTTGTCTGGTTACCATAGCACAGGCTCTGCCTAGTTTGGGATCAGATAGCGATGTGTGAGTTTTCCCGAAAATATTATTATATATTATTATTATATTTAATATTATGACAACTGAATCTATTTGTCAACAAAACTTTTTTCGACAGTTTTTATTTTTTAAATCTCGCAAATGCTTCGAAATTTTTCATAACATGAAGCTGTTTGTTTATAGTATGTGGCATGTAAATGTAATCGATATTTTTTCTCTAATATAGACTGCTAAGTCAAACCGTGAATGTCCGCAGCATCTTTTTGCATTTGAAGGAACAAGAAACGAGTAGGTAGTTAAATTTGTGAAACTGATAGAACAGATTTAGTTACATGTGTGAATATCCAAATGTTTATACCTGATTACGTCCCCATATCTCAAAGCAATCATCAATTGTAGAATAGAAGGTAATCCGCAGGGGTATTCCGTAAGAGCAAAAACCGTGCCACCGCAAAAACCGAGCAAAATCTGGCTGTCAGATTGAAAATCGGTATTCCGTAAGAGCCCTTTTTGACGTTTAGTCAATAGATTGTGCCGTCACCGAGCAATCACAACTGTCAATTTTGCGATCACAACTGTCAGTTTGCACTCAGACAATCAGCCGGCCGGGTGGATTACCTTCTGTAAAGTGGTGTAATGTTTTTGGATAAATTATTTGGTCCTTAATGAGGTATCTTCCAAATAATTTATCCAAAAACATTACACCACTTTTAGAAAACCGATATTTTATTTGACTTATCTTGCAGCCTGTATGAAAACAATGGCGTTATTTACTTGTTCTACTTCTGCTATTGCTTTTAAATCCATTTTTTGAACTAAAAAAAATATAAACACGTAAACAAGCCTGAACCGTGGTATTTTTATGATTATACTAGATTTATACTAGGGTATGGGCGCGTATAACTTCAGAATAACGATTGTATGGACAGAAATGTCAGCGCTATACTTGGTATAAGTTATACTTTGTTTATTTGACATTTTGCTAATTCTCTGTTTATTCTCGAGTATAACTGTTATACCATGTTTATTTGTAAGGCTGTTAGGGTTTCGGTGAAATCTGTATTTTTTTAATCTGAGCATTTACAGCTAAAGTCCATCCCATGACCATTCAAATAAGCCTAAACACAGCTAGATTACTTACATTCTTTAATTATGGAGTTCGGTTGCCTAGCTTCCGGCTTCATCATAAGTTCAGTTCCATTGTACCATTTTCATTTGCTACATTATAATATCTTAGTAATAGTTGCTTAACAACCTAAAGGAGACTTATCTAATTGCTATTCGTGTATGTTATACTTATAATGGAGAAATTCAGATGGCCATTTGTCGTCTTCATTAGTTTCACTTTATCAAATTGCACTTCTGAATGCAACTGTTTGATTTGTTGAAAAAATGAAATTGCTATATGTGTGCCTATAACTTTTGAGGAGTGCCCTCAATTCCTCATGGATCCATTCTATTGATGAAAATGGGAAAAATAATATATATAAATATATCATAAATGACGGAGTTCTGCAGTAAAAAACATTTAAAAAAATACACTCCTCGCTTTTGAAGTCGGTTAAAAATACAAGTAGCTTACATAATCTCATAGAAAAATACCTTACAAACTAACATAGGTATTTAAAAAACGTATAACTAAACACATTTTACCGGTGTCGTGTTACACCTCGCTGTTGTGCAATCATTTTTTTTTTTATACTCCCAGGTAGGCAAACAAGCATACGGCTCGCCTGATGGTAAGCAGTTACCGTAGCCTATGGACGCTTGCAACACCAGGGGTATCACTCGCGCGTTGCCGACCCTTTAGAAACCTTATAACTCATTCGGTCGCAACTGGAATACGCCACATGTATTTGGAACCCTCTATATGACAAATATAACGACCAAATAGAATCAGTACAACGCAAATATCTTCGTTACTTGAATTATAAGATTCAACGTATACGGTTACCATATGAAATTCTTCTCAAAAAATTTTCCCTAACAACTCTCAATCAAAGAAGAATGTACCTACTTTGATCAAATGTTTCTTTATAAGATCTGTCAAAATAAACTAGATTGTGATAAGTTCCAAACGAACCAAATATATTTTCGCATACCTAGTCGCTCAGTCCGTGTGGTGACGGATTAAGAATACAAATGTCACCACCCCTTTCCATCCCGAAGGGTGTCGTAAGAGTCGACTAAGGGAGTAAGTCAGGCAGACAATATCCACTGCTAGAGAGGGAAAACTCGAAACAAAACCCTATACCAACCCGTCTGGCCAGCGTGGTATAGTAGGCTAATATCCCACCAATTGTATGGAGGAGACCCGTGCCCAGTAGTGGGACGTTTATGGGTAGAGATGATGATGATGAGTCGCTCGCAACGTATCCGTGACACCTATGCTCACAAACTATTTGCTCCTTCATCAAGCAGGACAAACGCTGGTGAACGAGCACCTTTAAGGCGGATAATGAAAAGTTATAACGATAATTTCACTGATATTGATATATTTGCCTTGTCTATGTTTCAATTTAAAACACAATTAAAGAACAAATTTGTCTAAATTAAAATATTATTAACATATAAATACAACATGTAACACTGAATAAATACCTACTGTACGTTACCTTTAACTTAATTTTACTCATTTATACATATGAAATAAATTTCAGCATAATTGTCTCTAGTGACACCATTTTGCCATAGTTGCTTGTTACTAGTTTAGTTCTATCTAATATATGATATGTTGTAGATAACGGTGCTGGGTGCGTGATTACATTTAAGTTTTGTTTTAAGAATCACTGTATTAGAATTAAGCACATTACGCAATTGTTTGTTATCTCGAAGAAAATAAAATAAATAAACTCCTTGAATCCTCCGCGAAAACGTCGATACACAACACCCTTCGGCCAAAACTCTGCCTTGCGGAATGTGTCGAGACCATGCGTCGGCAACCGCACCACAAACGAATGGAAATTCGTGCTATGACGCGGTACCAACTTCTTTGGTCGTAGTCTCACGGCTGTGGCCATCGCGGCTGCGGCAATAAGGGCAAGCGGCACATCGTGCTTCCGGTTCCGACCCCACAAGATGTTTCGCTTCTTTCGGCAACGTTGAAGGGATAGCAAATAATTAACACCATAAACGTTTTTAATCAGTATTAATTTATTTACTTATCACAATACATGTTTTGTAATCTAAGAGCATATTCTGCACATTCGTCCTAACACCAACAATTTATTGTTCGTAGCCGCTGGGCAGAGCATTAACATGGGGGTTGTGGAATAGGGATTTTTGGCCATCACCCCATGGGAAACGCTGAAAAGAAAAAAATCATAGTTACCGTTATTTCACATTAAAATTAAGATATAACAAGGTAAGGACGGGGCGGTATTACAAGTGCTGCACCTTTATTTTGAAGTTTGGTGAAATCGAAATCCATCAGCCGTGCCCATATGGGGCATACCATGACATCGTTATGGCGATTTTATTAATTAGAATTTCGTATGATGACAACCTTAAAGCTAGAAAATAAAATTCGAATTATGAATTTCAAAAGTCGAATTATGAATTTCAAATTAAGATTGAAAATGAATAGCTACAATGACGTCATGGTAGGGCCCCTGATCTGTATTAATAGCATTTTCAGGTTCAACAGCATTGCCGTGGCACTATATCTGCACAGTCAGTCTATAATATATAATAGCAACCCATATATGTCCCGCTGCTGAGCATGGGTCTCCTATCCTCTATCAAGAGAGGGAGAGAGGGTTTTCACACATGCTGGCTTAATGCTGTTTGGTGAATTATTTGTATTAGTACATATAAACTCCACAAAGTGAATTTCATATGAGCTCCCTGCCGAGGTTCTCCCAAGAGACTATAGCATGGGGTTCTTCAAGAAAGGAGTTATAAGGTTTTTAAAAGGTCGGCAACGCGTGAGTGACACCCCTGGTGTTGCAAACGTCCATAAGCTACGGTAACTGCTTACCATCACGCGGGCCGTATGCTTGTTTGCCACCTTGGTAGTATAAAAAAAAACATTGTTACTGGTGTCCAGGATCAAACTCGTATCTCTTGCGTACAAGTCAGTTACTTTCCCACTCTGTCACCAACGCTAATTAATAATAATGCTACTGTAAATTTTTTCTATGTATTGTCATTTTTCCTTCATAAGGCAGAATTGCTCAATTGTAGGTTCTGGACTAATATGAGCATTTATTAATAGTTGCATTTTCAATAAATAATAATTTTTCGAGCCATTACCGCCGATTTATTTATTGTAACCGACAACCAAACTTTACAAGATACCATTTTTACACGCTTTTTATTAGCTTCACCTGTATGTTTGTAACCGACTTCTTTGGGCGCGATTTTGACCCACTTTAAACGGCCAGATTTCGTTCAAACTTTGTAGATTTATCGAGGACCAATGACAATACACTAATTTGATATAATTATAAATAATATTACTAAAAAGTAAAAAATAAATAATAGTTAAAAAACTAAAAAACACAAAGTTTTGTCCTGTGTAGGAATCGAACCCACAACCTCGTGCACAGCAGGCGCATACTGCAGCCACTGGACCACCGAGGCAGTCTAATTTAAATTGCCCTATAATATCAAAATCTAATGTAAAAAATAATAGTTAAAAAAAACACGCTTTTTATAGAAAACCGAACTAAAAAATAGAAAATGAACCTGCGGGTTTGATTCCCACATAGGACAAAACTTTGTGTGACCCACGAAGAATTGTTCTGAGTCTGGGTGTGATTTGTGTCCGTTAATTGTATATTTGTAAAGTCCCCCGCGACACAGAGCTTGTTCTCTAGTGCGGGAGTTGTCTTTTTAAAAAAGAAAAAAATATATATATATATATTTGTAAAACCTTTATATATTTTAAAATTTGGTGGTTGTCGTTTACGATATGTTGGCAGCATTAGTTCGATTTATGAATTATAGTGGGTATACCTTTGTGCGCACACGCAAGTACTCGAACGGCACAAACTCGGGGCGGTCTTGGTGAGCAGCATGCTCCTGATGAGCCAGATAGGCGTTTACCATGCCCAGACCAATTGCAGGGAAGGCAACAATGAAAGTCATTTTCTTCCATAGCTTCCAGCCACCTGGAAACAAGAGTAGATAAAATAAAAATGTATATACACCAAAACTGAGGACAGCAGAAGAGCAGGTTTGCAGCTGTTGCATGTCCAGTTAAAATATTCATCTTTACTGGACTGCATAACTTGCTACGACTGAAATCACAACTCTGAATAGTGCTCTGTGATTAAGCAGTTTAGGTAGTCTTCTCTCTGCCAACTCTGCACTGAGAGCTGGATGTAACTTGTATCTTCGAGTCCCCATTGTGAACTATAATGATAGGCCTTGATGATAATAAAAGTCCCCTGCGTCACATGGTTCAGCTAACAGACAATTTCACAAATTATACTTACATAGGCTAGCCATTTACAAGTTTCCTACATGTGAAAAATAAGAATAATATTTTTCTAAGAATATTATTTCTGTTAGTCATAATAAATATTTTGTTTTAATGCTGATATGTTGCTGATACCATACCATACCATAGCATTTGACTTTGCATGCAATATGAGACAATTGAGTACTGGAAAGATAACACCTATGTTTGTTATTAAGTATTACTTCAAACAATCCAATACAGAATTATCATTTGTGTGAACAAGCCTTTGTATGGCACAGAATTACATTTATTAATTTGTAGGCAGAACCTTTTTTTGGTTTTATTTACTCTTGGGCAGAATATAGTACTACTGCAAGTGTGTTGGCCACTATCTAAAGTTTACAGCTAAGACTCTCATAAATCACAGTATTTTCTAAGCCCCAACATGTTTGATCACTTTGGAAACAAGTTATTAACCAAGGAAACTAGCTTTGCTAGCGCATAAGGGTAGAAAGGTTGGTGTGCAAGTATGAAGATATTCCTTTAGCCTATAAGGCAGTCTACCCTATTTAACCATTTCTTAAAGACGTTTGACAAATCTATAGAACTTATAGCTTGCTACATGATCAGAGTGTAGCACAAATTTTGAGCATGTCTTTTATACAATGTTTAAACCAATTTATACACTTCTTATAGTTCTATTGTGTATACAGAACATTTGAAAGACAGACATCTTGATGCTTTAAAGGGATCTATGATAAAATAGAGAACCCAACGTGCAGAAAAATATATTGAGTTTCTGGAGGTATCACTATACTGATATGCAGACATTCTAGTCTAAAAGATTAGTATTATGGTCACAGTTCCTAGCTGGAACTAAAAATACAAGGTATATATTTCCAGACAAGCCAGACTATAAATGTAGGACAATAGGTAGATTCATATTGGATAAGGATAATGAAGGCCAATAAACATTATATACCTATTAGGTTATTGCTGACAATGTGACCAATTAATAAGGTTATCATAGTATAAAGCATGTAATCGTCAAAGTAAAAAGGGATAAGGTGCAATTAAAAAAAAGGTAGTTTATGAAAAAGATAAGACTAGGTTATCCGATTACATAATTCAAAGTTTACAAAAGTCTGTCTCACCTCCGTGGCCTCCAGCGGTAGCGGCGTGAGAAGAAGCACGTGCATTTGTTCTAAGATATTGAACTGCAGCTCTTCGCAGAAGAGTATTCATTTTTATTGAAATAAATGTCGATTACAAACGAACGTAAAGCACTTGTCAATCCTTTCAATTGACAAGATAAAACAATGTTACCAGTGTGTAAATATTTTGATAAATCAATAATTTTATTTATAGTGTAAACTTTTATTTTGACGTGTAGTATCACTAAACTAATTTCTAATAAACTAATTTAATTTTGTTTATACACTGACGGACTCATAAACTGCATCAAAGTAATAGACGACTTTGAAATAAATATTTTAACCAAGTAGTCAAACTTTCTATACAGATTTAAATTGAAACCTCTAGATTGGTTCGTGAACTTTAAAACAGTGTAGGGTCATATCCTTAAGTTTTAAGTTTGTGTACTGGAAAGGACCTTAAGACTTTTTTTGAAGAAAAACAGAAATTTAAGGAAAATTGGTTTAATTAAAAAATTGGTTTTAACAATAGACACAAACTTTATGCAAGGGTTTATTTATGTTTTAATAAGGTGTATTACCTCCACGTGCCCTTATTACGGATTCTAATCTGTTCCGCATAGATTTTATTAGGGTTATTAAAAGATCTTGCGGAATATTGTCCCATTCTTCTGAAAGTGCTGTTCTTAGTGCTGCCACTGTCGTGGGCAAAGGGTTTCTCGCATATACAGCTCTTTTTAAATTGTTCCAAACATGCTCAATGGGATTAAGATCCGGGCTGCGTGCTGGCCAATTCATTGTACGTATCCCAACCTCTTCGCAATATTGTCGAACTTGTGCAGCAGCGTGCGGCCGGGCATTATCCTGCATTAAAGTAAAATTTTCGCCTATGAATCCCATGTAAGGCACCACGTGATCTTCTAAGATCTCTGTTATGTAGCGATGTGCAGTCAAACCCCCTCTATTACCGTTTTGACGGACCATGTCTATGAACACAAGTTCTGTTCGCCCGTTCATCGATATGCCACCCCAGACCATACACGAACCGCCTCCAAAAGGAACACGCTCCTCAATGCAACTTTGAGCATATCGCTCCCCACGTCGACGATAGACTCTTCTGCGACCATCTGCACCATATAAACATGTCCTACACTCGTCCGTGAACAATACGGAGGTCCATTGATTGCTCTTCTGTCCAATTCAGGTGATCACGCGCAAATCTTAAGCGAGCTTGTCTGTGAGCTACAGACAACTTTGGACCATTTGCTGGTCTAAAAGGGGTGATATCCGCTTCCTTTAACCTTCTTCTTATTGTTCGTGCACTCACGTTTACTCCACGCACTTCATTAAGCTCTGTTTTGATGTTAACAGACGTGAGGAAACGATTTCGCAGGGAAGTTGTAACAATAAATCGGTCATCACGACCGGTGGTTGCTCGAGTCCTGCCTGTACCACGTCTCCTTCTGTAAGAATCTGTCTCCACAAACCTTCTGTATATTCTAGAAACCGTAGACTGGTTTAAATTTAAATTTCTACCAATCGTTCGTTGATCCAAGCCCTCCCGCACCAATGCTACAATTTGAGCCGCTTGTTCGGACGAAGTATCCATATTATGGTTCAAAAACTCTCGATGAGTTAAAAAACTAACCCAACAATTCTGCTGGTAACAATAATTCAATTGACAAAAGAATAAAAAATCAATGATAATCAATTTAAAACTTTGCTATAAATAACACGCAAATCTGATACTACGAGTAAATTTTCTTTTCCCGGCTATATTCATTTGTTTTACTGCAGTTCTATTTTTAAATTTTCCTTTTTTTTGAGATTAAGAGCCAGTCTTTCCATATTTATATAATTTAATCTAAAAAGTTATCATACTTATTAAAAAATCATTTTAAAAATAATCCTGAACTTTGATGCAGTTTATGAGTCCGTCAGTGTAAGTAATTCGAGTTAAAAGATCATTAGATTATTAAAGACCGGGCTAAGTGGCGTAAACTTGGGGAACCTCCCAAGTGTACGTCACTTGGCACGGTCTTCTATTGACTTCTATGTCTAGCAGTGGACTGCGATAAGTGATGATGACGACCTGACTGTTGTAAACATAATTTATAAATGGTTGTTTGATGACCAATCGTTATTATTATTATCATCAGAAATTTCGTATATTTCAGCTTATTACTGTACTTTGTGTACATACAATGGTTAAATTACCATAGCTGCATAGATAACTCGTTTCATGCTGTAGGTCGTCTTAGTAACTTGTAGCACTAACATTAATGTTAGCAAAACTTCCCGCGATACATGGATTATTCCTATTGCTGAAGCAGAAAGCAGTTTTCATAAACAAAAGCCTATGTTATAATTTTATATACCACAGCATGGGAGGAGTTGGGAATACGGTAAAAATATGAATATAGCATGATGCTAATGACTAAAATTGTAATTACACGAAATATAAAGTAATCAGGGGCAGTAGTGATGAAAGAAGTAAAATAAAATTAAAAAAAATACACTTCGTTCACTAACACTTTTAATTCACATGTTCTAAATTAATCTTTTATACGATCATGTTGTTATTTGACACCTTGTGATAGACCTACGTGATTTGTTTACATAAGTATTTAAATGTTTGCGCTATTGTCTTGTTCTATTATGGCAAAGGTTACCTACCAAACCATGGATAAGAGAAAGTATCGAAAAAAGGTAAACTTAAAAAAAGGTAAACAACATTTTAAATGTGCCTATGAGAGCTGAGGGTATAGCACATAATTAATTTATAATGAGGAGTAATTTGTTCAGAAATAGCCAAAATTGTTTGAAGTTTATTATAGTAAAATACATACAAACAAGTGTCTATATCTTAGACTTCATCATCATCATCATCATCTCAGCTAAAAGACGTCCACTGCTGGACAGGCAGTGGACGTCTTTTAGGCCTCTCCCAAGGATTTCCACAACTCTCGATCCTGAGCAGACCTTGTCCATCGGTTGCCCGCAACCTTTACCAGGTCGTCGGTCCATCTTAGACTTAGTTAAGTATAATAATATATAAGTAAATACTAAGTAAAACACCTACTATATTGTTTCAGAGTAAAGCCTCATTTACACGATACAAGAACTACTTAGGTAGCATACAAACATACGGCCCGATGTCAAGCAGTCACCGACGACACCCATAAACAGCAGTGACCGTACCCTTTGGACGCTTGCAATAGTTGCAATACCTACCAGGGGTATCACTTGCGTGTTCTCGACCCATTTTATTACACCAGGGCTTCTATTCTATTTAGATTTTTTAAGATGAGAAAGAAGAATTTTCAAAGCTTTGGAGTATCCCATCCATCCATGGAGTATCCCTGGGATAGGAAAACGGTTTCGTGAAAAGTCTTAACTTTTCAAGAAAAACAGAGATGGAATGAACACTAACATAGGCTAAATGGCGCTTAAAGCTAAAGGTCTTCCTTCCATGGCAGCCAATGAATGTATCTATGACAGCAAATTAAAGGTGTTATTAGGTAGGTACTCTCAAGAGCGGTCTATCATTAGGCCGTGTAAACTGAGCGACCTGCTTCAATGTTATAGTAATAAGTCAGATCAGAAGCCTTCAGTTGGCTTCAAAATTATAATGAAATATTAAACTTGCGTACACATACCTTTTTCTTTTATAGTGTTAAGTTTCTTTTGAGCAAACTCGGCAACAATACCAAGAAATACTTTGCCGACTGAAAAATCTGGCATTCGGATTCGCATATTGAAAAGTTAATTTTGCTTTTTTTCTGGTTCAAATGCTGTTTAACCTTCGTGGTTTGGCAAGATAGCTTGAACACAACTTAAAATTTTGAAGAATAGGAAGACAATTCTTCAAATTTAAGTTCAACTCTTGATTTATAGTTCATATGGTTTACAGACACTATATTTTACTAGCAAACAAAAAATGTAATTGAAACGTCAACTGAATTTATAGGGCCTTCCTTATGTCGTAAAATTATTCATATTTATACAAGAAAGAAGAAAGTTTTTGGCAAGTACGTTGGTATACCAAAAAGGTAGGTATTCATTTGCCATTCTACTATAGATATACACCTCTATGCACAGTTCTCTATGAACCTACCTCGCAGAACAATGACTGTAGCTTAAGCACATTTTTAACTAAAAAAATATATAAATGAGGTCTAGAAAAATGTTATGATAAGGACATTCTCTTCTTTTGATTTGGTCGATATCAAAATGTTTTATTTCGTTTTGTTCTGAAACTGGTCAATATTACAGGATATACGAAGGTCGATTTCGAGTGTTGCTGTTCATGGCCCTCAGGATTAAAAGCAGCACTTAAGACAATGTTCTCCGAAGTACCTACATACTTAAAAAAAAGGCCTTACATATGTCTTAAGTCTACGCCAACAGGTTGCTAACATTGGTAACAGGTTGCAGGGTTTTTGTCTGAAACCACTACTTAGGTAACAACGACATGTAACAATTGAAAATGGAGTACCTACTTATGGCCTTTGAAAAATAAACCGTAGGTATCTAACAGAAAGGACCCAAGGTCCCAAACACATTTGATAGGTAGGTAGCAGGTCTCTTTGGTAGCAGGTACCTAATAAACTTTATTACTTAAGTAAATTGTATTATATTTATTTATATTAAAGTAGCTTGATCAAACGACAAAAACATATTTTGGCTAGCTATACGCAGCTCATTATTTGGAGATTCTTCAACACCATTTGCAAAATGCTTCTTTAAAACGGCTTTTAGTGAAACCTGTAATTAAAAAGTGATAATTTTAATTTTCGAGCATGCATGCATGTTCGGTAACTGTGAATTGAGATTATAATTTTTATATTCTGTAATATTAGATCTTAGAAGATATTTTTTATTCCCTAAGCTAGATGGCGCCAGTTTTTATTACTGACTCACTGACTGAATCTATCCGAAAACATAAAAATAATAAACCGCGTAGTAAGGGAAGTATAACAGTTACATGTCCGAAATTTATTATTTTTAGTACAGACATTCTATTTTATTAAATACTTAAAGTAAAACAATAGGAGTTGTTGCAAGTGCGTTACTAGATGGCGCTGGAATATTTCAATGTAAGTTATGCAGAATAGTATAAGTACCTTTTTCATCTTCACGTGTTCAAAATTAAAGCCCATATAGAATGCCGACTGCTGCAGTTGTCTCAAGTTCCTCATACGGACCCTTGGGTCACGTTCTAGAAGACGTACGAGTAGGCCCCGAGCTGCGTTTGACAGAGCCGCAGCGTTGTCTGGCAAAGTGCCAGCAGAAGGCAGTATATGATGTTGCCTTTGTTCGATACTGCTGCTAGAAAAAACAAAGTAGAATTTGTCAAATCAATATCATTGCAGTTTTTTTTTGTAATTAAAACGCAGTAAATAAATAATGACTTTACACACATTTTCTTTCACAAGTTTATTTAGATTTTTTTAATGTTGTGGAAAACAAACATTAAATATAAGAAGATAAGAGCTGAGTTGCACTTTTCTGATTCCATGATAGGTCATATCGTTCTGATTTTTCGAAGAGAGTTTCAACGCCGCCGCCTTGCCACCCGCCGAGCATTGATCAGGAAGGTACATATACATTGGCATGTTATATTTTCCACAAATGAGTCTGTCGCTCAAAACTTATTTACAGCCAGCCAGTTTAGAATTTTAACTTATTTTATACTAGCTGTTGCCCGCGGCTTCGCCCGCGTGGATGTCGGTTATCGCTGTAGTTAACCACAAAGTAGCCTATGTGTTATTCCAGACTATAGGTAATCTAACTCTGTGCCAAATTTCATCCAGATTTTTACATTTTTTTTATTTGTTAGAGTAACAAACATCCATCCATCCATCTATACTTACAAACTTTTGCATTTATAATATTAGTAGGAAGTAGGATTTTTTAGAGACTAGAGATAAATTCACTCACCTGTACTCTTTTGTAGCCACATTGTCTGTTATATCTTCACCGTTACTCGTTGCTCGTTTACCTATCGCAGGCGTTGGATACTGAAAATAAAAAAAAAAATGTAATGTATTTTTAGGTACCTATATCTAATAATAATGTGCATCGTGTGTCTGTCTTTGTGAGGATTTTCTGAAGAGTTATGTGTCCACCAATGGATAAACTAGCATTGTAACAGAGACTAAATACAACCACAACTGTCAAGTTGTAACCAAGTTAACAAATCGAAACTTACGAAGATCTCGAATGAGTTCAAATAAAGTCAAGCCTGCTTCTCTAGAAAGCAAATGTATGGGATTTGACGTAACTTTACGACATAATGTCGTACACTTACGTCAAATCCCATACATTTGCTTTATATGCTATTCGATTCGACTACCGTTTATGCCACTTGTTTAGAGGGGCTGAACCGCATGGTTTCACTTAATTTACTAGGTATCATTAATTAACGATATTAAAAGGCTTTTGATATATATTTTTAATCTTTACTACTTTACTAGCACTGTGGTTAAGAAAGCAAATTGTAAAGAATGGAAATATTTTAATCTTAAAGATATCTTATCTTAAGCAGGGAAATATAAGAAGAAAAGGTAGGTTATACTTATGTATTTAATGCATAGCCACATTATTAAAAAGCGAGAAGTATGAAATTTTAATTTAGTTGAAGATTACAAACACTAAGAAAGGATTTCTTTTCATTAACCTGAAGAGAGATGATAGGGCAGTTCATTAGCTAGCTGTCATCATATAGTCATATAGCCAGCTAAGTAGCGGGCAAAGCATACCACTTTTTTCTAACATATGGATGCAAACGTATTGTTTACTTTTCTATCTCATAAAACTTAAACTAAATACAATATTTCATAAATTATTGCTATATAGAATGCTAATAGTGACTTATGTATATTATTATTATATATATTTACTAGCGGCCCGCCCCGACTTTGCCCGGGGTAGGTAAATTGAAGGTCCTTATAGTGATATAAACTATCCTATCTCTCAAGTTGGATCGAACTGCACATGGTGTGCGAATTTTATTATAATCGGTTAAGTGGTTTAGGAGTCCATTGAGGACAAACATTGTGACACGAGATTTATATATATTAAGATTATCACCTAACTTTAAATTCAAAAAGAGAACACAAAGGAACTCCAATCACAAACAGGTAGGTGTAATTCAAACTCAATCGCAAACGCATGCGAGCATGTTAATTTATAATCAGGAGAGCCCATCTCGGGCATTCGACGCGTATAACTCCGCACTTATGTAGTCGCAGAGCCCTAAGGTGCAGGGGGAACGACACTACAACTCGTCCCACCTCGTTTGAAAAGAAAAAAGTCAACATCACTGGTTCGGCTAAAAATAGGGAGCTTGCCCCTTAATTGCACACTTGGAATTTACAGCACGATTTAATGATTGTTGCGAACTTGCGAGTTCAGTGTGGCTTAACGAGAGGGCGGAGTAATGGAACCAAAGATTGGGAACGTAATTAGTATATTGTTGTACATAAAAATGTTATTATGGCGTCAGAAAAGTGCAAGTTGCGATACAATACTCGTAAAATGAAAATTTATAGCTAATGTGGACTTTCATTACTTTTATCGTTTTTTTCTTGGTTTATTCTCGGTAGTACCTCTTAGGTTTCACAGTAGATGTACTTAAATAAAACTTATATAAAAAAGCGCTATCTTTTTACGGGTTCTGGGTGAAGTAGGTAGGTATTACGCGTGCGTATCGACAAAATTTTGCGTAAAAGGAAGAGATAAGAATATTTAATTAAGTAGCTAATAAAAAAAAAATAGAAAACAGATTTCTTATGTGTTTATCTATCTTGTGCACACTAATCTCCACAATAGCAGAGCCAATTTGGATGTGTTTTACAGTGATAAGATTAAAATTAAAATTAAAAATATCAGGCATAAAATATTATTAATCATAGGGATTAATAATATTTTATGTAGAAAATCCCGCGGCTACGAGCACAGAGGTAGAAGCTCGTGGGAACCAAGCTTCGATTATATTATACATAGGTATATAATCTATGGAACTAAGTATGATATTTATATCATGTCCCAAATATGTAGTTAGGTATGTACCTATCTACCTTTTAAGGCCTGTTCAACTTGCGGTGTTAACTAATTAATTATTTGACATAAAGAATTATTTATACATGTGTTGCGCTTAAAGCTTTTTTTAGTAACTGTCAGTGAAACGACAATTAAAGAGCGAAGCGCCCCGTTAGAATAAGCGATGTGACTACTAATCAACTGTTATCTTTATCATGGAGCCGCCACAGAACGCGGGGGCACAATGAATGTTTATATTTTGTTCTGGTCACGATCCGACCGCGTTTCTGAATAAGAAATAGTAATTTAAATATGCAGATTTTAGTTTAGTTACCTACTATTTTTTAGATTTTATCACTTTTTATACAACCTATAAATTATAAGTCAAAGAGAATGCAGTTGAAAGACGTGTTGTCTACAAAATTGTAAGTTGATTTCCACAACATTTAAAAAACCTAGTTTCTAGGTATGCACAGCATCCTACTAACCTTTCTGGATATCAGATGAGAACACAGGCATCCTAATTTGTGTGGTATCTGACAATATTATTCAAAATATATAGATTTGTGCAACTTTACGCAATAACTATAGAAATGCCAATAACTGGTACGACGTCTACGATTATGAAACATCTGAAGAGGTTTCATTACAAACCATCGCATTGTCGAACCCAGCAACTCCAATAGAAAAAAATTGGAAATACTTCCACAGAATTGCGCTAACCTGCGCTAATTTGACAAAACCGTCGCAGGTTCTAAGATATTAAAATATATAGATTGAAGATCCTGCTGTTGTGAGGTAAGTTCGTAAAGAAGACGAGTCATGGCGACATAACAAGCTCAAATTTTCGTTTAGGGGAGAGAAATACATCACTGTCTTACCCCTACCTAATATCATGAAGTCCATAACTCATACGCTAGTGTTAGTTAGTGTCTTCCACGGTTTGATTGACACATTGATTCATATAAGTAAACAATAACTAAAGAAAAATATTTACTGTAAAATAGATAATAAAACAACCTTAGTTTTATAAAAGAAAAAAGAGCACTTAAATAATAATATATTACACAACCATTGCAACAAATATTAATACTTACATCAATGGGTATATTATTTTTGTTGAGATGAATAAATTAATGACTAAATTTTAAGACCTTTATTCATTTCAAGTCTCTTGTTCCATTGATTAAAATTGCAAAATAAAAACGCATTGATTGCCTATACATATTTAAATTCTTATTATATTGTTTTTTGGAAATAAATAAATAACTATTAATTTCGCCGTATGTTATGTAGTAGTAGAGGTCATTATTATTATTTTCAAGTTTCCTTACTGGGACTGCCTCGTTGTTTCTATGGATGCGCTTATGATTGCGGCCAATTGTTGTCTTGAGTTGGATATAATAGGTACAATCGGTTTTTCCATAAGGACATTCGCGGTAGCTCAGTACGGAGTCTGGAATTTTGCCCAGTATTCTGTGCCAGTACCTAGGTTGCCGTTAGCGGCATGTGGCTGTCATACATCTCTGCTCAATTTTTTGGGGAAAAAAGATTAGGATTTTTTTTAAATTTTTGCTTAGTATACTTTTTTTTTTTTTTTAAAGACAACTACCGCACTAGAGAACAAGCTCTGTGTCACGGGGGACTTTACAAACATACAATTAACGGACACAAATTACACCCAGACTCAGAACAATTCTTTGTGGATCACACAAAGTTTTGTCCTGTGTGGGAATCGAACCCACAACCTCGTGCACAGCAGGCGCATACTGCGGCCACTGGACCACCGAGGCAGTCAGTATGTAGGTTGACTATTAGCGGTTTATGATCAGGTAGGTATATTATATAGGTATCATAAAAAAAAACTATGGCTTTACACAGTTACAGTACGGATCGCAAGGGGTAACTAATAACCTGTGTTATTAGTTACCAGTAATAATCTCTTTCTTTTTTATCATTTAAAAATAAGCAATTATGATTACTTAGATATATTTTAATAACATAAATTTGACAAAAATAGATACTTAAGTATTAAAATTAAATTGTACAATGTCTACTTAGACTTAGTTACACGAAAACCGACTTTAATCATTCAGAAATAAGCAATTATGATTAAATATATTAAGATAAAGTATTAAAATTAAAATGAATAATGACTACTTAAACTTAGTTACAGAGAATATATATGGAGAATATGTTTTAGATAAATTCAATTGAATCAATTTATTTATATAAAATACATAACATGTAGGTATCTACATGTTTTAATACTGAGTTTTTCTTTAGAGTTTTTTCCATAGCCAAGAAAACTCATTATGAACATGTATTTAGAACAGCAGTGTGGTAGACACCATTTTCCTGTTCCAAAATAATTAAAAATCGAGATGAATTAGCTGAATTCAATCAATGATTTTTAATTTACAATAAAAATCTGGCATTCATAGAAAATTAATAACTTTGTTCAAAATTATGTTTTTTATTATTTACAACCGTAAACAAGAATATAGCAACAATTTATTCATTTTAATTTAAAAAATAAATTTTGCAGTAGGTAAGGAAATATGTCAGGTACTCGAAAAAAAAGATCAATCTTTAAAACTCCAGCCCCTCTAGATAAGTGGCGATAATCAAATCGATAATATGTCAAATCCCATATATTTATTTTTTTGACTTTTCGATTCGACTACTGTTTATGCCACTTGTCTAGAGGCTCTGAAAAGGATTTCGATTCGATGGAACAACTCGACAAGGGTCGAACCATGACATGGTAGGGCTCATGTACTCACACAGGTTCGCAACTACAACGCTATGTCTGGCTATTTGGCTATGGTCTTCTATAAAGTAGAGGCCTCTCCCCAGGCGGGCAGGCGGGCTTGCTCTCTTGTGTATTGCCCTACATTTTCTACAAAGTAACGATTGAATGATATTTCCCTTTAAGCTTTACCTTTTATGCAAACTAACACTTATCCGAGGAATTACATACCTACATGATGATTCAGATAATGAATCCATTGAGTGTAAGTCACTTTTAGATTCCTCGTAGTAAAGGAAGTAGGTACTATTATAATTACATTTCTATGTAAGTGTAACTCATTATGGTAGTATAAAAATGTCGCAGATACGTAAGAATTTTAATATTTTAACAGAACACCTATTAGAATATTGATGTTGAAGTGAATACAGTGAATTTACTTTATTTATTTATTTTATATTTAATTTTAAAATTAGTTAGGTAGCTTCCTAACTAATTTATATTAAAAAATATAGAAAGAGCCTCTCTTTGTACCTCCCTCTATATTTTTTAAATATAAGTTGTAAAAAAATATTAATGGTCGATTAACTAAAAAATGTTGACTCTCATTTAAGTTTTGTAAGCTAATTTAACTTCACACATTCACAGCAACGTACTTATAAGCTATAGTTTAAAAAAAGAAGAAGGATCTGCCATACATTATGCTATAATCATTATTAAGGGAGGACGTCTATGGGCATAGTCATAATCATTATATTGAAGGCATGGAATGCTATTAACATACTACATTAAAAATATTTCTTTTATATCGCCACAACAGAGTCGGTATAGCTATCTTAAATATAATGAAGTTGAAGAGTTTGTTTAAACTCGCTAATCTCTGGAATTACCTGTCAGAGTTAAAAAGACCTTTTTGCTCTTTATAGCGCGCTAGCGGCACGTCCCGCTTTCGCACGGGTGGACATTTATTTAGTGTCGTAGGGATCTCGTATTTTTTTTCAATTAAATATAGCCTATGTTAGTAGTTTTTGAGTTAAATCGAAACAAACAAATAAAAAAACAAATCTTTATAATATTAGATACCTAGTTTAGATTTATAGAGAAAATTTATAGGGTTTATAACATCATGCTATGGCCCAAAGGGAGGATTCGCATAACAATAGACGTGACACGGAAGAAAAATCCAAATTGAATTTGGGTGAAATTACGGGAAACAGCTAGTACTAAAAATATACTCGCAGAGTAAGCTGAAAACTTTTTTGTTTGAACGCGCTAATTTCAGGATCTACCAGCCCGATTTGGAAAATAGTTGTTATGATAATTAAGAGTAGAGCAATAACAATAAACGACACGGGAGAAAATCCAAATCTAATGCGATTGAAACCACGTGGACCAGCTATTGTAAAAGCACACGTCACAAAGTACGAGTGACGACAAGGCCTTGATACATGGAAAGTTTATCAGATATTCCTTGGCTGTATGAAGATGACCTTTATCAATCATTTGGTTAAACTAGCTTAGCTCTATGCTCTATACAAAAATGTCGTAATTCTATCACAATGACAGTTAATTAAAACCTATTTGACGAATGATTGCGCATTTTGATTATATGACAGTCCTGGTACATTTGCGAACGAATAATGGAGCATAATATCAAGACCTTGACATCACGTGATCGACGCCCGCGATGCCATTGTGAAACATATCCAAAATATTATCGTCGAACATGTCTTTTGACAATACTTTTATAATATTTCAATGTCAAATATGGTATGACGATTAAAAGTGTGCACATCGGCAATCGTCCTGTGATTCAATGTTGCACATTTAAACTCATCTTGTACAAAGTACCTTTGTCTCTTGATCTTCCTTGAAATAAGTTTACGATAGAAAGAAAAGATGATGAAGAGTACAATAATACAAGTACAATTTTTAGAGGATAACATGATGCATTTTGTGTGGGCGGATATATAATAAAATACCTAATGATATCAAAGGTCTACTTCCCACTAGCAAATTTAATAAAGCTCTTAAATCGTGGTTGCTAGAAAAACGATTTTACTCTGTATCCGTAAATGTAATAATTAATTAATTAATAATGGGCTTAATCATAATATAATATAATAATTGCTGTCTGATGGTCAATGTAATGATAATCTATGTGTATGTAATCTCAATGTGTTAACAATTGGATATTTGATTATTAATTTTTATTGATGTCTGTTTAATATAATGCATGTCCTCAAATATTTGTATGCCTAATTGAGGCAGAATGTATAAGGAAACTGGTTTATATTGTTACCATCTCATTGTTATACCTGCATTCTGAACAAATAAATATTATTATTATTATTTTTATTTATTTAAAATCGAATAAATATATTAAGGTACAAAAAAAATATTTACTCAGAGGTAATAATAATAAAAAATACATAAAATACTACCAATTGAATTATTTACAATATTATTTTTGTTAGTTAAATTACATTCATTATTAGTATTACGTTAAAGTATTTATATAATAAATTACCTCTATAATATGTAAATATACAATACTTCTATGCATTTGTATTTGCGAAGATGATATATGTACCTACATAGAATGCCAATATCCAAACATTTTGCTGTTACTGTACAACATTATTGGTTGATAAAATATTGTAATTCTTTGTCAGAATCGATATTCAATCTGTCTGAATACGTGACGTCAGCCTTTTCAAATAAATACATCGGATAATAAAGCGTAAAAATATTTTTGAAACATTAGATCCGTAAAATATTGTAGATAGCACCTAAAAATGTTTAAAATAATACCAATGACAGTGAAATAATAAATTATAAAAAAGGTAAAAGAAGAACAATATCCACTCAGATTAGGGTTAGGTTCCACCCAAGCTATCTACAGCGGCAATGGTATTTAGACTGCATAGTTGGTTCAGAGCAGTATTGCCCCTTTGTGGGCGCTAGAGGTCGAGGAACGGGGCGGTAAGAGGCCCAGAAAAAATAATTCCTATTAATAAATTTCCTCGCGATACAGGGCTTGTACCATAGTGTGGGCGTAGATTAAAAAAATGAAAGATGTAGTTTCCTAAAAGAAGATTGAGCGGAAACATCAAATATGCGACTTCGATGGACGTCAAATTGACAGTGCGGATGATTGCTGGTTAGTACCTAATACACCTTCGGTTTGACAAACAACTACTTATAAGCTATATCAGCTGTTTTATTTCAGATAGCGGCACGTCCCGGCTTCGTGTGGACATTTATCAAGTTTTCTTAGAGGGTCTCTTAATTTAAAAAATATAGCCTTTGTTGCTCGCTATAGTTGAAAGAATATTTAAAATTGGTCCAGTAGTTTTTGAGTTGTTTCATTATCCCAGGGATAGTCTCATCATAAAGCCCTGGTGTTAATAAATGGGTTGGCAACACGCAAGTGATACTTCTGGTATTACAAGCGTGCATAGGCTACGGTAACTGCTTAACATCAGGCGGGCCGTATGCTTGTTTGCCACCTAAGTAGTAAAAAAATACTAATCGTTTGTCTTTATAATATGCGTATAGATAGATAGACATTTGCATAAAATATAATATATTTTGTATAAAAATAGGTATCACCTTGTTCTTTCAGCTACACAAAATTATTGAAGATACCTAACTTTTTCTCGTATGCTGATATAACCTAAGCCTTAAATGCAGCTTTACAAAAGCTCCGGTTCTGTTGTCTCTGCTTTGGTGGAAACAGGTCCTACCTAACATATTACGGGACGCATAAACCGCAAAGGCAGCTTTGCATTCAGCCAGGTAGAGCAGATGTTTTGTATTCACTGATCAGAAAGATATCCTAAAATGTCATTGACTTTAGAAAAATGCTCTGCCTAACACGTTTTGAATGGCTACAGTCGTAAATATTCACAATTATTTTTGATTGCAGTCATTGTAATGCGGATTTATTTCAAGCAAAAGTAAGTAATCTACTTTGATTTGTACGTTTTTTTGTAAAAGCAATTATATAGCACAGTATAATAACACATTATTATTATATAATTCGGAACTATAAACAGACAAATTGAATGAATACCGCTATCTAACGTCACAATATCACATAATTATGCAGTAGGTATGCAATTTTGTAGCTTTGTAGAGCTTAAAACAAACCCAGACTAGTCCGACATCCGATCGACCGAGATATTTTTAACAGATTAATTATACATTTTGAGACTTCGTATATACTTACGTGTATCTATTTTAAATGCACTTCAAACATTTAGATTTTTTTCTGAATTAAACCTTCGTCGGAATCTGACGTCTCTTTCTGAGTATTCAGTAATCGTTTGTTGGCCAACGTAACTTGAAAATAGCCCAGGAGATCGCGGATACGATTGCTGAGTTGGGTCAAATATTAGATATTGAGGTTTTCTGTCAGGAAAATCACAATACATGCTAATAGGTAAACCCGATAGTCCTACGGTTCGTACTTAATATCTCTCCGGTAGTGTCGGATTGCCGTCGCATTGGACTGTGGGAGAGTGCACATGTGTTTGCCGCACATACTTTTGCATTATAATCTCTCGCTGTCTCTGTCGAGATTAGGGACTTTATTAATAAACGTCACTTCTTAAATATAGAAGAACAAAGTGCCACACAAGTCTGTATGGTATTTTAGTTTATAAAAAGTATAATTATACGGGTTTGAGGTTCTATTATAATTTTATACCAACATGATTACTAACCCCAAACCTATAAATATTATAATATTGGACAGAAAATTACCTGGTTCCTGTTTCATTCTAAAGTATTTTAAATACCTATAGGAAAATAAAACAAATGCCATATTTATAAGCAGTTATAAATATAGGTATTTGTGCCGTATTTTAAAATACCTTTTCGTATTTAGAAGCCGATTTTGAAGATTCAATAAGATTAATGGGCACCATAAGAAGATATTGTTTTTCAAATAACTTGGAAAGTTTATGCAGCTACCTATAAACTTTGTATACTTATTTTCAACCTATTGTAAAAAGCTTATTCGTCATATATTTTTTAAATTTGTAAATCAACTGTCATTTTTAATAAATTTTGGTGTCAGCTCGAGTTGAAAGCAACATTTCTTATGCGATGTGGACCGCTGGCGCCACGCAGTGTGTGCGCAGAAAGATACGTGTGTCAGGTTAGCTCGAGTGCGCTAACGCCGGTTTGCGGTCAACGGCCTTGACATTGTGCTCGTTTTGTGTTTACATATTATTTGTATTCTTTAACGACACGCATAATTATCGTCATTTAATGCAATGGAGTCACGTGGAGAAACTTTATTGCTGGTTATAAATAAACGGTTGTTGTATGAGTGTTTCCAGATTAGTTGTTATTTATTCAACAGTAGTTCGACCCAGACGGCCGCAGACATTAAAATTTAAGACAATTTTTACGCCACTCAGTCAGATCTCATCTGACGATGCGACGGTAATAAAGACGACCTTTGGTTAGCTTCTCGCTGTTTTCAACATACATTAGTGTAATGTTTCAAGTTTGCTGTATAATGATCACTGTATGTAGATATAGGGTCAGTGCGCCGGTTTTCCGGCCAGCTTCAGTAACCGGCCATTTGTCGGACTAAATTTATGTGAATTAAGATAATAGCATTTCTAGAGGTAACATAAATAAATAAAAAATGATACGCGTTTTTTAAATGATTATTAAACAAGAATTGATGCAGTTTGAAATAAATGGTTTAACCCAACGCCGAAGATAAATTACTCAAAGCGCATGATGATTCAGTAGTGAGCGATTGTATAGTGATTTAAGAAAAAAATAACACGACGCGCGGCGCTCAAAGGTACGTTTCATTACTTATTTAATGTCGTATACACAAGATAAATGTTTAATTAGTTCAATTGTTAAGTTGTTGTCATTATTTAATTGGATTTTATATTTTTTATACTTATTATTAAACTAAAATCTAGTGGTCGGTAACTGAAGTGCCTATTTACCAAAAACGTCAAATTGCGACCACATGGTCGCAATCTGACACATACAGCAGTATTTTATTTTGCTTAGTATGACTTTAATATTTATACAGGACTATAACAATCTTGGGTGTAGCGTTGTCAAAGTGTTAACATGCAAATCTCGTAATCAGTAAGCGACCACCACTTTCTTTAAGAAAGTTTATTTATTTGACCAAAAAATAAGTGCTAAATAGGTGGCCGTTAACCCACATAATTGAAATATAGACATTAGTTTGCGGCCACCATCATTTAGTTAGAGAGAAACAAGGGTCACGTGTGTCTTTTGAATTTGGTTTAATTTTCAAATGTCCGTTTAATAATTATTAATTCAGCAAGCAATCTGTCGAATAAGGTTTATTACTTTTCACATTTACAGCATCTAATGCTGTAAATGTGAAAAGTTTAGGTTTTGATGAGGATTAGGCAGACAAAATAATATTATATCGGTATTCATTCAGTACACTAAAGAAGCCTTGAAAAAAGCTCATAATGATATTCGAAAGGAAGGGAAGGCAATAAGAGAAACTTGTAGACTGAAAGAAAAGAAAATGAAAGTATCAGATCCCTCGAACCACAATTGGAGATCGGTTTACTGAAAAGATGTGATACTATCGAGATAAGGGATCCAGATCCTGCCTGGTAAAAAGGCGAAAAGCAGGTTAAATTGTGGATTCTCGGTTAAGAAACAGGACAGACAGTTCAGAAAATTGTTAAAGACGAAGAACATCGTCCAGGACAATCCTGGTATTTAAACTTTCTAAAGCGCCATCCTGATATATCATGCCGCGCAGCCGAAGGAATAAATAAAGCTAGAGCTAGAGTAACCGAAGTATCTGTGAAAGCTTGGTTTAATGAATTTGAATATTTCTTGAAAGAGACATTAGATTATTGAATGCCCAGAGCGCATCTTTAATGAAAATGAAAGCGGTTTATCTGTGTTCTAAAACAAGGATTTTTTTACCGCCGAAGGGATGGCAAAATTTGTACCAGGCTAAAGCGGGAAATGAAAAAGATAACTTGACAGGTCTGACCACCTTCAACGCCAGTGGCCAAGTAAGCTCGTTGTTATTGCCTACATACACCTTCCACGAGCCGTTGTTCTCTACAACGGCTCGTGGAGGGTGTATGCCCGAAGAATGGTGATGGCACATCAGCAAGGGGATGGATGCGCTTAAATGTATTTTTGAATATATTACACACAATTTAAATAATTGGGTGGATCGCGCAACTGTATAAAAACCCGTATTACTGCTAATGGTAACAAGTCACACATGTCATTGGACTTGAGTCCCTCCATCTATCCATCTCAGCCAAAAGACGTGCTCTGCTGGACAAAGTCCTCCCTAGGTGTTTCCACAGCACTCAGTCCTGAGCTGACCTTATCCATCGGTTAAGTATACTAGGTCGTCGGTCTACCTGGTCTCCATGTGCAAAAAATTAATACTTCATCAAAACCTTACGCCACATCATAAAAATTACTGAAGTTGATAATTGTTAACGATATACCTAAAAATGAAAAAAGAAAGACTACACCAAATGATTACCATATTGTTTTCGTTAACAATTATTATATTATTTCGGTAAATATACTTTAATCAGAACAAATTTAAAATATTTAAATCAATTAAATTTTTATTATTGGCATATTTTTAATGTTAAAATCATAGACTTTGTTATGAAGTCAAGGATTAATATAGTGGTCGCAAACTAGCACACTGGTGGTCGTAAACCGCCTAAAGTGGCCGTAAACCGACGTTTTACCTATATTTTCACTTTTTCAGCTTTTTATAATATTTCATGGATAAAAGTACTATATTTTGTGTTTTATATCCAAACTAGACTATACTTGGGACTTATTTACACCAACACATACTATGTTGCATGTAGATAACATTTTTTTATACTCATCTGAAGTGGGCAACCCAGCTAAATGGTCGCTAACTGGCGCAATGACCCTATTACGTTAACTAATTACGAAACATAGGCTGAATTATGCGTTTCCATAACAAAAAGGAAAAAATATTGCCATAATTATTTCATATTATTCTTTACAAGGTTTTATGACAACGACAGAAAATGTTGACGACGGCAATATTTTTCTTCCAAGTTTTCTTAGTTTCGTTTTTGGTTTTTCGGAACCGACATGACATTTAATTTTTATCGAAAAGAAAGAAAAAACTTTATTCTAAACGAGGTCTCGTAGCAACAGCATAAAGGATAAATTTCTTTAAAAGTAAAACTTCCGAACAAAATTAAATTTGTTTACAAATTAACAAAGGTTATTTTTATTTCACACATGATTTACTTAGTTGTGGAACAAGCACCCTGTCGAGGTTTACCCGAGTAACTCTAGCATGAGGTTCTTCACAAAAGGAGTTAAAAAGGATTTTACAGAGTCAGCAACGATAATCCTAACGTCGATAAGTAACGGGAACTGCTTAATACCACCAGGCAGTCTGTATGCTTGTTTGCCTCAGAAAAATAAACTTCAATAACATGACATAGACATGCGTTAAATGAGCGATGAAAAACCATAACATATTGATACATTATATTAAAACTTAAAACTAGAGTTTATTGACATTTACAAGGACTACTAATGTACCTACTGTTCAATATTTCAGGTCAGTACAGGTTGGTATTATCAAAAGAAATAATAAAATTCATTGATTCGAAATATCAAAACTAATATAATTTACTTAAGTGCTAAATCTATCACACAATATAACCCTAACATCATAAATAGAAAATAATCTTCACAGCCATCACACGGTAAGATTTATGTGGTTTAATAATAAATGTACACAAGCAAAAGAAATAAACTATATATCGTTATTTACAAAACAACTGCATCAAAAGTTATTGCCTTTGGTATATTTCATTCCGAACGTATAAAGATGGTAACTCCACTTTTTATACTCGTAGGTACTGAGAAAGGAAATGAAGATAGAAAGAAGTTTATTTTGCTAACAAAAGACACATGAGAAAGACAAAATAGTACCTAAAAAAATTGAACACAAAGGAATTAAGTTTCATCATCAGCAGGAGGTAAACAGGCCGATGGAGCATACAGTCCGCCTGATGGTAAGTAGTTACCGTATATCTATGGATGCTAAAACACTATGGATAGGTATCACTCACGCGTTGCCGACCCTGTTAAATCTTTTGACTACTTTTTTGGCATGAGGTTCATACCTCATGCCACTTATTTAATCGTCTAGAAATACTTCGACTGGAAGCTTCTCTGTAAAGAACGAAGTACTTTTATAATTAAGCTGCGTAAGGCCTAATCCAACTTGAGCGGTATTCGCTACCTCCTGTGGTAGAGAAAACCGAGTGGGTGCTATCTATATATATATATCTATAGTTGGTAAGATAGCACCCACTCGGTACTCTAGCGAAATGAACTTCATGCTAAATACCTGAACGAAACCCGCACGGCATGTACTCTTACCCACAGCAGCAGCGAATACCGCTCAGTTCTGAATAGGTCTTCAATTAGTGCTAAAAATTTCGGCTCTAACATCAGAACAACTTCCATTTATGATACTTTTTAATAGCAGATACTTAAATAAGATACAAAGAGATATTTGTTGTGCTCTGTTCGACTTGATCAGGATTGCAAGAAAAGAAAGAAGAAAATACGTGCAATTATATTATTATTACCAGGTGCATGTATTTCCTACTAAGTATTGCCTGAATTCACATTCAGGTAATAGCAATTTAGTCGAAGCAATATAGAAAAGGCCATCTCAGGACAGAACGCTGAGGAAATCTTTGGGGGAAGCCTATGTCCAGCAGTGGACGTCTTTTGTCTGAAATGATGATAATGACGAATACAAAAAAAAATAAGGCCTGTTATACACTACAACTTTAGCATCGATGCAAAGGCAATGCAGTGAGTAGCTGCAAAACTTTACACACTGCGGCTTTTTGCATCAATATCTACAAAAGCGAAATGCATAACATTGAAATCACTCCTGTATTGTTGCAGTAGCGCGTTTAAAATACACGCGTTTGCATTAATGCAAAAATCGCTACAAACAATGCGCTTAATACAAATAGCTCATTAAATGTTAAAATTCCTGTCGAGCACGACTTTTGACGTTTACCACAAAAGATACGAGTGGTTGCGGTAAACGTTTACTTGTTAGTAGTTGTCAGGTTAATGCTTCCATTGAAGGGCGAGGCAAAATATGAAGGCTCCATGCGACACGAAGACAATGTTAGACTTAGAACAAAATGTTTTAAATAAAACCGAGTAAACATTACTGTTGCTAGTTTCCTGTTGAACAGATTTGAGATAATGACAATAATCTGATGAATTGACCATAACGTATGCGAGAAGAATATTTTATTAACCGGAAAATACTTGGTAATCTTGTCTATTTTATTATTGGTTTTTCCTTGACAGTGGTGCCATCAAGCTGAACTGACTCACTATTTATTTTTCCATAAAGAACTTAAGAAAGAAGATTTTTAGAATTTTTAAAGAAATTGACTTGCTCTTTGATGCCACGTCAAATATTCTTTTTTATACTACTTGGGTGCCAAACAAGCATGCCTGTACATTATTCACTTTTATTTATAAGATATAAGTACTTATAGCTATTTAGGACTTAATCAAATTAAAACCCGTATTTCTAAGTATAAAATTCCTCGTAGAATCCTGTACAATACACGCCCGGTCCAATTATCATTCATCACTGTCCTCCCACACATTTTTGCATTTAACAATGAATGACACCAACAGAGCTAAACCACTCGTTCTATTTTTTATTATCAAAGTGACTCTGGAATACCCTTTGGAGCCAACTTGTAGATGTACCAAGCCGGGTTGGTAAGCAGTTGGTAAGGTACCAATGGTACTAGAATTATTCTGAGATACTATAGTAGAACTATTATATACCTAATCTGTGTTAGTAGTGCGCTAATTGTGCACACCAAGAACAGGCACTACTCTTGTGCATAATTCTCATACATTTATGCACACGCCAACGAAGCACTGGCTTCAAAAAGAATGAGCCTTTTGGGTCAGGTGTACCCAAACATGCTGTCAGAGAATATAAGCAAAAAAAGCATGCCAAGGCTTTAAGGTCCAATATTTGATGACGCACAATCCAATACTGATCGACCGATCCAAACACAAAATGTATCTAAGTTTCACGGCCGCGTGAACGAAGCAGGTGGATCTTCTGCGTTCACGCCCGCGGTCGCCATTTTAGCCGCAAATGTTCCAGCTACGCGGAAGCAACCTTCCTGTCATTATGAATCGTTATGTTGAGGGGTGATTACCTATAATAAGCATGGGGCAGATTGTACTATACAGCAAAACTCGTTATTTGCACAAACTTAGTGTTTAGCTCCTGGCAAGCAACGTCGATTTAAAATTCATATTAATATCGCTGTAGTACCATCGGTTTCATTCCTAATATAGTTCATTATTTCGTACAAGAATGTGATCATTGAAAACGTTGAAAGTTGTTCAAACTAAAATAATAAAATTAATTACAATAATTAATTTTAATAACTTAGAGGTAATCATGTCGTCGTCGAGTTCTCGAAATTTAGTATAATTATTTTACAGTTGTTGAGATAGAACTCGTATTACTGGTATGTTGAAATCAAAACACACTTTTATTCTAGAAAGCTCTAATAAATCGAGATCGTTTGGTAGTATCGTTGTAAGAAGTCATTAGTGCGTAAATTCATTGCCATTACCTCGTTGCGGCAGCTCGGCGCCGACGACACACCAGCGATCAGACGAAAGGACGATGCAAATAGCTATTTTATGTTTAACTGTACCTATATATAACTTGACCGATACATTATAGTAATTGATGTTCGGGATATGTACCATGAGAATAACATGCAATAAGTAATGTAACGTAGTAGGAAAATTAGAATAGTTTTGCAAGGTGAAGTAAATTGCTTTATAAATTGCAAAAATGAATGTCAATTGGTTGTAACAATGTATTTCTATTTTGAGGACAAGTGCACTTTAAAATATAAGTACTTTTGAAACATGAAGCATTTTATCATCATTCATTTTTTTATCTTACAAAATATACCTAAAGTGGGTTTGCCGGACGGAAGGTGCCTGGGTAATTTATAATATTGTACGGTGATTGTTGGTAAAGAGACAATGGAAGACACTATTATGACAGAAGATTTGTTGTTTTTATATCCACACTGTAATGACCAGAAATAAAATGCAGCTAAGAATGGATGAATTCTTAGTATCTGCTTCAAGAAAAAATGACTATAATTGTACGAGTGAGGTTGAAGACAGTTGGGTAAAACCCTGTAATATTTCATACGCACAACATCGAATGACTTGTTATCCAAATTTAGATCCCTACATAATAATACCATCACACCTGACTCTTATTAGAGTAGCTAGAGCCACACCAATTGCTTCAACATACTTTATTTGTTTCATCTTCTTTAATCAAACTCTTCATGCATGAACATCGGATTCTGGTACTTTTAATTTGGCCCTTTTAACATCTACATCCGCACATCGTCTATGTATGTTCCCCTACGGATGTCAACATTAATTCTCTCTCAATTTACCTTGTTATCCTTTGCTTTTTTCTCCCATCCATCCTTGCCAAATGACTGTAATATAAACTACATCAAGAAAGCGTTGTAAGACTAGAAGGAAGGATAACGCAAACGGTACCTAATGATCGAATTACGAGAATAGTCCAGCAATAAAAATAACTTTTATATTTTTTATATAACTTGAAACACAACAGTGGAAGTTCTCAATTTGGTTTGTAGGAGAGGTAAGTAGGTAAGAGGTTTATGTTATGATATATTTTTTACAAATCTGTAGATCTCTTTCTAGCGCTCATTAAGGAATACAATTTGAAAGAAACGTTTTCCTATCCCAGGGATACTCCATCTTATGGTGTAAAAAAAGGTTGGCAACACGCAAGTAATACCTCTGGTATTGCAAGTGTTCATAGGTTACGGTGGCTGCTTAAAATCAGGCATTATGCTTGTTTGCTAACTAAATAGTATAAAAAAACTTTTCTAAGTGCAGCTCTACATTATCTTCATAAAGTATTATTCAAATGTCATGAAAAGTAATGGGCTATGCATTGAGTCAATCACTTATTGAACTGTCGTCTGAACCCATAAACGTCCCACTGCTGGTCACGGGTCTCCTGCATACAATTGGAGGGATATTAGCCTACTATACCACGCTGGCAGACGGGAAGGATTCTGTTTCGAGTTTTCCCTCTCCTGCAGTGGATACTGTAGGCTACCTTCAGTCGACTCTTACGACACCATCGGGGTGGAACGGAATTTCTTTGTAATCTTAATCCCCCACGCATCCTCAGAAAAGAGAATAAGAGTGTATCTGTACCTACCTAACACAAACGAAGTAAAGTAATTCTTAAAACATGAAAATCATCTGAATTTTGTACAGACGACGAAAGATTGCGAATTATATTGTGTAAAGTAGGCAAGAGTTGGCAAATCTCAATGTCTGCGATGTGAATTATTTCACTATTTTCAGAATTGTAAAATTATACATGTAGAATAGAACATGGAAAATAAGCATACGATCCGCCTAATGTTAAGCAGTTACCGTAGCCTATGGACACTTGCAATACCAGAGGTATCACTTGCGTGTTTCCTACCCATTTTTTTACACCAGGGCTGTAAGATGGAGTATCCCTGGGATATGAAAACGTTTCGTTAAAAACGCATCTATTTAGTTTTGTAATGCACAGAATGCACTCTTAACCAAATTTTGGTTACGGTGGCTAATCTCGACGGAGACTAGACTATTTGCGTGGGAGATATTATAGTGCACAAGTGTTTGCACAAACACAGATGCACTCTTTATTCACTCGCTTCATAGTCCGATGGGACGACAATCATAACCAGAGAGAAATAAGACGTAGAACCAACGACTTTACCTACGTTTTTAGTTTCGTCTTGTGTCAAATCATTTAAAAAAAAACAAATAATTTTAATTTATCATCTGTTGCATTGTAGTCACGAACTTTTTACGAGTCCGTTACTAATTACTTCCGAGATGTTTCCTTGTTACTTTTGCATATTTGTGACTCATACACCGGATAATATGTTTTAAACACCTTGGGATGTTATAATTTCAAAACCTTCCATAGTTTTAATTGTCTGTTTACGTTATTCATGCAAAACTAAACAATTAGGACTGAGTTCAATGTTAGAACGAAGTAAGTTAATAAACTTAGGTAATATTCGCCACGGTTATAATGTGTCGTTTCTACAATCGGTACATCAAACTTTGTTGGCGTATGGCTGTATATGACAAATAGTTTATTACTGATTGCCGGATTCAATCACAGAACAGCAAAGAGGTTCTGTGATTGAAAAACCTTTTCATATGTTCTGTGGTCTCAATCAATTTTGGCTTCGCTCGAAAAAGAACAAAAACAAACGGTACATTTTTCCGGGGTAAGGTATCGTGTAGCACAGGGGTCGGCAACCTGCGGCTCGGGAGACGCATGCGGCTCTTTCGATGTAAAGTTGCGGCTCTCCAGTTCCTTACATTCATATATAGTGGACCGCTAGTATACTATAATTTAGAGACGAAGTGGCTCTTTGAAGACTTGGAAATTTCATAAATTGTAACTTGGCTCTTTCGTCTCAAAAGGTTGACGACTCCTGGTATAGCACATAAGCTATACGATATTTATTGTGTTTCTCTGGTGTCGTGTGTATAGGTATGATGGCAATCCGAAAGGTAGAGAGGACACGGGGGAGATTAGGCGCAGTACCGGACCCCTAATTCTGACTGACAAACTAGAGGGTTCTTGTTGTTTTTCAAGAACGGTCATCCAACTACGAACAGACCTCGGCAAACCACGCCGTTATTATTTCGCTACGAGCCTCTTTGCAATTATAGCAAGCAGTTTGTTGAGATATCACAAAATGCTAAGCCTTTGTCCGTTTGTGTATATTTATCTTCAATGCCTAATATTTTCGTAAGCTACAGTAGGTTCTTATTCTCCAATTAGAAACAAAGTTCTACCTAATTTGCACTCCGATTTCCATGATATAATAATATTTTTCTTTTTATACTGTGGTGGTGGTAAAAAGCATACGGCCCGCCTGATGGTAAGCAGTTTCCGTAGCAGATATATAGAGAAACCTCACCTATAACTATAAGAATAACTTTATAAAAGAGAGAAACATGGTAATGTAATTAAAGTTTCAATTTTATAGCGTCGAATAAATGTGCCTCAAATCCGTTCACACTAAGTCGTTCAGCAAACTATTAGCCACAAACAGTAACACGGCGAGGCACTCTGTAAATATTTAGCTCTGCCGTTTTACTACTTAACGAGCATTTTGCTGAACATTATTTAATTAAATCTTTTCTAAAGGTTACGGTATAACCAAGAAGTTATATTAAAGGTTAAATATATCTGCAGTTTTTATGCACTGTTCGAGAAAATACAAGAAATAGTAAATATTATTGTTCTATGTTAGTTTCTGTTTCGATTTACAGGTTTATTATACCAGGTACAGGGTGTGAATTAGGTGCCAAACTTTACACACTGCCCCACCTCCTGTTCTGCTTTTTGTGCTCTGGCTCATGCACTCTCAAGCAGCTCCTGATAACTCCATAGATAGGGCAACATTTTAAGCAATTTAAGTAGGTACTTAACGTACCACCGATTCGACGAAGATGATGTTTCTTTGATCACGGAGAGCAGCAACTCTTAAAAACCGTAAACTTGTCCATATCTAAAAACCGTAAACTCTCAGCCTGTTGCTATGTAAATAAATGATAAATCAGTAATAGTTTAATCTTACAATGAATGACGTTTTATCATCACTCGATTGGTCAGCATAGCCGGGCGCCGGCGCCATTCGAAAAGCGATTAAGTAACTTTAACGGTTTTTCGGTCAGTTAACGGTAAAACCGGAACAGAGGCTAATAATTATACTAGTTGTCGTGCCGTTGTTTCAGCATTAAATTCATACTCTTTACTAGACATGTTCGGTCTCTGTCAGGGCAAACGGTAAAACAATTACCTACTAGTTTCCATAGAAATTGTGTTCGCAACACATTAGAACTTGAGTACTCGCTATTAGCATAACATTACCATTACTTAAGGGAGGCAGGGCACCATACTAGCGAGCAAGCCCGACTGGGGAAGGATCTCCACTTTACAGAAGACCACAGTCAAAAACTACACACAGTGGTGTAGTTGTATTCCTGTGTGTCAGTACAGGTCTCCAGCGCTCATTTAAGGACGCGTTTTCGAAAGAAACGTATTCCTATCCCAGGGATAGGTACTCCCATCATAAAGCCCTGGTGTAAAAAAATGGGTTGGCAACACGCAAGTGATATCTCTCGTATTGCAAGCGTCCATAGGCCACGGTAACTGCTTAACATCAGGTGGGCCGTATGCTTGTTTGCCACCTAAATAGTATAAAATAAAACATAGATAATAATACTGCGGCGGCTAATCTCCTGCGCGGGGGATATAGTCAGTCACAGCCGCGCTGCGCTCTGAGGCGGACGTGTGATACGTATATTAATTCATTTTTACGTTAAGCGCGGCGTAAGCCGACGCACGAATCTTTTGTTGCCATGAGTGATACACTTGTGGCGAACGAGTTGCTGGCGTTCCTGCAACAGAAGCTGGATGTAATGGACGAGGTGTCCGCTATCCAGATCTGTTCCACGAGCTTCAGCGAGGACGACATAGCTGCGGCCAAACTGCTTGTGTTCAGGTTGCTAAACAAAAGTGATCAGATGGTGTCCCGCAGGCGTGACGGGACAAAGAAGAGCTTGCAGGATATTATCACGCTGCTGAAAGAGACCGACCCTGACGACGTGCCGACGTTTGTGGCGAAAAACTTGCACAAGTTACCACCCGTCACTTTCGACCACGTCGACGTCACAAGCCTGCTGAAGGACATCGTTCTGTTGAAGGCAAGTTTAGCGGATGTGCAACAGAAGTTGGAGACATCCCAGAATAACGTCACAGATTTGCGCAAGGAACTCGACGAGTTGCGCAATACTGTGACCTTAACTGCGTCATCGACTGCGTGCAGTAATGTGAACATGCGCCGAGGAGCCTGCCGACTCGACACATCGGTCGCAAGTGTCGCAAGCTTCGCGTCAGCAGTTTTGTCGCCGCGGAATGCAGCGTCGGCTGTATGCGCTGCGCCTGAGCCTCACTGCATTCCCCCCGTCCCCGCGGCTACCCTCCGACTCGCCGCGCGATCAGCTGACCGACCGGTCACGCAGAGCACTCCAATTGCTCGACCCGCCAAGCCTGTACCTGAAAAGGTATCGAACCAGGCTGAAGAGGATGGTTTCGTGACGGTGCAACGGAGGAAGCGCCGTCATCGTCCTGTCAAGAACTGCTGCGGTACGGCTCCAGCGCAGCCTGGTATGCGTGCCGCTGCACCCAACACTGCGGTGTATATTTCTCGTCTGCACTACACCACGAAGACAGAAGACATCGCAGATTACGTACGCAAAAAGACCAAGTACTTGCCGAGAGTGCAGCTGTTGGAGTCGCGACGCAACGTCAATTTTAGGGCTTTTGTGGTGCGAGTACCAACAGTCTGCCTAAATCTCGTCTTGGAAGAGAGTTTTTGGCCGACAGGTGTAGTGTTCCGTCGCTTCCGCGGACAAGTGCCACACGAACGCACTGCGACATAGTGCAAGTGAAGTGTACTAACATAGTTTTAAGTTTTTTAATACTAACACAGGATTATATTAATATGTACGTTAGTCTGTAAGGTATATATCTATGCGTTTATGCGACGCGATAATAAAATGATTATTATTATTATTATTATATAGTACACAAGTGTGTGTGCAAACGCATGTCCACTATTATTCCCTAACTGACATACCGACAGATCGGCAATCCGATACAACTGGAGAGACATGAGGCTAAGTCCAACGGCTTTACGTCCTTTCCAAACTGACTGCCTCGGTGGTCCAGTGGCAGCAGTATGCGCCTGCTGTGCACGAGGTTGTTGGGTTCGATTCCCACACTGGATAAAACTTTGAACTTTGTGTGACCCACAAAGAATAGTTCTGAGTCTGGTTGTAATTTATGTCCGTTCATTGTATGTTTGTAAAGTCCCCCGCGACACATAGCTTGTTCTCTAGTGCGGGAGTGTTTTTTTTTTAAATATGAAAATCTTCAGGAAATCTATTCTGGATCGATTAACTCAATACCTATCAATTTACCCAATAATAATAAGGCATTTATCTACCTATTAGGATACAACCAACCTACGGATATATGTAGAAGTCAGAAAAACCTTGGAGTACTGGGAGGAGGGCGCAGCTTCCTCCGTCTCGGAAACCTATTCTTCTTCTTATCGTTTGGTTAGTGGCCAACCTGGTGACAGAGTTATTTAGATCGCCCATATTTAGGCTTTTGTCGTGATCTAACGACTGGTAACAGTCGGGACCTACTTTTAACGTGCCCTCCGAAGCACGGAGACGCTCAGATGAAATACCACTATGCGGTCACCCATCTTTAGGGTTACCGCGCCCTTGGTAGCTTAACCCACTGATCGTTTGCACAGAACAGCGAGTGCACCTAGATATGAGCGCCTCAGCTCAGCACCTAGGTATGAGCGGAAACCTATGAAGACAACAACGTCGAGCTCAAAATAATATAAAAATAAGTCACGTTTCACAGTTGAACTTATAATATTGTAAACATGTTTGACCTTAATGAATCGCATAGCTATTTGAAAAGGAATAATCCGTTGTCATTTCTACAATAAAGTTGTAACGATTACTTTAGTTATCTATACTAACACAATAATATAAAGCTGAAGAGTTTGTTTGTTTGAATGCGCTAATCTCTGGAAATACTAGTCACATTTAAAATATACTTTTTGCATTTGACAGTCCAATCAGTGAGGAACAGAAAAGCTATTTAATATAACACTATTATCCAAGGATCCGTAAGGATTACTTACTGTTTCCGTGGAATGTAAGTGCGGACGAAGCCGGAGGCGAAGCTAGTCCTACTAATATTATAAACGCGAAAGTTTGTAAGAATGTATGGAAGTATGTTTGTTACTCTTTCACGCATAAACTACTAAACGAATTTGGATTACATTTGAAATAGAGGTGGATTATAGTCTGGAATAACACATAGGCTACTTTTTATCCCGGAAAAAGCGCTGTTCCTTGTGATTTGACTGCCTTGGTGGTCCAGTGGCCGCAGTATGCGCCAGCTGTGCATTGTGGGTTCGATTCCCACACAGGACAAAACTTTGTGTGATCCACAAAGAGTTGTTCTGAGTCTGGGCAGGCCTCCGTCACTCGCTCAAGGTTACGCGTTATGTGCCTACCGCTATGTAGCTCGTAACCGAGCCGATCGCCAGTGGGGCTGCCGCACGCGACACAGAGCGCACACAGCACGTTTCCCGCTCAAAACGCTTACGATATTTACGTACACTACGTATATTAAGTTAATATTATTAAGTTTTGACTAACGACACGATGGTTAATTATTGTGAAGTCGTTGGATGTCATAGTCAAAAGAAAAATAAAAAAATGTCTTTTTTTCATTGCCGAAAGATGAAGAAAGGTACGTTACGTTATTTGAAAGTAGGTACGCATTTCAGCTGGCTTCAGTTAGTAGGTAGTACCTAGTAATTTTAAAATGCATCTTGCGTGTAGGTACTCTTTCTTAAAAATCTACGAGAAAGTTAGAAAGACAACCCTACCGCATTCGTGCGATGACGAGCTTGCACGTGAGTCGCTCGGCGGGCAACACAATCTCGACTCTTTGTGCGCGTACTTATGGTACATTTATTTTCGCTGCGAACAGCAGGTATTATTATTAAGAATTTGTAGGCTATTATGGCGTAGGTATTTTCGGTTTTGTATGGGAGTGATGTTTCTGTTACGTAGTAACTATTAAGTAATCTGTGGTCTGGGTGTAATTTGTGTCCGTTAATTGTATGTTTGTAAAGTCCCCCGCGACACAGAGCTTGTTCTCTAGTGCGGGAGTTGTCTTTTTTTAAAGATAAAAAAAAAAGATTGAACGCGCGGGCCAAGCCGCAGTCGAAAGCTAGTAGTCTATATATTATACGTTAAATGTATTGTCATGTGGTTAGACGTTTGAAGTTGTTTACACGCTTCAAGTATATAATAAAGAAATAGGAGGCTTCAAATGTGTTTAAAATTGTATATGTACTGATCTATTGTTATGTAGATCTCTATATATCTGAAATAGAAATGATTGTTAGTTTCAAGGCTTTTGGATTTGGCGAGGACGCTGATACGGAAGCAATAATAGTTTAACTTATCAATGGGGACTTCGTATCTACATCTATACTTTAAAAAATTGCAACCCTTGCGTGGTCTTAAGGATAATTATTTATAACACACACTTTTTTATACTACTTGGATGGTAAACAAGTATACGGCCCGCCTGATGTTAAGCAGTTCACGTAGCCTATGGACGCTTGCAATACCAGAGCTATCATTTGCGTGTTGCCTACCCATTTTTTTAGGGCTTCAAGTATCCCTGGCATAGGAAAACGTTTCTTTTTAAATATATTCCCCAATGAGCGCTGAGGCCTGTACTCACACAGGAACACAACTACACCGCTGTGTGTAGTTATTTGGCTGTGTCATCTGTAAGGTTCTTTACCAGTCGGGTTTGCTTAATTGTATGTTCCCTTTCCTTTCTTCACTTCACTAATATTGTCATTTTCGCTCTTTCTAATAAACCCGTATACGTCCCACTGCTGGGCCCGGGTCTCCTCTACTCTATCAAGAGAGAGCAAGAGGGTTTAGGCTGCCAGCCAAATGTGGATCAGTCATGCCTTTAGAATTTCTTCTAAGACATGTGGGTTTCCTTACATAAAAGTAAAGTATGTATGTTAGTTAAATTGTATGTTTGTAATCTTTGAAACTACTGGTCCCCTTCTTCTGTCCAACCCATATTCCCAGTTCACCTGGGGTCAGGTCTCCCTGTAAATTTGCGCCAGAGAACTCTGTTCTAAGTTGTCTGAATTGTAAGGTTATCCTGGTCCATCTCTTTCTTGATATTGTTTCACCGAGTGGCGGGTGGTCTGCCTCTACCCTCTGGGCTGGTAAAGAAAAAAGAAAGTACTCGACATAACAACGAGTACTTTCTTTTTTCTTTCATCTTCATGTCTTTGGATATGGTCATACCAACGTAAGAGGCTTTCTCTTCCTTTGTCTATGATAGGGAGCTACCCTGAAGGACGCTCTGAGATGCTTATTGCGGACTTTATCCAGGTGTGTTACACCACCTGCCCTGCATTCGTGTGCAGTTGCTGTTCGTGAGCTTTTTCATACTCCAATACTTTTAAACTACTGGTAAGATGCAAAAAAATACACTTCTTAAGCTAAGTACATTATCTCTGAGTGGCTCCATTTTATTGACATACCACGCGAAAGATGCCGCGAGCAGGCGAGCCTGTCGCGGCATCTTTCTGTCTGTGATGTTGTTGCTGTTGATGTAGGTGATCGTTTTTTAAAAGCACAGCGTGATCCCTCGGAATGTACCTAAAGCCTGTGCTTGTACCTAGTGCACAATTGTGTGCATTGTGTACTAGGTAAAATATGCCTTACGCATGCGCAGTTGACTGCCGTGACCGAGATCTGTATGAAGGACAATTATTAGGTAGCTACTTACATATTCATTAGCATCATATATTTTTGTAATATATTAATGTAGGTATATATTACATTATATTATTACATTGCGTATATTTTAATATTGTATTATATAATAATTATTTGCTAACTATATTTACATATATAATTATTTGTATATGTTGATTTAGTTATGCAAACTTGAATGTAAGTGTACCTAAGTGCGCAATAAGAAGGGAGTTATTAAAATTCCATCCCTAAACGTGTAAATCAGACGTTCAACTCGGGGCTGGACGCTAGGTCATACACCATCACGATACTTGTTTTTGGTCATGCCGGTCTATCCTAAGGTTGCCTGGACGAAATAGCTGTTTGTATTTACTTTTTTAAAATATAAGTACCTTGTACCTTGCTGGTAATCAAATCCTCAACAAAGAAAATTCACAGTCGAGAACATCTCTGTAGATACATACGACAAAAAGGTAAATTTTGACAAATACACAGAAAATGCCAAGCTAGGTAGTGTATGTCAATAAAAGTAATGGATATCTTACGAACTTTAAATTATTAAGATGTAAAATAATCTGCTTTAAAAGTATCATCATGAACAATTTTGTCATCAGGTTAACTCCGTCGTTCGTTCAAAAAAAACAATATAAATATTGCTCAATTTAAGAAAAAAATCTCGACGTCTAAATAGAAATAATGTGTGTACAGATAATTAACATTCTTGTAATCCTCAAATAACGGATAGATAGTAATAAAGTTGGTGTAATGTACATTTTATAGCGAGCCACTAAAGGTCAATAGCTATCAAGGCAACCGTCTTTGCTATCAATTTTACCCTTTATGTGGTTACCTACACCTGTTTATGAAGTTAAAGTTTTTTACTACTTAGGTGGCAAACAAGTTTACTGCCCGTCTGATGGTAAGCAGTTACCGTAGACAGCGTAGACTATGGACACTTGTAATCTATTACATCTTGGATTAGCATAAATCATAGCAATCCAAAAATTAGTAGCGCCACAGATAGTATAAAATGTAGGCAACGCCACAGATAATATAGGTATCTTATACATAGGTAACGTTCCAGGATATCTCTGGAATAGGAAAATGTTCCTTTGAAAATGCATCCCCAAACGAGTTCTGGAGATTTTGCAAGTTAATTCCTGTGAAATTCCATTCTATATATAGCCATTTCCCGTGAGTAGGTAAAGTCTAGTAACTAAATAATACTTTAGTTGCTAGACTTTACCGTTGTAAACTAAAGAGATTTTAGGTAAGTTGATTACCAAATTTAATAAGATCTAAAGATAAATAATGTATAGGTTAAAATTTGAGCAAGATTTGGACGATGACGCATAACTTTTCGAGTATTTTCTCCTTGGCACGTTCACTGTTCAGTTTAGAAAGATATTTGGGTACATTTACTTGTGTTTTCACTGTGTATTTTGAAAGTGCGACGATTGGAGTAAATATAATTGTTGGGAAAAAGGTATTGTTTTCAAACTAGGTATTCATTACTTTTTAATATGTTGTTAGTGTAATCTACAGGGCGTCCCACGGCTATGCCACATGGAAGGATATTGTATATACACACACCTTGAATATTGTACATGGAACATTTTACTGTAGAAGACATTATTTGAATTTAAAAAACATTTAAACTACATTCATAGATATTTAAATAATTACATGGTTGAATCGGGAATCGAACTCGGTACACGAGAAAAATAATTACCCTGTAGCTTTATCATACCGATCGAAAGGCTTCATCATAAGGATTACTTTTTGCTAAATAAGATAGTGTCAGAAATAAAAGGAAGACCATGAATTTTAACACTTTTAATACAAAATTAATCAATTTATCAAATGCTCAAAATAGCCCCTTCCTGTTGAATACAAAGTCACACTCTTTCGATTATTTTGTTCTCTGACGATTTTTTTATCTTGTTGTGGTGGATATTTAGAATAATACATCTAAGTTCTGTTTGTAGCTCATGGACTCTTTCATACTAGTTCTTGTGAACTAATTTTTTTACATAACCCCATAAAAACAAATCTAACGGGGTTAGATCTGGGGATCTCGGCGGCCATCTTATTTGTAGGTAGGTACAATCTCTTAGGAACATTGCTATAGTATCTATATTCGGCAGAAGCCGCGGGGGAAAAGTAGTTTCTAACATACTAGCAACCCCTTCTGGATTTGCACAAGTACATTTTTTTTAATAAATAAATCGAGATCAAATACATAGTTCACCCATTTTGTATCAAATATTTACAAATTTCATAAACAAGCTACTCGTTCATCCAAAACTATACCAAAATCATTGCGTGTTTTAGAAGTAAGCTGAGATACTAAAAGAGTGGGAAAGCGACTTTGTTTTTTAGAATTTTCTTTGTACAATGTTAGAGATAGATATAAATATCGATCGTTAATCCATCATTGCAATAATTGCATTTGCCTTTTACCCGTCATAATGTGCATAAGATAAAAACAAAAGAATATAAAGATCTACTCCTCGACTGATGGCTCGGTTTAGACGCTTAAAGTAATTCGATAACTGTGAATCATACCTACTAATATGGTAATACATTAAATAAATATATTTTTTGATTTTTTATTTATAATCTGTTTGTTTTCTTTGTTGTATGATTTTCTTAGTCATCGTTACTAAATTATCGACGACATAAAAACAAACATTTTAAGATACCTAATGATTATTAATTTCTTTTTTCCATTATTAAGGCCCCGCTCTCAAAAAATGACGAAAAAGAGGTGTAAATGAAACCATTTTTTGTTGGCATTTATAGACAAATGACCGCCAAAAAATACTAATATACTATAATATAATATGGTTTTGTCATAAATTATATAGTAATTCTAAATAGTTTGTAATATAATGATCGAATCAGCACCAAATTATTGAGATGTAACCACTTTATGACTTCAATTTTTATCAAATAATACGAAAAAAAAACAATATTTGAAGAAAATATACACCTATAATTTGGTAATGTTATATTTAGAATAAGTTTAAATTTTAATTTATTAAAAATGAATAAGACGTCCATTCAAAGATTACATCTGTTTGTATCCCCGCGCTCGCCTAGAGAATTAGGTCGTGTAGGCTTCGCCCAAATGCACAAGGTCGATGGCGATATCACAAGCCTTAAAATCTTATGAAATGGAAAACACGCATCTTACGGGGGTTAAAACGTGAATTTTCTATAGATCTAACAAGTTGTGGCCTTGATTTGTTTGCTGATGAATGGACGATGATTTTGTCGAAATGTAAGGGTTTCTGTGAGATGACAGAGTGAAGTTTCTAATTAATCAGTGTAATTGATGTTTTGTCGTTCTGATTATATAAATAAATGAATGGTTTTATACGATAACAAGAATTTAAATAACATTTTCTATATAAGTAGTAGTAATATCTCAACAAGGAAGAATTGTTTAAAAACTAAGTTTTATTGACCAAACACCAGGTGTTCATCTACGTTTAACTATTAATCGTTGTCTGTGTAAAAAAGTAAGCTATTATAATTTTTCTATATTTTTGTTTATATTCGAAAATGGCGGTTGAAATTACTATGTTTGGCATCGCCTTGTGAACTATTACGTTAATCGATAACGTCATTACTACGAAACGTCACTAAGTGATTACATATAATATAATGTAAGTAGGTGTATATAAATTAAGTTTATAGCCCAATAATATTAACCTTCAATTTCTTGTCGTCATAGTTGCATGTGTTTGTTGCAGAAATCATAAAATCAAGTCAATCGAAATATTATTTTACGAATTTTATCGAAATAGGGTTGCCTCTAATGAACATTTTCCCTTTGACTGTATACTTCCATTTGTATTGCTATTATTGATAGTCTATAAATTTTGTGTGAAGTTGAAATGGGCAGATAATATTTGAATGTACCCTTATCGTCGAAAATACTTTTAACCTAGTGTTTTATCTATTAAATACAAACATACCAAAGAAATGTGATGCCCATATTTACTTAATAATTATATATGTTATACAAAAAAGACGCTGACATAGGCACTGTTTAGCACTCGCTATGACTTTTTCTGTAATGTTCAGAGGCGTAAAAATCCGTGTGGACGAAGTTGCGGTAATTACTGGTTAAAGTCACATTATATTTATCCTGTATTTGCACATTTTGCTCCTAATTGTGCTGTGGACTTAATATTTTAAAACGTTACAATTGTTAACTGACACCTCGCTCGGTTGGGTTGTGCTTTGACCTCTTTTTGGCAACACATAGACAGGTAGACAGACTTTCTACAGCATAATTATTTTACGATTTCTGTTGCCATACACGTACTCGTAGGTATATGCATCCCGTATCTTTCTTGACATTCAATAAAGTGAATTATGACGACTAAAGAATAGTTATATTCGTCATGAAGTCGTTTTGTCGTACATAACCAGTATTTATTTACTTACAGTTATTAAATGCCCTTCTTCTCTGACGCACTTACAACAGAGATACGCCATACAAATTGCTATGCTGCCAAAATGACAAAAAAATGCACACGTCCGTTAAAAAACACAACAAATTTATTTTAAAAACGATATTGAATGTTTTAAATGTTGTTTCGAGATTGAAAAACTTTATTATAATAACAAATGACTTATTATTTTCAATTACACGAAAATTTACGAACGTAATGCGTGACCATGCGTGACATTTTTTTTACTAAATCGAGTGTGACGAATATACTGACATAAGAATAATAATATGCTGTACCTATTTAATAATAAACAATACAACTTCTACTGAAAATGCTGCAAGTACTGAACGCTGTCATTTTCAATTTATTAGAAGGATTTCTTTTCAGCAACAAAAAAAAATCTGCGTTGTTCTCTGGTTTTCAAAATGGCAACGCGCAAGATTATTATTACATTAAAACATTCTCTTTATCCTAGGGTTACATAGAATTTAAAATTTTGCTTTATAAGATGGATAGGGTCGACAAAGCACGAGTTCGTAATGTTTCTGGTATTGCAAGCGTCCATAACTGGTAACTGTTTACCATCAGATGGACGACGCTTGTTTGTTACCGTGGTGGTTTAAAAAATGTAAGTAGAACTACGAAATTTACTTACCATCAGCGGTACAGATATTTTGAAGATAAGTATAATGTCTCATTAGATAGATTTGATGAAACTCGTAGAAATATGATACATTTGTGAGAGACTGCTAGGTATTAGAATAATCCTGTCTGACAGATTACCAGGCCCTCATCTATTTGTGTAATTTCAGACAGTAGATGAAGATTTTATTAGATTTTAGTGTATTTAACATAGCTTTCGTACTGTGGCGTTTAACATATGAAAGAAAATTATAGAATCAATTTCTAGCCAAGTAGCTAATTAAATGATCAAGAGCCTACAGTTTTCAATCGATAGGTTTTAATTTAACCTTTTATAATTTTCATTGATATTTATATTTAAATGTCAAACATCACAGTACCCATGCTATGTGAAAAATACTAGACATTAATTTCATAATAAAGGATCAAGACTTACGGAATATCATTCACAAGTTATATTATAGTTATCAGCAGAGTTCTAATAAACAGGTATTACGGAAATCTGTAATTTGCACAACAGACTCTGCCTAAATGCCCAATTTTACAATTAAAAATACTACGAATAAAAATACTGTACAAAAATAGAATTTTAATTACACATAAACATTAATATTTAATTTTGCCGAACATGTTTTTGCAATCGTAAAATTGATCAAAGTGCCTTTGATTTTAAACTACGCTATGGTATAATAGCAACTATAACCAAACTAATTATTTTTAATTAAAAGAGGTAGGGCACTACACAAGCGAGGAAGCTCAACTTGTGGTCAACCGTTACCTTACAGAAGACCACAATCAAATATCGCAGGATAAAACGGTTTTTATGAAAACCCTAGCAAGATTGGTTTATAGAAAGCTAACAAAGAATTTCGCTATCATCCTAGATATTTTCATCATTGCAAAAAAACAGGGTTTGCTTAGGAAGATTCAAAAATTAAACGCTTATTGGTGACAAATGACAAATCAATTTAGTCGTCAGCCAATCAGAGCATCCGCCAGTGAGAAGTTTATCGATTATTCGGCCAACAGTGCGTATAAGTTATAAAACGAAAGTGTTTTTTCACGATTTACCTAAAATAGGTCGGATTTTTGCAAAGACCTTCCTAATACTTTGGACGATAGCAAAATTTTTTGTTACTTTCCTATTATCCGGAATATTCCAGTGTTATGCAATGTTACTAAGATTTTCGCAAAAATCCGCTTTATTCCATTATCCTGCGACATATTTATTGTCACTACAGATACATAACTAAGTAGGGATGCCAAATTTGAGCTCAATCGGATACCAGCAAGTCTGTGGTCAAAAAATGTTTTGCAAATTTTGAGCGGGCAACTTTCCTACATACGGACAGTGCAAGATAAATAAAAACTTGTAAAAGAGCTATCTTTTTTGTGTAAGCAAATCGTAAATGCAATGTTGTCTAACATAGGTAGTAAGTACCTATGTTGTCTTAATAAAAACAAAGTTCCTTTGTTGCCAGTAATTAAATTTTAATCGAAGTATTCGAAGGTTGTATTGTCTAATTTTAGCGACAGTCATTGATTCGTGACTCATTGATAAAAAAAATATCATTCACGGTCTGCGGCAACCGGTACATCATCAGGTGACATTCTTTGCGGTGTTTTGATATAACAATAATATCCGCTTCAGTAATTACTTAATATCTTATCTCTATAGTTTGGTTGTGGGTACAGCCACCCGAAAATCAGCCAAGTGTGAGTCGGAGTATAAACTTATGATCGATATAGTGCATTACTAAAATTGAGATAAATATATTCAAAGATGTTTGCAAACATAATTATTATCATTAGCTTTATTTTAAATCTCAATAGACCGTGAAAGTGTGACGTCACAAGTCTATTAGGGTTGTAGGCATGCCCATCGTGCCCACAACGGTGGATCCGCGCTTGTGACATAAGGTGTGAGGCAAAACCAATGTAAATTTTACTTTTCAATCCCTGTGTCGCAGAAGACTACAGAAACATTACGGACACAGTACACTCAAACTTGGATCAGTCATTTGTGGATCATGCAAGTTTTTTTGAACAATTAAAATACTCGACGTAGCATCGACACGAAGAAGTTTGACTTTGAACTGACGCGCGTCGTCGTGTCGCGTCCGATTTTATATTTCTATATGCATTTAAACATATTATTTAGTTTTACTAAAACAGTTTATATTAAATGCATGTATTTATATTCATGCGATTATTCGCGTGACGTTGATTTGCCATTGGCGTAAGTTGTAATGTCAACTTATGAATAAATGAGTCAGCGTGGACGCATAGTTCGTGCACCGAATATAAATTGCTTACAAATATTATTAGGTATTTTTAAATGATACGATCATAGCTTTACGTGGTTGTTGTAAGATTAATACTGACTATCGCCACAAATAGACACAACTTATGAGCAGTACGTGACTGAGTAAAAGAAATAACACGAATATAGAAATGCTGCGTTTCTTTAGATATATGTATGTAATATAAAACGTCTCATAGTCAACAATGATGTGACGAATTATAAAAATTGGCCGAGACAGGTTATTTTACCTTATTTTATATATTAGAGGTCACTTGCATTAGTGGTCTAAATTGAACTGTAACTCATAGAAAGAAGCGGTAAAAAATGTTTTTAAATAATTTTAAAGCTCATCAATAGCTAAGCTAAACATTTCGATCGAAGATTAACCAATAAAAATGAAAATTAATTGACAAACAGAAGAGAAAAATATATAATATACTGAACTGTTATAAGTAAAATTTTATAATGGCTTGTACCTATATAGATTAACAAAAAGGCGTACCAACGTAAATTCCAATAAAATATTTAAATGCAAATTCTTTCGTGATAAGCACATTTGTGGGAAGTTTGTTTTGCATCTTACTAATGTTTATTTATAAAAGCATATAAAATATTACTAAATTATATAATACTTTCTTTGGCAATTACAATAATTAGATTCCATAAAAAGTATGTGAACTAAAATCAATTACAACCGTTTAACAACAAATAAATCCGCATAAAAAGGTGTTTAGATGCGGTCAAGATCATCTACAACTTATTGATGATATACAATATAATATAATATACAATATCACAGCTGTATGTACATACAGCTGTGATATTGTATATTATATGATATTTTGTAATAAAATCCTTGAAATATTTTAGTACCTATCCTACTAATATTATAAACGTGAATTTGTATGAATGGATGGATGGATGTTTGTTACTCTTTCACGTAAAAACTACTGAACGGATATCGATGAAATTTGGCACAGAGATAGATTATGGTCTGGAATAACACATAGGCTACTTTTTACAGCGATAACCGACATCCACGCGGATGAAAGAAGAATAACAAAAGAGGTTATATCGTGCGAGAATGTCGGTAGAGGTCGCCTTAGGCGAACATACATCGACCGAAATCGAAAGAGCCAAATTTAGTATCCAAAACCGTCGGTCATGCATAAAAAGATTGATGAATGTAGAGGAAGCGAAAGAAATACATATGTCTGGATCGAAGCATAGTGGCCTACCCCAATAGGAGACGGAGACAGGCGTATGTACTACTCACTAGTAATAAATCGCTTGGACGTCATGGTACGGCCCCTAAGACTAATTGATGTGATATGTGATGTGTGCATTCGATTTGAATAAGTAATAAATATTATTAAGTATTCATACAATATGAAGTTGTGACAAGAAGGTGTTCTATTACTGTAACGCTGGCATAAACTCAGGGTACGTAATTATTTTATCGCCAGGTGGTTACTATATAATATACTATTCGAACTACATAGTTACTAAACAAACACTATTCCCTAGGGTTTTCAACGTCAAACTCCTTTACTTTACTTAGACTTAATTCGGGACGACGCACGCGCAACGCGAGCTATTTTCGAGCTTCGAATGCTACGTTGCCAGCCCGTACTTGTATGCCGACTAAATAGGTCTAAAACAGTAGGTATTTATTTTGACAGATTGCGGCAGTATCCTCTCTATTTTATAGATAGAGATTCTTCCTTCCAGTATGGTTATTTGTCTTTTTAAAAAAAAGAAAAGAAAGAAAGTTTATGGCACCACCAGGCACCAATAGCGCGCTGACTGTTGTAGTTTCGATGCCAACATGGAACAAAACTTGGTGAGATCTAGTTCCGAGTTTAGTAATTCCTTGTGTCCGTGAATTGTATGTAAGTAAAGACCTCTGAGCGATACAGGGCTTGTTCCCTAGTGCAGAAGTTGTAAGAAAAAAAAATGTAAGTAGGAAAGATGGGAAACAGAACACACTACTAATTTAATTTAAAGGCGTCAGACAACCTTAAACAATGATATGCTATTGAGTAATATTAAAATAATTAGCATATTCTAAGTAAGGGTAAATGCTAAAAGAAAAACAAAGACGATAACTGGTCAATAACAAAACATAGGCTAAGTGTTAATTTTATACGCGCAGAAGGTTCTAGCAACGAAATATTGAAAAGTACGATACGTTACTACCGTGCCCAAGGGATCCAGGTCCCTATACGGTAATACCTATATGGTTTTAGTCTACCGACCCTAGAATAGTCCTCACGCCCAGATGTGAGGACTATTCTAGGGTCGGTAGACTAAAACCATATAAGTTAATAAGTATGACGTTTTGACTTATGTGGTTTAGTCTGCCGACCGTAGTATTTAACAGTATATTATTTTCTATTTTATAATTAAGCTACATTTATAATTATATAAAATATATTTAAAAAAGCTAGTTAGACTGTGAGGAATCGTATATATCTTATGTTGGTTAATGTTTTATCAAGGATCCTCGCAACGTGTCTAACCCACCGCTATTATAGGCTTTTTTGGGGATTGGCTCTCTCTTTTCTTCCTCGCAGGTATCGAAAGGTCAACGTTATTGTGACCAGACTGCAACTTACTATAGCAAATTATAAACACGGAACATGTTGTGCTTAAAAAAAAAATTATGAACACTATTTTACAGAGATTTAAAAAATATATATATTTTATGCTCGACGGTCTACAGATAATAATATTTTAACGGCTATTTTTAATGTCTACTATGCAGTTCATATGGTTTATTTATTAGATATAAATGCATTTTTAAATATTTAGATTAATTTAATAGATATTGGAGACATTAGGCACAAATCTAATAAACATTATAAAAAATTTGGAACAAAACTTTGGTTTTATAAATCGATTACATCTTGGCGCCCAAGCTATAACCATAGATAACATCGTTTACCTTTTTAGTGTAGTGCTCAGTGACTCAGTTGAATTTGTTTTTAATGTTCTTTTATCATTACACTCAATGATTACATCGGTATTTAAAACGATATTTGATATTGAAAGGTAACTAGCCAATGTATAAGTATACAACATTTAGGTAGGTATTATAAAAATTAAAAGGTATTATACCTATCTACTCATAAAATTGTTTGTTTAATATTTATATCGTTAGTTTTTCGCCAGCAGGATACCTATTTATATATTTAGAGGATATTTTTTTATTGCTATTGGAAATTTGGGAAAATCCACGCTTGCCTACAATACTTTAGAATCACTTTCCAAATGTTAAATAGCTACTAAATAGATATTGTAACGTACTTAGGGCCAGTTTTGTTGTCTGGATAAAAGAAACCACATACATTTTAGGGGCTGCACCTGATTGTTGCCAAGTTGCCAATACTTGGCGGAATGATTTTGTTAAGGTTTCTAAACCATTCATAAATATGTGTTCCACTAGATAAGCAATAACCGCGAAAACGTAATACTAAAACAATGTAAGACCCCGGTCCTATGAAATACTAGGAGACGCCCGCGACTTCATCCGCGTGGTAATTTGGAATATTTTCCCCGATTTTGCAACATGTCTCACTACTGCTCCGCTCCTATTGATCATAGCCTTCCTGGATAAATGCACTATTCAACAAAAAAATATTTTTTCTAATCGAACCAGTACCTACTTTCTGAGATTAGGGCGTTCAACCAAACAAACAAACTCTTCAGCTTTATAATATTAGTATAGATTCAGATTAAATCATAGTACCTATTTTATTAAAGTTATTACAAGTAGGTAGGTACTTTTACTTTTATATTTGATTGATTTGATTTTTTATTTGATTTATTTAATCGTTTAAGTAGATTCCTATTTACAACTCCTACCTACGTAAACATTGTATATCGATTAATTTCATAACACAAAAATGACACACTGTCACACCCTTTGATAACACGAAAAGTCTACGACGTGATTTCTGTACTACCGAAGTATTGACCTATATTCACATTGTCAGACATGAAAGCGCTGTCATATCCTACTTAATCCTTACTAATATTATAAATGTGAAAGTTTGTGAGAATGGATGGATGGATGTTTGTTACTCTTTCACGTGAAAACTACTGAACTGATCTGGATAAAATTTGGCACAGAGATAGATTATGGTTTGGAATAACACATAGGCTACTTTTTACAGCGATAACCGACATCAACGCGTGAGGAGCCGCGGGGAACAGCTAGTCACTTATAAGACACTACAAACTGGCCGATACATGTACAGAAAACAGTGCTTAAAACATGTTTTTATGTCAATGTTTCGTCAGTGGAAACGCATAAGCAAATAATATGACGTATAAAACTTTAATGTGTAAGTAATCGTAACTACTGAAGTATGCAATAACAATGTTGAATAACTCACATTATCGAGTGATATTACAATTGGCGACAATAGCGGTACATTGACTCAATTTAACACATAATTATAAAAAAATAAGTACCTACCTAAGTAATTATAATTATAATTTCTAAGGAAACAACAGTACATTGGTCAATTACAACAAAACAATTAATGTACTTTATTAATTATAATTTTTTTCACGCATGAAGGAGGTTTTGCTACGTTTTTTTACTATTATTGGCTGCTATTAGCGTGAATCAAGTCATATTTTTGTGACATTGAGATTATATTTGCAGGTTACATTAGCCCATATAAACCTACGATACGATGAAGTGGAAGACCACGTACTACCTGGGTGACAATTGACAGCGATATAGAAAGACATAAAGATAACAGCCCCTCTAGACAAGAGGCAAAAGCGTTAATCGAATCGAAACATCAAAAAAGCAAATGTATGGGATTTGACGTAAGTTAACGACATTATATCGTAGACTTACGTTAAATCCCATACATTTGTTTTTTGACTTTTCGATTCGACTATCGCTTATGCCACTTGTCTAGAGGGGCAGAATAGATGGTATAGTATGTCGAAGCGCGTTTTTTAAATTAGCAGGATAGATTCCGCGACGAAAGAAATGGAGAGCGTAGACAAGGAGAACCGACTTCAAAAGCTGACCCTACATTCTGATATTGTGTTATGGGTCCTAAGATAAGATAAAATTAAGTAGTAAGCTAAACCAATACACGCTTTATGACGTATTCTGGCAATTAATATTCGATCTTAATTTTTAATCCGTTTATTTTATTACCTATCTTAAAGGTTGTCAAACAGCCTCCTGCCACAGTTATCCCAAGACATAAAGTCTTGGCGAATAAGATCGAGGATGGCTGCCAACAGTAAAATGAAAAGACAAAGAAGAAATAAAAAACAGAAGTATTCCATATTGGGCACCCGTTTTAATGGCACCTGAGTGAATGGCACCTAAGGTATTCCACATTGGGCACCTACCGATATTTTTCGCAGGTGCCATTAGTAGAACATATCGATATAAAAATATCGGTAGGTGCCCAATGTGGAATACCTTAGGTGCCATTCACTTAGGTGCCATTAAAACGGGTGCCTATATGGAATACTTCAAAAAAACAGAGAGGTGTTTTGTCGTACTTAGAGTTGTTGAAAAATATTACATTATCTCCATTACTACATAAACGCAAACAAACTTTATAATGTAGGCATGAGTAGGTACCTAGCATGCCTATGCATAGTTTATGCATTTGTCGATCGAAGTGCACGAGTGTGCTGAGGCCGTAACAAATTATACCTGACCCGTGTTACCTACCTTCGAGTTCTTTACAGTTCACCTCAATAGATTAATGGGATTCAAGGTCATGACCTTTAGGTAACCTAGCTTTTGAGAGCATAGAGGAAACATACGCTAGAGGCTAATTGAGATTCGCTTAGAAAATTTATAATTACACCTAGGTATAAAGTTTACACGATATTATCTATAAATATACGAATTTTAAGAGATATAACAAGGAAAGCAAACTATATGGCCCACTGCTGGGCATGGGCCTCCTTCTGTTGATAAAGGATTATCCACTCACGCTGTCTTAATGCACTATATGAGTTCCAATTTTAAAAAAAAGATATTTTTGAAGTGTCATAAATTTTAAGGCCTACAAATTAATTCTAATAACAAATTGCAACATTGAATCATCACAACCCATAAACGTCACACTGCTGGGCACGAGTCTCTTTTATATACTTGAAGGGATATTAGCCTACTATACCACGCTGGCCAGACGGGTTGGTTTAGGGTTTTATTTCGAGTTTTCCCTCTTTTGCAGTGGATATTGAATACTCAGTGTCAAATTTTTGTCCATTTTAGAAGAGTTATTTTGGCGGGGGAATGATGACTGATCCAGAATGGGTGATCTGAACAACTTTATTACCAGGTTAGCTAAGAACCATTCGATAAGAAGAAGTAAAAAAAAAACAATGTCTGCAAGCCTACGTCATACGTCTACTCTAAGCAGTATTATGATAATAATACATACATATATATAAGTTAATGTCTCATATTTGGTCATATTTAAAAATCTTTTGTCTAATATTCGTGCGACGAATTATACAATATCTCTGTCAAATAGTGTTTAATAGGCAGTATACTAATGTATGTAAATGTACAACGCACGTGTATCTATATCTACTTATTATGTAGGTAATTAGATACCAATGCTCGAAAAGAAACTAAGTAATAGCCCCGTGGATTGATAGATCTGCAAGCTTGCTGCGGTCAGGCGTCGTACTTTGAAGTCCTTAGAGCGATTAATTTTTAATCTTAATTATAAATTCGTAAGACGTCAACTTTATTGAAGGTTGTGGTAGTTTCAAATTAAATTTAAGATCTAAAATATTTCGCTATAAGGACTTAAAGGTACTCTGACAGTAACATAGGTACCTAACTATGTTGCAAAACACGTCGAGATCCTTCGATTATTTTTATACTATCTACTATGTTACTACTATGTATAGCATATTCTTTAATACCAGGAGCTTACTTTAGCACTAGAACAGGATATTTGGCTGTAGTCTTCTACAAAGTCCATTACCAGTCGTGCCATCATATGGTGAGACGATTAGCTTATTTTTCCTTTACGGGGCACGATTGCAGGTTCATACTGATGCTGATCATTTCTCAACAAAAAATACAGAACCCATCGAACCCCAGACCACGACACGATAATTGTACTATCGTAAGTGTAATTGTTGATATAATAGAACATGGAATACTACTATAAACGACCTTGTAAATATCGAATACCTTCAAGCCACAATCCACAACGCATAGAAAGTTCAAATGATCATGGAACTGGTAATCGATTCCAGAATTATATTACTTAGGTACTTTAATACTTTAAAATCTTAAGGTCCACCCAGACCTGCGCATACGAATCGTGCGTATATGAACAAGTCGTAGGTACAATTTACGGCAGGGAAATTAATACATCACTTACTGCAATAAAGTAATGCACCCACGAATTGTTATCTATGCATCACCTGAGGATGACTGTCAGAAAATGCTTATTATCATTAATTCCACCTATGTTCATACTAGTAAATGTATTGTACAAAAGTTGAATAACTGCAAAAACGTTAGATTAGAAACAGACAGATTATTTGTTTGTATCGTGCCCTTGGTCTCTTATAATATTGAATGAACCAATACAAACTAATTTACGACTGGCTGCAAAGCAAAAAGTGCCTGCTCTTACGTGTTTAGTTAGCGTATGCGCACGACAGTTTACAAGCAATTTAGCTTGACTTGATGTTAGGCCTTGATCAGGGTGCGTATTCTCTATAACAAAATAATGGTCTTCGTATTACGGATACAAATATTTAATATTATAATAAATATTTTGGAAAGGACCATAATACACAAAAAACTGTGAGAACGTTGCAAAGAACATCAAACACATCAAAAGGTGAGCAATGTATAAGCATAGCAGAAGACCTACACTCAGCCGTGGGTGCATAAGGGTTGATGATAAATAAATAAAATATATTATGTTCGACGTAGCCATAGCGAACATGCACGCAAACGGCTCACGAACATGCCCGTATAATGTGAGTTCGTACGTCGCAGGTTTGGCCGCACCACCAAGAATAAAACGCAGTTGTACGCTATAACGCCCACGTTCATGGCTTGACCTTCCACCAAGCTATAGGTTTTATGGTCTCGGGATAATAAAAACGGACACGTAACATTACTTAACGCTGATAAACGGTAGAACAGTAAATATACGTTACTTTCACATTACTAAAGAAATGTCAAGGGCATGAGGTAACGCATCTACGATAATGTTTGTTATGGTATACGCGACACGGGTCAGTGCGATAGTGAGTGTAGTCGTCGGTTTATTTTTAATGACTCCCGCAGTATGGAAGAATCCATGTATGACAACAATGAAAACACAAAATATTGGTTCGGGTGGGGTTTGGCATAATGTCGCGCAGTGGAGGATTACCTTTTCAATCACTATGTATACATACAGAGATATAGATTTTATAATACCTACATTTAGACGAGCTTGATGAGTACAGGAAAATCGTATTATATTCTTCGAGATCGGGTTAGGAGGAAGAAGAAAATAGGGGTGTTTGCCCTGCAAATCCTGAGGCAATACAGACTGAAAATAAAATAAATAATAATAAAGAGTAAAGTAGCAAATGAGGCATGAGTGGGAGAATTGGAAAGGGTCAAACGTTCGTAGATAGAAGTAACTGACGTTTTGGCAAAGGTCCAGGGTAAGCATAATGATCGATAGACCGATTGTTCCGAGTATGGGTGTGTTCAATCCGTAACTTCAATGTTTAAATAATTCACGAACTAAGACGAAAATTAAGACCGGGTGCTTTATAATAATATTTTCGGGACAACTCACACATCGCTGATCCCAAACTAGGCAGAGCCTGTACTATGGTAACCAGACAACTGATAAACATACTTATATATTTCTAAATACATACATATTATAGATAAATTACACCCAGACACAGAACAAACATTCGTGCTCATCACACAAAGATTTGTCCTGGGTAGGAATCGAACCTACGACCTCCGGCGTAGCAGTCAGAGTCACTAACCACTAGACCAACAGGCCAGGCTTTATTAGCATTAGGTCATTTTTCTTTGAAAAACACAACAAACAATTTGTTTATCGTTTCATTAGACGTTCCCGGTACACACCAAAATATATTACATGTCATCAGGAAATATCCAAATTACACGATTCATGGCAGTTTCCATTTAGTATCTAATTTTGGTATGCTTATGGTAACTGGGTGACATTATACAAAGACAAATACAATAAAAACAGTTGTTTATTGTTACATAAAAACTAAACGTTCCGGTTCTGGTAAAGGAAAACAGAATAAATGTACTTATTAAGATTCCTATGAGGAAGATTATATCGTCAAAGTCAAACTCATTTAATCGTTTAGATAGATCATATGCACGATTCTTATGAACGTCGTAAACAAACAAAAGATGTAAGCCAATTTATCTAAGGTCGATTTGCTGACAAGGACTTGGCAAAAACTCAGGCTTCTCTTTTCCTGGTTAAATAATTACAATTTGTGGTAAGACAGAAAAGTATAATGTGCTTCACGAACAAGCACTTAAAACACATAATAGCCAAATATGAAAAAAAAATTGTTGGGGTTTTTCCCAGGGAACCAGAGGTCTCCACAGCTGCGATTCTTCTCAGCTGTGGAGAGGAGGATGAGTAATGAAGCACCTATTAGATATGTATTCGAGGAATTGGTTACAAAAATAAATATTGTAGGGCGTACCGTGAGCCAAAGGACTTGCATCCCTATCAAAGGTGTGCTGGCACTGGAATCAAGATGAAGGATGAGCAAAACGGGACTGGACTGCACAAGAGATAAGGATGATTTTTAATATTATAAGTAAACTAGAATTTAAATTATTTAGATGCCAGCAGTACCAAGGTGTTGATATTATGTTAATGTGGGATCGTGTCTTTGTATACCTACTATATAAACGATAACTGCACGTAGCGATCACATCATCACCAAATAGGAGGGACGGCTCGGGCATTCCCAATACGACACCAGAAGCTATGACATTTAACTGAGCATGACAATCAAGGGCATTCAAGCTAATAAATGAAACTAAAAAAACTATACTAAGTCAATAATAATCACAACATGTATATATCCTCTTTTTTATGGAAAAATAAAGTTGTTTACCACATAAGTGTTTCTTTAATTGTTTCCATATCTCATTGGATTAATATCATAGTGGATTCCAACAGAAAAACTGGGTAAACTGACAGTTTTTTTACTCCTTTTTACGCTTTTTAACGACTGCATCGTAAGAATATGAAACAATAACTTCCAAATCAGTATTACATATCTCAAATTATATAGGTGGGTTTAGCCAAGTCTATCAAATAGTGACATATGCATAATACACAGACTACGGAATGCAATACCAGGATCCCGAAATATTATAAGGAACCTATTACGATTAAATAATCGACTTAAAATTTGATTTGTTTCATATAAAACCTTTCAGGTTTAGTGTTAATAATTTATTTGCGAAATCTTTCTTACCGTGGGAGATCCAGCAAGTATCTGATTTCGGCGGGATAAATTCTTTTATTCTTTTAAAAAAGACAATTCCCGCACTAGAGAACAAGCTCTGTGTCGCGGGGGACCTTACAAACATACAATTAACGGACACAAATTACACCCAGACTCAGAACAACTCTTTGTGGACCACACAAAGTTTTGTCCTGTGTGGGAATCGAACCCACAACCTCGTGCACAGCAAGCGCATACTGCGACCACTGGACCACCAAGGCAGTCAATACTTCAGAAGAAGTCCATCCGGTATTCAAATCTAATAATGGGAATGCATCCGTAATACATACTGACATTACGCGACGCTTCAAATGGTTATTTAATGGTTTTAAATGGTCAAGGTATTTTCCTTCTTCCTTAAATTGGGAACTGCACGACGAATCTGATATCAAACCATTGTTTTTGTTTACTTCGTGCTAAAAATGTAATTAAATACTGCGGTTTGGGTATTTTTTATACTGGAAACATTTATGAGAGACACCTAAAGAAAATTAATCTATCAAGTTTCGTGTTGACGAAACTCGTTGGTGACAAAACATTAGAAAGATGAACTTGAGTTACAAATAAGGAAAATATGTACTTAGTTGTGGACAATCTTTATGTTTACTGACTCGTGTACCTACTTTTTGGCTCACAAGGAAGGGCGAGAAAATTTGGACATTCCTCAATCTAGACAAGAGTAAAGGATTGATGGTCACGCCGAGATTATTACTTAAGTCATAGCCTTTTTTTCCCAAGGTAATTTTACAAACAAACAATTAACTGACAAAAAGTAGATACACTGTGGGTGTTTTTTTGAAACTACTTAGGTGGCAATCAAGCATACGACCTGCCTGATGTTAAGCAGTTACCGCAGCCTATGGACGCTTGCAATACGAAAGTATCACCTGCGTGTTGCCGATTTTTATACAAGGGCTGTAATTGGCTGTGGTCTTAAGGTGGAGGTCCTTCCCCAGTCGGGCTTGCTCACTAGTACCCTACTTCTCTTATTTTGTGTGAACAAACATTTATAAATTAATATTTTATTCCGAGTAGATATCAAACCCACGACACGCTCATAAGCAACCGTGTAATGCCGCCTAAATAGTCTAATATTATAAAGAAAATATTTGTCAATTTGGATGTAGAAGTCTCTAAAACTACTGACCCGATATTAACCGTTCTCTCACTAATAGACACTAGGCAGTTACATTTATGTGACTGGCCTGTTGGTCTAGTGGTTAGTGACTCTGACTGCTACGCCGGAGGTCGTGGGTTCGATTCCCACCCAGGACAAATCTTTGTGTGACGAGCACGAATGTTTGTTCTGTGTCTGGGTGTAATTTATCTATGATATGTATGTATTTAGAAATATATAAGTATGTTTATCAGTTGTCTGGTTGCCATAGTACAGGCTCTGCCTAGTTTGGGATCAGATAGCGATTGTGTGAGTTGTCCCGAAAATATTATTATTATTATTTATTTATGAGTGATATTGACTTACCACGCGAGCGAATCCACGGACAAGACAGTTTTAAAAATAAATTAATCTATAATTTGCGTGATGATGAAACTGGGCATTTCTCTTAATAAAAATATTGTATTGTCGATCGACTGACCCATAATAGGTACGTGTGTAAATTTTCTAATCATATAAACATCTTGAAGTGAAATGTATGAAAATTCCAATTAAAGATTCAGTTACAAACATACATACAAGTAAACTTAATAAAAGCGCGTCAATAAGGACTATTCACCATTGTTCTACCTTTTGTTATACTAGTATACCAAGCAGGAAAAAAAAATCATATTTGTTCTACTATACGGTATAACAAATAGGAAGTATTTAAAAAACAGTAAAATGTCCTTTATGTTATACTAGAGGAATAATCCGGAAATGTTTTTAGATAATTAATTAGTCCTATTTGTTCTACTGTTGGTAACCTACACAAGAACCTCTTTGGTCTTATTATATTGTTCTTAAAAGAGGAAAATATGTTAACTGTCATGTCATATCTTCATGAGTCATTTAGCATTTACCCATTAATAATAAATTATTAAATTGCAATAGAATCATTGTCTACTCATGAAGAGGTTGATAAATGTACCTACATATTAAAATATGTTGATTATGACATTTAAATAGGAACTAAGACGTTCATAATTTTTATTGCAGGATCAATGGGTTATTTTAGATGAAAAAATTGCGGAGTACTATTCAATTTAAGGGTATAAATTTTTTCAATATATCTCGCAAACGAAGCAAACATTGACCGATTCTTGTAATAAAAACCCGTGCATGTCTTATTTACTTTTTAACCCGTTTTTACGACAATCAATAGCCTAGTATTTGAAGCGAAAGAAGTATATCTGGATCGAAGCAAATGGCGTACCTACCATAGTCTCTGCCTACCTTAAAGAGAGACGGGCGTGATGTTATGTATGCATGTTGTCTAGTCTAAAAACATGTTTACTTAATATTAAGATGAGACGCATAATATATTGACGTAATTATAATGCTTAGTCAGAGTTTAACTCATGATATTCGTATCGCATAATCGTATCGACATAATATTACGCTTCGCTAGGCAGATGTTTCTCATTCTAGAGCTGACGGTCTATGTAGGTATATACGTGACATAATGCCTATCATACAGTCATGTTAAAATAGATTAAGTTTAACATTTAAATATAGATAAGCCAAAAAGAACAAATGACACGAATACTAATCTAAATATTAGTTTATTATTATTAGCCATAACTGTCCCACTGCAGGGCAAAGGCCTCCCTTTTATTCTTCCATTGGTCACGGTCGAGACCTCTCACTTGCCAGTCAGCACGTTAGGAGTCAAGCTCATCCCGCCATCTTTTCCTGGGCCTGCCATGTCTATTAATGTTCTGTGGCAGCCATCTGGTTGTGGTCTTTGCCTACAGATCATCGGACATACGGCAGGTATGTCCGGCCTAGTTCCACTTCAGGCTAGCGGCTTTTCGTCTAACGTCAGCGATTTGTATTTTTGAGCGCAGCTCTGAGTTTCGTGCACGGTCCAAAAGGATGGACTCCCAGAATACTGCGCTCCATGGCTCGCTGGCATACCCCGAGCCTAGGCTCGGGCTTGGCTTCAACAAAAGGCTAGCTAGCCTTTTGTTGAACAGTCAGAGACCAAGTCTGAGCACCATAGATTGCATGTGTCCATGAGTTTTTTCTTCAGGGTGAGAGGAAGTTTGCCTTTCATATATTAGTTTAGACTTTTTAAATAGGTTGAGTATTTTTTGAATTTATCCATTACAAACAAACAATCAAGTCTTTTTTTATATAATTAAACAGACCTAAGTATCAAATCTAGCGAAATCTGAGTGTCGGTCACCACTGCCTGCCTCTTTAGAAAAAAAGCGCTATGTTACATATGTGTAGCTACTGTACTTATTACATATATTTGCATAATCGTTTATAAAAGTTAAATAAATATTACAACAGTATACGTATACTTATCGAATGTTTCATTACCAGCACTTAGCTAACATAAGGCATGAAAATTACAGAATTCATTCGGTTCGCGTCCTTAACAAATCATTTTCAGGTTTTGCGTTCAATCAACCGTGTATTATTATTTATTTTAATGCTTTTAAGCAAATATAATATAGGTTCGTTTATGTGTCAGACAATTGATATTCAAGAGCGGTAAGTCTCCATACAAGCGAGCAAGCCCGACTGGGGAAGGACTACAGCTAAATGCACACATACTGGTCTAGTTGTATTCCTGTGCGTGATATAACTGCGTCTCCTAGGGAAAATGATTTAGGGTTCCGAAGTAAACAAGGAACCCTTATAGTTTTGTCATGTCCGTCTATCTATCTAGAAGGTGCGCAGAGGGCACCCCTTCATGCCTTGCGACCCAGGGCCGTTATAGCCTATAACTGCGTCAGGCCGTCAGGGCCGTACGATTTTTTGTTGCTGTGGTAGTATTAAAAATAGATTTTTGACATTTAAAAATGTATGTTATGGTTACTACAATACATAATCAATACTTACCTATATTATAAATGCGAAAGCTTGGATGTATGGATGGATGTTTGTTACTCAATCAATCCAATACGGCTAAACGGATCTAGATGAAATTTGCCACAGATATAGAATATAGTCTGGAATAGCACATATGCTTCTTTTTATCCCGAAGAAAAAATGTTCCCGTGGGATTGTACGTGCGAGCGATTGCGCGGGCTAAAACTATTTTTATAATATATGTAGTTGTTAACAATAGATACAATATTTTACACATTGCCTTGACGAAGCAGGTATTGTTTACAGAAATAACTAGATATTCTATACAATGGCCTAATTATATACTTATTTTATACTATTAATGAGACAAATAAGCATTTTTTTTATACTACTTAGGCGGAAAACAAGCATGCAGCCCGCCTGATGGTAAGCTGTTACTGTAGCATACTGACGCCTGCAATAATAATAAACGCGACTTAGCCTGTCTACGCATTAGGTACACCGATTTGAAAGGATAAAAATGATAATGTTTCTTTGCGAATGCACCTACCAAGTTTTTTTGCCCTCTGCAGTTATTCTCCGTATGAATAAAACCGTAATTACGGTCGAATTTCGACCACTGGGCGACCTCTAGTTTTAATTTATTCTTTCATTTTAATTTGAGAACATGTTTTTTTAAAATCAAATTTCTTTTTTTGAATGCCCTATTTAACTAATTGAACGGCACGCCAGTAGACAAGAGAAAATCTACGTCGGGTCAACGGTAACCCGCGTGGCGTTTTGGAAAAACCAAATATTTATCTAAATATGTATAATTTTTTTTTGGAACTATAATATAAAACAGAACAAGCGATATTATCTACTAAACAGTTACTATCTATTAATAATTTTCTTTAATAAATAGCTTAGAATTATGTAGATACCGTTGTGACTATGTAAATTTATTAAAACCATTCTTAAAATTTAAGAATTTGCACTTAATTATATGAAATAGCACGAGAACTGGTCCTTAGCGACTGTAGTGTGAAGTGGAAGGAAACTAGGAAGGCCCTTCAGTGGAACAATACGCGATTTTTTTGCTACTTTGGTGGCAAACAAGCATACGACCCGCCTGATGTTAAGCAGTTACCGTAGTCTATGGACGCTTCCAATACCAGAGCTATCACTTGCGTGTTGCCGACCCATTTTTTTACACGAGGGCTTTAAGATGGAGTATCCCTGTAATAGGAAAACGTTTCTTTCAAAACGCATCCCTAAATGAGCGCTGGAGTCCCCCAGGACCTCTTGACGTCAGTCGTACGTATGTACTATCATTGTACCATCGAGGTAGTCATTATTTATTTTAGAATCAAAGTAGGTATCAAATTCAACAATACCATATAAAAAACCTATGTTCCTACATGATTACTAAGTAATTTGTGATGATAAGAAAATTGCAAGTAGCCTCACATCAGGCCATGTCAAAAGAACAGCATAATGGGATAACTTGTCAAGCGCTCTTCTTATGAGAGGCAATGTTTATTACCATCGCGTTTGTTACATTGTTTAACAATTTATGCGAATACACACTGAACTGCATCAAGGTACAACATTACTTTCAATTAATAAATTTAAATGTTCAGTGTGTATTCGCATAAAATGTAAAATAGAAAATAATTAAATAATAATTGTAATAAGTATTTTTACACGCTAACTATATTATAAACGCGAAAGTTAGTAAAAAAAGTATCTATGTACGTTTGTTACTCTTTCACGCAAAAGCAATAGAACGGATCGGGATGAAATTTGGTACAGAGATGTTATATTCTAGTTTAGTTTAGTTAAGATAGAGATTATAGTCTAGTTTTTATCGCGATAACCGACATCCACGCGGGCGGAGCCGCGGGTAACAGCTAGTAAAACAATATAAAGAAATGCAATAATTATGTACCTATTATATTGAAGTAAGTATACTCTTTGTCAAAAGAACCTCAATATCGTAACTTAGAAATTTAATGGTCGAATTTCGACCACTGGGCGACCTCTAGTAGTAATAATTAGCTTTACGGTGCATTGGTACTAAACCCAAAATAAACTTTATTCGGGTATTTAACAGTAATTTTATACTTTAATGCAGTTTAGTGTATATTCGTATAAAATGAAAAATGTGTATAGTAATTATAATTTAAAAGATTTTTTGAAGTTCAAACTCACGTTCGAACTTAAAAAATGATTTTGTCTCATTAATTCGTTTAGGTACCGAATTTAACGACGTCGCGCGTCGTTCAGATTATCGATACTGGAGTTATCAGCAACAAATATTTATAAATACATACAATTTAACTTATTTAGTTCTTTGAAGGAACTCTACAATAAGTCCTTCCTTCTTTTTTTTTTCAAAGACAATTCCTGCACTAGGGATCAAGCTCTGTGTCGCGGGAAACTTTACAAATATACAATTAACGGACACAAAGTAAACCCAGACAACCATTTACGGATCAGACAATTTTTTGTTTCGTGTGGAAATCGAAATCACAACACGCCGCGCATGGTAAATGGCGAGGTAGCCACTTAAGCCACTGAGCCAACTGTGCAGTCACGTTGATTGATTGCTTTAACAATTAAGTAACTACTTTTCTTTTTTTTTACTGCTTAGGTGACAAACAAGTATACAGCCCGCCTGATGGTAAGCAGTTACCGTAGCCTTTGGATGCTTATAATAAAGAGACTTATGTGTTACCGACCCAAATAATTTGACACCACGATTTTGTGATGGAGTACCTACTCCTAGAATAGGACTGTTTCGTAAAAAAACGTGTCCCTAAAAATGAGCGTCCAAGAAAGCTGTATTCACATCAGAAACATCTCTATATCGCTATGTGTTGTTATTTTGCTGTAGTCTTCTGAAAGGTGGAGGTCTTTTCCCATTAGGCTTGCTCACTTGTATGGTGCCTTACCTCTTCCATTTCCATCTCAGCCATAAGACGTCCACTGCTGGACATAGGCCTCCCCCAAGGTTTTCAACATCGTTCGGTCCTGAGCTGACCTTGTCCATCGGTTGCCCGCAACCTTTACCAGGTCGTCGGTCCACCTTGTTGGAGGCCTGCCCACGCTGCGTCTGCCAGTTCGTGGTCGCCACTCTAGAACCTTTCTGCCCCAACGGCCATCGGTTCTGCGAGCTATATGCCCTGCCCATTGCCCTTACCTCTTAGCCTCACTTTATTAACCCTCTGTAGCATAGTGTCTCTCTCTTCTGTTTCTCTTTTCTTCAGGCCATTAACAGACGAATGTGTACTATTCTGCGTATGTCATACTATTTTATGTGTACATAAACATTCTTCTATTAAATAAATTTGACTAGTTGGTATAGTGGTTATCTACTCTTCCTACCTGCTAAGCTAGGTGGTCTAGCTGGTCGTTCGTTTGGTTCTCATTCAGGATAAATCTTTTTATGATGGTCAAGATTAGATTTTGACTAGCCTGTTGGTCTAGTGGTTATTGACCATGACTGTGAAGCCGGAGGTCTTGGGTTCAATTCCCACACGAGGCAAGACTTTGTGTCATTAATAAATGTTTCTTCCGAGTCTGAATGTTACTTGTCTCCGTGAATTGTCTGGTTGCCATAGTACAGGCTCTGCCTAGTTTGGGATCAGATGACGGTGTGTGAGTTGTCCAAAAATATTATTATTATTATTGTACAGTTCCCCAACACAGGGCTTGTTCTACAGTGCGGGAGTTGTCTTTATTAAAAAAACAAAAGATACTGTGTCTGGGTGTGATTTATCTTTATTATTTAAGTAATTGACGTTTTAAAATGTCGCATCCTCATTGGAATAAGAGCGTAAGTAAATACGCCTATTAAGCAATTTTCCTTTTATGTTCATTTACTTAGGGTACAAATTTTCAATGAATATTTCTCATCTAACGCCCTTTTTCCACAGTATGCGATTCACATGTATTGGTAAAATATGTAAGTAATATATCCTGACGTTAATTAATATGAAAATTATTCTGTTATGCAGAGTTTATCTCTTAAGATATCTAGAAATAGATAGGTAATAGACAGACGAATAATAATCGTTAGATTTTTTAAATTATTAACTAGTTACGATAAAGATTTAAGGGAAATGTTTTCCTGTCCCAGGCATACCCTACCACAAAACTTTTAAGGTAAGAAACACATGAGTATGTGTCTGAGGTAGTACAAGCAATTATTTATTAAATACAATTTCCACCCAAGCCCTGTTTCGGGGAGACTTTACAATTCACGGACACAAATTACACCCACTAGGAACAAACATTTATAGATCACACATTTTGTCCCATATGGGAATCGAACCCACAACCTGAGGCTTAGCAGTCAGGGTCACTAAGTACACGTACAACAAAAGTCCATTCATCCATCAGGCGGTCTGTATAAGCATACAACTAGTTTGTGGTCTTCTGTAATGTGTAGGTACTTCCATATTACAGAAGACCACAAACTAGTTGTAACAAAGTACAAAGTAGTTTACCTGCCCCGAGTCCAGTTAGCTTTTTTTTATATTACCTGTGTGGCAAACAAGCTTACGGGCCGCCTGATGTAAGTAGTTACCGTAGCCTATGGACCCTTGCTATACCAGAGACCCAAACATAAAATACCGAATTAATATTTAAAGCAATGTGGAAAAAGTTGAGACTGGAGCAGGATTCGAACCTGCCTTATCTTGACACAACCCACAAACGGCCATCTGATCCCAAACTAGGCAGAGCCTGTACTATGACAACCAGACAACTGATAAACAAATAACTAACATACTTCTAAATATATAAATATTATAGATAAATACCACGCAGCCACTAAACTAAGAATTGTGGTCATCACACAAAAAATTGTCGAACCCGGCTTAGCACTCAGGTTTTATAATCTCTAGAGCAACAAGCCAGTCAAACAAATAAGAATATAATTTCTCAATTAACCTTCCATAATTGCAATTTTTCATCAAAAACTTTGTTTCAAATTAACTTCTGCGAGTGGTAAGTACCTACAATAAAAACAATAGAACCTATAAGAACAAAATAGGTACCTACAGATCTACATTACCTCATGAGTTTTTTAAAGTGACTAAAATAAAACTCAACTAAATACAAAAATATGTACCTAATCAGTAGATGTGTAGTACAAATTTATAGGCTTGTTTAATTCAGAGGCATTTCCAATGATTAGTTGAAGAACGACAAAGGTAATATTTTAAAAGGCAAAGCTCCCAGCTCCCAATGGCGGAGATGGTCATACGCAGGCTGCTTGTATCGCGGCGACTCTGTCAACGCGCCTCCCGAACTCGCTATATAAACACGGCCATTATCAAACCTCCACCAATACATAGCCGACCGTCACAGCGACCGCACATATTAAATAAATAACGCTGGAGCTTTTTAAATAATAAAAACTTGTGTCAGTGATTACTTCGTCCCTACATCTGAAGATTCGTCACAGGACCTAATACCAAGTGAGTATACAAACACCAACACATACTGCAAACTATTCATCAAGTGTAAAAGCATTTCTTAATATTAAAGACACACTTTTCATTTATTTCGTAGTGATTTTTTTAACCTTTATATAACTTTATTTAAAGTTAAATAGGTAACTTTGAAACCGTGTCAAAAGGAGCCTTTGTTAAGTTTGCCGTTCAAGTGTACAAATTTAAACTGATCTAGATTTTAAATAGAATATAACTGACAATAATAAGTGCCTATAAAGCAATAAAATGAACAAAGTAAATTAATTTAACTCGTGACTATAATATTGAATCGAAATTCAGAATATAGTGTGTATCTTTGATAAACAATAAGATTTGATTGCTAAAGTAAATAAGGACCAAACATAATAATAAACAGCATTAACAATAGTTAACCTGAATGTAATTCCTTGGCGCTCTACTTAAAGCAATCAGTTTAAATTGATCAACGTTGCATTCAATGTAGTAATACTATAGTTATAGCTCAGTAACCTGTTCAGACAATAAATAAAACAAGTAGCGCAATTCACGGTAGGATGGCCAGGATAAAGCCGGGACTGCGGACAAGCCAGCCTGTCGCATGTCGCGCCGGAGATCGACAATTTGCGGTCACAGATCGATGCCCCCGATACATGATTACGAATGAATATTATCTTTAATATTACAGGCAAATAAATATAGTGTGTGAAAATAATATCTTATAGAAATACCGTTTTAATCAAGCAATAGTTAGGTATAATTATACCGTTGCAATTTTTAATTTATTTTTGTTCGATTTATCGTGTAGTATCGCACTTTTGGTGGTTAAGTACAAGAAAAATTAAATCATTGTTATTTTTGAAGTGGCTTTTGTTTTGTCCTGATTTTCGGATTCAAAGAATCTTCAGCAAACATGTAGTATCGAGTCAGGCGCGACTAAAGCGAAGTAAATCGATTTGAATTGAAGTGCCAGAGCCTTTACGCCTAAAACATTTGCACTTTTTGCGTTATTGAAACGCGTATGAAACATTGATTACTAAGTCATTTACACCACACGTTATTGATGTTTCATAATGCATTCAACAATAATGATCAGAATTAAAAATAATTACATACTTTTGAAATAAACTTAAAGATGAGATTTTGAAATTGTTCATCTAATTTACTAAGATCAGAGTTGTGTCAGAAACTAGTAGAGCAACATTGAAATATCTCGTAAAGAATAAAGATAGACTAGAATTAATATGACTCTTTGTAATTTCATAAAAAAAGCGTCTTCTTTCCATATAAAAATCTTCAAAAAAATACCGCATCTATTTACGGCGATCTTGAAATAAAAGTAACGATCAAATCATGCATGATTTCGCAGAAACTATAAAACTAACCATAAACTTGATGAATGAGAAATTACAGCAACAAAGTCTGTAATTTGCCACAGTGGGTCGTGAGTAGTTAATGACCCCGGTGGCTGACTGGAGCGAAACAAAACTTCGATAAAAACATCTCGCCAATAACATCTACCGCTTGAGCTATCGCAGTCGGAGAAAAAATCTAATTGTTTCATGACTCACCCCCGACCAAGCGGCAACTAACAGAATCAGTAAAAAATAATTAAATAATTTGTTAGGACCATAAACATGAGTATACCTAATAAGTACGCCTAGTATATGGTGTAGGTCTCAAGCACAAAAATACTTATGTAAGTACTTGTTAAATTGTGAAACAATAAACTGAAATCAAACAATCCAGATTATATATATTTGAACATAGAAAGGGACAAAGGGTTTTGTTAGACCAAACACAAACTGTTATGCGTCTACATAAGTAGAGAACAATTCATATATTAAAGTTAACAATACACTATAAAGCTTATTATTTGCATGACATGAATAGTTAGCAAAACTATCACATCCGCGCTCCATAAATCTTCCATGGCGTCAGTTTGTAAACGTTCCTGTCGATCTGCTGTGACGCAAACACCAATATGATTTGCGCAGTACATTTCCGTAAGACGTATTGAACTCGAACCATAAATTTGGACAACATATACATGTAGGTACAATGAATGCTAAAAATAACTAAGTAAGTAAGTACTAATTTAAAATGCCGATAAGTTAATTATATGGTACACGAGTTCACTAAGAAATTTACCTTAATAGGTTGTATTAGTAAGTGAAAGTAACAAGATCTTTGGAAAATAGTAAAAAAGAAAGAAAAACATTAATACAAAATATATGTACACATGACAACAAGAGAAAAACCCATAAACAAATAGACATATCCATGGAAATTCTTTGTTACCCTACACTAAGTTGCTATTTTATATCTATTTATACGCAAAAGTTCGAAGTAACCAGTAAGGTAGCCCAAGGTGATCGGTCACGTTCATTATCTAACATAATGATAAATATTTCCATGGATCATGGATATTTACCTACAACAATGGGCCAAAGATGCATACATAATTATTTTGGACAAGCAAGGTTAATCTTGACTTATGCACTAAAGTAAAAAAACAGTCAATACTGTCACGGATGAAATGGCGAACTGTGATCTTCACGCTCGAAATAATCATAAAGGAAGAGTATGTTTTACTTATACACAAAACAATATTGCAGCATTTTTAAACCAGTCAGTCGTGTATAAAATACAATGTTTTGATAAAACAAATCTACGAGTATCTATACTAGAGTTTGTTTAAATGCACTAATCTCTAAAACTACCAGTCCGATTTTGAAAATTCATATTCTTATAATTGTGAAACAGTACAATATTCAAATTTAACGCGGATTAAACTACGGGGAATAGCTAGTTCAGTATTAACGTTTATATAAGATCTGACATTAAATATATAATTAGTACGCCTTATGCAAGTATTCGAATATGACAGGTTTATACGGACAGTTTGTTAAGTCATCGGGTAAGTGCTTGTAGAGCGTTGAGATTTGTTGACATTTCCAGCTTGACCAGCCGAGTGCCGTTATACAAACTCACTTCTTCCGCTGGCATTGACCTAAGATTCTCTAATGCACTGTCCACAGATAACCAGTTACCGTCCACAGTCCATAGATAACTTTTCTAAAATAAAACAATTTTAATCTCTTTGTATTCAAAATACTGCGAGGTTGTATATAAAATCAGTGGCCTCTTTGATACACAATTGTTTTTCTGTTACCAAATCAATTTTGAAATAGCACATTTGACGAGGTTATAAAAATGATAATAAAAAATTGGTCAAGCATGAGTTAAGTCTTTTTTAGTGAGTATTCCGTGGTTATATATATGGACTGACGGTGGACACATAGACTGCGTAAAATTAGTTATGGATTTTCAATACATACCTGCGTTAGAGGGATAGGCAAAGGCAGTTTTTTTACTTCTACATAAAGAAGTAATTCTATGATTTGATGTAGTTTTATCTATCTATAATTGTTCCTATATACTCGAAAAACTAGTTTCTGCTTGTATTTTAATGACATAATATTCCTTAGATTATTATGTCAATAAAAATATCTTATATTCAAAAATAATACAGCTTCACTCCAGTGAAAGAATTTTCAGAATCAGATGAGAAGTTTCAGAGATATCACATATACAAATAAATTTGCCGTTTTCTAATATTAATTTCAACATCCGAAGGACGTTTAGATGTATCTTGATATCGTAAATATAGCTTGCTTAATACCAATTAGACCACCTACGCCGATCATCAAAATACTCTCAATTTATTTTGCACTACAAACGAAGAATGACTCAACTTTATAACTTGACTTTCGGGAAACAAACACCTAAAGCTATATGCTAGTGATGCGTTTTTCCCTTGTCAAGATTTCTCCTTGTTTTTTAGCAGAGTAGTATTGTGGAGGCTGCCACCGACAATACAATCAATATGACTGTGTTTTGAGCCTCAACAATATAAATTCTAACGATATTTACCGTCAAAACACTTAGAAGAAGTATTGTAGTAGATATATACTTCCTTCATCAACTCAAACAAATAAGTTTGTATCATTTTAACACGGTTCAGACTAAAATGCTGTGACTAATTGACTTCGGGGCGAGACTATTATTGTTTTTGCCTTCAACAAGACTTGCTAAAAACGATCAATGATTAAATACTTTAACCTCTTGCTAACTACATCTTAGTAATTACGACGTGGTAGTTACCACGATGTCCTGTATGGCGCAGTTATTAACGGATTTAATATTCGGAAAAAAGATATTGTGATTTTCTGTAGAGCAATGTAGCCTGGAAATGTGCCTGGTACATGACGTCATCATCATCATTATCTCGGTCTGATGTCCACTGCTGAACATAGGCCTCCTCTATATGCTTCCTCAATGGTCGATCTTGAGCTGCTTGCATACAGGGCTTCCTGCAGCTCTGGTACATGTAGGTACGCACCCCTAATTATTTGGCATTAGTATCTCTATGCAGATCTTACATAGTTAACTAAAATTCAAAAAGCGTAATGCTAAGCTATGTGTCATATCTTCAATTTGTTTAAGTATATGTTGGCCCCTCTGTTTGTTAACTACTCGATGAACTTTCATACGATGAAAATAATTGATAGTATTTTTTACCGAACAAAGTTTAAAGAATAACATTGACATTTAAAGTAAAGCATTTAGGGGACTGTTATTATGCTTAAAACAAGATTTTTATCAAGTCTACAAAAAATAATGTAATTGTATTTATAAAAAAAACATTATGTTGTGCGTCTTGGGAAAATCTCACTACATGATCATACGTGAAGGGAAAAAAATAATATATGAAACATATAAAAGAAACATTGAGGCAGCATTCGAGCAGCTAGTAACCGTTATCAATACGCGCACTTCTTCATAGCGTTTCGACGGTAAACATTGCTAGAATTTATACTGCTGCGGCCCAAAACAGAGTCACATTGACTGCATTGTCAGAGGCAGCCCTCAAGTCCTCCTGCGTGCAGGTGTTAGGGCATGCAGGGCATGATACACACCCTAAGTACTTACCTATAATTAATTCTATAAATGCAACTGTCTTATAATCTTACGGCGCTGGTAATAATTTGATTGTGCGCAGCACATTTATGTAAATTCCACCAGAGCATTCTATTAAACAGAAACGATTCGACACGGAATGAAAACCGCATAGAGTTACATTAATAGAGAATTGCATACATTCAAATTGCACTACACGTGGTAATGATAAATCAAAATGGATTCAGACGGTATCAACTGCACACGTTACTGAGGCAGCTTATTCGACGTCTTTCATGGCTTTCAGTAAGTCAAAATTAAGTATCTACCTACTCGCGTACTACGCGTAAATATTGATTTTTAAATAAAATATAGCCTATGTGCTATTCTGATGTATAAGGTCTATAAAATTGTGAAGTTTCATCAAAATCCAGTAGTAAGCTAAAGTGAAAATGGCTGGCAAATGAACCCAGACCTCAAGAACAACACAAAACACAAAACCAAGTGTCGGTGTGTGAGTTTTGTAATTAAATTTGACCAGTGTTTTAAATGAAAAATATGCGTTATGATAAATCACTCAAACATTTGTTTTTCTTTTTCTATTAATCAGTTACTTCGACCAAGTAATAACTGTAGACAAATTCAAATAATTTCTTAAAAACAACAACGTATCTCATTTTTGTACGTTACTAATACAATCAGAATTATTTAGGATCAATAAATGTTTGTCAAATAAATTGAAATAAAAACGAATGCAATAGAATGTTCTCCACGGTTGTGACTTTTGATTGACAGTCCATTTAAATTAAATAAATCATAAAGAAAAAACTGCATCAATATTTTCATATTACATTAACAAGGTGCACGATTTCTCTACAAGCTAATACAGTTAAACAATCTATCACAAGCGATTGTCACATCGGAGTATATGATTTATACCATTACATAGACACCGGATAGGATTGATCTGTACTCCAAATACGACAATGAACCGTGGGTCGAAGTTTCACAACCCGTACGAGGTACACGAGGTACTTATTTCATAATGTCTCTGTCATCAGAATATAAACCAATGTAGTTCAAATGTTGAGTTGCATAGGTACAGTTATAGAAAGTTAACTATAAATACTAGGTATGTACTAGACCAGGTCATTTTTTGTAGAAAGCGCGAAACGTGATTTAAAAAAAAACAGTCTAGGTCGATTTATTCAACTTGGATGAAAATATTTATACTGTCACGACCTGTTTCTATTAAATAAAAGAAACTATTCAAAATAACCACTTAGGTAGATATAGATACTATATAATTTCTACATTACGGTTATTTATGTATTAAAACTAAATGTCACGCGTGTTGCGTATAATTCCCTAATATAGTAAAGTGCATTATTTACCGTTGCGACAGCGTATGCGGTTAATGGAAATTAATTTCATTGCATTTCCCAATAATCAGATATCTGAAGAATGTTAAACCTGTTTGAAGAATTTAGTAACCGAAGACGTCGTGGTATTTGTTGTACACCTGGACGAGCCGTGAGACACACAAAGAATAGGACTGCAACATTAACCTTTAAATACGAAGTACAAAGTTACTCAATCGTACGTAATTGAATATTTTGAACCGAAATATCAATGGGTACATTGAATAGTCGGGACTATGTAGCGTATTCATTCAATAATCTATTCATTTGTGTCGTTAAACTTTTAAACTTTATTGAAAATCGAACTAGACAAAACTTGATTTTATAATGAGGTTCTCATTACAACGGAAAAATCTATCGAAGGAGGTAAAGGTAGTAAAGTATCTTACATATCAAACTTAGACGCGTTTATGTGACATGATGATGTATGACAATGTGGCAAAACATGTGTAATGTAGAAGCTATATAATAAGGTACCTAATGACAAAATTAAATACTCCAGTACCTTTTTATCCTTTGTTTATCAACCGATTTTCTTTTATTTCTTATTTAGTAACTATTGAGATACAAATGTCACCAACCCCTTCCACCCCCAGGGTGTCGTATGAGTCGACCAAGGGAGTAAGTCTAGCAGACAATATTCACCGCAAGAGAGGGAAATCTTGAAACAAAACCCTATACCAACCCGTTTGGCCAGCGTGGTATATAGTAGGCTAATATCCCTCCAAATTTTTGGAGGAGACCCGTGCCCAGCAGTGGGACGTTTATGGATTGAGATGATGGTGATGAACTAAAGAGAAGCTTTACAGTTTTTAATTTAATGAATTATGGTTGAATTTCGACCACCGGGCGACCTCTAGTAGGTTTAATTGTGTGTAACAATAAAGACATAAATATAATAAACAGTACTATATTTAAATAAGGTTTTATTTACCGATTACTTAAGAATACGTGTTTCACATGTCGATAGAAGCTATTGCGAAGATTTTATTGTGACATATTGATTAGTAGGATCGTTTCATCCGTACGAGGTAAACACGTAATTAGTTCACAAATGGCCACGATTCTCACACAATATGTAGCAATGTATAACAATATTACTTTTTCTAACAACGCCTATGTAATTATCTCTTTATAATGGTCAATTTTTTAAATCATGTTACTGTGACCACTAGCTATTTAGATCAAATTGATCAAATACATTGTAAATCAACGGTCTAATAAAAATAAATTGTTTAAAAAGTTTTTAACACAAATTCGTCACAAAATTGACTTTTTAGTAGGTACCAATAATGTAAGACTACCCAGTTTCTACACTATTAACGCTAACTAGGAAATTCCTCTATCTACCATATATAATTTCATATAATTCACCCTCGGATGCCCAGTGTCTTTGTTAAAATGAGTCACAAAATTAACTTTTTAATATGAATTCGGAACAGTATCGACTGCAATCTTTCGATTCTTTTTCGTTGTGGTTTTTCATGTTCGTCCACTTGCCTGTGAGTTCTTCGACATTGGCTCAGTAAAATAAGAGTACTTCGTATAGGACCTCGCCGTAAGAAAAATCATTAGGATTATTATTATCGGCGCTCATGCGATACACTTGGTAGATAAAGAAAACGGGGGTTATTATGGTGTACCTGCGTAATTACAATGAACATTACGCAGTCCTTGTAACATTTTGATGAAACCTCACAGCTCGTAGAAAATACTACTGATGCAACATACTATAATGTTGATTACTGTATGCAACACGCCTTCATACATGATAGTCAAATGAATAAAAAATACTATAATTTTGAATGCATCGTTTACTTTTAATATGCATACTGAAAATATCAATTTGAGGTGCATTGACCTGTATTTATTTATGATCAAGCAATGCCCTCGAAATTTATTAAATTACTATTCGTTTTTAGTTACGAAACATTTCCATAAAATAAGGTTTTATAACATGGGACAGCGCAACGTCACATGTTAAATGAGTGGTAACACAGTTAATTTTTTGGTCGGTTAACATTATTTAAAACTTGCTTTTAAGAAAAAGTTTCGTCAGTGAAAAGGCAATTCCCGTTACAATTTATAATAAATGTTATGTTAATGTAAATTAAGGTCGATTTCTTAAAATTTATTACTAAGTGATAAAAGTTACTTAGTTATGAACTGAGGTGGTGGTAGCGGAGTGGGAAAGTCACCGACTCATTAGTTCGACACTTACCGGTAGTAGTAATTTTAATATGACTTTGTGGAACTTATTTGTACGAAACAAATGATTTACTATCTGCTAACGGTAAAGGAAAACATCGTGAGGAAATTCACATAATTAGAAGAAATTCTGAAGGCATTTCTGATTTACCAACTTGCATTGGGCCAGCGAGAGTGGATGAGGCTCTTTGCTCTCTTAATAGAAGAAGGGATGCCTGTCCCAGCAGTGGGACAAATATTAGTTGCTATTATCATTACGAAACCGATAATAGTTACTATAATAAATATATATTAAGTATTACACGTTTTAAAAAGACAATTTTCATCTGTTACGGTCGAATAAGGAGATCGTTTAAAATATGTGCATTTCGTAAATAAGTTCGGTCAGCCGTAACATAATGTCGTAACAGTGACAAGTTTAATATAATAAAATAGGTACTATACAAGGCCTACAAAATCAGGTTGGACGGAGAAAAACTGGTGAACAAAGAAAATGGCTTATTTAAATGACTATAATAATAATAATATGTTTCTTACTAACATCTGCTGGCGACTAAACTTTAGTTAACTATTGATAAAAACTACATAAAAATAACCAGTCCTACTAATATTTGTTTAATATGTTTGTTACTCTTTCAAGAAAAAACTACTGAACGAATCTGGATGAAAGGCACAGAGATAGAATATAGTCTGGAATAACACATAGGTTACTATTTATCGCGATAACCGACATCTATGTGGGCGGAGCTGCGAGCAACAGCTAGTATGAAAATATTTTCAAACAGATTCTGTCCACCCTATTGGGAAACAGGCGTGAGTCTATGAAAGTACCTATGTATATTCTAACATAGGCTGATTGCAAATGCCATCTCTACTTTAATGCAATTTATATTGGTGAAAGATTTTTTTAGAAACAGATCATCAGTTCTTGAGATTACTTCGTACAAACATAGCTAGGTACACAACTTTATCTTTTTGTATATTCTAGATATAGAAGGAAAATATTTAGAATTAGTCACACGTATAGTAATCTACTAGCAGCTGCGACATTAATGATAATATATAGTGATAAATCATCAGACAATCCATCAATCAAGTCCAGTACCTACAATGTTTTTTCCTTCCATACTTTCCTATCAGACATTAGGTATCTCTGCACTCTTGAATCCCCTAAGCGTTACTTTTAACTTATTTACTTTCATAACATCACACTCTCAATAGAAAAAGGCATAAAATTGGTTTATAATTTTGCTTTTTTTGAGCGAGCAAGCGAAGCGAATTCTCAAAATCAACGTGAACAATCCGGCGTTTATCCGGCATTAGTTCGACGATAACTCGAGTAGCGTTGCTCGAAAGGACAAAAAATTTGGTAGGCGAACGAAAATTAAGTTCAAACATGAGCTAAATCAATCGAGGGATTGCAAGAAATAGGGAGTTGTAATATGAATACATCGCGCGTTCACAGTTCGGGGAGAACCACTAGTTATTTACCTACAAGAAAGAAGTAAAAGAACGAGCATATTTCATCGTATGCCTTTCTTAATATACGACGAAGGACAATCTAAATGAAATAAAAAAGGGTAGAGTCGATCGTGCACGTTGAACATCATAGTGTACAAGCGTCGAGCAAATTTTTTCATTGGCGCAATGAGCGCGCATGCGCTGGGCTTCAATTGAAAGATTACTGCGTCGTGTGGGAGGACGACAATCTTTGCCCTCAGCCCGCCGAGGATATCCTTCCAGAAAATAACTCACAGAGCGATGGATACATAAGCCGTGGTTACAACATTGTCATGTAAGATAATAAGTCAATTGACTCTTCACTTGTGTGTGAAGTAATTTACTGGCTACTTCACATGCAGTTTGCACATTACATGCTTATTTATCAGAAAGAGTAAACACTACGGACTTTAACTTGCTACAGTTTTGCCACAATATAAAACAAAGTCGCTCCCACTGTCTATACGCTTAGATCTTTTTAACGGACGGATTTTAATGCAATTTTTAGCAATAGATAGAGATTCAAGAGGAAAGTTTATATGTATAACATATAATGTTTTTACATAAGATAAAAGAAACAATAGCGAAGCGAGGGCGGGTTGCTAGTACTATATAGAATCATTCAATATCTAGGTTTAGCTTTCTTTGGAACTCCCGAGTGTCATAGGTCGGTGTTGTTGAATCCTATATAGGTATATTACCTGTATATATAAAAAAAGGTGTGTAAATGATTTAGAGATGTGAAAAAAAAATCTCATCCCAGGGTTATACAAAATCCCGTGTTGAAAGTTTTTGCAAGCTTTCATAGGCTACGGTATCTCATATTTGTCTACATAATGTAGTGTAGCCATAAATTAATGAACGACTGAATATTATAATACCTATACAAGTATTAAAAGCATAAAATAAAAATTACAAATGGCTGGAATTAATTTAAAATTAAGTCTGAATTATCTAGATAAAACTTTCATTTTCTTCAACAAGACCATAGATAGGCACAAGAATGAGCCAGAAACACGTTTTCGAAACGCGTCTGAAGATAAAAAACAAAACCAAAAAGCCCTTGATGTTACCGAGCACAAAATGAAGTAAGAATATAAAACGCGTAATAACCGGTAACCGATAACTTATGGAACTGGTTCTTGTTACGTATTGAACTTGACTTGTGCAATGAGACGTAAAGATACAGAAAAATGCGCATCTCGGCTGCACGGCAAAAAGAAAATGAACTTCGATCAGATATTATCATTGCAAAAATGTTATAAAAGTCTATAGACCTTTAGGAGTTTCAACTTAACAATATAAGATGTTACCACACTCAATACCAACCACTAACAAGGGAATATATTATGTAACCCTAAAGCTAAAATCCTAATAACTCTGTTTGCTTGTTAATGCCAAATTTTAGTTTTAAGTCGCACTCATAAAAAAAAACGTTGGTGATTTATCTCTATTTTTTTATAGTTTATTTCAGCAACAGCTAAAGAGCCATCTGTTCCAGTTGCTTATCCTATAAATAAAGTAAGCTTTAATAAGCTAAGTGATTTTATGATTTTATTGACAAAAGATTAAAACCAAATCGACATACATATTAAAATTCAAGACACTTCAACCTCTGACATTGAAGGCGCAAAATCAAAAAATTTTAATTCAGTTGTACTATTAAGTAATCTGTGATTCAGTGTGAATTTAGAATCAAATTACATTTTTGTACTTACTGTAGATAAACATTTGTAGTACTAGTACGTGTTCATGTGAATGATTCATACGATGCCATGTATTGCATTCTAGTTGGCGATTCAATTCAATGAGCCATTTAAAATTCAGATAATGCGGTGGCTATGTCTGGCCGGATCATCCATATTGCTAACGCGAGTTTCGTATCCTGTGTTGTACAGCACGCACTAGGAAATGTCCGTCATGTGCAACTCATAATTATGATTATTATGCTCATTTAACACTAGTAAGGTTTGTGACGATGAAAATAGCTTGTTTGTCGAGAAAGCTCAGTGTTAGCCTTTAGTCAAAAACGATGGCAATCGGAATCATGACCGACAACACGCGGCAAACATTATTAACATATCCTTGCGAATAGCTTTTGCTGAGGAAATCGTTTCGCACAAAACCACTCGCTGGCTAAACATAAAATTTAAACCTACATTTGAGACTGAAACTTTGTCAAGTACATTGTTTAAAGTATGTATGATTCTAGGAATCATACGAAATCCTCTATCTGAGGGATGGAAAGGGAGTCAAATGTTTTAAAAGAACAATATCTGTCAGAACGGTTAGTAATTTATATAGTAAGCTTTTACATTGCAAATATACTACTCAAGCAGGTTACTCGAAACGATTCTTAATTTATCACGAGGCCGTAGATTACTAACTAGTGCAACTAATACTAGGTTATTTTTAAGATGATCACTCTAAAGGTGGTTATCTATTTGCAGTGCGGCGCCAGACCGCATTCCAATGGGACCTGGGATATCGCCTTAATGCCCTACCTTCGTGGAAGTTAAAAATAGAACCCGCCGAGGTTCTCGACCTTTCTAGTTACTGGAAAATAGACAAGACTCTTACGAAGCGGCACTATAAAATAAAATAAAATATTTTATTGAAGCAATATCATTTTACGCGCTTTATACTTATAGTTTACTAACGACCCGCCCCAGCTTCGCACTGCTGATACTAAATATACCTACCTACAACAGAATGTCCTTATAAACAACGTTTACAGCTTTTTTATCATTAGACAATACAAACATGTTTTCTTTTGAGGTTACTCTTAAAAGAGCGACATATAATTTGGCCATACACTCAACGCTCAAATCTCCTGGCCGGTACCGCCGCAACCGTATTAAATAGACAATGTATTTAAGGTACTTATTTGGATAAGGATTAATGCTGTATTGCTTAAAATCACTTAAGTCATTTTTTCCCGTAAAATGTAAAGGATAAAAAATGGTTATTGTGGGTTATCCTTAAGATATAGACATATACCATCGCGGCCTGTACAATACTGTAGTACATTATTTTGATTTATCTCGTGGGGTTCAGCCAGCGTTTGCAATGTAAGCGCAAAAAAATGAGTCTATTTACGACATAACATTACAAACCTCTACATTTATCATTATTTCTCTACAGCATTATGCGTGTATTATACATATAAACCTATATTGTAATGTCCATGTAAATCAGTATAAACTTATATATACTGATTTACATGGACATTGATTCAATTCAATTCAAAGATGTATTCGTTCCCCAGCGTCTCGGGCCCTTAGATGATTCAACCTTAATAGGAAAATTGCTGCGAAATGCCGAAGCCGGCCGACGCGTAACATTGGCCTTACCGCACTCACGACTTAAAGACGTGCATTTGTATTTATGGTAATCTTAGTGATTATTTCAACAAACCACTAATTGTACGTTTTCGTTGTTTCAGGATGAAGGTCCTACTATTATGTATGGCCTTTGCGGCTGTGAGCCTGGCGATGCCAGTAGCCGAAGAGAAACCTGAAGTTGAAGCAGGAGCTGCACCCATCGCAGAACCTAAGATTGAGGAACCCAAAGAAACATCTGTTCCCGCAGAAGAAACGAAACCTGAACCAGCCTCTGAACCTAAAGAAGCTGAAAAAGAACCTGAACCTAAAAACGTAGCAGAAGAAAGTAAACCAGTGGAAAAAGAGGCTGCACCTGCCAGCCCGGAAAAGATTCCGGAACCCGCGATCTCAGAAAAGGCACCGGAAGTAAAAGCTGACGGTGTAGTACCAGAAGCAAAATCTGTTGAGCCCTCCGAGGCTGCGCCACCAGCACCAGTTGTAGAAAAGTCTGAACCTGCCACCGAAATCAAGCCAGAAGAAAAAGCTGCAGAGCCTGAAGAAAAACCTGTCGAGGAATCAAAGGATGAAACCCCTGCAACTGTAAATGAAGTGCCTAAGGATGCTACTGCCAAATCTGCAATTACCGAGGAAAAAATTGATATCGTTGACGCTGTGAAAAACGATGCTGCTATTGCCGATGAGGTCGTTAACATTCCCACACCAGAAAAGAAAACAGACTTGCCAGTGGTCCCCTCTGTTGAAGCCGAACCTAAAAAGATAGAAGAGAGCCCTGCTAAAGTAGAAGAGCCAGCTAAGGAAGCTGAAAGCAAACCTGAAGAACCGAAACCGGAAACTAAATCTGTCGAGCCCACCCCTGATGCACCCAAATCTGAAGAGCCAGTAACTGAAGACATTCTCCGTGTCGTTCGCGATACTGTTGACGACAAGGCCAAAGAACCTAAAAAAGACGCCTCTAGTGAAGAGGCAAATAATGTAGCAAAGGTGGAAGAAACAGCAAACTCAAGTGATGGAGCTTCCAATGAGGACAAATCAAGTGACAACACATCAAGTGAAGAAGGAACATTAAATGACGAAGCAAAATCAAAGGAAGAAGCCCCAGTTAAGGCCAGTTCCGAAGAAGCCCCAGTTAAGGCCAAACCCGAAGAAGCCCCAGTTAAGGCTAAAACCGAAGAATCCCCAGTTAAGGTCGCCTCTGCGGAAGCCACAGTTAAGGATGCCTCCGCAGAAACCTCAGTAGACGCCAAACCTAAAGATAAGACTCCTGCAGTCGAGGAAAAACAACAAAATGATGCACCAGCAGACAATAGTAGCTCTGAGGAAAGCAAAGAAAGCAAACCGAGCGAAGAGAATGTTTCTGAAGAGTCCAGCTCAGAGAAGGTATCTAAATCTTAGATAAGTAAAGAGGTGGCGGTGGCGGCGGACGTGTGTCGACGTCCCTCGACACGCGTCCCCCGCCTGCGGCGCGTGTAGCGTCCCCCCGTGTAGTGGATGCATGCCTCGTGTGAGTGTGTGAGTGGCGGCCGACGCGCCCAGTGTGTGCTTATCCCCGACTATTCATTAGATCTAGAGACTATTTAAATAGCCGAACCGAAAAATTACCTACGTTGTAATTATAGCCTGTCAAAGTAAATTATCGAATTTCCGGTACTATAAGTAATAATAAAATATGTTTTTATAAATATGCCTTTTATTTGTCCCAGTGGTGTAGTGTCGAGATATCGGGTTCGATTCCCGGTAAAAGGCCTATGAGTTGCCCCGACTCCTATTTCAATAAACATAGCAAGTGGATCTTGGCCGGTTAGTTTAAATCGGTAAGTATTGAGGCATAGAATATTCCATAAGAGTTTCTTACACAAGGTGAATTGTAAGAATTGATTTCCTAATTTGTAATAGAGAAAATTTCAAAACAGTTATCTAAAACGGAAAACATTATTTCCATTGCTGCTCCTTAGATTACGAAAGTAATTTTGACATTAATAAAGCATATAAATGGGCTCAGCAGGCTTATCTCTGAATTCCAATACCAATCTCGATCCCGTTCCAATCCCAAACCAGTTCCAATCCTTTATAACGAGTGAAAAGTTACGCAATCTGTCGTATTCTAGTTACTGATGACAGAAAGAGAGAGAAATCGAAGTGTCTGGGTACGTGTCGTTGAGTACATTTGTCATTCAGTACTAAATGTCATAAAGAATCGACCTATGTCAAATTTTGAGAATCGAGAGTAGGCCTGCATATTTAAATTTCCTACCTAACATTAAATTGAGAGCATATTTTTTTAGTAAGATTTTAGAATTTAGAAGATTTAAGACTTTAGAATTTGTTTTATTTCTGACTAAAATCTTTTGTAGTAGAAAAAGTTAGGTTTATATATTTAAAAACGCCACTTTAGCATCCTACACTTTTGTTTGAAGAGGTAGGCAGATTAGTTAGATGGACGTCTTACTCCTCTGAATACCTTTTCGAGGAACATAGCATATGAGCAGATAAGTCAGGGGTTCCGTCTAATCTGCTATTGTAGGTACCATGTCCGATGTTTATTTATTTAAATCACCTATCCATATGAAATGCAAAAGTGACTCTGTTTGTCAGATTAATTATTAGACGGTTGTTTAAGCGTACTCCATTAATTACTGGTCTCGTAATCATAAGCTCGGTCGCAATATAAGTACACTTTAGATGTTCTTCGGTTCGATGTCCGGATAGAGCACTGTTGTTAACATTTTATGTAAGAAAATTCATATTGGCATTATGGAGTGTGGAATTGCGTCTGCTATATGGCCTATTACATGGGACGTTACTATAGCTGTCGCACCGTGGGGTGTCATTAATTCATTTATTTCATAGTAGGTAGGTACATCTGCTCATTACACACACATACATATTATAAAACATACTTATTCTATAATCATTTTTTTCTAACTGTGCAGCTGTCATTGTCAAAGTTTTGCCATGTTGGTTGCATTGGAACAAAATATCAATGTTAATTGAAATAATTTTGGTATTTTTTAGTTTTTATTTTATGTACAGTAATGTGAATAAAAATCATTTTAATTATATTATACAGAGATATGGATACTCAAATAGCGCAGAGGACCTGCAGACCGTACTGACAGGGTTAAGCGCCTGCGGGAAGGGAAGGGAAGCGGGCGCTTGAATTCAATCATCCTAACCTAACGATTTTCAACTACACAGTTACAAAAATTGGGTTATACGCTTTACCCAAAGGTGGATTAAATGTCGCCAGCGATCTAGGCTATCAATCAACACATAAAAATATATATTTTCGTAGAAAAGTAAATATAAATACCTTGTTAGTAAGCATTCTGCAAGCAACGACTCCAAGGGACCACCAATCTACTGCATGTCCATATGGCTCCCGACTCAGCACTTCAGGGGCTGTCAACAATATATTGTTATTGGTTACACGTAATTATATGTACAAATATAACTTACAATGAGATAGCATTGGTCCCATAGGCATGGCTTTTGACTTTTTGCTTGCAGAAAGGAAAGTCTCAGTCGAAAGACGGACATAGGCTCCAAGGATTCTACAGCGCTTTTCGGCATTCGATCTTCAGCTGACCGTGTCCGCAACCAGGATTTTTAAGTTCGTTGTCGCCACACTAGAATCTTTCTGCTATAGCGGTCATTGGTTTTGCGAACTATGTGTCCTGCCCATCGCCACTTAATTGAGGCAATCCTTCGAGCTATGTCACCAATATTATCTCATATTTATTCATTTATAATGTACAAGCATTCACACTTCTTGTGCTCTACGCAACCAATCATTCTTCCTTTCATACTGAATTAATATTAATAAAAATTTAAAATAATAATTACTTTTCAAAGGAAGGAAGATCTCGTCGTGTAGCACACGAAGTCCTCTTGCTTTTCACTTTTTATAACAAAACTATAGAACAATCGACAATACAGGTAAATTCAAAATATATAACGGACAGCCAATTACTGCATTGTGTACAAAGACGTAAATGTCTTTGTGGGCGAGGATGAGATTCCCTCCCATCTTTGTATAATAGCAACCCATATATGTCCCACTGCTGGGCACGGGCCTCCTCTCCTCTATCAAGAGAGAGAGAGGGTTTAGGCCTTAATTTACACACGCTGGCCTAATGCGGGTTGGTAAATCAGACATGTCTTTAGAATTTCTTCTAAGACATGTGGGTTTCCTCACGATGTTTTACGTATGCAGATGGCGAATCATTTGATTAGTACCTACATATAAATTCCACAAAGTGAAATTCACATTGGTACTGCCAGGGATCGAACTCGCACCTCTTGCGTGCAAGTCGGTTACTTTCCCACTCGGCCACCACCGCTGATCATCTTTCATGATATCATCTTTGTATGATAAGCACAATAATTAAAATTTGTTCTGTCTTGGTGTAATTGATCTATAATAGATAAAATTGAATTAAAATTGTTGTTTTTATCAGATGTAGGTATAGTTGCAACAGAACTTGCTGTGCTTAGTTTGTGTTTAGACAGCGCTGTGTGTGACCCAAGTTATTATTGTTATTAATGCACTTTATTAAAATTAAACAGTCATAATTAAAAGTCTAAAGGCGATCATTATTTAGTTACCATATATCCCCATTGGTAGATTAAAGTGTTTGGTAATTTATGTACCACGTATTCATAACCATTTGAGTCAGGCAAACTCCTTTCATGCACTATCTACTTCTAAACTTGCTGTTTAACTCAAACAAATGAGAAAAAAAAATGTTATACAAAATGTCAATTTTATTACGCAGAATAAAATTGACATTTCGTATTTTATTTTAATTTTTCAAATAAAAATATAATACAGCCCCTGATTAAATTTAATTTAAATTTTATTTAAAATAAAACAAAACACATTGAAATGTTTTATCCGATTTATATGCCATAACTTGGATGAGATTTTCGGTACGTCGTCGTGGTATTACGACGCGCGACAGGAGTTCTAAAACGAATTTGACACCATTATTTTTATTATAAATATTTTTTATAGGTACTAATCGAAACAAAAACGAAGTTTGCATTAGTTGTTATAAATGTATGAATACACAGACAATTTTTTTGTGCGGCTAGATTAGTCTAATAATATTTAGGTATGATATCCATTACCATAGACAATTCAATTGCTCTTCTTGGTGCCATTTCTTGAGGAATCTATTTACTTAGAAAAAATACATCCACTACTAGACGTAAAGGCTCTCCAAGGATTCCCACTACATTCGGTTATATGCGTTATAAATTGTATACTATACTCACACGACTGCTGTTTTTTTTTTTTTTTTTTAATACTACCAAGTAGGCAAACAAGCATACGGCCCGCCTGATGGTAGGCAGTTACCGTAGCCTATGGACGCTTGCAACACCAGGGGTATCACTCGCGCGTTGCCGACCCTTTAGAAACCTTATAACTCCTTTCTTGAAGAACCCCATGCTATAGTCTCTCGGGAAAACCTCGGCAGAAAGCTCATTTCACAACTTAATCGTACGTGGGAGGAAATTCCTCTGAAACCGCATAGTGCGGCACGATAAAGGTTCTAAAATGTGTGGATAAAATCCCTGTCGGTGGCGGGAGGTGCGTTGATAAAATGTGGCCGTGGGCATCATATCAAACAATTCCTCGGAACACAGCCCGTTGTACAGGCAGTAGAACACACACAAGGAGGCAAAGTCTCTCCTTAAACTAAGTGGATGAATACCGCCTGTGAACTTGCGATCGTCAACAATCCTCACAGCGCGCCTTTGGATCGAGTCAAAAGGTCCAAGCTGGTATCCAGGTGCTCTCGCCCGTGGGAGGCAGCAGTACTCCATGTGGGGCCGAATTTGCGCTTTGTAAAGCAGCGATCTTTGGCCCGCAGTGAAGTACCGCTTTGCTCTGTTGAGCTCACAGAGCTTCCTAGATGCCAGCTTGGCCTTGTCCTCCAAGTGGTGCCGAAACTGGACCTCGCAGGATATGTCAACGCCAAGAATGTTTGTCAACATCCTCTGCGACTAGCCCCTTTCACATTGCATTTTAATGCTTCGACTACACTTTTAAGCCCAAGACTATAGTAAAGTCATATTTTAAAAAGTAGATGATGGAAAATGACAGTAGTTCAATGGTCCAATTTTAGCTTCAAATCAAGGTCAGCTCAGAGTGCAATAGAAATCCAAGAAGGCCTAAGTCCAGCAGTCGAGACGTCTTGCGGCTGCCATAATGATGATTATACGGTGGTATTTTACATTGTTTAGGAGCATAAGAAAAAAAAACAATAAAAAATACTTCATCATTTATTCACTTATATATAAATTATATCACAAGACTAAGATTTTTAGCTTATTTTTTTTGAACTTATACATCACAACATATATACTTCCTGTTTCATTTATCATAAACTCTAATATGTAACAGCCGTTATTACACGCGAATCGTGAATTATATATAGTTCTAAAACATCTTTTTTTTAAATAAGGCCATAGCAGGAGTGCAATGATATATTATTTTACAATGTGCTCGAGATACCACTCTCTGTAACGAGGCACATGAAGGTAATGAGTCCGGTCAATATAGACATTAATTTTGATTTTACATTAATTCCGATAAAGCTGATTTCCAATATCATTTGGTTACCAACCATAAGGTCACCAAAAGGACAAAAATCCCTTATTTTCGACCTTTGACCTTGTATTTTTATTGCACGTGGTATCGATGAGGACTTTCAAATTTTATTTATACAAGTGTTCCTAACATTCGTATCCATTTTCAGCTTTGTCGGAATGAATGTTATTTGACCACTATTTTTGCGCTAATTTGACCGGACTATAATAATAGAATAAAATATATTGTCGTTATCACCACATATCTTCTATTTAAAACATTTTGAAAATTAGCATTTTAAGGTAATTAAGGTACTTGCTGATATGAAAATTACAAATCGATATTTAGAATATACACACCCTCAGTGATGAAAGACGTAAGTATTATATTGCCTGCAATTTTAAGCCTTATGCTAATAAGCACAAGTTAAATATTCCCGTAGGATAGGGTTCCTACCCATCACACTGTGGTGCGATAACACATTGCAACAATCTAGAATTAGAGAAGATTCTCACGAAGCGATATCGCAGCGCAGTGTTGTATACGAGCTAGTATAGAAGTATCTTCGGTTTATTCTGAAAATCCCCACTAAATAGTTGTTATACTTTATTTTCTAAAAAAACCCCACTTGTTTATTTTATCAGTGGGCATTTATGTCAATTGAGGATATCTGGAATAAACAATATCTTCGAGGGTGCGAAATATTAAAGACTTTTATTAAACATGCAAAAACTTTTAAATGTGATCGACGACTATATAAATTCAAATTTGACATACATATTACACCGTCCTTATCCCGTAAAGGAGGCACGACCATCCTGCAGGTCTGTCACTCTACAAATGACAGTGCATGTTTAACAATAGCCTTTTAATGGAAAAATATATTTAATAGAATTAGAAATATATAAAATTGTGTAGGTACTACTCGCTGTAGTTAACTTGAGAACTGAAAAAGAGCAATTCACTATAAACAAAATTAAGTTTTTTTTTTTTCTTGAGAGTTTAAGGCAAAAAAGAAGTAGTTAAGGCAGCCCCGCTTTAGGGAACAAGTCTCGTGTCGCGGGAGACTTTACAAACACATACTTCACGGACACAATTTTAACTTCTAGAGTTTGTCACATGTGGGATCGAACTACAACTCGCCACGCAGTAAATGGAAAATGGAGAGTTAGGGTGGCCATCAGTGCAGTCAATATGTACAATTTATATTTATTTTATCGGATGATTAGTGGCCAACCTGTGATAGTAGTTTAGATCGCACATATTGGTCTTTGTAGTGATCTAACGACGACAACGTTTAGATGAAATACATTTATGGCAGCTTAACCCGTTGATCTTTTACCGCTTTATTAATAAACTTGGTGTAGACATTGAATAGTTACGCCATGCTTTGTCCTTTTCTTTCAAATGTCAAGATTAATATATTAAAATTGAATCTGTTCTATTCCACAGTTATTATTAAGGCTGTTACAGATTAGTGAGTGCAATGACATTATTGTTATAATTAAATAGTCACTACATATGTTGCCTGCGGCACCGCCCGCGTGGGTTATGATAAAAATTACACCCTTCCTTAGGATACCATCTGTCTCCATGCCAAAATTCATTAAAATAAATTCAGCCGTTTGCTATTGAAACCGCATCCGACAGACCGAGTTACTTTCGATTTCTTTATCCTTAAAATGCAGAAGTTTATGTGAATTACTATTTCTTCATTCCATTTAACTTCTGCGAGTAGTATACGCTATATGTACAGCCTCATCTTTGGTGACGAAAACATTTTCTGATAAATATATATATATTTTATAATAGGTACAAGTGTGATAGGCATAAAGATGTGATACATTAAAACTAGAGTCACAAAATGAGGTAGGATAGTAAATCAGTAATTTTATGGATGGACTCGGTTCATAGTCCTATTAGAAAAAAAAACTAAAGCGATTGATTGGTATAGATTAATTCAAACTATATGATCAATGTTAATGTAGGCACAAAAGCGAACTGCGCATGTGTAGTCAAGTGCACTACACCTAAAAATGGACTACTGCGCAGCGACTCGCGCATACGTCAAACCGATCATAAAGATTGAATCAACCTGAGAGTAATAGCGCTTAAGGTTCGTCGAGCGAGCTGGCAACATGGCATTTTTGGTAGATTTTTGATGTTTTGTGAAGTTGTTTTAAATAATACTATATATTTAAATAGGTAAAGGCAAAAAAAAGTTTAGGTTAATGTTAATTTAAATTTCAAGCAATAATTAAATCTATTCTGGTTTTAATAAATAATAATTAGTACTCATGGAAACAATTTAAATTATTAAATTATTATCTATCTATATATATTATCGTTATTAGGTCATCATGGTACTGGCAATATTTTATTTTCCTCTGCTTAGCAACAGAATTGTTTTTTTTTCTTGTTTTTTAATAGTGGTTATCAATGAAAATATTCAACCATTAGTTTTATTCCACCTTCAATTTAATTAAGGTCGCATTTCTGCTAACCTCTATTATTTTAATTAAAATACATTTCAACTATCATGGACATATAATTGCGATTCAATGTTATAATAAAATAATATATTTGTATATTATTGTAAACAAAAAGGTCAAACTGGTTTCAAATAAATATTATCAATTCCAGACTATAACCTATCTCTATGCCAAATTTCATCCACTTCCGTTCAGTAGTTTTTACATGAAAGAGTAACAAACACACATCCTTACAAACTTTCACATTTATATATTAGTAGGATATAGTGCCAGTATATCAGTTTTAATTAATTTGGCAAATACTTTCAAACTATACTAATAGCAACCCATATGTTTCCTACTGTTGGGCTCAGGTCTCCTCTCGAATTTCTTCTGAAACTTGATCTGGATATATTTCTATATTGTTAGCAGATGGTCAATCATATAATTGTTAAATATAAACTTCACAACGTGAAATTCACATTGGTACAGCTACTTGGGAATCGCACTTACGCCTCATGTGTACAAGTCGATTACATTCCCACTACTATCATACACTATTCCAAATACCACTTTTTTCCTCATTGAATAAGACAAAAATCTGTCTTAAACGCGACGTTGCCAGCTCTCAACGCATACAAACTTTTTAACCACTTGTTGACAATAAATCTATAATTTGTTACTAGGTCATGGATTCAAGTATATAAACATAAATTTCTTTTACGACATTATGCAACACCACGGTATAATAAATTAAGATCTCATATACATAACGTCGTATAAATAATAATGTTAGCAAACGAAGGTTAGATAAGGAGGTGTTAATGACAATTAGAATTATTAATATCTCAGCATCACTTATAAACTATATATTATGAGACATTCTTCGCGTCGCTCCTATCCTAACGTTTCTTTTTACATAATACATAGAACAATCACGGATCATCTACAACATTATATACTACCAATAAAGCTCTCAACAAACACGCCTGAACTATTCAAACAACCCAAGTGACAACTATCAATGCTATTTACAATATTTATAATACACATTCATAAAAATTACTGACAATATATAACTACTTATAATATCTATATAGATAATTCAATCTTCTCTAGAATCCACACGCGTAATTTCAATTAAATATATTTTTTTCATTATTTCTGAATAATTTTTCGCAATATCACAAAGCGATTTTTTTATTTGTAATTAAATAGTCAAATGACTATTTAAAATTGGACTAAACTTAAGAAGCGTTAGTAGTCAAGAATTAAAACATTTAGTGCCACCATATCAACAAAAACACATAGTGATTTAAAACTATATATGTATGTATATATCACTTATAATAAACTTCTAGGTAACTATTAACTCTACAACAAACTTGTATGAATGCTTCCAGAACGTTCCTATACGAAAAAAACCTTAGTAATAAACAACAGACGAATGCAGGCTTAAATAAACGACAAAAATGAATGGACACATCAACCAGCCTTCCGAGTCATAGCTCTGTAATTACAACTAAATTTAAAACTAACATTACAACAGACAAAATTCTCGATTACACAAAAGATTATTCGTTTAAATACGATTACTAGAGGCTCGGCTCAACCCCACACGGGCTAATATATACGAGCGAAACATTCAACTAACGTTAGAGACCCAAACCAAATAGTTAAGTTGAAATTTGTAAGTGAAAAATACCTATACGACGAAATAAAACTCTTTATACAAACTAACAGTCAGTGATAAATATTAATTTACACAAATTAATAATTGCAACGATAACTACCACAAAACGTTTGTGCAACAAACAACACATAAGTACAATAAATGACACAGATATATTAGATTCAGATATTATGTATTGTCAAAACTTTAAATACAGTACCAATAGCTCCAAATTGTTTATCCAACAATACGATTATTATATACAACGTTCTTAGTAAAAAATAATCACACATTTCAATTTTAAATCTTTAGTAAAATAACTTTTAACGCGTTCGATGACAAGGACGCTATTTGCATTAATATAATTGTAATTTTTCGTTTATAAAAATAATTTTGTCTGCGATTCACCTCGGAGCGTCCATGACACGCTTTAGCGAAGCGAACTATCCATCGCAATATGTGATATATAACATATGAACACAATATGCATCACAAGGACAACGTGTCGCGGATGAGCTTGCGCACCGTGTTGCCGACGGAGGTGGGCGGCGCGCCCGACAGGTTGTAGTGGATCTTGAACAGGTACGGCTGGATGTCGGCGTACGACGTGTCGAATATGAGGTCCGCGTCCGAACGGCTCGGCATCTTCGGCACGTACTCGTGCCGGTTGATGATCTCGGTGATGAACACGATCTTGTCCTGCAGCATCTCCACCACGTTCTCGTGCTTGGTGCGGTGGTCGTGGTCGTGGCGCGCCTCGGCCAGCTCGCAGTACACGGTCCACACCTCCCAGGGCACGCACTCGGGCTGGAAGGGCCAGCGGGCGCGGCGCTTCTGGAAGAACTCCAGGCTGATGGAGCCGCGCGCCGGGGCCGACGTGGCGTCTGCTCCGCGCAGCAGCGACGAGAAGTCGGAGATCTCGCGCTTGACGCTGCGGCCCAGCGCCTCCGACTCGCAGCACACGTACGTGAAGTCGATGAAGTCGCAGTCCACGTCCACGTAGCTGACGGTCCGGATGGAGTAGCTCTCCTCGTTGTTGTACGTGAACTTGCCGCTGGAGCGGTGGAACAGCACCGTGTGGAAGATGCAGGCGACCACCTCGTCGACCTGCCGCCCCTCCATGGACAGTTCGAACGCAATAGTGCGCGCGTTCATGTTGCCGGCGTCAGTTAGCCGACGCGCGAGCACTGGCCGGTACTATCGACATAATCACTCAAGTTCGTTCGGTCACTGACGGCTCCACTGACTCACGGGTGCTACGGATACCGAGCGAGCGATGCACTGAGCCATTTTTAAACTATCAAACGAGTCAACTCCCACACTGAAATGGAGAATGACCCTTTTAGTTTTTCGTAGAATTAAAAACTAAATTAGGGATCTAATAAGTACCTATACAAGATGTGCTAAAAAGGGTCTATCAATTCAAAAGTTAAATTGTTAAGTACAGCAATTATGTGTTCATTGAATATCTACTTTTTTTCTAATAAAAATATACGTAATATTTTATGTCAGACCAGGCTTGTCTCCGCAGTTTACGTACAACAATTCACCTACGTGGCGCAAATGCACTTCTGAGGCCCATTCACTCGCCTAATGCTACGTACGCATTCAATATGAAGTCTTATGAGAGAAAGATGGGTTCATTCTATTTCCATTCCTCTCATAGCAACGGTGGACTCCATAGCTAGCGTCCAATTGCCTCTCCTACTTAAGAAACCGAGCGTGATAAGCGCTCGAGAAGCTAGGGCCCCCTGTTGCCTCACTTTGCAAACTACCTTCACCAATAGATCACACATGCAATCATTAAAAATACAAAAAGTAGTTAAATACCCTATTGTTGCCAATTGAAAGAGTAATGTATAAACTTACCCATATATTTGAGTGTGCCACAGAGAGTAGTAGTTCGCGATCCAATAGATAGCCACTTAGACAGTCCGAAGTCAATTAAACGAATGTGATAATCAGAATCTAGAAGTATATTTTCCGGCTTCAAGTCTCTATATATAACGCCAGCGTTATGAAGGAAATCTGAAAAACAATAAATAAATATAGCTATAATTTTTTTATTATGAAACTTCACAGTAGAAAATTCACGCGGGCGACGCCGCGTGGAATAGCTAACGTAGAATAATAATGATTGACTGGCCTGTTGGTCTAGTAGTTAGTGACCCTAACTGCTACGCCGCAGGTTCAATTCCCACACGGGACAAATTTTATGTGATCCATAAATGTTTATTCATAGTCTGGGTGCAAGTTGTGTCCATGAATTGTATGTTTGTAAAGTCCCACGCGACACAGGGGTTGTTCCCTTCCACGTAATTTAAGCGCTCGGCATAGAGGGAAGAGAGACACGCTGTTGAAGACTCACAACATCACACTAAATTGTTTTATTTTATATTATGTACTTTAAGCACTCAAGTTCAAAGCTTAAGTTACGTGTCTCCATTTGTACCACTATTCACCATAAGCACAGATACATGGCACGAACTCTAAATGCGAATATAAATAGATGAATTGTCTTACCAATGGCTATAGCAATTTCAGCAACAAATATCTTGACGAGTTCCTCAGGTAATTGTCCGTACTTTTCGAGTAAAGCTAACAGTTCGCCACCAGGAATGTATTCTGAAACTGTCATAATTTTTTTTTGTTAAAAAAACTTGTCTTAAAACTGTTAATAGTAGCCCATATTTGTCCCACTGTTGGCCCTGGATAAGACATGCCTTGTAAGGCATATGGGTTTCTTTATGATGTTTACTTCACTGTGTTACTGCCAGCAATTGCGAATATTGCTAGCTGTGATAATATAAATAATAATAATTACATAAATATAAATAAGAATAATTTTAGGAAGCTGAATCATCACCAGTCTTTATTTTAAATAATTTCCTATGTACATGGCTCTGGGTATAACTTCTTTAAAGAAGCATTTTCCTATCCCAAGAATAGCCATAGCAAAAAAACCTGATGTTACAAGTTTTTTGGTTATACGCGAGTGATGGACCAGAATTATAAGCATCAATTACGATACAGCAACAGCAAATTTAAAATTTTGGAACGAATTATCTAGATTCTAGAAGATAAAATAAAAATCACAAAAATGTACAGACCCTAAATAAATATCATTAAAAATAATAATTCTCAAAACTCGACCTCATTTATGTAAACTACCGTGAATGACGTAGCAGGTAAACACTTAAAAGATAAAGTTATCCGATAAAAATGATAGGTATAATATTATTGTTATACAAAATAATCTAGCACAATCACCTTTACTATTAGGTCGAGTGTTATCAGGCGACGAACTAATCTTACTTCCTGTATATAAAAAAATCAACCTTTTGACCACATTTAATGGGAAAGAGAAATTCAATATAAAGTAAATACCACTCTTTTATTAAAACAAACATAGTCAGTCTATGGACGCTGGTAATAGCAGTAACATACATAGGGTACTGAACGGTATCTGTTTAAACAAATCAGAACAAAACATAAAAGAAATAAAGAAAAGCAATATTTATTAATGTCTCGCACTAATATACAAGAATTTTAACAAAAAGAAACCGAGAGTACGGCAACCTTCAAACTCCTAGTCTAACGTCGCTGCTGTAAATTATCAGATTAAAAAGATCCTTCTTTAAGGGAGGAAAAGTGAGATAAGAGTTTCATCCTGTTTTAATACCGACGTATTAAAACAGGATGAAATGGAAACTCTTATCTCACTTTTCCTCCCTTAAAGAAGGATCTTTTTAATCTGATAATTTACAGCTAAAGTGCACCTTATGACCATTCAAATAAGCCCTAACACGGCTAGATTACATTTATTTAATTATGAAGTTCCGTTGCCTAGCTTCCGGCTGCATCACCAGTTCAGTTCAAATGTACCAGTTTTCATTTGCTACATTACATTTGCTTATTTATAGTTGCTTAGCAACCATAATCGAAACTTATCTAATCGCCATCAACTGAAATACTTATAGTTGAGAAGATCAGATGGCCATCTGTGGTCTTCTTTATCAGTTTTACTTCACCAATTTACACTTTCTGAATGCAAATGTTTGATTTGTTGTTAAAAATATTGAAATTGCTTTATGTGTGCCTATAACTTTTGAGGAGTTCCCTCAATTCCTCATGGATCCCATCATCAAAACTCCAATTCCTCATGGAACTCATCATCAAAATTCCTTTTGAAGAAAATGGGATCAAACTGGAAGTATGTCCTCTCAGACAAAGACAGAATTTTTCAAATCGGTCTATAAATGACGAAGTTCTACGGTAACAAACATTTAAAAAAAATACACACGAATTAATAACCAAAGTCGGTAAATAAAGATCTAGAAGAAATAGAGATCATAAAGAGGCACGCACATCTTAAAACAAAAATAATAATAGTGCACCATCTAGTGACAGAACACAAGTACAAATTCATAATTTAAAAAATCTTTAGTGTATTAGTTGTCGATTACTATGATTTTCTTGTCAAAGTGAGGTCGTTCTACCAAAATGTCAAAAAAAAACAGAAACAGAGATCGAAGAAGTAGTTCTCTTCGGTTACTTCACACTTATAACATTCTTTAACAAATAACTTTTTTTTTAAATGCCCATAGTTAATAAATGAATGATGCCCAAAATTAAATTCGTAATTTTTCCTCATACCTTATAAACAAACGGGTCGACGTTTCTAGTAACAAACTTGCAGCTAATTAGTTCGTCCTGTGTAAATTAAAACTAAATTGAATTCGAGGATGTGACAATGGAGACTGTAGAGCGTCGAGTCGGTGACATCCCTACGTGATTCGCAACTATATTTAGAGTGAGATAATGCAATCATCCAGTAAATGAGTGACAGTCACAGAACTAGCGTGTGTTAGCGGGACAAAATGTAATAGTTACACTTTACGTATGGGTCACATATACAATAATAGCTAATGTCGTTGATTTTATTTTTGTTTCTGTATCGGTTCAACATACTTTTAAACAGACAGATTAAAAATTGTGGGTCACACATTTATTTCTTCAATTTTATTTTTTATAATGTTAGTTTCGTCCCTTTCTGTTATCACAAATGTAATTATATCAATTTGTAAACTAAATAATCTGGCGATAAAAAGTCGTTCTCGTGTTAAGTGAATTGGTTGTAGAAAAATTTTGTAAATTATTGTTTTTTTTATGAAGCGTATAAGTATCATACATATTATGACCTAAATATAAATGAGCCTGACTTTGTCCAGTGTGGGAATCGAATCAACGCCGCGCAGGTTAAAATAGCGAGGCAACTACTAAGCCACATGCATCTAAATAATGCGATTGAATAATACCTGCTGATACAATAATCGCCTGATAAACAGCTGTCTTAAAATAATTTCTTTCGGACTGACGGAAACGAAGACTTTACTTTGATTGCGCATATAATACTAGGTTTAAGATTTAACTGTACAATGCTTTAGGATTAAACTGTAATGTTGTGCATGTATCAAATAAATTAATTATTGGGTACACCCGGCAAAATAATTATCTAATTAAGGTACTCTACAACATATGTTAAAATAAACATTTGTGTGTGTGCGTAATCTCAACAAATGAAAACAGTCGGAAAACTCAATTGCATTCTTCAAGAAAGGAATTTATAAGGATTTTAAAGTGTCAGCAACGCGCGAGTGATACCTCTGGTGTTGCAAGCGTCCATAGGCAACGGTAACTACTTACCAACAGGCGGGACGTATGCTTTTTGCTTTCTTAGTAGCACAAGTTGCGGGTTCAAACCTTGCATTGATCCAAATTATGTATATTTCTAAATATGATCGGAACAGAATCGTACTTATCACAAAACGCACGACCTCGAGTTTACTAGTCAAGTTGGCTATACGTGTGCTCTATGGATTTTGGCGTCTTCGCGCCACTCAGCATGCACACTATGTCCTTCTCTGTGAAAAACTATAAATACTTACCAATATAAAGTCTTTTCTTAGTCTGCCAGCGGGCCACAGCGCCCGCTATGAAGGAATGATGGCCACACGCAGCTTGAATCCGCGCTTCTTCTTTCACTTGTCGCACCGCACTCTCTTTCACTATCTGAAATACATTATAATACACGTATTATAATTATTTGTTTAATGAATCACCACTGTCTATTGCGAAGTAAGAGTAAATATGTCTGTAAGATTGTTTGATAAGTAGTTGTTTAATTACTGCGTCTTCTTTTTTGTCTTGTCTGTATAGAGTGATTGATGCCAATTCTAATGTAACATCTTACTAATATTATAAATGTGAAAGTTTGTGAGTATGGATGGATGGATGTTTGTTACTTTTTTCACGTAAAATCTACTGAACTAAAGAATTACCCATAACACAAAACTATTGTTAAACCAAATAAATAGAGTTGGTCACGAATACTTTACAAATTACAACCAAAAATGTTGATTATTAAAATAAAAAACAAGAGATCCCTACGAAAAGTAAATAAAAGTCCACACGTGCGAAGCAAGACCCGTCCTTGCTTGCCTTGCTAGCAATAGATAAATTACAACCAGACAGAACAAAGAATCGAGGTCATCACACAAAGATTAAAATGTCCTAAATATTACTGTTTGGGGATCATTGATAAATAGACTATATAAGATAATAATACGGTCTTTCTAATTAGTAATTATCACACGTACACAAGTTATCAACAACATTAGATACGAGTATATAAACAAATAGCACGCGTCACACCGCCACGTTTTGCATGACTGCCGGCACAACGCGTACGCCACTAGGGAGGTAGGTACCTATTACTCATCATGATGAAATCATAAAGAAATGGGTTTTTATACTCGAAGTCATTTATCCATTTAGATCAAATGCATGATACTTATGAACGTCAAAATAAACAAAAGTAAGCATTTTTTTCTACAGTCAGTTTGCTGACAAGGGTACAGCCTCGAGAAAAATTGGCAAGAAACTCTGACCACCCTTAACTTTAGATCGAGTCGTACTGGGAAGGAGGAAAACAAGCATCAGATCGTTGGATGGGAAGCAGTTACCGAAGCCTATGGATGTTCGCAACACCAAAGGTATCAGTTACCGAAGCCTATGGATGTTCGCAACACCAAAGGTTACTCATGCGTTAAAAAACTCTTTATCTAAAGAACTCCATGCCAGTGTCCCTCGGGAAAACCTAGGAGCTCATTTCACAACCTAATCGTACGTGGGAGGTAATTCCTCTGGAACTGTATAGTTCGATAAAGGTTCTAAGATAAACTCTATGCCGGTGGCGGGAAATGAGTTGATAGAACGTGGCCGAAGGCATTATCCTTACTAATATTGTAAATGTGAAAGTTTGTGAGAATGGATGGATGGATGGATGTTTGTTACTCTTTCACGTAAAAACTACATAACGGATCTGGATGAAATTTGGCACAGAGATAGATTATGGTCTGGAATAACACATAGGCCACTTTTTACAGCGATAATCGACATCCACGCGGGCGGAGCCGCGGGCAACAGCTAGTACTAAATAATTCCTCGGTACACAACTCGTTGTATAATGTAGAACACACACAAAAAGGTAGTCTCTCCTTAAAGAACGTATAGGTATTAATACTTTTGCCTATATATAACCTCATCAAATGAGCGGTAAACACACGTCATATATATAACTTCGTCGGCCGTCATAATTGTTAGTAAGTACATATATTTTTTGTAGGAAAGCACTTGTCATCATTAAACTGGATAAAGTAAATATCTACCTAATGATGAAGCAGATTTTCTAGATTTTTATAATAGAGTTAGTGCACTATACAGGCGATTTTTAACCTACAAAGAAATTAAAAAAATCGTAAACCTAGCGAACAACCCGACTGGGAAAAGACTTTCCACCCTACAGAAGACCACAGCCAGATAACTAGAAACAATAGTCTTTTGTGCACATGTGCGTGAATACAAGTTTTCTGTGCTCATTTAAGGATGTTTTTATTATATTTGGTCGGCACTATGCAAGCGATTCCCGAGGTATAGCAAACGTCCATAAGCTACAGTAGCTGCTTACTATTAGACGATCCGTATTCTTTATTGCCACATGTTACCATTTATATTAGTTTCCATGGTAATAAAGGGGTCCGGCCCTAATTGCAGACTCGGAGACGATAACGATATTTTACAGTTTTAGGTATGTATTTTACGTCCTTTAGTTTTTTGCGTTTTTGAGCGGTTTTGCGTCCTACAAGCGTTATTATGGCAGGCAGACTAGATGGTCTAGAGGTCCCAGGTTCGGTTCCTCAATAGGGCTAAAAATATGATCTATTTGATTTTTAGGTCAAGAAAGTCTGTTTCATCGGCCTATAAGAGTGAAGGAAGAAAGATTACCTATGTTGGAATATAATATCTCCTGCGCTAGATGGCTGGTTTTCGTCGGAATATCCTAGCTGCCGTGACCAAAAGACGAGAGAGAAAGACATTAGGCGTGTGTAAGATCGCACGCATCATCGTTTATATCGCAAGACGCTAAAATGTAGCGTGCATAAATGCGCATTATCGCAGTAGTGTGTAACATAATTTCCCTAATAACAGATTGGGTATAGCAATTACGTGCGCGATAATATCGCAGCCGTGTGCTAGGGTTTAATTAGTCAGGGGCTGTACCGTGATGTCCTTATACCGATTTATTTTTGATTTTAATTAAGTTGACATGTTAAATTAATATCGATAAAAAATCGCTATAAGGATGTAATGGTACGGTTTCAGGTTGGTGTTTTAGGTCTTTCATCCCAGTAATAGGTATTATATATGTAAAAATCCCTAAGGGGTCCTAGCAGAATATCAGCGCTGCAGCGTCTGCGATGTTGCAATAATCGCTGAGCTAGGTCCTGTTTTGTCTTGTAAATAAATTGTAAATAAACTAATATTTTTTTTTATATTACTGTAGTACCTAAGATGTAAAGACATTTTTCTTTCTTTCTTTCTAAAAGGTTGTGAAGATGGAAGGATGTTTGTTGGGTACTCCTTCACGCAATAACTACTGAACGGATTTTGATGAAAGTTTGTAGGGTTATAGGTAATAAGTTCTGTAACTTATTGAACCAAGCGCCAGCGACGTATTTACTTTTGTATTTTTAAAAGTCGTGGAAATTCACAAATTAACTATTATATACCTGCAGAATAATAAAAGGTTCTTCTGGCAACCCTCTACAGCCAGAGTTTTAACCCTAAAATAACGGGTGTAGCTCGGCCGCAGAGGGTTGCCAATGTTGCCATAAAAGCCTTTAGGCTCTACGTTTATATAGGCTACATTTTATCAAAAATAAAAGCATCATTTACGCAGGTGAAGTCGCAGACAAAATCTACTTGATAATATTTCAAGTGGTATTTAAATAATGGTCGGTTTTGTACACCTAAACATACAATTACAATCCATGACCCATTTGAGTAATAGGGTTAAGCTAAATATGCTCATAAGAAATAGGTTAATCGCAACAACTCAACGGGATTGCATTTGAATTGTTGACCTTTCGATCGGCATCGGCGTACGATGTTGTAAGACCGTAATCATTTCATATAAACGGAATGTTGATAGCAGTATCCGTGTTGGGGTTTTACAACTTACTTCTGTAGTTTCTGACCATAGCTCTGCTCTTATATTGATAACGCCTAGGTATACTATAATTTTTATTACATCTGAACCCATAAACTTCCCACTACGGGCACGGGTCTCCTCCATACATTTAGAGGGACATTACTACCTACTACCACCAGACGGGTTGGTATAGAGTTTTGCTTCGAGTTTTCCCTCTCTTGCAGTGGTATTGTCGGCCTGAATTACTGCCTTAGTCAACTCTTACGGTTTTACAATACCCTCGGAGTCGGAGTGGTGGTTTTATATTCTTAATCCGTCACCACAAGTTAATATTATCTTTACATAGTATAAAACAAAGTCGCTTTCGAAGTTTATACGCTAAGATCTTTTAAACTGCGCAACGTGTTTATAGGCAGTATTCAGCAATAGACAGAATGATTCAAGAGGAAAAAATAAACCGAAGCAAAGTGAGGTTGGGTCGCTAGTTAAGAAATAAAGTAGCTTACGATAGGTGAAACAATTCTATCAAATAGGAGAGGTAATGTCTAAGATTCGCGTTCAAACATTTAGGTTGGCCACACACGGGCCTCAAGCGACAGCCGGCACCGACCTATTTCTTGTAGTTTTCATACATTTCATATGGCCTCGCCGTACATGGTTGACGCTGGTTACAAATAAAGATGTACATATGAAAACATCAGTGGCATTTTGTGGCCCAAAGATTGGTTGGCCTGACTCAATCGGTGCTCGTTTTGGATACATTACACACAACATTCTAATTAAGTATTCCTTTCAGAAGCAATGTTGTAAAATACCGGACATTATGCAAATAAACCAATACATTAATATTAATACCATAAATTTCATATCAATACATTTAACTTTGTAAATGAAGCAAATTTATGTAAATTTAGGGTAAACTGTGAACAAAGTTCCTTTACACACTACTACTTTGTCCATCGGTACATTCGCTTGCTGTCGATCGTTACATATTACGTGTTTTTGCATCGATATATAAGCGACGCAAACGTGGTACAGTTGTTAGCTGTCAACCTTTCCACACTACGTCTTTTTGCATCGATATAAACGCGCTGCCAACGTGATACAGACAGTTGCTAGCTGCCAACCTATACACACTACGTGTTTATGCATCGAAATCGAAATATATGCAATGCAAACGTGACACAGTCGCAAACTGTCAACCTATACCCTCAAGGTCTTCGTGCATCGATACAAACGCAATTTTTAACATGATACAATGGCAACCTTTACACATATACGTCTTTTTGCATCATTACAAACACGATGCAAACGTGATACAGATGCTAGCTGTCAACCTTTGCGCACTTTGGATTATTGCATTGACACAAACGCGATGCAAACGCTTTAAAATCTTAAATATATCGATAAAGCCGCGCGTTTTAGATACCATAACATTTCATAGATGCAAAATGTCGTAGTATGTAAAATCTTACAATGTCGACCAAACGCATAAAGCATACAAATATACCAACATGTAAAAAACGTACATAAACGTACTAACATAGAAAAAACGGGCAAATCTAAAAATTATTCATAGCATTACGTGATCTGTTATTATTCAATTATATATTATAGTGTTTTTATAGCTATTAGGTATAATTCTTTATTTATTTATAATTGTTATTGTACCTACTCACTTATAACTATTGCCATTAAAAAGTATTTCTGAGTTACTTATTACATTCTAACTTTTTATACTACTTGGGTATATGGCCCTCCTCATGGTAAGCAGTTAAGGTAGCCTTTGAACTTTTGCGTAATTACCTAGCTTTAAGGTCATTGTACGAAATTAAGTAAAGAACGAAAATAAATTCCTATTCGGGCTATATATTAAAGCAATGTGGAAAAAGTCGGGCCTGGAGCAGGATTCGAACCTGCGCCTCTCGGGTTCCGGCCCAGCGCACTACCGATTGTGCATATAATTCTACTTCTCAGCTCGCAATGAAGTAATAGTTTTATCAAAAATTATAAGAGATTACGAAGTGTACATTTATGCGCTTTTATCAGCAATCACGTTATCGTATGACCCACATGTAAACTTATTACCCCTAAATGAGTTTCACACAGCGATAAGCTTTCAGACTAAGTACTAAAATGTCTCTTATCATTTGATATTTTGTCGTTCACTTAGCATGCTCTAATTCCTTCACATTACATTAAATGACACTTTGAAATAAAATAATGCATTTGTATTGGGTATTGTAACTCGTTTAAAAAGCCAAGTTTCTTGGTATCAGTGATCTACCTACTAAGAGTTTCCTCTTACTGTAGACTTACTATAGGTCGGTAGTTTGATCAGGTTCTTTAATCAGTACGAAGAGATGTAAGAACGTAAGGTAAGTAAAAATACGACAATAGAAGTTAAGGTCCAAATTTCAAAATGGCTTTTCAATAAAAAGCAAATGTCCATGTAGGCCCTAATTCGAAATCATTCTGGATATTTAATTTTCAAGATTGTTTATTACAGTTTCTTAAAAAGACAAGTACCGCAATATGTTACTATGTTGCGGGAAACTTTACAAACATACACAAGTACAATCAGAATTGTTGTAATCGTGAGAATCCGTAACACTCGGAGCGGTGTTGGTGTGGCAATGTGACCACCATTACTACTAAAACACACGGACAGTCAAACAATTGACTTTTTTTTTTAAATACAACTTCTGCACTAACTTAGGGAAAAAAACCCTGTATCGCGGGGGACTTTACAAACATACAATTGACAGACACAAATAACACCTAGTCTAAGAACAAATATTTATGAATCACACAAAATTTTATACCGTGTGGAAATCGAACCTACGACCTCCGGCTTAGCAGTCAGGGTCACTAATCACTAGACCAACTCATAAATGGTGAGCTAGATATATATCAAAAAGGTTCTAACTATTATGCAATATAGTATAGATAGTATGAATCGTTAACCTCGAGATAAACTACAACGACAAATCATACGAACATATTTGATAAAGATCTAAGTTATGTCTAGTGTGAACTTATCTAATCAAGTGTCGGGTGTCAAGGAGGAAGAATTAAGGGTAAAGAGTGACTAGTCCATAGGCTACGGTAACAGCTTACCATCAAGCAAGCCGTATTCTAGTTCGTCTCTTTAGCAAAATTAGTAAAAAAAAAAAACTGGTACGTACTTATGATGTTTTTGTCATGTCTCACTCAAGTTTCGTTTTTCGTATCGGGCAAAAAGGCTATGGGTTTTTCAATATCAACTTGGAAGACTGAAAAGTGGCCGCAATATCGAATCAGAAATGGGAAGATCCGTAGAAGAACCTAAGTGACCGATATTGCTCGAAGGATTGCCTCAAATAAGTGGCAATGGGCAGGACACATAGTTTGCAGAAAAGCTGCAGGTAGCCGGTGGATATGATCCTAGGGGAAATCTTATGTCCAGCAGTGGACGTCTTCCAGCTGAGATTAATGAATAAGAATTGCAATTGACTCGTCTAAACATTTTCGGGCAAAGATACACGTGATATGATAAGTTCCCTGTTGGAGAAAATATTTTCATTTCGAATAAACTTGCACACTTAAACGACTGTATCATTCAAGAAAATATGTAAATATTAGTGGTTTTGAAAGAATGAACAAAACATCAATCTATGTACAAAGGTAGAGGACCGGATATTTAAGGCGCAAATCGTGGGAACAAACTGATAGAATGTAACAAATTTGGTTGAAAAGAAAACTCAAAATGGTGATGAACCAAGATTCTTATGCCTGCTCTACATATTGGCCAAAAATGCGCCAATAGTGGCAACAGCATATCAATACTCCAACTTTAATACGAAATGTGCTTGTCACAGCTATCTTATGACATTTGTAGGTACTACTGTGACTCACCTGTGATTTACTGAGAGCTTTCAGTGCATACTCCTTGTTTTCACTGATCTTCTTAACTTTGTACACTTCACCGAACGCGCCTTTAGCAATTGTATCTTCTATTTGATAGTCTTTCTGCAACAAGTCGGTGGTGATGGGGAATTCAGGCTGGAATATTGATTCTTTGTGGGCAACTGGCCAGGCGGTTTTACTTGCTTCTAGTGGGTTCTTTAATGTTGAGTCATTCCATCTGAAAGGCAAAATATTAATGTGATTTCCATACTTATATTATTACATATATTTTATAACAAAATAAAGGTAAAATTAGTGTGACGTCACGTAGCCTATAACCAGCGCGAGGGCGATCAAGACGCTTCCAACGACATCTCATTTGTCAAGAAAGGAAATTATGATGACTAGTTTAGAAGTTATGCGGGATCAGATATATGGGTGTATGTGACAAACATATCTGACCCACATACAGGCCAAATAACCCTTTTGGAATCGTTGTGTTCGGATAAATAATGTTAATTCTATCGATTCTGACTGTCAATTCACACAGAGTGCAGCGGCCGGCACCAGCGCTGCAGAAATGCCGACGCTACAATCAAGCCCCTCTTTATATTTTAGTGCACGTTGCACAGCTACCAGCCGCTCTCGGTCTAGATAAACGCAAAAGCAGCAAATTCGGAACAACGCAGCGTCAGCGTGCAACAGAAGCGTTCAGGAGGTACATATATTATATTGAGCGTGCATTGTCGCGTATAGCGTGTACATTTTTAGTTTATAAGCTAGTAGTAATAATAATTACATCCTCGTTAATCGTAGTAGTTTATGACTGCGACTACCGATCACGAGGTTCCGGATTCGATCACCGGGTCGGGACAAAACTAGGTGTTAGGTTAAACAGATGCCAAAAGTTTGAAAATTGGCGGTGTTTACACCCCCATATCTCGAAAAGCACGTAAGGTTGATTCTACACCTGAACTCTGTCCAGTCGTGACGGATAGCTGTCCCATTGGACGATGACGGTGAGGGATTAAAGAGTGCACCTGTGCACTATAGCGCAGATAGAGAGAGAAAAGTTCATGATATAGTAGAATTAATTGCATGCAATACAATATGTGATGTACCTACTGTTCAAAGAAGTTTTTATATGACTCATGATTTAATCGCAATTACATACATATATCTACATTAATAACTGTAAAATTAAGTTATTACTTCATCCTCAGACAATGTTATAACAGAGATGAAATCAAAGATAATTTATATATGTATTTCTTTTGATTAGTCAAATAAATATTTTAAAAAATTGGGTAAGAAATTAAAATTTAGAAAAGAGACAGAAAGGTGGTGACCTTAATTAACTTCGAGACTTGGTGAAGATGGTCACCACCAAATCTAGTTGTAGGGTTGATTCCCACATTAGGCAAAACTTTTTTGTGATCTATAAATGTTTCTTCAGAGTATGAGTATACTTTGTGTCTGTGAATTGTATGTCTGTAAAGTACTCCGCGACTTGGCTTGTGCCCTAGTGCGGGAGTTGTGTTAGTAAAATATTAGGTGTAAGTTCAAGCTTGATGGGCAAAGCACGGTGAACTAGTTACTGCCTATCATATAATAATAGCGGCATGTTCCGGTTTCCCACGGGAGAGCATTTATTTAGGTTTACTAGGGTTCTCGTAAATTCAAATAATAAAATATTGCCCATGTTTTCGCTGACAATGTAGCTTTATATAGGCGAAATAATGTTTTAAATCGGTTTTTGAGTTTATTCATCACAAATAGACACACAATTGTTTTCTCTTTATAATATTAATAATATTTAATTATATGACTTTTTAATCGCTTGTATATTAGTAATGGTAAACTTGGTAAACATTGACATGTATTAAAAGTACTATACAAAGCATTCTCAAAAGCAATTGTCTTATCTAAACGGCAAAACTATTTTGTAAAGAAAAACAATAGCACAGCATGAGTACTGTGTTTGTATAGACCTTTGTGCTAAGCTACTGCACACGACGGGAAGTAAATATTGAAGTTCTAAAGCCTACACTATAACCTACCTAACTCGAAAGTGTATGCAACTTATATATTAACAAATTTAAAATGCAGCCATGGAAAACTATTTCCCGCGGTCCCATGAAAAAATATAGCCTATAACACTAACAAATAACGTGGCTTCGTATTGGTAAAATAATTTTCAAAATCAGTCTAGTAGATCCAGAGATTAAGCCCTACAATGGCGCAAACTCACAAACTTTACCTCTTTTTTAAATTTATATTTATTAATTGAAGATGCCAAATGCTGAACAAATTGTACCACATCACCTATGTGTATTGCATTTATGTAAATAAATATTATATTGTCCGTGTGGTGACGGATTAAGAATACAAATGTCACCACCCCATTCCATCCCGTGGGTGTCGTAAGAGTCGACTAAGGGAGTAAGTCAGGCAGGCAATATCCACTGTAAGAGAGGGAAAACTCGAAACAAAACCCTATACCAACCCGTCTGGCCAGCGTGGTATAGTAGGCTAATATCCCTCCAAATTTATGGAGGAGACCCGTGCCCAGCAGTGGGACGTTTATGGGTTGACATGATGAAATAAATATTATGATAATGATAACATTGCACCTTCAGTGGTGACAATAATATACATCTATTTTGTAATGTACATCCTGGGTTTGTTAACCGTCAAGGTTAATCACCTATTGACATTTCTTTCACTAAGAGTGCCAGTTTAAAAAAAAGTTACCATATGCAATAAACTCATTGTGCTTTTTTTAAATTAGTGTTTTACATAGAATAAGATTTGTGACTTTAAATAATTTTTATTTTGCTTATACAATACACATACAAAAATGAAGAAGTATTTTACTATCTAATCTACTAATAAAAAATATGTGCATTGTTGAAATTCCAAAGATTCAGCTCAAATATTTTTAGTTTAATGTTTATGTCTAATCTGTGGTAGATATTATAAAACAGTCAACATTAGTGAAAATATAACTATACTAAACCAATATAGGTTTATTGGGCTGACCCTGCTAATGATAGGGTAGGAAATCTTTTAAAGTGTGTCACAACAGCGTTTACTAATATAAAATTCACAGAGACACAGTATACTTTGAAGAAAGGTAGGGCACCATACTAGTAAGTAAGCAAGCCCAACTGTGGATGGCCTTAACAGAAAACTACAGCCAAATGACTATACACAGGGGTGTAGTTGTTTGTCGGTGGGAGAACAGGTTTCCCTTAACTTACTCCATAAAACTCTGGTGTTTATTTTTAGGTCAGCAACATGCATGTTGCATGCAGCCTATGGTAGCTGCTTACCATCAGGCCGGCCGTATGCCTGTTTGCCATTTACCTAGTATAAAATAAACACTTCAAACTTACTATATTGGTATCTTGTGGGAATTGAACCCACAACAAATGACAACGAAAGTCTTAATGGTGGGATGACTACCTTAACCACTAGACCAAACTACAGGAATATCAAGCTAATATATTGACAGTGGAAAGACAAAACTACTGAAGCACCAATAGTGTACTTTTATAAAGTTAGCTTTAATTATTAATAAATTTAAATCTCACTTTACAAAAATATTTTACAAAAGTACCATTTTGGTGGTTTAGTAGTTTTGCCTGTCCACTGACGATATGATAAGTACAAATTTGTGTTTCATCATTACAATAAAATTGATGTACAGAATATAAATAGGAAAATTTAAATAATATATTGTATTTATCTATGCAAAAAATCATGAATCATTATTGTTTATTGACTTTCAAAAGACACTTACTACGAATGAATGTCCATATTATTGAAAGTTATTTTTTTACAACTATCAAAGTTGTCAAACAAGGTCAATTATTTAACTAAATGTTTGCAACTATGGATTCTATTACATGTACAATGAGTCAGTTGTTTCTATACTTTGTCCGTCTCAAATAAAATTAACATAATAATAATGATAAGCTATATATAATAGTAGGTAAGTTATGTATAAGCAATGATCTGATCAATGACTGTACCAAAAATACTTATTTTACATTTAAAACTATAGTATTTCTAATTAGATTTTTTAAATATATTCAGTTAACATTTAATTACTTTGTTTCATATAAGTTGAAATTAGAACATAAAAATAGACACACATTGTGAAATGTAAATTCAAATAGATCATGGACAAAATATTTCAAAACTGGCGGCATCGATTCTTTATCATATATGTAAAGAAAACTGTTTGTTTTGACGAATTGATTACAATACTAACCTTCGCCTCGAAACGCGAGACCAAGGCCGCGATGCGCTGTACACCGACTGGTTACTCGTCACGCTGACGAAGGAGCGCCCGCTCAGGTTGCCCACGAAATGCGAGAGGCTGAACTATATACAAAAATAAATTATGCGCTTAAGCTTAACAAAGAACTGACACAAACAATGGACGTTTTGGTGAATTCGTAAATACACTAACTTGGCCACACAAAGCTCACATAAAATAGACTGCGCAGCAACTCACAAATTATAGGAAGTTTGCCGTGTCGATCGACAATAATATTGCTCGTGTGAGTTCAGCTGAGAATGACATTAGCAAGTTTTCGTTTCATCACTTACCTGACTAGTGAACGACTGTCCGTCGCGGTCTGAATGCGTAGATTGCTTTTGGTTCTTGTTTCCAGAGTTTGTATTATGCGTATTTCCCATTAAACTAAGCAAAAGTGCTCTTTACATGCCGTAAACGTAAATAATTTCGTTTATTTTACAAAACTGTTGATTAATTTTCCACCATGAATCACCCATAGACAATTCTTCAACTCGACAGTATGAAATTGTTACCAGTTCCAAAATTAAATATAAGATTTTGTATTAGTTTATTTTATGAACTATCGAGCAAAAAAATTGAGTGCTTGTAGTAGAAATAAAATTTCAGCAGTATTTTTGTGAAAATAACTACCTATTTCTAAAACTAATTTAATTAAAGCAAATGACGTTACGTATTACATAAATTGGCATGGTGGTAACATTTTGGAACAAATGTCAAACAAAGTAATTTATTATCTTAGTAATTTATTATTTTGTAAGAGGCGGCAATTTATAAAAAAAAAGTTTGTAACAAGTCTGGACTTAGTACAATATTCTTGATATTTCAATAGTAATTCCTTTCCTACTAGTTTAATTCTTTATACCTAATATAGGTAAATTATCTTAGAGAGATTTTTGCATTTGCAGTTGTGTACGGTCAGCACATAAGGAAATAAATAATTGAGAACTTTTATATTTTTTAAAGTCAGTTACACCTTTTGACAGTCAATATTATATTCTTCTTAAAATTGTGCCGAACCTTTTTTGGTCGTACAATGAAATTCAAATCTTAAATTTAGAATCCCTGTTAATAAACATAAACAAATACTACTACAGCTGCAAAAATCTCTCGAAACTAATTTTACCATACGATGCCAAAGTTTACCTCGGGCATATATCATCATCGGAACATTTTTATTTAACAATGTAATAAAATATTGATCAAAAAATATTACACAAAATAAATACTTAAATAATAATAAAAATGTGACAGACCTTATTTGCTGACCGTATATGTAGTGGAATTCAAATTTCAAATTTTGAATCCGTGTACATATACGAACACTACTACAAATACAAAAATCTCTCTAAGATAATTTACCTATACCTGCCTAATTGCGTATTCTTAAAAATACATTCCATGAATTTTTTAGACCTTTTACTAAGTTGGCCAGGAGATGCAGTACAAGATAGTCCAAAACAAGACAATGATTTAAGGTAGTTATTTAGAGAATAGTATAAAAATAGTATTTATAGCCAATGATTAAAAGTATTCTTGTATGTATAGCGTAAATTAGAATGGGGAAAATTTCTAGAAATGCATTTGTTCTAGGTGGCGCCAGGTAGCACCAATTTACTGATAATAAAGTTCTTTACACCTTCGTTCATATTGATGGAGTAAATCGTATGATCGTATCTTCAAAATCACGTCACATCATAAGCTATTTATTGATGTCAACCACAGACGTTAAGACGTACATATATATACTAGCTGTTGCCCGTGGCTCCGCCCGCGTGGATGTCGGTTATCGCTGCAAAAAGTAGCCTAATGTGTTATTCCAGACCATAATCTATCTGTGTGCCAAATTTCATCCAGATCCATTCTTACAAACTTTCACATTTATAATATTACTAAGGATATATATATATATATATATATATTTATACTACTTGGGTAGCAAACAAGCATATGGCCGCCTGATATTTAGCAGTTACCGTAGCCTATGGACGCTTGCAACACAGATCACTTGCGTGTTGCCAACCCATTTTTTTACACCAGGGCCAATTGGAGTAACCCTGGGACTCAGACTAATAGAATAAGATAGACGGAGCGTGTAGAACGCGCGCGTGAAGCCGCCAAAAGTCATACTAAATAGCAATGTCATACGTTTCCGTTTTCGCGCGCAGTCGATTTGAGCCGCTAGTGAGTACGCACGTCTAAACACGTTTTGACAAAATATTATTATAATGCCGTATTGTGTAGTAAAACGTTGTAAAAATACTTCAGAGCGGCTCAAATCGACTGCGCGCGAAAACGAAAACGTATGACATTGCTATTTAGTATGACTTTTGGCGGCTTCACGCGCGAGTTCTACACGCTCCGTCTATCTTATTCTATTAGTCTGAGCCCTGGGATTGGAATACGTTTCTTTTAAAATACAACCATAAATGAGCGCTGAAGATCTGTACTCACACACAGGAACACAACTACACCGCTGTATGTAGTTATTTGGCTGTGGACTTATGTAAGGTGGAGGTCCTTCCCCAGACGGGCTTGTTCGCTTGTATGGTGCCCTACCTCTCTTATATAATATATATTGAAAACCTGGATTCATTTCACACTTTACACTGGCAGATTTAAAGGTTTGATATTAGCTATATTCTAAACTAGGGGTCGCCCGCGACTTTATCCGCGTGGTAATTTGGAATATTTTCCCCGATTTTGCAACATATCTCAGTACTGCTCCGCTTCTATTAACCATAGCGTGATGTTATATAGCCTATAGCCTTCCTGGATTAATGCATTATTCAACGAATTTTTTTTTTTTCTATTCGAACCAGTACTTTCTGAGATCAAACAAACAAACAAACTCTTCAGCTTTATAATATTAATATAGAAAGGAAAATAAATCAAAGGAGAACTGTAATAACTAAGTGTATTATCATTATCATAAATAACTACATGTATTACCTATGTTTACATTTTATACCATCTTGTTCTTGCTCGCTTGCTTCATCGTAAAAAATATATATTTTTTAAATATCTATAATAAGTTTGGTTATATAAGTTTCAGTAGATCCCAATTTCTTATGTTAAATTTCTACAACTTCGCAACAATAACAGGCTCGCAGCGCCATCTAGGAACAGTTTTTCAAAGCTGTTTCTTAGACGGTGCTGAAAGCTGCATAACTTCGAGCTAAAGGAAACAGAAACATCATTAACTTAGTTATTTTCTATTTCCGACTTATAATAGTCATCCAGACCAATTTCAGTCACGGCTGGCAATCTCAACGAAGATTAGCCAACTGTGCAGGATATATTATAGTGCACAAGCATGTGCGCAAACAGGTGCACTCACTCCTATTCTTTCACTATAATGGTCCGTTGGGACGGCAATACAACACGACCGGAGGGATATGAGGCGCAGGACCAACGGCTTTACGTGCTTTTTGAGGCACGGAGGGGTTTTGCTGTGATTTTAGAAAATGATCACCTATCTACGGACCGACCGCAGCAAGCTCGCTTACCCTTGCAGAACTCTCGATCCGCACCGCTAACACATAGCTACGAGACCCTCATTCCCTCTCGTTGCAAATTTTCTTAAAAATTGTAGTTGCCTATCTAGTGGAAATTCCACTGAAGCGTCCTGTACCGCATGAGTTATGTAGTTACACTGACATTTTGTTCGGCGTTTCAGGCGCAATAAGCCAAAGCACGCTTGATCAAGGTAATAGCGGCTTTATTGGATGACAACCCAGAAAACTATCTTATGTCCTTGGCAGTTCAGCGCAGCAGCAATTTTATCTAATTTAAGAATTAACGAATAAAGTTATCGGATAAGTATCCAATTACTAGAGGCTTTACAAGAATATGTCGCTAAGGTCGTCAAAATGGAATTGAGACTGTAACAAGTTTCAAATATAGCTAGGTATCTACGGATAGTGATCAACTACAATGCGTGCTTGTACCTATGTCAAAGCAAAATCTATAACTAAACACGTTATTTCAACAGCCGCTTCATTGAAGGTTTAAGCTATCGATGGACTTTCACCAGCCTTCTTTTATTTTTTTCTTTTTAAGAAATACATTTTTAGCAGCATCTTTATGTGAAAAATTAACCATTCCATTAAAAATATAATAATGATGAATCCTAAAGAGTAACAATATCCGTTGACTAAAAATTGATAATCGGCCATTCCTAAAGGCCTCGTTGCTGCATCTTCTTTTATCACATTATATCTGTATTGTTCCCATTTTTTAATAATTCCAGATTCGTAAAACGTTCTCACGTATTTATTGAAACGATCAGTTAGAGGTGAATGTTTCGTAAGCATTGTTATCAAATAATGACTGTGCATTCTATCTCGCGCGATATGTAAGTATTGCTCGCCTTTTTCATTTAATCTATTTCTTTCTAAGTAACGCCCCACATTACAATCTATTAGACAAAAGCGATGACTATCGTGACTTATGTCTGTTGCACATTCGAATGGATTTTGTACATGAATTATTCTAGAGGTAATTTTCTGAAAACTTTCTTTAGCATCTGGATCCAAAAGATCTGGAGATGCGATTCCATAAATAGGATAACCTTTATCTATAACTTCTTGGAACGTTTCAACTTCTTTGCCTCTTTTAACAGTAGCTAATAAAGATGTTATAGTAGCCTGACTTGCAAAGTTAAATGCAAAAAAGCCCCACATAGAAATCGTAAGAAAAGGACGAAAGAAACGATGTCGTGGCGGATTATGCGGAGTTACCAATAAAACATTTCTAAAAGTATTTAATAAATCTTTACCTATTTGATCGACACTTATATGTCCTTTTTCTACCCAATGATATATAGAAAATGTGATCCAAATGCACATGAAGCAAAGTAAAAACTTAGCAATAAAACTACGACTGCCATTAAAACCTTTAACATTAAAAAGTTTTCTTTCGTATCCTGCTCGATGCGCCATAATGCAGACACCACTGTCGCTATAAGGGAAAGAGTAATCAACTTCCACAATCATAAGATCAAACAAATACATTGGCATTATACATAAGTCTATTTTCCTAGCTGCAAACTCAAATATATTAGCTATAGTCAGTTCGTAGTTGAAGGACTTCTTAATTACAGAAATATTTGAGTTAAGGTTAATACTGAAATTCATAAGTTTGGCCATAGATCTCCAAATCAAGCCTTCTCTAGCACGCAACGTGTAACTTCCATAACCATCATCGTCTATAAGAAGAAAAGGTTTTATTTCAGTTGCATATGCTCTAAATATATAACCGTGTAAATTTTCGCTTTTGTCTTTAAATAAATTCAAAGTGGTCAGAATTTTGGATTCATTATACGGTACAGAAATGATACTAAAGCCTATACAAGTTCCAAGATTAGATGCTTTAAGCTGCGAGTGTAATGACACGTTGTGACATTTTTCTTCACAAGTAAATCCTTCATCAAACCCAGATATGTCCATGCCGATACTTCTTGTAGTCCAACAACCATAAAGGTGATCAAGCTTGTAGTCATCGCTTATGTAGGGGCTGTAGTGGGATATTAGTAACGCTTTTTGAATTTCATCGTATTGCACTATTATCGCATTTATAGCTTTGTAATACCACAAACTGAAATATATTTTTGGTAGAATTTTGTAATCTTGCTGATGGAAATATAAAATGATATTTGCATGTGGATGCCAGTAAGGAGAACTTATTACTTTTAATATCGTGTCTTCATACTGTTGAATGTCTTGTAGATTAATTATAATAGTATTTGCATAGTACTGTACAGCACCTTGTAAGGCTTCGTCTTCACGATCTATATTAGTTATTGCGATAGAATAAGAAATATTTTGTATTTTTTTGTAAAACTCATCAGGCAATTTGCCAATGCATAGAACAGTGGACCATCCATTTTTCTTTAAATTCAAGGTAATTATATCAACCTGGAATAAAAGAGAGTCAGTAGAATTACATATAATAAATCATTTGGAGATAAATAGGTTTTTTTACGGCCCGCAGTTACCGTAGCCGATGGACGCTTGCAATGAGTTGAGGTAATTTTGTTTTTCATTAATTAAACATACATCGCTCTGGGCAACAGGGCAAATGTGTGAGTCTATGAAGGTACAGTATGCAAAGCAAATAAGGTGCCAGGGTTTAAGCATAGCAAAGGGTGTAGCGGGATAGTCTTAGGAAAAGTGCCCCCAAAGCCTGGACTTCGTATCTACTACCAAACGATACCTTATATAGAGCGTGTACAATGTTTACAGTTTCAACCCCCCACTACCCCCCAATCGGCTACGACACCCAATTGTATCTAAAACTGTATTATTTTTTTTCACTGTATCTATGAAACTGACTGATCTCAAACTTTGTACAAATATTGCTGTGACATAAAGTAATACTACAAAAAATCAAGAGCTCTTGACGACACCTACCTTTGAAAAAAAATTAAGAATAAAAAATTGAAACACCCTGTAATGTGACTTTCTTTGGTGGTACAAACACAGTTTTTTTTTCAAACATGCACTGACATTCAACCTACGTGATCCTCAAAATTCGCTAATCTATCAAAGGTGGAACACTGGTAAATAAATAAAAGACTGAATACGAATTTATTTTATAACTAGCAAATAAACATTTTTACCTATGTAATCGTACTTGAATTATTCTAAATAGGTTGCATAGCCCACGTTCTTATTTTAAAATAATAAAAAGTAAAATTGCTGACCAATATATTTGATTGTAACCAAGATATATCTATTGTTATTAACGAAGATAGTGATGAGGATTGAGGATTATTAAATGGATTATTTGTTTTTAAGTAGGTATGGGTAATAAGATTAGTTTTTTTTAATTTAGTTTTTATTTTTTTCATAGTTAAGAACCTATTTAGAATAATTCAAGTACGATTACATAAGTAAAAATGTTTAGTTGCTAGTTATAAAATAAATTCGTATTCAGTCTTTGATTTATTTACCAGTGTTTCACCTTTGATAGATTAGCGAATTTTGAGGATCACGTAGGTTGAATGTCAGTGCATGTTTGAAAAAAAAACTGTGTTTGTACCACCAAAGAAAGTCACATTACAGGGTGTTTCAATTTTTTATTCTTAATTTTTTTCAAAGGTAGATGTCGTCAAGAGCTCTTGATTTTTTGTAGTATTACTTTATGTCACAGCAATATTTGTGCAAAGTTTGAGATCAGTCAGTTTCATAGATACAGTGAAAAAAAATAATACAGTTTTAGATACAATTGGGTGTCGTAGCCGATTGGGGGGTAGTGGGGGGTTGAAACTGTATACATTGTACACGCTCTATATAAGGTATCGTTTGGTAGTAGATACGAAGTCCAGGCTTTGGGGGCACTTTTCCTAAGACTATCCCGCTACACCCTTTCCTAAAATTATATTTAGTATTTTCTTAAAAAAAAAACAATCCTTATAGAGCGACCCTAGTACCTTATCTGCTTTGAATACTGTACTTATATGTATGGACTGAAACATTCTAAATAATTAATACAAAGACTCATAGCTTCAAAGTCCATCTCTATTTTGATGGATTAATGGTAGTATAGTTATCGCATACTTTTACTTACAATCATATCTGCCCGGCGAATTTCAAAATCAAATGTCGGTCCTGTTATTTGTCCTAATACTGAATAAGAACAAATTATAACAGTAACCAATAAATAAAACATCATGTTAACTTTAACAAAAAGTACGTTTTGATACTCGATGAAAATATAGAAACGTTCATTCGTGACAATGGATCACGCATGACAGAGTATTTTAATATTAGGGGACACACTTAAGTGCCTATAGATAGATATTATTATATCAAAATCACACATATAAAAACAATGAGCGTTACTTACAAAATGGATTTTACTTATTTATGAAAATCACTATTACAATCACAAGCTACTCGTATAACAGTGAATGTTATATTATATAATTACAATGTCTATCTACTTACTAGTAAATGTCATTGCATCATCCTATGAATTGGAAAGTAAGCACTTTAATAATATCGTACGACGTTTGTATGATTTTTAGGTTATCGTAATAAAAATAAAAAAATTCAGCCTGTATGTTAGGAATCTTTCGCGTAAATGAATACAGATTACAGACTAACCAAATTGAGTATTTTAATGTAGAATTATATTCATTAAACTACTTAAACTTATGGTTAAATAATACGACCACGACTATGGTCGTATTATTTATATAACTACTATGATAAATAAATAAACAAATTCTTTATTGACATCACATCACATTCACATGTACGAATGTGAATCTTCTGGCCCCCGAACTAGTGTAAATTGTGTTTTAGGGATCAGTATTTCTACTTATTAAATTAATTTAAATTTTGGATATGACTGCCGGTAGTGTGTTTATATGTTTGCAAAATGCCATTAAATAAAAAAAGAATATAACAAAAATAGCATTTTATTTTTTCAAAATTGTACATGTTTTATAATCTTATATAAATAAGGTACACTATGCAAGGTATAAGATCACAAACGAGCCAAATACAGCAACGAATTTTGTAAATTGCAATAATAATTATATTAAACGAAACCTCTATATTTATATGAAGTACGCGCAACTTAAGTTGTGAGACTGCGCTGGTGGCGTCGCAGTGGACTGTTTTAGGAACTAAATGATGATATCATCGATGTTGTAGTTGAAAGTTTTAGATAACGCGAACTATCGTCGCCAAATCACTGAAAAATTGTGTCATCAGCACAAATTGGCGAATGGGCACTTGCTTGGCGGTAAGTCTATATGGCAAAACTCCTAGTACTCTATATATAAATAATATATGACCATGAGTTTCCTATCCGCTATCAAGAGAGTGGAGGTTTACCCTAATGCACACAAACTAGCCCTAATAGCATAGATTTTCTTCTACTCGTAAAACCTGTGGGTTTCCTTACAATTTTCCCTTCATTAATAGATGTTGAATTATTTAATTATTTCACATAAATTCTTTAGCCACCGCATTATATTATATTAATATATAATTTATTGTTTTTTTTACTAAGGTAAATTGGCTCACTGACTACGTCTCCTTCAAAAATATATATTCGTTGCTGTTAGCACGGGCGTACCGATGGAACAAAAACGGAAAGCTCCTAAAACTGATTGACTATAAAAACAAACATACAAAACCAAAAAGTGCTTAGAGGAGAGGGGGGTGTCCCCCTCTCTTCTAAGCACGCCCATCGCCCATGTACCTATAATATATATTATATAAATATCTGACACTACAGTTAACAAATCTTTCTTATCATAAATGCAGGAAGCCCTGGTAAATATGTATAACAAAATTAATTTTATATTCGCACTAGCAATCTTCTTTCTGCACAACAAACAACTATTGCTATTAGAATATAAACCTTGCTAGTAAGCAAATAACGTATATATTTAAGAAGATTGCCTAAGTGAATTTTATATGAATATTTTGATTTATAAGTATAAAATTACTTGGAACATTTTATCTTAGTATGTTGATGTAAAATTCTAATAAGTCCAGTCAATGCAGGGATCTAAGCGATTTTCTGGAGCGTGTTAAGAAAAAGTGTATAGAATAAAAGTTGTAGGGAATTTTATGAGCTTTTATTTGGAAAAATATGTTTTCCCTACGACCGTTTTTGAGAAATTTGCAAAAAACAATAAATGTAATCTTTATGCCCCTCACTCCAGCTCACCTCCTAAACGTCAGAACTTTTAATATTATGTTCCCTCCCTAAGCACCCTATACAAGTTTCTTAAGTAATCGCTTAGGTCCCTGTTTACACACTCTACATCCTTTTTGGGCCAATCGTTGACTGAACTAAATTGCTAGCTAATTAACACTGTCTAACTATCTATCCACAGCCTATAACGGCATAGTCCACTATGTATTGCTTTATTTTGTTCAGTACAATGTTAACTACTGTATTTGTACATACGCATCTCTTTACAAATATAACATTTTATATTCTTTAATATAGCGATGCAACGAATACTTGAATTTATTAGTCGACCGGCGATAATCTTGACGGAGTCTATGCGGGATATATTATTGTGCCCAATTGTGTGCGCAAACACAGGTGCTCTTTTTATTCCCTCATTCTCATAGTCCGATCGGTCGGCATTCAGACGACCGCAGAGAAATCAGACGTAGGATCTACGGTTATCGTGCTCTCCGAGAAGCACTGCCAATTTCCCAACTTCAAGTGAATTCGAATAGTATAGTGAATTTCTTGACAGAAAATCCCAGTGTCTATTTTTGGCCCGACCCGGTAGTCGGACTTAGAACTTTTTTAAGGTTACCATATACTCTGGACGCTTGCAATACTATGAGCATTACTCTTGCGTTGTCGATCCTACATCTTGTAACACCTGACTTTTTCATTTAATAGTAGGCATTTGTATTCGTCGTCGAATACGAATATCATTTGACGAATATGGACAAATATCATTGACGAATCAAAATCATTTGACGAAAATCATTGTATTCGTTGCATCGCTTATACGTTCACTAGTTTAGACGACTGTCGCTTTACATTCAACACTAGTAATGCAGTTTCAGTTCTTCTTACCAATGTAGTCTTGCAATAACAACCAGGCCCGGTCGACCTGTCCTTGCGTGTATTCGTAGCTCCAGTATGAGCTGAACACGATGTTAGCGTGGGCTATCTGTTCCAAGTTAGAAGGTTGTGCCTCAACCCTCTGACGGGCTTCTTCTTCTGATAGTTTGTTGCGTCGCTGTAATCTTATTATGGCCTGTGTAAATTTAAAAAATATTGTTAGGTATAAATGGAATGGCGAGATGGGGGGGTTTACAGATTTACAATTCACAGACGCAAATTACAACCAGACTCGGAACAAAGTCAATTACCAATAGACCAGTCAATATTACTATGATTAAAATAAATAAAGGCGCGTTTGCACGAGTTCGGAATGCGGAGGACGCATTCGGTTCATCCGAATCGTTTAGCCAATAAATCGGTTCACATAGGTCGATTAATCGAATGCGGGTCCGTATTCGGTGATCGGACTGTACAGTCGTCTTGCTAGTTAAAGGGTTGGCAACGCGCGAGTGACACTCGTGGTGCTGCAAGCGTCCATAGGCTACGGTAACTGCTTACCATCCGCCGGGCCGTATGCTTGTTTTGTTACCTTTGCGCCATAAATGAGTTTAACTTTAAAAGACTAGTGATATGATACCTCTTGAGCAGGTATAATGACGGTCCACAGTTGGTGACAGTACTGGAACCACTTAGCTTGCACCAAAACAGCGGCTTCCATCACCACAACGCTGTGTCCCTGCTCACCCAACGCTTTGATCTGACGCCGCGCCTCCTCGATCACAGCCGGCCAAACTAACTTGTTTAGCTTATCTAGTTGAGTCTGAAATTATTTAATATTGCATTTCTTTAGCTTGACAACCCTAACATGTAATATAGGATTATTTTTGTTTAAAATTATTATGAAACTAAACTTAATTCTTTTTAAAACATCTAAATAGAGAATAAGCCCTGTGTCAAGTGGGACCCAACCAAACCATATAATGATGTCGTACTGCTGGGCACGGGTCTCTTGATATCAAGAGAGCTGAAAGGCCATAATCCACACATGCTGGCCTAATGCTGATTGGTGAATCAGACATGCCTTTAGAACTACTTCTAAGACTTGAGTTTCCTCATGATGTTTTCGAACTTGTCCACAACACCACGTCATAATGTCGTCAACGTAGAACGGTGCGGTGTCACGGCACGGCACGTTGACGTTATGTGCTAATGGACAGTATGGCAACATCGTATTTTCTGTTAAAATTACCTCCATCACATTCATTATAAGTAGTGGTAGTGAATTGTAAATAGTATTTAAATAATATATTGCATATCTCTACTAACATCGAATAAGATATGTATTACTAACAGTAATGAGTACTGGTCACTTGAAATAAATGATTTATTATTATTATGATTTAAAAATATGGGAACACTGTTACGTCACCATGACGTATATTTTAACTACACAATAACGTAAATTTGCACGTCACGTCATCGTACCGTGCCGCGACACCGCAAAATTCGTCGTTGACGATGTTCTGACGTGGTTTTGTGGACAAGTCCTTCCTTCGCCGAAAGTAGAAGGTAAATCACTTCTTACAAATAAATAGTAACCCTATAGATGGGTGACCGCATAGTGGCATTTTACCTAAGCGTCTATGTGCTTCGGAGAGCACGTTAAAAGTCGGTCCCGACTGTTAATAGTCGTTAGATCACGACAGAGGCCTAAATATGGGCAATCTAAATAACTCTGTCACCAGGTAGGGCATTAACCAAACGATAAGAAAAAGAAGACTTCTAAAGATAAAAGATTTAAAATGGTATGTTACCTTATCACTAAACACAATTTGTCCTAATTTTTTCCTGTCGACCTCTCCGCTTGTGGTGATGATGTCACGGCCGAACGACTCCGCTATCGTCCCGTTGAGCGGCAGCCCTGGCTTATACAGCTCGTGGGCTATTATATCACAGTTCACCACACCAGCACCTTTCTTTCTGTCATACAACATTTTATATCTATACCAATATTATATATGCGAAAGTTTCAAATGGATGGATGGATGGATATGTTTGTTATTCAGTCACGCCAGAACGGCTGAATGGATTTGAATGCATTTTGGCACAAAGATAGATTAGTAGAACAGGCTACATTTAGAGATAAGGCCGCCCATTGTACATAACTGAGTTTAAATAATAGATTTTTTTATCAAAATTTAATTGTTATACTTACAATAAAGAGTTTTCTATCAATCAATTTATTTTTTGTCCTGAAAAAAATCACCGTTCCTATGGGATTGTACGCGCGGGTTTACCCGCAGGAGGTAGTTAATAATAATCTTACTAAAATTATAATTGCCTAAGATGGTTGTCAGACCGACGACCTGGTAAAGGTTGCGGGCATCCGGTGGACAAGGTCGGCTCAGGATCGAGAGTTGTGGAAAACCTTGGGGGAGGTCTATGTCCAGCTATGGACGTCTTTTGGCTGAGATGATGATGAAGATGGGTGTTGCCTTTCACGCAAAAACTGGATAGATTTGGATAAAACTTTACAGTTACGTCAGAGTGGTGAGACATGACGAGGCTATTTAAAAAAAAAAGTAGGTGGCAATCAAGCATACCGTGTGATGGTAAGCAGTTACCGTAGACTATGGATGCATGACCCAGGCATCACCATCGACGCCGACCCAAAAAAAATGCACATCAAGATTTAATGATGAAGTAACCTTGGGATAGGAAAACATTTAATTAAAAATGCTCTATATGAGCTTTGGATAGCTGTGCTCAAACACAGGAACACGACTACTCCACTGTGTGTAGTTATTTGACTGTGGTCTTCTTTAAGACCCGCATTAGGGAACAAGCACTGTGTCGCTGGGGACTTTACATAAAGTACACTCAGACTCGGAACGTTATTTATTATATATTTATCCATTTATGGATTACACATTTTTTTGTCCAGTCTGGGGATCGAACCCACAACACGCCGCGCTGTGTTAAATAGCAAAGGTAACCACTTAAGTCATTAAACCAACTGTGTAGTCAAATCAATCAAGTCAATTAGCTAAAAACCAACAAACGAACCAACATACCTTAGCTTCTCAATAATAGCACTCTTTCCACTTGCGATTCCCCCCGCTAAACCAATAACATAAGGTTGGTCTGGAATATTAGGATTAGGCTGAAAATTAAAATCAATTTTAACTATAAAACACTCAATAGGTTCTTCTTTTATATAGATACATAATATGTCGTCACGTCCGTCTCCCATTGGGACAGGCAGACAGTATGGTACGCTATTTATTTTTATATCCAGACATACTTCTTTCGCCATTTTTTTTCTATCAACACATATCCTTAAATGAGTATCGGACCGTATGGTCCCTGGCTATAAATAATAATTATTATTTATTATCACCACTAAGTACATATAATAGGTTTGATAGAAATGATTGTTTACTTAAAAGCTAATCACTCAAGAATAAAGTTAAAGGTACAGTGGTACACAATCCTACTAGTATTATAAACGCGAAAGTTTGTAAGTATAGATGGATGGATGGATGCATGGATGGGTGGATGGATGTTTGTTACTCTTTCACGTAAAAACTACTGAACGGATCTGGATGAAATTTGGCACAGAGATAGATTATGGTCTGGAATAACACATAGGCTTTACTATACTTTTTACAGCGATAACCGACATCCACGCGGGCGGAGCCCCGGGCAACAGCTAGTTATATACTAAATGTCACATAGTACGTGATGACCAGCACCTTAGCTAAGTTGTTGGGAAATGTATATTCCTTACCACTGGTGGTTTTAGATACGTTCCAAGCAGCCTCATACGTTGGTTGCTTGAGCTGACTTTCTCTTCTTCTTCAGTAGACCGCTGCGGATGCGGGTCTGCTGCCAAACTGATAATGTGGATTTCCATGGCTGGCAAACCACCTTCTACTCTCTTCTCGTTTATCTTTAAAGCACCTTTCTTGGTTTCATCACTCACTATAATTAGCTGGAATAAATATAATTCTCATTTTACATTTTATCCTTACAAATATTATAAATGTGAAAGTTTGTGAGTATGGATGTTTGTTACTCTTTCACATAAAAACTACTGAACGGATCTGCAAAATGAAATTTAGCACAGAGAAAGATTATGGTCTAGAATAACACATAGGCTACTTTTTACAGCGATAACCGACATCCACGCGGGCGGAGCCGCAGGCAACAGCTAGTTAATAATATATAATCAATATGATATATTAATCAATAAGACTGGCCTGTTAGTCTAGTGGTAACCCTGACTGCTAAGCCGGAGGTTGTTGGTTAGATTCGATTCCCACACGGGACAAAACTTTGTCTTGTTTGTAAAAGTTTGTTCTGAAAAGTTTGTTGTATGGGTGTAATTTGTGTCTATAAATTGTATGTTTGTATAAAGTTTTTTGTTAAAGTTTTATTAAAAAACGACAACTCCCGCACTAGAGAATAAGCTCTGTGTCACGGGGGACTTTACAAACATACAATTAACGGATACAAATTACACCCAGACTCAGAACAACTCTTTGTGGGTCACACAAAGTTTTGTCCAGTGTGGGAATCGAACCCACAACCTCGTGCACAGCAGGCGTATACTGTGGCCACTGGACCAGCAAGGCAGTCCCTTCTGACACAGGGTTTACTCTCTAGTGCGAGAGTCTTTAAAAAAGAAAACATACTAACCCGCAATTGGTCAGTGCATGAGCATTAAACCCCTTTTAGGTCAGAGGCGGGGAGGCTCATGCTTAGCAGTGGACTATCAAGCTTTAAGCGTGTGACATTTTAGCAACAAAAGCTTATAAGGCTACGATAATTGACTCAAAAATTTGTAACACCTATGATGGAGATCTCTGGGGAAAGGAAAATGTTTCTTTAAACAATGCTTCCCTAAATTACCACTGGATACGGTATAGGTCATACGGACGTATGACGCATACGTAGGGTTAATGTGGAAATGCGTTTTTAACGCACAAGAACACAACTAGTCATTTGGTTGCGATCCACCGCTACCGATGGGCTTCTTTTAGTGCAGTTGGGCCTGCTTTCTGATAAATTTCTTGGCAGCAAAAAAAAATGACCAAAAATAAATACATTATTGCATAATATGTACCTACCTGATACTTAGGGTCCTCTTTAGTAGGTCCATACAGATCTTTTAAGGGAAAAACATTGTATTCAAGATCTGGATTGATGTCCTTCAAAAAGTTTAACACTTCTCTCATCCTTACTTCCACCGGTTCTATCAGCTCCCATAGTTTCTTAGCTATTAATCAATAAAATAATTTACATAATTGATTTACTTAACCGTTTTTATATTTCGAGCGGTTAGTTGTCAACTTGATGACGGACTTGTACTGATTTAAATAGAGAAGCAATGGAGCAGACGTGTCCTAGGGTGGAGACTGCGACTCGGTAAGCGTAAGGTAGGACCGACCGCCAGCTAGGTGGACTGACGACCTAAAAAAAGGTCACTGGGACGGATTGGATGCGGAAGGAGGAGGACCGTGTGCTGTGACGCCTGTTAGGATTGGTTGAATAGAGAAATTTGAACATCCAACATCAACACGAACGAAGTATATTAATAAATTACACCTAGACACAAAACAAAGAATCATGCTCATTATACAATCAAATCCACAAGCAACCAACAAGCTAGACTAAACTACAATTACACTGAAGTCATTTACAGGAACACAACTACAATATAAAAAAAAATGTATGGTGGACGTCCTTCCTCAGGTTTGTTCCCTGTATGGTACATACCTCATTTATCTTATTATGAAAATATTATTACAGTCATGTTAACTATCTCTTTTTACTTCTATAAAGTCTTACATAATCTCTGTACATAAAAATACAAAGATAAGATTATAATAAAAACCTCCTCCCATACTAAATAGCAATGTAAGAAGCAATATAGTTATGTAATTGCGCAAAAAATGTTAATGCATTCACTCTTCATGTATTATTACGCTAATGATTTATTTAAAGAAATATTTAGTATTCTATGCAGTGGGGGCCTTAGAGGGTGGTTATAATCGCGCCTTACGTTGTGTACTACAAAACCCACAACGCAAAAGATACGGTCACTTGCACACTCCTTCGAGGTAGTTCCAGTAAATATACTTTCAATCTTTATATTAATATGTAAAGAAAAATTGTTGTACGACTGATTCTAAGTTAATACAATAAACAAAAAACTGAAAACATAAAGCATTTTTTGCACAAACTTTTTTCTAAAATGTTGTTCCTTACACTGAATCATATTAACATCAGTGACTCCCACCGTGACAAGCTTGGTGGCGCGTAAAGCAGCTTGGGATAGCAGGATCTTGTGACCGTTGTGTAAACGGTCAAATGTACCACCCAGGGCTACGTTTTCATATCTTTTCACAGCTTCTCCATTGGTTTCTGACTCATTGTTTTGGCAATCTGCATTAAAATTGGCCAAAATTAGAAAGAACACAAACTGGTTAACTTTAGTATCATCAAACAATGATATACACAGATGAACTTTCAAACTATTACCCTATGCCAATTCATATATACAAATCAGTGTGTCTGTGATTTCACACAGTTGCCAGACCAGCATAGTCAGTTGATGCTATAATGGATTACTGGCATATTGCAAATTTTTATACAATTAACAACATTAACTATAAGTTGGTATGGATTGCAGTATATGCTATCTGCTTTATAATAATTATAATATCAATTATTATTGTGAAAATTATGCTTTGGGCATTACAAGCACACTTACATACTTGCTTCAATACGTAATGCGGGACAGTTGTTCGTCACCATAGTAGTATAGAAGAATTATCAAAACACCCCAAATGGGCAGAGTAAGAATAAAAATAAAAATACAATGTTATAAGCTGATTTAATTTTCCTGCACTATTATGGTCACCTAGCGAAAAGTGCCGCTAGAGCAGCCTGTAGAAACCATTTTGATGTACTGTTCATACATAATTTAAAAAAAAAAACATTATTGAGACAAAATGTGACATAGTTACAAATTTATTAATGATTGAACTCAAACTTCTTTTAGCTTTTTGTGTATACCAAGAATAGTATTGTATAAATAAAAAGAAAAATACATACCAATACTTTGCAGTTTGTAATTACTTTTGACAGTAGCTACAGAAGTCTTCAGTTGATCAATTTCTTTGGACAGTTCTGCATCATACAGAATCATGTCTATTTCATGTTTAGTTCTAATTTCTTTAACAGACTCGCTGGGCTTTAGCATCAATCTTACATCGAGACTACTGCATTGTGCTGATGCCTGAATAAAATTAAATAAGCAAAATTACTTCCTAGTTTTATTGCTAGTATTTTTGTTATACTAAGGCCACTTTAATCTCTTTTTGATTAATCGGTCAGTTACCGCACCATACAAGAGAATTTATATTCCTTCTGCCCCAATGGTCATTGGTTCTGCAAGTTTTATGCCCTGCCAATTGCTACTTCATTGAGGCAATTTTTCAAGCTATATTGGTTACTTTGGTTCTGCCACAGATCTTCTCATTTTTGATTGATCTTGCAGGTAAACTACAAGCATAGCTCTCTCCATTGCACCTTAGGTTCGGCCTTAGTTTATTATAATATTTAGGTACCTCAGACTTCGGATAGGGGGTGGATGTATAGTAGGAGACCTTTGCCCTGCAGTGGGATAAATAGACTAATAATAATATCTTTACCTTGGTATAAAAACTGTCAATCTGGTTACTTATAGCAGGCAAGGTACTTTCAAAGTCTACATTTCCTTTTATATTCACGTACAACACTCTTCTGACTAATTTTGCAGCTTTCTTACAAATCAATTGTGCTTTGCCAACATTTGAAATGAAGATTAGACCATTATTTGCCATCTCATCAACTGTGAAAACAAATAACACATAAATATTAATTGTAATAAGTTAAAATGTACACAAGCAAGTGAAAAAAAATACAGGTACCATAGATAAAAAAATGCTTTAATCATGAAACCTCCTTTTAAACTATTTTCATGAGTAAAAAAAAGTTTCAATATTTTTGACATAAGTAATACATAAACCCACCTGTTGGATTCATCACAAAAAAATACGACACAATGACTGAAAGCAACAGAATTACAATAGGCACTCCATATCCTACGTTACACATCATACGTTATCAATACTAAAGTCCAAGGTTGTCCCATCTATTTAAATAATGCATACTGATTAACTTTAATAAAATGCTACTCTATACAAATCAAATGTAAAAGTGTTCAGTATTTATGATAGGGTAGTTGTGTGTTACTTAACTAAAATATACATGATGGAATTACTTCAATAATAATAGGAATTAAAATGATAGCGGTTTATGGCGGTATAAATAATAAAATGTAAGGTCTTCAAATATTACCTAAGAAAAAATTTAAAGTAAATCGTTCATAAAATAAAATAAAAAATAGTATCTATGTATTATTACTATTGTCTCTAAAATTGACTTTATTTGCAGAATTAATAATTTTGTAACTTTCATGAAATCAAAACAAATATTAGGTTATATTAATTTTGACATTGACAATGACAACCAAAATGACGTTTCTCAATCATTGTTTATATTTTCATTTCCAGTTTCTGGTAAGGGTATACCATAGATACATATGTGTCTAGTCGGTGTGGGTATGTTTAACCCAATATATTTTTTTATTACCGTATTTTTAAAGATAAGATAAAGATAAAGATAGTTTATTTGCAAAAACATGTGTAGTTATAATAAGTACATCATCAATGTCTATTAATTGGTGTAGAATATAAATAGTTTGTATCAACATGTTTCACCAGGGCTGGTGTACAAATGTTTAAATAAAATGACAGTGTAGGTACATCAACAGTCATACGTTAAAAATAATAATATAATAGTCATGTAATTAATTCTGAGATAACAATAATCATTAACTGTGACATTTATAAAGATTTATCATTGAGAAAATCATTAATATCATAATAACATTTTTGAATTAATAACATTTTTATTTTTTTCTTAAACATATTTCTATTCATTTCTTTAATGTCATTCGGAATTTTGTTATATATAACTGGAGCTTTACATACAACACTTTTATGTAATAGTGCAGTTTTGGCAGGGTGGACACAAAGTCTAGTGTTATCACGGCGATTACGTTTCACCTTGTCACATAGGCGGGCAAACAAATCAGGGTTGCTTTTTACAAAATATGCTATTTCCGATATATAAAGTGACGGCAGTGTTAGGATTTTATGTTCAGTAAATAATGGTTTACAGCTTTCAGTAGATTGAATTGGTTTATCACGTATTAGACCTTATTTACTTTGTATTAGGCCTTGTAAATTAAAAATGTGTGATTCCTGTCACACATTTTTGTATAAATAGTGGTACCCGAAATGTAACGTAGAGAGCCAGATGTGTAGGTATGCATCTCAGGTATGCATTTATAATGCCGTCATAAGAGAATAAACCAAACTATTCATTGAATTTTTATAAAGACAGTCGACGTAATAGTTTGACTAAAATCGTCAATGTATAAGAGAGAGAGAGAGAAAAATATTTATTTCTTGTTTGGTACAATATGCTGAATATACAATAGGTAGGTACAATTATCAGACTAATAGGTATTAGTTAGTCTGAGGTACAATTTTAAAATATAAAACATAGAAATAAATAACCACCCATTCAGCTATTTGCTACCACAATGCATTAAGCATTGTGGAAGAGCTGATTTTCAATGGGTGGTCCACATAATTAGGAATACAAGTCGAGTACTTACTTAAAATATATCATTAAACTACATTTAACAAACTATACCAAGTATTTATTTCCCATGCGTAGGTATTGTGTGATTGAATTGTTGAAGATGTGTAGTGTAATATATTGTGTATGTGTGCGTGTTGTGTGTGGATGCGTGTATAACGTCGTCGTGCGTTGCTTGCGACTAGCGACTAATAACAAGGTGTATTAAGAAAATGGTACCTATTTTACACGATGCGAGTGAGATCGCATTAGGGACAGTTTAAATATTCAATAATTTGTTTTTTTTTCAGAACAAATTATTTCATATTGCTAATCAAAGTGTTAGGTGTTACGATTAAAATTATTACTAGATATCGGTAGATTACTTATTTCTACACACTGGCAACATAGTGTGAACGCGTCGGTAAGTTGGGCGCGCGGTCAAGATATAAATCGGAGGGAACAGAGACGAAGCGGGTCTTTTTGGTTTTGAGTTTGATGTGGTTAGTGGTGTATCAGTAGTATTATAGAGTATATGTAGTGAAATATACATATGTAGTGCAGTAATACTTAAATAAATTATATTGTATTAATAATTACTGTCGGTGTTTTATTAAAAAAGTAAATACCATTTTACATAGGAATTTGAACGTAATTATTCAGAATATTATAAAAATGTAAAAAAACACGAAACAGGATCAAGTGTCGTTCTTTCGATAACATTTATCGAAAGAACTTTGATAAATGTTATCGAAAGAACGACACTTGATCCTGTTTTGTGCTTTTTTTGCATTTTTGACAGCAGCGCGCTGCGAAATGACTGCGAGCGGAACTGATTAGGGCCCAGTTCAGTTGGTGCCGTTTTTCACGCGGCGCGGTTATCGTGCATCTATTTTATATTAAATCGAAGCTTCCACTTTAAAAAGTTTTACGTATTTACAGTAAAATACTTACATCATATGTATACAATACAATATCCGCTCAAGATTCGTTAACTATCCTGCGCACCCCGCATCTTGCTATTTATGTACCTATTCATTTACATTGCAAAGTAACATATAAGGATAAATTATAAATGTAGCAGGCAGACAAAGACCCTATTGATAGTTATGTAGTAACCTCTATTTTATTTTATTGAGAAAATGCATCACACATATCTACCACCCTGCTTAAAAACTGACTAAAATCCCCCTGCGCACCTACCGATGTGAGTGGACCACCGGAACCTGATATGACATCAGTGGTAGTATGCAGTTACCTACCGAAGCTTATGAACGCTGAAATATGGAAACGTTTTTCTATAATAACGCATTCCTAAATGAGCTCTGAATAGTTATAATATTCACAGGAACACAACTACACCAGTCTGTGTAGTTATTTGACTATGGTCTTCAAAGGTGGTAGGTAAAGGACCTACCGCCCCAGTCGAGCATACTCACTTCTAAAATTAAAATAATATTTAGGATACCGTATAAAAATACCTAAAGCACAGGACATACAGGCAAGGCAAAGTATATAGTTTATCTCACCCGTGTGGCTTGCGTGCGCTTAACGATATTTTTAAATTATCGTCGACTAAGTAAGATAAACTTTGGCAAGCTAAACTATGTGGGTTCACATCAAAAATTATGGACGTGCGAATAAGCTTCGAGTCGAAGATAATTTAACAATATTAAAGTTTAATCATCATCGGCATTTTCATCGATATACATTGTATTTGAAAGACGAGCGTCGACATTTCCGAAGACACCAGAGCCTCTAGACAAGTGGCATAAACAGTAGTCGAATTGAAAAGTCAAAAAAATTAATGTATGGGATTTGACATAAGTCTACGATATAATGTAGTATACTTACGTCAAATCCTATACATTTGCTTTTGTGACTTTTCGATTCGACTGCCGTTTATGCCAATTGTCTAGAGGGGCAGGTTAGGAGGGCGCGCGAGCCGAGCTAAGCTACGCTAGCGAAGAGAGCACTAGCTACCCTGGACTCGTCGGGTACTCCGTTCTCATCGCTTGTATCGCTGACATAGGTCTGCAGTTCGTGGTGTAAACCGAAGTATGAAAAGAGGTGAAACGAAGCGCATCCAGCTCGCTCGCTAGCAATCAGTGTGGCCAGGTTTCGGGCAGCTGATGAACAAGGTCAGCGAAAGGCCGAATTTTGTGGAAATCCTGCATCAGCAACATCAGTAAAACGTCTTTCAGTTAAGATGAATGATGTTAAAATAAATATAATTGCATGGGTCAGGGGCCTCCTTAGTTTTTGTAGATAAGGACTGTCTAAAAGTAAAACCACATTATATACTTACAAATTAAGTTTTATTCAGAATTAATTTATTTCAGAATAATAAATTCTAATCTCAAAGAATGGAATACATAAGATTAACCTTAAAAATAGAACTACAATAGGCACGCTTCCTTAGGATCTAGCAAAGTTTATAAAAGGTAGTTAAGTGTGTACTTATACTTTAAAATAATTCTAAATCTAGATTCTTATTTTAACTAGGTGGATTTTATAGCAATTTCACCAGAAGGTAGGTAAGTGACGCATTCTATACTCCGTGAAGTACCGTTTCGGACGAAGAAGAAATTGTAGATAAACTAGGACAGGGATACCTAACAGCGAATTTAATAAGCCTAATTATATATTTTATTAGAATTTGTACTACAATAATGTTGATTATGTGAGTACGCTACTTAATAATTATTAGAAAAAAGATGAGGTTGTTTTTTGAAATACTTGGGTCTATGGGACTAGTCGTCATCTATAAGTAACAACAATGTTATAGCAATACTCGTCCCGACCGATTTCCGTCACGGCTGCCAATCTCAACGAAGATTAGCCAACTGCGCAGGACATATTTTATAGTGCACAATGTGTGCGTTGTCTATTCCTTCACTCTTACTGGCCGATGGTTCGGCAATCTGACACGACCAGAGAAAGATCAGGCGCAGACCAAATGGCTTTACGACTTACGAGCTTTCCAAGGCATGGAAGGGTCTTGCAGTGTTTTTAGAAAATTGACACCCATCTATAGACCGACCGCGGCAAACTAGCTTAACCTTGCAGATCTGTCGATCCGCACTAACACTAAGCTATCCGCGCTAACACTAAGCTACAAGCCTCTCGCGTATGCGAAGTAACGAGTAGGTATGTGAAGGGCAATAGGTACGGCGGTAAGGTGTACAATAAAATTGACAATATTTCAAACATAGACAATAATAAACTAAAGCTAAGTTAAAACTTACATTTTCACATACTTTCCCCGACTAACATAGCCATAAAAAAATATTATTAACATAATATTCACTGGTATAAAACTTTCTAATACCTATTAGGTATTCTGTGGTAATACTATGAAGTTATTAGCAGATTGGATACAAAATTGACAGTTTCAGCTTCATTCAAATATCTTTGAGCCAAATCTTTGGTCCATCCAGCAATGTACCAATGGTACATATTACTTTACTCTATGCAGCAATGTTTGGTCCGGCCAAAAATATATTAATGCAATTTTTTTTTTATAAATACTGGTTAATAAAAAAGGTACCTAGTATCCTGTTATTTGTTGCATTAAATTTATATATTTCTGGCTTATTAAAATAAAGGTGAACCTAAGCTTTATTTAAATAATCTAGAGTTGACCTTCGATCGATTTTGCAAATAGAAAATTTCAGTTTCCATTCTTGCAGTGGATAACTAGGTATTTAATAAGCTTGCACTATTAAGTATTCTGTGGTATAAGTCAGTATCTATACAAATTCCAACATTTAGAGCAGGTAGGTGCTCGCAGTTCGCGCGGCAGTCTCTCAGTTGCCGCCAAAAAGACAAGCACGTCGTCACAGAGAGATCACTTCAACGACCACTGCCTGTGCTGTGGTATCCTCGGTGGATTACTTGTATGGCATAATTTATTACCATATATGTTACACATAATATTTAATATAAATCCAAATGATTGTGCAATAATCTAAAAAGATAGATAGATACTTAAATAAGTAGGTACCTACTTACTTACATAATACAACACACATTCTATAAAATTAACCATTAAAAATTACTGTACCTATTTATAATTTAAAGACTTATGTAGGTATAATAATGCATTTAGCAGACTTACAATTATAAACATTCGGGAAAAAAATAACTCGATTAGATTGCCTTTCGCTGATTTTCAAACGCAAATTGATTAAAAAGTGCGAAGTGGGATTCAATCATCGATTCCGATTCCAAAATCGTCAAACTGAAGGACTAAAGCCTAAATTAAAAAAAAACATATATATCCTGTGAAATGAAATTGACTAGCTATTATGTAATGTATGTTTTGTTCATGAGAATTCTTTGGCTCAAACATGTCATGTCATCGAATCTGTAAAAAAGAAAAAAAAATACATTAGGTATAATAGGAAATTCTAAAGACATGTCTGATTCACCAACCCGAATTAGGCCAGCGTGAGTGAATTAAGGCCTAAACCCTCTCTCTCTCTTGATAGAAGAGAGGAGACCCGTGCCCAGCAGTGGGACATACCTATATGGGTTGCTATTATTATTATTATTATTATAATAGGTACACGTCTCTTATATTAGAGTGAAGTTTCCACAGCTAATATAAAAAAATACATTTTATTAAGTACACCATTTCTAAGAGGACTAAAGCGGTCGTTAAAACGTGAGAGCACCTAACTTGTAAATACATATGCGGTGTAAGTTGGATCCCAGGTGCCAGAACTAATATAAATTTTACTTTGTGGAATTTAAAAATTATAAATTTGTACTTAGGTACCTTCTTATGATATACCAACTGCTAACGGTAAAAACCCACTTGTCTTAAAAAAATTATGAAGTGAAATCTTTTTTGGGAAAAATCATGAAACTCGCGTCATTGTCATCGAATGCTTTCCATATTCAAAAATAATAATCTAATAGCTCGACGATACAATTCACAAGTTAGATACTTAGTTTTCACTTCTATCGGCAGTCGCCAAAGACTGCCCCGCATTATTTAAGGCACGTCTGTTTCACTGACCTGCATTTGGCCAGCGTGTGTGGATTAATTAAGGCTTAAACCGCTTGGCTCTTTTTAAAATGGTAGGTAATGCTCTGTATTATCTATTTATTTAATTTATAATCACCTAATTAATGCATCTCCCTTAATCTGAGTGCGGAGTCATCGGAAGATACCCGCGTGTCCTCCGTGGGCGCCGTGCTCGTCGTGTTCCACTTGCCTGTGCGTGTGTCACTCTCTGTATACGGCATCCCGAACGTGATGTTGAATCTGGACAGAACAAGGAAACATTTAAATAAATTAAATCGATCATAGACATTGCAAGGAGGTCAATAGCTTGTTTATATCGATTAGATTAAAGTAGGTATTGTTTGTGATTGCCAATTTATAATTCAATCACAGACAGCGCACGGCAACAAAATGTTGGTAGGTACTTAGGTAGGTACAGGTACTGTTTCGGTACTGACGACTGTTTCAGTTACTTATTGCCGAAGTAAGTAAAGTTATTTAATTAATTAAAGATTTTCCCAAATTGTTCCTATTAAATAGGTTGAGCTGTTATGTAATAGGTAACTCTGTCACTGTCACTAGGTTGGACACCAACCATTTGATAAGAATAATCGATTAAGAATACATAGAATCATGAAGAATCTCATCTCTTTCTCTCCCTCTCTAGACAAGCAGCTGCTCGCTTGAGCAGCTGCTTGTCTACCACCGCGCACCGTGGCAATGACACACAGTAAGTACCTATCACTTCTAAGTTCCTAATTCTTGTTTTGATACAAAAGCAATTGAATGAACAAATATTTTAATTTTTTCAATGGTAAGTCAATGAAGACTACACCTAAACTTTTTTTTACCTAAAAGATTCATGTACCTGTGATACTTAATATTATTCAAAGGATAAAATTATTTTGAATCTTATAGCCGTTGTCACTTTCATTTATTTGACTCTTAGATTTAGGATTAGGTACTTTATTTATCTACTCTATTTACTATTCTATGTACGTACCTACGGTTTGGCAATACCTACATTAAGCTCTATAGCCTATAGGTATAGCCTATAGGTACTATTACCTACTTAGTATTTTGAGTTCCTAAGTACCAAAATAAGATATCAAATTGTTTTTGCTCGTTCCATCCTTTCGGTATGCTATCATCTAAAAAGCTGGCATCTTGTAAAATTGACTTTTAAAACTGAGTCGTGACAATTTAGTGTTGGCAGTGCCGGATCTAGGTTTTCAAAAAGGGGGGGCAGACTGCGAGTTTGCCGCCCTTTAGGCAAAATTAACTAACAAATAATATTTAAGTACATTGTTGTCATAATTTCACGTAATTTTTTTTGGCATTAAAAAAAACAGCTTGACTATCTGGGTCTACTACCGCCGCCCAGTCTTTGCCGTCCGGGGTGACTGCCCCCTCCTGGCCCCCTCTAGATCCGGGCCTAAGTCTTGGTTATATTGGGTCGTCAATATGTGAACAATTTGTGTGAGCCTCGTGTGAACAACATAAAAAGCATAAGCTAGTTTTAATGCGCTTCAGTTTCGGCTTGAGTGTGCAACGATTAGTCGCGTGCTAATTTTGTTACAATGGCTGTACGTTTTTTGATCTGTGAATAGTTGGAATGTTTCAAATTTTGTTTAGCTACATACCTACGTGAAACTTCTGAGTTTGCATGGTATTACCTCGCATACCTACTCACTGGAAAAAAGTCCAGTCAAATATATATATGAGATGGGTCTTGGCTGGCAATTTTTTATTTTGTGCTAAGAAATAAAAGGTTTAAAATTGCTTAGTGTATTTTTAATAATAAGCCTTTTTATCACTGAGCTTGCAAATTCTATCTTCTCAAATATTGCAGGAACACAGTTTCGCTAGAAGTCATTCGCGGTAACTTTGTTTTAAACAGAGTATTACACCCTCGTCATTAACTTAAGCAAAGGTTTCCACCCAAGTCCGTTAAGACCCATGTAATAAAGAGTCAGCCTTTTACTATATAGGTACCAGGCACAATTCAAGACTTGTATTTACCTACGAGCCCCCAAAACTATTCTTAGTCAAGAAAGTATTATAATAGGTAATTTAAACTTATGTACTTAAAAAGAATTGGCTATTGTTAAATCCATATCGAACTATTCCTAGTATTCAAGATGGCGATTTTATCTTTGACAAACACGCCAAGTGTCGTTCGTTTACAAACTGGTTCATAGAAAAGCAATCACCTGTTCATATATACTCTGTGCACGAATATTATGTTTGTATAACTAACCTCTTTGGTATAACATCATGTAACATGTTATGTTATGTTATTAATTCATGTAGACGTGTGTTGACATTGATAGAATGCTGTAATTCATTCTGGCAATATCAACTTACTTCCGACATGTTATAGATGCAATATGACACATATATCTTGCAATGTAGTGTAATTGACAGTGTTTTTCTTATCGTAGTATGTACCTAACAGTATGTTTGTCGGGCAGTCGGGCAATGGGCAGGCCATATTGCCCGACGAACCGATAAATTGAAGGGGTGGAAAAATCCTCCAGTGGGTATCTACTACAGGAAAACGCAGCGTGGTACGACCTCACAATACGGATAGATGACCTAATTAGAGCTGCGAGAAGGCACTGGATGCAAGCAGCTCAATCTTGGCCATTATTTGTGTATATGTTTAACAGTGGACGTCATCAGGCAAAAATAATGATGATGATCAATGACAGTATTAAGAGCCAGCCAGTTTTAGTACAGCCCGATAACATTGAGATTCGTTATTGAAATTTTGATTAGCCAATAACAAAAATGTAATTTGTTCACGACCTGTAATAATCTAGCAGCCTGCGAACTCGCTAGTAGAAATTTATGAGCCATTAAAAATAAAATGAGTTGTTATAAATTACTCCTCTGAAAAAGAAACGAATCATCGTGTCAACAGCCAATTGGGTAATAAGTAATACCTAATTAATAAATTTAGAATAGAAAATAGGTTGAGATAATGATGAGCAGAAATAGGTTTGCGCTTTGAGTCAGCGTGCAGCTCTAAATCAATAATGTAGAGTTGAAACTGCTGCCGTCTATGGGCAGTTTTGATACAGTAGGCTATTTGATAGTAAAATAAATATGTAGGTTTGAATAAGAGATGGAACTAAAAAAAGTTTCAACAAAATGGTTGATAAAAGATTTTTTTTATGTTTTACAAATCTGAATATTGCTATCCCTTTTCCTCAAAATAAGTATTAGTACTGCAATACTGTCAACTATTATGGAATAACAGGATTTTCTTTATTACTTTATTTTGGTAAATACCCGAGCAGAGGTTTATGTCTAATTTGATCCAATCTACGTACCTCTTCTGAACTAAGTTGCGGACTTTCTTCTTCCACGCAAATATGAAGAAAACAAAGACGCCGAGGCCTATATTGGAGATGTCAGTTACGATCCAGTACCAGTTGGAGCCTCCCACCACGAAGCTGATCAGTTCCACGCTCCAGTTCACTCCCATCACCATGAATAGCTTCAGGTACAGGCTATATCTGAAAAGACATATTAATTAATTAGGTACCTTTTGTAGTTTGAAGCACAATTTTAGTACACTAACGGGTATGAAATTATTGTTTTTATTGAAATAAGTAAGCAAAACTGACATTCATGCATAGAGAGGCTGATGAATGTAGAGGAATCGAAATATTTTAAATTCAAACAATAAATAATAGTTTTGGTCTAGATTCGAAGTTTAAATCTAGCTGCAGCCCATTGAATTGATTGAAGTCTGAATGGTATCAAAACATGCCTGATTTATTTCTCTCGTTTCCTAGGTCAAGAGCTGCTGAATATTTTGATTTTAGAAAACTACAAACAATATGCAAAACCGTGCAAAACTAAACATGTTGCCTTCTTGCACCATAGATAAGATAATATTGAAAATTCTCAGCAGCAGTCTGGGATTGTGCCTTATAATAATATTGGGATCTAATGCAGCTGTCGAAATATGGCTTTATACCTTGACCTACATCCTCATGTGAAAAAGGGGTTAAGCTATTAGACACACAAGAGAGGTAGAGCACCATACTACTGAGCAAACCCGACTGGGGAAGGACCTCCACCTTACAAAAGACCACAGCTAAATAACTACACACAGTGGTGTAGTTGTGTTTCTGTGTGTGAGTACAGGTCTCCAGCGCTAGTTTAGGGATGCGTTTTGAAATAAACGTTTTCCCAGGGATAAAGCCTTGGATGTAAAAAAATGGGTTGGTAACACGCAAGTGTCTATAGGCTATAAAACATTAGGCGGGCCGTATGCTTGTTTGCCATCCAAGTAGTATAAAAAAAACAAATGTAATGAGAAAGTCTAAACTCCAAAATATCTTGTCGACAAAATAAAATTTAAATTGGAACAAAAATACCACAGTTTCGTTGAATAAAAGTTGAAAAGTAATCTCTTTTGAAATATCGTCAAGTATACGCCTAAACTTCTGCCCAATGTGACGCAGAGTAGACTGGGTTTTACTAGCGGCTCTTCCTAGGTTGGCTTCTCGGGTGGATATTTATTTAGTTTTCTTAGAGATCCGTAAAACTATAAGTAGATACTGTATGTTACTCAGTGATAGATATACCATTCTATTAGTGAACGAATATTTGAAATCAGTCTATTCGTTTTTGAGTTCTGTCATTACAAACAGATATTTTCTTTTAATTAGTGTAGATATACTTACGATATACTTTTAGAATGCATGTGATATAGATTAGTACACATAATTTACCTCAATAATATCACCACGCCTGTCGTCCGTTAGGGTAGTTAGGCAGAGACTATAGTACACAATTGATTCGATTGAGCCATAGATTAGATTTCAGATTTAAGAGAGGTAGTGCACCATTCAAACGAAGAAACCCGACTGCGTACGACCTCTACTTCACAAAAGACCATAGCCAAATACCATAGATGGGCGCGGTTACCTTATAGATGGGTGACCGCATAGTGGTATTTCATCTGAGCGTCTCCGTGCTTCGGAGGGCAAGTTAAAAGTCGGTCCCGACTGTTAACAGTCGTTAGATCACGACAGAGGCCTAAATATGGGCGATCTAAATAACTCTGTCACCAGGTTGGCCACTAACCAAACGATAAGAAGAAGAATACCTATATATTTCCTTTGCCTAGTAATTATATTACCCACTAGCTGTGCCCAGTTCGTTGGCCATTTTTAGGGTTAATATATAGCCTATGACATACACAAATAACGTTGCTTTCCATGGGTAAAAGATTTCTTAAAATCGGTTCTGTAATCCAGAGACCCCCTACGGCCCTACAACCCCAAAAACTTTACCTTTTTAATATTTGTTTGCCTCTGGTGTTGCAAACGTCTATAGGCTACGGAAACTGCTTACCATCAGGCGGGCCGTATGCTTGTTTGCTACCTTGGTAATATAAAAAAAAAAAAAACTAGTCTTTTAGTAAAGTTTTCTTCAATAAAATATAGCCTATGACACTCACAAATAATGTGGTTATTAGTAAAAAGAAATTTAAAGCGGTTCAGTAGATCCAGATATTACCCTCTTTTATAGATTTATATCTTTGTATGGATCGTATACTTAGATAACACAAAAATCATTAATAACCACAACAAAAACATCACAAAACATATTTTTTTACATCTCGTTTAATATTAAAAGTATCTTGGAAACATAATTCAAAAAGATTATGCCTCAGGGATTTTAAGAAACATGGACATATAATATAAGATTTTCGTTATTTATGGGCTTAGCGTTTCGCCTACACGCTTTTACACGCCATATTTAAACTGGAAATTCAGAACATTGAAAATATTTCCTTTTTGAACAAACTGTATAAATTTAATATGTCTCTAATTTATAACGTAAGCATCCACTAAGAAAGGATTTTCGGAAACTCGATCCCTCAACGGGTAAAAAAAGGTTTAACCCGGGCAAAGTCAGCGCAGGCGTCTAGTAAACTAAGTACCTATATAAAATCGTTTGTCCCGACTGACGAACAACGCTACATCAACGCACAGCCAAACTACTAAGTCTAGAGAGCTGAAATTTGGAATATAGGATTTTTAGAAAGAAGGATTTTTAGAAAATATATCTCAAAAAAAAAAAATTAAGGTAAAAAGAATTTTAACCCGAGCGGAGTCGGGGCGGGCCGCTGGCATAATATCAAAAAAAAAAAAAAAAAAATCAAAAATGTTTATTCAGTAAAATGGTTTACAGTTTTTATATTAGGATGGAGGTATCCTTTTAAGTATGAAAAACCTGTGTTAGGATACCCCCCTCTTCCATAACAAGGTTAACTTAGTTTATAGTGATTCCATCTTAAGTACCTAAACATTTTTTTTTTTTTTTAATTAAATACAGCGAAATCTAAATAATCAAATAATCAATCAACTAATAATTGATTGTGATGTGAAGTGTGTGTGTGTGTGTGTGTGTGTGTGTGTAGGTGTGTGTGTGTGTGTGTGTGTGTGTGTGTGTGTGTGTGTGTGTGTGTAGGTGTGTGTGTGTGTATGTGTGTGTGTGTGTGTGTATGTGGGTGTGTGTGTGTGTGTGTGTGTGTGTGTGTATGTGTGTATGTTTCAATGTGTGTGTGTGTGTGTGTGTGTGTATGTTTGAGTGTGTGTGTGTGTGTATGTTTGTGTAAGTGTGTTTGTTTGTGTATGTGTGTGTGTGTGTGTGTTATGAATTATTACTCATAAGGGCTTCAATCTCGTCGTAATTTCTTGTCTTTAACCATTTTTGTAATGTTTTTTTACATTCATGAAAATTCATGTGATATATTTTTATATGTTTGTTAATCGTGTTGTATATGTGAGCCGATTGTCTGTCAAATTGTCTTTTGGCAAAACTACTTTTAACTGTTGTGACTGGAGCCACAACATGTTTCCGTCTTCTGTTGAGTATATCAGGGTTATAATTTAAGGATTTGTGTAGTTTCAAAACAGTTTGCAGGATGTATATTTTTCTAACAGAAAGCAGTTGACTAATGGAGTACAGTTCAAAGGTGGGAAATCTGTACGGTTTAAAGTACATGACTTTAATTAGGGATCTTTGCGCTCGCTCCAGTTCCAGCGATTTAATTTTTGTTGCTCCACCCCATACAGGAATGCAGTAAGTTAGGATCGACTGTGCCAAAGAGATGTATATTTGGTTAAGCAAGGTTTTTGAAGCAACGTGTCTGAGAGTTTTAAAGGTCCATATTAATTTCCTAGTCCTGGACATCATCATTTCAAGGTGACTATGCCAACTCAAACGCTGATCCATCATAACTCCCAGGTACTTGGTGGTTGATACCTTTGTAATTGCATTACAAGAACAAGTAGTGTTGCTATTGGTGTTACATGTGTGTATCTTTATGTGAAAATCTGTTGGTGGTTGTGTTGTGATGTATTTGGTGAAAGTTATGTAATTTGTTTTAGTAATGTTTAGCGTGAGTAGGTTAGCATTAAGCCAGCCTGCAATTCTAGAGAGACCTTTCTCTGCGGTTATCTTAACAGCAGTCCAGGTGTCCCCAGTGAAGACTACTGCTGTGTCATCCGCATATGAGAATATTTGTCCCCCAAGGTCTGTCATGGCACAAAGACTGTTTATATATAATAAGAACAAAGTAGGGCCGAGGACACTACCTTGGGGCACGCCGAAGGTAATAGTTACCTCATCACTAGTGTAAGTGCCGATTTTCGTACGTTGTTTACGTTCCTTTAGGTAGTCTGTAAGTAATGCCAGAGGTACTCCTCTTATTCCAGCGTTTTCAAGCCTGTCCACAAGGATATCGGCAGAGATGGTATCAAAAGCCTTTTTTATGTCTAGGAACACTGTTAGGCACTTTTTGTTTGAGTCGACTTCTTTTACAATAAGAGATGTAAGTGCACTAACAGCATCTACTGTAGACCTTTTACGTCTGAAGCCATATTGCGAGTCAGAAAGTATGCCAAATTTATCTAAATAATTAAGTAATCGATTATTTATAAGTTTTTCTAGGATTTTAGATATAGCAGGTAATACAGAGATAGGCCTATAGTTACAAGATTCATCTCTGCCACCACCCTTGTACACAGGCGTGACAATAGCTTGCTTCAGGGGTGAAGGGAATTTACCCTGTTTGAAGCAAAGGTTAGCCAAATGAGTAACTACAGGGACAACTAGTTCAGAAGCAAGCTTCAGAAATTTAGTGGGGATGTTGTCGCAGCCTGGGGCACTATCTGTCTTTAGCTGATTTAGTACAGACAAAACTTCTCGATGATCAGCATCCATTAGCAGGAAAGATGACAATTGCGTTTTTTGTGTTGTAATATGGGTTTGTTGTGACGAGCTATTTAGAACTATTGCTTCAGCCAATGTTTTTCCAATATTAGCAAAATAGTTGTTGACTGAATTGACTGATTTTTCATGCGAGTTTTCAATATTTAATAATTCTATGCATTGCGTTCTATTAGTTTTTCTTTGTGTTAAGTTATTTATCGTAGTCCATAATTTTTTCGGGTGTTTACAAGCATTATTTAATTGTACACTATCATATTTGCGTTTAAGTTTTTTAATAAGGTTGTTGCAGAAGTTACGGTATCTCTTATATGATATTTTTAATATTTGATTGTCTGGTTCGGTTCTCAATTTCTTTTGCATATTATTTCTATTTCTTATACAGCGTAGAATGCCTAACGTTATCCAAGGCTTAATTGTACGTTGGCTTCTTGGAACTAGTGATGTAATAGTATTTTGCAGCAAACAGTCACTCAAATGTTTAAGTAATTTCTCCGATAGTGTTAGCGGATCACTACATGATAGTAATTTGGTTAGTTTGTGCTTATTAATACTGCTTAACGCTTTGTTAAAGTCAATTTTAGTTTTAGTCTTTGCGATTGTAGAAATGTTGTTTACTTTAGATAATTTCAAGAAAATCATGTAATGATCCGTGATAGTGGTCTGTATAACTGTTATGGAGGCACTTATATTGTTTTCTTTTATTTTTAGCATGAAGCTAAAAATAAAAGAAAACAATAATATATGTATTACTAGCTGTTGCCCGCGGCTCCGCCCGCGTGGATGTCGGTTATCGTTGCAAAAAGTAGCCTATGTGTTATTCCAGACCATAATCTATCTGTGTGCCAAATTTCATCCAGATCCGTTCAGTAGTTTTTACGTGAAAGAGTAACAAACATCCATCCATCCATCCATCCATTCTTACAAACTTTCACATTTATAATATTAGTAAGGATTAGTCTTCTACGAATTTAATATCCACATCTATAAATATAAAAATACAACGCCGTTCGCTACTCTTGCTAAAACTCAAAAACAGCTTGACCGATATGTCCATTTTGTTTGGTTTGGTCTGTAGAAGGGAAGGTTTTACAACAAAAAATAAAAGCAAGACCTACAAGACAATTAGGTAAAATATAATTAAATGAATAAGTGTTTGATCCATAAATAGTAATTTTGACTCTCGACAGGTAATATGTGCCCGTGATTTATTTATGTTTGTAAAATTCTTCGCAATACAGTGAATTCTATAAAAAACATGTAACATACATTCTGAATACATAAGTAGGTACCTATCTAGTATTTTTTCCATTCGTAAACTGCACTGGGTACAGAACTGTATTGCAGTAGTTTGGAAGCAAATTAAACTTTACCTGGAACTCTATTTTGTTCTCAGTACTCCCCACGGAAATAACACGCAGTCGAAGGTATATTGGTAGATATTATGTAGATATTATATCGCATCCTAAGTACAAAACTGGCGTAACTTGAGAAATATCACAGCGCAATTTTAAACTTTAGCTGTTAAAAATAAGATATAAATTGCAAAAAAAACCACGCTTCAACTTAAGTCATTTTGCCACTGTGGGTGCGTTATACTAACTGTTCCCTGCGGTTTCATCTTGTTTCACATATTAACTTACTATTAATTTCACTACACAGCACCACCATAATCTCAGCTGAAAGTCGTCGACTGCTGATTATAGGCCTCATTACACTTAGTGTGTGATCAAATACATGATATACTAATATTATAAAGCTGAAGAGTTTGTTTGTTTGTTTGGTTGAACGCGCTAATCTCAGAAAGTACTGGTTCAATTAGAAAAAATCTTTTTTTGTTGGATAGTGCATAAATAACATCACGCTATGATTAAAAGGAGCGGAGCAGTAGTGAGATATGTTGCAAAATCGGGGAAAATATTCAAAATTAGTCGCTATCCAAAAGAAGTCGCGGGCGACCCCTAGTAAGTAATATAATGATAGGGAGAAAAATAAAATTGCTGGCATTTTCTTATTATTTTGTGCTACTTGGTTTTTTTAATAAAAGACAACTACCGCTACCGCACTAGAGAACAAGCTGAATACAACTCCACCGCTGTGTGTAGTTATTTGGCTATGGTCTTCTATTAATATATCGTTAGTAAAAAATCAAAGCCATGGCGACCTTTAAGAGAGGTAGGGCACCAAGGGAGAACGCCATACTGCGAAAATTTATGACTTACCTCTGTTTATCTTTTTTGAGTTTGTCACTGCGCGAGGACTCAGAACTCTTGAGTATAGCGGTCTCTTGCCTGATGGAGCGGATACGATACGCTGTGATGGAGAAGAACACCACGTTGCAGATGACCAGCACCAGCACCGGTGTGAAGAAGTACACCAGGTCACTCAGCCAATCTAAACAGAAGAAATATTATATGCATATCATCAAACATTTTACACTGATGGGTTTGGCAGGCAATAGTGTACCATTCCGTCGATTTGTGGGAATGGTACACGTCTATTTAGGTCCCATGTAATAGAAAGGATATACACGGGGCACGTCCTATCCTCCGACATTCTTTCTCTACAAAAGGCTTAACTCCAAATCTCATAATACTGGTAATAAGCAAAAAAAAAACAAAAAAAAATAGTAGGGTATAAGCTTTATAATCTATACATACTGACGAACGTATAATGTTCTCCTTTTAAATTCGGTTTGAAACAAAAGAGTTATTTCTTCATTTTTATGCTCTATGGCTAAAAGTTTGAGATTTGGAATTACGTTTACGCCTTTGTATCGAAAAAGGGGTTAATTTTATTGAGCATTTTAGAAAAATAAAACTAAAAAGAAGAAACAAAGAAGACCCTGTTTTAATTTTAATTAACATCATAATACTACAGTGTAAAGAACTCCTACATTATAATTTAATTTTGTATAAATAGGTAAAATAATATGCGGTCTATGTGAACATAAATTTGCTAATTATGGAGGTGTGTTTTAATAGATGCTTCGCACGGTATTGTTTTGTGTGACAGCCCTAACCCAGCTTTAAATAAATGGCCACATTCATTCGTAAAGCATAAGATTTGCATTAGGGATGAACATTAATTTATTGTGTTACCCGTTAATGACTGTCCTGTAGAGTGAGAAATAAATTTTGTCATAGAAGCAGGATGGTGATTACGTATCATCGTAAAAATGGTGTCATGTAAACATAGATTTTAGTTTTTTTTTATACTATTTGTGTAGAAAACAAGAATACAGCCGAGCCTGATGTTAAACAGTTAGCGTGGCCTATGGACGCTTGCAATACCAATGCTAGGTATCACTTACGTGTTGATCCATTTTTTTTACACCAGAGCTTTAAGATGGGCTGTCCCTGGGATAGGAAAACGTTTCTTTTAAAAGGCAACCCTGAAAAACTAATTAACTCGCCTATGTCTTAAATGTGTAAGCTCTTCAACGAATTCATCGACCTAATTGACCGAGTGCATAATATGTAGTTACCTACTTAAAACTACTACTACTATCTACTAAAGCAAAAGTTATCCTCGTGGACTAATAAAACCACTGAATTCAAATTAATTATTTGCAACACATAAAATATATATATATGAATGTTTTCAACCCAGTGCGCAATTACCAATAACACATTACATCGCACTTTCAGTAGTAAAAAGGAGTAAAAGACACGTATGTTTAATAAAATTTTAATCTTACTATTATTATCTTATGGTTGAAATTGTCAAGTGGCATGTCATGCCACATTTTACGTATTTATTAACCAGTGAATGGCGTACATGCAGGCCTGGTTCACTCCGCTGTTTAGGTATGAATCTACAAGTACCCGGCCGCAACATTTCCAGGGGTATTATAGTCGAGTGTCGCGCCGGTCGCGTCGTCGTCGGTTCGACGTAAGTTTACCTACGAAACGCACACGAAGCCGTAATTCGTCACCGATTCGTTTTCGCTTTTAAATATTTTAAAGAAAATAAAGGCATAAAAATATTCCACAGTATTCGGCTGCTTAAATAGTGATAAGGATCCTAACCTCTCGTTTTTCAATATTCCAAAGGATATTGCAAAGTAAAGAAACACGTTATCATTTAGAAAAACATAATTGGTAGGTACCTATTTGTAGCAAGATTTTGATATGTAGACTATAGGTACAGCACAGTTTTTGTAGAGACGTATTATTTATTTGTCCAACCAATTAAGTAGGTACTTATTTAATTGGGAAAATATATTATAACCGCATCACTCAATAGTTTTAAATTTCAACTGGACAAATGGCTCCAAACAAACCAATGACAAACTCTAATACCTATTTTTAATTTAATCAAAAACATAATCATGGGCGGAGCCGCGGGCAACAGCTAGTACCCATTATTATAATTTGTTCTTTAGTGGTTTGACCAGTCCTGTGATGTGGACACACACTGCTTGTTCTTATAATTTAATTACTAAGTACCTACATTGAATATGTCCCCACATGTCCAGATTTATTTAAAAAGTCACTCGTTTACAAAAGTATAGTCAGTACCTACCTAAACCTAACAGGTACTTCAGATCAAAATTGATCTCTAAGTGACAACCATAATGTCCAGAAATACGCAATACAAAGGGAGCCAATTTGTAGGTAAATAAACGAGTAGGTAAGTTTTGTTCTGGGGAGCTGAATTGCGCTCTATTGTGTGCGAGCAAAGTTGATATTTGTTTAAATGATTTAGCGAAGTGAACCTTCTGTACCTGTACTATTAAGTATTCTGTGGTACATGCCTCAAATCAAAACCGCAAGCAACATTGTTTCGAGAATTTTGTTTTCGCTCTAAAAATCTATCTATTCTAATAATAAAGCTGAAGATTTTGTTTATTTGTTAAAACGCGCTAAGTAGTAGGGAAGTCCGATTCTTATAATTCTTTTTGTATTACAGTCTATTTTAATGAAGGTTTCTCTTTGTTCTTATCGAGTGGTAGTCACAGAAACATGGTATAAGACTGAAACCCATACGAGTATGTACCGGTGAAACCACGTGGAACAGCAAGTATTACACGAACATTGTTACATTGTGTACAGAAACAGTGTAACAAAACGATCACAAATGATTTATTTGTAACAGTTACAAAATAAATACTAGTAAATATTAGCTATTTGCTAAAAATACACCAAATGCTGTTACATTGTTAACTAAATAATTTCGAGTCTAGCTCGGTTCGCCGTAAGCTTTATTGTTTTCACATAAAACGTATAAAATCCAAACGGCCGGTATCGAAGATACATTTTAAAGTGAAAGAGTGAACATATTAACTTCGAGCAAATATTTCGGAAGTGGTTCTGATAATTTGATTTAAATTCTGTTTTTATGTAAGGTTGGTTTTGTAACTTTTATAGGACGGCGATTTGACTAGTACTGTTAAATCAGACTATGATACTCAACTAAAATCAGCTTAATTAAATTCAAACTCAAAATTCATTTAGGTTACAGAGTAACACTTATTAAGGTCATAATTTTCATAACAATATGTCTATTTTCCTTTGAATAGATGCACGGTATTGGCTATACGTACGAGAATATTTTTATTATACTTTGGCGATTAAAAAGAGTGGCCCGAGTTTCTTGTTAATCCTAAAAATAAATCCTGGCATTTGTTTTTTGACGTTTATAAGTATCATCTAAGTACTTAATGTAAGTGAATAAATGAGTTTAGTATATTTTTTATGAAATCAATATTGTATATTTCTTTTTATTGCTTGTTGCCAAACCAAATATTTTAATAGGGTATTAAAATATTTGATAAAATATTTGGTTTGGCAACAAGCAATGTCATATCTCTAGTGTTGCAAACATGCTTGCAAGCGTCCACAAGCTGCGGTAACTGTCTATCATCAGGCTAGCCGTGTGCCTACCTAAGTTTTCAAAAGAAAGATGTCCGTCAAAAACGCGATAAATCATAAATAAGTTTCTTACCAACAAACCAGCACCTTCTGGTACCAAAGCCAGGCTTGATGATGTAGTTGGGCAGGTCACTGAACTGCATAGCTGCTGTGAATGCTGTAAGCAGCGCTGGGACTCCCCACGCGTAGATGCCGTACATCCAGAACCGACGGTTGTCTCGGCGCTTATTTGTGCTGCCGCTTCGATAACCACTGTATAACATATAAACAAAATAACATGAGTTTATTAAGCAACTGCCCCGACATCGCCCGAGTTAATTTTTTTTAAACCCGTCTAGGAGTTGAATTTCCAAAAATCTTTTTTTTGTTCTTACTTTTGTTATTTAAGGAACCAATGTGCAAAACTAAGTAAATTGTGAATTGCATCGTCAAGCTATCAGATTATTATTTTTAAATATGGAAAGCGTTCCGTGACGACGACGCGAGTGCCATGATTTTTGTTCACACGAAAAGTGGTCAACGCGCCTAAAAAAGTTTTCACTTCAATAACACAAAACCCTGGTGTTAAGAGTTTTGGGGGTTGGGAATACGATAGTAATGCTACAGGTATAGCAAGCGTCAATAGACTACGGTGACTGCTTACCATCAGATAGTCTGTAAACTTGTTTGCCAACTAGGTAGTACGAAAAATAAATGTATTTTTTATCAATTTATATACATCCTACTTGGTGTCATACCTACTTGTACTAGTATTTTTAACTCGAAAGTGACTTCTCATAAGTAAATAAAATGTATCCTTATAGCCATTGTATATAGGTAATATACTCATAAATATTATACAACTTTTCTGAACTAAATGATTTAAAGATTTTATACCTGCAATATGCTACGGTGGACTCGCTACGTACGTAGCTCGCTAAGTGAAAGGTAGTACTTTACGTAGCCCGTAGCATATTCGTAGCAAGTAGATTAATTATATCTCAGTAGCCTACAATCTAGAGCTAAGTATAATATTATATTATAAAGTCAAAGTCAAACTCATTTATTAATTTAGATCAAATTCATGATACTTATGAACGTCATTAAAACAAATGCCAGCATACTTTTTTTCTTATATACCATGCCAGTGTATAAAGTCGCGGTGTAAATTCACCCACATGAATGTGTTTACGCGATTTCTATAATTTCATAAGTAAATGTGATTGCACGCATTTCTTTATTCTGCGACATAACGCCTATTTTTTCTTAATAAGTAGGCAGAGAGTGTTTCACTAAATATAACTCTGATTAGATGGTTAGTCTCTGAGGCATAATTTCATACTCCATTGATATATTGATTTTTAACAGAAAACCATCAGAGATCCATCTATGGGTCGGTAAGTCTCTAAAGACAAAGGAACTTTATTCGAACCGAGGATCACCAATGCACCAATGCAGTTCCTAAATCACGACTAAAAGAAGAAAGAACGTGAAATACTAAATCTATGTGGTTTGGGTGTACGCGTCTGCGTGTCTTCAAATGAAAACTTCTTGCATTTAAGACTAAACCGTGCCCTATAACAGCAACCCATATAATATGTCCATATGTTTGGCACATATATCCGCTTACCGCGCCTTAATTAAATAAATACATTAATAAGGTAAATTATTAATTATAATGCTTTATCCTTTCCAATTTCCTTCTATTGTATTACATATTAAACTAGTTGTACGTGGGTATATTATATTATGAGTATTTTGTCCAATAACAAATGTTGGTGGGAAACCACTGGCACAGGAAAATGCATTCTATGTTTGAATCTATTTCTTTACCTTACCTTTGAAGTTGTTGACAGATATTTCCAATTCTTCAGTATAGGAATGCATTGAAAACATAAAAAAATATTAGTTTAAAAGATATTTGACTACATGGTTGTTTCAGTTGCTTTAATGGCTATCTCGGCATTTGCTGCTGTGCGGCGTGTTGTGGGTTCGATCCCCACACAGGACAAAAAAATTTTTTTTTTTTACAATTTGCCCCCACACGTACACCCACAACCATTTGGTTGTCTCGAGTCTGGGTGTACTTATAAAGTCCCCCGCAACACAAAGCCTGTTCCCTAGTGCTCTGATCCCTGAACACAGTTTGCACTAGTTCGTAAGTCAGAGAATTGACATTTGTGACTTCCATTTATATAAAAAAATAAATCATTCGACTACCTTGCACCATCACATCTACGAGCACATTAGGCTGTTCATTGGGGTAGAGGCAGTAGATTCATTGGGTCCGTGGAAACCTAACTGGGGAAGGACTTCCACCTTACAGAAGACCAAAACTACACATAGTAGCGTAGTTGTGTTCCTATTCATGAGGTCATGTAAAGTGATACTTTAAAAGAAAAGTTTTCTAAAATTACGTTTTTCTTATCCTATCATAACCCTAAATACAAAAGTCTAGTGTTACAAGATTTAGTTTTGTGACGCTCAGCACTGTGTTTTTTTTTCTACCAAACAAACAAGCATACGGCTCGCCTGATGGTAAGCAGTTACCGTAGCCTATGGACGTTTGCAACACCAGGGGTGTTATGCACGCGTTGCCGACCCTTTAAAAAACTTTGTGTTACAAAGATATTTTTAAAATACCTAATAATAATATACCTACATGACTGTAAACAGTCACAATATGATAAGAAACATTCTTATCGCATTCTAAGGTCACTTTACCTCTTATCTCCTCCACTACGTCTTACTACGTCAAAAATACACATTAGTAGTGTCAATTCTGTCGTCACAATCATTTTGAATACCAAATTATCTATATTTTATCTATAAAAAACAAAACGAACGCAACGGAAGAAAAATGATGTCCAATTCATTTAAATTGCTTTAAAATTACGCAATCAATTTAATTAATAATAGATATAGAATGAACAGAATGGACACCACTTAATTTTTTTTTTTATATTGCATCATCATCATGTCAGCAAAATGACATCCAATTACTGGACATAGAACTGGCTCTCCCCTAGTGTCAATGGGAAAGTTCAGCTCAAGACCGAATATATACATATAAATAAAAACTGCTGTAGAAAAATAACAAAAAACTAATTAAAAATTACGCTATGGCAACTAGATTGAATGTTTTAAAATGGAATGATAGAAAAGAATACCATCATATTTTCTACTAGCTACTTGCCTAAAAATACAAACTATTTACTGATAAAAACTAGATCTGCTACTTTTTAGTTAGGCTAATAGTAAACAAACTACTAATAATAGTAAATCGTACTTAGTCTGTAAAACATGTTTATTTTAAAAAAGTAAGTTGATAAGTTACTCAGTAATTTTAAACTTTATGCACATATCCAAAAGATACAAAATTGCTGATCAGACATCTCAACTTTACGCCCTTTTCACACTAAGCATGCGAAACATGCTATAAATATTTCATTCTCGGAAAAAAATACAGTATGAATTATGAAGATATTTTTTTATCCAGGTGTAAATAAAGAGGTTATCTATGTTCACAATGGCCGTGATCCAACAGATTCAGCCACATTTAACATAAAACATATGCAGCAAGTCTGTGTAACTACCGATTTCCCTTACCTTGAGCTCCCACAACCAAGGCAAATATGTTCCCGCAAATATTTTAAACTCAAATCAAAGATTAACTTAAGACACTTAAGCGTCGTAATATCAGAAAAAAATATAGTTTAAGTTGAAGACCCGAAACTAAATAAGTGGCTAGGGGGCAAATAGAATATATCCTTTTCATAATTAGGACTCATGAAACACTTTTATATATTTTTTTTGAAATTCACATGAATATTATTAAAATAATTATTTATATACAGTATTATGCTTTCTACACCTATGTTAGTCCACAGTTATTTCCTACATTTATTTTATTTTAGAGATAGAAATTGGCAGCCGCCAGAATTTCTCCGTTTAATAAAAAAGGGTTCCTTGCCATCTACCGGGCGCAGTTCCAGGCAAAATTGTAGTTTTAATTTCTAGGATAAATAAAGGGTATTCAAACTCGGTTTCACGATCTACTTATTGATTTAGTGCTATGTTTTGAGGCTAATTACTCAAAGCTAATTTCAGACACCGCACCGTTTTATAATTATGTTAAGTCATTTTAAATCTTATTTAAGTATTGGTACAATGCACCATAATGGCAGAATCAATATTTCATATGGGGGTCACCGGATGACAGCGTAAATTTCTCATCAACAAAAATGCTTAAAATGAGAAATTCTATTTAGCATTTTTTATTCTTATTCATGTTACATTCAAATTGTCCATCAGACGTAAATCACCTGAAGACATTTTTCTAGTGAGAGTGCTCAATTTAATAATTATAAATTAGACTATTAAAATATATATTGCATAGAGTACTGTACAAAATATATTTTGATAACACATTAATTTTTTGGGCTAATGGTAACATTAATTTAATTGCACATTGTTATCAAGAGTACAACGAATCATTTATATTGATACTACGCTCTAAAATGGATAGGTACTAAATGTAGGGCTGCTACCTTTTTTTGAAGAAATAAATACTTAGGACTTATATTTCTTTAAAAATTGTACCTAGCGAACTATGAACCTACATGAACCTAGGTTCATGAGGAAATTTAGAAAATAAAATAATGTTCATCGACAAATTAATAACTATAATATACTAAAATACAAGCTACGAATGCGTGAATTTTGTTTTGAAATTCCGTTCTAATCGCAAACGCTTTTTTATAAAATAAAAAAAGCGATTAAAATGTAACTGTCTCATTTCTCACTATTTCTGTAATATATTTAGTATAATTGGCTGAAAACATAGTAAGATACCTACCATATTATAGTAGATGATGGTAACCGTAACCGAATGCAAAGAATATGGTAGTCTGAAATTAGCTTAACAATAAACTAATCAAAGTGATACATATCTACAAAGTATTATGTTATATGCGTGTTATTGACAGATCATGTTCACTAATGACAACATTGAACAGGGGGCTTATCATGACGTGTTAAACAGCGAGAAAGAGGGACGGCGCTATACACGCTATATAGCTCTGTCTTTTTTTCTCGCTCGAACGACTCACGATAACACGTCATGGTAATCCTAGGCTGTTTGTTAACACGATAGTGTACGAGCATTATCAGTCGAGTGTCATGCACTTAGCTTACAGACATCGAGGTAAGCTAGATATAGAGACCTACAACTGGCTGCTGCAACCCGGTGGACACGGCGTGGCCGATCTGCAATCCAAGGCAATCTTAGAGCAAAGGAATTAATATCTTAGTTATGTGATAATAATGTTTAATTTCGCATGAGAAATTATATTTCGTTTCTGTTAACCGTCTTATTTGCTCGCTGTGGAGCGAGGTCGAACGACTTCTTATGGTGTAGTTGGAAGCGCTAGGAAAAGTCAATATGTGTTTGAATATATCAAAGGTAAACGCAACAGCTCCAAGCTATTCGGACGAGGGTAAGCAGACCGCAGTAATTTTTACTCACAAGTTGTTATGTCATCTGAGGCTAACATATCAGTTACACGAAAAAAGAAAGCTTCAGAGTCAAAACATCAGCTGGCGTTCTTTTTTCTACCTTTTGCACTACATATTCCTGGTTATTAAATTTTATTAGAATAATATTATTAAATGTATAAAAATCGTGTCTCTCCATAATTACGGCCATATTACCATAATTATCGACCTTGTGGCCATCACTCCTCTATGTTCTCACGCACACCGGGCCTATAAGTACCTACCGCATCGTGTCGCACTTTTTGTCAGACATGTGGTGAACAACCACTTAATCGGGGTCACTAAAAAATTGAAATAAATCCCATACAATAAATTATCGTGAAGATAATTTATTGTATGGGATTTATTAATAAGTTAATAATAAGTTTGTTAAAGATAATTTTAAGTTAGTCCCGTTTCCAAAACATAACTCCACCTACTTGGTTCGGAAGTATTTAATATATATTCAAATTTCTAAGCAAATAAAGCAATCCTAGTTTCTATCGTAGAATAAATTGTATAAATTTTCTCTGTTTTTTAAGTGTTTTTGAGAAGGTAAAAAATATAACAAATAATAATAAGTTGGTAAGTATCTATCTATTTAGATCTCATGAAAAATTTACAGAAATGTTACTTCATTGACTGCCTTACCAACTTACTATTTTTTATGAAACTGTAGTCGAATAAAAAAAAACAAATGTATCGGATTCGAGCGTCAAATCCCGTACATTTGCTTCTGATTTGTCAACTACCGTTTATGCCACTTGTCTAGAGAGTCTGCTACTGCTTCTTTAATCTAGAAATTAATGCCACTAATTTATAAAGCTGCTGTGGCGGTGACAGATATATTTTCTCATGTTGAGTTCACAAATAGACTCTGTACACTTGACCGACGACTAGCTCCGTAAAGCAGTTTTAAGGATTTATTTGTAACACTTATCGTATTTAATGTCACTATACAGAAATAAAACATTTTAGGTAAGGAAGGGAAACATTGCGGTATTTGTTTCACAGAATTCAACGCTAATGGAAATAACAAACAAAATAACTTTCGTATTTGTTACCAATCAATTATAAATATTATAAAACATTAATATTGTTCTCAATCTGTTGATGTAGGAACCTACCTATTGCTTTTGATTTGACTAGCCTGAATAATTGTAATTGTAATAATTTCTTAAGAACAAAAACTCGTTCTCAGGTTGGTAATACCGATTTTTGATTTCTATCTAGAACGATAAGGTTGTTTTTTAAATACCCTATTGTCAGGCATTGTTCTACTACGTCCAACGTGAGCGACAAACGCTTGCAACGCGTCGCGTTGCGTTGAAAATATCAAAGTGCACTTGTTCTACCACAGATATAGATTTAATATCTGTGTGTTCTACGTTGTCGTTGTTTGAGTTTGTTTAATTTATTTGGGGGCGTTACTTTTCGTTGCTCACTTAGGACAAGTTGCATGTCCGCCCGTTTTATTACACAATGACCCTTTATGCGAACATTAAATCGTTAGCATTATTTACTGTAATTATTAAAAATACTTTCAATTTATTACCTGAAGGTCCTCCAAATATCGAAGCACATGACGTTTAGCCAGAAGAAACTCGTTTGGAATGCGTAGTAAACGATGAACGCTGAAAAATAAATATAAACATTAAAAACAAAATTAAACCGCGCATCGCATCACCGGATGCGCACCGGGATCAATACAGTAAAGATAAAAGAAAACATAACAAATGATACAGATTAGCGCGTATAAAAAAGTATAAATAATCTGTGGCGTTTGATTCGTAATTAGGTCAATTACAAAGGTGTTGACGATTAAATTATAATTGATGATGATGAAAAGGTATTTTAGATGGAGATCTAATCAGAAATGTGGCAATATAATAATAGCAACCCATATTTATATTTCACTGCTGGGCATAGGTCTCCTATCCTCTATCAAGAAAGAGAGAGAGAGGGTTCAGGCCTTTAATGCGGGTTGGTGAATCAGACATGTCTTTAGAATACAATATACCTACTACTTGTTTTTCAAAGACAGCTTACGTACTAGGGAACAAGGTTATGTGTCACGCAAGACTTATAACATACCTACTCAAGCTGCACCCAGACTCGGAACAAACATTTATGGATCACACAAAGTTTAGTTCCGTGCGGGAATCGAACCCACAACACTCGGCCAAAATGGCGAGAAAGTTGTTCGGAATTTTAGACCGACCAACAACGCTAATGTGATATATAATGATTTTGACAGACTGACTTTTTAAGTGCTCTCCAAAGCACAGAGACGTTCAGATAAAAGGCCACTATGCGGTTACTCATGACATGGATACTCATTCATAGAGTTCTTATTGCCTAAAATGGTTGGGGCCGTAGATATGCTTCTTTGTCAATGTAGAAGTTTTTTTGTACAACACACGGCTCTCTCAATGCAAACTAGGCAGAGACTATTATCTATTATTTTAGTATTGAAACCAGACTTATTCTTAAACCTACGCAATTTCGGCTTAGAGGTCTAGAGGGGCTGTTGTCGAAATTGTTGTAGATGTACCTAAGTTTCTGTCGATAGTTGTATAAGTATATTTTTCTATAGAACAACAGCCCCTCTAGACAAGTGGCATAAGCGATTGTCGAATCGAAAAGTCAAAAAAGCAAATGTATGGGATTTGACGTAAGTTTACGACATTATATCGTAGACTTACGTCAAATCCCATACATTTGTTTTTTAGACTTTTCGATTCGACTACTGTTTATGCCACTTGTCTAGAAGGTCAGGCCGGTAAAAAATAAACATAGCAAAAAGAATATTAGGTACCACCCGTAAATATTTTTTTATTCTTACAAATGCAATGAATTTTATACCTAATGGTTTATATCTACCAATCAATAGGAATGTTTCGTTTAAGATAAACTAAGTTATTTTGAAATACACACGCTGCTTCATATCTTTCGTATCGTCGGCGTCTAACGCGTTATACACACATGCCATTTATGTTTACAATCACCATATGTAACAACTCATCACAGCAGCGTTGCTATTGTCAGTTCTTGCCTTTAGCCTTTTGCCGTATCAGTACGCTTCGGCCTTGGTGCATGGTACCATTAAATCAGACAACTTGGCAGATTTAGGTAAGGTATATTTATATATCTTACTAGCTAACAAGCCCGTTTGGAAATGGATCTCCTTCTTACAGAAAACTATAGGTACAACACAGAAAATAACTACACACTGTAGTGTAGTTGTGTTCTTGGGTGTGAGTATAGGTCTCTCTGTCCATGTACTATCTCAATTTCAAATTCAAATTTATTTATTCCACATTTTACATACTACAATCTAAGTATAAGACTATATACTATATCATAGACTAGACAGAATAAGTGGAAACAGCGGAATCAAAAGAGAGAGAGAGAGAGGAATATTGTATCTAATGATGTAGGTATAATTATATTTTTATGTTTAGGTATATGTATTGTTTATAACGACATATTATGTATGTAACACTGAGTGATAAAAGTGTTTGGGTCGACAGCACACTATAATAGTAATGCCTTGGGCATTATAAGAGTCCATAGGCCACTGTAACTGCTTGTTTGCAACCTAAGTAGTATAAAAAAGCATGTGGAGCAGTTTTTGGGAACTGCTGATAGAAGTGAAAACTAAGTAACTTGTGAATTGTATCATCGAGCTTTTAGATTATTATATTTGAATATGAAAAGAGATTCGGTGACCACGACGCGAGTTCCATGATTTTTGTTCACCCAAAAAATTTGAATATTAGAAAGCGTTCGGTGAAGATGACGCGAGTTCCATGATTTTTGTTCACCAAAATAGTGCTTAACACGCCTAGAGATTCTCTTCAATAGTTATGGTTTGAAAATATGATTTAACACAAATACAACAAGGTCTACATTAGCTTCTACATGACGCTGTACTTAATGCACTTATTAATTGCACTAGTAATTATGCATGTAGTCGTTGCTACCACCGCACCATTCAATAGTTCAGGTATGTATTTGTCATCCAGATCGATAGTCTGACGACGGCGGCTAAAATAGAATGCATGTTCATCAAGTATTGAATAGTTCAACTGTAGAATGTATGTAGCGTAGCGATTTATTGATTGAGGAGTAATTTATTTTCGCTCATAATTGGAATTTTGACTAGCCTGTTGGTCTAGTGGGTAGTGACTATGACTGCTAAGCTTGAATTCAATTCTTTTTTCAAAAGTTTTGTGTGCTCTATAAATGTTTGTTGCGAGTACTGTCTGAGTCCGCTACCTAAGCTTATTAAAAGACAATTCCCGCACTAAAGAAGTGCGGCAATTGTCTTTTTTTTAATAAATAAAAAGAAACTATTAATGACAGTTTATATCTTATGATTTTTAAATAAATACCGATTGTGAATAGCTCGCTGCTATGGACGTATTGGTACGGCCACTGTAATAAGTTTCAAACTTTCTAGATTTAGGAGCTTTTGCGTTTTCTTTTCTTTTATACGAAAATCCGTTAATTTTTTTTTATACTTCCAAGGTGGCAAACAAGCATACGGCCCGCCTGATGGTAAGCAGTTACCGTAGCCTATGGACGTTTGCAACTCCAGGGGTGTCACTCACGCGTTGCCGACCCTTTAAAAACTGTATAACTCCTTTGTTGAAGAACCCCATGGTATAGTCTCCTGGGAAAAGGGAGCTAAGAATTAAGCAGTACAAAGTAAGTACGAAGTACTTAATATTAAGTTAAGTAATTAAATATGTATATTTCTACTACTTAAACTCATCTTCGTCGAAGATGAGTGTAAATAATAATAATAATAATAATAATATTTTCCGGACAACTCACACATCGCTATCTGATCCCAAATTAGGCAGAGCCTGTACTTTGGTAACCAGACAACTGATAAACATACTTATATATTTCTAAATACATACATATTATAGATAAATTACACCCAGACACAGAACAAACAATCGTGCTCATCACACAAAGATTTGTCCTGGGTGGGAATCGAACCCACGACCTCCGGCGTAGCAGTCAGTGTCACTAACCACTAGACCAACAGGCCAGTTATAAATGAATCAATAATGAATAAACATCAAATAAATTAAACCCGTATCAATAAGACAATAAGATCAAATTATTTAACGAGCACGATCAATTGCCTCGGTCATATTATACCTATTAACCCCGACACCAGAATGCTAAAGATGTTATAAGCGGCCTACTCAAGTAAAGATGCGTCCACATGGGTAACATTCCTAACAATCGTAATTGATGCAATACGGCGCGGCGACGCGGCTGGCGCTTCGGAGGTTTTCCTTTATTCAGCCCTATTAAGATGTTGTACGTACAATAATTTTGGTAAGCCTTATTAAAATGTCTTACACACAATATTTTTTGTCCTAAAAGAATCATGATCGAGAAATATTAATAATAATTGCAGAGTTGTATGAAATCTATACTTCGTGCTATATTATTGACGGGCACGGTTTCTGACTCTGGGCTGAAATTAAGCATAAGTATTTCGTTTAAAATATACATTATGATCTGGCCAAAACCAACCTTGTCCTAGGTCCAAGGATCGACCTGGGATCTTCCACAGCAGTTATAAATTTCATCAAAACCTATATGCGACTGCTACAGCATCACAAAGCACCGCGGTACACTTACAAACAATAGTCTAATTAATTTCATACATTTATTTAATCTGCAATGCGCCAAGACTGATTGCAAGATTTGGGCGCAAGCGGGCGTACATTATAATGTCACAAATGTGTACGCACCTTAATTTGACCTTAGCTCGTTTATTTCGTCTGTACACTACTTCTAACTCGTCACAAAGCCGAGGGCGGACATATAACAATTTGTTACGGACGTAAATGTCAAACTGGTAGATATAATAATATGAATTCTTTACAGTGCTATACTAGAACATTTATGACAATGCATCCATCTCAGCTATAAGACGTCCACTGCTGGACATAGGCCTCCCCCAAGGTTTTTCGGGACAATCCCACCCAAATGCCCACCGCCGTGACTCCTGTGAGCCAGGATTAACAGCGGAGTAACAAACTGATACACCGAGTTTTGACACTCGTGCGTCCCGTGGACAACTAAACCTACTGTCTTGGACCCCGCAACGAATTTAATCAGAAGTAAATAGGAGGAGTTGGAAAGAAAAGTTTTCTACATCGTTTGGTCCTGAGCTGATCTTGTCCAGGTCGTCGGTCCACCTTGTTGGAGGCCTGCCCATGTACATTCATACAACTATTAAAATTATGTCAAAGAGTCAATCTATACGGCAGAACTTAGGTATTTATTTGTATGTAATGTATTCTAATCTCTATATCCTACTAAGTAATATTATAATGTGAAAGTTTGTGAGGATGTATGGATGAATGTTTGTTACTCTTTCACGTAAAAACTAATGAACGGATCTGGATGAAATTGCATTTTAATTGGCGAATAGTCTATTTATCGTCTATTTATTACGATAACCGATATCCGCGCGGTCGGAGCCGGGGCGACAGCTAAGTAGTACTTATATAATTCATCCGTAAATGTATATGGGTTCCCAACTAGCAAAATTGCTTTATAAAGAGTCCTTTATAAGAATTAAGACATTATAAAAATTTTATATCCATCCTGACTAAGAAGGCTTATCTTATAAAGGCATGTTAGAAGACATTTTGTGCTAAAAGAACATTCATACTTATTAAGTACTTTTGTAGACGTTTGTAAGAAATCTTTATAAAAAAAATTGTCAGAATGAAGGTTTTACAAGAGCATTTTATAAGACTAATTGGTCTTTACATTATTTACACTTAGTAAAGCATCTTACAAGTCTATTCGTTCTTAGTGGCATCTGGAATAAGTGTGTCATTAGACTTTTAGCACAGATTACTAAATAGTTACTACGTAACTTTTAGTCTTACTAAAACCTTGTATATAACTGCTGTAAAACCAAACTTCTTTAAGTATAATTTGTTTTGTCTAAGTCATTCTAAAGAGCAGAAGCACATTTCAAGACTTTTATAAGATCAAGTTATCTTATAAGAGTCATAAGACAGTCTTTTATAAGGATCCCTATAAATTATTAACATGGCGACAGAAAGATTGTCTCAGGTTAGTGTTTAAGAAGAGCAAAAGACTTGTAATTGACTAAACAAGTGTTCAATAAGATTAATCAGTCTTACAATAATCTTTGGAAGTGGACAATTGCTCTTATAATTATTCACACAAAGTTCATTTGATTCACATTTAAATTTCACAAATAATTAAGTATATTTATAATATTCTACACACATTTCGGAAAGGGCCCGTGAATATATTGTTATTTATTTATAAAACTATCCAGTAAATCTATTTTGCCAGATTGTTCATCAATATAATATCAAGATAGGTTGTCAAGAAATAAATCATTAGCATCATATAGCATTTAATATAAAATTAGTAGTAAAAACACATAAGAAATTATAATAACTTAATTTTTTTTATTTTTCATCCACCTGCACATTTTTTTTTTGCCTTTTGAAATAATACACTTACAATGAGATCCCAGAGAGGAATACAAGAAGAATCACGCTTAGGACGGCATTAGGAAGATGATTGTAAGAGTAAAAAGTGACTTAACAAGACCATATTACAACAACTATAAGAACAAATTATCTTATAAAGTGCGCCCAATTCCACACTTACAAACGTTTGTAAGTATACTATAAGAGTAAAGAAAAGGTGGTCTTAGGATACATGTAAGACCAAATTTTGCTAGTTGGGTTGTTACTAAACTCCTCCTAAACGGCTAGACGATTTTTGGGATATATTTGAGTAGAACATTTGGACCCAGTAGGTAACTATCGGTAGGAAATTATAGTAAAACATTTTCCGAACCTAGTCGTACTTTATTGGCTGGTTCAGAAAGTTATTTAAGATATAGAATAGGTATACACAACGTCTTTTGAATCAAACAATGTCCAGTAGTGGACTGCAGAAGGCTTATAACAGCGATAATGATAGGCTTATTTCAGTAAAAAAACACTAGCACTTTTTAAAAACTGCTACTTTGTTAAATATAATTAAATACTGCAATACGAAGAACCCATTACAAAGCTCCAAGCTCGTAAACAAGAGAGGCAAGTTTCTTGACAAATAGTGTACAAAGAAGAGGGCAAACTAATTAGTCAGAGACAAGAGCCATAAGCGGAACGATATGCGGCTACGTATCCATTAAAGATGTGCGAAATTTTCGTCTCGAGGGTAAAACCGACCCGAGAGGGATTTTTTGCGACAGGGCGCTAAGCTTATCGCTATTTGATACAATAGTAGTGTGCATATTATCAAAGAACGAAGGTATTTATAAAGTTAACAATAGTTTGTGTGAAAAAGTAATATTGAAGTACGTAAAAAAAAATAGAAAACAAAAGAAAAAAACAATTAAAAGTTACAGAAGTAGTGCCGAGTAAAACACAGACCATAATACTTTAATTTCCTAGCTCTGCGTTGCGCAGCACTGGTAGGAAAGGATTAGCGAGGCTGGGTAAGAGAAAGAGAGGTAGGGCACCATACTAGTGCGCAAGCCCGACTTAGGAAGGATCTCCACCTTACAGAAGACCACAGCCAAATGACTACACATAGTGTAGTTGTGTTTCTGGGTACAGGTTTTCAGACCTCATTAGGGATGCGTTTTTAACGAAACGTTATCCTATTCCAGGGATAATCCATCTTAAAGTCCTGGTGTAAAAAAATGGGTAGGCAACACGCAAGTGATACCTCTGGTATTGCAAGCATTCATAGGGTTACTGTAACTGCTTAAAATTAGACGGGCCGTATGCTTGTTTGCCACCCAAGTAAGCGCGTAATACTCTTAAAAAGGCATCTGACGTTTTCGCTGCACGTCAATATCTAATAGATATTTGTTTTTCATACATACAGCTGCAAAATATCAAAGTCCGTTTAAATATAAAGTGGTACATACATTATCTTTTCAGTATGTTTATATTATATTCTGTGAGAAATGATCAGTTAGAATATTGGCTCTTATTCACGACATAGCGAAACAAATATTGATCTTTAAGGCGATGTAAGCCTTAAAGATCAATATTTAATATATTAGGCTTTTAATTTTGTTTTTATATAGAAATAACACGGATTAAGTATTCGAAAATTATATAATTCGAAAAAAAAACATAACTCAACGAAAGTTTGAAAAAACCTATATGAGTATTAACTATTATACATTTTGATCGATTATTTGATTACCTACGTGACTACTGCTATTTTACTGCATCGAATAAAATCGTAAAAAGTGATCGAAATATAATTTTAATTGCGTTACCTTAGTCACACCTTAGTTGAGGTAAGTACAGAAGCAAACCCATGCAATATATGGTAAAATGTGCAAAACGTAGCTTTGAAACCTTTCGAAGTAAACATAATAATTATATTTATCACTTTTACTCTAGTTCGTTAGCACGATAACATGAATTCGATATGACAGAGACAGTGATATTACTTGCGACATCGACAAGCTCGATGTTGCATTCCATATAAATAACAAAAGACTCTCGGGCATATGACCAGGGTCATACATTGTTTTGGTATTATATTTTCGCGGTTATTGCTCATCTCGTGGAACACATATAGGTATATCAATGATATGGAATAAACTATGTCACTAATTAAATGTTATTGAAAATGTAACAAAAATATATCCGTCATAATCAAAAATTTTAAGTCCATCCCTACATTTCCTAAATTATGTGTTACCAACCCACCTCACGCGCAATCGCGTCTTTCAGTACTTCTTCTCTCGTCTTTAAGTACAGTAGGTAGGTACCTAAATTATCAAATGTAAACAAGCCTTTGACTCACGCGCTTGTTTGACTAAAATTCCAAAATATATTGTATTTATTTGATCACGTACTAAGCTCTGTTGAACTTCACACAGCGTTATTATTTAGTAAATATCTTAAAATATTTTCACGAAATTGTAATATTTTATGTTTTATATATTTACCATGCAAAATAACATCACATAAGGAAACATTACTCATGTTTTAAAATACTTAAATTAAATAAATAATTACAATTGCAAATGAAGTACCTAAACCAAATGGTAATTTATTTTAAAAAGTTAGAAACTTTGAAAAGTGATCGGAATATTGCTGTCCGTTTTTTTCCCACATAAGTACGGCAAAAATGTCATCTACTTTGGCGTTATGTAAGTGTAAAGTCACAAAACAGCAGTGTTGTCTCATTTTCCATCTATAAAACAAATCTATTTTTTTTTATACTACCGAGGTGACAAACAAGCATACGGCCAGCCTGATGGTGAGCAGTTACCGTAGCCTATGGACGTTTGCAACACCAGGGGTGTCACTCACGCGTTGCCGACCCTTTAAAAACCTTAAAACTCCTTTCTTAAAGAACCCCATGCTATAGTCGCTTGGGAAAACCTCGGCAGGAAGCTTATTCCACAGCCTAATCGTACGTGGTAAGAAATTCCTCTGGAATCTTACGGTACGGCATGTTTGAAGTGCAAGGATGTGAGGATGAACTCCCTGTCGGTGGCGAGAGGTGCGTTGATAAAATGTGGCCGTGGGCATCATCTTGAACAATTCCTTAGAACACAGCCCATTGTACAGGCGGTAGAACACACAAATATGTCAAATTTAATCTGTATGCTTGTAACCCGGTACTTTTGCAAGCTATTCAATTTTATGTATTCATTTTTCGACGTTATGTCTGTAGTCAAGTAGGTAGTCAAAAAACCTATTCAATAGTATAAATTAAATACCTACCTACGTAATACCTATCTATGTAGAATAAAACATACTACCGAGAATATAGCTTTGGTTCGCAAGAGAAATACAAAACTACCTAGCCAACCGTTTATACCTACTATTACAGCAATCTACTATAAATCTCTTAGAAACATAATTCAAATGACCATAACATTTGCTTAATCATTATTAACATAACACGCTAATGGAAAGCTTAGTGTACCACATGACATGCATGTTCATGTTTTCAATTAAATTAACAAGGACATATCAGGGCTAATGTTTCTGTCGTTCCGTCAATTAGCAGTAATAGTATAGAGGTTACTACAGGGAGTGTCACTTCCGCAATTTTGTGTATCGCAAATTAGCTGAAATAAGTAAGTAGCCATGGTGAAATTGCCACCAACAGTTTTAATTGTACAAACATACGTATCCAGTTTCATTTTCATTAGTTAATTAGTAGTGAGTAAGAAAAAATGTGGCCTATATTTACAGGAATAAATGAACGACGCGTCAGTTCATTTACTTATGTAAATAAAGACTTCAAAGATACTTTAAGGTTTAATAAATACGGTTAGCGGTTATCCTTTTTATTTATTTATTTTATTTTATTTAGGAAACAAACAGTCACATACAAAATATATTATATTTTATAATGCTACTAGTGGCCCGCCCCGACTTTGCCCGAGGTAAATTGGTCCTTATAGTGATATAAACTATCCTATCTCTCAAGTTGGATCGAACTGCACATGGTGTGCGAATTTTATTATAATCGGTTAAGTGGTTTAGGAGTCCATTGAGGACAAACATTGTGACACGAGATTTATATATATTAAGATTAAAATAAATATCTTGACCGCTTAATAATTTCAGCCCAAATAAAAAATAAACGCCTCCGTCGGTTATAAGCGTTCATTTATTCGTGTAAACAAATTTTAATACAATCTAGATATTTTATGATCCAAATATATGAACCACAGTCAGTCACAGACAAGCGCCAAGTCAATTTAACTGAAAATATCAGGGTGGCCGCCTTAAATCTATGTTCCAAAGAATTAAACACCTTTTGCATTAATTTTGTACGTAGATTTCCCTGACTTTTAATTAAAACAGATACTACTTAATACATTTTTGGGTAAAAAAAGACTACGTCTTCGAAATTCAAAATAGAAGAGCTACTCGACAGTCGACAAAGTCTTTCATTAATTAAAATAAAATGAATAATTACTTCATATTAAAATAATTTAAGCTATTTCATTATCAAATAGTAGTTTGTAGAATAGGTATTTGGAGTACTTCCTTCGCTTACTCTACATTCAACCTCTTCATGCACGAACATCGGTTCCGGTTATTTTTAATTTGGCCTTATTTTAGCACGTCAGCTAAGTAACTGACGTGCTAAAATAAGGCCAAATATTGTGTAATAATTGGAAATCTGTTTTGTGGTTAATCTAAGTAGATTTACCACAAAACAGAAGAGATATATGTAATAAATTAGCTTTAGAAAAATGTTTTAAAATACTGTTTAGAAAGGTACACGCACAGGGCTACAATCCTTTTCTCACACCCAGTGTCGACCTCTTGACACAATAATTACCTAGTGGGTCACACAGATGGTGTCAGTGGGCTACGTGACCGTATTCACTACGCCATGCACACTTCTTTTTTTTTAAACGACTAAGGTTACAAGCAAACGGCCCGCCTAATATTAAGCAGTTGCCGACCCTACGATTAAAGACAAGGATTTACTCTACATAACTCTACAGAATAAACTCTTTCCATAAATTTGATAGGGCTTTTGTATTCCTATCTGGGACAAATCTTTATCTAATCAGCATGAGCATGATACATACATTTCACCCAGATATGATCATGATCAGTGTCTGGGTGAAAAGTATGTATTAAGAAATATATAAGTATGTTTAACACCTAAGCTGTCTTGTCTAGCATAGCTTGTCTTTAAGCTAAGACTAGGAGTCGCCCGCGACTTCGTCCGCGTGGTAATTTGGAATATTTTCCCCGATTTTGCAACATATCTCACTACTGCTCCGCTCCTATTGATCATAGCGCGATGTTATATAGCCTATAGCCTTCCTGGATAAATGCACTATTCAACAAAATATATTTTTTCTAATCGAACCAGTACTTTCTGAGAATAGAGCGTTCAACCAAACAAACAAACTCTTCAGCTTTATAATATTAGCTTAGATTATAATGATGATGATGATATTATTATCTCAAAGACTTACCAACAACCAGACAGCCAGTCATTTCAACACCGACTGTGCCAACATGAAGCTTCAGATACGCAAGGAATGGATACGCCACGATCAGACCCCCGCAGTATGCCATCAAACACATGCCGTGTAAGTTCTTAAGCTCGGGGATGAACGCGTAGATCAAAAACGTCGCCAGCAAGAACGGCACCGACAAGAGAAGACCTGCAACAAATATACCATTAAAATGTATTTACTGTCCTTAACGGAGATTAACTCGCATGGGACATAGTCGGTATACAACTATGAGCGCTAACCCAGGTGAGAGTGAGAGATCAGGCACAGTACCAAAGGCACAGAGGCACGGAGAGGTTTTGCTGTGATTTTTTTTTAAATGGTCACCCGTCTACAATTTGACCGTGGTTAGCTTGCTAGATTTCTCGATCCGCGCAGATCGAGAAATCTGCAAGGAACATCTGCAAATCTAGACTGCTATTTGAGGGGCTCGTAACTGAGTAATAGTATTCAGTGACACGACCTTCAAATGGCAGTAAATGGCGGCTTAAAACTCCCATACTCAGCTCACTAATCTTCAGCAGTGCTACTTGTTTCCATTTCGGGAGGCAATTTTTACTACTTAGGTGGCAAACAAGCATACAGTCCGCCTGATGGTAAGCAGTAACCATAGCCTTTGAACGCTTGCAATGCGAGAGATATTACTTACTTACGTGTTGCCGACCCAAAAATAAACATCAACATTTTATGATGAAATTATAGGTATAGGAAAAAGTTTCGTAAAAAACACATTCCTAAATAAACTCTGGAAACCTGTACTTACACAAAGGAACACAACTACATGTATAGTCATTTGGTTGTGGGCTTCTCCAGGTGGAGGTTCTTTCCCAGTCGGGCGTGTTCATTAGTATGGTGCCCTTCTTAAAATAACTCCCAACAATAGTCTGCTAAAAAGAACTTGCCTGTTGCTGTGAGATGTACTACTAATGTGTGGAACATGGTTGCCTATAATAACTTTTATTGCTAGTAAATAATTGTTGGCAAACATCGTTCTCTCATAACAGATGAATGGGAAGTTTATTGGCTATTAATTCCTAAGTCATTTTACATAAAATGAGAACAGTATTTATGAGAGACGTTCTCATAAAGCCATCAACATTTTGATTGAGTCTGGTTTATTTATTGCAGAATACAGATTGAAATAAATTATTATAAATCTTTATTTGTATGGTTGTTTGTAATTTATAAGCGTTAACACTAATTAACCGATTAATAATAAATTGACAGCTAAGTATAAAAAAGCTACTTTATCAGCAAATAAATATATTTTAAAAAGAATATTTTTGAATTACAAATAGGTTACCCTTCGAAAACTAAAACAATTTCGAATTTAGGACAGGCCACTAGTATATTCTTTTTTTTTTATACTACCAAGTACAAGCATACGGCCCGCCTGATGGTAAGCAGTTACCGTAGCCTATGGACGCTTGCAACACCAGGGGTATCACTCGCGCGTTGCCGACCCTTTAGAAACCTTATAACTCCTTTCTTGAAGAACCCCATGCTATAGTCTTTGGAGAAAACCTCGGCAGGAAGCTCATTCCACAACTATATATTTAAATAGCTATTAAATAGGAAATTAACCTACAGTTTTATAATGTCAGTAAAAACGGCCCGTTTATTGAAAGAACAACCTCGTTAGTGAAGACCAATGTTGGATGTTTACACAATCTGTTAACATCGTAAATTTAAAAATTAGTGTGCCAACATGTTTTATGGCTCATTTCTTTTTAAATGGTTCTCTAGCCGTTAACATAAAGTATGATAACAAAATAGCTATAGGATGAATGCTTTTACGAGCTGTGGGACAGGGCTTTAAATATTTATCGGACTAAATTACCTGCAAGTACATACTTATGTGTAGTACATTAAGTGGTCATAAAGTTTGTCCCTGAGTGTCCATAGATCACTATTTCAAGTATGTGTAATGTGTACACTGACTAATTGTATGATTTGTAATGTGACGCTTAGGAAATACCGCTTAGTATGTTAAATCTTTCCCATACTTTTAGAGAGGTAGGACATTTTGCCTGAGACATTATCTACCGGACAACTTTTGGAGGTGCAGAGATAGGTGCAATATTAAAAATGATGATTTGAAATGTACAGAATACACAGTAAATTGTATATTTATGTATGCTGTATATTTCAAATAGTATGTGTAATCTGGCCTGAGCCTCTAGACAAGTGGCATAAGCGATAGTCGAATCAAAAAGTCAAAAAAGAAAATGTATGGGATTTGACGTAAGTTTACGACATTAAATCGTAGACTCACGTCAAATTCCATACATTTTATTTTTTGACTTTTCGATTCGACTATCGCTTATCCACTTGTCTAGAGGCAGGCCTCCATCACTCCATGTACTTGCGCGCTATAATTACCTACGGCCCGTCGTACCGCCGGCGGACCAAATTCAATGCGGTTTTCGCAAGCGAAGCGCACGCACGTCGTTCAATTTTAATCGTTCTATTAGTTTTTTCTACACTAAAATTTAATAACCGAGAATTTAGAAAGGGTAAGAAATTTATATAAAAATAAAACACGTACTTACCTTTTAAATATTTTTTTATTTTACCTACACACTGACCTTTATAATTATGTTTTAGATGTATTGCACAGTAAACAATTTTAAACTACCACCTATAGTCAGAACATATTCACAATTCTCAATAAAATAGGCACAGATAGTTATTTATGTTAATTTAATTTTATCAAAGAGGCAGCCCCGCGATTGCTGTGAAGTATCTGTTACGTAGTAACTCTTTAGTAATCTGTGCTAGAGGCTCAGATAGTAATGAGCTATACTTACCATTAAGCGAGTCGTATGTTTGTTCTTCACTTGGCAATTATGTACCATTAAGCTTATCCTTTACTAAACCTTATTGGTAAATGACAATAATGTTGACAATAATGTTTATACCTACGTAATTATTTTATAGGTAATGTATTGATTGCTATCTGCATCATTTGCAGTAAATATTGAGAATCATCATCAATATACTTTAAGTATACGAGTACACACGTACGTAGTCTATACATTTAGAAGGAAGACTTGCCTACGCTACCTTCTACTAACAATTATAATAACGTCAGAAATTGTAATGTGCCACACACAGGCTCCGGAAGCTTAAGTGGTACTTTTATGTATGATGTAATGTTTAATGTGATTGGTAATAAAATAAAAAAAATAATAATAAAAAAAGTATATATGTATAAATATTTATATTAGCGACTCACTCCGGATTCGCATTTGTGTTATTGAGATTCTTATTTCTCATACTGAAATTGACTTAGTTTTCAGACGCTTGCAAAAAAGAAATGAGGAACAGTATAAAAACTATCTATTAAGTTGGACCACGCTAGAGTTGCAAAAAAATATTTTAATCGTTATTTAAGTGCTTTCGGAGATAACGGTAAAGAAACATCGTGACATGTTACTCAAGACTGTTATTTAGGTATACTAAATATACAAAGAAGAAAAATAATTTAATATGGAAGCAGAATGCACAAAGCTAAAATAATAGAAAAATATATACATTTAGCAGTCATCAGGAGTTCAGTCGCCTCGAGGGGAGCCAGTCTTCGTCAAGCTGGTCAAATTTGACGGTCATTCCAATGTACTAACACGTAAGGGACGTATAGAATTTCGATAACACGATTTAATAATAAATAAATAAATACGTATACGGTCGAATTTTGATCGCTCTACCACAGATTACTAAATAGTTACTACGTAACAGATACATCACTCCCATACAAAAGCGAAAATACCTACGCCATAATAGCCTACAAAATCTTAATAATAATACCTGCTGTTCGCAGCGAAAAGAAATGTACCATAGGCACGCGAACAAAGAGTCGAGATTGAGTTGCCCGCCATGCGACTCACGTGTAAGCTCGTCATCGCACGAATGCGGTAGGGTTGTCTTTCTAACTTTCTCGTAATTTTTTAAGAAAGAGTACCTACACACAAGAAGCATTTTAAAATTACTAGGTACTACTAACTGAAGCCAGCTGAAATGCGTACCTACTTTCAAATAACGTACCTAACGTACCTTTCTTCATCTTTCGGCAATGAAAAAAAGACAATTTTTTATTTTTCTTTTGACTATGACATCCAACGACTGCACAATAATTAACTGTCGTGTCGTTAGTCAAAACTTAATACCTAATATTAACTTAATATACGTAGTGTACGTAAATATCTTATGCGTTTTGAGCGGGAAACGTGGTGTGCGCGCTCTGTGTCGCGTGCGGCAGCCCCACTGGCGATCGGCTCGGTTACGAGCTACATATCGGTAGGCACATAGCGCGTGACCTTGAGCGAGTGACGGAGGCCTGGCTCTACATTGGAGCCTCTTGTGTTAATGAATGTATTTACTAGTAATGTTGTTACCGCCTTATAAAGTCAGATACTAAACAATTTAGACCATTTTCGTCTTGACCTTATTAGAATAAAGTTATAAATTGCTAAAAGCGTATGTTTTGTTACGTATTTTTGCCACCGAACGTGTGAATTAATTAGCATATTGATGCCCAATATAATCAATTGTATTGTTTGTAGTGTTGTTAAATTTAACCATGTTCAAAATTATTTAATGTGCAACTGGAAAACGAATTCTGACTGTCTACACTGTATTTATATTATTTTGATTAACTACGAATGGCATTGGACCCGTACTCTCGCACAGGAACACTACTACACGAGCTGAACATCTGAGCCTCTAGACAAGTGGCATGAACGATAGTCGAATCGAAAAGTCAAAAAAACAAATATATGGGATTTGACGTAAGTCTACGATATAATGTCGTAAACTTACGTCAAATCCCATACATTTACTTTTTTGACTTTTCGATTCGACTATCGCTTGTGCCATTTGTCTAGAGGGGCAGATCGAGATGCGCCTTAAGTCCTCTGGTTCGATTCTGACTAAGAGGACTCATTCTTTTTGCAGCTAATGCCAATTTTTTATTTGAATAATCAGAGTATCACTTACCCACGGCATAAGCTGTATATAAGATGGCGCTATCATCCTGGTTTGGTGGCTCTTCAGGGTAGCAGACGCCGGCGACTAGTCGCGGAGGCGCTGACAGGTCATTGAATAGCATCTCCACGCAGTATGTAGACGGTGGATGCCACTGCATCCCACCAGGAGCCACTTCAAACAACGTGCCATTCTGTAACAATTTTTTGTATTTATATTTTATGTATTAAGCCGAATGGCGTCATCTGCTGGACATAGGCCTTCCCCAAGGATTATCACAGCATATGATCATAAGCTGAGCTCATCTATCAGCTGCCTGCTGCAACGTACCGGGGTCGTCGGTCCACCATATTAATTGGAGTTTGTGTTTAAAAAAGGTTAATTAAGTGATAGACAAGCTCTTGGTCTGCTTGATGATGAAAAGTTATTGCAATCTATAGGAACTTACAATGTACAAATATAACTAAAAACATCGTTGTTTTGGCAGCGTTACTTGATTATTTAGGCTAACTTGTTCCCGCATTTTTTTAGTCCCGTGTGGGGATTGAACCCACAACACGCCGTGTTGTAGTAGTACTTAGTAGTAAACACTGAACCATATACAATGATAATATCATTGTATTTCCCTTTATTTAAATTTATGAAAACTTCATGTAATGATTTGTATTATTCCCTACGCATTATCTACCAGTCTTCGATAATGGTAATGCAAAGATAAAGAAGTAGATGCACAAGTAAAAAGTAAGACAATATATACAAAACTATCATTGGTTCAAAATACATAAACATTGAACGTAGAACTAGCTAGATTGATGGCATATGCTTTCTCACTCTCTTCCAAGAGCCTGTGTGTAGAGATTATTGATGGTTCAGGACTCGGTAAAGGTTTACAATTCATATGAGCTGTTGAAGCATGACAAATGGCTACTGTATACGTATATTGCTTTTGATATTTGACCGAACGACATTTATTTTGTTTATTTACTCCGTTATTTAATATGACAGACGAGGACATCTGTTGGAAGTGGTAATGTATGACAGTTTGATCAATATTGTAATTTAATGCCAGAACATTTTGGGGATTCGAAATTATTATTAAGTATTGGCACGTTCCGGCTTCGCACTGTTAGACATATTAAGTTTTCGTAGTGAACCCGTCTATGTGACCCGCTGATAATGTAGCTTTCTAATGGTGAAAGAATTTTTAAAATAGGTCAAGTAATTTTTGAGTTAAATCGCAACAAACAAACAAAAAATCTAATCTTTCTTCGTTATAATATTAGTTTAGATTATCTTTTGCTTCCTCAGTTGGTTGTGCTCGCTGTTTCGCCAACATAAGACCACAGCCAAAAAACTACAAATAGTGGTGTAGTTACAGGTCTCCTATTTAGGGATGCGATATAAAGAAACGATTTCCTAACCCAGGGATACTCCATCTCAAAACCTGTTGCTAGATCTTTTTTTTGAAAAAATGAAACCGACCTCAAAAACCTAAATATAGCTGAATACAGATTGAAGTCGGTGCGAGGTTCTTCCTGTCACCTAAGATCAATCTGTACCGACGGCACCGACTTCAATCTGTATTCAGCTATTTTTAGGTTTTTGAGGTCGGTTTCATTTTTTCAAAAAAAAATTCTAGCAACAGGTTTTGAGATGGAGTATCCCTGGGTTAGGAAATCGTTTCTTTATATCGCATCCCTAAATAGGAGACCTGTAACTACACCACTATTTGTAGTTTTTTGGCTGTGATCTTATGTAGGCGAAACAGCGAGTACAACCAACTGAGGAAGCAAAAATAAAAAAAATTTGAAGTAAAAACTTCTTTTAGCACGGCAAGCATATTTTTAGATGAGATAAAATCTAGATTTTAGATTATAAAATCTAAAATTTGGATTCGCGAGACCGTTATGAGACGCAGCTTTACATATATCCGAAAAAAAAAAATGTTTGTATAGAGAATTTGATTTTACTATGTTCAATCAACGCAATATTAGCACAATTGATGCGGTATTGTAAGTTAGGTGTTTCAATAATTATATTTTGTAATAAAACTCTTGATTATATTGAAACTTTTACAAGTTTTATTTCACAACGACTTGAAATTGGAAGTTGCCCTATCGGCTCTTCTGTAAAATGTGCATTTTGCAGTTACAGTTTCATGCTTCTCAGGTACAGAATTAAACAATGTAATCTAGCCGTTTTTAAGGATTTTGAAATTCTGCAACTTGCCGTACTGAAGTCGGTTTTTTTTTGTTAAAATTATTATGGTTAAAGTTCCTATATGTATAATTCTAATTACCTAACCTTTAACTTTCAAATGCCAAAAGGTATTTATAGGAACAGTCCTATACCGGCAAGGGTACCTCTTAAATACCAAAATAGACCAGCCGCGACTTCAAACATTTTTTATGCGCTTAGGAATTGAATTTCCAAAAATACCTTATTAGTACTTAGTTACGTAATTAATTGCGGACCCTTTGTGCAAAATTTGAAGTTTGTGTTGTTCAATCAGTCAGTTATAATAAGGTACTAGTCATAACTAGTACCTAATTATATAGGTATGTATAGATAGGTAATTCTTCAGACTTCTGTTGTTTCATAGCAACAAAAGCCGTAGCTTAAGGCGGGAATACTACAGGTAAGGCATTATTCACTTGTCGCCGATCCTATTTGTTTTTTCCTATGTCTTCCTAACTACAGTAGGAATCTACGCTTCAAACTGAGACATATTAGAAAATATTTAGCATCCCACTACCATTACTAAGTGGCAGAACTATTCTATACGGCGGAATATGTACTTCTGGACATAGGATTTCTACAGCATTCATTTGAGCTACTTTTGTCCATCTGCTGCCCGCAAGGATTGTTCTCGTTTAGTGATACCTTTAAGCAGAAGGCTTCTAAAGTTGGGACCACGAATGAGCAGAATTATAATCCTATAAATTTATATGGTAACGCCGCCATTTACCAAGGCATGGCGTGTTACGGGTCGATCCACCCACGATACAAAAATATGTGTGATCTATTTAATGTCAGTTAGTTGTATGTTTGTAAAGTCCCCCGCGACACAGGCTTTGTTTCCCTTTTTCTTGTGCCTGCGTTGTTTCTAGTGCGAAAGTTATCTTTTAAAAAGAAAAAATATCTTATGCAAACGTAACATTTAGGATGTTTTACAATTAACGCGTAGACCCACACCTGAAATAGTTACCTAATGATATCATCCAATAGAAAACTGATGAGATAATCTCACAGAATAAGGGCTATTTTAAATCTCAACCAAAAAAAAATTATGTCGATACAGTTTCCACTATACCTGCGATGTTTATAAAAATAATAAACACTTTCTATACGAATGTTATTCCAGAAACTCCTACATATATAAATTTTTGTTACGTATTTAGCATAATAAAGAATCTGCGAACGTAAACATTATAAGAGGTTGCTATTATACAAACTTTTTTAAAGCACGTGCCTTGCAATTACATACAACATGATATATTGTCTGTTTTTAATTACTCAAGCTTTTATATAACTTGTATTACTGCGTATTTAATAATTTATTAATAGTTATTTTCTTCGAATAGGTAGCACACAAAAGTACTTTATAGAGACCACAGATTATGACTAATTTATTGGTAACCAATACTTTATTTTATGTGCGTCACATTAGGTGATCGATGACGTTTGTGACATGCTATAACTAATAATAACCAATTAATATAGCTATGCATTACCGATAGTATTATGTTCCTCGGTTGCAATTCCGTGAATCATTTTAACATCCCTGATAACTTCCTCGTACTTACATTTGTGCGATGAAATTAGCTTTATATAAGTAATGCCGTCACGGATACAATAATCCATAAATTGGTAGTTGTCCTAAATAAACATTTTATTAAGTAAGTATCTACTAAGTGGAAAATTGCTGTGTTTTAATTACGCATAGGCATTGACTTGTCAATTTTCTAAATCTTTTGTTTATTCTTCTGTTGATATTGTTGCATAAATCATTTTGTACTAAATTACAATCAGATAAAAACAATTTGGAAAAGAAATCTTGGAAAATCGGAGTACTTACATCCTTAACAAGAACAATCAACCCAAATACATGTCATAAACTCCTTTTTTAAATCGTTTAATAATGTAGGTATACTTCTATAAATATATTAGTTAATTACCATTATAAAGAATCTTCTAAATTACTAGGGGTCGCCCGCGACTTTGTCCGCGTGGTCATTTGGAATATTTTCCCCGATTTTGCAAAATATCTCACTACTGCTCTACTCCTATTGATCATAGCGTGATGTTATATACTTATAGCCTTCCTGGATAAATGGACTATTCAACAAAAAAAAAGATCTTTCTAATCGAACCAGTACTTTCTGAGATAAGCGCGTTCAACCAAACAAACAAACTAGTATATAGATATAAATAGAAATATATGTACGCGCATGACTTACAAAAAGTAAGACTTTATCTAATTTGGTGCAGTCGATCGATATGTTTGCACCAAATTCGATATGTTTGTTATTGGCAGGACAAGGTTTGTATAGAAGAAAATTAAAAGAAAATATTCAAGAAAAATAATTATGGCGGTACGAAGTTCGCTGGGTCAGCTAGTAATTTATAAAGCTAATTTTTAACGTCATTATAGAAATGGAATGTCGTTCATTTTCCTGACCAACGATACGGCGACGCGACGGTTGCAGTCAATACTGCGACAAGTATATTTACTAGCGGAACCAATCTATATTTTGTTTTGTCACACTTGTGACCATATTGACGGCTTACCAAAAATATATGTAATATAGAGTTCACTTAAAATATATACTGACAAAGTAAAGCACGAGCAACTTTGTCTCCGCAAATTATTTGCTTAGCACATCATGTCTATGGGTTAGTATGAACATGCGCCCATGTAGCTACGCGATAGTCGGGAGACTTATTTGTCCGCTGGTGAACCGGGCCAGCGACACAATTGTTGCCCTGTCTATTGACTGCAATGCAAGTGGGCACACGGCAACTGCGACAGAGACAAAAAAGTTGCCACTGCTTTAGTAATTAATAATAATTATTATTATTTATTTATCTTCCACAATGGCAACTTAAAGCTACAATTACATACTTGTATTAACATAGCCTTGTGGGAGACTGGTATCTGCACTAGGAAACCCTGTCACACAGATTACTAGATGAATTACAAATGTAGAAGAGCCTTTAGTTGAAGAAAGTTATACCTACATAATATCCTATTTTTTTTAATTTGCTGTTTACTGTGTTTCAATGTTGTTTGATACTAACAGTCAAATGTACTTTGTATATACCGATATAACATAATTAATTAAGTTTTTTGTGATTTTAAGGCATTGATTTAAGAGACAAGATTGAACTTTGTATACATTTAATAAAAACTAATCTCCTACGGGTAATTATATAAAAAATGTGATCTGCTAGTATATCACCTAAACATAATTACTGTTACCTACATTAAGTCAAGAGTAAACTATTTGCACATAGAACGTAATATATGTATTTAGTAGTTAAACAAATGAAAACGACCTAATTTCTATATCGTCTACTTTGGTTCGAGGCACGACAGAAATGTAGTGATTCTCACGGACTTCACGACGACGAGACGGCGACGCGACGACGACGGAAACAAACCACTTGTAATAATAAACATATTGACAACAATTTGTTAACAAAACACACCACCCATAACAAGTTTTACTTGTATTTTGTTATATATGTTACGAGCTGGCTGTGTTAAGCTAAATATTTGGTAGAATTTTATAAATAAATAGTTTTATTGTTTAGTAAACTAATATTTTAGTAATAATAAGCATTTAGTCGTTGCTCCTACGCCAGAGGCTGTAGCATAATGTATTAATATGTCAGTCTTCCGAACGAGAAAGAGGGATGGATATAGGGTGTATAGCCCCATCCCTCTTTGTCGTGCGAATAATTTGACGTTTTGCCTTTACTCCAACGTTGCCGTCCCATGCACTTTGTGTTTGCGCACAACATGTTTTGCACTACAAAACTATAGTAAATATAACTATAATACCTATAGATACTATAATTCGCTGGAGGTATTATTGTTTAGTATAGAACTTATATCGCAATAGCATCATTCAGTTAGTCTCTTTCAATCCACTGCTCGAAATAGCCCTCGTAATTCGAGCCACATTGCGGTCCTACGAATTCTGCATCCAGTCTATCCCAGCAACCTTCTTTGGATTGTCAGCATGGGGAGCGGAACGTCCCACATTAACTTCACCAAGCTCGGGTCTCCACTCATTGGATTCAGCAACCAATACAAAGCATCAAATGCCTCGTATTCGTTGTAATTTTATAACCACCGTATCAGAGTAGTCTCGTGTTTTAAAATAGTTTAAAACCACAGACGTTCCCGCGACGTACTCGTACCTACTTGATAATATTATAACAATAATATTTTTTCTCAGAAAACGCCTGAACTAACAAAGCTTGTGGTTACTCCCAAGGTTATTTGGTTTATACGCAATACGCCTCGAGTATTGATGCAGAAACATTATATTATATTTTTTATTATAAAATCTATAAATATATACGCTGAGGCAAGATTAGTAGGTGCTAAATCGCGCTTGGTAGATGCGTAATAAATAAGAATTACTGGAATAATTAAAATGGGGTAAGTATAATATCAACCGATGGACAAGGTCAGCTCAGGACCGAATGATGTGGAAGACCTTGGGGGAGGCCTATGTCCAGCAGTGGACGTCTTGTGGCTGAGATGGAAGTATAATATCGATGGCCTAGAAGACAAATGTGCTAATTTCAAAATTTTGATAATTAAATATTTTAATGCCAAATGTATTAAATAAGCATGCTGATACATTTGGCATTGAAGTATCAAAATATTAAATTATCAAAATGTTGTACCTAATTAGCATATTTGTCTTCTAGGCCATCGATATGTACCTTCGATTAACTATACTATTTGACATTATACAGGATTAATCGCATAATAAATAAATATAGTCTCAGAAGTGGTATGGGGTAAAGTTTTTGCAGAGATCCCGTATTTCTTTTTAAATAAAATATGGCCTATGTTAACCGCTGATAATGTAGGTGAAAGAATTTTTAAAATCGGTCCAGTAGTTTTTGAGTTTAATCTTAACAAACAAACAAAATATAAAATATTTTTCTCTTTATAATATTAGTTTAGATTTACAAGATAGAGGGGTGCTAGTTGCACTAATCTCCCGATGCCCATGTTTGATATTCAATGCATAAAGTTTCAGAAATTTATTCTAAACTATGCTTATAACACAATGTTTAGATACTGGAATAAGTTATATTTGTTATCATCTGTGGTTTGTGAGAAAGAGTTGCTGTTTATGTTTAGCATATTGCATGTTATGGAAAATCCATGGAAAAGATACGAAATTCGAATGGTATTTTTAAATAAAAACCTAACACCCGTGCAAAGCCGTTATTTAGGTACAGATAAATATCACCCAAACAAAGTAGGTAGGTACAAGAAATAGTGCTTATCATACAAAGATTTGTTTTGGTTGAGAATCGAACCCACGATTTCCAGCTAAGCACTCAGAGTCACCAACCAGCAGACCAGCAGTCCGGCCAGTCTTACGAACACAAAGTAGGTAACATTTCTAGTTCTTTTATCAGAACGGGGAACAAACTACGAATGGCGGTTTGCATAACCATGACTCAAAGAGATAAGAAACGTCGGATAATGAGATAAGCAAAAAAAGCCAAATACGAGTACACAAAGTTTCATGTTGTTGTTTGTAAAGACGACGAGGACGAGACGAGAACGAGACGCGAAGCGGCAATATGTTTGTTATCATTTCCAAATTTCTTGCGATAATATTTTTTTAGTGGTTATTGGCCTAAGGCCCATGAAGTCCTTATAACATATAACGGTTTATTTTATACTAGCTGTTGCCCGCGGCTCCGCCCGCATGGATGTCGGTTATTGCTGCAAAAAGTTCCAGACCATAATCTATGTCTGTGCCAAATTTCATCCAGATCCGTTCAGTAGTTTTTACGTGAAAGAGTAACAAACATCCATCCATCCATTCATCCATTCTTAGAAACTTTCACATTTATAATATTAGTAAGGATTAGTAACATAAGATGCGAATTTTATTAACTAAATATAAGGTTGTCATTGTTCGAAATTCAAATTAGCTAAGATCGAATTTAAAGTGTCAGTGATATTTTTTTAAGTGAATACTTATTTTAGCAAGGTACGCATATTTTTAGATGAGGTAAAATCTCTGGATTCGCGACACCATTACGAGACGCAGCTTGATATATCCGAAAAATCTTTTTTTGACTGTCACGTTTTTAAAGCAAAGAGGTAATATATGCATGTACATATGTATAGCAGACCGCGAACGCGTCTAGATAAATAAATAAAAACATTTATTGCTATAAAATTTATAACAACTGTTTTTCCTAGTGTTTTCACTTCTGTCGGCACTCCCGGAGAGTTTTTTTTTTGTATATACAACTTAGTTGGCAAACAAGCTTACGGCCCGACTGATAATAAGTAGTTTCCGTAGCCTATGGACCATATGGACGCCTGCAATATCTACCAGGGCTTTAAGATGGAGTATCCCTGGGATAGGAAAATGTTGCTTTCAAAACACATACCTAAGTGAGCTCTGAAGACCTATCCTCACAGACAGGAACTCAACTACACCACTGTATGTAGTTATTTGGCTTCGTAGCTTATGAAACGAGTAGCTCAACAGTGTTCTACTTTTTTTTGTAAAAGATGAAAGCTAAAGCTATTTCGTGCCGCTCTCAAAGTCAAACTCATTTATTCATTTAGATCAAATCCATGATACTTATGAACGTCATTAAAACAAATGCCAGCATACTTTTTTCCTAAGGCCAATTCGCTGACTAGGGTTGGGCCTCGAGAAGAATTGGCAAGAAACTCGGGCCACTCTTTTTAATCGCCAGAGTATAACATTTACAATTTGGTATGACTTACAAAAGTGTTAACAAAAAGGAACAGCTCTGAACGCTGTGGAAATCTCAGGGTGGGAGAAACATATCAGATACGATTTAGGATCAGGTACGATTTAAGCAAGTTTACCCTACTGCGTATGAGTGCGTAGTGCGTTTGATTTGACACGGGCACAAAAAATTGTGTGATACAAATGTTTGTCCCGAGTCTAGGTGTACTATGTGTCCGTTAATTGTATGTTTTAAAAGTCCCCTGCGACACAGGGCTTGGTCACTAGTTCAAATTTTTCAAATTCAAAATCATTTATTCATATATGTAGATCACATTATGACACTTATGCAGGTCAATGAATGAAAATAAAATAGTGTGGGAGTTGTCAAAAAGAAGAATAAGGAATAACATATCTGATCCACCAACCGACATTAGACGTGTGTGAATGAGCTTTCTTGATACGGAAGAGTGGCCCGTGCCCAGTAGTGGGACATTGGAAATTATTGCATATCTACTAAATATCCTTTGTTTAAAAACTGAACTAAGTTGTTTTTGAAATGACTACGGTGAAGGTAGTTTAGTGGGTGTAAAAGTTTGTGAAAGCTACGACCTTGCTACGAGGCGTAGCATACCCGTAGCGCTCCTAACTTATTATTTTGGTTGTAACTTATACAGCTTAAGTTTAACTTACTTCATATATGTATATACTCATATTATAATTGCGAAACTTTCGATGGTTAAATAGATGGATGGATGTATGTATGTACTCACATACATACATCCATCCATCTATTTGTTATGTTGTATATTTTGTTTGTTACTCAATCACACAAAAACGACTGAATGGATATGGATGAAATTTGGCACAGAGATTTAATCCCGAAATATAGACTTCCCATAGGATAGCGAGGGTGAAGCAGCAAGCGGAAACTAATTAATAATATGTGCAAGATAAGTTTAGAATTATCTTTTTATTCATTGCAACGATATGCACTATGTTTAAAAAAGTAGATAGATAGAATATTTTTTATTGTACACCACATAAGTACTAAAACTAATTACAAGAAGAATTAACTAAACACACAAATAAGTATGTACAATGGGCGGTCTTATCGCTAAGAGCGATCTCTTCCAGACAACCTTAGGATGGACTTATTGATAGAGGAGATGTAAAAAGTAGTGCATTATAAAGAGATGGAAATCGCAACAAATCAATGGCTGCCCTAGCTGTTGGTCTAGTGGTAATTTAACCTGAATGCTTAGCCTCCTGGGTTGCAATTACTCCTAGATTTTCATAGGGATGCGTTTTCTATACAATATACTCCGTTCGTTTTAAGTGAAATTCGTAACTTCAGGCCGGCCGTATGCTTGTTTTACACCCAAATAGTATAGTAATAAATAAAAAAAACATGCGGGGCAGTCTTTGGGGACTGCCGATAGAATTGAAAAGTAACTAGTGCATTGTATCGTCGAGCTATTAGATAATTATTTTTGAATATGGAAAGCGTTCAGTGACGTTGACGTGAGTTCCATAATTTTTAACCGACTTCAAAAAGAGGAGGTTATCAATTCGTGTGTATTTTTTTTTTTTTTTTTTTTTTTTTTTTTTTTTTTTTTTTTTCAGCGTTTGTTACCGCATAACTCCGTCATTTATGGACCGATTTGAAAAATTCTTTTTTTGTCTGACTGGACATACTTCCAGTTTGGTCCCATTATCATCAAAAGAAAGTTCCGATGATGGGATCCATGAGGAATTGAGGGAACTCCTCAAAAGTTATAGGCACACATATTTTTCAATATTTTTAACAACTAATCAATCATTTGCATTCAGAAAGTGTAATTTGGTGAAGTAAAACTGATGAAGAAGACCACAGATGGCCATCTGAACTTTTCAATAATAAGTATTTTACTGATGGCGATTAGATAAGTTTCGGTTATTGTTGCTAAGCAACTATTAATAAGAAATAATGACGTGAATGAATTGAGCGCGGATTGCACAGATTAAATATTGTTTTTAATACCTACTTGACCTGTGTTCAGCCCGACGCTCAGTCGATTTTATTCGATCGTAACAAACAAATATCCGAAAATTTTACAACTTGCCGTACTGAAGTCGGTTTTTTTTTGTTAAAATTATTGTTTACCCAAAAAGTGCTCAGAAGCCTAAAGAATTCACTTCAAAAAATAACATAGTACAGGCTCTGCCTAGTTCGGCATCATACATATGGCCGTATGTGATTTGTCCTAAGTTCTTATATTAAACCTTCACTTCTGCTCCCCTTCAAGGTAAATTTCGTGACGCTATGTTATGATTTATATTCTTAAAATAATTGTTATCACAGTCAAGTCATTGACAATTGAAATACATAATAAATGATGAGTAATGAACAGTCTTCCTTATAAACAAGCTTGAATGAATGCCTGAATCATAATATTTTGATCCTTGTATGACTAATAATGTAGGTATGAGCAATTTTAGAAATTAAACGGCAAATTAGTAAATTTATTTATAAATTGCTTTCTATCTAGTGATAACCCTTACGTTATCATCATGGTACCATAGTACCTATAGACTGAAATACAGGAAATTAAGAGACTTGAACTGCTTAGTTGATTCAGCGGTTTAAGTGGTTACTTCGTCATTTACCGGCGTGTTGTGGTTTCGAACCCACAACACGTACTAGCGAGGAAGCCCATCTGGGGAAAGATCTCCACCTTACATAAGACCACAATCAAATAACTCCACACAGCGGTGTAGTTGTATTCCTGTTTGTGAGTACAAGTCTCCAGCGCTCATTAAGGGATATGTTTTGAAAGAGTCGTTCTCCTATCTTAGGGATACTTTTCCATCTTAAAGGCCTCATGTAAAAAAATAGGTCGGCAACACGTAAGTGATACGTTCGGTATTGCAAGAGTCCAGGTGCTTACCATCAGGCGGGTCGAATGCATGCATCTCACATTTATAGTAGCGAAAATATTATTGCACTCTGTCTTTGTCTACAGTAATTGTAAATAGATATAATTGTTCAAATAAAACAATTAAACTTACCTCTTGAATGTAGAGATCCTCGTTATTAGAAGCTGAATCAACCAAGTAGCTGTCTTGACACGGTCTCACGTACAGGTAGAAGAAATGCTCATGAGCCACTACACCCGTCAGCTCTTGGCCTTTATACACAGGTGGGCTGAACGGATTTATAGCCGAGGAGCTCGTCTCATTACACGACATGCTAATAAACGCACTGCCTTTTCTACAACATCGATGTACACATATACGTCCGATGCAAGGACAACCAAGTCGTGATGTTATACCGTCTTCTTCCACCTCGTACCATGTAGCACTAGTATACTCCAACCCTTCGTGAAATACCGAACCATTTCCAAGCACAACTCCATTAGTAATGTTTAAACTTTGTACCCTGGTACAGGGATTACAATTTACACCAACTATTATAAGAATATTTACTACAATCAACAAAACATTCTTCATTTTGAAAACTTTTTCACTTCTCGGTAAATAATTTTATGATTTCATATAATTTTAAACGAATTATAGGAGTTTATCACGGTACGAGTGTTTATTATCTTTGCACTAGTGAGGTAATTGGATGTATCATTTTTATATGATAAGAGATAAGAGAGCGTTTAGCGGTTTGTTAGAGCAGCAAGGAGGCGTGCTGTAATCGCGAGGTTTGTGTCCCGACTGTCGCTGTTTGCGGAAAACCCTAGGGTTAGCACCTAGCGCGTCCGCTTCACCTCCAACCAAAGATGCCTTTAGCCCAACACTATCAAGGTACGGGTTTATGTAATTTGCTTATTTGTAATTAGGTAGATACTTATATTTTTTTTATGCAGAGGAATTTTATGACGCCTAAACGTTTTATTTCATTAATTAGGTTTCTGTATTAAGGTTTAGTTAGTTTAAATAGGTTTTAATATTATTCTTGTGTATATATATCATAGTCATAATGATTTAATAAATATTTTAATAGACTTAACACTATGTCGTTTATTTAAACTAAACGTTATATATATATATATATATATATATATATATATATATATATATATATCTCTCTCTCTCTCTCTCTAAAATAACTATAATATTAATTATATATTAGTATAGATAACTTGATGAAAAAAACTTGATAGAAACTTTAAATAAATATTTAAAGTTTCTATCTATAAGTTTTATTAATTAATGGTATCTAAACGAATGCTATATATTATATACAAGAATAATATTAAAAACTTATTTATCCAAAGAAGCCCTTAAAAATGTCACGTCTGTTAGGGATTTAGGTGTGATACTGGACAATAAACTTCATCTCGATCAGCATATAGATAAAATTGTTGCCAATGTACGGCTGTGTCATGAGATCTAACATCGATTTCAAAAAATAAGTACCTACGTCCAATTGTACAAAGCCCTCATTAGGTCACAACTTGAGTATGCTGATGTGATATGGAACCCCCTTTACATGAAATACATAGACAGTTTGGAAAGAGTAAAGCGGAAGTTTGTTAAGACGATTCAATATCGCTGTCGCGTAATTTATCTACACGTGAATGTCAAAATAACAACAACCATAATCTTTGGGATTTTAAGTCTAGACGTCTTTTTTTAGAAACAATGTTTCTTTATGATTTGTGCAGTAACAGCTATATGATTGCTCAGACATTACTAACAAACTGTGTTATATTGTTCCTAGAATAAGGTGTAAGGTGCGCGCACAACCACTTTTTGCGGTTTCTTCGTGTCGTTCTAACGCAGGTGTCCGCGCACCTCTGCGTCGAATTACTGATAATTATAATTTTACCGACATAGATATTTTTTCACTGTCTACTGCAAAATTTAGAACTTAAAAATTCAAAGAGAGTTTAATGTTACAATAATGTATACTGTATTAGATACTTTTCCTTTTTATTATTTATTTTACTTTTAGTTTAAATGTATTTAAATTAACTTTTTGTACCTATATTTTTTTAGGCCCATATTAATTGACTACGACTGATCGACGCTTCTCGTGATCAGAGGGCTGGCTTGTTTCTCGCACAGAGAATAAGCATTGCCATTCAACGTGGCAATGCCGCCAGCCTTCTGGGCACGTTCCCAGTGGACAGTGATGTTGAGGAATATTTTGACGCTTAAACAACAGTCTTCATTTGTATTATGTTTTTCCTTTTTTAGTATTTATGTTTAAATTAGTTTTTCATATTTAGGTTTAGTTAGTTTAAATAAGTTTCTAATATTATTCTTGTATATATAGATTAAAAACTAAATAAATGTTATAATTATCATATTGTAAATTGGTTCACTCTAGATTTTTAGTTTAGAATTATCACTACATATAACAATACGTGAATATTGTTGTGAGCTACACATGTGTACATAATACTTTGTTAAAACTATTTAAGTAAGATTATTGTGTAACTGTTTGGTATCCCTAAATAAATAAATAAATAATTTAAACTAACTAAACCTAAATATGAAAAACTAATTAATTAAATAAAAGGCAATAGTTTAGGCGTCATAATATTCCTCCGAATCACTGTCAACCGGAAAAGTGCCCAAAAGGCTGGCGGCATTGCCACTTTGAATGACAATGCTGATTCTCTGTGCAAGAAACAGGACCAGCCTTTTGGTCGCGCGTGTCGATCAGTTGCTTCGCTATTTCCCTAAAAAGAAAGCGGACGCTCGGACCCCATGAACCTCGACCCCAAACGGCTCAAATACGTAATTACCAATTAAGTTACAGTATTTGCGTCGTTTAACGGCCTCAGCAGCTGCAGCAACAGCGCCAGCCGAATCCGCTGTACTCGGAAGATGTGATGGCGCAAGGGTATCGACGCACGTTGCGTCCCACATCAAAGGCCTACCCATGTTCCAAGGCAATAACGTCAAACCGTCAGGTCTCTTCCCATCGTCAAACCATTTGGCTAAAGTACGGATGGAACGCCGGCGGTGATAAGAGTACGACGGATAATGTCATTCAGTTGGGCTTGCCTTGAGATATAGCCTGCACTCCTGCTGCAGGACAAGCCATGGTGTCCGAGGCTGTCGACGGCATCTCCACAGTGACACTGATGCAGAGAAACACACGGAGCACCTAAACGAAGGCAAGTGGCGAGCCGGAACGTCGTGTCGTCCATCATAGTGCCTATGTTGGGCGACAGAAGTGCCTGTAGCCATTGACCTGACTCCCGTTCACCCACAGCCAGCAAACAGGCGCGCTCAGCAGCACTGGAAGCTGTAGAAATAAGATTTTTTCTTACCAAGTTGCAGAGCGGCCCGTACCACTGTTTCTGACAGAACAGTTTTCCAAGCGTTCACTGCATCGGTCTTGCACGACACTTCCAAATCAACCAGTGTAGATTTTCCTAGTTTAATCTTCCATGCTGTGGACCGAGGATAGGAACGCTGGTAAACTAACATCAGAAATTTTGCGAACGCCGAGGCCACCATAACTCCACGTGACACAAGGCCTTTTTTTCTAGAATGAGAGATTTTAATTTTTTTTCTTATTCGTGTCGCTCTTGGTAGGACAGTCGTGTTCACGATGATTGTTTCACGATGGCTGATGTAGCTCGCCTTACGTTGTCTCGCCAATTACTTCTGTGATGGACAGTTTGGCGCACTCACTATTGACGATTTAATGAGATCTGTTTACCGCATTGGTGCTTTCCGATTGGTCTATTACGTTAAAAAAGAGTTATAACATCGTTAATAGTTTCCACAACAAACATTTTTAAATAGATCGTGCCTATGCACAGTGTGCATGCATGTAGTATTGCTATTTACAAAATAAACTAAACTGTAAGACGCAGCGTAGGCAGGTCTCCAATAAGGTGGACCTCTAACAAAGACGACCTGGTAAAGATTGCAGGCAGCCGATAGACAAGGTCACCTCAGAATCGAATGCTGTGAAAATCCTTGGGAGGCCTAAGAACAGCAGCTTTCGGCTTCTTAGATGATAATGAAGATGAACAAATTTTCCTACAAGATTATTGCCCTTTTCGTAGGTAAGTTTTTTATAAAAATACTTGAACACTGGACAAAAATCGATCTGGAGGGTATTTTTATTGATGTATTTATCCTTAGAACTATAAAGCATCCTGTGCTAAAAATAATTGTCATAGATAGTATAAGGTTATATACCTTATACTATCTATGACAATTATTTTTAGGTAGGTTAACAAACAAAATAACAAGCAATAACAATATTAAAAATAATACTTGCTATGAATTTTTGTAATCCAGGACTCCAGGAGAATAGCTAGTTTATAATTTAACTCAATTGCCATATATACAAGAAAAATAGAAAGAAAACGCTTTTAATTATTCTAAAAGTCAAGTCAGAGAAAACATTTTATGAAAAGCTATGTTATTAACTTTCTACAAGTAGCGACATCTAGGTTATACATGTTGGAAATATTTTCAAATCATGTTATCAGAGTATAAAACTTCTAAGTCGACAGATGGCGGTAATATCCAAACAAAATTTATTGCATACAATTCGTTTGTAATTATACATTTATTTAATAAACGAATAATAAACAAAAACTTATTTCTTGACAAAAATGAAGCTAAATCGCTTCATTCATGTAAAGGGTTGGTACGTCTAGAAATAAAATGGTGAAAGAACTTACAGACCGTTTGCATACCACCCAAATGTATAAAAGGTGGATGGAAATGGCTGCATTAAATGTTTTTTTTAAATTTGTGTTTTCTGTATTTTTATTTATTTATTATTATTTTAATTTAATTATTATTATAATTTTGTATGGATTTATGTGTCTAGAAACAAAGGATTATTATCTATTATTAATAGAATAACAATTTTTGCCTCTCACTGTTGCATAAGTGTGGTCAAATCTGCAGTGTTTGGAAGTCACCGCTTTAAATTGTTTTGTCCTTGGTTTTGTCTATATCATAGACAGAGAAGTTAAGGTTTTCTGTCTACGGTCTATATCTATGAATTCCCACAGAAGTATCATTCTTATTAAAGTAGTTTCTCAAAAAAAAATGAAAGTAGTGTAAATGAAACCATTTCTTGACAAAAAATACAGTATTAATCTACAAGATTCCATATTCTATATAGCAATGTAGGTAGTCTATGAAGCGGGAGTTCCCTGAAATGCGCAGCGAAGTGCAGCAGCCAGCGAGCGAGAGCGAGAGGTCAGACAGACCGACAGACGGAGAGATGAGACCACAGACATTTCTGTGGATGAGACGATAGAATCTTATAAAAGGCCACGTCATGTATTTCACTTTGGCACGAGCTCAGAATACATACTAGTATACGTACAAGTCTTGTTCTTGACTATAGTGAGTGACAGTGAAACTAAATTTTCATTTAACCGGTGAGTATTTAGAACAATGGGTATCAATTAAATCCGTAATTCGTCTGTTGTTAAATCCCTCTTTGCACCGGTGTAGTTTTACCTAGCCATTTTGTACAAATTCAATACAAAAACCTGTTTATTGCTCTTTCTATTAGTGAAAGCCGTATCAAACAAAACCCGTGACTCAGAAGAAGTACCTAAGCGGAGAAACAGGATATATGTTATTATTGATTATTGATTAATGATTAGGTAGTCCTTATTTCGAAAACAAACCTCGAATGTAAGCCTCGTTACGTAGGTACCTACAGTAAATAGGTAGGTAGGTACTGTAGGTCATAATAAAATAATCGATTTCAGTTCTAATTAACGTACCTACTTTATTATATATTTTTATTAAGTACCAAGTAGAATAGATTAAAAATGATCTTTTTGTTAAAGTAGGTAATCTAACTTACACATATATGTTTAAGAAGGGTTACGTCCGTTGAACCTATACCGCTTCCGCACGTAGGCGTACTTAAAATACCTAGTTCCTTTATACTTTACTAGCCAACCTCATTGGATAAAAAACCTTTGTGGTTTTTGGTTGCTATAATTGTATATTTTGTAAAAACCTTAAATAAATTTTTAAAAAAAGAGTGATTCTATAGGTAAATAACCCCAGCAAAGTAGGTCCTTTTTAAAGGACTACTACTGCAGGTTTTAACCTGCCGTAGTAGTGACTGATGACTTACGCTGCAGATAATAAAATGTATTTAAAATTAATGTTTCAGAAACCATGGGGTTCCTCGCGGCTCTTGCAGTAAACGTGATCGGAGGTGCAGTGATATATGGGACGGGTGGACTGCTGGCCCCTGTCGTGGGACCGATGATGGGGTTTAGCAGCGCCGGCATAGTAGCTGGATCTGCGGCAGCCTCAGCGCAGGCCTACTACGGGAATGTGGTTGCTGGGAGCATCATCTCACAATTGACTTCTGTGGCTATGCTCGCACCTACACCATAGGTATGTTTAAGTAGCTTAAGTGGCGGGCGTGTTGTAGTGGTCAGTTAACCTGACCTCTAAGCCAAAGCCGTGGATTCTACTGTCAAGTCTACGTGTGATTAGCAAAATTCTTTGTGTGATTATTTGGAAAACGAACAGCTAATACAGTCTAATAAAATTTGACAGTAAGTAGTAAGTACCTAACACAGCTGATTAATTAATAGGATTTCACTAGGATGATGGGCATTTTTTTTTTGTTGCAAGAAAAATATCAGCAGTAAACAATAAAAGGAAGATAAAATTATATGCATATACTTATTTATATAAGCATTTTACTATATGTATAATTGCCCCCCGCATATGTTTACATAATAGTCGTGGAATATAACACTATTTTGTTTGTTTCAGGTCCAAATTAAGTAAATACTATTTACTGAACGTCGCGTCGTGTCCGCATTCTACGCACGTCTCATGTAATAAAGTTTACAGATATATATATTTTGACTTTAATTTGTTCTACTTATACATGTTCCTTGCCATCCATGTAACTAGTAAACCATATGTTAGTAGGTACTGGGATTATTAGTTCCATGCTAGAATGATTTAATCACTGTAACTACATCGTTCTAAGTTCGATGCTTTTAGCAGCCTTGAATAGAACCATGTCAAATATTATAGAGATATATGAATAAAATTATGAAACGTATTTATGAATGCCGGGTGTAATTTAAGAATATCCGACAGTGGTAAAAGCAGGTTCTAGGGATTAAAAAAACAAATTTAAAAGAAAAAGAAAATTGCAGATTTTAATGTATTTATTATGACTTAGAGTGCAGGTTGTAGTAGAGGCCCTTACGGTCGAGCAGTTCCTGGTGCGTGCCCACCTCCTCGATGCGGCCGTGGCTGAGCACGCACAGGAGATGCGCGTCACGCACCGTGCTGAGCCGGTGCGCGATCGTCACGCACGTGCGGGCCGCGCACGCCGCGTCCAGCGCCGCCTGCACCACCTGCGCGCGGGCCACGGGGGGTTATCTCAACTAAGTAGGAGGCATACCAATTGCAAATAGTGGATTATTTGCTTACAACTACTAGGGAAGAGCGTGTTGTGCGGTATATTGACGGAAGTGGTGGTTACCGAACAATCCGTTGCAGCATAGGTAGATGCATCGGTGCGGTCTGCCACGTAAATAAAGCAAATCAACCACTTACCACTTACTCATAAATTAGCAAGCACGCAGATAGCTTGCGAATACCTCAACGCCATGGTCGTCGGGTCACATTCACAATATCAAAATAAATATTATGACACAGCTATACTTAGGCAGTTTCACTTTCAGGCAATCAGGCTTTTCGTGCTGTTTGTAACTTGAATGTGAGGATGCTGTGATGTATTTTTTCCTTGCTCTATACCTTTTCACTCTCAGTATCCAAGGCACTCGTCGCTTCGTCCAGCAATAGAATCTTTGGCCGACGTATCAGTGCTCTAGCAATAGCAACTCTCTGCTTCTGCCCCCCTGATAACTGCAATCCCTTTGGACCAATGTTCGTTTCATAACCCTATGTAAGAAAAAAAAGTTATGAAAATACCCAGAAATAATATTTCTAAACTGACCGTGGGGAGTCAGTAGTAGAAATATAGGGCACCTATATATAATAATATAATATAGGTGCCCTTGGCAAGCGTATATCAGACTACGAACATTTGTAGGTTTAACACCAACATCGTATCGACCACACAAGTACTGTAATAGATAGACACGTCTAAATCTTCGATCAAAAACGTCTAATATTTGATTTCATGCAAAGAAAAAAGAAAATCTATGAGCATTTTATCTCATAGATTTTCTAAGCGGTACATTCTAATAAGTCGCAAAATTATATTTTACTATAAGTTCCTATGCTTATACATTTCACCGGACAATAACAAGAATCGTAAGTTGATCAATTTTCGAGGAAGTTGATCAACTTTCGGAATATAACAAACGGTAGTTGAAATGTATTAGGTATTTAACGCATTGAATTTTAGTCAATTGATCAACTTACGGTACCTGGCGGTAATTTAATAAATCACTATTTTGCTACAAGTAAAATCATCCACAAATGAACCAATCGTTGCTCAGTGTACTATTTAACGGTACACAATTACCCGTCATTTAATACACTGTTCTCTGATTGGTCGACGGCATTAATTACAAGCATTTGGCAAGTGTTTATTCATAGAGTTAACAAACACTTAGATATGTTATTTTAATAATGATATTTTAGAGATAGAGGAAAAAAACCTAAACTAAAAAATTTGTAAGATTGTATTCTTCTATTATTTAAATAACATTTGTGATTTTTTTACTTGAAGCGGTGTAAAAGTACGTGAGTCGTTTAACCAATCAACGCACACCTCGCCTTCGTCGGATGATTTAACGGCAAGACGCCGTCAATTAATCAATTTACTTAAATACATACGTTAAATAATACATTTTCAACTGCCGTTTATTATTTTCCGAGAGTTGATCAACTACCTGGGAAATTGATCAACTTACGATTCTTGTTATTTTCCTGTGACACATCATAATAAAATGCGTGACAATGTTGTTTTCAGAGTGAGATTACGTTTATATCTAGATGACTAGCCAGATATCTTGTGATGATCAGACATTTATTTGAGGTCTCAAATAATATGGCCTTTAATTATATGCAACCTGGTCCTGACCCTTGGGTCAGGACCAGGTTGCATATAATTAAAGGCAAGAGGTGTAGGTTATATCTTGATATAACCTACACCTCTAATTAGGTATCCTATTGGAAGAATATACCTAGTGCAATGAAAGTTCTGTGTTAAGAAACGACCGTGGTTCAATCGGCCTTGTAGAGAAGCTAGTCTTCTTAAACAAGCTGCCTACAGGGCTTGGACTGCGGCTCGAGTTCAAAAGGATCCCAGCGTCTCTGATGTGAAACGCAAACTAAATGCTGCCTCGAGGGCCAGTAAAAGAGTAATTGCCAGGGCCAAATTCGAATTCGTCGGCAGAATTGGTGAGCGGCTAGCAAGCCATCCCTCTGGGAGTCGTGCTTTCTGGTCGCTTGCGAAGGCTGCCGAGGGAAACTTTTGTCGGTCGTCCTTGCCCCCACTACGGAAGCCGGACAATAATTTGGCCTATAGTGCAAAGGAGAAAGCTGATCTTTTGGGTGCTCTCTTTGCCTCTAACTCAACTTTGAACGACAGAGAAGCCGTACCGCCCACGATTCCGTGGTGTGGTATCGCCATGCCGGAAATCAGCATAACATAGCGTGAGGTCCGGCGGGAGTTGCTATCTCTTGACGTTCATAAGTCGAGTGGGCCAGACGGCATACCGGCAGTGGTGCTAAAGCAGTGTGCCCCTGAGCTTTGTCCTGTATTAACGCGTCTTTTCGGACTCTCGTACAACAGTAGGCGAGTTCCGTCTTCGTGGAAGACCGCCAATGTGCATCCGGTGCCCAAAAAGGGCGATAGAACAGACCCGTCGAATTACAGGCCTATAGCTATAACCTCCCTTCTCTCGAAGGTGATGGAGCGAATTATAAACCGGCGGCTCTTGGGATACCTAGAGGATCACGAGTTAATTAGCGACCGACAGTACGGCTTTCGCCACAGTCGCTCAACGGGTGATCTTCTAGTGTATCTCACGCACCGCTGGGCTCTAGCCATCGAGAGTCAAGGTGAGGCGTTGGCGGTCAGCCTAGATATAGCTAAGGCGTTCGATCGGGTCTGGCACCGGAGTCTTCTATCGAAGCTACCATCATACGGACTCCCCGAGGGACTATGCGAATGGATTGCCAGCTTTTTGTCCAGCAGAAGCATACAAACTGTCGTTGACGGTTGTTGCTCGGATCGCCTGGACATCAATGCTGGCGTACCGCAAGGCTCTGTGCTGTCCCCGACGTTGTTTTTGCTGCATATAAATGACATGTTGTCTATCGACGACATTCATTGCTATGCAGACGACAGCACCGGGGATACTTTTTACACAGGCCGCGCAAATATCCCTCGTTCCACTGTGGATGAAAGTCGCGAAAAACTTGTGTCTGAAATCAGTAGCACTCTTTCCAGAGTCCCTGATTGGGGACGACTAAATTTAGTCCAATTCAACCCCACTAAGACACAAGTTTGCGCGTTCACCGCTAAGAAAGCCCCATTTGCTATGGCTCCACGATTCCAAGACACAGCCCTTACAATATCCAAGAGCATTGGGATCCTCGGCGTCGACATCTCCAGCGACGTCCAGTTCCGCCATTACTTGGAAGACAAGGCTAAGCTGGCATCTAGAAAGCTAGGTGTGCTCAACAGGGCAAAGTGGAACTTCACCGCGGGCCAAAGACTGCTGCTCTACAAAGCGCAAGTCCGGCCCCACATGGAGTACTGCTGCCACCTTTGGGCGGGAGCACCTGGATACCAGCTTGGACCATTTGAATCCATCCAAAAACGCGCTGTGAGGATTGTTGACGATCCCAAGCTCACAGGCGGTATTGATCCACTAAGTCTCAGGAGAGACTTCGCCTCCTTGTGTGTATTCTACCGCCTGTACAATGGGCTGTGTTCTGAGGAATTGTTCGAGATGATGCCCACGGCCTCATTTTATCAACGCACCTCTCGCCACCGACAGGGAGTTCATCCTCACATCCTTGCACCTCAAACATGCCGTACAGTAAGATTCCAGAGCAATTTCTTACCACGTACGATAAGGTTGTGGAATGAGCTCCCTGCCGAGGTTTTCCCAAGAGACTATAGCATGGGGTTCTTCAAGAAAGGAGTTATAAGGTTTTTAAAGGGTCGGCAACGCGTGAGTGACACCCCTGGTGTTGCAAACATCCATAGGCTTCGGTAACTGCTTACCATCAGGCGGGCCGTATGCTTGTTTGCCACCTTGGTAGTATAAAAAAAAAAAAAAAAAAATCGAAAATAATAATGAAAACTCATACCAATGGCAAGGAGATAATAAAGTCGTGTATGTTGGCTTGTTGAGCGGCTTCGACGATATCTTGATGTGAGGGTGAATTTTTATAGTCCCCATATGCGATGTTCTCCTCAATACTGTAGTCGAAGAGCACCGGCTCCTGCGAGACCAGACCAAACGTACGCCGCGCCTCCGCCATGCTGATCCAGGGCAGCGGCGTGCCATCCAGACACTGACATTACATAAATTAATGGGTTTAATTTATGTATAGTGTGTGTGAACGTATAGAGGTGGATAAATGAGAGCCATAAGTTCCACACAATATAAGTTATTTATAAACATAAATGTACGTGTATTTATACAATAATAAATGATGTATCGGCAATATCTCCGATACATATTGGTGGGGAGTACGTGGAAGTAACTACGTGATATTATCTAAATACTCATTACTGCTGAGCCCACAGTGTGTATGTATTTAAAATCAGTTGTCTGGTTACCATAGTACAGGCTCTGCTTAGTTTGAGACCAGATAGCGATGTGTAAGTTGTCCAAAAATATTATTATTAAATATACATTTCTACTTTATGCAATTAAAATTTCGAACGTCAACTTCCTATGATATTCTCAAAAGTTTTAAATACGGCTTGCTTAACGCCTATGCTACTTAGTATTTAGAGAGGACATACAAAGCTTTTTAGTATAGAAATATATATCTAGGCAATTTCAATTAGTAGCTTAGTGAGCAAAACCATGGGATACTGAATAGGGAGGGGTTTGCGGATATAATCTTAGAATAGCTTGAAGTGTATCTATAATTTATAATTAATAGCTTAGTGAGCAAAACCATGGGATACTGAATAGGGAGGGGTTTGAGGATATAATCTTAGAATAGCTTGAAGTGTATCTATAATTTATAATTAATAGCTTAGTGAGCAAAACCATGGGATACTGAATAGGGAGGGGTTTGAGGATATAATCTTAGAATAGCTTGAAGTGTATCTATAATTTATAATTAATAGCTTAGTGAGCAAAACCATGGGATACTGAATAGGGAGGGGTTTGAGGATATAATCTTAGAATAGCTTGAAGTGTATCTATAATTTATAATTAATAGCTTAGTGAGCAAAACCATGGGATACTGAATAGGGAGGGGTTTGAGGATATAATCTTAGAATAGCTTGAAGTGTATCTATAATTTATAATTAATAGCTTAGTGAGCAAAACCATGGGATACTGAATAGGGAGGGGTTTGAGGATATAATCTTAGAATAGCTTGAAGTGTATCTATAATTTATAATTAATAGCTTAGTGAGCAAAACCATGGGATACTGAATAGGGAGGGGTTTGAGAATATAATCTTAGAATAGCTTGAAGTGTATCTATAATTTATAATTAATAGCTTAGTGAGCAAAACCATGGGATACTGAATAGGGAGGGGTTTGAGGATATAATCTTAGAATAGCTTGAAGTGTATCTATAATTTATAATTAATAGCTTAGTGAGCAAAACCATGGGATACTGAATAGGGAGGGGTTTGAGGATATAATCTTAGAGTAGCTTGAAGTGTATCACCGTTATCCAGCTTCTGAACCCGTTGTACAAATTTGAAGCAGGCTTGACCAAAAAGGCCCTTAAAATTGATTTAAATAGAACGCCGCCCAAATTGTTTACATAGTCAATGGCTTTATTTTTTTATACCGTCAGAGTCAGCAAATAAGCATCGGTACCTACCTACAACCTGCCCGACAGTAAATGGCCTATGTGGCCACTTACTGTGGCCATTAGGCACTTATTATAATAGCCAGCAAACAACAAATCTTGACAAATTACAGTGCCGCACATGCACATACCTATGTATGTGCAGCACAACAATTACAAAATAAATGTAATTTTTAATAAAGATAGCTATTTAATAGTGGGCAATATTATTATCAAAAGTTTACATGCGCAAACTTTCACACACTAGTTCCACTGGCCTAAGAGCCAGTAACGTTTTTACTTTTGTCATTTCATAAGTAAGCCACGAAAATTGGCACACTAACTCTTCTATACATTGTCATGTAGAATAATAAACTGCTCTTCTGGCAACCCTCTGCGGCCGGACAAAGATGGTAAGAAATAAAGTTTAATTTAGTTATAGTATCAGTCCTAAAAAAATTTGTATAATAATAATATGATATTGGCACTATTCTCTATATAGAAAAATTATTGCCAGAACATTTCTGACCCTCCTACCACCAGAACGCTGTAAATATGTATAAAAATAAAGTACAATTTTGTCATTTCATCAGTGTTGAATGGTTTACAGAATTATTGGAAATATATGTAGGATATGTTATAATTTCAAACGTCAGAACAAAACTCCATGACCAACTATTACCTAACTATCAGTACGATAGTTAGTGTGCCAATTTTCATGACTTATAAAATGACAAAAGTAAAAACGTAACTGGCTCTCCCACCACACTACTTACGCCGACTTTTGTTTATAAGATGTTTGCTGGTAGATAGGTACCAGCCGACTCTGTTGATATAAAACAAATGATTCTTATATTACCTATAACTAATGACTGCTAACCACTTCTCCTTTGTCAGGGTCGTAGAACCTCTGTAGCAGTTGTATTACTGTGCTTTTCCCACACCCACTGCGGCCAACCAGGGCAATAGTCTTGCCATTCTCGATCTGCAAATTGTAGCTTAGCAGTCGGTTTGGTATTCGATAAGTCTTAAAGGCATATCTTATTATGGTGTTTATATAAAAGTCAGAGAATCTAGTTCAGAAGAGCTAAACAAATTTATAACGTGTACACAAGGCAATGGAAATACGTATACAAGGCCGCTATATAATAATGAGTTGTTTTTTTAATAATGATCGTGCACGCTGTTTCTACGGCGAAGGGTGCGGGTGATTCCTACGTTGTTGAGGGACTTAAAAACTCCGATCCCCCAACCGCTTCATTTATTTTGAGTGGTTTAACATACCTGTAGATCAATGCCACGGAGCACCTGAACACCAGGTCTTGTAGGGTATTTGAATTCTACTTCCTTTAGGCTCGCCTGTCCTCTAGATTCCTGTATAAAAAATCAGAATGTGGTTGATCATGCATTTTTTATGAATAACTAGTGGCCCGCCCCGACTTGGCCCGAGTTAAACTATTTTCAGCTCAACTTTTTAAATTTATTTTATTCATAAGAACCTTCTCCTGACATTAACAAACATACCAAAAAAAATAATTAGCGAAATCGGTTCAGCTGTTCTCGAGATTTGAGCTTAGCAACACATTCAGCGATTCATTTTTATATTATATTTGAAAACAAATTGTAACTGAAAATAGGTTCCATGTTATTTTAAACGCGAAACATTTACTAGGAGAAGAACATCGACTAAGTTACCGACCTGTTTGTCAGAACCGACGTTTATGCATGAAGTGGTCGATGAAGCGAAAGAAGTATGTCCGGATCAAAGCTATTGGCGTACCATGGTCTCTGGTACCTACCTTACTGGGAGACCAGAGATATAAGGAGCATGTAGGTACACTACAAAATACTTATACTTTAAAAATTCAACCAAAATAATAAATATGCTAACAAAAGGAGATACGAGAGGTGGATCAGGATCAGACATCTGAGGCTTGGTGTTGAGCAGAGCCATTATCCTGGACGCCGCACTCACTCCTTTCTGGAACTCTGGAGTGTAGATAAATGCGTTCTGCGCCTGCCCCGAAGCCATTTGCAGAGATTGTGTCGTTCTAAATCAAGACGATAGCATAATATTACGATTGGCAATATGCCAACTGTTAGTTACAATATTGACTCATAATGTATGTTGCTCGACAGCTCCGCCTACGTGGATGTCGGTTATCACGTCAAAGAGTTAATCACTTTCTTTTTATTTTTAATGACAACTTCTGCGCTAGGGAACGCGCCTCTTCGCAGGAAACTCTAAAGATATATAAATTCCGGACACAAAATACATTTAAACGCTTTACAATAAATATTTATGGACCAAACTAAGTTTTGGCTTGCGTGGAGATCTTCTTCTTCTTCTTATCGTTTGGTTAGTGGCCAACCTGGTGACAGAGTTATTTAGATCGCCCATATTTAAGCCTCTGTCGTGATCTAACTACTACGTGTTCTACTGTTAACAGTCGGGACCACAGAAATAGATCGAGATAGAATGGTGATAAACACATTTCTGCATATGTTTCGCGCGTGCCCACAGAAATAGATCGAGATAGAATGATGATAAACACATGTCTGCATATATTTCGCGCGTGCCACTATTTCAACAAGCCACACCCACTTTGCGGGTCAACCAGTTTAAGCGAGCCCGAAGTAGTGAGGAGACACATTTACCCAATTGTCGACAGCCATCTATGCAACGTGGGGTGTTGAAGTACCTATTTATTTTTACGTAATAAATTGTATTTTTTGTCATACATAAATGAAAACAATTAATTACGTGTTATTACTTAAATATTATTAAGGTACCTATAATAATAGAAAAGTAAAACTCATTACTTTAATTAAAACGTAAATTTAACTGAATGTTTTAGATAAGTAACAAATATAACTACATATTTTAGATAAGTTACATTACCAATTCATTTTTTTATAACAATTTTTAAAAGTTCCTTAATATGATGACTATGCCAAAAAAGTATGGGCGCTTTTACGTTATGTTTCTATGGCAAACAGGTATCTATAATAGGTATATATACCTACTTTAATTTACGTTGTCAAAATTAAAAGGATTTTAATTTTAAACTAAAGTTGTCTAACATTTACTTTATAGTTTTTCGTCATAAAATAACTTTATTATTGAAAATCGATGTAATGCATGCTTAAAACCAATTTCATTTAAAATGTTACGTAAATCTCAAAGAGAATATAATAAATAAACAGATGAGCTAAGATCATGTGTTCTTTGTATAAATAATTTGTTTATCGATAAATACAACGACTGTGACGACACGTTGCGTCAATCTCTAGCGCATTCGATGCGACGACCAACCAAACGACCAACCAATCACAGCAGAGGACTGCCGTCTCATTACCGATTTAGAAATATTGTAAATCTCATTTGTTTCGATGTTCGTTGCGCGCTCAATTAATGGTTATGAGTAAGAACATTGTACAGCGAAAGTAATGGATATTAAGCTTAACGAAAAGTAAATAATTTATGATCGTCCTTGTCAAACATGGTAAAGGTGAAATAATAATTTTGATTCTCGTAAAACTTAGTATTTAGTTATATTTAAACACTTACCGATGAAATGAAATGCCTCCTTTCTTCGTGTTTACTTTACTACTTCGATTTTTACAATTTGCGACGGAGCAATACGGCGTATTTTTGTAGATTTTAATAATTTTGTACGTCCCGAACGCAGCTATAAGAGTCGCACGGCGTAATGAGGATGCTCGATGTAGATATATGTGAAGTGTGCACATTAGTACTAAGTACGTGGCACGCGTTCCACGCCTACTTCGCCGTTCTATCTCGATCTATTTCTGTGGTCGGGACCGACTTTTAACGTGCCCTCCGAAGCACGGAGACGCTCAGATGAAATACCACTATGCGGTCACCTATCTATAGGGTTACCGCGCCCTTGGTAGCTTAACCCGCTGATCGTTTTACCGAACAGCGAGTGCACCTAGCTATGAGTGCCTCAAGAGCACTTAGCTATGGGCGCCTCTATCTATGTAGCTATGATGCGTGGAGATCGAACTCACACACAGTCGCAGTGGTGATGACGAGGTAACAGCTCAAGCCACTTTTACTTTTCTTTTGTAGAGGGCAATGCTTTACGCATACCGTTCCCCGCAACCCCCCTGTGCACCTACACCCTTCAGCCTTAACGGATGGACCACCGGGACCTGATATGACATCAGTGGTCGACAACTCAAGCCACTACACCAACAGTACAAAACATGACCGTGCAAACATTACCTAATATTACTTGAATCATCAAGTAATATTAGGTATCATCATCATCTTAGTTGAAAGACGTATACACTACTCCCTAAGATTTTCATAGCTTTCGTACTTGAGCTGACCTTATGCATAGGGTAACGGCCGCAACCTGATAAAGTCAGCTAAAGTATATGGACACAAACAATTGCAAACAAAAATATATAATTAGTAGCTGGTGCTGGCCAGACAAACAGCGTTTACTTACACTAATATATCCTGGTACTTAATACCCTCAGATACTATGAGATGTCCTCCGTAAGTTAGGGCAGCTGCGTTGATAAAGTTGAACATGGACTTGGCGAGTCCGGCGACCAGGCCGCGACAGTGCGCGTTGAACTTGGCCGGGCCCAGCGCGGGCGCCAGCGCGCGCATGTACTCGCTCACCATCCTGCGCTCGAGCCCCAGCGATACTACCGTGCGCACGTTACACACAGCTTCCAACGCTATCTGTCACAAAACCACAAGTCTTTAGGCTGCATTTCCACTATAGAAGTGCGATATAGATAAGCGATGATAGACGGCAGTCATTAATTAAATGTTGGTACTCTGGGTACTATATCCGCGCAATCAGCCACAGCTTTGGAAAAATTAGGTCTTTAAGAGGAAATGCGGGCGGAGAGACTTTTGAGTATTAGGTATTTGAATAAACTATCGCTGTCGCTCTGCGAGCGCTCAGCCGCGCGATTTGTGCGACAGGGACAACTGCATATCCGACTAAACAGCATAAGTAAAAAGTCGTAATTCGAGGTTTGGCTCTCGCCTATTTCCTCCTCCATTATTAGACCAATTTAAAAGATATTTTGTAAACTGCATGATTAGGATATAAAGTGTGGCCCTATGTTTTCCTTTTTTCAATAACAGTTGTCATATTTGTATACCAGGCCTATGTTGACAGCCGTCTAAAATGGTTATTTTGAGCATTTTTAAGGGTTTCTAGTGCTTATAAATATAATGAATCATTAAAAAGGAAAACATAGGAACATACAAAAAGTTGATATTAATTTTATTGCAAAAAATGTTTACTTTAAGATCGTAAACCAGGTAGAAAACAGGCGAGAGCGTTTCTATGGAGAATAGACACACCGCGTTTCCTCTTAAAACTTTGATTATTTATTTGTTTTTAAATAAATTAGATCGTTAATATAAAACAACTTTATAAAATAAGCTATATTTTTCATGCTGGCAACAGAATAAATATAGAAATAACATCATTTACCTAGAAGGTACATGATATTATTTCTATATTTATTCTGCCTTGTATCTCAATTTCCTATTTCTAATAAAAAGATGGCCAAGTTCAACAAAAAATGACGAATTATTTGAGTAACATATTACATAATTGGTTGATAAAAAAGTAAGTACCAACCTTCGTACTATTTTCTAATGCCTTTGCATTGCCGTAAGATTCCTTACTGGTTGCTCTGGACTGATAGTAGATGACGATCACAATGAGAGGTAGGAAGGCCAGGGCAACGAGCCCCACTCGCCACTCAAACATCATAGCTAGAACTAATGCCAGCCCTACCGAGCCGATACCCTGCATACAAACGCCTATTCGCTGGCCCGTCGCCTGCAAATAGGTACCTATAAGAAACTAAACTGGATGTTACTTAAATTAATTAAAATCAAGTTGAGAAAAGACACAAGATCAAATAAATGACTTCCTTGCATTGGTAGCAGGTAACAGTATCATCGTAGGCGAACCAGAGGCCGCCCATCCAGCCCCGGAACTTCAATTTTTTTTAGGTGGGGCAAAAACTGAAATATGTTTACTTTGACATGTTTGGTGGTTTTAAAGAAAGATTGCGGAAGAGCGAGAAAAGCAGGCTTCAATATTTTGACATATATTGTATGGGTTTGCCACTCTATATGTTTACCTCAGTGGATTCAGTACTCACAGCTTGTACATAAGATACTTCTGAAGAAAGCTTGGCACACAAGGCACCGGTGGAATTGCTTCTATCGTCGTAGAATGTCACTTGCTGTTTCAATAGATGCTCAAACATTCGCGAACGGAGCCGCTCTATTAGCTGTCCACTTGAAATACCGAACGCTGCTCCCTATAAAATATGTAGAAATTATGCCTTCATGATGGCTGCTGAAAAATTGCTATTAACAGGACCGGGGTCCTCTGTTACAAAGTCTACCGGAGTCTTTTCAAGTAATCGAACAAAAATGACGTAAGTAATTGCTTATACTTTAAAAACAACATTTATATAGAGATGCAGAACTTTTGTGGTCTTCACTCTAATCACTACCTGAGGAGGTCGGTCCGATGGGGTCCTAGCCTGGGACGCTTTCGTCATTCAATCTGGCTCTTATATTAATCATTTATGACCTCCATAAGTATTACTTTATATTACTTTATAACCCCAATTGACCAGACTGTTGCTCTAGTGGTTTGTGACTGCTGCCGGAGGGGGGTCAATTGCCACACAAAACAAAACTTTGTGTGATGGTTAAATGTTCAGAGTCTTAGGAAACAAATTACACCTACCTTATTGTATGTTTGTAAAGTCTCCCGCGACACAGGGTTTGTTCGGTTTGTGTAGGAGTTGTCTTTTAAAATACTAAAGTACTTCTTACCTCAATTAAATACGTCACTCCCATCACTAATCCAATCAATATACATATTACTGCTACTTTGTTGACTTTCTCCATTAACTTATTGGTATCTGGGTTTGACATGGCCTGGAAATAATATTTCACAAAATCATCCACCATCATTACGTATAGCGTGCAGTCTAAAATGTAGTCTGTATTGCTGTTTTTGTAGCGTATCTGATCTACGGAAATAATGTTAACAAACTGCATGTTTTAAACATTGGGCCCTAGGTATTTATATTTTGTTTTAATTCATCATTACACAACTAAATTAAGAACTGGTTTAAACAATAGCACTAAGTAATTTGTCGCAGAACACAGGACAATAATTATATTATATGATTTATCAAATTATTCTATAATAATCAGCTAGGCTTATAGAACCCTGTAAACTTCAATAACTTAATAAATAAAAATATTGTTTTTTTTACTTTAGAGCGTCCTATATATACCCGGCCAAGAATAGGCAAAATTACGGTTGACCGAAAACGGCTGACTATTTGCACACCGTGCTTTTAAAGCTTCCTGATTTTTTTCTTTTATAACTACGTAAGATTTTATGAAATATAGCAAATCTTTATTCATGAGGATATCCAAAACGATGTTAAACGTATCCCTTACACCATAAATATGACAGCTATAAAGGGTTAAAATTGAAAAATCCTTTTCGGCGGCCGACATTTAGCGTATTCACCTTATTTTTGTTTGTACTGAATAATCTCAAAAACTACTGAGCCCTATCTTTAGAAAGCTACATTATCACCAAGTAACATGGCCTACATTTTATTAAATGAAGGGACCCCTACGTACTTAATCTAAATAAATTGCCGTGCCACTATTTAATAAAAAATAAACTTGGTAAACTAACGCACGCCGAACAAATCGCCGAACACAACTATGAAGAGCGGCGTCGCGAAACCGATGATAACGGAACAAATCGTCCCTATCAACATGCTCTTCCACTCCTTAGACTTCAAGGCGAGCATACGCCAAAACGATATATGAGGCACCTCAGGCTGCTTATATTCAGACGATACCTGAAATACAATGTAATGAACACTTAAGTACTTATAGAAAGAGAGCCAGCAACGTATTTTCTTTTGCCATTTCATATGTCTAGAAAATTCACAAACTAACTCTTGCGTAATAATATAATACTCTCTGGCAACCCTATACGACCGGGTAGTTTAACCCTAAAATATCAAAAAACACTGTCAATATAGTTTACCAACTTCAAATTTTAGGACTGATAGGTAGGTACTATAAATAAATATGATATGATACTACGAGTATAAACAAATTAAGTTTTGTATCTTACCCTCTTTGTTATTTTAGGATTAAACACCCCTGTCGCAGATGGTTGCCAAAGGAGACTTTTATTATTCTGTAGGTATATAGGAGTTAGTTTGTAATTATTTTCAAGACTTATGAAATGACAAGAGTAAATACGTTGCTGGCTCTTGGTCAATTAAATAACTTGCTTGTTTTTTTTCTTATGTGGCAAATACATATACTAACAAAATGTTTTATTTCGCGACCAAAAATATGTATTTAGCTTCCTTTTAAGCAGATAATGCATGAGACTCTTTCGTATGCGTACATACCGCATGATAATACCTAAGCAGTTGTTGTGTTGTTGGCTGTCGTCTTCTGTAAGGTAGAGGTACTTTTGCAGTCGGCTTTACTCGCATGTATGGTGCCCTACCACTCTTCTAATATGTCCTGCGCAGATGGCCAGTAGCCGTATATATTTTATTATCTGTATAATGTAAGATTGACCGCTGTGACCGTAAGAATGTTATCAAGGACTACATATCAACGGTTGAGTGTAAATGCCATATTACCCGATACGTTAAATATTGTTACAATTTTTGAATTTACCTAAAAAAAAAAGAAATATTTACACTCTGCGGTACAGCTCCATCTGAATCAACTTCTGACACTATAGACTCTTCTCTTGCCGGATCATTATCTGCCAGAGGGAATAAATAAAGAATAAAATAAGTAAATAAATAAAAAAATCTCTTTTCATTATACTATATATAGAAGAAGAGAACCAGGCATCTCTATAAAATATTATTTCTCCTCTTGGAGAGGTTTTCTTGTCAGAGCGCCGTAATTTTCATAATTCTTCATTTCATCGAATTTAATGCTTCAAGTGACAATTTAAAGCTTATTTCTGTTTGCCGAATAATACCACCCAAAGGCTAATATTATAATAATATAATAATTTATTTCAGAAAGTATCCATATTATGTGAGTAACTAATTCATAACACAAACTAAAACTAGAAAAGAATGTGCATGCGTAGGTGTATATATTTTCTGGACATCTCACACATCGCTATCTGATCCCAAACTAGGCAGAGCCTGTACTATGGTAACCAGACAACTGATAAACATACTTATATATTTCTAAATACATACATATTATAGATAAATTACACCCAGACACAGAACAAACATTTGTGCTCATCACACAAAGATTTGTCCTGGGTGGGAATCGAACCCACGACCTCCGGCGTAGCAGTCAGAGTCACTAACCACTAGACCAACAGGCCAGGCAGTCGTGTGTGCGTGCATGCGTGGGTGTGTGCGTGTACCGTAAAGGTGTGTGTGTGGGTAGATGCATGAAGAGCCCATAAAGGGAAAACTAATTTTAAAATTACTTATAGGTTTTTAATAAAAATATTTAACAAAAATATGAAAAATTAACAGCGGCCATTATTGACTATCGGTGAGAAGCTTTTTTTTATGTATTTATTTATGACTATCCAATATAAGTCGATTTAAAAATAATAACATAAAAGCATGGTCTCCTTTTTTGTTTTTTTTCGTTTCAGAATTTATATCTTTAAAAAGCTTAAATACCGACAGCAGCGCCAGCTACCGGGTCTAATTGTGAATCTAAACCATCCAGGGCTCTACCCGAACACACACACAAAATTTCATCAAAATCGGTCCAGCCGTCTAGAAGGAGTTCAGTGACATACACACGCACACAAGAAAAATATATATATAAAGATAATTCCATAACTTACCTTCCCAACGGACCACTGGTTCTTGCAGGCCCACCATGTCGAAGTAGTGGCCACGTTTGGCCATGAGTTCTTCATGCGTGCCGTACTCCACAAGCTCGCCCTTCTTCATAACGTAGATAACGTCCACGTTTCGAATAGTCGAGAGACGGTGTGCAACCACTACCGTAGTACGCCCTTTTGCTGCCTACCATCAAATCAGACAATCTTTATAAAATATTCCTGGGAACATACTTTCGGATAACGTGAAGTTGCATGCGTGGGTGTGTGCATGCGTAGGTGTATGCGTGCATGGGTGTGTGCGTGCATGCGTGGGTGGCTGCATGAAGAGCCCATAAAGAGGAAACTAAGTAGGTACTTTTTTATGAATGACTAGCTGTTGCCCGCGGCGCCGCCCGCGTGGATGTCGGTTATCGCTGTAAAAAGTATATTCCAAACCATAATCTATCTCTGTGCCAAATTTCATCCAGATCCGTTCAGTAGTTTTTACGTGAAAGAGAAACAAACATCCATCCATCCATACTTACAAGCTTTCGCATAACCAAATATCACAAATCCTACTAATTTATCTAATAATAATAATCCTATATTAGTAGGATTTGTGATATTTGGTTTTACTCCATTTCTTGTCGTTCATTTCCTAATACTATCTCACTTCCCCAACATTACCATCTGACCTGACTTATGAAAAGAAAGTATGTGACAAAAATTAATAGATAGATCCATAAATATTCTCACCTTATCGAGCGCAAGCTGCACTTTCGCTTCGGAGGCATTATCTAGGGCTGAGGTGGCTTCGTCAAGAAGAAGTAGGCGAGGCCGACGGATCAAAGCGCGAGCTATTGCTATACGTTGCTTCTGACCACCAGATAACGATGCTCCATGCTCACCTACCATTGTTTCATAGCCCTACACAAAATATTTACTTACTTAGTACCTATCTACAAAAAAAGGGTAATCATAAAGGTTCCTCTTATTAACCGACTTCAAAAAAGAGGCAGTTCTCAATTCAGCTGTATATTTTTTTTGTATGTTTGTTACGCTATAATATGCATTTGATTTTAATGATTCTTTTCTTGTCTGGAAGGTCATACTTTATAAATTTCCTAGAAATTGATCCAGCGCTTTTTGAGAAAATATATATTCAAAAAGAGAAAAATAACTAAATACAGATTGAAGTCGGTAACAAGCTGAATCTTATAGTACACTGAGCAACGATTGGCTCATTTGTGGATGATTTTACTTGTAGCAAAATAGCGAATTATTAAATTACTGCCAGGTACCGTGAGTTGATCAATTTACAAAAAAATAATGCGTTAAATAATACATTTTAACTACCGTTTGTTATAATATTCCGAAAGTTGATCAACTTCCTCGAAAATTGAACAACTTACGATTCTTGTTATTTTTCGGTGACATATATATATAAAGAAACACCGCGCCACGTTTGCAGTTGTCGACAAACGATTTCAATTAACTTCTAATTTTGAAATAAACCAAAACGGCGGGTTTATTCATCTAACCCAAAACTTTTCACAGCACTTGGTCCGCAAAATGGCATACCTAATTTGAGTAAATTGCACGAGATTTTTTTGAACATTAAGTATGTTATATACCTCTAAATTCAAATTGCCTTATACACCTTTTCATAGTCTTTTCTAAGTACCGAAAGTCCGATTTGTTTGACATAGATTCACCTTGGGAAGTTTCTTAATAAATTTGTGAGCGTTCGCTTCAATAGCAGCGGCCTCTATCTCGTCGAAAGTGGCGTCCTCCCTTCCATAGCGGATATTTTCAGCGACTGTAGTGTTAAATAGTACTGGCTCCTGACCAACCAGGCCTATTTGTGAACGTAACCACACCACTGACAGTTCTCGGACGTCGATACCATCTACACTCACCTGAATAATAAAAACTATTAAATTTTAACATTTAATTAGTAAATATTTATAAGTATCAATGGGCCAAACTCACGACCCAGAGTTCTTCTAAACGACAAGCGATACCGCGGTTGATTCAGGGATGGCGAGATCAGTTGGACTCGTAACACCTGGTCCTTAGCGGCTCTAGATAGTGAGACGGAAGGAATGTAGGAAGACCAATGCCCTACAGTGAGACAAAACGAGCTTATACTTAATAATTATTTTATGCCTCCAACAAGGTTGAACCGTAGTGTAAGAAGAATGTTCTCTCTATAAGTCAAAGTCAAGCTCATTTATTTATTTATATCAAATACATGATACTTATGAACGTCATAAAAACAAATGCCAGCATACTTTTTTCCTACGGCCAATTCGCTGACTAGGGTATGGCCTCGGGAAGAATTGGCAAGAAACTCGGGTCACTTTTTTTTAATCGCCAGATTTAACATATAGTGAGGACAATGCGCTCGAGGTGTTTATTTGTCGGCTTTGAGCAAATATAAAAAAGTGTCGGTACTATATAGTTCCTAGTAAAGATTGCAGGCAACCTGACTTTTGAGTTTCTTTCATATTTTTCTCTGTGCCCTACTTTTTTCTAACGTGATATAATAAGGTTAATACTTACACTACCACTGACGACGTCGTAGTATCTAGAAATAAGTTGTATAATAGTTGACTTCCCACAACCGGAATGGCCCACTAAGGCAACTGAATTACCCAGCTTGACGCTTAGGCTTACGCCTTTTAACACCTGAAAGCATTTACATACATACATACATACATCTCAACCCATAATTAATTCCTCCTCCATTAATTTGGAGGGATATTAGCCTACTATACCACGCTGGCCAGACGGGTTGGTAAAGGGTTTTGTTTCGAGTTTTCCCTCTCTTGCAGTAGATATTGTCTGCCTGACTTACTCCCTTAGTCGACTCTTACGACACCCACAGGATGGAATGGGGTGATGACATTTGTATTCTTAATCCGTCACCACACGGACAGAAAGCATTTACTTTCTCAACCCATAAACGTCCCACTGCTGGGCACGGGTCTCCTCCATACATTTGGAGGAATATTAGCCTACTGTACCACGCTGGCCAGACGGGTTGGTACAGGGTTTTGTTTCGAGTTTTCCCTCTCTTGCAGTGGATATTGTCTGCCTGACTCCTTTAGTCGACTCTTACGACACCCTCGGGATAGAACGGGGTGGTGACATTTGTATTCTTAATCCGTCACCACACGGACAGCATTTACTAAGTATTATTTATTTATTGTTTTACAAATCGTAAACATATAGGTTTACGATGTGAAATACTATTTCCTAGTTTCCTCCGGGGCGTAACAGGGACGATCCTGGCGATCCCCTATACAAAACAAATGAATTACATAATATATAGGTTTTGTTGGGTACACCTACAGTCCTACATGTCTTATGTACCTAATGTTGCGTTTTGTATACATGGTGAAAACTACGAAATAAATTTGATATACATACCACAACCACTCAACGCTTCATCTAATTCTGTCAACAATCTAAGGCAAAACGAGTGGGATAGGTACTGCGATCAGATTGGTTATGTGCCGATTTTCGATTTAGGTATTAGTCAGATCTATTGTCAGACAACTTTAGACAGGTTTTTTTTTCTTTCTGGTAGTTTTAAGAAAGTAAGTTTAAATATTTTATAATATCACGCTTGATTTACACAATACGATTACCACAAATAATGTATTTAATTTCTTGATAAGTTAGCCAAAGAGAGCATGAAACTTGTAGGCTTACTTCGCAACACTCGCATCGTGCAAACGAATCTTTAGTCACAAAATTAAGTAGAATACTAACAGGCACATTAGGTCTAGATGGATATTGAAATACAACATTCTTGAGTTCAATAACGCCTTCAGCCCTTCGAGGTATGAATCCACGATTAAGCAGTGGGTTAATAGTTGGTACGTTATCCAGAAGCCGGAATATTTGTGCCCCAGCGCCACGAGCTAAGCCAAATACTCGCACAAGCGATCCAACCCAGCCCAAGTTGCCAAGAGCCGTCATTACTCCGAAGAATACCTACAATTTACGATAAAAATGAAAAAACGAAGTGGGCACTTGTACTTGTAGCCTTCCGAATTCGGTCGAATTATGTACGAATTACGGTAGTTATCGATTATTATCAGTATTTCGTTAATTATTGAGTGTAATGAGATACACATTTGCATGTGAATAGTTGAATTAATACACACCTTATTGGTATATGTTTTATTATACATTTCATTTAGAATTTCAAGTAATTTAACTGCTTAAAAACAGTGCTCGAGAAATGGTTAATTATCCCATAACTCATTAATTACTAAAATTTCATCAGTGATAGATAGATAGAATATTCTTTATTGCACACCAAGCAAAAATACAACAGTATACAAAAAAACAGTTTCATGTAATAGTTAGCTGTACAATGGGCGGTCTTATCACTAAAAGCGATCTCTTCCACTTGATACTTGGCAAGAAATTGCTAATTCTTACAAGGTTTGTATAAATACTATAAACTGGACCCATAAGTACATACTTGAAGTACTAGGACCTAATAATCTTATTTTATTTTTATTTACTGAACGGTATGTTTTTTCAAAATCTGTTTCCACTAACATTATACACAAATGGATAACAACGTATGTAAAAATTTACAGCTCTGTATAAAAACGTTTTATATGAAATCTAGCAAATGGCCAAACGTTGCCCCACCGGAAACTTGAATATCTTCGGTGTTTATGGACACACAAATCTTCCTTAGGCATACACAATTACCTCTCGTCACAAACAAGTAATTGAACCTATTTTTTTTCTACTAGGCCCTTTAAAAAAAAATCCGCTGGGGCAACGTTGGCCTGGCGGAATCAGTTTTTGCTTAATAACTTCCCAATGGCTGGATACACAATTGATTACTTACCATAGACAATTACACGACGTCATACACTGAAAATCTGTATATTTCAAATTATGAAATTCGAACTTTTTCCGCTGGGGCAACGCACACGAACAATGTTATAAAGTTTTCATAGATAGTTAAGGTAAGGTACTAAAGTACAGGTAAGGTACTTATTAAAATAATCTTACGTTAATTCGAACACTTACCGAGAACATAACGTCTGCATTATAATTATTAGGGTCATGAATCACTAGATATATACCGAAGTAAAATGACAATGCGTATGAACAAAACACACAGAAAAATAGTAAGCCCATTGACAACCCTGTATAAAATTCTGTAAAAAATACAAAATAATTAAATTACTTAATAATAATAGCAATCCATATTTGTAGGTACCACTGCCATTGTTGGGTGCATTTAATTTCTTCTCTATCATGAAAACTGAGGGTGATCGGTCAGCTACAGGCCAAACTCACACAATATGCAACTTATTGCTAGCTGGACGGTGTTATGCGATTTAAAAAGTAAAAAAAAAGAATGGTAAGCGACACGCAAGTGATACCTCTGGTATTGCAAGCGTCCATAGGCTACGGTAACTGCTTAACATCAGGTGGGCCGTATGCTTGTTTGCTACCCGAGTGGTATAAAAAAAAACCACAGATGGCCAAGGCAGATCAGACATGTCATTAGATATTCAGATTTCCATGGGTTTCATTTTTCATTACCTACGTAAGTATAAATTTATATTTACTTAAAAAAATAGTCACCCTACAGACCGACCGCAGTAAGCTTGCTTAATCTTGCAGATTTTTTGATTCGTGAGCTGTGAATACTATGAGCCCCTATTTATTATTAAATACCTTTGAATATACCTTTTTTAATAAAAATCTTCTTAGCTTCTGCCAGCGGTTTGCGATATCTCTCTATTTCCCTTTGCTGGCCATTAAAAGAGTACACTGTCCGTATAGAGCTTATTACCTCAAAAGCAATGGCACTAGCTCGACTTTTTTGGATAGCCTCTTTTTTGTACAAACTGTCTGCTATCTGTTGGACGATAACTACTAAGATAAAGTTGTTGTAATTAGTACGCGTAAAGAATCTTTTCGAGAGACTATTGCATGAAGTTCAACAGAAATTTAAAGGTAAAAAATTTACAGGGTGTGGATTTAAAAATCTCCCTTTCACCTATCCGCACACATCCAAAATACGCGATAAGGAGTGAAGTAACAAAAAATAAATCTATGTATATAACATACGTGTGAACGATATATCAATCAGTAAATGATTTTGACTTCAATGTTGAAGGCTAACAATGCAATATTCCACTTTATTACTTTAAAAAAAAAGATGATGAATTTATTATCTAGGTAGCTATTGTGTATTATCGAATTTGATAACCCTGCCATATAGAACACGGTGAAACTTGTAAATAAAATGAAACATACTCGCCCAGTCAAGCCGACGAGTGCGAATGTCACCGGTGTGGTGATAAGACAAAGAAGTGCCAGCTTCCATCCCTTCAAGAGAGCCATGACCAAGCAACCGACAGCTGTCGTCGTGCTGTAAATAAACGCTGAAAGCTTCTCCCCGATACCATCTTCCAATTTAATTATATCACTATGAAGATAAGTTGCATTAATTAATAAATAATAACCTTTTCCGTGTAGGACAAAAAGGGCTCCATACAAACGAGTGGTGTGTTTAGGAAAATCTGAGCTAAACACTCGTAACTACACACATTGTTGTAGTTATTACGTTCCTTGAAGTAAGGAGGTAGGTATAGGTATCCAGGACTTTGGAATCGATTTTTAAAATAACGGTAACGGTAATCCTAGGGTTACCTATTACATAAAACCCGGTTGATACAAGCTTGCAATTTTAGGACTGGCAACGCGAAGCGCGGTGTTGCAGGCGACCTAGGTTAACTACATACTAACGCAACGGATATCGAATAAGACGCTAATTAGCCACCTAACTAGCATAAACAACGTGTTTCGACAATATGTCTGACCTGTTGGTGTAGCTAGTTGTTAATTACTCTAAGCCAGAGAACATTTAAGTCCCACCCAGAACAAATCTTTGTGTTATGAGCACGATAATTTGTCCTATGTCTGGGTGTCATAATATTTTAATATTAATGATGTATTTGGAAATACATATAAGTAAGTTACTATGTTACCAGTGGTCTAGATGCCATGGTACCTGACAGGATATGCCTAGTTTAGGATCGGGTGGATGTGTGTTAGTTACCCCGCTAGTTAGTTAAAAGTAAGAGGTACTTAAGTACTTACTCTGCCATCTTGGACGCAAAATCTGTGGTTTGATGTAGATCAAAATACGCGAAGTCTTGATTCAATGTGGCTTTTAAATAATGTTGTCTCAGTCTAAATATCTGCAATTATTTATTATGTGTTTTATAGTGAGGCACGAAATAAATATATTTTTCTTTCTTTCAAATGAAGTAGATACACATTACAATTACGAAAGATTTTGGGTGTACCTACTAATCATCATCATCATCTCAGCCATAAGACGTCAACTGCTGGACATAGGCCTCCCCCAAGGTTTTCCACATCGTTCGGTCCTGAGCTGACCTTGTCTATCGGTTGCCCGCAACCTTTACCAGGTCGTCGGTCCACCTTGTTGGAGGCCTGCCCACGCTGCGTCTGCCAGTTTGTGGTCGCCACTCCAGAACCTTTCTGCCCCAACGGCCATCGGTTCTGCGAGCTATATGCCCTGCCCATTGCCACTTAATTGATGCAATACCTACTAATACAGGCATTTTTTTTTTTTTAATTTAGGGTGGTATTGAACTAGTCTCGATACGTAGCACGTATTACAAAATCTCGACAGTACCCCGGATGGCAATAGAAAATAAGCAGACCTGCTACAGAGGAGTCTCCGACATGACGGAAACCAGCCACCAGCAGCTATTCAGTTCTGAATACAAGCGGTGGACAAATTCGAACTCCGGAGGCGCTCGGATGGCCAGTTAGTAGTGTGCTGGGCCGGAACCCGAGAGGCTTCGAACCCTGCTTCGGGTTTGTCTTTTTCCACATTGGTTTAATAACTATTTAAGTATATTCAGTTCTGACTTGACTGACTAGAAACAGCAACTAATTTGGTTGACAACATCGACAATGACCATGTATATAGTAAGTATACATATTCATTAAATTGTACAATACTTAGGTACTGTTTCGATTTGAAATAAAACTGACTTTGAAACCGTAATAGCTATGCTAGTAAAATATATAAAAATCAGCAACGCAAGAATCATAGCTCTTCAGTACTTGAAGCGCACATTGGCTACGATAATTGCTTCAGCATCATCATCATCTTAGCCGCAACACTCCACCACTGCTGGACTAAGCCTCGCTCAAGGAATTTGACAGCGTTCGGACTTCAGCTGACCTTGCCGTATAAAAAGGGCCCTCGGTATAAAATAAAATGTCTTCTAATTACCTGATTTAAAGCTGAAATATTGATAAGAGCGTTTCCCAAATAAGTACAAACAAATAACGTTACTCCAATCAGGGTATAAGTAATTCCAAATCTGTGCATACTCCCTAAAAATTCCTCATTGTTCTGCGGTTTCCCCTCCTGCTTTAGCTTATCGAAAGTGATCATTGTTTGAAACACATTCGCTACTTGGGTAATGGCGTAAGGTAATGTAAGGCCAGCGATAGCAGACGCAGTAAGCGATACAGCGATTAGAAGTTTGTCGAACTTATTTGAGAATCTGTACTGGAAATAAATTCAATTATGAGCTGATGTTTGGTGGTAAGCAAAAACTGACAGATTGCCACAATTTAATCTGAACATTTAATCTTCATAATAAGGTATACCTACTAGCTGCCGGCTCACTACGCCCGGGTTCAGCGATTGCATTTTCAAAAATCCACTACGCCATTTAAGGAACCTTTGTACAAAATTTTCCGAATGCAAAGTTGTTGAGCGCAGTAGGTAACATATGATTTATTAAATAATTTTATGATGCGTAGTATACCTTTGTTATTATTATTATCGTCAAGATAGGCATTAGGAAACCTCGTCTAGTTACTACTTGGTTAAAAAAATATATTGAAAATCAAAAGTCGTAAGTAGTATATGATAGTGGAAGGGAAACGCTCTCGAAAACAAAGCCTTTTCTATACTACAGTAGCAAACCTTATGGAAAGCAGTTACCGTACAGAAAAAGTTTCTCTTATGATTATCGTTTTATTTGACGGTTTAAGTAGTTATCAAGAGCGTTATTCTTCCATTCCGTTAAATATATAGGTATAAAAAAAATAACTATACCAATGTAAAGAATGATATACTTGGAGGAGGTTCTTCTGTTTTTTTCTCCACCTTTGTTGAACTGTAAATAGATACCTGAATGAAATATCACTATTAGCATATGAATGAATTGAATGAAAGAATGGCGCAGGAAAATTAGAACTTTTGTATAGCTTAAACGTAAATTATTTCAAATGAACTAAGCGTCTACCGTCTTAGCTTCACCGTATATTATTACATTATGCTCCAGGCGCTCCAGCTAAGTCAAACGTGCGATTAACGCGCGAATTTTAAATAAGTAACTAGGTACAATGCTTGCACCAATAAATAAAAATTACATGAGCAACCAGCTAAACAACATGTGTCTGAATATTGGTCTTTATATACCTACTGGATGTAATTACATGAATATCACACAAATCAATAAAACACCAAGTAAAAAATATTAAAAAAAACCTTACTCATTGTTAAATATTGAGCGTTTTCTTCGAAATCTCATTTGTTTATAAATAAATATTTGCAATAACTTGCAATTTTATTATTATATAGGTAAATGTTTATCGTATTTTAATAAATTGAATTAAATCCAACTAACTATTGAATAGTCATAGAGTTACGATAAAGGTAATACCTTACTAAGAATTTTTTTCTTTAGATAGCACTTAAAACATGTAGATACCTACAACTACAACCAATGCAATACAACGTACAATACAAGTCAAATTTTTAAATGTCATAAATAATTTAAAAAGTTTTATTCTACTTGTCGAAGAAAATAAAACCCTTTAACGCTCTATGGTTTACGTTATTTTATTTATAAGCTGGTAACATCTGAGCAAGCTTAGAATAATATAATATTATTTCCTGGTATCCCAACAGATAATTCTAATAAAAACAAAGATAAATAATAATCTCAAGATAAAAACTGGTTCCAACTATCTATAGAAATTTTATTACCTAAGTGTTGGTATTCTCTAACATAATTTATTGTTTTTTGATATTTTTAACCATGGTTGTAGCAAAAAAATACGTTGTTGTTAATTCTTTCGTGGGAGAACCTAAAAAAAGTGATTTTGAAATTGTCGAAGAAAATCTTCCTGCTCTGGAAGAAAATGGTAAGATAAATAAATATAATAATCTCCATATAACTTCTTGTCTGTAATGTGTAGATATTATGTTTATATTATGCTGGTGCCTACTAAGTAGGAAGGTTTAATAGTGCTTGAATTTATTTGATTTTTTTTATTCTATTTTTTACTTGCCTAATATTATTTTCATAAGCTAGTAGAATGTGGTAGATTTTTTTAATATATTATAACTACCTGCTTACGTAGGTAAGTTAGATACGTTGTAAATAAATGTTATCTAATGAATATTTAATGATATTGTAGATGGTTGATGCGGTATAGTTTTCCTTGGAAATAAATATTATAAAAATAAAACATTTCTAAGGAAAACTATGCCACCGCGCCACTTCGCTTTGCTTCTATTTACTATCAGTAGATAGGTCTGAGAATTTATTGATAGGCTAAATATCCCTCCAAATGTTTGAAGGAGACCCGTGCCCAGCAGTGGGACGTTTATGGGTTGAGATGATGATGATGATGATACCTGCCTTTAAATAAATTTATATATATATATTATATCTAAATAAAAGTTCGTAGGTACTTATTAATTCAAATTAAACCCTTCATCTCTACTATCATCAACAACGATTTCAGAATTCCTGGCTGAAGCAGCTTATATCAGCGTAGATCCGTACCAGCGCATGAAACTTGGAGACAAGTACCCATGTAATATGATCGGCGGTCAAATTGCAAAGTTTGTAATATTGTTTTTTATAAATTACTAGCTGACCCGGCGAATTTCGTATGGCCATTTTCTTTCTTTTTATTTATTTTCTTCTATAAAAACCTTGTCCTGACAATAATACAACAAAAAAAGAATTATCTAATTTAGTGCAGTCTATTGGTTTCATTTTTATTTATATAGATTGACTAAATATCTATAACTTTTATGTATATTATATTTATAAAATTGTCCGTGTGGTGACGAATTAAGAATACAAATGTCACCACCCTTTTTTTCTGTGCACCAACACCCGCCTTCACGGATGGACCACTGCAACCTGATATGACGTCACTGGTCCACCCAGCGGCTCCCAGCTTTCTAAATATTTCAATTTTAAAAACTTTTGCTACTTTTGTTACAGTATAATTACAGTAATATAGGTACCTACTTGGTAATTGAACTCTACTGTCCTGTAACACTACGAAATCCAGGAATGGGCCATGTTAGGGGCGTGACCTATGTTAACGCGTTACAAAAGTTCCGTGGGAAAACTTTCTTAACCATGAACCCAAAATAAGGTTTTAGTTAAAAAAGTATATATAAGTGCATACAGTACCTACTCAAGTACCTACGTATGACGTATATGCATTTCTATTACCCGCGAAAACAAAAACAAATCTATCCCATAGGAACTGTAGACATGTGTCGGGATAAAAAGTATAATAAGTAAAAGTAATTCCAAACTCTAATCTGTCTCTGCCAAGTTTTATCCAGTTCCGTTCAGCCGTTCTAGCGTGATTGAGTAACCAACATCCAATTATCTAAACTTTGGCATTTATAAAATTAGCAAGATTAAACACTAGCGCTGCCACTGCAGAACTATAATCGTGCAACTATTCAGTAAATTCTAATCTCAATCAAATAACTATCTATCAGTAATCAGGTACCTACATAGGTCTCGGAGTACATTTCTGGTGGGAACCTATCTATTTATACGTATTTTTATTTATTCAAGATTGATTTGATTGGTCAACTTCATTACATAGACATTTTCATTTTTCAGAATAATAGAAAGCAAGAATACGGAATATCCTGTAGGAACATGGGTAATGGGACATTTTGGTTGGAGAACTCACACAATCAGTAAACCAGAGAATGAAAAGTTTTGTTTGCAAAAACCCTATTTGTATAAATTGCCTGATTTTGGCGATTTACCTGTGTCTCTAGCATTGGGTGTATGTGGTAGAGTAGGGTAAAGACATTTTGTTATATATTTAATTTATAACTAGGTATACGATTCTGCACCTACCTATATTAAGTATGAACTATATAAATTCACAGGAACAGTGCTTATTTTGGCTTTACTGAGATTTGTAAGCCAAAGCGAGGCGATACTGTCGTAGTTTCGGGTGCTGCAGGTGCTGTGGGCTCCCACGTCGGACAAATTGCTAAAATACTTGGTAGGTCATCATTATTGTTATTAAGTAACTACCTATGTGCTAATTAGCGGATAACATGTTAACAAAATATACAATTCTATTCTTTGTATAGTAAAATACCGAAATACCTATATATATATATAAATTTGTTTTTATTAGAATAGGTAGCAAGAATATTTCACGATGCTAGATATAAGTGAAGATCACCTAGCAAAAATGTTGCGTGTATCGGAGTAAAAGTCATTTCGATGTACCTACCTATTGTGCATTAGTAAAATTAACCTTTGGCCCGTTTAAATATATGGGAATCCCACTTTAAACAATTTTCATACATTTTGGAAAAAATTTAAAAGGTTTAATATATATTGTACTCGAATCTATATTACTGATTCTAAACAAAATAAGCATATAAGTTTGTTCTATTTGAATTTGGCTCCCTAAATAAAAAATTCCTTTGTATGAAATACTTGTAAAATGTTTCCTTTTTAGGATGTCGCGTGATTGGATTTGCTGGCACAGACGAGAAATGCAACTGGTTAATCAAGGAGTCGGGATTTGATTATGCTGCCAACTATAAAACAACAGATTTAGCTAAATTTCTTAAAGAGCACGCTCCAAACGGAGTGGACTGTTACTTTGACAATGTTGGGGGAGAAATCAGTAGTATTGTACTATCGCAGATGAATACATATGGTAGAGTTGCAGTCTGTGGAGCGATATCGAGTTACAATGAAACAGATCCTGAAAAACGAAAAGGTAAAAAATATGTAAACCGTGGTCGGAAAGTCAGCACCTTCATCACTCTTGTTAATAATTGATTTAGTAGATAGAGACGTTTTGAAAAATAGTGAGGTATAACTTCAGAATTACTTACTGACCTCTAAAAACCAAATGTAATCTATGGATTTATTTTCGATCATAATTTGAATTTTGGTCTGCCTTTTGGTAATAAAGCTGACATCTAAGGAAGTTCAAAATATGATAGAAATGAACTGCTGTAACAACTTCACGGTGACGGATGACAGTTTAGAAGGCGCCTCCTGAGCTGTCATCGGTTGCCCAAAACTTAAAAACTTCTGACAAATAATTTCAATGATTTGTATAAGACTGAATTCATTGCTTCAATTATATTGGAAATTTGAGTATTTTTTCTGTTTATATCTTTTACAGCAACTATACTTCAACCATTTATAGTCAGCAAACAATTAAAAATTGAAGGATTCCTAGTAAACAGATTTGCCGATCGCACACTCGAAGGTGTAAGCCAAAACTTAAAATGGGTGAAAGAAGGAAAGTTAAAGTACCGAGAACACATCTATGATGGTTTCGAGTCAGCCGTCGATGCATTTATAGGATTATTCAAAGGCGAAAACATTGGTAAGGCCCTGGTAAAAGTAAAATGACATCATAAAAAATGATTTTATAATATATACCTATCTAAAAATGTACATTAATTAAACAATAAAACAGTTGTTATTCATCACCTATACTTGCGTTTCTTTGAAGATGAACTCTGGGGCTTATTTGGTACAAATCGGTTTATAAAAAGTTCTTCATATAATAAACTGTTAGCTTCTGGACTCAAATATTTTGATATATCTTGATAAAGTTGCTTTTTCTGTACTTCTTCATTAACTACAGTTTGTGTATGAGCTGCTTTTTTATTTGGTACAGGTGAAAGTGATTGTTTTAATTCCACAATTCGTTGAGTATTTTGGTCTATTTTATTCAATAAAATATCTTCCATTTTTTTCATTCTGGCTTCTAAATATGTAACAGTATAATCTGGCACTTGCGGTTCTTTAGCAAGATAAGTGGTGCCCTTTTGGGTAATATTCTTTTCGATTTGCGATTCTAATTTGCTAGGATAATCTTGACCTTCCTGATCATCTAATTTATCTAAGCATGAAGTAATAATATCTCTTAATTTTATATTAAATTTTCTCTTTTCTTCAATTGCTGCTTTCTTTTCTGGGGGTATTTTATTTCTTAATAAAGAATTCGAATTTTTCTTCTTACTTACCCTTTGGACAACAGTATCTTCAGCTACAGGAGGTTGGGAAACAACACTTGTTTCCATATTTGTATTTATTCCACTATTAATTTGTCGTAAATTGCTAACATTACGTAACTTGCGAGCACTTCTCAGGCTCTTCGTGTTATGGCTTTTTTTTTCTATACTGATAGTTGGATCCAAAACATTTCTAATATCAAGATCTACAGGATCAATAATACCGATTGTTGGATCCAAAGCATTCTTAGAATTAAGATCTATTGGATCAATTGTAATAAAGTTAGTATTATGCTTATTATTATTCTCAGTCAGGTTACCATGTATGATTTTTCTTTTATTCGGCAGTGGTAAAACTTTAGATGGGCTAACTGGTTCAAGTTTTGCAGGTAATATCACTGGCTCAGAGATATTTTCCTCATTTAGTATTGTTATCTTTTGATTCTTTAACATACTTCTACTACTTCTTTTTCTAGGGGGTTCTAGTGTTTGATTAAATACTATGGTATTATTTTCATGGCTTTCACTAGGAGCTATATTAGGAACAGTGTTGATAGAGTTGATAATTGGCATCATTAGACTGCCTTGCATTTTATCAACTTCGTTTGGATTCTCTATTTGTATTGTGTAAGTATTGTCACCTTGTTCTATTTGATCAAGACTATTGACATGTACAGGAGTAACCGTAACAGCATTACCCTGATCAATATTGACATTTAAAATAATCTGATTTTTATCATCAACTCTATAATCATAATTATTATCTTTTATATTTTGTGTATTATCATTAGTCAGGTTAAAAGAATCCAAATCCATCATATCACAGTTAGTTAAAAAATCTCCATATTTCACAGAGAAGTTAGCTTTCTTGTCATTAAATGTTAAATACTCATTTTCAATATCTTCAAGTGATATAGTGTACAATTTAGAGTCATCTTGTGCCATTGTTTTATCAGATAATTGACTAGAATCACAGTAGGGTCCATTTTCAGTAGGCACTGCATCAAATGTAAGTTTATCTTTCTGAAAGAGATCATAAACAAATAATAAGTATTAATAGAAATATAATCTTGTAATGACTTTTACATGGCAATATCAAATTAGGCAGAGCCTGCACAATAGAAACTAGCTAATTTTTATAATACTAGGGGTTTTTGGGGGTAATTTGGAATATTTTCCCCGATTTTGCAACATATCTCATTACTGCTCCACTCCTATTGATCATAGCGTTATGTTATATAGCCTATAGCCTGCACTATTCAACAAAAAAGCCTTTTTTCGAATCAAACCAGTACTTTCTGAGATTAGTGCATTCAAGCAAACAAACTATCTCTTCAGCTTGCTGGCTTGGTCTTGGTCGTTACATTATTGGGATAAAAACACCTTATGTCCTAAAAGCCAAAGTAACTCTTATCTATGACAATATATGACATACAATATCTAACTGCGGGCAATAACTAGTAAATTATAAAAAATACTGTACCAGTAACAGAATAAAACATGCTTACTCTAAAATTCATAAAATTGTCATCTCTAAAATGATGTTGACATATAACTCTGTTCTTTAGCTGCGACACTTTTAAATTTAAGAATTCCAATTTCTCAGCATTTGTAAGCCATTGATGACATCGAAATTTATCAAACACAGGGAAATGAAACATATGAGTGACACCATCTGTCCTTAATGTACAGTTCTTGTATGCACACCGACAACCTCCCATTGTAATATATCTGAAATCAAAAAACAATATATTTAAAAATGATGTAGGGCTTGTCACTTGAAGTACCTCCAAACTTATTGAAGATCACAACAAAGTTAAACACAGTGGTGTAGTTCTCTCTCTGTGAGTCTTATTTAGGTATGCATTTTATATGTTTTCCTATAAAATTGATGCCTCACATATTGCAAGTATCCATTGGCTACAGTAACTGCACACAACAGTAGAGAAAGTTAATGTTTGTGTTTGAGCACAGCAATTGCAGTTGACTATGAGACACTCATAGCCAAGTGCAATTGCTGTTCTGTAAACGATCAGCAGGTTTAGTTACCAAGTGCACAGTAACCCTGTCAATAAGTGACCGCATAGTGGTATTTGGCTCGTTAGATCACGACAGAGACAATACAGTCAATCTTTATAACTCTCGTCATCAGGTTGGCCAGTAACCAAACAATAAGAAGTTAATGAGATTAAAGAATTGATGGATTGTTAAATAACTTTAAATTCCATAGATAAAACTGGAAACAAATTATTTACAACTTAATAGAGCCTGCAAAAGTATTGAGACCTTACCCATGTCTTTACCTATTTAATCTAAGCTTGAGACCTACCTGTAGCTTATCAATTTCTTATTATGTTATGACCAAGCCATAAATTAATTGATGTTTTACTTAAAACTAATTGTGATTTATTATTATAAATATGTAGGAAATCCTTCATTAAATCAACAAACAACAAACATTAATTTGCTGAAGCGCTACAAACAATAATGATCATGTCAGGCCTGTCAATTGTCAAACCAGTAATCCATCCATAAATCCATAGACATAGACCATAGAGACACAGACACAAGGAGGAAATATGACAGGAGGTAACATACCTATACATACAGTGTTCCGACTTTTGAATCAGCGTAGGTGTGCGTACGGATCTCAATACCTTGTTCACAAAATTGCATTATTTCTTGTGTGGCTTCTGTAGCTTCAGGCTGCAAAAGTAGAATGCGTGTTTTATTGGAAAATACCCAAAATATATCTTTCCATCGGAAAATATCGACCTCTGTATTTATGCTTTTGAGTAGATAATGAATATAACAATGTAAGTATGTAGTTTAAAACTGTTTACAATCTGAACGTGAAATAATCTGTGTGTTTTATTTTCAGCTTGTTCTGTTTACAATAATCTTAAATATTTATAATCTTATTTTAGCACTTGACAGTTTATGTACCTGAGATTTTGTTAATAGTGATGTGATTGAGTTACAAATTTATCGATTAATTTACACGCCAGTATTTTGTTTAAACTTTAATTAAAATCAAATGTGACATACATATGAGTTTCTGAAAACTTTTAGTTATGTGACTGTGACTCAATTTAATATTTCCTAATAAAATACCTACGTTTCATATACATATATGAATCAAATAAAGAATAAGTACTTAACATTTTGATACTTTAGATTAGTTTAGATGAAGCATATTGTTCGGGATAATTTGCAACATAGATGTATAAATAAGAATAAAAACCCATTTACTGTTCTCTCTCTAATACTTAGGGCTTATTTTTACGTATCTAATTTGGTGTACAATAAAGTTAAAATAAATAAAAGAAACGTTTATTTTAAAAGATATTTACAAGAATAGTTATTAAAATAAAAGTAACTTATCCTCAACTACTTTGGATCGCAAGGCTACTGCGTTGACCCAAGTGAAGGTCAGCATTAATAAACTGATTTTGTTTAGTGGTCAATTGGACCCAGTTTTGCCAAAATGTACAAACCCACAAATTATCATAAAATGAGTTATTGATACCAAATTGATCAGAATGTGATATATTACACATCAGCCAAAACAGCCCAACATTTATTCACATTTCACTAAAATGCATGAACCAAGCCACCTATTAAGAACATGCTTAAAATAATTCTACTATGTTGACCCACAATCATTTGGTATACTCTTTATAATTTATATGAGAACCAGGTGATTTTGATTTATTGAATTTTTAAAAAAAAAATTCATAAAAATGTTTCAAAGCATGATGGTTCATTGTAAGCAATTTTTACTTTCACTATACAATTCAGCCAATATGAACCAAGTGATTTGGTTGTCTGTGGTATATTTTTAAATATCAACAAAAATAATCCAAGTGTGGTTGAATCAATTTACTGACTTATAAGTTATAGAAAATAATACAACAATAGAATCCAAACCATTTGGAATGATTAGGTAAAATAAAATTGGTTGCAGAAATCAAACCATTAACAGTTGAAGAAAGAAAAACGTTTATACCTAAATTCGATATGGTTCTGTTTGTCTAGTGTTGTTTATTTTCTTCTTGTTATTAAGTACCTTTAATGCGGAATAAGTAATGATAAATTTTAATTTACGCTGCTGCTAACATCTCGCCAATTACCTATTTGGGTAGGAGTAGGACATATCACATACTTAGTTCGTTTTGAGAATTTATTTTAAGTTTTTTCATGAAAAATTCCCGCCAAGTTACTGTGAGTCCTTTTAGTGATACGCTTAGGATCCTAATTTGATATTAACTTTATTAGGTATTTATTAATCAAAATTTAAATTAAAATCGTAAATTAATAGCTTAAGGACTTCATAGTAGTTACGGTCTCTTGACTGGCTGGCGATTGGTGATAAATAATTCGGCTAATTTATATAGATACCAACTAATTCTATAAATACGTTGTTAAAACTAGTTTTGTAACGAGCCGGGTAATGATAATGACTAGTTAATTCTTATCATTGCCGCATAAAGTTTGATATTTACTGCGTACCATTAGGTTAAGTTGTTTATTTATATTGTTTGTTTAGTCTTGGGTAAATCTTTAAAAATGAATCAATATTTTTATTTATACTACCAAGGTGGCAAACAAGCATACGGCCCGCCTGATGAGAAGCAGTTAGTTGATACAAGTTTAATAATAGATAGATTGTTGCAGTTTAAGAAGTTAAAATAAAGGTGCAGTTGCAATCATAAAGCACCGGGCAAGCAATCTCCAGCTATGTTTCCTCCTTGGTTAGAAAAATCGGATTCTCTTATATAAAGTATACAAGTTCTTCTCCTTAGCGGATCGATTGAATTTGTTTGAAAAAAAAAATACCTACTTGAAATTATCTTACTCTCTTTATCACGGGTATTTTCCAATCATTCAAGGAGAATACCCGGGCCTTTGGAAGGCTTACGCGGGGACATAGGTCCAACACGCAGAGGCCCTTAGAGAATTTTAATTTTAAATGGGATGAGACGCTTACCACAGTCACGCCACAGCTGCACTATTGCAGTACAGCCATGATCTGCCTATGGCAAGTGTAAAACTATTGGAACATGTGAAATCAAATAATTTTGGGCTATGGGATTAGGTGTTTGGTGGACTGGACAAAGATTATGGGATACAACGTCGCCTGCCATCATTTAAAAGTTTGGATATACTGTTAAACGACAAATAGGCAGACGGTGACTCGCCTATACACTAGATGGGCCCCATGAAACAACCGACATGGGCAACAGCCCACAAGTAACAGGGCAACACCATAATGCGCGGTAGGGGTGTCGAGCGGTGCGGCGCCGGTTTCACCATCGGGGGGCTCTTACAGAGACCCGAGAGCGGATTTCCCCGTAGTTATGCCCTTAAAAATGACACTTCCACCCCCGAGCATATAGCTCTGGCGACCCCTCTCTGATCAGCCAATTAAGGCAAGCCAGAGTTGAGAGTCCTGCGGGCGCTCTTGCCAGTCCACTCCGGACAGCCAATAAAGGCAATCCAGAGACGAGGCCCTAACCGACTCTCTGGGGCATTCGAGACCGCAGTGTCGCCACTCACATTCAGCCCGCCACAACCTGCAATTTAGATAGAAGTCACGAAAAAAACAGAGGGACTGTGGTCCCTTCGAAGGTTGATTGAATACGATAAATAGTTTAGAGGGGAGGGACTGTGGTACCGTTGCTGTCCAACGCGATGCGACATCTATAATATTATATGTTTTATTTCACTCTAACAGGTTATATCGTAGACAGAGAAACATACTTTATCTCTGTCAATAAATCTATGCCTTTTGATCTGTCTTAAAATTCACCAATCCTCCAACAGGAATGAAAAATATTGAAAATCCGTTGAGATTTGATTTGGTGAATTCGCGCGACTGTGACGAGTGCTCTTGCTCTGGAGTTGTTGTAAATCTTGTGATTAAATATTATTGGGATTTTTTGCCATGTCGTCATGTACCTAAGTATCTTGCATTTATTCATAAAATTTGTATAGGTAAGTCTTTGTGTTGATTTCAACCTGAAGGCACAGATTAATAAATAGTTACTACGTAACTGAAGGTATGTAATATTTTTTCATAGCATTAAGTGGTAATCTCAGACTAATAGTATAAGACTTGTGGCTTCACTGATTTGTTCGAAACGCTCCGTCTATCTTATTCTATTAGTTTGAGAGCAAAACTTAAATGATTATATTATTATAGATATAGGTACCTATTATGTAAATATTTGCTCGCCATGACATATGGTAAACATGTTTTTTCATTGGGAAATAAGTTTAATGTAAACATTTTTAAATAAAAGCTTATTTTGGCAGCGCGAGCGGGGCGGACAGCGGCAGCAAATGTACTAAAACTGCACGCCGCCGTACATTTTACTACATTTCTTCTTACCGCTTATTACGGTCCTGGGCGTTGAAAATTGTTCTCACTGAAAACTAAACGGAAATTGGTTTGGAATAAAAAGGATCCGGGGTATAAAAAGACTGTCACCTGAGCCGCACTCTGTCAAAAATTGTGGTTCTACCTATCACATTTCGTTGTAAATAGGCATAGCAAAATTTATGTCAAGTTTAAACTCTTTTAAAAATGGAACAAGCATTTTTAAATGAGTTTAAATTATAGTTCGCTTGCAGCGCTGAAATAATAATAGTCGTCTAACCACAAGGTACATTCATGCACCGCTTTTTCGCTTTAAGTGATTTCTATCAACCAATCAGCTGCAGCGATAATAAAGACGGACAAGAAGCTTAAAAGTGGTTTCTACTTCTTACTTTTAGAATGATTGCTGAAGAATTAAAAAAAATCGTACAAATGAGGTTGTTCGAAAAAAATACTCATGGCGCGATTGACAAAAGAGGAGCGGGCGCGGCTAATAAATCTGTGCATCAAAAAGGAGATCGCGCATTTTCTCATGCCCGACGCACCTCCAGCCAAAAGATCTAGGTAAGAAAATTATTTGAAAAAAAACCTGTTTTGCTGTTTGTTTTATTTACTTGTAGTCACCGGAAAATAACAAGAATCGTAAGTTTATCAATTGCCTAGGTAGTTGATCAACTCTCGGAAAATAATGATGAAATGTATTATTTAACGTATGTATTTTAGTAAATTGATTATTTGACGGTGTCTTGCCGTTAAATCATCCGACGAAGGCGAGGTGTGCGTTGATTGGTTGAACGACTCACGTAGGTACTTTTACACCGCTCCAAGTGAAAAAATCGAAAATGTTATTCAAATGATAGAAGAATACAATCTTGCTAAAATTTTAGGTTGGGTTAGGTTATTTTAGAAATAGAGAAAAAAAAAATCTCTATTTCTAAAATATCATTATTAAAATAACATATCTAAGTGTTTGTTAACTCTATGAATAAACACTTGCCAAATGCTTGTAATTAATGCCATCGACCAATCAGAGAATAGTATATTAAATTACGGGTGCTTGTGTACCGTTAAATAGTACACTGAGGAACGATTGGCTCATTTGTGGATAATTTTACTTGTAACAAAATAGTTAATTATTAAATTACTGCCAGGTACTGTAAGTTGATCAATTTACTAAAATTCAATGCGTTGAATAATACATTTCAACTACCGTTTGTTATATTCCGAAAGTTGATCAACTGCCTCGAAAATTGATCAACTTACGATTCTTGTTATTTTCTGGTGACATATATTTCAGAGAAGCATATCCGGTGCGAGTGCCGTGTCCCCTATTTTCGGGAACTTCAGAATTACCGCGTCCGCGTATTCTCCTGGGGATCTTAACATTGGGAGCTAAAGAAAAGAGGTGTGTAATTTCATTCTTGTACTAGGTTTAGCTTGACATAATTACATAAAGTAACTAATTTTAATATTTGTATAATCTGTACCGGACGCAAGTGGTCCTTCCAGAGTTGTTGATAAAGATGCGGCCGTGATTACACTTCCTCCAAAGTAAGTTTTTATTAAATGCTGACTCGTAAGATAAGTTTTTGACTTATAATGTTAATATTACCTAAATATAAATTTATAAATATTATGTTCATAAAGCAAAAATATACATCTTTATATCTATTCGAAAAACAGCGATATTCACGTGACAAATACAAGAAATCAACAAGTCCATAACTCGTTTGCAGGGCTCGGGGTACGGTTTTATAACAAACTGCCCATTGAAATCATAAATCTACCCTTACAGAAATTCAAACTGACTGTTAAAAAATCATCGTTTAAACAAGGGTCTTTATACTCTTAATGAGTTTTTGAACGACATAAGTCATGGAATTAATTATAATTGAAATTAATGTTATATAGAGGCGTCTTGTGACCATTATTGACATTACATTGTATATATTGTTTGTTACCTCACTCACATTTCATTGTATTGTTACAACAAATATTGTAACGCTTGCAATTGCAAGTGCCTGCCAGAAGAGTAGTTATAGAGTAGTTCTAGAGAAGTTATATGTGGTTAAGAATAGTCATAGTCATTCAATCATATTATGACATTCGACAGAAGTTGACCCAATTGTTATTTTATTTGTCAGGAAACGTCAACGTAACTTAATTTAAATATTTTTATTATCGTTTGGTTAGTAACCAACCTGGTGACAGAGTTATTATCATCGAAAATAAGGGAGACCAAGGGTCAATTTTCAAAGCTGACATCATATTGGTTGGTGTCGCCCCAAGCACGTCCTCTGCCGCAGAGTGTTCCGGACTTAAAAAGAAAAATGACCAGAAGAAAAAGAAGAAGAATGTCTCTCCTATACCGTCGATGTCGGTCACTAGACCAGGTGAATTATTTTGAGTGGTTTTGTATCTTGCGTGTGGTGGTAGTCTAGGAGTCTTACGAATTTTGACTCCTCGTTGCTTCAAAAATTTCAGATTTAAAAGCGCCTGCTCTGCAATTGAGTATAGTTATGTATAATTTGGTTTTAGAATCCTCGATTTTCAAAGACGACATAGAACAAGAACTTCCGGAGTGGGAACGCTTTGCGGGGCTGGATTCCGGCAACCTTGTCGATACTAGAGCCACTCGCAAGGGAAATTTTAAAGAATTCGCAGAAGAGGAATTGTCCAGCGAACTCCGCGAGGGTCTGGACAATATTGACAGGCAGGATGACTGTGCTCTGCGGGAGTTAGCCAACTTTATTTACTTATTTATCATTAACAATTTTTACATCGTGTTTGATATAGGTACAGATATATATCCTATCGCTTAGCAATAAAATATCACACTAACTGGATTACAAAAACAAAGACATTATAATAAAACCATTGAATAAAATAAAAACACTATAACACATTAAAAAGATTATAAAATAATGTTAAGTAGATAGATATACGAGTACCTACAGTATTATATTATGTCAATTTTTTAAACAATGGGCAAAAAGAATAGGAATTTAAGAAATATCAAATTTGATATAAATTAGATGTCATCGGTGAGATTAATTTAATAATAATAATAATGTCAGCTAAATCTTATAATTTTGGATGACAATACGCGGTAGTAAATAAATGACAAAAAAATGTCTAATTCTGATGTCAATTAGATGTCATCGATGCAATTCAATGAATACCTACTTATAATAATACAATGTCAATTTTATATGTCATCAATTGAATAATAACACCCTTCCAACAAGAATTGCTTCAGTTTAACTTTAAATACGCTTTTATACAACATGCTTTTTAAATTGTTAGGTAGTTTATTAGATAAGATAAGATATTTATTGAAATATTTGATAGACATATGGTAGGTGCCTTACAGCAGAACTTTAGGATGGAGTACCCCTGGAACTAGTATTATATTATCTGTGCCCTGGATAACCTCCGACCATGGACGCCCCCGACACAAAGAGCATAGGTATTAAAAGTATGTAATTTGTTGTTAAGAAATAAATGACTTATGAATTAACGGTCAACCGACCGTTATATGTATTCTATTAATTAATTTTTATTTCATATTTTTTAAATCTTTATGTGAGACTACTTATTGAGACCAGGCTAATGAGCCCACACACTATATCTGCTGTAAATTGCTGAAGAGTTGGTATCCCGCAGACTCCTTGATGCTGCAGCATCAGCTCAACGCTCAACGCTACCATGGAAGTAACAGTAAATCAATTTCAAATAAATTGGACTTGTCGAAATTAATAAAATCCCTTCATAATCGCTGATAGTATTCAAACTCCCAGACAGATCTTCAAAAAATAAGTAAAACTAGAACCATCTCGATCTAGCTATCTTTCAAACAAAAAAACCGGGAGCTATGACGCCACGGACAGATACACGGATAGACAAGACACGTTAAATTACACCCCTTTTTGGGTCGGCGGGTTAAAAACTAGAACTGAAAATACACTGCAGATACAGATACAATTTTTATTACGTAGCTAGTTAGGTAAGTACCTACTATTTACATGGCAAACATACAAATGTACAGCAAACGCCACAGTCTCTAGGGCTCTCATAATCTTATATAGAATTATTCTGCCCTAAACCTTTTATAATTATCGCTACAGGCTGTGTCTTGTTTTGTTAGTCAGTCAATTTGTCTTTAGGTGCTAAAACAAAATATTGAACTCCACAGTCCAGTGACTTATTGTATCTTGTTTGGGTAACTTTTAGACAAGGATCAATAATAGAAAAAAAAAGTCGACTACTAGGCGGTTCCGCCTGCGTGTATGTCGGTTATCGCGATAAAATGAAGTCTACTCGCTATTCCAGACTATCTATGTCAAATTCATCCAGATCCGTTCAGTATTTCTTATTAAGAAATATACCATTTAAATTTCCGATTATTTCAGTGAATAAAAATATTTCATAAATTTAATAAATTCTTATTCTGAAACAAATATACCCATCTCTTGTCCAGAAACAAACGAGCTCCTCTTATTCAGAATCGTCAATCCCAACGCTGCAACAAGCAATAAAATAATATTGTTATACTATTTTCAGCGAAATTTTCATAAGAACCTTTTTATTTTTTTACATAAGAACCTTCTCCTGAATAACAAATACAACAAAAAAAGAATTACTGAAATCGATCGAGCCGTTCAAGCGTGATATAACAAAGGGAAATAGGGATTAATTTTTATATATAAGATATTATAAACGAATATTTCATTACTAATTCATTGAATATAATGAAAGTTCAATGAATTTATAATGACCTTTTTAAGAAATTCATTGAACTTTTACCTCCTTCTAAGTGTTATTGTATTACACTTACATCTAAAGATAACGAAATTGATCCAACATTCTGTACATTCATAATTTAATTTGATATACATATACGCTCGTGTTATTATTTATGAACACAAGCTTTTATTCGTGACTATGTTCGCAATAACGAACAAACGACCGCTTTCTGTTTGAATTATAAATTAATCGCATTGCGCTATCTACGCATTGTCATGCCATGACCGTGGGAAAAAAACAATTAGTGTACAAAATATTATCGTTATTCGTGACCACTAAACTCATTAATAATGGACTAAAAATTTTTCTTTTACGGACAGATAGTACTTTTTAATATATTTAATTAATTAACCCTCTCCGGATGAACGGTCAATTTATAAATAAGTTTCCGGTATTCTTTAAATTACCTAATTTAATAATCATTATCATGAAGCATTATAGTGACCTATACGTGCTTTTGATTGGACAAAAGCATTGGAAGTGATTATTGTTCGTGTTCACAGTGCTTACATACCGATAGGTATTATTCGATAAAGTCTTCAGTCGAGTGTTAGTGGAGACAGTGAGAACTTAAAATTATTTCTGCTGCTATGCAAATCTGTGATATTATAAAAATGAGTGTTAAAAACAGCACTTATAACTCAATGATGCCGTTAATTTGGTTATTAAAAATCTTTTGTTTAAATTGTAATATAGATGAATCAAATTTAAAGTCTACATTAATACTCATCAAAACATTTATAACAGCTGCAGTGCTTGGATTTTTAAATTTCTCTAGCATGTACTTTAAAGTAAATTATATTTATAGCGCTATGACACTTTCTATCAAACTCACTGATGCTGTACAAATTGTATATGATTTTTGTCAGTATCTTGTTGATTTACTCTTTGTTTATAAATATGGGAGACATATTTGTGTGCAATATTTTAAACAGTACGCTATAATAGATACAATTCTAGGTGTGACTTATTACTCTGCCATGAGATTGAAAGTACTAAAGTTAATAGGGATTTTCTTCACGATATTGTCAATAAATACCATTATCGAGTTCGTTGCTTGGATTCTCGCTTATGGATGGATGACTCCAACTTGCCATTCAACTATGTATTTGTTCCTGTTTATAAAAATATTGACAACGTTAGACTTGATTACTCATGTTGTACACAACGGAATTAGATTAAAAGTAATTGGTGACTTAATGCTGAACTGTTATGCATCGACTGATGCTTATAAAAATGGTATCACAGTTGACTGTGTTATGAATAAAAGTTGGCTCTACAGACGTCATTGCATAAAAACGTATATTCGTAAAACAAACATCAATAATACAAAGGAAGTAAAGTCACTCGCCTGTAGTTATTTATTGCTGACTGAGCAAGTGTCATTCATCAACAAATATTTTGGATATAGAGTAAGTTATTACTTTGAATATAAAAATCTGCACATATGTAAGTACTAACACCTGTAATTAACTAAGTAGCGTTTGCCTGAGACCTCGAACACGCCATAGAAAGTCAGAGCTGTTCAACTGACTAAGCTGACCGCGCATAATATGCTTAGATTTCAAGATGTCCCATCACTCAAGCGACCAATGATTTTCCTACCTATATTGTTTCAAAGAATAGTTTCACTACCTTGTAGCTTTAGTGATAGCATACATACCACAGTTTAAAGTTCCATTAATATAATTTTAGAAAACTTTTTAATATACATACGTTATTATCTCGCCTGTCTCCCATTGGGGTAGGCAGAGACTATGATGCTCCCAATAGCTTCGGTCCAGGCATACTTCTTTCGTTTTCTTTCTTCTTTGTCAACCCTTATCCACCCACTGCTGGGTATAGGTCTCCTCTTTTTTGCGCCATCTGTTCCGGTCCTGTGCCAAGCTCATCCAATGGATTCCCACCGTCCTTCTTATATCGTCTGACCATCGGGCGGGTGGTCTACCCGGCAATCGCCTTCCGTTCCGCGGCCACCATTCTGTGACTGCTCTGGTCCACCTTCCGTCTTCCCGCCTAGCTAGATGTCCCGACCATCTCCACTTCATGCTAGTCAACCGTTTACCCACATCTTCGACTTTCGTCCTTTTTTTTTTTTTTTCTACGTGGTTCAAATGCATTTACGCATACCACCCACTTGGGCGTCGGTGGGTGGTTATGTCGGACTCCCCGGTCTCGGAGACCGTCCTACCGACTAAACATTCCACGGTGTTCCCTCAGACGACCTATTGCAGGGGACACGAGTACGCTTGCGCATTCATCCGCATCCCCCGCAGGTCATGGCTCGCCGACCCTGGCGAGCCCCATCTGATTTGGAGGGCCTAGCCCTTCCTCACGAGAGGCGCGCGCGGAACACGAGCCGCCTTCCTCTCGGGCCTGCTAAGTGACGACTGCCCAAGGTCGCCACCCGCCGGCCATCGCTCACGGTGGTCTTGCGCCCTCCGACGCCCGGTGCGTCGTCTGCGGGAGGGGAGGATAGCTGTTGCTTCCCTCTCCCTTTCCGCCAGCTCCTTGGCGAGCATCACCTCCTCGCAAAAGGAGGCGACGGAGTCCCAGGCAGTCTCGCCCTCAACCATGGCAAGCACCACAGAAGAGAGCGAGAAGCTGCCCGCCACCCCTATAGCAACGCCAAGGTCTCGGCGTTGCCCCGTCCACGCCGGACACTCCACCAGTGTGTGGAGCGCCGTGTCTTCAGGGCAGTTCCCGCAGTGGTGACACTCGGGCGTCTGCTCCCGACCTATACGATGCAGGTACTTTCCGAAGCACCCGTGCCCCGTCAGTACCTGCGTCAGCCGGAACGTAAGGGCGCCATGACGCCTCTCCAGCCACTCATCGAGCACGGGACTTACCGCCGCAATAACGGCGTGCTCGGCACTGGGTTGCGCAAGACGCGCCCTCCACTCCCCCACCATGAAGGCGTGGAGCTGAGCCCTTTGCGCCCCGATTTCTCGGGGCCTCGGAAGGGAGCCTTGTGCCAACTTATCCTCGCGCCAACGGAACATCGACGCAAGGACCCTCGCCTCGAGATCCCACGGGGGGGATCCTGCGAGGAGGCTCGCCGCCTCGAACGAGATTGTCCGATACCCTCGGATAATCCTGATGGCTATTGCACGATGCGGCCTCCGCAAAGATGCAATGTTGTAGGCCTTCAGGTTATCGGCCCAAACGGGAGCTCCGTAAAGAGCCATGGATCGGATGATCCCCGCGTATAGCCTCCGGCAGGAGGCGTTCGGGCCCCCAAGATTGGGCTGGAGTCGCGATAGCGCACCCGCGGTGCCCATCAGCTTGGGGGCCAAAAACGGAAGTGCTCCTTGAAGTTCCACCGGCTGTCGAGAACGAGACCTAAGTATTTAAGCGTCGTCCCGACGCCGATGCGAACACCTCCTACCATTATGTGGGAACCCTGGGGTGGCCTGTTTCGGGGACCGTGAAAACACACGGCCTCCGACTTGTTCAGAGCCACCTCGAGACCCAACCGCCGGATTCTTCCTACGACTTGCGCGACACCAGCCGTAGCTAGTATTCCAAAAGCAGCCCATCCCATCTAGATCCGTCTAGCGATCTCTTTAACCTGCGACCCCGGTTCGAAAGATAAACAGTGTCCAAGATAGACATAGTCAGCCACGACTTCTATGCGACTACCATCTAAAGTGATGTACGGCGCACTGATGTCCTGGCTCACCATAATTTTCGTTTTCTTTACATACATCTTATTCAGGGTAACTTTGTAACCTTATATAATTTAAATACTAATACTAAAAAATACATTATAATTAAACATTTAAGAAAACATTCAGAGGCTGTCACTTTTTTTTAAATTTAAGGGGTTAAGCCGGTTCTGCTAGGAGCGGATTGACAATTGATATAAGGACATTCAAAGTTTCAAAAATATCTTTTCAGATTTTGCTGAACACTTTGAGTCTACTATCAGATATGATTAAAATGACAAACACAATTGTGAGAATGGTCACAGGGTCCCAGGTAAATAGGTATACATTTTCTTGGTCATACTTTTGTTACTTGTACACAGGAACACAATTACGCCGCTGTGTAGTTATTTGGCTAAGGTCTTCTGTAAGGTGGAGGTCCTTGCCCGCGTTGCTCTAGCTTTACCCTGTGGCTCCGATTAGGTGATCTAAGTCATAAAATATTGCCTCTGTGAAGATGCTTAACGGTGTTTGTGTTTTGTTTTCATGACACGGCGGATTATGACTTAGCGGACACACTACGGTACAGCTTACTTCCCAGCCTTGTCAAGTTTGTTTCGCTTATTAATATGTGCTACAATATTCATTATGTTGATAGACCAGGTTGAAAATGTGTATCGCCAGAGAGAACGAATCATCGATATTATGGACCACCTATTAAATAACAAGAATCCCGGTAAGTAGGTACTTTGGCAAACAGGCTTGCTATAGTTGCATCAAGGTGTTTAGGAACAATAAAGAAAAAAAGAGATATCTAGGTACTGAAAATAAAAGTGACCCAAGTAGGTACCTCGGTAAGGAATAGGAAATTTTAAATTATATCTGGTAATGAGATAAGTTTCTCAATTTTACTAATTTTCTTAGTGGTAGGTATATTTTAATGCCACAGTTTAACTATGTAATTGTCTTCACCAGTCTTGTCAGTCCATATATAAATACCACCTACCTGCAGGGAGGCAGAGAGTCTTTCATTGCAGGAAATGTTTTCATATTTGATAGATATTTTTATTTAAAAGTCAGCCATTTATGCAGTTTCTGTATATAACAGCGTATAATTCTTTTCTTAAGCTATACTTTCCTACTTACAGAGGATTTTCATTCGATTTCGATAGAATAGCGTGGATATCGTACCTATTATTTTATTTTACAGATGACGATTTGCGGAGTGCGGTGGCAAATTTCCGTCAGTTAATCCAGTGCCGACCGATAGTTTTCAATATGGCGAATTTTTTTAATTTAAATTATTCTCTACTTATGTCAGTCGCTTCTATGGTCGTCACGTACACGATAATTTTACTTCAAAGTGTGAATTAAATCACTATTTTTGCCTTAACAGAAAAAGTATCTGATTTTACATCAGAGGCTCCTGGGGACTTATCATTACGACCTTTTACCTACCTAGCGACTTATATTTGACCTAATCTGATTTTGAGCAATGACAACCGTAAAGCTGAGAATATGCCGATGCTTGATATGCCGCCGCAACATTATTAATCTTCAAATTATTACATTATGATTTACTATGAAACCAATACCTAAATTCAACTGCTGGGAACGGGTCTCCTCTTCTCTATCAAAAAAAGTACCAATTGTAAATTAGCACTTTTTAAAATAAATTAAATGTATTTTTTATTATGATTAATCTTTATATTAATTATTGCGCCTATAATATACTCTAACTAGGTAACGTATAATGTAGTCATTAAAAAGAGTGGCCAATTTCTTGCCAATTCTTCTCGTGACCCTTGTCAGACAGAAAAAATGCCGACTTTAGTTTTTTATGACGTCCTTAAGTGGATATTATGCATTTGAACTAAATTAATAAATGAGATAAAATTGAAAAAAAAAAGTGTTATAATGTTAAAACAACTGTTGTCTTATTTTTACAGAACATAAAATGCCTGTAAGTAAATAAATATGTTAATAAGCACACACTACAAAGTATTTTTATTTTTGTAAGTAGATTGACGACCATTTTAAATTGTTAATAACTAGGTTATAAATTTACTTTTCAAAATAAAACAATTTAAAGTTGGAATGTGACCATTTTTAACTATGATGTTTATTACGTAGTTAATGGATACCAGTACCTCACTCAACACCATAATAATTATTTGACACTTAAGCAACAGCAGAAGGCCACCCAATGTCTCAGCCTGTGGTCTATACCAATCCCACCCACATGCCCACCGCTGTGACTCCTGTGAGCCAGGATTAACAGCGGAGTAACCAACTGATACACCGAGTTTTGACACTCGTGCGTCCCGTGGACAACTAAACCTACTGTCTTGGACCCCGCAACGAATTTAATCAGAAGTAAATAGAATGATAGAATGTGGTCTGTACCAGTAAACCATTCATATTAATTGTCTTCAGTCAAATGATCTATCATAAATAACCATAAAATGTTGCACTTGTGTGTATTAACAGACTGCATCAGGGGTCTGGTTCATAATATCGACAGTCACTACATCGACGATCGCTGTATCGAAATGTTAATGATTCGATAGACACTACCTCAAATTGACTGTCTCGGTGGTCCAATGGCCGCAGTATGCGCCTGCTGTGCACGAGGTTGTGGGTTGGATTCCCACACAGGACAAAACTTTATGTGACCCACAAAGAATTGTTTTGAGTCTGGGTGTAATTTGTGTCCGTTAATTGTATGTTTGTGAAGTCCCCCGCGACACAAAGTTTGTTCTCTAGTGCGAGAGTTGTCTTAAAAAAAAACTTAAAAATTGATGGTAGGTACGCTTCTTCGATGGTATACCAAATCGATAATATTTTTTTATTTGTTTCAATAAAAAAGTCATACTAAAAAATATGCAATAGCTTTACCGCGGCAGTCCCCGAGTGCCACACGTCTTTTTTTTTGTAGGTACACCTAGATTAGTCTTCTCATGTTACATTATTCTGTGTGGCAAATAAATACATTTTTACATTTTTATTTACAAGTAATTTACAACTACAGCTATAAAACTAATAATATAATACAAAAAAGAGTACTGCTAGTGCTTAGTAGGCGTCGCAAAATTCCTCCGCATCGATGTCTACTGAAAACGTGCCCAGGCAGCATTGCCACGCTGAATGGCAAATCTTATTCTTTGAGCCAAATAAGCCAGCCTTCTAGTCACGTGAAGTGTCGACTAAACGCTTGGACAAATCTTTAAAAAGACAGCGAGCACTTGCACCCCACGGCCCAAGCGTTTAAATAAATAAACTATTATTATTGTTATTACCATACCATAGAATTCTTAATGTCTGTGCAATGACCTCCACCTTACAGAAGTCCACAGCCAAATAACACACAGTGGTGTAGTTGTGTTCCTGTGTGTGAGTACAGGTCTCCAGCAGTAGCGCTTATTTAGGGAGGCGTTTTGAAAGAAACCTTTTCTTATCCCAGGGAAACTCCATCTTAAAGCCGTGGTGGAAAAAATGGGTTGGCAACAAGTGATACCTCTGGTATTGCAAGCATCTATAGGCTACGGCAACTACTTAACATTAGGCTGTATGCTAGTATTCCAACTTAGCAGTATAAAAAAAAGTTGAGCTTAGTCGCTACAGGTCATTGCCCTTCAATTTGCTACCTATATCTTAGTAATAGTAAATGATAGAACTTACCTTGGTAAGTACCTACTTCACAGTAAAGTTGACGTCAACATACCTACCAACTATTCTGAATAATAAATGAACGAATACTTTGAGTCAATTATAGTTTTTAAAGTGTAGGTAAAAATATTTAAGATATAGGGTGTTAACAAAATCCTACTGATATAAATATGAAATTTTGTGAGTATGTAGGTGATGTTTGATACTCTTTCACACAAAAACTAATAAACGGATCTGGATGAAATTTGGTATAGAGGTAGAGTCTGGAATGGCGAAAATACTTTTTTTTATCGCGATAAACGCCGCGGGCAACAACTAGTAATGATTAAACTTACACAAGTAGGTACTTATTAGGAGGAATTGAGAGTTTTTGAAAAATTCATTCATAACACCCATGTAACATAGCATATTGTATAAGATGATTCCATTCCTACGCAACTGTGCAAAATAGCCAATCGCAGGCCAGACCGATTTCCGCTACGAGGGTTCATATTTCGGTTTTTCCACCAATTTAACCAATTAAATTATTTTTTTCAATAGTCGTTCAGCAAAGAACCAGAGTATGATGCTATGATTAGTTTTTTTAGTTTTATGCCACCCTATGGGAGCACGTTCCACAGAAGAACTGATTGAATATTGAAGGAAGAATGAACAAGGCTGGAGGTATGTGTGGTACAGGCAAGGAGACGATTGTTAGAAGACCGTAAGTTTCGGCTATGTATGGAGCAACGGAATTGAAAGTTGGGTGTTAAATAGGAAGGAGCATTTGGAGAATGAAGAAGGGAAAAAAGTATAGTCAAGGCTCGCACGTTGCGACGCTGTCGAATAGGCAACCAGTTCAGCTGGGAACGAAAAGTTGATACATGATCGTACTTACGTAGATTAAAAATGAACCGAATGCAATTATTGAGAAGTCGGTCAAGTTTATTGAGTAAATCTGCATTTTTTTATTATTTCTTTGGTCATAACTTCTATAAAAACCTGTTTATCCAAAAAACGAAACCATAAGTCATTGTCGATCTTGATATCAAGATTGACAATGACGTATGGTTTGCTCTGGGCTCAAAATCCAGGTAGGAAAGTCAGGAATACTTTTGTATGAACACATGGGCAGTAGGCGCAGTAGCAATCGCTCTTACTCGTAATACATTTTCAACTCAAGGACAGTAACACGACGCCCTTATATATTTTTTTTTTTCATAATTTTTTATACTATTTGGGTGGCAAACAAGCATACGGCCCGCCTGATGTTAAGCAGTTACCGTAGCCGATGGGCGCCTGCAATACCAGAGGTATATCACTTGCGTGTTGCAGACCCAATATTATTTTACAGCAGAACTTTAGGATGGAGTATCCCTGGAACTAGTATTATATTATCTGTGCCCTGGACGCCCCCGACACAAGGAGCATATTAAAAGTTAATATTCAAACGTCGTTACGTCAGAGACCACAAAATAGATGAAATAGAATACAAATAACGGTCAACCGACGCGAGACGACTTAAATTTTATTTCATATTTTTTAAATTACCCAATCTTTATGTGAGACTACTTATTGAGACCAGGCTAATGGGCCCAAACACTATATCTGCTGTAAATTGCTGAAGAGTTGGTATCCCGCAGACTCCTTGATGCTGCAGCATCAGCTCAACGCTACCATGGAAGTAACAGTAAACCAATTTCAAATAAATTGGACTTGTCGAAATTAATAAAATCCCTTCATAATCGCTGATAGTCTTAAAACTCCCAGACAGATCTTCAAAAAATAAAACTAGAACCACATCGATCTAGCTATCTTTCAAACAAAAAAAACCGTATGAAAATCAGTTTACTCGTCTGGGAGCTATGACGCCACGGACAGATACACAGATAGACAAGACACGTTAAATTATACCCCTTTTTGGGTCGGCGGGTTAAAAATTAAGAGATTTTTAGTATAATGGAATAAATATGAGTGGTGAGTTACGGCTTCGAACTAAAAATACACTGCAGATACAGAACTTTCATTACGTAGCTAGTTCGGTAAGTACCTACTATTTACATGGCACACATACAAATGTAACGCCGCAAACGCCACAGTCTCTAGGGCCCTCATAATCTTAATATAGAATTCTCCTGCCCTAAACCTTTTATAATTATCGCTACAGGCTGTGTCTTGTTTTGTTAGTCAGTCAAATAAACATTCCCAAATATTGAGAAGCCTAATGAGAAGTAGCCCTAATGATTAGTAGCCCAAGTGAGAAGTAGCCTTAATCAGAAGTAGCCAAAATGAGAAGTAGCCATAATGAGAAGTAGTCCATTAGCGAGTCGGTTGCCATTATGAGAATTAGAGCCAAAATGCGCCTAAACCAAACAAACGAGCTCCTCTTATTCAGAATGGTCAATCCCCCAATGCTGCAACAAGCAATAAAATAATATTAATTTATATCATACTAGCTGTTGCCATCTAGTATGATCCATCCATTCTTACAAACTTTCACATTTATAATATTAGTAAGGATATAAACCTTCCTCTTTGAAGTTTTTTTTTTAATAGATAAAATATTTCATATTTTATCTATTAAAAAAAACACTTCAAAATCCGTTGCGTAATTTTAACGATTTAAGCATATATATATAGGGACGAACAGACAGCGACAGCGACTTCGTTTTATAGGTAATATGTAGTGATATTATAAACGAATATTTAATTACTAATTCATTGAATATAATGAAAGTTCAATGAATTAATAATGAGCTTTTCCGAAATTCATTGAACTTTTACCTGCTGCTAAGTGTTATTGTATTACACTTACATCTTAAGATAACGAAATTGATCCATCTACGTAGGTACGTAGTATGGACACAGTATAATTATATGTATTATTATTCTGTGGTAGGGATACCATTAACATAATAAAAATACCTAATACCTACAGTGGATCGCACATCCTGTACATTCACAATTTAATTTGATATAAACGCTCGTGTTATTATTTATGAACACAAGCTTTTATTCGTGACTATGTTCGCAATAACGAACAAACGACCGCTTTCTGTTTGAATTATAAATTAATCGCATTGCGCTATCTACGCATTGTCATGCCATGACCGTGGGAAAAAAGCAATTAGTGTACAAAATATTATCGTCATTCGTGACCACTAAACTCATTAATAATGGACTAATTTTTTTTCTTTTACGGACAGATAGTACTTTTTAATATCTTTAATTAATTAACCCTCTCCGGATGATCAATTTATAAATAAGTTGCCGGTATTCTTTAAATTACCTAATTTAATAATCATTATCATGAAGCATTATAGTGACCTATACGTGCTTTTGATTGGACAAAAGCATTGGAAGTGATAACCACATTAAATTATTGTTCGTGTTCACAGTGCTTACATACCTATAGGTATTATTCGATCAAGTCTTCAGTCGAGTGTTAGTGGAGACAGTGAGAACTTAAAATTATTTCTGCTGCTATGCAAATCTGTGATATTATAAAAATGAGTGTTAAAAACAGCACTTACAACTCAATGATGCCGTTAATTAGGTTATTAAAAATCTTTTGTTTAAATTGTAATATAGATGAGTCAAATTTAAAGTCTACGTTAATACTCATCAAAACATTTATAACAGCTGCAGTGCTTGGATTTTTAAATTTCTCTAGCATGTACTTTAAAGTAAATTATATTTATAGCGCTATGACACTTTCTATCAAACTCACTGATGCTGTACAAATTGTATATGATTTTTGTCAGTATCTTGTTGATTTACTCTTTGTTTATAAATATGGGAGACATATTTGTGTGCAATATTTTAAACAGTACGCTATAATAGATACAATTCTAAGTGTGACTTATTACTCTGCCATGAGATTGAAACTACTAAAGTTAATAGGGTTTTTCTTCACGATATGGTTAATGAGTTCCTTAACCGAGTTCGTTGCTTGGAGCCTCGCTTATGGATGGATGACTCCAACTTGCCATTCAACTATGTATTTGTTCCTGTTTATAAAAATATTGACAACGTTAGACTTGATTACTCATGTTGTACACATCGGAATTAGATTAAAAGTAATTGGTGACTTAATGCTGAACTGTTATGCATCGACTGATGCTTATAAAAATGGTATCACAGTTGACTGTGTTATGAATAAAAGTTGGCTCTACAGACGTCATTGCATAAAAACGTATGTTCGTAAAACGAACATCAGTAATACAAAGGAAGTAAAGTCACTCACATGTAGTTATTTATTGCTGACTGAGCAAGTGTCATTCATCAACAAATATTTTGGATATAGAGTAAGTTATTACTTTGAATATAAAAATCTGCACATATGTAAGTACTAACACCTGTCATTAACTAAGTAGCGTTTGCCTGAGACCTCGAACACGCCATAGAAAGTCAGAGCTGTTCAACTGACTAAGCTGACCGCGCATAATATGCTTAGATTCCAAGATGTCCCATCACTCAAGCGACCAATGGTTGTCCTATACCTATTATTTCAAATAAAAGTTTCACTTCCTTGTAGCTCTAGTGATAGCATACATACCACAGTTTAAAGTTCCATTAATATAATTTTAGAGAACTTTTCAACATACATATCTACGTATTATCTCGCCCGTCTCCCATTGGGGTAGGCAGAGACTATGAGGCTCCCAATTGCTTTGATCCAGACATACTTCCTTAACTTTGTCTACGTGCATCTTACTTAGGAAACTTTGTAACCAACAAACTTTGAAACCAACAATAATAAATATAATTTTAAATACATTTAATTAAACATTTAGTAAAACATTCAGAGGCCGTCACTTTTTTTAAATTTAAGCCGGTCCCGCTGGACAGAAGTGGCTTAACAAATTGACATACAAAGTCATACAAAGTTTCATATCTTTTCAGATTTTGCTGAACACTTTGAGTCTACTCTCAGATATGATTAAAATAACAAACGTAACTGTGAGAATGGTCACAGGGTCCCAGGTAAATAGGTATATTTTTTCTTAGTCATACTTTTGTTACCTACACACACCTGTACACAGGAACACAACTACGCCGCTGTGTGTAGTTATTTAGCTATGGTCTTCTGTAAGGTGGAGGTCCTTCCCCGTCGGGCTTGCTCGCGTTGCTCTAGCGTTACCCTGCGCCTCTAAATGCCTCTGTGATGATGCTTAATGGTGTTTGTGTTTTGTTTTCATGACACGGCGGATTATGACTTAGCGGACACTCTACGGTACAGCTTACTTCCCAGCCTTATCAAGTTTGTTTCGCTTACTGACATGTGCTACAATATTCATTATGTTGATAGACCAGGTTGAAAATGTGTATCGCCAGAGAGAACGAATCATCGATATTATGGACCACCTACTAAATAACAAGAATCCCGGTAAGTAGGTACTTTTGCAAACAGGCTTGCTATAGTTGCATTACGGTGTATAGGAACAATAAAAAAACGAGATATCTAGGTACTGAAATTTTCAGTACCTAGATATCTCGTTTTTTCAGTCTTATTTTCAGTCTGAAAATAAAAGTGCAGGAAATGTTTTCATATTTGATAGATATTTTTATTTTTGACTGCCTCGGTGGTCCAGTGGCCGCAGTATGCGCCTGCTGTGCACGAGGTTGTGGGTTCGATTCCCACACAGGAAGAAACTTTGTGTGACCCACAAAGAATTGTTCTGAGTCTGGGTGTAATTTGTGTCCGTTAATTGTATGTTTGTAAAGTCCCCCGCGACACAGAGCTTGTTCTCTAGTGCGGGAGTTATCTTTTTTAAAGAAAAATTTAAAGAAAAGAAATTTAAAAGTCAATAATTTATGCAGTTCCTGGATCCAACAGCGTAGAATTCGCTTCTGCTACATGCGAAACTATGCTATACCACAGATACCTACTTACATAATTTATTCGATTTTAACCTTAAGATTTTCATTCGATTTCGATATAATAGATATCGTATTATTTTATTTTACAGATGACGATTTGCGGAGTGCGGTGGCAAATTTCCGTCAGTTGATCCAGGACCGACCGATAGTTTTCAATATGGCGAATTTTTTTAATTTAAATTATTCTCTACTTATGTCAGTCGCTTCTACGGTCGTCACGTACACGATAATTTTACTTCAAAGTGTGAATTAAATCACTATTTTTGCCTTAACAGAAAGTCTTTTACACAAATGTATCCGATTTTACATCAGAGGGACTTATCATTACGGCCTTATACCTAGCGATTTATATATTTGACCTAATCTGATTTCGAGCAATGACAACCGTAAAGCTGAGAACGGTAAAATCTTACGAATTTAAAATTTAGATCGAAAATTAATCGCTATGAAGAAGTAATGGTACCAACGGCACCTAGACAAACATGTTTTATGTTTATATGCTGCTTTCATGAGAAATTATATAAGATTTAAAAGCAGCAGATCCTACCCAATGTTCCTAATGCGATGCTTGTTTTGGGTTAGATTACCACTCAGCACAAACGTGTAATTTCTAGGTTGATAGGTTAGTCAGGCAGGTCCAGTAGTGGCTTTTGTTTTTGATGGGGTAAAGCTCTCCAAAACCCATTTTCATGGGAGCGTCTCCGCATTAGTCATGGCAAAAATATATGGGCGATCTGGGAAACTCTGACAGCAGGTTGGCTTCAACTTTGCTTTTTAAGGAGGAAATGCATTACGCATACCAACCCACACGGGGAAGCGGGTTGGTTATGTCGGGCTCTCCGGCCTAGAGACGGTGGGTGGCCGGCATACCGACTAGAACCTTCTATTCTATTCTACCTGGTCTACTAGCCTTGAGTGGGCCACCGAAACCTGATATGACATCAGTGGTCCATACAGCCGTTTATGCCGCAAAATTCTGCAAATTTTCGACACTCGCAAGGGAATCATAACCTACAGGGTACTTCCCGTGAACTCAGACTCTTGAAATTTGGTACGAAGCAACGTCTTATAGCACAGATAAAGAAAAAAAATGCGAAAACCGTATATTTTTAGTTACATCATATAATAAAAATCAAAAATTCAGGTTTGTACGGAACCTAGGGCGTGCGAATCCGACTCGCACTAGGCCGGTATTTTTAAAGTTATATTAAATGTTATTATATGATAACAAAACTGATACTACAATACATACGAGTATATCTATTACCTACTGAAAGTTTTAATTCCATTAAACCCATTAACGTACCTAATAAATACTAAATGCCTTCAGTAGAACGCACATCATGATTATATTCACTATTTAATTTGATATAAAAGCTAATTGTGTTACGAGGAATACAAACTGACATTCGTGACTGCGCCCACAGTTTATCCAACTTTATTAAAAATACGATTTGAACTACAACTCACCGCGATACATTTTGACCTGTAATATTATAATTATATCTACCCAATATAAAAAAATAAAAGTAAGTAGGTACCTATTTACATTTTATTTAATTTTAAGTTAATTATGATAGTTACAATTATCTTTATTATATTTTATCCATTTTATCATTTAATAAGCTTTTTTGGTCCGGATAATCTCCTAAACGGCTGAACAGACGGGACTTTCACTGGCAGATTGCTGATTATAAGGAGTAACTTAGTCTACTTTTACATTAGAAAAATAATGATGGTAATATACGGACACAGATGGTTTTAAATGAAAAAGTTGTATTACTACATACAAAAGTTGTATCAGTAACTATATTTTAGTTTAAGTATTACTTTTTAATTGCATAATATTGAATTCTTGTACTACTTCTAAAGTTTCAGCTTTTTATTGACGGATGGAACATGGATACTAACTTGTACGTTTGTCGATTTGATCAAATCATAGACAGAAGGCAGGAGAGGCGAAGCTTACGTAAATATCGTTATCACTGGTGATTCAATATTTAAATTTTTAACAACCCGACTACAAAAAAATGGTCTAACATCGCAAATGTGGTCACAAAGCTTTATATTAGTTGTAGTTGCAAGAAATAAAACATACAACTGTGTTTAAACTATTGCAAATTTAATGTTCTTTACAAATTGCACCTAAGTAAGACAATCTTAAATATCATCGGAAAAAAGCACCGTGTGGGTGACAAAGGAAATTATCCACAGATTTTGATACATACTACGCAGCGAGTGTTTGCTTGTACCTATTTGGCCGGTCAGCTATTGACAAACCAGGCATCTTGCATAAGCATTGTATCTTGCCATAACATCCAGGACAACCTGCTTAAGTACTAGATATTGCGATTTATTACTTACGCATTGTCATGCTTTCATGACCGTGGGACCCAAAAGTCTACTGAAAATTGTGCTTAGTTTACAAATTATACCTGTCGTGATCATTTATCAATAATCGATTGAAAATAATTATACCTTGTACAGACAGATTGATAAATATGTTTTATATTTTAAACCCTCTTCAGGCCAACGGTCCCTTTTAATGAATATTAGTTCGTAACAGTGACACTGTAGTAAGCACGTGTAGGCAACTATTCACGAAACTATTACTTACCTAACTCTATTTATTATTCATGAAGTATGTATGTACGTTTCTAAGATACAAATGACATTCTAAGTGTTGTTAGTGTTTGCACGATATGTTTAAAACAAAGTCATCGGCCGAGTGTTAAGTGTAGATAATAAGACCTGAAAATTCAACTGTGTAGTACTACTTTTCCAAAAATGAGTGTGAAAAATAGTACTTATAACTCAATGATGCCATTAATTTGGTTATTAAAAATCTTTGGATTAAATTGTAATATTGATGAAGGAAATTTAAATTCCAAGTTAGTTCTCATTAAAAGCGTCTTAAAGGTTGCAGTGATTGGAGTTATAAATTTCGCGAGCCTATACTACAAAATAAATTTTGTCTATGCCGCTTTGGACCTTTCCATTAAACTTACAGATGCTGTGCAGATTGTATGTGATTTTTGTCAGTACATTGTTGATTTATTCTTCATTTATAAATACGGAAGACATATTTGTGTGCAATATTTTAAACAGTACGACGTTATAGATAATATTCTAAATGTAACTCGCTTCTCTGTTATGAGAATGAAATTGATGAAGTTTATGGGATGTTTCTTCTTGATATGGGTAATAGGTTCTATAATCGACTTTACCGCCTGGAATCTCGCATACGGGTGGATTACTCCAGTCTCACATGCTACCATGTATTTGTTTTTGTTTATAAAAATGTTGACCACATTAGATTTGATAGCGCACGTCACACACATTGGCGTTAGATTAAAAGTTGTTGGGGACTTAATAGAGGATTGTTATGCATATACCGATCCTTGTGAAAATAGTATCGCAGTTGACTGTATTGGTAACCAAAGATGGCTGTATAACAGTAATGGAATTATAACACATGTTCGTAAAACAAACATCAATAATACAAAGGAAGTAAAGTCACTCACATGTTGTTATTTATTACTGACTGAGCAAGTGTCATTCATCAACAAATATTTTGGATTTAGAGTAAGTAAAAAATGTGCACTTTAAACCTACTAAGTTATCTGGCAGCTTTTTCCAGCAGTGGATGTCTTTAGGCTAAGATGGTGATGATGATGATCTGGCAACTTTTAATCGCTGACCTCTGCGGAAACAAGCCAACCTCTCTCTCTTCGATGACGTGAGAGTTTAGCTTACTGCCTGTCAAATCGCAAGCAATAACAAGCATCGTTCGGTCAGCCTGCTGGATGACTTCCTGCAATGGAAGCGAATACATGCACCTCTGTTTTTACTCTCTTCAACAAAACTAACAGTGTTTAAATTCGCGGAAGTCATCCTATACAGCCAGTCGAACCTGTCAAACTATAGACTTATTTTAGCTTCGCCCTTGATGCAAAGTGACGTTTGCTTGTTATCATCAGGGAGATCTACCCATGCCCATGATAATAAAATAATCTGACCGCATATATTGTCGTTTTCAGATTTTGCTGAACACCCTAAGTATTCTCTCAGATATGGTGAAGATAACAAATGTAGCTGTGAGAATGGTTATAGGATCCCAGGTAAATATTTTTTATTATTGGATTATATGGATAAGCAAAATTAGCTGGCGAACTAACTTTTTTAAAAGTTATTTACTCGGCTGATCAGGTTAAGAAAAATCTAGATGATTGAAGCTATCTAGACTAGTGCTTAACAGGCATTGTTAACTACACCATAGGCTTATAAGATTAAAGTTAACTGCACCATGAGATACGAGGAGGGCACGTAGGACGCACGTGGCCCCCTCGTCTCTCTCTTTAATGGACCCTTATTAAAATAGTTGTAGCAAATCTGGTTTGATATTCTAATTTGTCCACTCAGGCTTAAGGCTAAGTACCTACGCCCACGCACCAGTATTGAATCCATACTAATATAAAAATACAGTAACTCTGTTTTCTTGCATTGATTTTGATTTTTGATTAGAAACTTAATGATAATATAATTGTTTTGTTTCATGACACATTTTAGCGAACTGTCTACGGTTCGGCTAACTTCCCAGCCTTTTCAAGTTTGTTCCGCTTAGCAACATGTGCAGCAATATTAATCACGTTGATAGACCAGGTTGAAAATGTATATCGTCAAAGAGAACGAATCGTCAACATTATGGACCACTTGCTAATTGTCAAGAATCCTGGTAAGTCCCTATCTTGTACCTATTAATTACCGATTTCGGACTCGGCAGAGACTGAATAAGTTTTGTTTGACGGCATAGTTAGTGCATTTTACACTCTTTATTTCGATCTATTGTTCCAGGGGTTAAATTCCCTGACTGCTAAACTGGAGCAGCGTAGATCTCCGCGAATTCCCTATATAATGAAATTACGAGAAGTGCGACAATACTAAAGTATACGTTTGCTGACGACTGAATGTTTGTCTCAGATTGCATTGGGTTTAGAACGAAGGTATCTGTCAGCGTATATAGCTAAAGCCTTCTAGCGATCTAAGGGGTCACTAGAAGGCTTTAGCTATATATTTCCAGAGGTGACCTACGTCAGCGTCGTCAGCTAAAAGAACACCATCCTAAACCTTACTGTGCACTGACTGATGTTGACATGCTTTGTCAGTGCTTTTGTTACTGTGTTGGGTTTGATTCGCACCCATCAAATCTTTGTGTGATAAGCATGATAATGGTTCTGTGTCTGGGTATTGTATCTATAACCGTAGGTATGTAAATAAGTAAGTTTACCAGTTATCTAGTTGCTCTAGTACCTACAGGCTCTGTTTAGTTTGAGATCTGATGACCAAGTGTGGGTTGTCCCAAGATATAATTAGGTACTATATGTTGGTATGATGTTTCAGAACGGTAACCGGGATGATTTATATTACAGATCACGATATGAGGACTGCGGTAGTAAACTTCCGTCAATTGATTCAAGATCGACCTATCATTTTCAACATGGCCCATTTTTTCAATCTGGATTATGCACTGCTTATGTCCATTGCTTCTACTGTTGTAACGTACACAATAATCCTACTTCAAAGTGTGAATTGAAAGTCCATTTATGCTTAACTATTGTTTTTAATAGCGATTACATTTTGATCATAAAATTACAACGGTAATAAAACGATCGAAAATGAAACGCCTACGGCCTCAGTTGTGAATCCTAAAACGTGCAAACAAATACTTTACTACATTTAAGTTATTAATAATTTAATTTATTAAGCTTGCGTCCCCTGATGATATTAACAAAATTAATAAACGTAAGTACCTACCAAGCTAAATATTACTAACATTAATGTCATTAACGTGATTAACGCAATAACACTAAATGACTTCGGTTGAACCGCAAATTCTGTAATGTTTACCATTAAATTTGATGTAAAAGCGAATTGTTTTATTATTTACGAATACAAACATTATTCCTGACTACGTTTGTAAAAATGCGATTGAAAATTTATCGCGTTATAGCTATAGGCTCTAGGCAAAAAATTGTATGTTAAGTCCCGGCGGTCTTATCTGTAAAAGTAAAGTGTAGGTGCACAAAGGAGTTTCAATCGGTATGCACACACAATACTGGCCTCCTATGCGTCAAAAGGCTCTAGGCTAGCCAAAAGCCACTAAAGTATATCTGCTTCAATCTCAAATAATTAAAAGCATGATGTGATTCTGATCTGGGGGCATCGGAGTACCCCCATGACTAGACCACGGAAGGGTCTCGTCTTATCTCGTAGGTTGTAAAGCCTTATAAACACAGAGATACACACAGGTTTCATGTAAGTAGGTACTGTAGAGGTTTATTGGTGGTCACTAGCTGGCCGCATACCAATAGTAAAACCTCTAGCGCGTTATAAAAGTAAATGTTAAATATATATTTGAATTCAGAGAGATTGGAACAAAGGTGAATGTCTTGAAGGTTGTCAAAGGCAGACAGGTTCGGGCTTCGTTGAAGCCAAGTCGTGTGATAGAGTTAAAACAGGAATATGAAATAAATAAGTCATTATTAATTAACAAAGTGTTATTCATTTACTCAAAGTAAACAAGTAGTCGCCTTATAATAAATCCTAGCTTCGACCATCTGGGGACTACGCCCGTGGAACCTGATTGGAGGAACAGTTGCTGACGACGGCGAGGGCGCTATAGTACCTTGCCTTACTTTTAAATTAATAAACCATTTTTTGTAATCGAAAAATGCTAAGTTACAACTGAAATTATATCAAATTTTCCTATATTATCAACATAGCACATCCATTCTAATATTATAAATGTGAAAGTTTGTGAGAATGGATGGATGGATGTTTGTTACTCTTTCACGTAAAAACTACTAAACGGATCTGGATGAAATTTGGCACAGAGATAGATTATGGTCTAGAATAACACATAGGCTACTTTTAAAGCGATAACCGACATCCACGCGGGCGGAGCCGTGGGCAACAGCTAGTGGTTTATGAAGGAACCACAGTAAAATTAGGTAGTAAAGTGTGCCCTTTAGGCGGAGTACGTCGAATTCGAAAGAAGTCAGTTTCTCAATAGGTCTGTTTCTCATTAGGTCGGATTCTGAGTAGGTCAGTTTTTTTAAACGTCAAGCAAAAGTACAGTTAAAACCATAACTGTATAAATAAACCTATAAATAAACCTACGTACCTAATAATATCCATTTTTTTATTTATGCTTTTAACTTACGGTAGGGAAATAATTTTTTTAATAATATTTATTATATATTTATTAATTGAAAATTTTAAATTCAATGTATTTACATCAGAAACACTTTAAATTCAATTCATTCAACATTAAACATTTCAAATCAGATTGCTACAATGAATACAGCATCAGTCATGTATCCGTTCAATTTATGAGTTATATTTATACGTTAAAGCTATTTATAGGAAAGCATTTCTGCTCAGCTATTCTAATATATTAATTAAATTCAATGTATTTACATCAGAAACCGTGTCTGAATTTTCAGATTCATTCTCAGAAACCGCATCGGAAGACGTATCAGTTTCTAATTCAGATTCAACGGTTTCTGAAGATTTGAATTGTCGGTCATAACTTAAATACGAAACCCTTTTCAGAAATTCATGTACTTCAATATTACCATGTTTTAGATCACTAGTTAAATTATATAATCGTTTATCATATTTAAGGTCCACTTGTCGAGGCGTTTTCCGTTCTTTGTGTACACTAGCTTGTTTAATTGCGATGTCATAATGTTTAGATTCTTTTTTTAAAGTGTACAAAAATTGTAACACATTTGGTTTTTGGTTTAATTTTCGGTTTAATCTGTTATGCCAACCTTCAATATTATTGTTTGTCCTGTATTTTTGATCAGAGCAGCCAAAAATATACGGCGTAATGATTTTCATCCAGTAATTTTCAAAATATTTTTGAAAATTATCAAAATCGTTTATGTGCTCCGACTTTGATAGTATATGCAACCACCCCTCCGGTATGTACTCAGTAGGAAGTAACGGTAGACAGGATATTAACTTTGTAATTTTTTTTCCAGCTCTTTCTTTGCATAAGCCTACATCTTTTGCTTTCCTGTAAATAGCTTTAACGTAGTGTATATAACAACCAGATTTTTTTACTGAGGGATAAATGACTGATACTGTATTCATTGTAGCAATCTCAAAGTCCGATTTGAAATGTTGAATGTCCACCTCAAGTACAGTTTTCAATATTTCAAAAAGTCTTATGTATGTGTTTTCCAACTTATTGCCCAGAAGTACATATATAACGGGAATAACTGTGCGACAAAACTGTGATTCATAATTGAACACTGCGTGCAATGTATACAGTTGGTAGAAAGGTAATGGTACTACCCTAAAAGTACCATCACCGAACAATCTAGAACATTTTTTTATTATTTTTCTTGAATATTCAGAGCAAAAAACAAATATTTCTTCATCCTTATTCTCATAAACTAAAAAGTTTTCACTTATTAATTTTGGAAAAACAACATTTTTGCATGTTTTGAAACGAAACCCATTAGTGCCCAACGTTGGTTTTCTAGCCGCGTATAGGGCATCTTTTTTGGATGAAAACGATGGTAAGTTTATGGAGCGACACATTCCTTTTAGGTTTCGTATTGATTCCTCAAATATGGGCTGCACGGGAGCTAAAGTTTCAGCTACTTTCTTTTTGCAGGAATGCATTACCAATTCTACTGCATTTCTTTCAGAATTTGGCATACATGTATGTTGTTTATCACCTTTGGGTTCCCGCAATATTGTAGTTATTTTCAAATCAGTTGTCAATGAAGCACTACACACTTTTCTTTCACAACACCTAAAGTTATTTGAGTTTTTGTTTTCAATTTGAAAACAATATTTGTAATTTTTATATAAAATGCAAGGTTTGCCCTTATGAGTTTCTATAACTTTAAATTCGTCGTGAAAATCGTTAGTTTTGCTTTCCATAATTATGTAATATTCTAATCTCTTTTTATGTATATTTATTGGCAGCTAGCACTGTGACATTGACATTAGGTAATTTTTTTTATCATTATAAGTTTTATTCAGTGACCAGTATGTACCTACAAAGCAGAAAAATATAGGTAGATACATCATAAAAGTCAGTATAGGTAGGTCGGTACTCGGTAGGTATGAATTCTATTATGTACACGAGTGTACTAAAGCAAAGCTCACATTTTAAAAACTGACCTACTCAGAATCCGACCTAAAGAGAAACAGACCTATCTATTGAGAAACTGACTTCTTACGAATTCGACGTACTCCGCCTAAAGGAAGTGTGCACATATGTAGTTCTGTTTATTTTATTTATATCTTGCCTTTTATTTCAGACGATGGGTACTTATATATTTTGCGATACTAGGAATGGTTTTTTTTATATCGAGACCATTGACTAAAACTAACTTGCAGACAAAATATTATTAAATATTATATTTTTAATAATATAATTTTGAAGCGGTAAAGTAACCGACTTGCACGCAAGAGTTCGATCCCGGTCAGTACCAATGTGAATTTCACTTTGTGGAGTTTATATGCTAGTGCATATAATCAAATGATAATATATAATATAAGTTATAATCAAATGATTCGCCATCTGCTAACGGTGAAGGAAAACATCGTGAGGAAACACACATGTCTTGGAATAAATTCTAAGACATTCACCAATCTGCATTAGGCCAGCTTGTGTGAATTAAGGCCTAAACCCTCTCTCCCTCTTGATAGAGGAGAGGAGACCCGTGCCCAGCAGTGGTACTTATATGGGTTGCTATTATATTATATTTTAACAGTTTAAGTACCTAATACGGTCCACTTTATAAATTAGTTTGTTATGCATACGTATATACAGCACATGCATGTATCTTCAGATTTTACGGTATTTACATAATTGTGTTGTGTTAATAAAAGACAACTTGAACTAGAGAACAAGCTTAATGCTATAAACATACGATCAACGGACACAAATTACACCCAGACTCAACTCTTTGTGGGTTACACAAAGTTTTGTCCTGTGTGGGAATCGAACCCACAACCTCATGAACAGCAGGCGCATACGCGGCCACTGGACCACCAAGGCAGTAAAAAATTTAATTATAGCACCTGCTTACTCAGCTTGATATAATATTCATGAAGTTTATTTATGTCCGTATCTACTTAAATTATGGCTTCGTACTAATTACATTGTTGGTCTATTAATTGGATAAAAGCATAAATTTTATTTACCCAGAACTTCATGATTACTTAAATGCTTGCGGAACCAATATTTTTAAAACACTCTTCAGTCGGGTGCTGGCGTAGTTAAAGAAAGCTGAGAGTTCATTTTGCTACAATGCAAATCTGGGATATTCTAAAAACGAGTGTAAAAAATAACACTTACAACTCAATGACTCCGTTAATTTGGTTACTAAAAATCTTTTGTTTAAATTGTAATATAGAAGAATCAAATTTAAAGTCTACATTAATCCTCATCAAAAGTTTTTTTATAGCTGCTGTGTTTGGCGTTATAAACTTCGCGAGCCTATACTATAAAATAAATTATGTCTATTCCGCTTTGGCCCTTTCCATTAAACTTTCAGATTTTATACAAATCGTATATGACTTCTGTCAATATATTGCTGATTTATTCTTTGTCCATAAATATGGCAGACACATTTGTGTGCAATATTTTAAACAGTACATCATCATTGATAATATACTGATGGTGACTTGTTTCACTGCCATACGAAATAAATTGCTGAAATTTATGGGATTTTTCTTCACGATATGGTCAATAAGTTCTTTAATCGAGTTTATCGCTTGGAATCTAGCATACGGATGGATAACTCCAGTCTCTCATGTTATTATGTATCTGTTCCTGTTTATAAAAGTATTGACAACGTTAGACTTGATTACTCATGTTGTACACGTCGGAATTAGATTAAAAGTAATTGGTGACTTAATGCAAGATTGTTATGCATCGACTGATGCTTATAAAAATGGCATCACAGTTGACTGTGTTATTAATAAAAGATGGCTATATAAAATGTCTGATGAAATAAAAACACATGATCGTAAAATAAACATCAATAATACAAAAGAAGTAAAGTCACTTACATCTTGTTATTTACTGTTGACAGAGCAAGTGTCATTCATTAACAAATACTTTGGATTCAGAGTAAGTAAACGTTTCATAAAAAAATGTGATCTCTACACAGAAACGAAAGTGCTGGGTAATTTTTGATATTTAAGTACCGCTGTACTTATCTATAAAGAAATTGCAACAGAAAATTCAGACGAAGATAAAAGATAGTATCTAACTTTTATTAATTTAGCATTAGGAACATTATTTAGATACCCCTGTGGTAGGTGTTTACACGCAATAGTTAAATCAGGATCGCCAGGACTATCATCAGTTTTAGTTTTCGAGACCTTACCCACCACGCTAGATTTATACCTATCACTTAATTTACCCGTAGACTATGTGCAATCTTGCGATGTTATATTATACATACATACACTGGGGTTGGCAGAAACTTTAGTACGTTAATTGCTTCGATCCTATCATACTTCTTTCGCTACATTAAATTGTGTTGTTATAAATAAATATTTAGTTAATGACTGTTCAAGTGCCAACTTTGTCCATAGAAGATAATATCTATCTAATGCACGATTACTGTCAATTTTCAGATTTTGCTGAATACTTTAAGTCTTCTGTTAGATATGATTAAAATAACAAACATAGCTGTGAGAATGGTTGTTGGATCCCAGGTAAATATTTAACTATAGATACAAAAGTGCACGAGTGGTTTAGTAGTTAACTATACCCGTAACACCGACTCTCTCGGTAAAAGAGCTCGAATTGACATAAATCATCACACTTGACATAAATTTAGCTCTCTCCAATTTCCACCCTTAAATTTAATAGCACTGCGCGGTTTTTTCTTAAATAACCCATTGAACGATTCCTGCAATAATAAATTATGAACGTCTTAGTTCCTTTTTAACCAATTTCACAAACGAGGAGGTTATCAATTCGTGTGTATTTTTTTTAAATGTTTGTTACCGGAGAACTCCGTCATTTATGAACCGATTTGAAAAAATATTTTTTTATCCGTATCCGACATAATATGTCGGTACATACTTCCAGTTCAGTTTGGTCCTATTTTTATCAAATCAAAGTTTTGATGATGAGATCCATGAGGAATTGAGAAAATTCCTCAAAAATTATAGGCATGCATATAGCAATTTCAATATTTTTAATAAGAAATCAAACATTTGCATTCAGAAAATGCTATTTGGTGAAGTGAATCTGATGAAGAAGACCACAGTTGGCCATCTGAATTTCTCAATAATAAATATTTTTAACGGACGACGTTTAGATAAGCTTCGATTAAGGTTGTTAAGCAACTATTACTAAGCAAATGTAATTTAGCAAATTAAAATGGTACAATTGAAATTAACTGATAATGAAGACGGAAGGTAGGCAACGGAACTCTAAAACTAAACAATGTAATCTAGCCGTGTTTGGGCTCCTTTGAATGGTCATAAGATGCACTTTAGTTTTAAATTATCAGATTTAAAACAAATAATGCATTTAATGGAGGAAAAGTGAGATTAGAGTTTGAATGAAAATTCATCCTGTTTTTAAAAATTCTACAACTTGCCGCATGGAAGTAGTTTTTTTTTGTTAAAATGATTAAATGACAATCAATAATATTGTTTTTTTTTTTCATCACACGATTTAGCGAACAATCTACGGTTCAGCTTATTTCCCAGCCTTGACGAGTTTGTTCCGGTTAGTAACATGTGCTGCAATATTCATCACCCTGATTGACCAGGTGGAAAATGTATATCGCTTAAGAGAGCGAATTGTCGACATTATGGACCATCTGCTGAACAACAAGAATCCTGGTAAGTAGGTGCGAAGGAATGCCTGACCCAAAATACCAAAAAGTTTATATAATAGGTAAGTTTTTATAACAAGCATACGCTTGTTACCTCCTAGTATCCTGAGGACGCTTGCAACTCACGAGGGGATTTCAGAGGATTGAGATTCTAAGATTTGAAAATAAACTGAAATCTTAGCAAGATCCAGAGGGAAATCCTGAATCCGCGTCTGAATCTTAAAATTCTTGTTGACGGTGTCGGGATTTGCCTTCTAAATAATTTTCAGTAACAAAATTCGTTTAGTATTTAGCAGCCTTAAGCCGGGTATCGATATTGCGAGGCTACCCTGCTCATCTGGTGGCCGCAATGAGTAGGCAGTCAAACAACGTTCAAATTGGCTTGCGAGGCAAACACGTCTCCACATCACGATGCTGCAGATGCTATAGACTGATTGATGATGATACTGATATTTTAAGTACCTACATTTTATTTTACAGATGAAGATTTACGGACTGCAGTGGTAAATTTCCGCCAGTTGATTCAAGACCGACCTATCATTTTCAACATGGCCAATTTTTTCAATCTGGATTATTCACTGCTTATGTCGGTTGCTTCTACAGTTGTTACGTACACAATAATTTTGCTTCAAAGTGCGTAATTAATTATATTAAAAAAATATGATTAAATCAATAATTCTTATGCCTTAGTTATTATTTTCCACAAAACTTCCTTAAGTATAATAAAAATAATCTTTTGCTTCTGCAGCAAGCCGTCGCCGTCGTTAGCATTGGTATTATCATTTTTCTACAATTTATGTTTAAGTCATCGCTATTATATCAGAAAGGCTACTAGCTAAGTACTGTAATGCAAGCTCGCTACCTACTTATCACAATAAAGATTTGTCCTGGGTGGGAATTGAACCCAAACAACGAGTCAAAGCAAAATCAAATAATTTAAAGTTATTAAATCGAAATTACCATGCATTGTAGAAACAATGTAATTAGTATATATACTATTTATCATCATCATCAGCCTATTAGCCACTGCCAATCAGACATAAGCCTCTCCAATTCTATTTATCTTAATATTATTTTCTACACTTTGCACCTACTTCGTTTATCTCTGCATCACCCTAAGGTTCGCTGACAAAGAATGAGAAATTATGAGCATAAAGATTAAAATAAGTTAAATAATAATAAAATTAAGATGCATTCCTGCAAATGTAACTCATACAGCAACTGCTCCAACGCTAGAACAAGTTAATAGTATCAAAAAATATACTATACTATGTAATGTGAAAAAAGTCCGGAGCAGGATTCGAACCTGCGCTGCGCCTCTCGGGTTCCGGCTCAGCGCACTACCAATTGTCTGAGCTCCTATTTCGGAGTTAAAATTTGTCCATCGCTTGTTAACGTCTTGGAGTAAAGTCAGTCAGAACCCAGGTTCGAATCCTGCTCTGGGCTCGACATTTTCCACACTGCTTTAATATTTAAGTATATATTTTCATAAATTATTAATTTCCGCAATATTCCGTGTAAAGTCCTTGTTCATCGGCTGTCCGCGACCATTATAGGTTATCATCTAATTTTATTACTTAGCTGTAATTTAATATTCATTAAGTAATATGTACATATTTATCTAGTTAACTAAATGCTTACCTTGTTGATCAATTGATTGGATAGTAGCATAAGTAATAACTACCTTGTGCTATTCGTGTTTAAGTTACTATTATTTTTTAAACTCATCAGTCGAGTGCTAGCGTAGACAGACAGAGCTAAAAATAATTTTGCTGCAAAACAGATATTATAAAAATGAGTGTGAAAAATAGCACTTATAACTCAATGATACCGTTAATTTGGTTGTTAAACATCTTTTGTTTAAATTGTAATATAGAAGCTTCGAATTTAAAATCAACGATAATTGCCATCAAAACATTTATAACAGCTGCAGCACTTGGGTTTTTAAGTTTCACGAGCCTATATTACAACATAATTTATGTCTATCAAGCTATGACCATTTCCATCAAACTTACAGATTCTATAGAAATCATATATGATTTTTGTCAGTATATTGTTGATTTATTCTTTGTTTATAAATATGGAAAACATATTTGTGCGCAATATTTCAAACAATACGCAATCATCGACAATATTCTATACGTAACTTATTTTTCTGCCATGAGAATACAATTGTTAAGGTTTATGGGATTTTTCTTCACATTATGGTCAATAAGTTCTATGATCGAGTTCGTAGCTTGGAGTTTCGCTTACGGCTGGATTACTCCAACCTCTCATGTCATTATGTATTTGTTCCTGTTTATAAAAATACTGACTACGTTAGACTTGATAACTCACGTCATACACATTGGAATTAGACTCAAAGTAATTGGTGACTTAATGCTAGATTGTTATGCATCTACCAATGCTTGCAAAAATGGGATCACAGTTGATTGCGTTACTAACAAAAGATGGCTCTACAGAAATAATAGCAAGACATATTTTCGTAAAACAAACACCAATAATACAAAGGAAGTAAAGTCACTCACATGTTGTTATTTATTGCTGACTGAGCAAGTGTCATTCATCAACAAATATTTTGGATTTAGAGTAAGTTTAATAAATATATCTAGGTATTATGCACTTTATGTGTCTGGATCCCAGTGCCGGTGATTTCTGCCACAATGCTCCTAAAATATGCAATAGAAAATGTCGGTATTAGGAATTGAACAGCCTGCTGTAACTCAATGTTCTTCAAGAAAGGAGTTATAAGGTTTTTAAAGGGTCGGCAACGCGTGTGTGACACCCCTGGTGTTGCAAACGTCCATAGGCTACGGTAACTGCTTACCATCAGGCGGGCCGTATGCTTGTTTGCCACCTTGGTAGTGTAAAAAAAAAATACTCTTACTCAAGCTTCTGTGTCTGACGCCATTTGTAAGTCTAAACAGGAAGGGACCTAGGACCGAGCCTTGGTGGACACCTTCTGTGACCGCTGTTTTGTATCACCCACCACCCGTATCATTTTTTTATATTGCTTAAAGCAAAAGCACGTATCTCAAGCAACACACGTGTTAAACCGCGTATATCACCACGGTACCGATGCCGTTAGGTGGTTTTACGCATTTTAGTATATGTAATCTATTTGAACGCACGTAACTGTTGTATTGCAGATTTTGCTGAACATTTTGAGTACCCTATTAGATATGATTAAAACAACCAACATAGCCGTGAGGATGGTGATAGGATCCCAGGTAAACTTTAATTATATATACCTAAAATACTTGACTTACACTTGTTACTGTTACACCTAGTGTAAATACTAAAAGAAATACACTATAGTATCCAACCTAATTTTGAATGCTATAGTGATCTATAGGCTTAGTAGGAGTGGTGGCAACTAAGGAATTTCTGAACAAATGTCTAGTTTCTTCAAATACTCGTAAAGCCAGGTCGGTTTAGTTGCCACACCTAGGTACCTAAACCGGCAGATTCTTTCAAACGCTGACGAATTTTCAGGTTAAAAGCAACTAGAAGGTTTTAAAGGGGTATATGCGCCTTAACTTTATTTGATTGAATTATCGTGACAGTACCTATACCTATATTGCTTCTGTAGTCAAGATACTGGATGACGTTATTGTTTTGTTTCATGAATAAATTCAGCCGGCGGTCTACGGTTCAACAAGCATACGCTTGTTACCTCCTAGTATCCTGAGGACGCTTGCAACTCACGAGGGGATTTCAGAGGATTGAGATTCTAAGATTTGAAAATAAACTGAAATCTTAGCAAGATCCAGAGGGAAATCCTGAATCCGCGTCTGAATCTTAAAATTCTTGTTGACGGTGTCGGGATTTGCCTTCTAAATAATTTTCAGTAACAAAATTCGTTTAGTATTTAGCAGCCTTAAGCCGGGTATCGATATTGCGAGGCTACCCTGCTCATCTGGTGGCCGCAATGAGTAGGCAGTCAATTGTTAATAGTAGTTCAATTGTTAAGGTTTATGGGATTTTTCTTCACATTATGGTCAATAAGTTCTATGATCGAGTTCGTAGCTTGGAGTTTCGCTTACGGCTGGATTACTCCAACCTCTCATGTCATTATGTATTTGTTCCTGTTTATAAAAATACTGACTACGTTAGACTTGATAACTCACGTCATACACATTGGAATTAGACTCAAAGTAATTGGTGACTTAATGCTAGATTGTTATGCATCTACCAATGCTTGCAAAAATGGGATCACAGTTGATTGCGTTACTAACAAAAGATGGCTCTACAGAAATAATAGCAAGACATATTTTCGTAAAACAAACACCAATAATACAAAGGAAGTAAAGTCACTCACATGTTGTTATTTATTGCTGACTGAGCAAGTGTCATTCATCAACAAATATTTTGGATTTAGAGTAAGTTTAATAAATATATCTAGGTATTATGCACTTTATGTGTCTGGATCCCAGTGCCGGTGATTTCTGCCACAATGCTCCTAAAATATGCAATAGAAAATGTCGGTATTAGGAATTGAACAGCCTGCTGTAACTCAATGTTCTTCAAGAAAGGAGTTATAAGGTTTTTAAAGGGTCGGCAACGCGTGTGTGACACCCCTGGTGTTGCAAACGTCCATAGGCTACGGTAACTGCTTACCATCAGGCGGGCCGTATGCTTGTTTGCCACCTTGGTAGTGTAAAAAAAAAATACTCTTACTCAAGCTTCTGTGTCTGACGCCATTTGTAAGTCTAAACAGGAAGGGACCTAGGACCGAGCCTTGGTGGACACCTTCTGTGACCGCTGTTTTGTATCACCCACCACCCGTATCATTTTTTTATATTGCTTAAAGCAAAAGCACGTATCTCAAGCAACACACGTGTTAAACCGCGTATATCACCACGGTACCGATGCCGTTAGGTGGTTTTACGCATTTTAGTATATGTAATCTATTTGAACGCACGTAACTGTTGTATTGCAGATTTTGCTGAACATTTTGAGTACCCTATTAGATATGATTAAAACAACCAACATAGCCGTGAGGATGGTGATAGGATCCCAGGTAAACTTTAATTATATATACCTAAAATACTTGACTTACACTTGTTACTGTTACACCTAGTGTAAATACTAAAAGAAATACACTATAGTATCCAACCTAATTTTGAATGCTATAGTGATCTATAGGCTTAGTAGGAGTGGTGGCAACTAAGGAATTTCTGAACAAATGTCTAGTTTCTTCAAATACTCGTAAAGCCAGGTCGGTTTAGTTGCCACACCTAGGTACCTAAACCGGCAGATTCTTTCAAACGCTGACGAATTTTCAGGTTAAAAGCAACTAGAAGGTTTTAAAGGGGTATATGCGCCTTAACTTTATTTGATTGAATTATCGTGACAGTACCTATACCTATATTGCTTCTGTAGTCAAGATACTGGATGACGTTATTGTTTTGTTTCATGAATAAATTCAGCCGGCGGTCTACGGTTCGGCTTACTTTCCAGCCTTGTCAAGTTTATTTCGCTTAGGCACGAGTGCTACAATATTCATCACGTTGATAGACCAAGTGGAAAATGTATATCGCCAAAGAGAGCGAATCGTCAACATTATGGAGCATCTTCTTAATAATAAGAATCCAGGTAAGAGTGAGTAACTATTAGCTAAATGTGCAAGACTATCAGCGGCACCGTGCACGACTTTATTCACGCGACCATGACACAGGGGCGGATCCAGCTCTTACAAAAGGTTGTGGATACAGCCGAAAATCAGCCAAGCTCGGGCCCACAACGGTGGATACGCGCTTGCCACGACACACACCAGCCTAAATCACACTGGTCACTGATTTATGTTATCTTCAACTACGTGCAAAGCGATGATAATCTCTTTTAAAAATACAACTTTCCCACTTGAGAACAAGCCCTGTGTCGCAGGGAACTTTACAAACATACAATTAACGAACACCGAACACCAAAGTACACTCAGACCAGAGACAACCATCTATGGATCACACAATTGTACTGTGTGGTGATCGAACCCCTGACTCGCCGCGCATTGGTAAATGACGAGGTTACCACCTACCTATTGACATGTTATGGAGGAAATCCGAGGGCACGTTAAAAATCGATCATGACTGGTGACAGTCGTTATCACGACAGCAGCGGTATATACGATCTGAACAACTCTAGTCACCAGGTTGGCCTGCCACCACTGCGACTGTGACGACGACTCGGCGCAGCATACGCTCGATTCGTGTCCGGCTTGGGCGGTGCAGCGCCGGAACCTCGTCGCAGTCATCGGTGTAGACCTGTCGCTGCCGGCTGTGGTGCGATCCATGGTCGCCAGCGACAGGGAGTGGGTGGCGGTCGCATCCTTCTGCGAGAACGTCATCTCGCAGATGCGGAGGCGGCGGAGCGGATCAGGGAGGAAAGTATACTTTCTGATTCGATCCGTCGCCGGCGAACTGGGCGGCGTCAGTGCGCTTACGGGCGACGGGTGAGAGGTCAGGTCATCGAGCCTCTCACCCGCACCTTTCCGCGGAGGGACAGCCGCTGGGTAGACCACTGACGTCATATCAGGTTCCGGTGGACCACCCGTGAAGGTGGGTGTAGGTGACAGGAGGGTTTTTGTTGGTATACCGGCCGCCTACCACCTCTAGGCCGGAGAGTCCGACAAAAAAAAGGGCTTACAATGACTTTTTAATTATTATAATATCTATAGTAATTTATGTGTTTTAGATAAATTTTATTTTACAGGTGACGATTTGCGGGCTGCAGTGGTAAATTTCAATCAGTTGATCCAGGATAGACCTATAATTTTCAACATGGCCCATTTTTTCAATCTAGATTATTCGCTACTTATATCAGTCGCTTCTATGGTTGTCACATACACAATAATTTTACTTCAAAGTGTGAATTAAATCAATATTTATTTAATGTGATTTTGAAGCTTTCTTTTCTTAGAAGTCTAAGAATCCACAATTATGCAGTAGGTATTAAAAAAGAACAGAATTAAATTATTGTACTTATTAATTTTTCCTTTAACAATCTTATTGGCTTGGTTTCTTGAACTCTATTACTCCTTAATCTATTCAGCAAAAAACCTACTGCTGGACATGGGCTACCCCCAAAGATTACATAATTAACACTCATATGTCCAATGATGAATACATATCACAATAGTTTTAAAAACCTGTGCAAATAGAACACCATTGATTAGTTCTAAGTTAACTTAAAAAAAAACTTATTATAATAATGGCAATACTGAGGTAGTAAGTCAAAAATTAACACTTAAACTAAAAAATGTAATAACATGGTGTGAGTAGCTTAAAACAAGTGTCATACTATCTTTGTCCAACCACTTGAGGATAAAAAGGACGGAATTAGACTTAAATAAATGGTTCCAAAAGCTAACTTGAATACTTCTTCTCATGTTGTATTAGCTTGTCCTTCCGATCTACACAGCTATTGTATCCTCCTAATGAGCCAGATGCAACAAGTCTGTGACATGGCACCACAAGAAATAGGGGGTTTGCACCACAAGCTGCACCTACAGCCCGGGAGTGACTGGCTGGCCTTCCCAGAGCTTTTGCTAAATCTCCATATGTCTGAGTTGATCCATACGGAATTGTTACAAGCTTATCCCATACTGCCTGTAGAAAAAAAGTTATGTTTTAAATATGCACTAGCAATTATAACATTACCTATTAAGTTTAAACAGATTTATTTAAAAAGGAATAAGAACTTTTTTGACATACCTTTTGAAATTCTGAACCTAAAAATTTTATAGGGACCGTGAACTCCTTAAGTTTTCCATCAAAATAATCCGAAAGCTCCTGTTCAAACTTCTGCAATACTTTATTTTTGTCTGCAACAAATTTGCATTTTAACTCCGAATAGAGAGCTTCAAATTTCTTTGCAAAGTTCTTGGTATCTTCAAAGGCAATGATGTATAAATATTCGTCATCGGCAGCAGCAATTCCCTTTCCCACGGGTGAATCAAAATAACTATAATAAACTGTAACATTGCTGTTACTATTCTTCGAAAGTTTTGAAATAACGGTATCTATAGACATGCCTCTATTTTTGCTAATTTATGCAACCTATTGACTTGTAATAGGCCTTTAGGATAGTAACAAATATGATAAGCAAAACACTAATAATTAATTAATCCTAAATAAATATACATTTCGTAAACAACAAAACCATGTCAGCAAGGTACTTTTTGTCAAATTCAAACCAACTTCAAAATTGTCTTGTCAATGACATCAAAAGGTTGTCAATGTCATTAGAACAAATTTCAGTTCAAGGACCAAGTATTTTGAGATTGATAGATAAAAAAATATCCTTGAATTAAAAAAGCATAGCAACTTTATCCTTGTGAGTCCTTCATGTAAAGAATATACTTACCACTCAAGAGTCTAGCTTGTGTCTATTGTGCGCAGGAAGCGCACCGTAAAAATTAATCGGTTCCTGGATGTCATGGCACGGGTTCTAGGCGGAAAGTGGATGCATGGTCCTAATTTATTAAAATAATTTTAACAAAAAAAAACCGACTTCAGTACGGCAAGTTGTAAAATTTTCAGATATTTGTTTGTTACAATCGAATAAAATCGACTGAGCGTCGGGCTGAACACAGGTCAAGTAGGTATTAAAAGCAATATTTAATCTGTGCAATCCGCGCTTAATTCATTCACGTCATTATTTATTATTAATAGTTGCTTATCAACAATAACCGAAACTTATCTAATCGCCATCAGTAAAATACTTATTATTGAAAAGTTCAGATGGCCATCTGTGGTTTTCTTCATCAGTTTTACTTCACCAAATTACACTTTCTGAATGCAAATGATTGATTAGTTGTTAAAAATATTGAAATTGCTATATGTGTGCCTATAACTTTTGAGGAGTTCCCTCAATTCCTCATGGATCCCATCATCGGATTTTTTTTTTGATGATAATGGGACTAAACTGGAAGCATGTCCAGCCAGACAAAAAAAGATTTTTTCAAATCGGTCCATAAATGACGGAGTTATGCGGTAACAAACATTAAAAAAAAAAAAAAAAAAAAATACACACGAATTGATAACCTCCTCTTTTTGAAGTCGGTTAATAATTACTTAAATAAAAAATATTTATTATGTACCTATGCAAGTCATGGACGTAAATGACACTCTGTGGAATGAGCTCCCTGTCGAGGTTTTCCCAAGAAATAATGCATGGGGTTCTTCAAGAAAGGAGTTAAGATATAAGGTTTTTAAAGGGTCGGCAACGCGTGAGTGACATCCCTGGTGTTGCAAACGTCCATAGGCTACGGTAACTGCCTACCGACAAACAAGCATACGGCCCGCCTGATGTCTGTATGCTAGTTTGCCACCTAGGTAGTATTAAAAAATAAAAACACCCAAACACTCGAAACAAACATTTATGGGTCTCACAAAGTATTGGCAATCAGGATTACTAGCCATTTGACCAACGGGGCAGTCAATGAATTTATAATTGAAGTACTTACTTACCTACTTTTAGATACCGGATTTGGCGCCTATCAAGCCCAAAAAAAGGATCCAATTATTATTATTTTATGTAGGTTCTGTGACAGTATATAATATCAATTACCTATATAAAAATAATATGTTAATAATAATAGCTACCTGAGACAAACAGTACTGTAAAGTAGGTCCAACTTCGAGAAAGAGGTCACTCGTCAAATCCGACTCGGCTGGGCAGCGTTTGGGAAGCTAAGCCATATCTTCTCGGCCCAAATACCGCAGTGTCTCAAGACAAAAGACGTGGTCGTTCACTATGGGCTTCGTGCGACGGCTCAAAGTCACCCAAAGAGCAATGGAGAGAGCTATGCTTGGAGTTGCCCTGCGAGATCGAATCAGAAATGCGGAGATCCGCAGGAGAACCAAGATAACCGATTTTAGGCCGACCGCCATTAGGTGGCAATGGGCCGGGCACATAGCTCGTAGAACTGATGGCCGTTGGGGCAGAAAGGTTTTAGAGTAGCGACCACAAACTGGGAGACGAAGCGTGGGCAAGGCACCAACAAGGTGGACCGACGACCTGGTAAAGGTTGCGTGCGGGCAACCGATGGACAAGGTCGGCTCAGTATCGAGAGTTGTGGCAATCCTTGGGGGAGGCCTATGTCCAGCAGTGGACGTCTTTTGGCTGAGATGATGATGATGAATATGTTAATTAATATTACCTACATTATCTTTTGTGCCTATTATCTATAGTTGGAATGATTATTACATAGGTACCAAGGAGATCATAAACCGTCAGGTCTGGCAAATTTGCTTTATCATATTAGTCATGCTTTTTTTAAATAATAATAATTTATGAGGCAGGAAAAATAAAATAAACAGATGATGATTATTGAAAAGACTTTATTTATTGCACCAATTCATACCTACAAAGAATACCTACACGGAATATTATTAGATAGGTAGATAAGAACCTGTATAGTTGTGTAGGTTTTAATACAGGTTTATTATTACTTTACTTTAACTATAGCTTTGCCTGTGTTTTCTCCTCTAAGCATTCCTACTAAAGCATCGACCATATTATCAAAACCGTGATATACTTTTTCTTGGTACTTTAACTTTCCTTCGCGTAACCAAGTTAGATTTGCATTTATACCTTCATTCCATCTATTTGCCCACCGACGATTGACCAGAAATCCTTCAACTTTTAATTCTTTAAAAACTATTGCAGGTTGAAGTATAGAAACTGAAACATTAAACAAATTGTCACCAGATATTCTTTTGTACACCTAAATTCGAAGAAATTTTATAAATTTGTAAACCTTTTGGCAGCTTAGTATCATTATAAGATGATATAGAGCCACAAACAGCTACTCTTCCATAATGGTTCATGTAATTTATAATAGTTGAACTTATTTCCCCACCCACCTAATGAACAAAAAAGGTAAATATTACAAAAAAATAATAAAATCGAGATTGACAGCAATAAAATCCAGTAGACGGGTCTTACGTTGTCAAAATAACAGTCCACCTTATCAGGACATCCTTCTTTCAGAGCTTTTCTGATATCAACAGTTTTGTAATTAAATGCACGATCAAAGCCCAACTCCTTTTCTAAATAAGCACATTTTTCGTCAGATCCAGCAAAACCAACGACACGGCATCCTAAAAAATATTTAAATCATTAAATTAGAGCATTTGAACTTACCTACTACAACGTTTAGTTATAAAGTAGGTACTCAAATCTTACCAAGTATTTTACCAATCTGCCCAACATGAGATCCAACGGCACCGGCTGCGCCAGTGATTACAATAGTCTCATTTGGTTTAGGTTGACATATCTCTTTCAGTCCGAAGTAAGCTGTATTGCTAAAATAATCCAATTAAATTTTACAAAATGATGGCTATACGACTATAATTAGGTCAATTGTAGAAGCTATGGATGATTACCATAACGTGGACATGGCGATGATGGTTAGCACTGGATTAAGAATAAAGATGTAATTAATGGTCGAATTATGACTTAACGCATTTTTTGAACACGTACAAAACATGACCAGGTGCTGGGTAATAATGTTATGAGCAATAAAACTTTGTATTTATGTGGAAAACTTGTAATTTTCTTACCCAGGCATACCAAGAATTCCTAAACCAAGTGAAATAGGATGCGGACTAAAATCGGGTAAAAGTGTAATGGGCAGCAATCCTCCTTTATTAGATGGTCCATCCGGATTAAAAATGGTATGCGTTCGCCAACCAAATGATCCAGTTACATACTTGCCTACAGGATAGTTTTGATTACGACTAGCAATGACCCTGAAAAAATCCAAATCGATCATAACTACAAAGTTGTGTAGGTAATAAAATTTAAGTGTAAATTTCATACTGTGGCTAACTTACTTAGCTACTTGTTCGCCTATCATGTCAGTTGGTAATTTATATCCAATCATATATGCCCGCATATAAGGGTCCACACTCAAATACTCAGCTTCAGTAAGTACTTCTGAAATATGAAATAGTAAGTTAATTTTAATAACTTTTAATTATACATACATTAGTACGTATACACATTCAACTAAATTATACAACCTCCATCTTTTAACTCTGGAAGTTCTTCTTCTACGATTTGGAAGTCACTTTTCTTTGGTTCACCTTGGAAGTACTTCGTTAAAACATATTTTTGACCTTTTATTTTACTTGATCCCGAATACATTCGTTTGGTGAGAAAAAGTGAAGAAATCAACCTTGCCATTTTGAGACTTTTTCTGAAAAAATATTTTAATTATACAAAGTGAAAACTGCGTGACACACTCGGTGGGTACTCATTTTAATAAGGGATTGGTGGGTAAGTGGAGTCGATCTTTTAAGGGGTCTCAGACCAAAACATATTATCCAAATGTTCAATTTGGAATCAGAAAATATTATAAATTCGACACAATTTATTTTCACACAATGATGTGCGGTTTGATGTCTTTGGTGCTATATTGGTGTGAATAAATAAAATCATATCATAAATGTATAGCTGTTTTGTTTTATTAACTAAACAATTGAACGCTGATGTAATATGTAATTCTGGTTGCATATTCCTCTTCCTCCACGATGGAGGGGTAGGATGCCAATATGAACAATAAACGCTTCGTCATCTTCGCTGCTGTTCTCTTTATTACTGCTATTCCTTTCTAAGGTAGTCCAGTTCCAATCGCATCTTTCTGCATCCTCACAACATTCCTTCTCGAAGTCAAAGTTATTTATTCACTTACATTAAAAAGGTTCGTCCATATTCCGTAAACTTTTATTAAATTCTATTTTTACATTTTTATTTACAAGTAATTTACAACTACAACTATAAATAATAATATAATAATAAAAACAACGTCCAATTATGTATCACTTATGAATAAACCTTTTTCTCCCCTTTTCCAATTGTTCGAGGGGACATCGTCATTGGTCACCCATAACTCTTTAACTGGGTGACCGATTGTCCACTAGGAAATAGGGCTTCCCTGGCAGTGACGATGTCCAACTTTGCGACCCTAAGACCCTCGCGGTCTTCCCGCCATCTAGCTTTTACAATTCTAGAACTCCGATCTCTTGCATTCATCTGTAGGTACTGCACGCCTGTGGTTTGCTACGCTGCTTTCATATTATACAGCGTCTCCAAAACCGTCAGGGTCCTTAAACTCATCTGCCATACCCCCGCCGAGTGCCATGACAGTGCAATGGATTTCCGTGTGGTGCATTGCTTTGACGAAGTCAGGCTGATGGAGTCATTGGCGATCGTGACTGTGAAGTCGACCGCAACCAGGTCCCAGGTGGATCTGTTAAATAAATAAGGAAACTAACTAGAGAGATGACTCATTTATGTTACCTCTTATAAAAATATGTATTTAGCAACAACTTTAAAATATATCTTGGCAGCATAGGTTTAAATAAACAAATATCTACCTCATCATCGCTGACCCACAGTAGAGCACATTTCTTATTATGTAAGACATGTATAAATTTGTACCTACTTACCTATTTCAATGAATAAATGACTGAATATACCAACTGGACCCTAGAATTTTATGTTGTGTCCAGTCAGCCTATTGTGTCACTTTAAAACATAAAAGCGATAACCTAGATTCTTACTTTTGATACTACTTGGGTGGCAAACTAGCATACGGCTCGCCTGATGTTAAGCAGTTACCGTAGCCTATGGACGCTTGCAATACCAGAGGTATCACTTGCGTGTTGCCAACTCATTTTCAACACCAAGGCTTTAAGATGGGAGTATCTCTGGGATAGGTATACGTTTATTTCAAAACGCATCCCTAAATGAGCTGTACTCTCACGCAGAAACACAACTACATCGCTGTGTGTAGTTATTTGGCTGTGGTCTTCTGTAAGGTGGAAGTCCTTTCCCAGTTCTTCCTCGAGCTTGCTCACTTGAATGGTTATGGTTATAATGGTACCTCTCTTAAAACATACTTCTAAATAATTAATTCAAAAAACTTCACATAGTCACTTACCTTTAAAACAAATTATTGTTTGCAATAGGTTCCATCTTCTGCAAATGGCACATAAAATTAAATTGATTTGATGCATGGTGCAACTACAGGTTGTGATGCTGCTGGTGCTGGATGCATTAGGTTATGCGGTTAAGGCAAATTTGGCGGTATTGGCGGTCAAATATTTAAAAATAAAATCGACACGGCACGTTCAGTGTTGTGACGATTGTAATCGACTAAAAATGTATAATCTATTTATAGTTGGTTTTATTTACGAAATCCAACACTTGTTGAAAAGCAGCTGGTCTATTTTATCCCAGGCTCGGGTTGGCGTCGTAACAATATCGTTTTTTGTCCATGCTAACCACGATACACAATAATAAACTAATAAACATGCGCGCAAGTGTGACATCAAGTAGGTAATTAAATTTATTAATAAAACGAGGCGTGTTCTAAAAATCTCACTTCGCCACTTAGGAAGTGTCATTCCAAAAACAAACTATTGTTATAATAATACGGTAGATGGAGTAGAAGAGAATTCAAAATAAGACTTCATATATTTATTACATTTTTAAAATTTGGATTTTTATTTCTCTGATAAAGTAGTAAACTGCGGCAGCCTAAATGATTTTAAAAAAATACTTTTATGATGCTCGAAAACGCAGTGAACGCGTACACTGAACTAGACGGCAAGGGCTTTGACGGCCGAAAACCTTTTTTTAAATTACTTTTTTCTACCACCTTTTATTTTCTCATTGCATTAAAGGCCAGTGATTAATCAATCACAGATTAATCGACTATTGAAACCATAAATTCTAAATCGGACTGGAATATATCACATCGTGCAATAGGTAGTTTTTGCAAATTGCAAGTAAAAAAAATATAAATACAAATTTCAAAATGGCCTGAATGAAGTTTGTTTGGGTTTGGTGAAATTAATAATGTAATGTTAATTAAAATTTAATGACAGAGTTATTCATATATATATTCTTAATTATAAAAGGACAATGTTTATATAGGTATAAAACAACCTAATGCAAGTGCAGTGAATAAAGATAGAATGGCATAGTGCTTGGGGTTGATAGCGTACTTTCCTAAAAAATAAATTATAACCTTTTATAAACATGACTACTGAACAGAAATTCAATTGTATATTTTGCAAGGACGTTTTTGATAACAAAGAAGAGTTACAAGTTCATTTTAGGTAAAAAAATCTTAGCTTTATAGAAATGTCAAATAGTTGGGTTGACATAACATTTGCAGTTGGTGAATTTATTTGTTTATATTTTTTAGGAAACATGCCGACCCAAGGTTTAAAAGTAATAACCGCTTTGAATTGGACAATGAACCAAATGTATCAATTGAAAAAGTAAAAGAGAAGTCTGAGATGGTTAGTTGTGACGTGTGCTCACAAATGTTTCCGACGATATCAAAGGCGATAACTCACAAACACAAGGTGCACCCGGATCACGATGTCAAATACTTCTGTCCTTGGTGTGGGAAACTGTTCACTATGAAGGTAAGACCCCAATTATGTGGCAGTCGGCGTCACGCGTATGGTAGGTTTGTACAACCACAACCTATGCCCCCTCCCCCACTACATTTTTTTTTATCAGTCATATCATTTATGCATTGACAACATTATTATATTGATCTTGGATTATAGATAGCGTGAAATGTGCTAAAATTTACTTTAATATTTGGCAAGTTTAGCACTATGAAACAAAAACTATCTATAAAACCCATCTTCTAACTTAATTTTCAAGATATTTTGTTAGTCACACATTTATTATCAGTCCTATTGTACCTAACAATAACAAATTATTTTATTTACTTATAACAAATACATAGTGCTTCTCAATAATTAAACTTATAATTGAGCAGTGTTATATAAAGGATACACTATAATAATTGACTATGAAATACAGGAGTTTGCACATATGAGGTATTGCTACATTGTTATAAACTGAGCCTTTGTCCTTACTGATTTATTCACATAAACACAGAGCCAACAACAGCCTAAACAACTCGGGCTATATGAAATTTTTTGCCTCATTGTTCAAAGGTATTGAGCACTAAGCAGTGATTTTTGGAAATGCGATTTGGGCGAAACAAAATTTAACCTGGTCGCTATCAGGGCAGGCTGCTGGTCCTAAGAATATATATATATAGCAACTTAATATGTATACTATAATTATTAATATTTCAGCACCCATACAGTGTTCACATACAAACAAGCCATGAGTCACAGAAGCAAGATGATGATAAAATTTTCCACTGTGACTGCTGTGATGTTGATTTCTTTCTCCCGTCGGCCATGTTATACCATAATAAATTCTTTCATAGACAAGATTCGGATGTAACAGATGTTGGATCATCTAAGAAATTGAAATTATATAATCAGGTAATAGCAGCTTGTTTTTATTTGTTTACTACCCATTATGACTGAGCTGTTGGTGTACTGGTTAGTGACCCTGACTGCTAAGCTGGAGGGTTTGCTTCCCAGACAGGACAAAACTTTGTTTTATAACGGTTTGATCCGAGTCTGACTGTAATTTGTACCCATAAATTGTATGTCTGTAAAGGCCTATACGACATTGGTAACTACATCATTGACAGAGCATGCAGTGTAGTTTGATCCCCAGATGGGACAAGTATTTACAGTTTTTATGCAGCTACTGTGTCAAACAACAGCTAGTATTAATATTATAAATGGCAATGTTTTTTAATAAAAATAGTGACAGGGTCCATAATTGTAACTAAACTTATAACTACCACCTACTGTACATTATGGAAAACAAAGTATTAAATATTTAAAAAAACCTTGTGCATTGTTGACTCTATATTCTGTAACATCAGAATATATGGGCAACTGGATGAATAAAAACATTGTGTCCCACATGCATTTTTTTAGTCTAAACAAACTTTTTGGTCAGCTAATTGTATGTTTCTAAAGTCCCTTATAGCACAGGGCTTGTCCCCACTAGAGTTATTTATTTTGATAGCTCTGATAATAAATTATATCTAATATTAATTACAGGAAATACTACAGCTTTACTACTGTGCTTTTTGTGGAGAGGAATATGAAAATAAAGTCAATTTAATGGTAAGTGTCATAAGTACTAAGAAAAATAAGACAGGCTGCGGATTTTCGCAAGCCTAGCTTGCTTGTAATGCTCAGTTCCAATGAATGTTGTAACATGCCCACTGTATACGCACTTGAGGTGCGTGTGCTCGATTATGTTGCATTGATCTAATTATGATTTTATTGCAGTGTGCAGTTCACTTTATTTTTTTTTTTAATTATTTCGCAATCATGCACATTTGATAGATGTATTTATCATTTGTTCATCATGTCTAGCTTTGTAGCGACTTTATGTATTTTTTTTACCACTTAGATTTCTAGTATTTGTATTTATGTATAGAATCACATGACAACAACACAGCTGACATTATTATGATTAGACATTAAAAAAATGATTTCCAGAGACAATGAAAATCTGAATGTGTAGGTATAGTTTGATTGTTGTTTGTTCCATTTATTTCGGACTGCCTTGTTAGTAATTGTTACATATGCCATTGATCCTATACCTTCCCGAGTTGTTGGATTGCTGTCTCATCAAACTGAGAGTGAGGCAATAAAGAGTGCACCTGTGCTGGGCACTAAAACATCTTCCTACATTTTTGTATGGTCTTATAAACATATATTTTACAGAAACACACAACAGATGATCATAGTGATGAGAACCAAAGTCCAGATGAGGTGTTAAGATGTCCACTATGTGAAGCAATATTCTACCATCTAGATGCATATGAGATACATCTCAGTTTCCACTCGACAGATGACTTGTACAGTGCTACTAATGAATTGTGAGTAACAATGTATTGTAATTATACATGGCATCAATTATGTAATTATGCAATTTTTAAGACTATTCACTAGAGCCTTGTGATACGGAGAACATAACAAACATTCAATTCACGGGCACCTAAGCTCAGTACAACAGCAATTTACCACTGCACTATGTTTTCTTGTTCTGATCAACTCAAACTTACCCATGCGAAGCTGAGGTGGGCCCTTAATCGTTTATATATTGTATGCTAGTGTCTGCACGCGCATACAATCCACGGTGTTTTTTCAGGGATAAAAGTAGCATATTTTCTATTTCGGACTACAATCTATTTCTATGCCCATCTAAAACCGTTTTAGTATGATTGAGTAACGAACATCATATTATACTTTTTTCATCTCTGAAATGTCATTATTATTCTCTTTTTACTGTTTACAGATTTGCAAACCTACTGGACTTCTCTCTGGAAACTGTGCCACCTATAATAGAGACAGTAGACAACAGAGAGTGTTTTGAGCCTGAGGCTCTTTCTCAGGACACTGCTGATGCAGATTCAACTGCAAATACTTTAGAAATTGTTCGTATACATAATATTATTATTATGGTAGATTTTTCCTACGAGTTTGCTCGGGTGGAGGAGAAGTAGAGACGGCAGCTTAGTTGCTACCTTGGTAACTCAGGTACTCTATTGGAGATCGTCGGCAACACTAAATGTTCGCTAGTCTTTTTTAATGAGCTGGGGTGGATTGAATAATCACCACTTTTGCAACTGCGTTCCTATTGCGCTGTTGCGGCAAACAGCCCGTTTTACCATACCATAACATGCCAAACAGATATTTAACATTATTCTGTAATTTTCTTCTTCAACAAAAAATATTTCAGTACATCATGCAAATGTAAGTAATCATAGTTAGGTGAGCCACGCGTATATTTTACACTGAACACCCATTAGCAGATCTCCTTGTCGCAGTATATTTCAAGTCAAAAATATTCACCAAAAACACGATATGGTAGGAACTTTTTTCCACCAATCAGTATTTGTATATAATTAAATGTTTAATATATTTCGGTTTTATGAAGAAGATATTGTAGGTACAGCTAAATATATTTTATATATTTTATTTTACAGGAAAAGTTCTTGGAGTTAGCAATGGGGAAAGCAGATGGAGATGGAATGCCTGTTAAAGTTAAAAAGAAGAAACATAAAAAGTCCAAGAAATCGGCAGCTATAACACTTGATGAATTCTTAAATATGAATCAAGATGTGTTCGGTGAAGGTTTAGACTTCCAAGGCGTGGAAGAAGTACCAACACGTGTTGTTACAAAACAGCTTAAAAGTAAAAAGTCTGCTAACTTAATTGCATCGGCAGAATTAGAAAAATTAAAAGAAAAAGGTATTGTTGTTATGAAGGTAGGTGCGTCAAAACCCACAAAACTTGGTCATAGAAAGATAACAAAGAAAACACCTCCAAATAGGGAATTAAAAACTTCCAGTGAAGTATTAACCAAGTTAATAAATCAAAGTAATAATCAAATAAAAATAGTAAAAAGATCAATTGTACAGAAAAATGATGTAGAGCAAATACAAAATTCAACTGCGGAGGAGAGTAATGTAAACGAAAAAGAGTCTGATAGAAACAATGATTATGCGGAAGACACGAAACATGCAAGCATTAATAAAGAAGAAACTACTTCAACTGAACCAGATTATTCAATAAAGGAATATAATAATTCGCCTTCTTCAAAAATGGACGAGTCAAAACCAATGGCAGGTGGCATAACCTCAGATATTCCTGTCGATAGAAATGCGGACACATCGCATAATAGAAATGAAACCGATGATGAAACGGGTAAAGAGTCTAATTGTACATTAAACAGCCCTAATGGTTTAGAACAGATCTCTAAAGTACCTTCCACTAATTTGTCTTCAAAGCTTGGGGAGGGTGAGGGCGATGTGGAATCAGCGAATGATATAAATAATAAGAACGACCACAGCGATCAATCAGATTATGAAGAGGCCGATTCCGAAATCGATGATAAAAAATCAAATACAGATCATTTTAAAGATACTGATGAACACATTAATAAAATTCAAAGCTTGAGCAATAAAAATAATCCTCAATCAAATAATAATCCAGTAGCCTCTTTATCAACTTTAAAACATTTAAGTCATCTTACAGTTAAACCAATAAACCAGAATAAAAATATATCAATCGAATCTACAAAAGATAAAATTTCAGAAACAAAAAATGATAAAAATGCTGATTTAAAAAAAGACAACGATTCTCCTCGTCCGACTGTTTCGACAAATAATGAAATAATTCCAGCTAAATCAAAACCAACTGTAGATAAAGACCCTACTTTGGATGCTTTGAAAATGTTAAGTAAAAACATAACTATAAAATCTTTGACACCATCTACAAAGAGAAGCATCGAAGAGACTGAATCTGATTACGAAGACGATGGAGATACAGTGACACAAAAACCAACTAACAATATAAAACCAACAGATATTACTGCAAACAAAACCATAACAATGAAAAAAATTAAACCAGACGAACCGTCTATTGACAATAAAGGTTGTAATTCTAAAAAAAATATACCTGTAAAGAAATTTAAAATTGAAAAAGACGAACCTATTATAGACACTAAAGATGTCAGTTCTAATAAAAATATAACAATAAAGAAAATTAAAGTCGATAAAGACGAACCTTCTATTGGTAGTAAAGTAATAAGTACTCAAAATAATACAGTCAACAATACTACAAAAATTGTTAATAAAATGAATACAACAACAATAGAAATGAAATCGAGTAAAACTAATATTGATAATATTCAAAATAATCTTATAAAAACAAATAATGCTAATATTTTAAAACATCTTCCAAATATAATTACTAAACCTTTAGTTGTCAAGGAGATTGTACAATCGCAAGACGTTAAACAGTCTTACGCAGCACTGAAAGAGGCGGAAGTAATAGAAATTTCTGATATCGACGATTCAGATGATGATACCGGCAAACAGTTTGAGCCTAAGCAAGATGCTACAAAATCTACAGACCCTCTCAGGAATCTTAGTAAACATATAACAGTGAAATCATTGAATCAACCTGTACAGCCACTTCAGAAAATTATAAAAGTTGAGAAGGTAGAAGAACCAGATCACTACGAGGATCAGTGTGAAGCGTTTGATTTTAATGATGATATACCCAATACGAAAGTATGCAGCCAAAAACTGTCAAGTAGAAATATGGCGTTCAAGAATGCTCTGAAGAACTTAGGTAAAAATATAACCGTCAAATCACGAACGTCTTCACCCAGCCAGTCAGTTAAATCTCAAGACCATAACTCACAAGATATAAATGAATATGATATGAATGATGCTGATAGTGATATAGATTTAGATACAGGTAAAGTAAAAATAACAGAAATTAACAATGACAACCATGATGAAAATTTCGACGAAATGGATGATTGCGATCCCGATGAAAGTGGTAACAACCCAATAGTTGAATCCCCGCATGATTCATGTAGTGACCACGATGAAATAGATGACACAGACTTTGAATCCGAAATAAAAGCAACTACCTTGCAGAAAACTAGTCACGAAATAACTATGAACAAGAACAATGTATGCTTAAATAATTTAAAAAATATTAGCAAAAGCATAACAATCAAATCACTAAATTCAAATACCATCGATACACAGGTGAATCCCAAACCGACACAGTCCCAAGAAAACCTCGAAGTAACTAAAAATCAGACAAAACAACTGACTATAAAACCATCTCCACAAACAGTAAAAGAAACTCGTAATGAAAATACATCCAACAGCACGAACTTTAAAAAAATGGGCGATGTCGTCGATCATACTTCTAACGAATCATTGAATCAAAAAGTTTCTGTCAATAAAGAAGTAACCGTGAAGACATTTCAAACAAAGACTGTGATACAAGAAATTACAACAACTGTCACAAAAACTATAAAAACAGTCAACCAGACTGTAAACAAACAGGAAGCGAGAAACTCTAGCCAGATGAATATGCCCACGTTGCCACAAAAAGTTTTGGGTATGAGGCCACCAAACACGTCAAAAAATCTTCAAGGTGTCGTTATTCGACATGCTGCACCTGTAGTGTGCAAACCAAGTAACGCTGGAACCCAGTTCAGGCCTGTCGGCTCCGTCGTTAGACATTCAAAACAAATTGTTCCTATGAGGCCTGCTTTGAATGTAACCAGGCCTAACACTCCAAGAAAACAGAGTCCAAAAACTAACTTGCCAAAATCTAGTCCAAATCAACCAGTCATAGGCAGGCCTTTGAAATTTTCACCTTCCGTGTTGACATCTTCGTTAGTCAAAAGGCCGAATACTGAGGAAGCAAGTGGACCATTCAGCTGTTTTAAGAAACCAAAAGAGTCTTTAATTCCTGTGTCAGATATACCGACGTTTGCAGGTGATTCCACAGTTCAAATGAATGCAGCGTCACATACCAGTACTAGTAACTATACAAGTACGTCAAAAATAGTCAAAGGTAATTCTGTCGTTACTGCAACGCAAATGAAATCGGAAGTAACATCGATGCAACAGCAGACCCAGTTCAGTAGACATGGTAATACAATTGGTACAAAAGTAAAGAATGTTCAAGTCAAACATTCACAAGTTCAAGAAAAAAGTGATTCTAGTGCTATGAAACGGACTACATTAGCTGCAATAGAAAAGTTACAAAAACAGGGTCTATTAATTAAAAAACCTCGAGTAGAAGTAAATGAGAATAGTGACTCTGAACACATTGATGATAATGTAGGTTACAGTTCACCTGATGAACTTGAGACGTAACAATTGTTGATTAATTAATAACATGTAAATAATATAGACGAAATGTTGACTGATTCGGTTTATTTCTATTCCAGCACAAAATGCTAAGCTCTAGTAAGCATAATGTTGTACATTTCTTGATTTTTTTTTCTATTTTTCGTTCTTGTTTAATACTATGATGTATTTATTTTCCTAACTAGCAATAAGAGTGGCATGTGTAAATATAATGTTTATGACATAAATAATATAAGAGTATTTGGTGTTATTTAATCTATTTTTTTATGTATTTCTATAACTTATCTTTCTTGACTAAGCTGAAAAATGCAATGATACCTTACACTACCCACGTATTATGTGAGTGTCCATAGATAATAAAAGGTACTCCATACAGCGTCCATGGGCTAAGGTAACTCTTCACCATCAAGCAGGCCGTGTGATTCGTTTGCCCCTTTTGTAGATAATAATAATAAATCATTTATTTCTCTCCAAGGTTACAATAATAATGGATATCAAAATATTGGGCGTCGTAAATATAACCTTGGGAGAGCTGGAGTCTGTAGTAGGTTCAAGACCTGTATGACAGATCTCCAGGCCCTCCCCAAGAGGAACCTACACTTTCAATTTAATACAATTGATATTGTAGCTGTAGATATATAACAATTGTTGGAGCAGACGTGTTCTTAAGAGGGAGACTGCGGCTCGGCAAACGTAATGTTGTACGCCCTCAGGCGACACTTCGCCTGAGGGTGAAGATCGTCGCTCCACTGAGCGACGATCTTCGGAAAGCGGCTGGGAAGCGGAGGATCGTGCTAGTTGGCGTACACTTGGATAGGCCGATGATATTATAACAACAGATAAAAAATTAATGTTTTCTCAATTCAGTACATACTGCTGTCTTACCATGCAACAGCTTGGAAGTAGTTATCACCTTTGTGGACGTTCCTAGGTAGCCTATAGACGCTTATAATACCAGATGTATACTTTGCGTGTTGCGAATCCTAACAAAATAATTAACACCTAGGTTTGTGTTGGAGCATTCCTGGGATAGGAATATAATAATCAAAGAAATAATAGGATACCTGAGAGCTGGAACCTGTACTCACAATCAGGAACAACTATACCACTGTGTGCAGTTATTAGGCTGTGGTCTTCTGTAAGATAGCGTCCTCCTCCAGTCATGCTGGCTTGTATATTTTGCAGTAGCCTACCTGCACCCTTGGAGCATGCATCATGCATGTCAGCTTATTCAGACAGCAGTCACACTCGATTAGTAATGAATTTAATTAAATTTTGTTAGTTGGGACGTCAAGAAAGAGTCAGAAAGACTAAGTATTATACTGTTCAATTTATTTGGTGATAAAGCTTGTAACTAAAACATCTAATCTTCAATTCTCTCTCCTCAGTGGCTCAGACGATTTGGTTTTTAGACGTCGAATCCCGCCACATCTACGTACTCCGTAAACATTATTTGTATATATAGTAAATAATTGCTATAAATGTTCGTCTATTTTTAACCCCAATCAATAATCCCTTATATGTGTAAGTAAATACATATGACACTTACGATTACTGATATCAAGCCATTACCGCCGACTGATGGTTTGCGAATTTGAATATGTTTACAAAAAATTGCACTATTAAATCTATATCTACTAATATTATAATTGCGAAAGTAACTCTGTTTGTATGTACCTATGTTTGTTACCTTCTCACGACTAAGCGTGAGAAGGAGTAGCCGCGGGCAACAGTTAGTTTAACATAATATCATTTTTGAACCCTTAGTTTTAAAATCATTATTCTATGGAATATTGAATTTCGATATTATTTGTAAAATATTTAAAAAATACTTCTTGTAAAATTTGATGGTTGTCGGTTTCGCTGCCGCCCGCGGCGGTAATGGTTCGATATACATAGGTTTTGAAACACGCCCTTCAAAAATACAAGGTTAATAAAAAGCCAATATGCAAGTTATTAAATAACTATATATTTACATTAGAGAAACAACGCCATTATACAATTTTAAACACTGAATTATGAAAATATAAATAGTCAATCTATTAAACGTTTCGTTAGTTTAATGATATAATCACATTAGTTATATATTTAGGCCAGATAAAGTTATTCGTTTTTCGTTTCCACTTTATTCTGTCTCCATTTTTGATCCTGTAATTGACAAACGTGCTTTGAGTTCAAAGTTGTACTTTAAACCAATTGCCAATAAGTCAATGCTTACTTTACTATGAACTACACTGCAAATATACCTCAAAACAAACCTTATAAACAACATGCCACCTATTTACCTAACTATAGAGAAAAAAAACATAGCAATATATTTGTCAAATTATAAGAACGAAAGTATTGAGTATTAAGGATGAGAAAGAATTTCTCTATAATTAGGTGACCATAGCCTATACCTACATTATAGTTTATCCCACGAGATTCGAATTTCAAACAATGATTGGCGCAAGAATCTTAGCCATCATTATTCGCGATACGTTCTAAAATGGTAACATAGGTAACCTATGTAATTATGTTTCTGTTACAAAACATTGACATCTACGATGAAATTACAAGCATTTTATAAAATCTCGAGGGATAAACTTCGATTGAAACTAATCTACCTACATATAAAGACCAGAGCAATACCTAAAATAAACCTTTCAAACAAACAACAAGACTATGAACGGCACATTACTGAGTTAAGAAATAACACAAATATTGAAACAGAAAGATATCAAAAGACAAATACACAGTGCAAAAACACCAAGTGTGAATGAATTATATACATATTTATTTATTTATATGGATGACATGGTGACACACTACATAAACAACTTTTACTTACCGACACCCATGCATATTTCAAGCTCGTTACAATCCGTTTTACCATTTGAAAAGTATAATTAAATAAGTATTAAAAAGTATAGGTTTTTGTATACATATATATATGATACTTAGGTGGCAAAAATACGGCCCGTCTAATGGTAAGCAGTTACCGTAGCTTTTGGAAGCTTGCAACACCTGTGGCAATACTCGCGTGTTGCCAAACCAAAAAATGGTGTAGGTACATGTGTTTTTAGATAAACTTTATTAATTTATAGATTGCGTTTTTATTTTAATGGCCAATAATACCTATAGAATGCTGAAGGAGCATACCAACTTAATTAAAAGGGTAACTTTAAAAAAAAGTTTTTATCCTTTACAAGGCGTTTATCTTGCTGCCTTTGTTTTACTTACTGATAATAATAGAGATATCACTGGACTTGTTAAACTTTAATCGTGTAAACGGGGGCGCTACACTTCTATAAGATTGCATGACTACAAAGGCCAAACTAGGACTCGTGTTCTTACGGATATCCACGGTCTAACTTCCAGAATTATCCTATTATTTTTTAGTTTATAAAAGTCTATTAAAATGTTAGCGCTCGACTACTCATCATTTATCTTTTACAGCCAAGCGACTTTGGTCTGGTTTATTTTTTCATATTAATTAGCATAAATATAATAGTGCGACGTAAAATTATTAAAAAATGGAAAAATAACTCATTTGGACATGGACATAACTGACAAAAGACAAAACACCCTACTAGCCCCGAAGTCCCCGAACTTATCATCTTACACTCTGATATAATCAGTCGTTTATACAAACATTATTACATAAAGAGAATCATATAAACTCTAAAATAATTTTCTAAGCAGTAGGTAAACACGACTGATTATCGCAGAGGTCGAAGTTCATAGTACATTATTATGTGATGCAATGAACGTACCAATACGGCGATTTCATTTGAAAGCCGGTATGCTATAGCTCTTAATTGGTATCTTAGCTGCAAACCCCCCTGCAATTTCTTGTGTAAGGTCGTCAATATCGTGTACATGTTGAAACAGTGCAACGTAAGAAACAAAGCGGCCAGGTAAGATATCTGTTGAACGGTGCAAAATATCAATATAAAAATAATAGCAACCCATACGTGTACCACTGCTGGCTTCTGGCAGAAATTTGGCCAGAGAGGGCACACGCAATGGCCCAATGCGGTTTGGTGGATCAGACATGCATTTAGAATTCCTTCTAAGACATGTGGGTTTCCTCACGATGTTTTCCTTCACCGTTAGCAGGTGGTATATCATTTGATTAATACGTATAAATTCCACAAAGTGAAATTTACATTGGTATTACCGGTCGGGATCGAACTCACACCTCATGTGCTACAAGTCGATTAATTTCCCACTCGGCTACCACCGCTGTAAAAAAAACCAAAATATAAATAAATAAATAAAAATGTTAAAAAACGCAAATCTCTGCAAAAAACAAATTTATTTATCAATGCAATCAAATAAATAACATTTGTTAAAAATACGAGCTAAAACAAACTTATAAATTAATCGAATATACAAAGCGTAAGTACAATAATAACACTATATTACGATTAGTTTGTCTATTCAGCCCACGAAATATTCGTGGGCTGTCGTATTAATTTTAATTTATAATTCTTGCGCTATAAAAATACATAACATAACGTAGATACATGTCACAATCAATAGTATTTACCTAATACATGTTTAATATTACTGATATCTATGTTTCCCAAGATATTGATAACGATAGATATCTGTTGGACATTATACCTAAGTACCTACCATTAGTGACAGTTAATCGGCGCTGTAAAAATGACTAGTCACACTACTAAATGGATAGTTCGCTAATATTACAGTAGATACTATTCAATTAACATATTAGGACGGTATTTTAATTTATTTCTATAAATTATCTATTTCCCCAACTTAAACCATGTTCTTAATAATATCCCAGTTAGACAAACTCATAGGTAGGCATAGGATTGTAGCTCGAGCATTCATGTAATATCAGTACGTAGACGCTTTTCGTAAAAATATACCCAAAATTTTATATGAAGAATACAAAACCACTCCCTTTAATTATAAACTATTTGTGCCTTATATAACACGATTTCAAAGTGCCAACTAAAACTCAAATCTTTAGTAGTTACTTACAACAAAACCGCATTATAAAACACTATGTAAACCTATAAATTCACATTATATTCAAATAAGCTGATAAATTACTACAAAAAGCTACTATTGGTGCTACTTTTGTAATCATTTGTTTCTACAATATAAAAACACTAAATTAATCACAAGAATTGCCACTTAGCGAGTACTTAAAATGTACATGTTGATGATAAATGATTTCACTGTCTTTTTGGTTTCGACTCACTAAATGACAAATCTAAATACTAAATCAAACACTCAATCAAATCATGCCAATAATAAATAGTAACTCATGCCAAACTATCTCACAAAACACAGTATTTATAATCGTTGTTTAAATTGATATGTTTACGGTAAACACATAAGCTGAAATCATAAGGATACAACTAGGTTAGTATGGCAAATAGAATAGCAGACACCAAATACGCTAGGTACCTATATTTTTATTATTATATTTTTATTCCCAGTTGTATGTAAAATACAATTTCAGAATATAAATACGTCTGTCTGTTAAATGACTATAACAAACAACTTATTGTTAAACAACGTTTATAAGTAATAACTTAAAAACAAAATACATTTTTGGCACCAATCTTGTTCATATAAAAATATACACACACATAATTGTAATACACATTATTACAAACTGTAAATACATACATCAATTGATAAGATTTTAAATCGGTAAAATAAATCTACACTTTAATGAAGACCAGTTGTTTTATAAAATATTAGAGCAAAATGTTAGAAAAATCAATCATAACAGAATAGTATATAAATTAATAGTTATGTTAAAAAACGGTATATTAATTTAATTAGATAACCGTATCCGCACGCGATTATTCTCAAGTAGAAAACAATTAAGTAGGTAAGTACCTACTTAAATACTTTATATTTATTTCACAAAATATTATATTTAAAATACATTAAATGCTGAAAAAGATTATTGTCATATTTTATAACCTAGCCTTATTAAACGACTATAATATCTTCAAAAATAAATGCTTTACTTTTCCCTTGTATTATTTGCAAGTATAAAATATTCATTATTTACCTGGACAAAATTAAGAATGTAAATGCTTCAGAAATTTATTTTACATAGGATATATTTAGGTATTTTTATGTGTTTCATGATATTGACACTGCATTGTGTAATTGAATTTATACTTGTTTTTTTTTTAAATTGCAGTGACAAATGGACACAGTGACTACATGCCCATTTACTCAGAGGTTTCACATCACTGTTTGAAGGTATCTCTTTTATAATTCTGTCATAAAACAATGGTAGACCCAATCGCGTGCGGTTTAACCTAGAGGCAAAAAAGCTTAGGTATTTCGATACAATATAATAAATAATTATCTATGTTCTACGTTCTATAGAACACATTGGTCCACGGGAAAATATTCCAATACTACGAATGCATTAGAGTTCGTTTCGATTATATAATAAGCAGCTCTGATGAGGAATAATGGAAACTTTGAAACGTACCTACGAGCTAAAATTTATATGAGGTATTTTTTCACGTTTGAACTAACTATAATTGTAAAATAACCAGATCTTTAGACAGTTTCTTTTATTAGTTATCAGAGCTTCATTTTTAAGTTTGCTTTCAGACATTACGTAAACATACCTTTTTGCGCTTTACTGTCATAATAAAAGGCACAATAGGTATAACAGAATAGAAAATCAACTCTTGAGATTCTATCAAAATTTAAATCTAGGATCTTCTGGAACCGTTATGAGAGATCGTAAAAAAATCGTTAAAGCAAGAAAACAAACAACGTCTGAAAGCACTTTAAATTTCGTATTCAGATTACGTAAAAAAAATAAAAATAAAAAGTTACATAATCGGGCAGCGATCTCTACCGCGAGAATTGGGCATAACAAATATCGGTTTATGTCTGATTCGTCGGATTCTTGTTTCGAAGGATTTATCTTTAGCCTGATTAGGGAAGAAAAATCCGATGAATCATAAACCGAAATATTAGTGCATGACCATACTGTTACACGTAAGCTTTTTACGTTAAAGTACATAATATCATTTCTATGTATAATATTTTTAACATTATGGTAAAACGTGGTAAGTCAAAGCATGGTATAATAACACCAGGTACCTAATCTCTTATGACAGCCAGTGACCTCGATGGGTTTAATGATTTTTCAACATTTCGAATATAATCGCTTACTGAAGGAAAAAATAAGTACCTAACTGAATTAAGGGAATAATTTATTTTTCCTCTACGTACGAACTGATAAAAATAACAGCTATTATCATCAGTTCTCGCTCTACCATGAGTTAATAATTATTCCCCATTAAAATAACACCTTTATAGAATGTGCCTAATAATTTATCGGTATCGTTAGCAACTTTGGACTACCAGAATAAGGCGAAAATTGATTACAAATATTAGGTATAATATTGTAAAATGATTAACATTTTGGCAACATCAGAAATGTCACTGTTGTCAGCATTTATTTTCCCAAAATGATCCTTTTTTTAAATTAGGTACTTATTTTTTGTTAGTTTTTTTTAATATACTACCAAGGAGGCAAACAAGCATACAAGTTGCATTTTAAATTAGGTACTTATTTTTTGTCAAGTGAGACACGGCACCATCTTTTAAAGAGTATACCTGGTATTCATATACCATGAGTAGGAGCATGCTGTAATACACATTAGCCCAATTCTAGTGGTCGTTATCTACATCACACAGCGTGCGTCCTTGCAGTCCCTTTGTCTCAGTTCCACTGTACCTGTTCGTTGAGTTTCTGTGGGATGACGATGAGTGTTGTAGCGAAGTTCCCGATGCCGATCAGCAGGAATGACATACTTAATGCTGGGATCTGTTGTGGTTTGTTATAGGACATGCGTTAAATTTACTTATTCTACTTAATTATTGATAGTAAGCGTAATAATGACAATCAAGCATTATAAATAAAATACATAAGCCAGTATAATTTGACATTCAAATTCCAAAACGTAAGATAGTTCTAACTTTTTAAATGGTTGCACTCATCAGAAAACGATCGTCAGAACAGCAGCAAGTTAAAACTTTTAACTAAGTCCCTTTTCACTGGAATTTTAATTTTATTTTCTAATATGAAGCAAAATATTTCTCTAACAAAGAATTAGCTCGAACATATTAAATTTAAAAAAAAACTCTTTATAAACATAAGTGAAGAGTTACGCCATGCTTTGTACTCTTCTTTCGAATGTCAAATTACTGATGACAGAACGAGAGATTATATAATAATGTTACACCCATCCTATTCCACGTTTTGGCGAATTCCATTTAGAGTTGAGAGTTTTTATATTTATAATATTAACTCAGGATAAAGTATGAATAACAATTTGTGTAGTTTGAATCCTTGTTACTAACCGGTTTTTTCCTTAATAAATAAATTTCAAGGTGCATGTAAACTTGCACATGCACACGAATAGTGCTAATAGCGCATGCTATATTACTTATCATATTCCGTTTTGATTGGCCATTTTTTTTATTTTTAAGGTACATAAAAACATCATATTATAGTTTCTACCTAACTGCCTTATTATTTGCTACACAGCGTGCATATATCAGTGGAAACGTTATTTTTAATAACAAGATATTTCTAGTTATCTAATACCGGTTAAACCATTTAATCTAAAGATATAACATATTATTCCGATAACATTTTTATTTGCTTCATTAAATGATCCGTAAATACATTATATAGCATTTAGAAACTCGTGATAACACATTTATTTGTGAACTGCAATTGCATGATACTATCTTAAATGGGAAAATCCCATCAAAGTGCCTACTGTAATCTCGGTAAGCTGTACCTAACTGTAGTAGTAGAGCCTATGGATGCTTGCAAGACCTTGTATTTCTCGTGAAAAAAGAATATAATGGCAAGGATTCGTGATGGAGTATCCCTGGGATAGAAAAACGTTACTTTAAATGCGCGTCTTCTACACTACGGTGTATTTAATGTTATTTTGTGATTCGGCTGTGGTCTTCTATGAGGAGGAGGCAGTTCCCCAGTCCGGGTTCGTTGTATAGTGCCCTACTTTTCCTAAATATATTAATTTCAAAAATATTTATTTAATTTGGTGCGTCATGTAACACACTCTTGTGTATTTCGTTTTTAGTTACCTACTTTAATAAAATAAAAAGCGGGAGTTTTCATAGGACTTGTGTACAAATATGATAATATCTGATATTCATAAAGTGATTATCAGATGATTTATCATCATAAATTATGTACCTATTACAACCATGATGCAGTACTAGTAATAAGCTGCTTATATCGCACCCACAGGAGATAATGACTTAAGATGAGATACGCCTGTTATGCAATTTTCATCTTATGCCTCATTACAGTTAAGGTTCAAAATTGTCAAATGGCATTACTCGACTTACGCCTCTTTTCCATGGATGCGATATATATAAATTTAGGTTTATTTCTCACCTGCCAGGTTGCATCAGGATGGTAACTAAGGCTGTACAGCGTATATGCAATATACAACTGGAACACATAGCCACCAAATAAGAACGGCAATAGATATGACAGGCCCCGCCACATCCATGAGTGGAATCCTTCTATTGTTATGTCCATGTTATGTCGAGCACCTAATGCTTTTAGCCTGTATAGTACACCACTTTGGTATCTGAACTGCATGTATTGGACTACACCTAAAAAAAAGACGATTAGCAATTAAAACCTCTTAACTCGTGATAATAGCTATGAAAACATAGGAAGCATTTTCTTTAATTAAAATAGGAATTACCATCAGGCTTGTTTGCCTCCTTGTTAGTATAAAAAAAAAGTTAAATTAATAAAAAAATTATATTGCTGCAAGAAATTTCTGTTCCTTTTACGCCAAAACTATATTAGCGTTGCTGGAGTGTGACGTCATAAAACAGCAATTTTTCTCTGTATAACTATGAATATTAAAATGCTTGTAGCTACGTAGCATATTGACATCATTTTGCATCATAACCCTTTTTTGCTGGAGGATATACATTTTACATAATGCTTTTATAAAAAAAGTTAAACAACATACTTACTGATATATGCTATAAACCACATAAAGGTATGCCTGAACAAGTTCCATGGTTCGTTCTGTGGCCAAATAAGCAGTACTCCAGCAACAACAGTCGATATAAAATGATGTAACCGCCACCAACCCTTGATTCTAGACCCGTTCACCTTTAGAATGCTTTCCCGAATCGTCAAGGTACAGTAATACCATACCAGAAGGAATAGCAGTATTAATTGTAAAGGCCTAGAAGAAATACATCCATTAAATTAAAAAAGTAATGGCTTAAGCCGGCCAGCTGATTCTCTAAGAAACAGCGATGGCCAACTGACAGTTGTGATTGCTCGGTGACGGCACAATCAATTGAGTAAACGTCAAAAAGGCTCGGTTTTTGCTCTTACGGAATACCGATTTTCAATCTGACAGCCAGATTTTGCTCGGCTTTGGCGGTGGCTCGATTTTTGCTCTTACGGAATACCCCTGCGGGTATCGACATTACAAGGCTGCATCTGGTGCTCGCATTAAGCAGGCAGTGGCTAGGTAAATTGAAAAATTGGCAAACGTAAATAGGGTAAATTGGCTCGCGAGACAAAAGCGTCTCCACGTCACGTGTCTGTCTCGCGAGGAGAGGCTGCCTTGTGATATCGATACCTGCCTTTAGACACAGTCAATGAGGATCCTTTAATCATGTGATTGGTTTATTGTCACGCCCTGCCCCTCGTGGCCCGCTCATACCGACAAAAAGACCTAAAAACGGTTTCTGCGCAATTTGTCAAGACGTTTGCCGGGCCACCCTTTTAGACCCCAAGAGACCCTTAGTTGAAAATCAAGTATGTAAGTATACTTACTTTATTTTCAGCTAATCTTAAGATGTAATTTCTAATGTTGTTGTGTCGAATTACTATAGTAAATGATGTAATAATTACCTGAAGTCTATGTACAGATTAGCAACAGCTAACACAAATGCTATAGCACTGAGGATCAGCTTGAATTTTTCATATTCATCCTTGTATTTAAACCTGTCACAAAGAAGTAAAAAATGTTGTAAATCAAATGTCTTTGTTTCACTTATAAAAATAACTTCTTCTTTACAAAAAGACAACTTCTAACAAGCTCTGTGTTGCAGGGGCCTTTACAAACATACATTTAACGGACACAATTTACAACCAGACTCGAAGAACTCATTGTGGGTCACACAAAGTTTTATCCTGTGAGGGAATCGAACCCACAACCTCGTGCGCCGCAGGTGCATACTGCGGCCACTGGACCACCAAGGCAGTTAACTGTTAGGTAAATAAGCAACTTTTTTCAGAGTCGAGTCGGAGGTCAGTGTTTTATTTCTAAAAATAATAAATTAATGGTTAGGATTTTTTGTAAGGTACCTAAGCAATATTATTCAAGGTTAATTCAAAGGCCAACTGTGTTTTTATTTGTAAAATCAAAATTGATAATGTTTTCTTTAACCGTTAGTAGATTGTTAATCATTTGATTGATATTGATCCACAAATTTAAATTCTTATTGGTACTGCTAATTGAAACCAAACTCCTGAGTAACAAGTCTGTTACTTTCCTACTGAGCAAATTCCTCCTTTCCTATTTTTGATGACTTAAAGATATAAAGAGCGACCAATATAACATTTTATCTTCTAGTTTTCAGAAGCGGAATGGCTTTTTATTATCTAAATGGTCTGCGCGACCACGAAGTGCACCAAATGACGTCCGTCGCATTTGATGCGCACGTAAAGCATTTTTCTTGGAAATAAAACACCGGCGCCACATCGCTTCTCTTGGCTTCTATGAATTATCACAGGGACGGAATGTTTTATCCAAAGTGAAATGAAACCTAATTTTTACTAATTTGATAAAGGAAAGATCATCGTATTCGGATCGCTCCGTATACCTAGCATATTATATCATACTACACGTACAAAAAAATGAAAGTCAATTAAAAAAAATACCAGGTAGGTACTATTTTATCACGTGTGTCCAGGAAAAAAAAACATTTTGACATTGCACCCTGATTCAGAGTACAATGTCTAAATTATTGTAAATTTATCTTATTCATCAGTAAATTCACTAATAAATTGGTATTTAGTTGTCAATTTACTAGTTACTCTAGCACATTTTGTCCGAAAACAGTATTATAAACGTGTTTTTATGTAAATATATCGTCATCGCGGTGCGGTAACAGATAATAAAACAAATACGATATAGGTACGGGTACTTAGCATAAATAAATACCTAATTGCACGGAAATTGGCCCGTGAACCTAAGTTCGAAAAAAGAACGACTCACGGTTTCACTTCCGTATCCATTACTAACCATCAATTACGCAATAAAATAAAATACTTTGTACCTATAATGAAGTGCGAAGTGGCTAAGATCATACACTGTAACTCGATTTCATTAACGACTCATGCGCAGTTCTTTAATAGTAATATGATAATGTGACACTAAATTAACCTTGCCCTGAGCAGGCTATTATGTGCGTCAATCTCTTTTGAAACTTGTAAATACAAAAAAGTTCTTATACAATAAGTTACATCGTTAGACGTAGACAAATATTAACAAAACAACGATATGGACATCGGCATTCTTCTTAATTTTCGGAAATATGAACGCGGGAAATGTTACCTTAGCTGTTAGAAACTAAAGCCCATGTACCGGGCAATTTATTCAATTTCAAGGATTATTGAGAAATGTAGTCCATGTTACTCACTGATACTGTAGCTTTCTATAGGCGAAAGATTTTTACAAATGGTTAAGCAGTTTTGAGCTTATCTAATACAAACAAACATACAAAAAAAAAACAAATCTTTTCTCTTTATAACATTAGATTATTGTAATTGTAGATTTCAGTTCTCTTTTTCTACTGAAAACAATGAGATGGTATGATTGTTTCTTATGATAGTAGGTAGGTATTAATCATTTGCATTGTCTTTGTCTAGTATAAAATTTTAAATTACTAATATATAAGATTATATATTACTAATATATGAGATAACCTTGAACGTTTTTGGCTAAATGTACCTATGGTTCAAAAATAACATTAACATAATAGGTAACATAGGTAGGTACACCTAAATAAAATGTAAGACGCCCTCAGGCTAGGTGGAGCGATGATCTTCGCGAAGTGACTGGGAGTAGCTGGACGCAAGAAACAAAAGACCGTGCCAAGTGGCGAGGCCTATGACCAACAGTGGATGTGAAACATGACGATGTGAATTTTACATATAATTCTCATAATATATAAATGAAATGATTTACCACCATACCATTTTTGGTAACAATGAAGAATACATCATAAATATTATCTCTAAGAATAAATTCTTAAGTCATATCTCATCCAGCAAGGTCTAGACTCTCAGCTTTCTTGATAGAGGAGAGAGAGACCCTTGTCTTTATGGTTTGTATGACTCAAAATTCATTTGTTCGTTTTGTCAAAAAGATGATATGCGCTAATTTAAATTTAAAATAGAACTAAAATTATTTTTAAATTTCAAATAGAATAATTAGTATTATTAAAACTTACTTGTCGTTTTTGTTGAGGATAGAAACATTAACATTCCCAAGTATGATGCGAAGATACAAACTGTTCTGTTTAGGCAATGTTGCTTTGATCTCATGCAGCATAGCTTTCCTTTTCATTATTTCTTTTTCCAAGTTTGCAACCCGGTCATCTTTAGTTACTGCTTTCTTGTCAAGCCTGTCAATGGAAAGTATACATTGTTACAGTGGACTGCCGATAATCTGGGCCCTGTCTAATCCACCTGTGATCCGACATGGCCATTACTGTTGTTGATTAAAAGGTACTCTTCTTAAAAAAAATACGGACTAGGGGGTCTTACGCAGAGTACTGCCTAAAGCCACCTATAATAAAGTATATTGTGCTTTATAATCAGACGAATTCAATAATTCCCTGAAAAACGTTTGTCGGATTACCTACTGGGTGACCACTGTATTTATTTTAGAAGATGGTCGTAGTTGAATTCTTCAATACTACAGCAGACATGCTACTTTTAGCATCGGCGATCTGATTTAGCAGCTAAATTCTGCGATCAAATATTCCACACCGTACACAAAACGACAATTAAATTTCTAAACTTCTAAACGCTTAATTTCTAAACTTCGGCCATCTATTGCGATTTCTTAAAAGAAAAGCCTGAATTTCTTAAGCATGAATTTTGAATTATCTAATTTCAAGTGTCTATAAAATAAGAGATACCCCTAGTCTAACGTAGGTATTTAAACAGAATGAACTTTCATACAAAATCTTATCTCACTTTTCCTCCCTTAAAGACGATTTTTTTAAATCTGATGCTCATGCCTCATGACCATTCAAATAAGCCCAAACAGGGCTAGATTGAGAATTAAACAATGTATGTTTAATTATGAAGTTCCGTTGCCTAGCTTCTGGCTTCACCATCAGTTCAGTTCAATTGTACCATTTTCATTTGCTGCATTACTTTGCTTAGTAATAGTTGCTTAGCAACCATAATCGAAACTTATCTAATCGCCATCCGTGATATACTTATTATTGAGAAGTTCAGATGGCCATCTGTGGTCTTCTTCATCAGTTTTACTTCATCATATTATACTTCCTGAATGCAAATGTTTGATTTGATGTTTAAAATATTGAAATTGCTATGTGTGCCTATAATTTTTGAGGAGTACCCTCAATAATTATAGGCACACATATCCCATCATGGATCCCGTCATCAGAGCTTCCTTTTGAAGAAAATGGGACCAAACTGGAAGTATGTCCTCTCAGACAATAAAATAATTTTTCAAATCAGTCCATAAATGATGGAGTAACAAATATAAAAAAACACGAATTGATAACCTCCTCGTTTTTGAAATCGATTAAAAATAGTAAAAGAGAGGGGTGATGATAGAGGGAGGGAGGGATAGAGAGAGAGAGAGAGAGAGAGAGAGAGAGAGAGAGAGAGAGAGAGAGAGAGAGGAGGGGAGGATGGGGGGAGGAAGAGGGGGGAGAGGGGGGAGAGAAGTATGAAACATGTTGATTGATTGAATTGGTTGTATGCATATATGTATACCTATACTGAACTGGGCTGTTTATGGGGCATTATAAACATACAAAAAAATAAAAATTTGTTGAGTAATTCAAATCTTAAGTACCTACTAATATTTATTTATGTTTTTTCCTTGAGATAACGCTTTTATAAGTAAGAACTCAATTAATATTATATGTTGACCAAATATAAAGTATAATATATCTTGTTTAATATTCTACATGTGAGAGATTGTTTGTTGTTCCTTTAAACAAATTTATGTAAGCTCTACTTTTATTGAATTAAGAATTGTATAAGTATATTTAATGTGATTGCACTAGATTTTTTTTATACTACTTAGGTGGTTAACACTCATATGGCCTGCCTGATGGTATTTAGTTACTGCAGGTTATGGATGCTAGCAGTACTATTTCTAAAAATTGAAATATCATTGTTGATGGATATCCCTGAGACCTGGACTGGAGGCCTGTATCATAGGGTAAGAAAAACTCTATATAGTGAGGACACTGCTGCATTATGTCAAAATAAATAAATATCGTTCAGGACCTATTCAGTTAGCAAACAAGTATGGGCTGGCATGGCAATGCAGTAGGTAGGCATGATGCCAGTAAGCATGCGTAGGCATTAAGAGAGGTAGGGCACCATACTAGCAAGCAAGCCCGACTGGGGAAGGACCTCCACCTTACAGAAGACCACAGCCAAATGACTACACACAGCGGTGTAGTTGTGTTCCTGTGTGTGAGTACAGGTCTCCAGCGCTCATTTAGGAATGAGTTTTGAAAGAAACGTATTCCTATCCCAGGGTTACTTCCATCTTAAAGCCCTGGTGTAAAAAAATGGGTTGGCAACACGCAAGTGATACCTCTGGTAATGCAAGCGTCTATAGGCTACGGATACTGCTTAACATCAGGCGGGCCGTATGCTTGTTTGCCACCCAAGTAGTATAAAAAAAAAAAAAAAGACACTGCCGTATAATATGAAAGTATCATATTATATGGCAGTGTCCTCACTATATAGATTTCCTTATACTATGCATGTACTTAAGACCAGGAACACAATTACACCAATGCATAGTTGAGGTACTATCCCAGTCGGGCATGGTTGGTTGTATCGTGCCCAACCTCTCTTAATTTGTTACATAACATGTTTGTTTATTATCTATTTTATCAAGCATTAAGGAAAGCTTAATCCATTTTGCTTAAAATAAGATTATTAATATACATTGGATAGACTTGCTTGGTATTATTTATCTTTGCTGATTATGAAATAGATAAATATTAATATTTGTGTAAATATTAATATTTATGTGATGCAGAACGTAAAATATTTTTTTTATAATAATATTACGAATCAATACAAATCTTCTACTTCTTCTTATGGCATGGTTAGTGTTGGGGACAGAAGGCACATTAAAAATTATATTGATTTAATGTGCCTTCCAAAGCAAGAAGATGCTTGAAGGGAATATTATAATATGTAGTCACCAATGTATAGGTTAAATGCTATAATATAATGATATTTTGGGTCAACTCACACACTGCCATCTGATCCCAAACTAGATTGTATACTTATCAGCAATTGTACCTGATTATGAATGTATTCACATAGTTTTATTTCCCTAGCAGATAGCTAATATTATGGGGCGTCACTTAGGCTCCATTTATTTTCGGAAACGAGTTTGGATTCCACACAAAAAATTACAACCCATAAGGTATATCAGACTGAGCCACAGCTACAGCACAGGACTATTTGTAGTGAGTGGGAGCCACTGGCGTCAACAGTGTCAATATAAAATGTGTGAAAACTAAAGGAAATATGCGAGTGGTGAAATTTTGTGGTTGTAGCCGGTGGGCTGTGTGCAATTGTATTAAAATAACAGTAGATTGTAATTTGAATATTTTGTAGATATTTAAATTGGACTAATGAAAAGTGTAACAATGATAAGACACATTGCTGTATAAAACTTTCATTTCTTGTTTTATTAAAACCAGTGGTATTTACTTTATGTAACAAGAAATTGGTGTAATGACCAGTGGCTGGCATGTTTGGCTTGTTGGTCTAGTGGTTAGTGACACTGGCTGCTAATTCAGATGTGTTATGTTCAAAATCAATCTTCATGTGTTGAGTGTGAAAATAAAGTTATCCTTAACCCAAGGTTACCCATAACACAATGGTTTGGTGTTACAAGATGCAGGATTGACAATGTGTGAGTAATGCTGCTGGTATTGCAAGTGTCTGTATGCTACATTAACTGCTTACCATCAGATGGACTGTACCCTAGTTTGTCACCATGGTAACATATAAAAAAAAATGTATTATCAATTTGCCAGATTAGAGCGAAAAAAAAATTGTGACCTCTAACAAACATAAGGTTTTATAAAGATTTGAGTGTCCCTAATACGAATTATATTTAACTGGACTAATAGTAATCATGGTTGTTTACATAATAATATGTAAATGCAGCAGTAATGAATGTGTTATCATAAGTCATTAATGTAAGTATCCTGACCTTTTGAGTGCAGTGGCTATTATTGACATGCGGTATTTCTGGTGGTTGATCTCTTTCATGCAAGCTGCCTGCAATTCACCAACCTCCTCCAGCTTTGTCGCATATTCTTTGTTTGTTGTCTACAATAATAAATTAAAATATTATCAGTCCAATATTCCATTTTAGCTCTACTTTTACTAATTAGTGAATAACCTTCTTATTCGTTACGAGAGTGTGGTTGATAGTTGGTAAGTGGCCATATATGTGATGGTGAATAAGTTTTGGGTAATTAATCAGTCACACTAACACTTTACATAAAGCGTCGCAAAGAATCAAATTATATTCCAAGGAATACATAAGATTAAGAGAAACGTATTTCTTGGATTAAAGACACATATTCAAATAATAATATGTTACAAATACTGAAGAGTAATTTATATTCACGACAATATTTTTCATGAAAATGGATGTTAACACAGCAGGGCTCAAAATTTTCATATAGGAATTCATATTTTACCTCTAAACGCTTGTAGTCTGCAACTAAATCTTCCCATTCTTTAAGACACTCTTCGACATCCATCTTGGAAATCTAAGATTAATTTCAAAATTATATTTTCTTTACAATAAATTCAAGAGAATGCGGGACGAATGTAAATCCCATTCCCGTTTTCTATGACCTTTCGTCTGTCACCTGTCGGCACAGCCAGCTGTCGTCGCGTTAATACAGATTATACCTAAATAGAGCTGCGAGTTTATGACTTGTGCAACTCATTTGAAGATTAGTATGTTTTACTAATTGTTTAGGTGACTTTGGCCCACGAGTAATATTTTGCCTTCAAATCATTTAGAGGTCATTACCAGTTCTCTGCATACTCAATACCTTTCGTTATTTACGTGATTACAGCTGCAAGATAATAAAAATGACTAAATGTAGCTAAATTATTTAACTAAAAAACTTTGACAAAAAGCTTTGTTACAATATTAGTTCAGTACATTCTACCATAATAGAATATACTGAACTAATATTGTAATATCATGTTGTATGTACTACATTCTAGCAAATAAACAATTCGAATTTGAACAGATAAGAAGGTATCAATTTGTTGTTATAATCAACTCAATCATCAATTTTTAGCTGTTGGCACTGGGCAGTATTGTTTCACAAAATAAATATTTTGCCAACTTTGTTTATAGATTACAACCACTCCAATTCCGTTCGAGGGCAATAATTTTCTGCAAAAATAAGTATACTCCCGTTGTCTTTAGATTATAAGCGATTAGAGTAAAATTCAACTGTATAGAATCTATCTGATATACTATGTATATCGTTAGTATCACTATTAGTACATTATACGTACACCTATTACCCAGGGCCATAGCAGACATTACGGATTTCCACTTGCCAAGATCATTACTCATCTACTTGGTGATCATAACTATCATCATGCCTGCTTTGTGGGCTATAAAACTCCCAAAAAATCGTTGCAAAAGTAGCGGTGCGGCGTGTTCATTTAGTTGTGGAGACCCGATGGGCAAGTTCAGCTCAGAAGACCGAATGTTCTGGAAATCTTTGGATATTATATTATCTTTGCTTTGGAGCCATGTCCACTGTACAACAGTAGACGTCTATCGGTTAAAATCAACTCAAATCATTCAATGGATCAAATGAAAAAAAAAACAAGACTATAAATAAAAACACACTGTAAAATAAATTAAATACTTGTTTATTTACATGAAACACGAACCAAATCTATTTAGGTTTCGGTAATTAATTTTGACGAGATACAGCAGTTATTAAGAGTAACTGCAAAATTCTCATACAAACAGTTCTAATAATACTTATTTATCAGTAAATCAGTATTAAGTGAAATCTAGCATAATTTTGCTATGTATCAAGAGAATTTTGCAAGCATATAACTTATGTTGATTATTCTTATGGTAATTACATTTTTAAAAAGTGCAAGATACTTATTTTTTAATTGTAATACAAACGATTTTTATTTGGAACATAATATGTTCTGCTGATTATTTACTTTATAATAGGCGAATGCCTTGTATCAGAGATTATATTACTATGCCAAGATAATAAAGCACGCGTAATGGTAGAGAGCGCTCCAAGTACTATATAGTTATTTTTATTTTGTATTTTTTTTGTCCACTTCATTCTAATTAAAGGTAAACAGCAGACTAAGATATACATACTAGTCCATAAGAACTACTATCATCTTTCAATAACAACTTTCAAAACAAAATGTAAGTACCTACTAAGAATTATTATAGATTTTAACAATAATAAAAAATATTTTTGAATTCATAAAAAAATCCCTGTAACATTTATCTCAAATAAAAATGGCTCGACCCATAATAATATTAAATGTTATTATAAAAAAAAGTAATGAAAAGGACAATCGTAAATAACAAGAATGACTAGAAAATTCTATTGTGATGTATTCAAAATAAAACGTAATCATTAAATCAAATTCCTGCTATTATTACTTTACTATATGTAGAGGTGTTTAATTATTACATCCTAAGAGTCGTCTATATGATGCAATTTTCGCAAGTTACCAGTCGGCTACGAGTAACTTGAGTTGCCGCGGTGCGTGTTTGTGTATGACATCTGCGGCAAGATGTCCCATCTGACACGTATCCGAGCGGTTTTTCCATCTCTGTTTCTCTCGACAAGTAAGACAAAGATAGCATGCATCTCGCATCATATAAATGAACGTAGACGTTTAGTCGAGCGCTCTCTACGGATACGCCCCAACACTATTACAATCCCCTTGATATCCACGAATTTACACCAACAAAGCGAATATAATCCTTTATAAGATTCTAAGTTCAACTATTGATAGCTGCAGCGCACGATACATACCTACATCTCGATAAGAAATACAAAAGCATTGACATATTGAAAGAGCGATAACGCCGTAAATATTTATTATTAACTAGCATGGTGTTACCTGCTGTCAAATTGTGTAACTAAACACGGCGGTTTCTAACATATGAGCGTACCTACGCAAACTACACTACGAACTAACATCTACAACACCAGGCGACAAAATTATTCCGTATTGAAATAAATAACTATTGATAGTATTAATATATATTTAATTATAAAACTAAAACCCGACTACGGATACTCTTAACACGAGTTTCACTGCGAGGAATAGAGACGATTAGTCACATTCAAGGCAATGTTTCCGACATTATACGGAACATATAAACACACAAAATAGCGATAATCATAATATTTCTTTTGGCTTCGCCGTAGTCGAGTAAAAAGGCTTCAATTAAGATTTTCTTTCAATCTAGCTACCTTAAACAGGCCTGTAATTCAAAGTATTAAAGTTTATATCACACATTAATTTACTTATACATAATTATGATGACATAAATGAAATCAACTTAACTTTAAAATCAGATAATATTAATAATGTAAAACGTGAATTGTATTACAATTACCCATTTAGCAATTCAATGCTCTACGCTTAACAAAAATTGTTGTTTTGAGACAGAAAAATAAACACTGACAATATAAATAAATAAAATTTTGAAATATAACTCTATAACTTATAGTTAAAGTTTTGAATTGCCAAAACTTAAAATAAGTCCCTAAGAAACCGATCGATACAAAAATCTACTACAAAGTGCTACACATATATAATATATATCCACGTGGCGATGCCGCGTCGGTTTCGTTGTCTCCATAGATATTCATTAATGTTGTTGGCGCGCTTGCTAACGAACGTAATGAACACCGTATCGAGCTGAGACAAACATCTAAAGCCTTATGTACATTACTTGATGGAGCGTTTACGATGAGTCCGAGTGCGGAACACTAACTATTTATTTATTTATTGAATGCTTGTCATGAATAACTATCAATATCAAATTTAATAAAACTAAAATTATCAATAGAAATCAAGGTACAAAAATCTGATTGGCTGGGTAATAAATCAAATTACTTATTTATAACAAATAAAATTTATATCTAAACGTTTTACGAATAAACAATAACTATAAAATAAAACAGGACATTGAAAGTAATAACACACAGTTACACTCCTCATTCCATCATTTCGAGGGGGTACATGACGAATGCTACGTCACTGCGTATACTAAGCGTACGTTCCAAATTTTCACAAAACTCGGAAATCTCAATTCAACTTAAAACATATACAGAAACTATGTGCCATTATACTTTAATGGAATGTGATCATCTAAACCGAAGAAGTTGAACACGTAACGAGAATCGGGACAACAGATTTCGCCAATATTTATTACAAAAGAAAGAGACATAGCATCGTCAGGTGTACGAAAAACTACAATGAGCAGAAAGAGAGGGATATAGTTGTCCCTCTCAAATGATTGACCATAATGACAGCAGCTAACATTGCCCTCATTGTAGCTACAACGCGAAAAAATAATGATAAGGATATCATCGGTGAGTTTAAGTTACTAAAATGGCAACGCTTCTAGCGACACTCCCAAACTTTGAGGGTTTGATCTACGCTGCCGGATATCACGTATGGCAAGCTCCTGTGGAAATCTGAAAGAAAAATATACATCATTGTAAAATTGTTTGTAATTTTTTTAAATAAATGGATAACGCAGTTTATAATTTTAATTTTTTGTGGGGGTGTCGAACCCACAACTCGCACGGTGGTAAATAAATTTAAACTATTATGCCATTAGTTTCTTATACATTTCATTTTTATTCTTTGTGTTTTTAATGTTATGTTGATATGGACTGAGATTTTTATTAAAATATTAATTGTTTGAAAATAACTTGTTTCAAGAAGCAGGGTTTGAAGTCGCCCTTTTATTTATTACAGGACACAAAAATTGAGCCCTCAAGGTCACCTTTACGTGTTCGTGCGGTCGAGCGGAGCTTATCTATATCAGAAAAAGAAGTCACTCGTATTCTAGATATTGCAGGTCGCCGCATTTAGGGACGCACTTTTAACATAACGTTTTATAGGCCAACTGCTTACGATCAGGTGGGCCGTATGCTTCTTTTCCACCTGAGTAGAAAATAAGAAGGGGAGATGGGTAGAGTAAGTAATAAAGTATAGTATAGGTTGTCAGACCGAGGCTGGTGGCGAAGTGTTGGTGCGCGTAGAGCGTCTTGAGGCAGCGCGTGTGCGCCACGTCCCACACGCGCAGCGTCTTGTCGTCGGACGCCGTGAGCAGGAAGCGCCCGCCCGGCGCCCACGCCGCGCCGCGCACCCAGTTGTCGTGCGCCACCAGCGTGCCCAGGCACTGCCCCGTGCTCACGTCCCAGATCTGTACACACACACACGCACCCCACGATATCACTATATGTCACATAGCATGGATATTGATACATTTGAAGATAAATTTAAATGGAAATGATAGACTATTAAATCAAAACCTATCGATTGAATACTTTGATCATTTAATTAGCTAATTGATTAGAAATTATTAGAGATTAATTTAATCTTTTTTTTATTCTTCGACATAAAATGTTAAACATATGCCCATGCTATGTGAAATAAACTATAGTACACTATAAATGTAATATTCTGAATGTCGGGGCACAGTTTCCTCTTTAGTAAATTATAAGATTTGTTATAATAATATACATCAACCATAGATCCAAAGGCACGACATGAATACTTGAAAAGTGTCGATATTTTTCTTCTTTGTCGATGCCTCATTACTCAGAAACACGACCACTTACATCTCCAAGTTATGTATGTGGTAAAATGTGGACCATAATCCGATTCAAATCAGATTATAGCACAAAAATAAAACAAAATACTATCGACATCACTAATATGTATTGATAAATAAAAACAAACATTTAAAACGGTTAAGCAAAAAAGTATGTATTTAAAAAGTAAGAAGAAAACTTAATGCTTCTTGTTTATGAAGTTTTTCTATGTTGGAATGACTAGCAGCGTTATTTAATACCCGTTATATGAACGTATTTGGTGGGGGAGTGGTCTCCACACATACCTTGACGGACTTGTCCCTAGAGCCGCTAGCTAGGAAGGGCCCGACATGGTTGGCGCGGCGGTTGTCGGCGCCGGCTGCCTCGTTGATGGCGGCGGCGGCCGCCTCGGGCGCCCAGGCCACGCACTCCACCACGTGCTCGTGCTCACGCAACTCCATCTGACAATTATACAGCACACTTATAAATATACAGCACACTAAAATATATAAGTGTTGTATCTTTAGTGCCACATAAAACGCAATTTTGAATCACATTCCAAGTTCCAATCTCGATCAACTATTTGTACATTCATTTCTATTCATCTGGAGAGTTACAAAGTT